>JAPTYO010000020.1:6377129-7756392 GCA_036873135.1 Clarkia xantiana subsp. parviflora | reverse complement strand
TTTTTTACGAATATTTGAATTTTTCGGGTTTTTAGCTTGAAAATTGAGAAAATATAGTAATTCTCGAGATAATAATGGCGTGAAATTTGGTGGAGTTGCTCTTGGTACCACTAGTGACGCCCTACAAAATTTGAAGCGATTCCGAGATGGTTGCTCCGGGAGTGAATTTTGCCAAGCACTTGCCACGGCCTGGCAGGCTTGGTTGTGGGATTTTCCCACGCCTGGCAGCCTTGGTTGTGGGATTTTCCCATGCCTGGCAGCCTTGGCTGTGTGATTTTCCCACGCCTTGACAGTGCCTTGGCATGGCGGTGGGCGATTAACAAAAGTTGCGTTTCCATCGATTCTATGGATGTGTTTCGACTAATATGTTTTGAAAACGTGTTAGAAGGCATCCAAACTTGGTTTCGATGATTTGGTGATTTTTTACGAATTTTGAATTTTTCGGGTTTTTTAGCTCGTAAAATTGAGAAAAAAATAGTAAATTATCGAGATAATTGCGTGAATTTGGTGGAAGTTCTTGGTACCACTATGACGTCCCTACAAAATTGAAGCGATTCCGAGATGGTTGCCCCGAGAGTGAATTTTCCCAGCACATGCCCACGCCTGGCAGCCTGGCTTGTGGGATTTTCCTCCCACGCCTGGACATGCTTTGCCGGTGCTGGACAGTTCCTGGACCGTGCCCGACAGTGCATGGACAGTGCCTTGGCATGGCGGGTGGGCGATTACCAAAAGTTGCGTTTCAATCGATTCTTTGGATGTGTTTCGACTAATATTTGTGAAACACTGTTAGAAGGCATCCAAACTTGGTTCGGATGATTTGGTGATTTTTGCGAATATTTGAATTTTTCGGGTTTTTAGTTCGTAAAATTGAGAAAAAATAGTAATTCTTCTCGATCTAATGGAGTGAAATTTGGTGGAGGTGCTCTTGGTACCACTAGTGACGTCCCTACAAAATTTGAAGCGATTCCGAGATGGTTGCTCCGGGAGTGAATTTTGCCAAGCACTTGCCCACCCTGGCAGGCTTGTTTGTGGGATTTTCCCACGCCTGGCAGCCTTGGTTGTGGATTTTCCCATGCTTGGCAGCCTTGCTGTGGGATTTTCCCACGCCTTGACAATGCCTTGCATGGCGGGTGGGCGATTCCCAAAGTTGCGTTTCCATCGATTCTTTGGATGTGTTTCGACTAATATGTTGTGAAAACATGTTAGAAGGCCTCCAAACTTGGTTCGGATGATTTGGAGATTTTTTACGAATATTTGAATTTTTTTCGGGTTTTTTAGCTCGTAAAATTGAGAAAAAATAGTAATTCTCGAGATAATTGCGTGAAATTTGGTGGAAGTGATCTTGGTACCACTAGTGGACGTCCCTACAAATTTGAAGCGATTCCGAGATGGTTGCCCCAGGAGTGAATTTTGCCCAGCACATTGCCCACGCCTGGCAGCTTGGATGTGGGATTTTCCCACGCCTGGACAGTGCTTGCCCGTGCATGAACAGTGCCTGGTCCGTGCCTGGACAGTGCATGGAAAGTGCATGGACAGTGCCTTGGCATGGCGGGTGGGCGATTACCAAAAGTTGCGTTTCCATCGATTCTTTGGATGTGTTTCGACTAATACGTTGTGAAAATGTTTTAGAAGGCATCCAACTTGTTTCGGATGATTTGGTGATTTTTTACGAATATTTGAATTTTTCGGGTTTTTAGCTCGTAAAATTGAGAAAAAATCTTAATTCTCCAGATAATTGGCGTGAAATTTTTGTGGAAGTGATCTTGGTACCACTAGTGACGTCCCTACAAAATTTGAAGCGATTCCGAGATGGTTGCCCCGGGAGTGAATTTTTCCCAGCACTTGCCCACGCCTGGCAGCCTGGCTGTGGGATTTTCCCACGCCTGGACAGTGCCTTGCCGTGAATGGACAGTGCCTGGATAGTGCATGGACAGTGCCTTGGCATGGAGGGTGGGCGATTACCAAAAGTTGCGTTTCAATCGATTCTTTGGATGTGTTTCGACTAATACGTTGTGAAAACATGTTAGAAGGCATCCAAACTTGGTTCGGATGATTTGGTGATTTTTTACGAATATTTTGAATTTTTCGGGTTTTAATTCGTAAAATTGAGAAAAAATAGTAATTCTCGAGATAATTGCGTGAAATTTGGTGGAGGTGATCTTGGTACCACTAGTGACGTCCCTACAAAATTTGAAGCGATTCCGAGATGGTTGCCCCGGGAGTGAATTTTTCCCAGCACTTGCCCACGCCTGGCAGCCTGGCTGTGGGATTTTCCCACGCCTGGACATTGCCTTGCCCGTGAATGGACAGTGCCTGGATAGTGCATTGACAGTGCCTTGGCATGGAGGGTGGGCGATTACCAAAAGTTGCGTTTCAATCGATTCTTTGGATGTGTTTCGACTAATACGTTGTGAAAACATGTTAGAAGGCATCCAAACTTGGTTCGGATGATTTGGTGATTTTTTACGAATATTTGAATTTTTCGGGTTTTTAATTCGTAAATTGAGAAAAAATAGTAATTCTCGAGATAATGGCGTGAAATTTGGTGGAGGTGCTCTTGGTACCACTAGTGACGTCCCTACAAAATTTGAAGCGATTCCGAGATGGTTGCTCCGGAGTGAATTTTGCCAAGCACTTGCATACGCCTGGCAGGCTTGGTTGTGTGATTTTCCCACGCCTAGCAGCCTTGGTTGTGGGATTTTTCTCATGTCTGGCAGCCTTGGCTGTGAGATTTTCCCCGCCTTGACAGTGCCTTGGCATGGCGGGTGGGCGATTACCAAAAGTTGCGTTTCCATCGATTCTTTGGATGTGTTTCGACTAATATGTTGTGAAAACATGTTAGAAGGCATCCAAACTTGGTTCGGATGATTTGGAGATTTTTTACGAATATTTGAATTTTTCGGGTTTTTAGCTCGTAAAATTGAGAAAAAATAGTAATTCTCGAGATAATTGCGTGAAATTTGGTGGAAGTGATCTTGGTACCACTTGTGACGTCCCTACAAAATTTGAAGCGATTCCGAGATGGTTGCCCCGGAGTGAATTTTGCCCAGCACTTGCCCACGCCTGGCAGCTTGGATGTGAGATTTTCCACGCCTGCGCCTGGACAGTGCCTTGCCCGTGCCTGAACAGTGCCTGGTCCGTGCCTGGACAGTGCATGGAAAGTGCATGGACAGTGCCTTGGCATGGCGGGTGGGCGATTACCAAAAGTTGCGTTTCCATCGATTCTTTGGATGTGTTTCGACTAATACGTTGTGAAAACATGTTAGAAGGCATCCAAACTTGTTTCGGATGATTTGGTGATTTTTACGAATATTTGAATTTTTCGGGTTTTTAGCTCGTAAAATTGAGAAAAAATCTTAATTCTCGAGATAATTGCGTGAAATTTGGTGGAAGTGATCTTGGTACCACTAGTGACGTCCCTACAAAATTTGAAGCGATTCCGAGATGGTTGCCCCGGAGTGAATTTTCCCAGCACTTGCCCACGCCTGGCAGCCTGGCTGTGGGATTTTCCCACGCCTGGACAGTGCCTTGCCCGTGATGTGACATGCCTGGATAGTGCCTTGGACAGTGCCTTGGCATGGAGGGTGGGCGATTACCAAAAGTTGCGTTTCAATCGATTCTTTGATGTGTTTCGACTAATACGTTGTGAAAACATGTTAGAAGGCATCCAAACTTGGTTCGGATGATTTGGTGATTTTTTACGAATATTTGAATTTTTCGGGTTTTTAATTCGTAAAATTGAGAAAAAATAGTAATTCTCGAGAAATGGCGTGAAATTTGGTGGAGGTGCTCTTGGTACCACTAGTGACGTCCCTACAAAATTTGAAGCGATTCCGAGATGGTTGCTCCGGGAGTGAATTTTGCCAAGCACTTGCATACGCCTGGCAGCTTGGTTGTGGGATTTTCCCACGCCTAGCAGCCTTGGTTGTGGGATTTTCTCATGTCTGGCAGCCTTGGCTGTGAGATTTTCCCACGCCTTGACAGTGCCTTGGCATGGCGGGTGGGCGATTACCAAAAGTTGCGTTTCCATCGATTCTTTGGATGTGTTCGACTAATAAGTTGTGAAAACATGTTAGAAGGCATCCAAACTTGGTTCAGATGATTTGGTGATTTTTTACGAATATTTGAATTTTTCGGGTTTTTAATTCGTAAAATTGAGAAAAAATAGTAATTCTCGAGATAATGGCGTGAAATTTGTGGAGGTGCTCTTGGTACCACTAGTGACGTCCCTACAAAATTTGAAGCGATTCCGAGATGGTTGCTCCGGGAGTGAATTTTGCCAAGCATTGCCTACGCCTGGCAGGCTTGGTTGTGAGATTTTCCCACGCCTGGCAGCCTTGGTTGTGGGATTTTCTCATGTCTGGCAGCCTTGGCTGTGGGATTTTCCCACGCCTTGACAGTGCCTTGGCATGGCGGGTGGGCGATTACCAAAAGTTGCGTTTCCATCGATTCTTTGGATGTGTTTCGACTAATAATTGTGAAAACATGTTAGAAGGCATCCAAACTTGGTTCGATGATTTGTTGATTTTTTTACGAATATTTGAATTTTTTCGGGTTTTTAGCTCGTAAAATTGAGAAAAAATAGTAATTCTCGAGATAATGGCGTGAAATTTGGTGGAGGTGCTCTTGGTACCACTAGTGACGTCCCTACAAATTTGAAGCGATTCCGAGATGGTTGCTCAGGGAGTGAATTTTTCCAAGCACTTGCCCACCGCGCCGCAGACTTGGTTGTGGATTTTCCCACGCCTGGCAGCCTTGGTTGTGGGATTTTCCCATGCCTGGCAGCCTTGGCTGTGGGATTTTCCCACGCCTTGACAGTGCCTTGGCATGGCGGGTGGGCGATTAACAAAAGTTGTGTTTCCATCGATTCTTTGGATGTGTTTCGACTAATATGTTTGAAAACATGTTAGAAGGCATCCAAACTTGTTCGGATGATTTGGTGATTTTTTACGAATATTTGAATTTTTTCGGTTTTTTAGCTCGTACAATTGAGAAAAAATAGTAATTCTCGAGATAATTGCGTGAAATTTGGTGGAAGTGATCTGGTACCACTAATGACGTCCCTACAAAATTTGAAGCGATTCCGAGATGGTTGCCCCGGAGTGAATTTTGCCCAGCACATGCCCACGCCTGGCAGCCTGGCTGTGGGATTTTCCAACGCCTGGACAGTGCCTTGCCCGTGCATGGACAGTGCCTGGACCGTGCCCGCACAGTGCATCGACAGTGCATGGACAGTGCCTTGGCATGGCGGGTGGGCGATTACCAAAAGTTGCGTTTCATCGATTCTTTGGATGTGTTTCGACTATATGTTGTGAAAACATGTTAGAAGGCATCCAAACTTGGTTCGGATGATTTGGTGATTTTTTACGAATATTTGAATTTTTCGGGTTTTTAGCTCGTAAAATTGAGAAAAAAATAGTAATTCTCGAGATAATGGCGTGAAATTTGGTGGAGGTGCTCTTGGTACCACTAGTGACGTCCCTACAAAATTTGAAGCGATTCCGAGATGGTTGCTCCGGGAGTGAATTTTGCCAAGCACTTGCCACGCCTGGCAGGCTTGGTTGTGGGATTTTCCCACGCCTGGCAGCCTTGGTTGTGGGATTTTCCCATGCCTGGCAGCCTTGGCTGTGGGATTTTCCCACGCCTTGACAGTGCCTTGGCATGGCGGGTGGGCGATTACCCAAAGTTGCGTTTCCATCGATTCTTTGGATGTGTTTCGACTAATATGTTGTGAAAACATGTTAGAAGGCATCCAAACTTGGTTCGATGATTTGTTGATTTTTTACGAATATTTGAATTTTTCGGGTTTTTAGCTCGTAAAATTGAGAAAAAATAGTAATTCTCGAGATAATTGCGTGAAATTTGGTGGAAGTGATCTTGGTACCACTAGTGACGTCCCTACAAAATTTGAAGCGATTCCGAGATGGTTGCCCCGGGAGTGAATTTTGCCCAGCACTTGCCCACGCCTGGCAGCCTGGCTGTTAGATTTTCCCACGCCTGGACAGTGCCTTGCCCGTGCATTGACAGTGCCTAGACCGTGCCTGGACAGTGCATGGACAGTGCCTTGGCATGGCGGGTGGGCGATTACCAAAAGTTGCGTTTCAATCGATTCTTTGGATGTGTTTCGACTAATATGTTGTGAAAACATGTTAGAAGGCATCCAAACTTGGTTCGGATGATTTGGTGATTTTTTACGAATATTTGAATTTTTCGGTTTTTAGCTCGTAAAATTGAGAAAAAATAGTAATTCTCGAGATAATGGCGTGAAATTGGTGGAGGTGCTCTTGGTACCACTAGTGACGTCCCTAAAAATTTGAAGCGATTCCGAGATGGTTGCTCCGGGAGTGAATTTTTCAAGCACTTGCCCACGCCTGGCAGGCTTGGTTGTGGGATTTTCCACGCCTGGCAGCCTTGGTTGTGGGATTTTCCCATGCCTGGCAGCTTGGCTGTGGATTTTCCCATGCCTCAGCCTTGGCTGTGGGATTTTCCCACGCCTTGACAGTGCCTTGGCATGGCGGGTGGGCGATTACCAAAAGTTGCGTTTCCATCGATTCTTTGGATTGTTTCGACTAATATGTTTTGAAAACATGTTAGAAGGCATCCAAACTTGGTTCGGATGATTTGGTGATTTTTTACGAATATTTGAATTTTTCGGGTTTTTAGCTCGTAAAATTGAAAAAATAGTAATTCTCGAGATAATTGCGTGAAATTTGGTGGAAGTGATCTTGGTACCACTAGTGACGTCCCTACAAAATTTGAAGCGATTCGAGATGGTTGCCCCGGGAGTGAATTTTGCCCAGCACTTGCCCACGCCTGGCAGCCTGGTGTGAGATTTTCCCACCCCTGGACAATGCCTTGCCCGTGCATGGACAGTGCCTGGACCGTGCCTGGACAGTGCATGGACAGTGCATGGACAGTGCCTTGGCATGGCGGGTGGGCGATTACCAAAAGTTGCGTTTCAATCGATTCTTTGGATGTGTTTCGACTAATATGTTGTGAAAACATGTTAGAAGGCATCCAAACTTGTTTCGGATGATTTGGTGATTTTTTACGAATATTTGAATTTTTCGGGTTTTTAGCTCGTTAAATTGAGAAAAAATAGTAATTCTCGAGATAATTGCGTGAAATTTCGTGGAAGTGATCTTGGTACCACTAGTGACATCCCTACAAAATTTGAAGCGATTCCGAGATGGTTGCTCGGGAGTGAATTTTGCCCAGCACATGCCCACGCCTGGCAGCCTGGATGTGGGATTTTCCCACGCCTGGACAGTGCCTTGCCCGTGCATGGAAAGTCCTGGACCGTGCTTGGACAGTGCATGGACAGTGTCTTGGCATGGCGGGTGGGCGATTACCAAAAGTTGCGTTTCAATCGATTCTTTGGATGTGTTTTCGACTAATATGTTGTGAAAACATGTTAGAAGGCATCCAAACTTGGTTCGGATGATTTGGTGATTTTTTACGAATATTTGAATTTTTCGGGTTTTTAGCTCGTAAAATTGAGAAAAAAATAGTAATTCTCGAGATAATGGCGTGAAATTTGGTGGAGGTGCTCTTGGTACCACTAGTGACGTCCCTACAAAATTTGAAGCGATTCCGAGATGGTTGCTCCGGGAGTGAATTTTGCCAAGCACTTGCCCACGCCTGGCAGGCTTGTTTTGGGATTTTCCCACGCCTGGCAGCCTTGGTTGTTGGATTTTCCCCCATGCCTGGCAGCCTTGGCTGTGGGATTTTCCCACGCCTTGACAGTGCCTTGGCATGGCGGGTGGGCGATCCCCAAAAGTTGCGTTTCCATCGATTCTTTGGATGTGTTTCGACTAATATATTGTGAAAACATGTTAGAAGGGATCCAAACTTGGTTCGGATGATTTGGTGATTTTTTACGAATATTTGAATTTTTTCGGGTTTTTAGCTCGTAAAATTGAGAAAAAATAGTAATTCTCGAGATAATTGTTGAAATTTGGTGGAAGTGATCTTGGTACCACTAGTGACGTCCCTACAAAATTTGAAGCGATTCCGAGATGGTTGCCCCGGGTGAATTTTGCCCAGCACTGCCCACGCCTGGCAGCCTGACTGTGGGATTTTCCCACGCCTAGACAGTGCCTTGCCCGTGCATTGACAGTGCCTAGACCGTGCCTGGACAGTGCATGGACAGTGCCTTGGCATGGCGGGTGGGCGATTACCAAAAGTTGCGTTTCAATCGATTCTTTGGATGTGTTTTCGACTAATATGTTGTGAAAACATGTTAGAAGCATCCAAACTTGGTTCGGATGATTTGGTGATTTTTTACGAATATTTGAATTTTTCGGGTTTTTAGCTCGTAAAATTGAGAAAAAATAGTAATTCTCGAGATAATGGCGTGAAATTTGGTGGAGTTGCTCTTGGTACCACTAGTGACGTCCCTACAAAATTTGAAGCGATTCCGAGATGGTTGCCCCGGGAGTGAATTTTGCCCAGCACTTGCCCACGCCTGGCAGCCTGGATGTGGGATTTTCCCACGCCTGGACAATGCCTTGCCCGCGCATGGACAGTGCCTGGTCAGCCTGGACAGTGCATGGACAGTGCCTTGACAGTGCCTTGGCATGGCGGGTGGGCGATTACCAAAAGTTGCGTTTCAATCGATTCTTTGGATGTATTTCGACTAATACGTTGTGAAAACATGTTAGAAGGCATCCAAACTTGTTTCGGATGATTTGGTGATTTTTTACGAATATTTGAATTTTTTCGGGTTTTTAGCTCGTAAATTGAGAAAAAATAGTAATTCTCGAGATAATTGCGTGAAATTTTCGTGGAAGTGATCTTGGTACCACTAGTGACATCCCTACAAATTTGAAGCGATTCCGAGATGGTTGCCCCGGGAGTGAATTTTGCCCAGCACATGCCCACGCCTGGCAGCCTGGCTGTGGGATTTTCCCACGCCTGGACAGTGCCTTGCCCGTGCATGGACAGTGCCTGGACCGTGCCTGGACAGTGCAGGACAGTGTCTTGGCATGGGCGGTGGGCGATTACCAAAAGTTGCGTTTCAATCGATTCTTTGGATGTGTTTCGACTAATATGTTGTGAAAACATGTTAGAAGGCATCCAAACTTGGTCGGATGATTTGGTGATTTTTTACGAATATTTGAATTTTTCGGGTTTTTAGCTCGTAAAATTGAGAAAAAAAATAGTAATTCTCGAGATAATGGCGTGAAATTTGGTGGAGGTGCTCTTGGTACCACTAGTGACGTCCCTACAAATTTGAAGCGATTCCGAGATGGTTGCTCCGGGAGTGAATTTTGCCAAGCACTTGCCCAAGCCTGGCAGGCTTGTTTGTGGGATTTTCCCACGCCTGGCAGCCTTGGTTGTGGGATTTTCCCGCCTGGCAGCCTTGGCTGTGGGATTTTCCCACGCCTTGACAGTGCCTTGGCATGGCGGGTGGGCGATTCCCAAAAGTTGCGTTTCCATCGATTCTTTGGATGTGTTTCGACTAATATGTTGTGAAAACATGTTAGAAGGCATCCAAACTTGGTTCGGATGATTTGGTGATTTTTTACGAATATTTGAATTTTTCGGGTTTTTAGCTCGTAAAATTGAGAAAAAATAGTAATTCTCGAGATAATTGCGTGAAATTTGGTGGAAGTGATCTTGGTACCACTAGTGACGTCCCTACAAAATTTGAAGCGATTCCGAGATGGTTGCCCCGGGAGTGAATTTTGCCCAGCACTTGCCCACGCCTGGCAGCCTGACTGTTAGATTTTCCCACGCCTGGACAGTGCCTTGCCCGTGCATTGACAGTGCCTGGACCGTGCCTGGACAGTGCATGGACAGTGCCTTGGCATGGCGGGTGGGCGATTACCAAAGTTGCGTTTCAATCGATTCTTTGGATGTGTTTCGACTAATATGTTGTGAAACATGTTAGAAGGCATCCAAACTTGGTTCGGATGATTTGTTGATTTTTTACGAATATTTGAATTTTTCGGTTTTTAGCTCGTAAAATTGAGAAAAAATAGTAATTCTCGAGATAATGGCGTGAAATTTGGTGGAGTGCTCTTGGTACCACTAGTGACGTCCCTACAAAATTTGAAGCGATTCCGAGATGGTTGCCCCGGGAGTGAATTTTGCCCAGCACTTGCCCACGCCTGGCAGCCTGGGTGTGGGATTTTCCCACGCCTGGACAGTGCCTTGCCCGTGCATGGACAGTGCCTGGCCGTGCCTGGACAGTGCATGGACAGTGCGTGGACAGTGCCTTGGCATGGCGGGTGGGCGATTACCAAAAGTTGCGTTTCAATCGATTCTTTGGATGTGTTTCGACTAATATGTTGTGAAAACATGTTAGAAGGCATCCAAACTTGTTTCGGATGATTTGGTGATTTTTTACGAATATTTGAATTTTTCGGGTTTTTAGCTCGTAAAATTGAGAAAAAATAGTAATTCTCGAGATAATTGCGTGAAATTTGGTGGAAGTGATCTTGGTACCACTAGTGACGTCCCTACAAAATTTGAAGCGATTCCGAGATGGTTGCCCCGGGAGTGAATTTTGCCCAGCACTTGCCCACGCCTGGCAGCCTGGTTGTGGGATTTTCCCACGCCTGGACAGTGCCTTGCCCGTGCATGGACAGTGCCTGGACCGTGCCTGGACAGTGCATGGACAGTGCCTTGGCATGGCGGGTGGGCGATTACCAAAAGTTGCGTTTCAATCGATTCTTTGGATGTGTTTCGACTAATATGTTGTGAAAACATGTTAGAAGGCATCCAAACTTGGTTCGGATGATTTGGTGATTTTTTACGAATATTTGAATTTTTCGGGTTTTTAGCTCGTAAAATTGAGAAAAAATAGTAATTCTCGAGATAATGCGTGAAATTTGGTGGAGGTGCTCTTGGTACCACTAGTGACGTCCCTACAAAATTTGAAGCGATTCCGAGATGGTTGCTCCGGGAGTGAATTTTGCCAAGCACTTGCCCACGCCTGGCAGGCTTGGTTGTGGGATTTTCCCACGCCTGGCAGCCTTGGTTGTGGGATTTTCCCATGCCTGGCAGCCTTGGCTGTGGGATTTTCCCACGCCTTGACAGTGCCTTGGCATGGCGGGTGGGCGATTACCAAAAGTTGCGTTTCATCGATTCTTTGGATGTGTTTCGACTAATATGTTGTGAAAACATGTTAGAAGGCATCCAAACTTGGTTCGGATGATTTGGTGATTTTTTACGAATATTTGAATTTTTCGGGTTTTTAGCTCGTAAAATTGAGAAAAAATAGTAATTCTCGAGATAATGGCGTGAAATTTGGTGGAGGTGCTCTTGGTACCACTAGTGACGTCCCTACAAAATTTGAAGCGATTCCGAGATGGTTGCTCCGGGAGTGAATTTTGCCAAGCACTTGCCCACGCCTGGCAGGCTTGGTTGTGGGATTTTCCCACGCCTGGCAGCCTTGGTTGTGGGATTTTCCCATGCCTGGCAGCCTTGGCTGTGGGATTTTCCCACGCCTTGACAGTGCCTTGGCATGGCGGGTGGGCGATTACCAAAAGTTGCGTTTCCATCGATTCTTTGGATGTGTTTCGACTAAGTTTTGAAAACATGTTAGAAGGCATCCAAACTTGGTTCGGATGATTTGGTGATTTTTTACGAATATTTGAATTTTTCGGGTTTTTAGCTCGTAAAATTGAGAAAAAATAGTAATTCTCGAGATAATTGCGTGAAATTTGGTGGAAGTGATCTTGGTACCACTAGTGACGTCCCTACAAAATTTGAAGCGATTCCGAGATGGTTGCCCCGGGAGTGAATTTTGCCCAGCACTTGCCCACGCCTGGCAGCTTGGTGTGGGATTTTCCCACGCCTGGACAGTGCCTTGCCCGTGCATGGACAGTGCCTGGTCCGTGCCTGGACAGTGCATAGACAGTGCCTTGGCATGGCGGGTGGGCGATTACCAAAAGTTGCGTTTCCATCGATTCTTTGGATGTGTTTCGACTAATACGTTGTGAAAACATGTTAGAAGGCATCCAAACTTGTTTCGGATGATTTGGTGATTTTTTACGAATATTTGAATTTTTCGGGTTTTTAGCTCGTAAAATTGAGAAAAAATAGTAATTCTCGAGATAATTGCGTGAAATTTGGTGGAAGTGATCTTGGTACCACTAGTGACGTCCCTACAAAATTTGAAGCGATTCCGAGATGGTTGCCCCGGGAGTGAATTTTTCCCAGCACTTGCCCACGCCTGGCAGCCTGGCTGTGGGATTTTCCCACGCCTGGACAGTGCCTTGCCCGTGCATGGACAGTGCCTGGACAGTGCATGGACAGTGCCTTGGCATGGCGGGTGGGCGATTACCAAAAGTTGCGTTTCAATCGATTCTTTGGATGTGTTTCGACTAATACGTTGTGAAAACATGTTAGAAGGCATCCAAACTTGGTTCGGATGATTTGGTGATTTTTTACGAATATTTGAATTTTTCGGGTTTTTAATTCGTAAAATTGAGAAAAAATAGTAATTCTCGAGATAATGGCGTGAAATTTGGTGGAGGTGCTCTTGGTACCACTAGTGACGTCCCTACAAAATTTGAAGCGATTCCGAGATGGTTGCTCCGGGAGTGAATTTTGCCAAGCACTTGCCCACGCCTGGCAGGCTTGGTTGTGGGATTTTCCCACGCCTGGCAGCCTTGGTTGTGGGATTTTCCCATGCCTGGCAGCCTTGGCTGTGGGATTTTCCCACGCCTTGACAGTGCCTTGGCATGGCGGGTGGGCGATTACCAAAAGTTGCGTTTCCATCGATTCTTTGGATGTGTTTCGACTAATATGTTGTGAAAACATGTTAGAAGGCATCCAAACTTGGTTCGGATGATTTGGTGATTTTTTACGAATATTTGAATTTTTCGGGTTTTTAGCTCGTAAAATTGAGAAAAAATAGTAATTCTCGAGATAATGGCGTGAAATTTGGTGGAGGTGATCTTGGTACCACTAGTGACGTCCCTACAAAATTTGAAGCGATTCCGAGATGGTTGCTCCGGGAGTGAATTTTGCCAAGCACTTGCCCACGCCTGGCAGCTTGGTTGTGGGATTTTCCCACGCCTGGCAGCCTTGGTTGTGGGATTTTACCATGCCTGGCAGCCTTGGCTGGGGATTTTCCCACGCCTTGACAGTGCCTTGGCATGGCGGGTGGGCGATTACCAAAAGTTGCGTTTCCATCGATTCTTTGGATGTGTTTCGACTAATATGTTGTGAAAACATGTTAGAAGGCATCCAAACTTGGTTCGGATGATTTGGTGATTTTTTACGAATATTTGAATTTTTCGGGTTTTTAGCTCGTAAAATTGAGAAAAAATAGTAATTCTCGAGATAATTGCGTGAAATTTGGTGGAAGTGATCTTGGTACCACTAGTGACGTCCCTACAAAATTTGAAGCGATTCCGAGATGGTTGCCCCGGGAGTGAATTTTGCCCAGCACTTGCCCACGCCTGGCAGGCTGGCTGTGGGATTTTCCCACGCCTGGACAGTGCCTTGCCCGTGCATGGACAGTTCCTGGACCGTGCCTGGACAGTTTCAGTGCATGGACAGTGCCTTGGCATGGCGGGTGGGCGATTACCAAAAGTTGCGTTTCAATCGATTCTTTGGATGTGTTTCGACTAATATGTTGTGAAAACATGTTAGAAGGCATCCAAACTTGGTTCGGATGATTTGGTGATTTTTTACGAATATTTGAATTTTTCGGGTTTTTAGCTCGTAAAATTGAGAAAAAATAGTAATTCTCGAGATAATTGCGTGAAATTTGGTGGAAGTGATCTTGGTACCACTAGTGACGTCCCTACAAAATTTGAAGCGATTCCGAGATGGTTGCCCCGGGAGTGAATTTTGCCCAGCACTTGCCCACGCCTGGCAGCCTGGCTGTGGGATTTTCCCACGCCTGGACAGTGCCTTGCCCGTGCATGGACAGTGCCTGGACCGTGCCTGGACAGTGCATGACAGTGCCTTGGCATGGCGGGTGGGCGATTACCAAAAGTTGCGTTTCAATCGATTCTTTGGATGTGTTTCGACTAATATGTTGTGAAAACATGTTAGAAGGCATCCAAACTTGGTTCGGATGATTTGGTGATTTTTTACGAATATTTGAATTTTTCGGGTTTTTAGCTCGTAAAATTGAGAAAAAATAGTAATTCTCGAGATAATGGCGTGAAATTTGGTGGAGGTGCTCTTGGTACCACTAGTGACGTCCCTACAAAATTTGAAGCGATTCCGAGATGGTTGCTCCGGGAGTGAATTTTGCCAAGCACTTGCCCACGCCTGGCAGGCTTGTTTGTGGGATTTTCCCACGCCTGGCAGCCTTGGTTGTGGGATTTTCCCATGCCTGGCAGCCTTGGCTGTGGGATTTTCCCACGCCTTGACAGTGCCTTGGCATGGCGGGTGGGCGATTCCCAAAAGTTGCGTTTCCATCGATTCTTTGGATGTGTTTCGACTAATATGTTGTGAAAACATGTTAGAAGGCATCCAAACTTGGTTCGGATGATTTGGTGATTTTTTACGAATATTTGAATTTTTCGGGTTTTTAGCTCGTAAAATTGAGAAAAAATAGTAATTCTCGAGATAATTGCGTGAAATTTGGTGGAAGTGATCTTGGTACCACTAGTGACGTCCCTACAAAATTTGAAGCGATTCCGAGATGGTTGCCCCGGGAGTGAATTTTGCCCAGCACTTGCCCACGCCTGGCAGCCTGGCTGTGGGATTTTCCCACGCCTGGACAGTGCCTTGCCCGTGCATTGACAGTGCCTGGACCGTGCCTGGACAGTGCATGGACAGTGCCTTGGCATGGCGGGTGGGCGATTACCAAAAGTTGCGTTTCAATCGATTCTTTGGATGTGTTTCGACTAATATGTTGTGAAAACATGTTAGAAGGCATCCAAACTTGGTTCGGATGATTTGGTGATTTTTTACGAATATTTGAATTTTTCGGGTTTTTAGCTCGTAAAATTGAGAAAAAATAGTAATTCTCGAGATAATGGCGTGAAATTTGGTGGAGGTGCTCTTGGTACCACTAGTGACGTCCCTACAAAATTTGAAGCGATTCCGAGATGGTTGCTCCGGGAGTGAATTTTGCCAAGCACTTGCCCACGCCTGGCAGGCTTGGTTGTGGGATTTTCCCACGCCTGGCAGCCTTGGTTGTGGGATTTTCCCATGCCTGGCAGCCTTGGCTGTGGGATTTTCCCACGCCTTGACAGTGCCTTGGCATGGCGGGTGGGCGATTACCAAAAGTTGCGTTTCCATCGATTCTTTGGATGTGTTTCGACTAATATGTTGTGAAAACATGTTAGAAGGCATCCAAACTTGGTTCGGATGATTTGGTGATTTTTTACGAATATTTGAATTTTTCGGGTTTTTAGCTCGTAAAATTGAGAAAAAATAGTAATTCTCGAGATAATTGCGTGAAATTTGGTGGAGTGATCTTGGTACCACTAGTGACGTCCCTACAAAATTTGAAGCGATTCCGAGATGGTTGCCCCGGGAGTGAATTTTGCCCAGCACTTGCCCACGCCTGGCAGCCTGGCTGTGGGATTTTCCCACGCCTGGACAGTGCCTTGCCCGTGCATGGACAGTGCCTGGCCGTGCCTGGACAGTGCATGGACAGTGCATGGACAGTGCCTTGGCATGGCGGGTGGGCGATTACCAAAAGTTGCGTTTCCATCGATTCTTTGGATGTGTTTCGACTAATATGTTGTGAAAACATGTTAGAAGGCATCCAAACTTGGTTCGGATGATTTGGTGATTTTTTACGAATATTTGAATTTTTCGGGTTTTTAGCTCGTAAAATTGAGAAAAAATAGTAATTCTCGAGATAATGGCGTGAAATTTGGTGGAGGTGCTCTTGGTACCACTAGTGACGTCCCTACAAAATTTGAAGCGATTCCGAGATGGTTGCTCCGGGAGTGAATTTTGCCAAGCACTTGCCCACGCCTGGCAGGCTTGGTTGTGGGATTTTCCCACGCCTGGCAGCCTTGGTTGTGGGATTTTCCCATGCCTGGCAGCCTTGGCTGTGGGATTTTCCCACGCCTTGACAGTGCCTTGGCATGGCGGGTGGGCGATTACCAAAAGTTGCGTTTCCATCGATTCTTTGGATGTGTTTCGACTAATATGTTGTGAAAACATGTTAGAAGGCATCCAAACTTGGTTCGGATGATTTGGTGATTTTTTACGAATATTTGAATTTTTCGGGTTTTTAGCTCGTAAAATTGAGAAAAAATAGTAATTCTCGAGATAATGGCGTGAAATTTGGTGGAGTGCTCTTGGTACCACTAGTGACGTCCCTACAAAATTTGAAGCGATTCCGAGATGGTTGCTCCGGGAGTGAATTTTGCCAAGCACTTGCCCACGCCTGGCAGGCTTGGTTGTGGGATTTTCCCACGCCTGGCAGCCTTGGTTGTGGGATTTTCCATGCCTGGCAGCCTTGGCTGTGGGATTTTCCCACGCCTTGACAGTGCCTTGGCATGGCGGGTGGGCGATTACCAAAAGTTGCGTTTCCATCGATTCTTTGGATGTGTTTCGACTAATATGTTGTGAAAACATGTTAGAAGGCATCCAAACTTGGTTCGGATGATTTGGTGATTTTTTACGAATATTTGAATTTTTCGGGTTTTTAGCTCGTAAAATTGAGAAAAAATAGTAATTCTCGAGATAATTGCGTGAAATTTGGTGGAAGTGATCTTGGTACCACTAGTGACGTCCCTACAAAATTTGAAGCGATTCCGAGATGGTTGCCCCGGGAGTGAATTTTGCCCAGCACTTGCCCACGCCTGGCAGCCTGGCTGTGGGATTTTCCCACGCCTGGACAGTGCCTTGCCCGTGCATGGACAGTGCCTGGACCGTGCCTGGACAGTGCATGGACAGTGCATGGACAGTGCCTTGGCATGGCGGGTGGGCGATTACCAAAAGTTGCGTTTCCATCGATTCTTTGGATGTGTTTCGACTAATATGTTGTGAAAACATGTTAGAAGGCATCCAAACTTGGTTCGGATGATTTGGTGATTTTTTACGAATATTTGAATTTTTCGGGTTTTTAGCTCGTAAAATTGAGAAAAAATAGTAATTCTCGAGATAATTGCGTGAAATTTGGTGGAAGTGATCTTGGTACCACTAGTGACGTCCCTACAAAATTTGAAGCGATTCCGAGATGGTTGCCCCGGGAGTGAATTTTGCCCAGCACTTGCCCACGCCTGGCAGCCTGGTTGTGGGATTTTCCCACGCCTGGACAGTGCCTTGCCCGTGGGATGGACAGTGCCTGGCCGTGCCTGGCCGTGCCTGGACAGTGCATGGACAGTGCATGGACAGTGCCTTGGCATGGCGGGTGGGCGATTACCAAAAGTTGCGTTTCCATCGATTCTTTGGATGTGTTTCGACTAATATGTTGTGAAAACATGTTAGAAGGCATCCAAACTTGGTTCGGATGATTTGGTGATTTTTTACGAATATTTGAATTTTTCGGGTTTTTAGCTCGTAAAATTGAGAAAAAATAGTAATTCTCGAGATAATGGCGTGAAATTTGGTGGAGGTGCTCTTGGTACCACTAGTGACGTCCCTACAAAATTTGAAGCGATTCCGAGATGGTTGCCCCGGGAGTGAATTTTGCCAAGCACTTGCCCACGCCTGGCAGGCTTGGTTGTGGGATTTTCCCACGCCTGGCAGCCTTGGTTGTGGGATTTTCCCATGCCTGGCAGCCTTGGCTGTGGATTTTCCCACGCCTTGACAGTGCCTTGGCATGGCGGGTGGGCGATTACCAAAAGTTGCGTTTCCATCGATTCTTTGGATGTGTTTCGACTAATATGTTGTGAAAACATGTTAGAAGGCATCCAAACTTGGTTCGGATGATTTGGTGATTTTTACGAATATTTGAATTTTTCGGGTTTTTAGCTCGTAAAATTGAGAAAAAATAGTAATTCTCGAGATAATGGCGTGAAATTTGGTGGAGGTGCTCTTGGTACCACTAGTGACGTCCCTACAAAATTTGAAGCGATTCCGAGATGGTTGCTCCGGGAGTGAATTTTGCCAAGCACTTGCCCACGCCTGGCAGGCTTGGTTGTGGGATTTTCCCACGCCTGGCAGCCTTGGTTGTGGGATTTTCCCATGCCTGGCAGCCTTGGCTGTGGGATTTTCCCACGCCTTGACAGTGCCTTGGCATGGCGGGTGGGCGATTACCAAAAGTTGCGTTTCCATCGATTCTTTGGATGTGTTTCGACTAATATGTTGTGAAAACATGTTAGAAGGCATCCAAACTTGGTTCGGATGATTTGGTGATTTTTTACGAATATTTGAATTTTTCGGGTTTTTAGCTCGTAAAATTGAGAAAAAATAGTAATTCTCGAGATAATTGCGTGAAATTTGGTGGAAGTGATCTTGGTACCACTAGTGACGTCCCTACAAAATTTGAAGCGATTCCGAGATGGTTGCCCCGGGAGTGAATTTTGCCCAGCACTTGCCCACGCCTGGCAGCCTGGCTGTGGGATTTTCCCACGCCTGGACAGTGCCTTGCCCGTGCATGGACAGTGCCTGGACCGTGCCTGGACAGTGCATGGACAGTGCATGGACAGTGCCTTGGCATGGCGGGTGGGCGATTACCAAAAGTTGCGTTTCAATCGATTCTTTGGATGTGTTTCGACTAATATGTTGTGAAAACATGTTAGAAGGCATCCAAACTTGGTTCGGATGATTTGGTGATTTTTTACGAATATTTGAATTTTTCGGGTTTTTAGCTCGTAAAATTGAGAAAAAAATAGTAATTCTCGAGATAATGGCGTGAAATTTGGTGGAGGTGCTCTTGGTACCACTAGTGACGTCCCTACAAAATTTGAAGCGATTCCGAGATGGTTGCTCCGGGAGTGAATTTTGCCAAGCACTTGCCCACGCCTGGCAGGCTTGGTTGTGGGATTTTCCCACGCCTGGCAGCCTTGGTTGTGGGATTTTCCCATGCCTGGCAGCCTTGGCTGTGGGATTTTCCCACGCCTTGACAGTGCCTTGGCATGGCGGGTGGGCGATTCCCAAAAGTTGCGTTTCCATCGATTCTTTGGATGTGTTTCGACTAATATGTTGTGAAAACATGTTAGAAGGCATCCAAACTTGGTTCGGATGATTTGGTGATTTTTTACGAATATTTGAATTTTTCGGGTTTTTAGCTCGTAAAATTGAGAAAAAATAGTAATTCTCGAGATAATTGCGTGAAATTTGGTGGAAGTGATCTTGGTACCACTAGTGACGTCCCTACAAAATTTGAAGCGATTCCGAGATGGTTGCCCCGGGAGTGAATTTTGCCCAGCACTTGCCCACGCCTGGCAGCTTGGCTGTGGGATTTTCCCACGCCTGGACAGTGCCTTGCCCGTGCATGGACAGTGCCTGGACCGTGCCTGGACAGTGCATGGACAGTGCATGGACAGTGCCTTGGCATGGCGGGTGGGCGATTACCAAAAGTTGCGTTTCCATCGATTCTTTGGATGTGTTTCGACTAATATGTTGTGAAAACATGTTAGAAGGCATCCAAACTTGTTCGGATGATTTGGTGATTTTTTACGAATATTTGAATTTTTCGGGTTTTTAGCTCGTAAAATTGAGAAAAAATAGTAATTCTCGAGATAATTGCGTGAAATTTGGTGGAAGTGATCTTGGTACCACTAGTGACGTCCCTACAAAATTTGAAGCGATTCCGAGATGGTTGCCCCGGGAGTGAATTTTCCCAGCACTTGCCCACGCCTGGCAGCCTGGCTGTGGGATTTTCCCACGCCTGGACAGTGCCTTGCCCGTGCATGGACAGTGCCTGGACAGTGCATGGACAGTGCCTTGGCATGGCGGGTGGGCGATTACCAAAAGTTGCGTTTCAATCGATTCTTTGGATGTGTTTCGACTAATATGTTGTGAAAACATGTTAGAAGGCATCCAAACTTGGTTCGGATGATTTGGTGATTTTTTACGAATATTTGAATTTTTCGGGTTTTTAGCTCGTAAAATTGAGAAAAAATAGTAATTCTCGAGATAATGGCGTGAAATTTGGTGGAGGTGATCTTGGTACCACTAGTGACGTCCCTACAAAATTTGAAGCGATTCCGAGATGGTTGCTCCGGGAGTGAATTTTGCCAAGCACTTGCCCACGCCTGGCAGGCTTGGTTGTGGGATTTTCCCACGCCTGGCAGCCTTGGTTGTGGGATTTTCCATGCCTGGCAGCCTTGGCTGTGGGATTTTCCCACGCCTTGACAGTGCCTTGGCATGGCGGGTGGGCGATTACCAAAAGTTGCGTTTCCATCGATTCTTTGGATGTGTTTCGACTAATATGTTGTGAAAACATGTTAGAAGGCATCCAAACTTGGTTCGGATGATTTGGTGATTTTTTACGAATATTTGAATTTTTCGGGTTTTTAGCTCGTAAAATTGAGAAAAAATAGTAATTCTCGAGATAATGGCGTGAAATTTGGTGGAGGTGCTCTTGGTACCACTAGTGACGTCCCTACAAAATTTGAAGCGATTCCGAGATGGTTGCTCCGGGAGTGAATTTTGCCAAGCACTTGCCCACGCCTGGCAGGCTTGGTTGTGGGATTTTCCCACGCCTGGCAGCCTTGGTTGTGGGATTTTCCCATGCCTGGCAGCCTTGGCTGTGGGATTTTCCCACGCCTTGACAGTGCCTTGGCATGGCGGGTGGGCGATTACCAAAAGTTGCGTTTCCATCGATTCTTTGGATGTGTTTCGACTAATATGTTGTGAAAACATGTTAGAAGGCATCCAAACTTGGTTCGGATGATTTGGTGATTTTTTACGAATATTTGAATTTTTCGGGTTTTTAGCTCGTAAAATTGAGAAAAAATAGTAATTCTCGAGATAATTGCGTGAAATTTGGTGGAAGTGATCTTGGTACCACTAGTGACGTCCCTACAAAATTTGAAGCGATTCCGAGATGGTTGCCCCGGGAGTGAATTTTGCCCAGCACTTGCCCACGCCTGGCAGCCTGGCTGTGGGATTTTCCCACGCCTGGACAGTGCCTTGCCCGTGCATGGACAGTGCCTGGACCGTGCCTGGACAGTGCATGGACAGTGCCTTGGCATGGCGGGTGGGCGATTACCAAAAGTTGCGTTTCAATCGATTCTTTGGATGTGTTTCGACTAATATGTTGTGAAAACATGTTAGAAGGCATCCAAACTTGGTTCGGATGATTTGGTGATTTTTTACGAATATTTGAATTTTTCGGGTTTTTAGCTCGTAAAATTGAGAAAAAATAGTAATTCTCGAGATAATGGCGTGAAATTTGGTGGAGGTGCTCTTGGTACCACTAGTGACGTCCCTACAAAATTTGAAGCGATTCCGAGATGGTTGCTCCGGGAGTGAATTTTGCCAAGCACTTGCCCACGCCTGGCAGGCTTGTTTGTGGGATTTTCCCACGCCTGGCAGCCTTGGTTGTGGGATTTTCCCATGCCTGGCAGCCTTGGCTGTGGGATTTTCCCACGCCTTGACAGTGCCTTGGCATGGCGGGTGGGCGATTCCCAAAAGTTGCGTTTCCATCGATTCTTTGGATGTGTTTCGACTAATATGTTGTGAAAACATGTTAGAAGGCATCCAAACTTGGTTCGGATGATTTGGTGATTTTTTACGAATATTTGAATTTTTCGGGTTTTTAGCTCGTAAAATTGAGAAAAAATAGTAATTCTCGAGATAATTGCGTGAAATTTGGTGGAAGTGATCTTGGTACCACTAGTGACGTCCCTACAAAATTTGAAGCGATTCCGAGATGGTTGCCCCGGGAGTGAATTTTGCCCAGCACTTGCCCACGCCTGGCAGCTTGGATGTGGGATTTTCCCACGCCTGGACAGTGCCTTGCCCGTGCATGGACAGTGCCTGGACCGTGCCTGGACAGTGCATGGACAGTGCCTTGGCATGGCGGGTGGGCGATTACCAAAAGTTGCGTTTCCATCGATTCTTTGGATGTGTTTCGACTAATACGTTGTGAAAACATGTTAGAAGGCATCCAAACTTGGTTCGGATGATTTGGTGATTTTTTACGAATATTTGAATTTTTCGGGTTTTTAGCTCGTAAAATTGAGAAAAAATAGTAATTCTCGAGATAATTGCGTGAAATTTGGTGGAAGTGATCTTGGTACCACTAGTGACGTCCCTACAAAATTTGAAGCGATTCCGAGATGGTTGCCCCGGGAGTGAATTTTGCCCAGCACTTGCCCACGCCTGGCAGCCTGGCTGTGGGATTTTCCCACGCCTGGACAGTGCCTTGCCCGTGCATGGACAGTGCCTGGACAGTGCATGGACAGTGCCTTGGCATGGCGGGTGGGCGATTACCAAAAGTTGCGTTTCAATCGATTCTTTGGATGTGTTTCGACTAATATGTTGTGAAAACATGTTAGAAGGCATCCAAACTTGGTTCGGATGATTTGGTGATTTTTTACGAATATTTGAATTTTTCGGGTTTTTAGCTCGTAAAATTGAGAAAAAATAGTAATTCTCGAGATAATGGCGTGAAATTTGGTGGAGGTGCTCTTGGTACCACTAGTGACGTCCCTACAAAATTTGAAGCGATTCCGAGATGGTTGCCCCGGGAGTGAATTTTGCCAGCACTTGCCCACGCCTGGCAGGCTGGTTGTGGGATTTTCCCACGCCTGGCAGCCTTGGTTGTGGGATTTTCTCATGCCTGGCAGCCTTGGCTGTGGGATTTTCCCACGCCTTGACAGTGCCTTGGCATGGCGGGTGGGCGATTACCAAAAGTTGCGTTTCAATCGATTCTTTGGATGTGTTTCGACTAATATGTTGTGAAAACATGTTAGAAGGCATCCAAACTTGGTTCGGATGATTTGTTGATTTTTTACGAATATTTGAATTTTTCGGGTTTTTAGCTCGTAAAATTGAGAAAAAATAGTAATTCTCGAGATAATGGCGTGAAATTTGGTGGAGGTGCTCTTGGTACCACTAGTGACGTCCCTACAAAATTTGAAGCGATTCCGAGATGGTTGCTCCGGGAGTGAATTTTGCCAAGCACTTGCCCACGCCTGGCAGGCTTGGTTGTGGGATTTTCCCACGCCTGGCAGCCTTGGTTGTGGGATTTTCCCATGCCTGGCAGCCTTGGCTGTGGGATTTTCCCACGCCTTGACAGTGCCTTGGCATGGCGGGTGGGCGATTACCAAAAGTTGCGTTTCCATCGATTCTTTGGATGTGTTTCGACTAATATGTTGTGAAAACATGTTAGAAGGCATCCAAACTTGGTTTGATTTGTGATTTTTTACGAATATTTGAATTTTTCGGGTTTTTAGCTCGTAAAATTGAGAAAAAATAGTAATTCTCGAGATAATTGCGTGAAATTTGGTGGAAGTGATCTTGGTACCACTAGTGACGTCCCTACAAAATTTGAAGCGATTCCGAGATGGTTGCCCCGGGAGTGAATTTTGCCCAGCACTTGCCCACGCCTGGCAGCCTGGATGTGGGATTTTCCCACGCCTGGACAGTGCCTTGCCCGTGCATGGACAGTGCCTGGACCGTGCCTGGACAGTGCATGGACAGTGCGTTGGCATGGCGGGTGGGCGATTACCAAAAGTTGCGTTTCAATCGATTCTTTGGATGTGTTTCGACTAATATGTTGTGAAAACATGTTAGAAGGCATCCAAACTTGGTTCGGATGATTTGGTGATTTTTTACGATTGGATTTTCCCATGCCTGGCAGCCTTGGCTGTGGGATTTTCCCACGCCTTGACAGTGCCTTGGCATGGCGGGTGGGCGATTCCCAAAAGTTGCGTTTCCATCGATTCTTTGGATGTGTTTCGACTAATATTTGTGAAAACATGTTAGAAGGCATCCAAACTTGGTTCGGATGATTTGGTGATTTTTTACGAATATTTGAATTTTTCGGGTTTTTAGCTCGTAAAATTGAGAAAAAATAGTAATTCTCGAGATAATTGCGTGAAATTTGGTGGAAGTGATCTTGGTACCACTAGTGACGTCCCTACAAAATTTGAAGCGATTCCGAGATGGTTGCCCCGGGAGTGAATTTTGCCCAGCACTTGCCCACGCCTGGCAGCCTGGCTGTGGGATTTTCCCACGCCTGGACAGTGCCTTGCCCGTGCAGTGACAGTGCCTGACCGTGCCTGGACAGTGCATGGACAGTGCCTTGGCATGGCGGGTGGGCGATTACCAAAAGTTGCGTTTCAATCGATTCTTTGGATGTGTTTCGACTAATATGTTGTGAAAACATGTTAGAAGGCATCCAAACTTGGTTCGGATGATTTGGTGATTTTTTACGAATATTTGAATTTTTCGGGTTTTTAGCTCGTAAAATTGAGAAAAAATAGTAATTCTCGAGATAATGGCGTGAAATTTGGTGGAGGTGCTCTTGGTACCACTAGTGACGTCCCTACAAAATTTGAAGCGATTCCGAGATGGTTGCTCCGGGAGTGAATTTTGCCAAGCACTTGCCCACGCCTGGCAGGCTTGTTTGTGGGATTTTCCCACGCCTGGCAGCCTTGGTTGTGGGATTTTCCCATGCCTGGCAGCCTTGGCTGTGGGATTTTCCCACGCCTTGACAGTGCCTTGGCATGGCGGGTGGGCGATTACCAAAAGTTGCGTTTCCATCGATTCTTTGGATGTGTTTCGACTAATATGTTGTGAAAACATGTTAGAAGGCATCCAAACTTGGTTCGGATGATTTGGTGATTTTTTACGAATATTTGAATTTTTCGGGTTTTTAGCTCGTAAAATTGAGAAAAAATAGTAATTCTCGAGATAATTGCGTGAAATTTGGTGGAAGTGATCTTGGTACCACTAGTGACGTCCCTACAAAATTTGAAGCGATTCCGAGATGGTTGCCCCGGGAGTGAATTTTGCCCAGCACATGCCCACGCCTGGCAGCCTGGCTGTGGGATTTTCCCACGCCTGGACAGTGCCTTGCCCGTGCATGGACAGTGCCTGGACCGTGCCTGGACAGTGCATGGACAGTGTCTTGGCATGGCGGGTGGGCGATTACCAAAAGTTGCGTTTCAATCGATTCTTTGGATGTGTTTCGACTAATATGTTGTGAAAACATGTTAGAAGGCATCCAAACTTGGTTCGGATGATTTGGTGATTTTTTACGAATATTTGAATTTTTCGGGTTTTTAGCTCGTAAAATTGAGAAAAAATAGTAATTCTCGAGATAATGGCGTGAAATTTGGTGGAGGTGCTCTTGGTACCACTAGTGACGTCCCTACAAAATTTGAAGCGATTCCGAGATGGTTGCTCCAGGAGTGAATTTTGCCAAGCACTTGCCCACGCCTGGCAGGCTTGTTTGTGGGATTTTCCCACGCCTGGCAGCCTTGGTTGTGGGATTTTCCCATGCCTGGCAGCCTTGGCTGTGGGATTTTCCCACGCCTTGATAGTGCCTTGGCATGGCGGGTGGGCGATTACCAAAAGTTGCGTTTCCATCGATTCTTTGGATGTGTTTCGACTAATATGTTGTGAAAACATGTTAGAAGGCATCCAAACTTGGTTCGGATAATTTGGTGATTTTTTACGAATATTTGAATTTTTCGGGTTTTTAGCTCGTAAAATTGAGAAAAAATAGTAATTCTCGAGATAATTGCGTGAAATTTGGTGGAAGTGATCTTGGTACCACTAGTGACTTCCCTACAAAATTTGAAGCGATTCCGAGATGGTTGCCCCGGGAGTGAATTTTGTCCAGCACTTGCCCACGCCTGGCAGCCTGGCTGTGGGATTTTCCCACGCCTGGACAGTGCCTTACCCGTGCATGGACAGTGCCTGGACAGTGCATGGACAGTGCCTTGGCATGGCGGGTGGGCGATTACCAAAAGTTGCGTTTCAATCGATTCTTTGTATGTGTTTCGACTAATATGTTGTGAAAACATGTTAGAAGGCATCCAAACTTGGTTCGATGATTTGGTGATTTTTTACGAATATTTGAATTTTTCGGGTTTTTAGCTCGTAAAATTGAGAAAAAATAGTAATTCTCGAGATAATGGCGTGAAATTTGGTGGAGGTCTCTTGGTACCACTAGTGACGTCCCTACAAAATTTGAAGCGATTCCGAGTTGGTTGCTCCGGGAGTGAATTTTGCCAAGCACTTGCCCACGCCTGGCAGGCTTGGTTGTGGGATTTTCCCACGCCTGGCAGCCTTGGTTGTGGGATTTTCCCATGCCTGGCAGCCTTGTCTGTGGGATTTTCCCACGCCTTGACAGTGCCTTGGCATGACGGGTGGGCGATTCCCAAAAGTTGCGTTTCCATCGATTCTTTGGATGTGTTTCGACTAATATGTTGTGAAAACATGTTAGAAGGGATCCAAACTTGGTTCGGATGATTTGGTGATGTTTTACGAATATTTGAATTTTTCGGGTTTTTAGCTCGTAAAATTGAGAAAAAATAGTAATTCTCGAGATAATTGCTTGAAATTTGGTGGAAGTGATCTTGGTACCACTAGTGACGTCCCTACAAAATTTGAAGCGATTCCGAGATGGTTGCCCCGGGAGTGAATTTTGCCCAGCACTTGCCCACGCCTGGCAGCCTGGCTGTTGGATTTTCCCACGCCTGGACAGTGCCTTGCCCGTGCACGGACAGTGCCTGGACCGTGCCTGGACAGTGCATGGACAGTGCATGGACAGTGCCTTGGCATGGCGGGTGGGCGATTACCAAAAGTTGCGTTTCAATCGATTCTTTGGATGTGTTTCGACTAATACGTTGTGAAAACATGTTAGAAGGCATCCAAACTTGGTTCGGATGATTTGGTGATTTTTTACGAATATTTGAATTTTTCGGGTTTTTAGCTCGTAAAATTGAGAAAAAATAGTAATTCTCGAGATAATGGCGTGAAATTTGGTGGAGGTGCTCTTGGTACCACTAGCGACGTCCCTACAAAATTTGAAGCGATTCCGAGATGGTTGCTCCGGGAGTGAATTTTGCCAAGCACTTGCCCACGCCTGGCAGGCTTGTTTGTGGGATTTTCCCACGCCTGGCAGCCTTGGTTGTGGGATTTTCCCCTGCCTGGCAGCCTTGGCTGTGGGATTTTCCCACGCCTTGACAGTGCCTTGGCATGGCGGGTGGGCGATTCCCAAAAGTTGCGTTTCCATCGATTCTTTGGATGTGTTTCGACTAATATGTTGTGAAAACATGTTAGAAGGCATCCAAACTTGGTTCGGATGATTTGGTGATTTTTTACGAATATTTGAATTTTTCGGGTTTTTAGCTCGTAAAATTGAGAAAAAATAGTAATTCTCGAGATAATTTAGTGAAATTTGGTGGAAGTGATCTTGGTACCACTGGTGACGTCCCTACAAAATTTGAAGCGATTCCGAGATGGTCGCCCCGGGAGTGAATTTTGCCCAGCACTTGCCCACGCCCGGACAGTGCCTTGCCTGTGCATGGACAGTGCCTGGACAGTGCATGGACAGTACCTTGGCATGGCGGGTGGGCGATTACCAAAAGTTGCGTTTCAATCGATTCTTTGGATGTGTTTCGACTAATATGTTGTGAAAACATGTTAGAAGGCATCCAAACTTGGTTCGGATGATTTGGTGATTTTTTACGAATATTTGAATTTTTCGGGTTTTTAGCTCGTAAAATTTAGAAAAAATAGTAATTCTCGAGATAATGGCGTGAAATTTGGTGGAGGTTCTCTTGGTACCACTAGTGACGTCCCTACAAAATTTGAAGCGATTCCGAGATGGTTGCTCCGGGAGTGAATTTTGCCAAGCACTTGCCCACGCCTGGCAGGCTTGGTTGTGGGATTTTCCCACGCCTGGCAGCCTTTGTTGTGGGATTTTCCCATGCCTGGCAGCCTTGGCTGTGGGATTTTCCCACGCCTTGACAGTGCCTTGGCATGGCGGGTGGGCGATTCCCAAAAGTTGCGTTTCCATCGATTCTTTGGATGTGTTTCGACTAATATGTTGTGAAAACATGTTAGAAGGGATCCAACCTTGGTTCAGATGATTTTGTGATGTTTTACGAATATTTGAATTTTTTGGGTTTTTAGCTCGTAAAATTGAGAAAAAATAGTAATTCTAGAGATAATTGCTTGAAATTTGGTGGAAGTGATCTTGGTACCACTAGTGACGTCCCTACAAAATTTGAAGTGATTCCGAGATGGTTGCCCCGTGAGTGAATTTTGTCCAGCACTTGCCCACGCCTGGCAGCCTGGCTGTTGGATTTTCCCGCGCCTGGACAGTGCCTTGCCCGTGCATGGACAGTGCCTGGACCGTGCCTGGACAGTGCACGGACAGTGCATGGACAGTGCCTTGGCATGGCGGGTGGGCGATTACCAAAAGTTGCGTTTCAATCGATTCTTTGGATGTGTTTCGACTAATACGTTGTGAAAACATGTTAGAAGGCATCCAAACTTGGTTCGGATGATTTGGTGATTTTTTACGAATATTTGAATTTTTCAGGTTTTTAGTTCGTAAAATTGAGAAAAAATAGTAATTCTCGAGATAATGGTGTGAAATTTGGTGGAGGTGCTCTTGGTACCACTAGTGACGGCCCTACAAAATTTGAAGCGATTCCGAGATGGTTGCTCCGGGAGTGAATTTTGCCAAGCACTTGCCCACGCCTGGCAGGCTTGGTTGTGGGATTTTCCCACGCCTGGCAGCCTTGGTTGTGGGATTTTCCCATGCCTGGCAGCCTTGGCTGTGGGATTTTCCCACGCCTTGACAGTGCCTAGGGATGGCAACGGGGCGGGTCGGACTGGCTGACCCGGCCCCGGCCAAATGGCCCTTTCGGGGCGGGTCGGGTCAACAATCCCGCGTGTCGACCCGCGGGGCCCCGACCCGCCCCGGCATGTGAACAATTTTTTTTTTATTTTTTATTATTTTTTTTTCACTTTTTCAATATTAAATATAATTTTTTTGTCAAAATATTACATTATATATAAATTCAAAACATAAATATAACACCAATAAAATATAAACAATAAACACATCAAATTCATTACAAATACAAATTCAAATCCAAACACCAAATTAACAAATCCTAATAATCTAAATATACTTCTATTTGTAATTTGGTCCATGTTATTTATATATGTACTATATTAACCATATTGTTTAGTAAATGTTAGATTATATTAACATAAAAAAATAAAAAAAATAAAAATATTATATATATATGTATTTCGGGGCGGGTCTACGGGGCCCCGGGTCTCTAGACCTGGACCCGCCCCGACCCGAGCCCGCCCCGACGCGGACCCGCCCCGTGACCCGCGGGTCGGCGGGTCAAAACCGGGTCGGGGCCCGCGGGTCAGCGGGGCCCCGAGACCCGTTGCCATCCCTACACATAGCTGATATGGGTGTAAACGAGAGTCAAAATGGTATTGTCTATTGTGAGCGCTCTAACTTAACATTGTTATTATTTTTTTTTTTTTTTGCCATTAAAATTATTGCAGAACTGTATAGGCAATTAACATTGTTAATTTAACATTTAGGTTATGGATAATTTAATAAGCTAAACTTTTGAGGAGTAAATAGTATGTCAACTGAAATTTTTGGTATAGACGATATGTTCGCTAAAGGTCTCTTTTGAAGACGCCAATCAAATTTCGCATGCACACGGCATGATGTAGTATACTTGGACTTTTAAACCGATCCAACCAAACTGGTTCGGAACTGGTCCGGATCTTAAAGTGGTAAATCAGTACCATAGTCAAGAGGTGTAGTCATTCAGTATAACGAATCAGTCCGAACTAAACCAGTTTTGAAACTATTTTTTTATATAATTCTTATAAAACAAAACAAATTTAAGTGAAGTGATAAAATTAAAGTCAACAACACCTAAAGCACAGCCGCTGCACTGTTGGTTTGACTAAATCACTAATATTTTGATTTACAGTTTGTAATATTGTGTATTCAGATTTTCTGTTAAAAAAATCATTCTGAATTAGTTTGAAATTGGTTTTTTATTTTATAAAAAAAAACGGTCCAACATGTCGGAACTATTTTGTGTTAATTAAAAAAAACGATCCAATCAATTTGGCACAGTTTCTAAAACGGTCTAATTGAACCGGTTATAGAGAGTTTATAACCGGACTAATTCTTTTCTCATCAACCAGCGTTAGCGTTAATTTGTAACCTAGTACATGGTTGGATCTAGGGATGGCAACGGGGCGGGTCGGGGCGGGTTTTCGCAGCCCCGGACCCGCCCGCGGGTCGGCCTGGCTGACCCGGCCCCGGCCAAATGGGCCTTTCGGGTCGGGTCGGGTCAACAATCCCGCGGGTCGACCCGCGGTTTTTTTTTTTTTTTAAACTTTTCAATATGAAATACAATTTTTTTTGTCAAAATATTACATTATATATAAATTCAAAACATAAATCTAACATCAATCAAATATAAACAACAAACACATCAAATTCATTACAAATACAAATTCAAATCCAAACACCAAATTAACAAATCCTAATAATCTAAATATAAATCTATTTGTAATTTGGTCCATGTTATTTATATAGGTACTATATTAACCATATTTTTTATTAAATGTTAGATCATATTAACATAAAAAAATTTTAAAAAAAAAATTATATATTTATGGATTTCGGGGCGGGTCTACGAGGCCCCGGGTCTCTAGACCCGGACCCGCCCCGACCCGAGCCCGACCCGCCCCGGACCCGACCCGTGACCCGCGGGTCGGCGGGTCGGCGGGTCAAAACCGGGTCGGGGCCCCGCGGGTCAGCGGGGCCCCGAGACCCGTTGCCATCCCTAACAGTGCCTTGGCATGGCGGGTAAGCGATTACCAAAAGTTGCGTTTCCATCGATTCTTTGGATGTGTTTCGACTAATATGTTGTGAAAACATGTTAGAAGGCATCCAAACTTGGTTCGGATGATTTGGTGATTTTTTACGAATATTTGAATTTTTCGGGTTTTTAGCTCGTAAAATTGAGAAAAAATAGTAATTCTCGAATTAATTGCGTTAAATTTGGTGGAAGTGATCTTGGTACCACTAGTGACGTCCCTACAAAATTTGAAGTTATTCCGAGATGGTTGCCCCGGGAGTGAATTTTGCCCAGCACATGCCCACGCCTGGCAGCCTGGCTGTGGGATTTTCCCACGCCTGGACAGTGCCTTGCCCGTGCATGGACAGTGCCTGGACCGTGCCTGGACAGTGCATGGACAGTGTCTTGGCATGGCGGGTGGGCGATTACCAAAAGTTGCGTTTCAATCGATTCTTTGGATGTGTTTCGACTAATATGTTGTGAAAACATGATAGAAGGCATCCAAACTTGGTTCGGATGATTTGGTGATTTTTTACGAATATTTGAATTTTTCGGGTTTTTAGCTCGTAAAATTGAGAAAAAATAGTAATTCTCGAGATAATGGCGTGAAATTTGGTGGAGGCGCTCTTGGTACCATTAGTGACGTCCCTACAAAATTTGAAGCGATTCCGAGATGGTTGCTCCGGGAGTGAATTTTGCCAAGCACTTGCCCACGCCTGGCAGGCTTGTTTGTGGGATTTTCCCACGCCTGGCAGCCTTGGTTGTGGGATTTTCCCATGCCTGGCAGCCTTGGCTGTGGGATTTTCCCACGCCTTGACAATGCCTTGGCATGGCGGGTGGGCGATTACCAAAAGTTGCGTTTCCATCAATTCTTTGGATGTGTTTCGACTAATATGTTGTGAAAACATGTTAGAAGGCATCCAAACTTGGTTCGGATGATTTGGTGATTTTTTACGAATATTTGAATTTTTCGGGTTTTTAGCTCGTAAAATTTAGAAAAAATAGTAATTCTCGAGATAATTGCGTGAAATTTGGTGGAAGTGATCTTGGTACCACTAGTGACTTCCCTACAAAATTTGAAGCGATTCCGAGATGGTTGCCCCGGGAGTGAATTTTGCCCAGCACTTGCCCATGCCTGGCAGCCTGGCTGTGGGATTTTCCCACGCCTGGACAGTGCCTTACCCGTGCATGGACAGTGCCTGGACAGTGCATGGACAGTACCTTGGCATGGCGGGTGGGCGATTACCAAAAGTTGCGTTTTAATCGATTCTTTGTATGTGTTTCGACTAATATGTTGTGAAAACATGTTAGAAGGCATCCAAACTTGGTTAGATGATTTGGTGATTTTTTACGAATATTTGAATTTTTCGGGTTTTTAGCTCGTAAAATTGAGAAAAAATAGTAATTCTCGAGATAATGGCGTGAAATTTGGTGGAGGCTCTCTTGGTACCACTAGTGACGTCCCTACAAAATTTGAAGCGATTCCGAGTTGGTTGCTCCGGGAGTGAATTTTGCCAAGCACTTGCCCACGCCTGGCAGGCTTGGTTGTGGGATTTTCCCACGCCTGGCAGCCTTTGTTGTGGGATTTTCCCATGCCTGGCAGCCTTGGCTGTGGGATTTTCCCACGCCTTGACAGTGCCTTGGCATGGCGGGTGGGCGATTCCCAAAAGTTGCGTTTCCATCGATTCTTTGGATGTGTTTCGACTAATATGTTGTGAAAACATGTTAGAAGGGATCCAACCTTGGTTCGGATGATTTTGTGATGTTTTACGAATATTTGAATTTTTTGGGTTTTTAGCTCGTAAAATTGAGAAAAAATAGTAACTCTAGAGATAATTGAGTGAAATTTGGTGGAAGTGATCTTGGTACCACTAGTGACGTCCCTACAAAATTTGAAGCGATTCCGAGATGGTTGCCCCGGGAGTGAATTTTGCCCAGCACTTGCCCACGCCTAGACAGTGCCTTGCCCGTGCATGGACAGTGCCTGGACAGTGCATGGACAGTACCTTGGCATGGCGGGTGGGCGATTACCAAAAGTTGCGTTTCAATCGATTCTTTGGATGTGTTTCGACTAATACGTTGTGAAAACATGTTATAAGGCATCCAAACTTGGTTCGGATGATTTGGTGATTTTTTACGAATATTTGAATTTTTCGGGTTTTTAGCTCGTAAAATTGAGAAAAAATAGTAATTCTCGAGATAATGGCGTGAAATTTGGTGGGGGTTCTCTTGGTACCACTAGTGACGTCCCTACAAAATTTGAAGCGATTCCGAGATGGTTGCTCCGGGAGTGAATTTTGCCCAGCACTTGCCCACGCCTGGCAGGCTTGGTTGTGGGATTTTCCCACGCCTGGCAGCCTTGGTTGTGGGATTTTCCCATGCCTGGCAGCCTTGGCTGTGGGATTTTCCCACGCCTTGACAGTGCCTTGGCATGGCGGGTGGGCGATTACCAAAAGTTGCGTTTCCTTCGATTCTTTGGATGTGTTTCGACTAATATGTTGTGAAAACATGTTAGAAGGCATCCAAACTTGGTTCGGATGATTTGGTGATTTTTTACGAATATTTGAATTTTTCGGGTTTTTAGCTCGTAAAATTGAGAAAAAATAGTATTTCTCGAGATAATTGCGTGAAATTTGGTGGAAGTGATCTTGGTACCACTAATGACGTCCCTACAAAATTTGAAGCGATTCCGAGATGGTTGCCCCGAGAGTGAATTTTGCCCAGCACATGCCCACGCCTGGCAGCCTGGCTGTGGGATTTTCCCACGCCTGGACAGTGCCTTGCCCGTGCATGGACAGTGCCTGGACCGTGCCCGGACAGTGCATGGACAGTGCCTTGGCATGGCGCGTGGGCGATTACCAAAAGTTGCGTTTCAATCGATTCTTTGGATGTGTTTCGACTAATATGTAGTGAAAACATGTTAGAAGGCATCCAAACTTGGTTCGGATGATTTGGTGATTTTTTACGAATATTTGAATTTTTCGGGTTTTTAGCTCGTAAAATTGAGAAAAAATAGTAATTCTCGAGATAATGGCGTGAAATTTGGTGGAGGTGCTCTTGGTACCACTAGTGACGTCCCTACAAAATTTGAAGCGATTCCGAGATGGTTGCTCCGGGTGTGAATTTTGCCAAGCACTTGCCCACGCCTGGCAGGCTTGGTTGTGGGATTTTCCCACGCCTGGCAGGCTTGGTTGTGGGATTTTCCCATGCCTGGCAGCCTTGGCAGTGGGATTTTCCCACGCCTTGACAGTGCCTTGGCATGGCGGGTGGGCGATTCCCAAAAGTTGCGTTTCCATCGATTCTTTGGATGTGTTTCGACTAATACGTTGTGAAAACATGTTAGAAGGCATCCAAACTTGGTTCGGATGATTTGGTGATTTTTTACGAATATTTGAATTTTTCAGGTTTTTAGTTCGTAAAATTGAGAAAAAATAGTAATTCTCGAGATAATGGCGTGAAATTTGGTGGAGGTGCTCTTGGTACCACTAGTGACGTCCCTACAAAAATTTGAAGCGATTCCGAGATGGTTGCTCCGGGAGTGAATTTTGCCAAGCACTTGCCCACGCCTGGCAGGCTAGGTTGTGGGATTTTCCCACGCCTGGCAGCCTTGGTTGTGGGATTTTCCCATGCCTGGCAGCCTTGGCTGTGGGATTTTCCAACGCCTTGACAGTGCCTTGTCATGGCGGGTGGGCGATTACCAAAAGTTGCGTTTCCATCGATTCTTTGTATGTGTTTCGACTAATATGTTGTGAAAACATGTTAGAAGGCATCCAAACTTGGTTCGGATGATTTGGTGATTTTTTACGAATATTTGAATTTTTCGGGTTTTTAGCTCGTAAAATTGAGAAAAAATAGTAACTCTAGAGATAATTGCGTGAAATTTGGTGGAAGTGATCTTGGTACCACTAGTGACGTCCCTACAAAATTTGAAGCGATTCCGAGATGGTTGCCCCGAGAGTGAATTTTGCCCAGCACATGCCCACGCCTGGCAGCCTGGCTGTGGGATTTTCCCACGCCTGGACAGTGCCTTGCCCGTGCATGGACAGTGCCTGGACTGTGCCTGGACAGTGTCTTGGCATGGCGAGTGGGCGTTTACCAAAAGTTGCGTTTCAATCGATTCTTTGGATGTGTTTCGACTAATATGTTGTGAAAACATGTTAGAAGGCATCCAAACTTGGTTCGGATGATTTGGTGTTTTTTTACGAATATTTGAATTTTTCGGGTTTTTAGCTCGTAAAATTGAGAAAAAATAGTAATTCTCGAGATAATGGCGTGAAATTTGGTGGAGGTGCTCTTGGTACCACTAGTGACGTCCCTACAAAATTTGAAGCGATTCCGTGTGGTTGCTCCGGGTGTGAATTTTGCCAAGCACTTGCCCACGCCTGGCAGGATTGGTTGTGGGATTTTCCCACGCCTGGCAGGCTTGGTTGTGGGATTTTCCCATGCCTGGCAGCCTTGGCAGTGGGATTTTCCCACGCCTTGACAGTGCCTTGGCATGGCGGGTGGGCGATTCCCAAAAGTTGCGTTTCCATCGATTCTTTGGATGTGTTTCGACTAATACGTTGTGAAAACATGTTAGAAGGCATCCAAACTTGGTTCGGATGATTTGGTGATTTTTTACGAATATTTGAATTTTTCGGGTTTTTAGCTCGTAAAATTGAGAAAAAATAGTATTTCTCGAGATAATTGCGTGAAATTTGGTGGAAGTGATCTTGGTACCACTAATGACGTCCCTACAAAATTTGAAGCGATTCCGAGATGGTTGCCCCGAGAGTGAATTTTGCCCAGCACATGCCCACGCCTGGCAGCCTGGCTGTGGGATTTTCCCACGCCTGGACAGTGCCTTGCCCGTGCATGGACAGTGCCTGGACCGTGCCCGGACAGTGCATGGACAGTGCCTTGGCATGGCGCGTGGGCGATTACCAAAAGTTGCGTTTCAATCGATTCTTTGGATGTGTTTCGACTAATATGTAGTGAAAACATGTTAGAAGGCATCCAAACTTGGTTCGGATGATTTGGTGATTTTTTACGAATATTTGAATTTTTCGGGTTTTTAGCTCGTAAAATTGAGAAAAAATAGTAATTCTCGAGATAATGGCGTGAAATTTGGTGGAGGTGCTCTTGGTACCACTAGTGACGTCCCTACAAAATTTGAAGCGATTCCGAGATGGTTGCTCCGGGTGTGAATTTTGCCAAGCACTTGCCCACGCCTGGCAGGCTTGGTTGTGGGATTTTCCCACGCCTGGCAGGCTTGGTTGTGGGATTTTCCCATGCCTGGCAGCCTTGGCAGTGGGATTTTCCCACGCCTTGACAGTGCCTTGGCATGGCGGGTGGGCGATTCCCAAAAGTTGCGTTTCCATCGATTCTTTGGATGTGTTTCGACTAATACGTTGTGAAAACATGTTAGAAGGCATCCAAACTTGGTTCGGATGATTTGGTGATTTTTTACGAATATTTGAATTTTTCAGGTTTTTAGCTCGTAAAATTGAGAAAAAATAGTAATTCTCGAGATAATGGCGTGAAATTTGGTGGAGGTGCTCTTGGTACCACTAGTGACGTCCCTACAAAAATTTGAAGCGATTCCGAGATGGTTGCTCCGGGAGTGAATTTTGCCAAGCACTTGCCCACGCCTGGCAGGCTAGGTTGTGGGATTTTCCCACGCCTGGCAGCCTTGGTTGTGGGATTTTCCCATGCCTGGCAGCCTTGGCTGTGGGATTTTCCAACGCCTTGACAGTGCCTTGGCATGGCGGGTGGGCGATTACCAAAAGTTGCGTTTCCATCGATTCTTTGGATGTGTTTCGACTAATATGTTGTGAAAACATGTTAGAAGGCATCCAAACTTGGTTCGGATGATTTGGTGATTTTTTACGAATATTTGAATTTTTCGGGTTTTTAGCTCGTAAAATTGAGAAAAAATAGTAATTCTCGAGATAATTGCGTGAAATTTGGTGGAAGTGATCTTGGTACCACTAGTGACGTCCCTACAAAATTTGAAGCGATTCCGAGATGGTTGCCCCGAGAGTGAATTTTGCCCAGCACATGCCCACGCCTGGCAGCCTGGCTGTGGGATTTTCCCACGCCTGGACAGTGCCTTGCCCGTGCATGGACAGTGCCTGGACTGTGCCTGGACAGTGTCTTGGCATGGCGAGTGGGCGATTACCAAAAGTTGCGTTTCAATCGATTCTTTGGATGTGTTTCGACTAATATGTTGTGAAAACATGTTAGAAGGCATCCAAACTTGGTTCGGATGATTTGGTGTTTTTTTACGAATATTTGAATTTTTCGGGTTTTTAGCTCGTAAAATTGAGAAAAAATAGTAATTCTCGAGATAATGGCGTGAAATTTGGTGGAGGTGCTCTTGGTACCACTAGTGACGTCCCTACAAAATTTGAAGCGATTCCGAGTGGTTGCTCCGGGTGTGAATTTTGCCAAGCACTTGCCCACGCCTGGCAGGATTGGTTGTGGGATTTTCCCACGCCTGGCAGGCTTGGTTGTGGGATTTTCCCATGCCTGGCAGCCTTGGCAGTGGGATTTTCCCACGCCTTGACAGTGCCTTGGCATGGCGGGTGGGCGATTCCCAAAAGTTGCGTTTCCATCGATTCTTTGGATGTGTTTCGACTAATACGTTGTGAAAACATGTTAGAAGGCATCCAAACTTGGTTCGGATGATTTGGTGATTTTTTACGAATATTTGAATTTTTCAGGTTTTTAGTTCGTAAAATTGAGAAAAAATAGTAATTCTCGAGATAATGGCGTGAAATTTGGTGGAGGTGCTCTTGGTACCACTAGTGACGTCCCTACAAAATTTGAAGCGATTCCGAGATGGTTGCTCCGGGAGTGAATTTTGCCAAGCACTTGCCCACGCCTGGCAGGCTAGGTTGTGGGATTTTCCCACGCCTGGCAGCCTTGGTTGTGGGATTTTCCCATGCCTGGCAGCCTTGGCTGTGGGATTTTCCCACGCCTTGACAGTGCCTTGTCATGGCGGGTGGGCGATTACCAAAAGTTGCGTTTCCATCGATTCTTTGTATGTGTTTCGACTAATATGTTGTGAAAACATGTTAGAAGGCATCCAAACTTGGTTCGGATGATTTGGTGATTTTTTACGAATATTTGAATTTTTCGGGTTTTTAGCTCGTAAAATTGAGAAAAAATAGTAACTCTAGAGATAATTGCGTGAAATTTGGTGGAAGTGATCTTGGTACCACTAGTGACGTCCCTACAAAATTTGAAGCGATTCCGAGATGGTTGCCCCGGGAGTGAATTTTGCCCAGCACATGCCCACGCCTGGCAGCCTGGCTGTGGGATTTTCCCACGCCTGGACAGTGCCTTGCCCGTGCATGGACAGTGCCTGGACTGTGCCTGGACTGTGTCTTGGCATGGCGAGTGGGCGATTACCAAAAGTTGCGTTTCAATCGATTCTTTGGATGTGTTTCGACTAATATGTTGTGAAAACATGTTAGAAGGCATCCAAACTTGGTTCGGATGATTTGGTGATTTTTTACGAATATTTGAATTTTTCGGGTTTTTAGCTCGTAAAATTGAGAAAAAATAGTAATTCTCGAGATAATGGCGTGAAATTTGGTGGAGGTGCTCTTGGTACCACTAGTGACGTCCCTACAAAATTTGAAGCGATTCCGAGATGGTTGCTCCGGGTGTGAATTTTGCCAAGCACTTGCCCACGCCTGGCAGGCTTGGTTGTGGGATTTTCCCACGCCTGGCAGGCTTGGTTGTGGGATTTTCCCATGCCTGGCAGCCTTGGCAGTGGGATTTTCCCACGCCTTGACAGTGCCTTGGCATGGCGGGTGGGCGATTCCCAAAAGTTGCGTTTCCATCGATTCTTTGGATGTGTTTCGACTAATACGTTGTGAAAACATGTTAGAAGGCATCCAAACTTGGTTCGGATGATTTGGTGATTTTTTACGAATATTTGAATTTTTCAGGTTTTTAGTTCGTAAAATTGAGAAAAAATAGTAATTCTCGAGATAATGGCGTGAAATTTGGTGGAGGTGCTCTTGGTACCACTAGTGACGTCCCTACAAAATTTGAAGCGATTCCGAGATGGTTGCTCCGGGAGTGAATTTTGCCAAGCACTTGCCCACGCCTGGCAGGCTAGGTTGTGGGATTTTCCCACGCCTGGCAGCCTTGGTTGTGGGATTTTCCCATGCCTGGCAGCCTTGGCTGTGGGATTTTCCAACGCCTTGACAGTGCCTTGTCATGGCGGGTGGGCGATTACCAAAAGTTGCGTTTCCATCGATTCTTTGTATGTGTTTCGACTAATATGTTGTGAAAACATGTTAGAAGGCATCCAAACTTGGTTCGGATGATTTGGTGATTTTTTACGAATATTTGAATTTTTCGGGTTTTTAGCTCGTAAAATTGAGAAAAAATAGTAACTCTAGAGATAATTGCGTGAAATTTGGTGGAAGTGATCTTGGTACCACTAGTGACGTCCCTACAAAATTTGAAGCGATTCCGAGATGGTTGCCCCGAGAGTGAATTTTGCCCAGCACATGCCCACGCCTGGCAGCCTGGCTGTGGGATTTTCCCACGCCTGGACAGTGCCTTGCCCGTGCATGGACAGTGCCTGGACTGTGCCTGGACAGTGTCTTGGCATGGCGAGTGGGCGTTTACCAAAAGTTGCGTTTCAATCGATTCTTTGGATGTGTTTCGACTAATATGTTGTGAAAACATGTTAGAAGGCATCCAAACTTGGTTCGGATGATTTGGTGTTTTTTTACGAATATTTGAATTTTTCGGGTTTTTAGCTCGTAAAATTGAGAAAAAATAGTAATTCTCGAGATAATGGCGTGAAATTTGGTGGAGGTGCTCTTGGTACCACTAGTGACGTCCCTACAAAATTTGAAGCGATTCCGTGTGGTTGCTCCGGGTGTGAATTTTGCCAAGCACTTGCCCACGCCTGGCAGGATTGGTTGTGGGATTTTCCCACGCCTGGCAGGCTTGGTTGTGGGATTTTCCCATGCCTGGCAGCCTTGGCAGTGGGATTTTCCCACGCCTTGACAGTGCCTTGGCATGGCGGGTGGGCGATTCCCAAAAGTTGCGTTTCCATCGATTCTTTGGATGTGTTTCGACTAATACGTTGTGAAAACATGTTAGAAGGCATCCAAACTTGGTTCGGATGATTTGGTGATTTTTTACGAATATTTGAATTTTTCAGGTTTTTAGTTCGTAAAATTGAGAAAAAATAGTAATTCTCGAGATAATGGCGTGAAATTTGGTGGAGGTGCTCTTGGTACCACTAGTGACGTCCCTACAAAAATTTGAAGTGATTCCGAGATGGTTGCTCCGGGAGTGAATTTTGCCAAGCACTTGCCCACGCCTGGCAGGCTAGGTTGTGGGATTTTCCCACGCCTGGCAGCCTTGGTTGTGGGATTTTCCCATGCCTGGCAGCCTTGGCTGTGGGATTTTCCCACGCCTTGACAGTGCCTTGTCATGGCGGGTGGGCGATTACCAAAAGTTGCGTTTCCATCGATTCTTTGTATGTGTTTCGACTAATATGTTGTGAAAACATGTTAGAAGGCATCCAAACTTGGTTCGGATGATTTGGTGATTTTTTACGAATATTTGAATTTTTCGGGTTTTTAGCTCGTAAAATTGAGAAAAAATAGTAACTCTAGAGATAATTGCGTGAAATTTGGTGGAAGTGATCTTGGTACCACTAGTGACGTCCCTACAAAATTTGAAGCGATTCCGAGATGGTTGCCCCGGGAGTGAATTTTGCCCAGCACATGCCCACGCCTGGCAGCCTGGCTGTGGGATTTTCCCATGCCTGGACAGTGCCTTGCCCGTGCATGGACAGTGCCTGGACTGTGCCTGGACTGTGTCTTGGCATGGCGAGTGGGCGTTTACCAAAAGTTGCGTTTCAATCGATTCTTTGGATGTGTTTCGACTAATATGTTGTGAAAACATGTTAGAAGGCATCCAAACTTGGTTCGGATGATTTGGTGATTTTTTACGAATATTTGAATTTTTCGGGTTTTTAGCTCGTAAAATTGAGAAAAAATAGTAATTCTCGAGATAATGGCGTGAAATTTGGTGGAGGTGCTCTTGGTACCACTAGTGACGTCCCTACAAAATTTGAAGCGATTCCGAGATGGTTGCTCCGGGAGTGAATTTTGCCAAGCACTTGCCCACGCCTGGCAGGCTTGTTTGTGGGATTTTCCCACGCCTGGCAGCCTTGGTTGTGGGATTTTCCAATGCCTGGCAGCCTTGGCTGTGGGATTTTCCCACGCCTTGACAGTGCCTTGGCATGGCGGGTGGGCGATTCCCAAAAGTTGCATTTCCATCGATTCTTTGGATGTGTTTCGACTAATATGTTGTGAAAACATGTTAGAAGGCATCCAAACTTGGTTCGGATGATTTGGTGATTTTTTACGAATATTTGAATTTTTCGGGTTTTTAGCTCGTAAAATTGAGAAAAAAATAGTAATTCTCGAGATAATTGAGTGAAATTTGGTGGAAGTGATCTTGGTACCACTAGTGACGTCCCTACAAAATTTGAAGCGATTCCGAGATGGTTGCCCCGGGAGTGAATTTTGCCCAGCACTTGCCCACGCCTGGACAGTGCCTTGCCCGTGCATGGACAGTGCCTGGACAGTGCATGGACAGTACCTTGGCATGGCGGGTGGGCGATTACCAAAAGTTGCGTTTCAATCAATTCTTTGGATGTGTTTCGACTAATACGTTGTGAAAACATGTTAGAAGGCATCCAAACTTGGTTCGGATGATTTGGTGATTTTTTACGAATATTTGAATTTTTCGGGTTTTTAGCTCGTAAATTTGAGAAAAAATAGTAATTCTCGAGATAATGGCGTGAAATTTGGTGGAGGTTCTCTTGGTACCACTAGTGACGTCCCTACAAAATTTGAAGCGATTCCGAGATGGTTGCTCCGGGAGTGAATTTTGCCCAGCACTTGCCCACGCCTGGCAGGCTTGGTTGTGGGATTTTCCCACGCCTGGCAGCCTTGGTTGTGGGATTTTCCCATGCCTGGCAGCCTTGGCTGTGGGATTTTCCCACGCCTTGACAGTGCCTTGGCATGGCGGGTGGGCGATTACCAAAAGTTGCGTTTCCATCGATTCTTTGGATGTGTTTCGACTAATATGTTGTGAAAACATGTTAGAAGGCATCCAAACTTGGTTCGGATGATTTGGTGATTTTTTACGAATATTTGAATTTTTCGGGTTTTTAGCTCGTAAAATTGAGAAAAAATAGTATTTCTCGAGATAATTGCGTGAAATTTGGTGGAAGTGATCTTGGTACCACTAATGACGTCCCTACAAAATTTGAAGCGATTCCGAGATGGTTGCCCCGGGAGTGAATTTTGCCCAGCACATGCCCACGCCTGGCAGCCTGGCTGTGGGATTTTCCCACGCCTGGACAGTGCCTTGCCCGTGCATGGACAGTGCCTGGACCGTGCCCGGACAGTGCATGGACAGTGCCTTGGCATGGCGCGTGGGCGATTACCAAAAGTTGCGTTTCAATCGATTCTTTGGATGTGTTTCGACTAATATGTAGTGAAAACATGTTAGAAGGCATCCAAACTTGGTTCGGATGATTTGGTGATTTTTTACGAATATTTGAATTTTTCGGGTTTTTAGCTCGTAAAATTGAGAAAAAATAGTAATTCTCGAGATAATGGCGTGAAATTTGGTGGAGGTGCTCTTGGTACCACTAGTGACGTCCCTACAAAATTTGAAGCGATTCCGAGATGGTTGCTCCGGGTGTGAATTTTGCCAAGCACTTGCCCACGCCTGGCAGGCTTGGTTGTGGGATTTTCCCACGCCTGGCAGGCTTGGTTGTGGGATTTTCCCATGCCTGGCAGCCTTGGCTGTGGGATTTTCCCACGCCTTGACAGTGCCTTGGCATGGCGGGTGGGCGATTCCCAAAAGTTGCGTTTCCATCGATTCTTTGGATGTGTTTCGACTAATATGTTGTGAAAACATGTTAGAAGGCATCCAAACTTGGTTCGGATGATTTGGTGATTTTTTACGAATATTTGAATTTTTCAAGTTTTTAGCTCGTAAAATTGAGAAAAATTAGTAATTCTCGAGATAATTGCGTGAAATTTGGTGGAAGTGATCTTGGTACCACTAGTGACGTCCCTACATAATTTGAAACGATTCCGAGATGGTTGCCCCGGGAGTGAATTTTGCCCAGCACTTGCCCACGCCTGGCAGCCTGGCTGTGGGATTTTCCCACGCCTGGACAGTGCCTTGCCCGTGCATGGACAGTGCCTGGACCGTGCCTGGACAGTGCATGGACAGTGCATGGACAGTGCCTTGGCATGGCGGGTGGGCGATTACCAAAAGTTGCGTTTCAATCGATTCTTTGAATGTGTTTCGACTAATATGTTGTGAAAACATGTTAGAAGGCATCGAAACTTGGTTCGGCTGATTTGGTGATTTTTTAACGAATATTTGAATTTTTCGGGTTTTTAGCTCCGAAAATTGAGAAAAAATAGCAATTCTCAAGATAATTGCGTGAAACTTGGTGGAGATTTTCTTGTTACCACTAATGAGGTTCCTACAAAATCTGAAGCGATTCCGAGTTCGTTTGATCGATATAAAAGCATTTGAAAAAAACTGGTGCTAGTTCAAGCACCCCCAATGTCTACTCCTTCCAAGGCAGTTTTGTTAAATAAAGCTCTTTAGGGGGGAGTGGCCACGGTCCTCCCGCTTGTCCGACTTTGAGGGACGCTTGTCTTCCCTCCGATCAGAGCGGCCTCGACCCCGACTGCTCTCAGGTTTATCCTTCCTCCTGTGATCGTCCGATGGCTTGGACGACTGCTTCCCCTTGTTCGATTTCGGAGGATCGAGCTCTCCGGCAGCTATCTTCGACTACTGTACGTCGATTTTCTGCTTCACCCTCTTCTGCAGCGTCTCCATGTTCCACACAGCCTTCTCAGCCACGCTATGCATCAGGTCGGAACCATATGGTGCTGTTAGGTTCCGAATGAAGGTGCGGATGGTCTCTCCCTCCGACATCTCCTCATCAACCTCGGCCACGCTGGCAGTGTACCTCTGGTAATAATGCGCCAGCGACTCATCGGACCTCTGTACCACCTCAGCCAGGGACCTCGCGCTTTTCAGGAGACGCCGACGGCCCTGGTACTGCTGGATGAAACGATCATGCATCTGGGTCCAGGTAGAGATGCACCCTGGAGGAAGGCTGAAGAACCACGTCAGGGCCTTCTCACCAAGTGTGGCCGGGAACAGAACGCACTCTATATCATCATCCTTGGCTCTGCCTAGACAAGCCATAACATGCTTCTAGACATGGCGAACTGGATCTCCTTCGCCATCATACTCCTTGATGGTCTGGATAACAAGTCCTGGCGGGACAATGGTGTCCAGCAATCGGGGAACAAAGGGATAAGTGAATCGATCCCTCAGCTCCGACATCATCTTCTTCTGGTCCCCCATACAGATGTTCACGATCTTCACCACCTGGTCAACCACTAAGAGGGATGGTCCTATGCTGCACCGGTCCAGGCCCATCAATCACGAACTGCTCCGACTGAGCGGGCTCCTTGCCCTTGTCCTGGTGCTCGGATTGGGCCTCCTGCCCGTTCCGATTCTCCCTCGGCGGAGGCGGAGGCAACTCTTCCTCCTTCTTCTTGGCAGGCTCCCTTCGGTCCAGGAGAGCCTCCATAGTCTCCAGGAATATCGGCATGGCATCCATCACAGCCTTCGCCAAGTCCACCTTTGTAGGAGCATCCTGGTCCCTCCTCGGGATCTCTTCCCTGTCCTCCAACGAGTTTCGAATGGAATCCTCGTGATCGTCATGATGCCCCCCTGTTTGGGAACCAGCAGAGGGAGGATCATTCCAATCAACACTGCGCTCCGGCAGCCCTGAATTCAGAGTTCTAGAAGGATGGCGGGAACCGCTAGATTGCCTTTGTTTCTTCTTTTGCTTGCCAGCCATCGATCGGGTAGAAGCTATCTTTGCTTTTTGTTACGTTCCCACAAATTGCGCCAATGTTGGATCACGGTTGGAACTCCGGCACGTTCTTGACGGAAGTCTGAACTCCTTTGCTCCAAGTAATCCTACAAAAAGGGATAGACCGGGTGGTGACCCAGAATCCCTCTCCGATGCTTAAATGAGTATCTCGATGTAGGCAAGTATGTATGAAGGTATGAGTGTGTGAGTATATGAATATATGAATGACCGTCCTGAGGTAATTCCTTCCTTTATATAGGAGAGGAGTTACCCCAGTTACCCGTTGAGATAACTGCCAGGGGCAGTTAGTCCACGTTCCATTTGTCTCGGCCACTTGCCCACGTTCCGTCTTTTCAGGCCACTTCCCCACTACGCTAATAGTGGGTGTGTTTCTCGGCCTCATCCTCTGGTGGCAAGTCCCGACGGATGTCGGGGACTCCAGAGTTATCTCCTTTGGTCACCGCTCGGGGCCCCTCGTCATCGGGACAGGGCCAACATCCTCAGGGATTCAACATCGGGGCCTACTCAAAGGAATTTCATCGGGGCCTTCCAGCTCATATGTCGGGACCGACCTTGTCGGGACCGACCTTGTCGGGACCCCCTCTTACTGGTCCTCTAGGCCTCTTTTGGAGCCCAGCGGGCCTACTTCACCGTTTACTTGTCGTTAATGGGCCTAACGGCTATATCGAAACCCATCAGTTACAAGGCTTGTTAGGCTCGAGTTTATGAACTTGAGGCTGAGATGATTGCCCTTGAGAAGAAGGTCACTGATGATCTCAACGCGCACGAGGCGGCGTTGGTTGCGGCCCGCAAGACTGCTTGCGTGGTAGGAGTAGAGGCGGGATTTGTTGAGTATCTCAGTACCCCTGCCTTCCTTGCTGCAGTTGAGGAGAAGAAGGAAGATTTTATGAGCGAGTGTGCGGAGGATTTTTTTCCGTCGTGTGGGCATCTTGCTCCGAGTTTTCCGTTCGGACAATTGGGTCCTTACGCGCATTACGCTGTTTCTCATGTTACTGCACTGCGTGATTTGGGGCTTTAGACAGCCCACCTATGAGATGTTGGTTGATGATGAAGGTAGTGTTAGCCTTGTGGTTACTTTCCCCGAGTTCATGGAGGCTGCCCCCGAGCCTACTGGAGATGACGGTACTCCTCGAGCGGCGCCGGGTTGATTATTTTGAGCATGTTGAACTTTAGCTTTTATCGCTTGCCCCCCGTGTCCGGGTTGACGTTGGTTTGGGAGCTGTCCCTAGAACTTTTGTTTATGTTCTACTTTCTTTGAGCTATGTCGTTTAGACCTGCTTTGATCACAGTAAAATGCATGATAACTCGTTAGTAGTATTTCATACCTTGTGTTATCTATGTTGTCCATATTGTTTGGACTTGGATGATAGGATAGATATCCTTAGATGATGAACATGATTTCCATAGTTGCGACTGTATATCGCGCATTGTTGATTCTTATGATCGCCCCTCTTGGTTAGATTCCAAGGCATGGCAAGATGCGTACACTAGGTACTTGTAGTATTGTAAGTAGTAATGTACTCGGCGCGGGCACTTGGCACTCGGCACTTGACATGTAGGAGAGTCATCTTGACGAGGCAGACAATAGTTTATACCGTCTCTTAGTTCCATTCTAAGGCGACGTTGTGACAAGACGCTACTTGTTGTATTTGGTGCGTTTTTCCATCCGTCAATTTGGGCACATCCCGCTTGACATTTTTACAAGGTTTTCCGTGGCTAACCCAGTACTTAACCTGTGATGCTACTACGCCTCAACTTAGTTAATCGAAGGGGCGGGACAAAGGTCGTGTGAACACGCCTTGTAGTTTTTACCAACTCTTGAACCATTTCAAGGCGACGTTGTGGTAAGACGCTACTTGCTCTATGCTATGCGTTTTTCCATCCGTCAGTTTGGGCAAACCCCGCGTGACGTTGTTGCAAGGTTTTCCGTGGCTATTCCAGTACTTGCCTTACGATGCTACTGCACCTCTCCATGGTTAGTTCAGAAGGGTTGCACAAGACCGCGTTGAAGCGACTTGCAGTTTTTTCCGTCTCTTGGTCCACTCCAAGGCGACGTTGTGGCAAGACACTATTTGCTGCATTTGGTGTGTTTTATTCTGTTATGCTCGCTGGCAAGATAATGTTGTACAAGACTTGACTTGTATGTTTGGCGAGTTTTCCTGATAGGGGTGCGTTCCTGCTGGCGTATATACGTGAAGTTATTCTAACAAGGAATATGTCTTCACGAAGTATGAACCCTTGAGTGATTATACATAATGTTAGAGTACATGAAGCTGCCCACTTAAGGAATAAGTCTTCATTCCATGATTGGTCGTTCATACTTTTAGAGTACATGAAGCTGCCCATTTAAGGAATAAGTCTTCATGAAGTATGATTCCGTGATTGGTCGTTCATACTTTGTTGATTTGTGGAGTTGTCGTCTAACAAGAAGACTTCCGCCACGATGGGGTTATCAGTCTCACCTGTTTGCCGCATCCTGTTTTGTATTCAGGGAATGACTTATGAACATGGGGGTTTGCCCTCAAAAGAGGATGTCGCAGCATGCCATTTAAATAGTTGTGAACATGGGGGTTGCCCTTGAAGGAGGATGTCGCAGCATGTCACTTTGATAGTTGTGAACATGGGGGTTTCCCTCAAAGGAGGATGTCGCAGCATGTCACTTTGATAGTTGTGAACATGGGGGTTGCCCTCGAAGGAGGATGTCGCAGCATATCACTTTGATAGATCTTGGTTTAAACTCAAGATATAGTATGTTGTTGACGCTATTCGGGGTAGTCGTCATTATAGATAGAGAGTGTTTGTATACTCTTTGTTGAAGTTGACAGTTGATTTGTCGTCGTATGATATAATTTGATCGTTTTTCATAGCGCGATGGCTTGTATTGTTGATGTGAGTAATATTCTTGTAGTTGTTTGTTGGCGTAATTCCAAGGTAGTATGCATGATATAGTATTGTACCTACGAAGGTAAATTAACTTCATTAGATACTTGGATTGGCTTGCATAGTTGTAATCATGCTTGTAGTAATATTTCTCCTTAAAGTAATTGTATTTATATTAAGATTCGAAAGCTTTATTGAAATAGCTTCATAGTGCAGGGTCCTTCCCTTAGCCATTGAATTTCTTCAAGTGCCCCCCATTGAATTTGTTTGAAAGGTTGTTGCCTTCCGCATCCTGTAGGCGGTATGCGTTGATATAGGGAATTGAGATGATCTTGTATGGACCTTCCCACTTTGGATATAACTTGTTGATTTGATCCAAGTGTGAGAATTCATTCCTTCTCCACACCATCTCGCCAACATGGAATTGCCTTTCCTTCACCCTCCTGTTATAATATCTTGCAGTCATTAGGCGCATACGTGCTTGATTTTGCTCCGAGATTCGCCTTCTTTCGTCAGCCAGGTCCAAGTCTAGACGCATTTCTACTTCGTTGGCTTGGGGATCATAGTGGGTTGTGCGGTATGATGAGACAGCAATTTCGATCGGGGCTTCTGCCTCTGTTCCATACACCAAGCTGAATGGTGTTTCACCTGTTGACTCCTTTGGTGTTGTGCGCATAGCCCATAGGACACTGCTAAGCTCTTCTGCCCATCCTCCCTTCAAGGCATGGACTCTCTTCTTAAGACCATCCAAGACAATCTTGTTACCGGATTCGGTTTGGGCATGACGCACTGATGCAAAGCGGTGGTCTATGTTGAGTCTTTCGCAGAACGTCTGGAGTATGGAGCACCTGAGTTGTGGCCCATTATCGCTGATCAGCACTTTTGGGATGTCGTAGCGTGCAATGATATGGTTTCGGATGAAATCCATTATTTGCGCATACGTTGTATGTGACAATGCCTTAGCCTCGATCCACTTGGAGAAGTAGTCGATGGCTACCACGATGTACTTTGTTTGGCCCTTGGATCTTGGAAGTGGGCCCACCAGGTTGATGCCCCATTGTGCAAAGGGCCAGGAAATTGCGATTGGACACAACTCTGTTGCGGGTGCCGCTATGTTCCTTGAGTATAGTTGGCAAGATTCGCACTCCGCGACCGATTGTGTTGCTTGGTTCTTCATTGTTGGCCAATAGTATCCCAGATTTAGCGCCTTGCGGATTAAGGATCTTGCCCCCTTGTGACAAGCTGCTTGGCCTTCATGTAATTCTTTCAACACCGTCTGGCCTTCTGGGAAGGTTATGCACTATAGGTATGGAGTTGAGAATCCTATCTTGTACAGCTGGCCTTCGATCAATGTGTAGTTGACAGCGGTTCTTCTAATTTTTTGTTTTTTAAATTTGTCCTCCGAGAGTACGTGGTCTGTGAGATATGCTAGGATTGGAGTCATCCATGTTGGCTCTGAGTTGATGTTTAACACTTCTAGCTTGTCGATTACTGACATGATCCTATTTTCGACAAAGTGCGTTTCCTTGCCTTGCTCCCTTCCTTGCGTGAACTTGCTCAAAGCGTCCGCTTCTTGATTTTCTTCCCTTGGAACGGATGTTATGTTGAAAGTTTCAAAGTTCGTTATGAGCTCCTTTGCTTGTCCCAGGTACTACTGCATGTTTTCTGACTTGGCCACGTACTCGCCTTTGATTTGGTTGACGACTAGCTGTGAATCGCACTTGACTCTTAGGTGTTTGTATAGAGTGTAGTATATGTTGATGGTTCATATTGTCTACACTCACTCTTAGTTGCATACATAGTTGCATACATAGTGTAAGTGCCTACACTTACAATTAGTTGTATACACCCGGCCACTAGGTTAAGCTAGCATAGTCCTAGTTGGTGAGCCTAGTCTCACTTAGTATATATAGTGCACACTTTAGTTTGTAATCCCTAATCATCAATGAAGTATGATTCAAGCTTATATGGTATCAGAGCCATCCCTAATGGCGGCGTATTCAACTAGTTGAAGAAACTTGATCTTCTTCAACATTGGCCTTAAAGTTCACCTTGTTCTTGTATAGCCTTACAAGATAAGCTTCGTGAATCTTCATCTCAGCTTGATATTTACATTTCTTGTGCAAGAATGGATGTCAAGTAAGTAAAATTTCAAGAAATCACACCACTAGCCAAAGCTGAGCATAGACTAAGGAAAGCCAACATGCTTTAGTACTAGTTTGCTTAGTTCTTGTTGATTTCAGCCTTGTTGAGCTGATTGTGTGATTGTTCTTGTTATATTCTGGGGTTTGATTTGTTTCCCTGTATTTGGGTGTGAATTCTAAGCTTGTTCAAGCTGCGCCTACTGCTTGGAAGTTGTGATTCCACTACGTTACATTGTTTGCATACACCTTGCTCGGTTGAGGATTCATTGTGCCTTCTTCGAGTTTTCACTACATACCTTGAAGAATTCAGAGCTTTCTTCAATGGAGGATAGATCCTAATCCATTCCTAGTGATTTGTGAACATCGAACTTGGGTTAATTTGTTGCGGAGTAGTACGGATTGTACTAAAGAGTGAGCTGGAATTTGTCTTACTCTCAACAAACTTGGTATGCTAGTTTTGTTGCTAGTGCAAACCTTGTGTGCAATTTTCTTTTGAATTCTTTGCATCTGAATTTCCCCTGCTTTGAATCTTCAAGCTCCTTGTGTTACTTTGCTTGCAAGATGGCTCAGGAAACCAATGTTGATGATCCCCTATACATTCACCCCTCAGACACCACTGGCCATATGCTCATTCCTTTTCAGCTTCAAGGAACATCCAACTATCATGTTTGGAGCACCTCAATCAGGGAAGGCTTGTTGGTGAAGAATAAGCTTGGTTTTATAGATGGCACATTCCCAAGATTGGATGTTGGTGTCAATGATAGGGTGAGATGGGATAGGGAAAATGCAATTGTCAAGGCATGGTTAAGGAACACTGTGGCCAAGGATTTGGTCAATGGCTTGATCTACAACCCTACTGCTTCTTCCATTTGGAATGACTAAAAGGAGATGTTTGACAAAGTGGATGGCACTTAAATCTTTCAATTGACAAGGGAGATTTAACAAACATCTCAAGGTGTGCTCTTAATCACTGAATACTTTGCCAAGATGAAGCAACTATGGGATGCTCTTGCTTCCATTGATGATTTGGTTCTCCAATGTGCTGGGGACATTGCCATTGTCAATGAACACAAAGAGAAGCAGAAGTTGATGGCATTTCTCTTGGGGCTAAATGATTCCTATGGACACATTAGGAGCAACTTTCTTATGAGGCAGCCCCTTCCTACCCTTAGCATTGCCTTCTCTGTGTTAGTACAAGAAGAGAGCCAAAGGACCATCTCTGGTTCCATTGGTGATGTGGGTGAGGCAACTGCCTTGTTCACTGGGAAGAATCCATCTTATGGAGGAGGTAGAGGCAATGGAAGAGGATATGCAAAGGGTAGAGGTTTTGGAAGAGGCAATGGCGTTGGAAGAGGCAGAGGCAACTTCAATGCTTCAAGTGGCAAACTACTTCCTACTTGCACCTATTGTGGCAAGAGGGGTCACAATGAGGATGTTTTCTACACCAAGCATGGCTACCCATATGATCATCTAATCCATCAAAACAATCCAAATGCTTCTAAGAGGAATTGGAACTCAGCAAACATTGTTGAAGATGGTTTTACCTCAAATGCAATTGAGCATGTGGCAGCCAAAGACAAGAGGATCTTCCATGGCACAACTGACAAAAGGATTCAACATGTTGCTGCCCATGATGATCACTTTGATCATACACCTCTATGCTTTGAAGATGTGGATCAAGCTCATGTCAACATGGCAGGTATATCTAGTGATCCTATGGTTTGGATAGTTGACTCAGGTGCAACTAACCATATCACTCATCAAATTGAATGGCTACATGATTTGAAGAAGAGTGACTCTGATCACCAATATGTGCACTTGCCAAATGGTCACAAGTGCAAAGTGACCCATGTTGGTTCTTGCTCTTTCTCAAGTGGATTCACATTGACTAACATCCTCTTGGTCCCTGATTTCAAGTTCAATTTGATATCAAGCCAGTTAAATTGCAAAGTGATCTTTGCTTGTGATCATGTGTTGCTTCAGGGCCAGAGTGGCAAGTCCATGGTGATTGAGCAATTGAATAAAGGATTGTACACCTTGAAGGATGTGGTGCCTTCAAGCCCAAGGAAGATAGCAGCTACTTGCTTGGGGAATAAGGATGAAGTATTGAGATGGCATAGGCGTTTGGGTTATGTCTCAGAACAATATTTGAACTATTTGGATGTTTTAGGCTTGAATAAGACCTATGGTTGTATCAAACAATGCACTATTTGTCCTCTTGCAAAGCAATCTAGATTTTCATTTCCAATCAGTGATTCAATTTCTTCAAAGCCTTTTGATTTGATTCAAATGGATCTATGGGGTCCATACAAGGTGCCTACCTTCAAGAACAATTAATATTTCTTGACTATTGTTGATGATCATTCAAGGGAAACTTGGGTCTATTTGATGAGACACAAGAGTGATACTTTCTTGCACATCAAGAATTTCTTGATCATGGTGAAGAATCAATTTGGTACAATGGTCAAGACTTTGAGGAGTGACAATGGGACTGAGTTCATCAACTCAGTTTGCAAAGACTTGCTTCTTCAATTTGGAATTCTTCATCAAACAAGTTGTGTGCATACACCACAGCAAAATGGCAGGGTTGAACGCAAGCATAGGGACATCCTCAACATTGCTAGAGCTATAAGGTTTCAAGCTTCTATGCCATTGAGGCATTGGGGATATTGCATACTCAATGCTTGTTACTTGCTCAACAGGCTACCCACTTCTATCTTGAAGTTCAAGTCACCTATGGAAGTGTTATATGGAAAAGCCCCTTCTCTTCATCGTTTGAGAACCATAGGTTGCTTATGTTTTGCAACCAAATTGAACAACCATGACAAGTTTAGTCCAAGAGATGAACCATGCATCCTTTTGGGGTATTCAACCTCACAAAAAGGGTACCTTGTGATGAACATTTCCAACTCAATATTTCATGTTTCAAGGGATGTTTTCTTTCATGAACACATCTTCCCATTTAGCATGTCCAAGGATGCTTTAAAGACTCTTATTCCATCTTGTTTGGGAGCCAAGCAATCCATTGAAGACTTCCCACCAGAGAATCCAACTTACTTTGATGAGGATTTACAAAGATACAATCCAATCAATGAAGTCCCACCACCTCAACAAATTCCAACACCTCAACCACCCATTGTAGATGATCCACCCCAACCCTCTAATCTAAGGAGGAGTCTTAGAATTGCACAAATCAACCCACCACCACCAAGGAGAAGTGCAAGGATTGCTGAGCTTCAACAAAGGTCAAGTTCCAATGCCACTTTTGGCATGGAAAGGTATGTGTCTTATGACACTTTGGATCCTCAATACAAATGCTTCTTGGCTGCCATTGACAAAATCAAGGAGCCAAGCTCCTACAAGCAAGAAATCAAGGATCCCAATTGGATTTTGGCCATGAAGGACGAGATACAAGCCCTTCAAGCCAACAAAACTTGGGAACTAATGGAGCTTCCTCAAGGCAAATCATCAGTTGGTTGCAAATGGGTCTTCAAGGTCAAGTACAACTCTGATGGATCCATTGAGAGATATAAGGCAAGATTGGTTGCCAAGGGATTCACTCAAGTGGAAGGGAATGATTTCAATGAGACATTCTCCCCTGTGGTCAAGATGGACACATTGAGGATCATCTTAGCATTGGCAGCTGCCAAATCTTGGGGATTGTACCATATGGATGTAAACAATGTTTTTCTTCAAGGTGACTTAACTGAGGAAGTATACATGGACATCCCCCAAGGTTTTGATCCTTCCAAGTCTCTTGAGGGGTCTACCAAACGTGTATGCAAGCTTAAGAAGTTCTTATATGGACTTAAACAAGCTTCAAGGCAATGGAACATCAAGCTCACCCAAACCTTATTGAAGAATGGTTACACACAATGTGCTTCAGATCATTCCTTGTTCACTAAGATACAAGGTAATGACAAAGTGTTTCTACTAATCTATGTTGATGATCTTCTAATCACTGGTTCTAACACCAAGATGATCAGTCAATTGAAACACACACTTCAAATACACTTCAAATTGAAGGATTTGGGGGACTTGAGGTACTTTTTGGGTTTGGAGATTGCAAGATCAAATCAAGGACTTGTGATCAATCAAAGAAAATATGTTATGGAGCTCATTGAGGAGGCTGGCTTAGGGGCTGCAAGGCCTTTTGAAACTCCTATGGAATTCAATGTCAAGCTCACCACACATGAGTATGACAAAGCATCCAACTCCAACAATGATGATGTGCTATTAGAGGATGCTACTTCATATAGGAGACTTATTGGTAAATTTCTATATCTTACCATGACAAGACCAGACATTAGCTTCTCAGTCCAAAGACTAAGTCAATTTGTTGACAAACCAAAGAAGTCTCACTATGAAGCTGCCATAAGGATAATCAAGTACATCAAGGGCACCCCAGGCCAAGGCTTGATCTATCCTTCCAACAAACAACCTTAGTTTGAGCTTGTTTTGTGATTCTGATTGGGCTGCTTGCCCTTTTAGTAGGAAGTCAGTGAGTACCTATTGTGTTAAGCTTGGTGCAGCCATGGTAGCTTGGAAGGTCAAGAAGCAAGATACCATTTCCCTATCAAGTGCTAAAGCAGATTATAGATGCCTTAGAGTTGCTATTCAAGAGGCACTCTGGGTAGGCAGAATTCTTAAGGAACTTGGTTTGCAAGTAAACCTTCATATCCCAATATACACAGATAGTCAAGCAGCTGTGAAGATTGATAAAAATCCAATGTTCCATGGGCGTACCAAACACATTGAATTGGATTGTCATTTCACTAGACACCACATTGGACAAGGCAGGATTGGTGTTCATTACATTCCTTCAAAGGATCAACTAGCTGACTTGCTAACCAAGGCTTTAGTGAAGAACCAACACTTGGCTTTGTTGAAGCTATATGGAATCAAGGATGTCTTTCAAGAAAGAAAAGAAGAAGAAGAAAAGGATGGAGAATATAGAGTGTAGTATATGTTGATGGTTCATATTGTCTACACTCACTCTTAGTTGCATACATAGTTGCATACATAGTGTAAGTGTCTACACTTACAATTAGTTGTATACACCCGGCCACTAGGTTAAGCTAGCATAGTCCTAGTTGGTGAGCCTAGTCTCACTTAGTATATATAGTGCACACTTTAGTTTGTAATCCCTAATCATCAATGAAGTATGATTCATGCTTATAGTTTGACTCCGAGGCCTTTTGCAATCCTCAATCCTGTTATCAAGGCTTCATATTCTGCCTCGTTGTTTGTTGCTCTGAATGTTAGGCTTAGAGCATACTTCAATGGTTCTGAACCGTCAGGTGGAATTAGGAGAAAGCCAGTGCCTGATCCTCCTACATTTGAGGAACCGTCAGTGTACATTTGCCACACTTCGGTGTGCTCCTCATTTTGCTGTGTTCCTTCTTGAGTGTCGGTTTCTAGGGTTATTCCTATGAACTCCGCGATGAAGTCTGCCAATGCTTGACCCTTGATTGTTGTTCGCGGTGCAAAGTGAATGCGGAATTCACTTAGTTCCACTGACCACTTTGTTAATTTTCCCGACATGTATGGTTTTGACAGGATGTGCTTCAATGGTTGGTCCGTCAGGACTGTTATTTCGTGCGCATGGAAGTATGGTCTTAGCTTCCTTTCCGCCACTATGAGAGCGTACATATATTTTTTGATTGGCATGTAATTCAACTAGTACTTTTCCAGGATCTTGCTCACGTAATACACTGGGAGTTGGGTAGTCCCCTTTTGCTTGACAAGCACTGAACTGACTGCGGTGTTGCTTATGGATATGTACAGGTAGAGTGGTTCGCCTTGTATTGGTTTTTCTAACGCTGGAAGCGTTCGCAAGTGCTGTTTCAATTGTTGGAAGGCTTCTTCACGCACCGGCGTCCACTCGAACTTCTTGTTTGCGCAAAGCACTTCGAAGAAAGGGAGGGCCTTGTCTCCTATCCAGGCAAGGAATCTATTTAGAGCTGCTAAACGGCCGTTCAGCTACTGGACCTCCTTGTTTTTTTCAGGGGACGCCATTTCTTCTATCGCCTTTACTTTCTCCGGGTTTACTTCACGATCGTCTGGATCGCCACCATGGTCGGTGTCACTAAAACCGGTCAGTTCTAACTTCCATCCCTCATATCACAGTACGTAGTTGGCAGTACCTTTTAGATAACGTATGATCCATTTTACAGCCTTTAAATGTTGATAGCCAGGGTCTGATTGGAATATTGCTACTAGGCCCGCAGTGTAACAGATGTCCGGACGAGTGCAAAGCATGGCGTACATGAGACTTCCGACCATGCTTAAATACTATGCACTCCTCATCTGTTCAAGCTCTTGCTAGTTCTTCGGGCCGTCACGTTTTGACAACGCGCACCCGAATACTACCGGCGTCTCCACGGGTTTGGCTCTTGTAATCTGAACCTTTTCAACAGTTTGTTGGTATAGGCTTCATGAGATAGACATAACCTCCGGGCGGCACGATCTCTAGCAATTTTAATGCCCAAGATATACGTAGCCTCTCCCTTGTCTTTCATTTCAAATATAGATGCCAACCAGGACTTTGATTCATTCATGAAACTCACATCGTTCGCAGCAATGTGTATGTCATCCATGTATAAGGTTAAGATGACGTACTTAGACTCAGAGGTCTTTATATAATCGCATGGATCCTCGTGGAGTTCACGAATCCGTTTCCAACGATTTCCTCGTGGAATCTGTGGTACCACTGCCTTTAAATTCTGCGTTTTCGGTTGACAAGTCGTCGATCCGAATGGCCAACTCACGGGTAGATTCCTCTCCTCTTCGATCCGACAGTCCCTTTTTGTTATCCGCTTCCTCGCGTCTTCTTCACGATCCGTTTTCCCGCAGACCTGCACGAGGGGTAAGCCGGGGGTGGTACCGGCTAACCCTCTCCGATGCTTAAATGAGAACAATGTAGAGAGAGAAATTATAGAGAAGGGAGAGCTCAAATCATGCAAGTGTATCAACTTAGTAAATGAATTGTGGTGAGGTTTTATTTATAGGCTCACAGGAGATTAAGACGCTTAATGACACTGTTAACTCCTAAACGAGCCCAGTTAGCAAGTAATAGAGGGATTAAGCCCTTTATAAGCATGGAGAAGGTTCGTTATATTTTCTAAGTGTCGGACGTGCAAAGTGATGGTCGGGTCGTCACAAGGGATGGTTTGAAAGACAGTGTTCTCGAGGTCTCGCACACCCCTTGGGCAGGAATATCGCGTGTCGGAGGGATGTCGGGACCTTCGGGGTCGGACGGGAAGTTCGACCCCGGAGGTTTGAGGTCGGACCTTGCTGGTACGATTTCTCCTAAGGGAGAGATCGGATTAGCTGGGTCCGATCTCTCCCTTAGGAGAAATCGGACTAGTCAGGTTCGGACGGGCGTTTTTCACTTGTTCGGGCCTTTTTGTTGCGGCTGAGTGTTCGGGTGCAAGTTTCGATGTTTAATCATCTACAGGGTAATTAAATAATACAATCTGAATGAAAGCGGGTCTAAATTGAGCTTATATCTATCACGTGTCCTCGAGTCAACCAATGGCTTAACCCTTGATTGACTCTATTTTACTATAGGATGATGCGCTCAATTCAAGCCCATGATTTTACCTCTTGATGAATCTGTCGTGTGTCCATAATCGTACTGCCGTGTCTTATCCTCACTTCTCGGGACAAGAAACATTTAGACATTAGCACAGACAAGTATATATTCAAACATGTATCTGATAAACGCGGGTATGGTGAAAATCATATTTTTCTATCTCTATGTCTAAAAACACAAGTTAGGAAAAACAAGCAACGGGATTATGGTAATGGATAAGGAATTATCTAGATCATGTCGGTATGCAGGTTCGGGGTGATTCCACATGCAAAAAATATATTAATCATGTTTGAAAAATTTCTAAGTATAGGATGGATGAGGAATGGATATGGAAATACTAACATGGGTGGAGGTGTAGTTAACTATTGCTAAAGGAGAATAAAGTTTTCATCTTTAATCCTAGCCTTTAGATTTCTCCAATTTAAATTAATGGTGGAGGTTAGAGCACTTCTAGAATAACCCTACCATAGATTATTATAAATGAGAGAGAAAGGATTACCACTTTTGTAGCCACCATCTTCTTCTCCATCACATAAGCTTTTCTTGAGGGCTAAGTTACTCACTTAGCTTGATTTTGGGAGGTGTGGCCGGAACCACTCGTTACACCGTGCAGGGACTGTTTTCCGGCACGGTTGCACGGAGAGAAGGGGATTCGGTGGTGGCGACAGGAGAGGGCGAAGCCCCTTCGACGGGCGGTGTGATCTCCGGCGAGGCGGGCGACGTGGTGGACGACAGTTGCAGCTTCTGGTGGCGGAGGCGAAGTGAGAGGCGGCTCCGACCGACGACAATGAGGACGACTGGAGACAATTCCGGCGTGTCCCGGCGGCTGTGACGGCAGGCGGTGGCGGTGGTTTTCGTCCGACGACTGCGACGATCCCCCGGCGACGGCGAGCTTAAATGGTTGTTCGTATACGGATGTCATTGTTGACGTGGTTGTAAGCATGTGGTTCTTCACTTAGTGATTGCTTCTCAATTGTCATGTGACGGGATTGTAAATACGTTGGCGTTGGATTGTTTTGCCATATTTTTGGGTCGTCGTTCGGTCCTAAACTTTGATTCGGTGTTGTAGGTTCTCTACTCTTGGTGGTGTAACAAGACTCAGACTCTTCAACGATTGTATATTCTGAATAGGATGAGTAAGTTCTTCATTCACTCCACTCGTCGCTTTACTTTGTTTCCTGAATTTAGTTCGGAGTCAACTTCTGAATCTGATTCTGAGTCCGAATATTCATCTGAGTTGTATTTTATGAGTTAGGTTATTTTCCCGTGTCTGTGAACCAAATAAAACGGCCGGAGTATGACCAGTATGTCGAGCTAGGTGATATTTGTCCTTTAGATGAACCGTTATGCCCTTTCCGCCCATCTTTGGGAAATATTCGTGGTACTGTGACTATGCCCCCAGTTGGGAAGGTTGTCGTATACACGGCCCAAATTCGATACGGCCTGCATTTCCCCAATTGCGATGAGCTTGTGGAGCTCTGCCGGTTCTTTGAAGTTTCTCCCGTTAATCAGGCTCCCACTACCATTCGGGCTTGGGTCGGGTTTGGAGCATTATGTCAGTGGTACACTTGGAGGTACTCTCTCATTTTGTTCCGGTGCTTCTACCGGTTTCAGTATTATAGCACAACCGAAATGGCGACCGTGGTGACCCGTCACCACTCGTTAAAAGATTCCCGGTTTGAGAAACTGGGATTAGGTGAGATCTCATGGGATAGGGATCTTCGCTTTGTGACCCTTGTGGACCGTTCAATGGGTCTTTAGGGGAGTCACTACTTCATTATCACGGACCGGTACGTTACTTGGGATACCGTTCGTACCAATCGTTCGGACGACTAGCCTACTTTCGACGATTTCTCTCCGTCCAATAAGGAGACTATGAAGATTATTTATCGGAGTAACCGGTCCAGGTATTCTTGCCCTGTGTCTTGGGTGTCTGAGAAGGACTTGTATGACGCTGGGATTCGATTGACTCCCCCCTCCCCGGATTTGGTATGTTATTAGTTCCCTTGTTCTTTATTCATTCTTTTTGTTTCTCCTTGTAGGTTGGTTTCATGGAAAGTCCTATGATGTGCAGGGATCGTTCCGACCGCGCTGTGATTGGCAAGAAGAAAGCATCTTCCGGCTCCGCTCCTCTAGCCTTGAAATCTTCTATGTCTCGGAAAGCGACTGAAGCTTCTCGTACATTCCTTTCTCTAACTTTCTCTATATAACTTACTTATGATTATCTTGTTATTGTTTCACTTATGTTGTTAGGGAGATCTCCTTTACTGACCAAGCGATTTGTTCCTGCGGATAAAGGCTCAAACAAATCCAAGGCGCCAAAGTCAAATTCGTAGGCCGGACCCTCGATTGCGAAAAAGAAGAAGGATTCCCCAGCCCTCGCTCATTTGCCAACTCCTTCTCGCGATAAAGGGAAGGTGGTTGAAGGGGCGTCCTCCTTGCATGACAAAGGGAAGAGGCCCGCAGAAGGGGGTGGAGTGGCTATCGATGTGTCTCCCTTGTCCCATGCCCCCCAATCGAGGGGACGAGCATCTGCTGACGAGATCAGTCATTCAAGTATGTAATTCTCAGCTTATCTGGTTATACTCTATTGTTGTATCATATTTAAGATAGTCAAACTTCTTTGAAGGCCGAACTTGGTGTTGAAGGCCGAACTTGGTGGTGCGTTGGAGAAGACCCGTCTTTCTGATTTTAAGTTCCGGGAACTTCAGGATCAAGTTGCATCTATTGAAGGTACTCTTGCTGACGCTCGCCGACAGGCTGAGATTGATTCTTCACTCCATGCTGCGGAGTTGAAGAATGTTGAGGAGAGATGTCGTGTCGAGGAGAAGACAACTGCTGTAGCTGAGTATAAGGCGTCTCCTGCCTATACTGCTGAGTTTGACGTTCGGTTTAATGCCGAGATGCTTCAGTTTGAGGAGTATCTCACCGAGCACATATACAATGTTATGCCTGACTTTCCTTTTGGTGAGTTAGGTGATTTCTCCACCTTTGCCTTGGGATATGTTGCTGTTTTGAAGTGAAATGTTGCGGTAACTGATAATGAAATTGTTGCCCCCGTGCCCGAAAATGTCATTAATGTTGATGATTCTGAGTTGAGTGTCTCCTCTTCATCATCCAGTTCCATTGGCAGGTCGTCTTCCGATCATCAGGATCGTGAAGATTCACAGGTTGCATCTGTTTGATGGTTTATCCACTTTTCATATGTGTATATCCGTTTACTTTCCTCCCTGTGTTGAGTTGAGTCTATCTTTCTTATTTCGTACTTGGATGCGTGTAGTTTTCTACTTGACGTATGTTTCGTACCTTTTCTTTTGGGTTTTGACTGTCTTAAACACATGCGATGATCGTGTTTGTGCTTGACTATCTGTTGGTGTGTTTGTCTTCATGATTGCTATCATTGTTCCTTATCATACCTGCATTTGTAGTATAGTAACTTTTCATATATTATGTAACCTCACTTATAAAAAAGAAGGTATTCTCAAGATACGTTCTTGAGTACGTTGTAAGGCATTTGTAGGATACGCTCCTAGGGGCGTCGATTGCATGTGTAGGACATGGTCCTTGAGGTGTTTAAAATATTTGCAAGATACGCTCTTGTCGGCGTTGAAAGTAAGTGAAGGAAACGCTCTTGAGAGTGTTGGGAGTGTCTAAAATATTAAGTCTTGGATGGTACAGAAAATAATCGCAGTGTATGAACTGCTCTTAAGATACGTCCATTTTATGCGTTGGTAATTATTCACGGGATTGGCTCCTGGATGGCGCAGAATGTGATCGTAGTGTATGAACTACTTCAAGATGCGCTCTTGTGGGCGTCAAAAATTGTTCGCAGGATAAGCTCCTGGAAGGCACAGATCGAAGGATAGGCTCCTGGAAGGCACAGATCGCAGGATAGGTTCCTGGAAGGCACAGATCGCTGGATAGGCTCCTGGAAGGCCCATATTGTATTTTCAGTTTATAAACTGCTTTCAAGATACGTTCTTGTGGGCGTCGAAAACTGTTCGCAAGATAGGCTTTTTGAAGGCACAGATCGCAGGATAGGCTCCTGGAAGGCATAGTGTAATTGCAGTGTATGAACTGCCTTCAAAATATGCTCTTATGGGCATTGAAAGTGACATACCCTTGGTTGTCATATCTGAGTATGGTTTGTTCAGTGAGTGCGTCATCTGAATCTTGTAAGTATTGGAATAAACTTTCATTTCTCTTGGTGCATGCATGCATTATTTACAAAAAAGCATGTTGATGGAGTCCTTAAGACATCCTTTTGGAAAGAGTTTCTAGATGCATAAATTGAAAAACTAGGATAAGTCTTTATAAAATGCTAGGGAGATAGATATGGTTCTGACGAAAGATAAATCCAAGGATATGGTGTTTGTTGTTGATGGTGGCATATTAATTGCACTTGTTTGTCTCAGAGGCTATGTAGCCTTTGAGTTCTCCTTTGTGGATCATCTCCTCGGTTTCGATCTTCAATACCATGCAATTATTAGTCGAATGCCCCCATGTTTCATGGTAGTCACACCACCCCTTGGTATCTTTCCCAATGAAGGCTCTTCCTTCTCCTTTGTATGGTGATATCTCCTTTATCAACACTTCCTTGTAGAGCATGGTCATCTTGATATTGAGAGGGGTGAAATTGAAGTTCACTGCTCCTTCCATGATTTCCTCTTCATTTTCTTCCGCCTTTTCGTCATTCTATTTTGTTTCCTCTCCATTCTGCCTCCTTTTTTTGGCTATTGCATCCTCTAGCTTTGCTTTGAGGTCACTCATTGTGTATGTTGTTATTGCTCCATAGGATCCTCCAAAAGCTTTTAGGGAGGTTGAGGTCATGTTTCTAAAGAATGCTCTTACTGCCTCCCTTTTTGTTGCTTCCACTATTGCTTCATTTCTTGCGAATCTTTCAAAGTAACTCAGAATTGATTCTCCTGGCATTTGGTGGATGTCGGTGATATACCTAAATCCCCATTCAATAGATTGCCTTGTCCTCTTTCCTTGTTCAGTGTCTGGCTGCCAAGATATGCTAGTAACCTTTACAACATTTTCAGCTCCCATTTTCTTTGCGAACCTTTCAAAGATCTGTTTGCTCAGTCGGAGAGTAATTCCAGCAATCCCCATCTTGGTGGCTGGTGGATATACGCCCAAGCCTTCACCAATTGGGCCCAAGAGGTGGGCCCAAAAAGTATCCCGAGTGGTAAAACCCACTCGTGAAGACCCCGGGTGGAAAAACCACCCGGGACCCGAGCAAGGAGAAACTTGCTCGGGTCCCGGAGCAAGGAAAAACCTTGCTCGGGTACCCCCCCCCCCCCCTCCGTCCGGACAAGCCCCTCTCTTCCGGACCCCCACCCCCGGACGATATTTCGCACGGGGCTTACCCTTGAAGGGCTACACACCAACACTTGACTATATTGAACTTACCTACGGTCGAACCAAGGTCAAAGGCAACTTATTTACGGTCAAGCCCAACATATAATTACGAACCCGCCATAGTCGGACCAGAGAACCACTGGAACCGGGGCGGTCCAATAGAAACTCTATAAATAGAGAGCTCATCCCCTCATTTGAAGGTATTTACTCTCTCTCTCTAAGCTCACCCTCTCTTTAGAAGCTCTCACTAACTTAAGCTTCGGAGTGGGTTTACCGGGAACCCCCCGGTGCCCCTTTTGCAGGGAAGCAAGGAGAAGATCGAGAAGGAGAATCCCACCAAGGAAAGACATCAGGAAGGAGAAAGCCCACCTACGAAGAAGAAGCCCATCAACGGAAGAGAAACCCACGACGAACAAACGTGAGCAAACATTGGCGCCGTCTGCAGATTCGAGCAAGAAAGCACATATTAACTACTAGCGATCATGGCCGTAACTAGAAGGAAAGTAGGAGAGTCAAGTAGGCAAGTAAGGCAGATCAGAGAGTCGAGTAGGCAACTACCAACGGGTGGAAACAACCAACCACCACCAGGAGGAGGCAGGGAGCAACAAGTGGAAGGCCGGCAAGCAAATATGGAAGAGCATCGGGAGGAAGCAAGGATCAGAGAGCAACCAATGCTCATCCGGAACAAAATTCCTCAACCAATGCTCATCCGGAACAAAAAGTCAACCAACCACATCCACAACCGCCACAAGAAAGAAATCAAAGAACACACAACATCACGCCCGAGATGATGGCGGCCATGGAGGAAGTGATGGATAGAAGAGAGCGCCTAAGGGCAGCTCTAAGGCAAGAACAACCAGGGTACCAAGCATCACCTCCAAGATTAATGGGGGGAAACCAACCGGCGTACACTCATTCTTACAATTAGCAGTATCAAAAAAGGGGGCAACCTCAACCAAGAGGTGCCAACAATCTGGCAAATGATGGACACAGATATGCGGAGCTGCAAAATAGCCAAGACCATGATGCACCTCAGAACAGCCAAAGGTACGCAGGACCTCAGAATGACCAAAGGTATGCAGCACCCCATAATGGCCAAGGACAGGCAAGACCCCAAAACAACCAAGGATATGGAGCACCTTTGAACGGCCAAGGATATTTCGAAACCCTAAACAACCAAGGATATGCTCAGCCCCAGAACCACCAAAGGCAAGTTGGACCACAAGAAGGACAGAGATACGTCGGACCCCAGGCCGCAGTGCAACAGAACTTGCAAACCAAAGCCCTCACAAGAGAAGAGATAGAGGAACTGATAGCAAGGAAGATCAAGGACTCAAAGGGAAGAGCGATGCACAAGCTAAGAGATAGAGCCTCACACCCCTTCACTCAAGAGCTAATCTACACAATGGTACCCTCGAACGTCCAACCACGTCAAATTGCTGACTATGTTGGCAAAGGAGATCCAATACAACATATACAGAAGCACGAGTCGTCGCTCCTAGGAAGGACCGCCGTGGATGATCACTCCGCGATGTTATTCCCCTCAACCTTGGCAGGAAATGCTGCACACTGGTTCTTCAATCTCCCCCAGGGCTCAATCACCTCCTGGGGAGACTTAAAGGACAAGTTTATCCAACAGTACCTGGGAGAGAGACAACTGTTAAAGGGTGACTCGGCACTGGATGACGTGAAGCAGGGATACGATGAAACTTTAACAAGCTATTACACGAGGTTCAACCAAAACACCACAGACATAAAAACGGAACTATTGGAGGGGGAGATAGTCCGAGCATTTGTCAGGAACCTAGGACGCTGAGGGGGCACCATTGGCAGACATTGTGGAAGTTATGCCAATCAATACCCTCGAAGAGATGGCCAAGAGAGTGAAGGCTTACATTAATTTGGAGCGTGCACGCTCGAACCGAAGAAGAGGATATGAAGCTCAGCGACAAGAGAAAAACAAGCAAGCCAAAAGAAAACCCCTGCAGACGGGGATCCCACCACAAGTACCACGAAGGCAACCATGGACTCCGCAAGGAGGAACAAGAGCAAATGAGCAGTCAAGGCCCCAAGGCATACATAGCATTGTCTTTACCCCCTTACAAGGGAAGCCTCAACCATTCTCCAAGAGATGAAAAGGCTAAACTTGTGGACTCCGCCACCGGAGAAGAGAAAGACAGGGATGAGCAACAACATAGAGCAGTGGTGTGAATACCACAACGCCGACGGGCACCACATAGACAATTGCTTTCACCTGCAGTGTGACATTGAAAGCCTCATCCAAGAAGGAATGCTAAAGAATTTTGTTAAAGACGAAAGGAAAAGAGATAGGAGTCCTCAGCCGAAGTACAGTGGCAAAGGAAAGGGAAAAGAGAAGATGGATTACCTCCCCCCACCCTAGAACAGAAAGCTAACCATCAACGTCATTCATGGCGGACTGGCAGCAGGGGGAGAGGTCTCCAACTCTAGGGAAGTCTACGTGGCACAAGTCATAGAGATGTCTCTGTTCGGAAAACGCCAAAGGCCGGTCGAGAACACGAAGATAACATTCTCGGACGAGGATTTGAAGTATGTGGTATACCCACATGACGACACCTTGGTGATCACGATGGATATAGCAGGTTGCAACGTAAGAAGAATGCTAGTGGATGGGGGTAGCTCCACTGACATCCTTCACATTGATATGATAAGAGCAATAGGAAAGACAGAACGAGACCTCAAACCTGTCAGCTTCCCCCTTGTTAGCTTCGCAGGAGCAACAACATTCCCCATTGGAATAATCACTCTTCCTGTGACCATAGGTGAAGGATGGACTCAACTTCAGTTGAAACTAACATTTGTGGTAGTCGAAGAATCGGGAGCCTATAATGGGATAATTGGTCGCACAACGATTAACCCAAATCGTAAAGTCCCATCAACCGTCCACCAGAAGATGAAGTTCCCGACACCAAATGGCATAGGAGAGGTGTTGGGAGATCAAGCAGCATCATGGAAGTGCTACTTGAATGCCATGAGAAGGAGGGCATAGCATGGCCTACCCATAGCCTTCATGGAGAAACCAAGAGGGAATCCAAGAGGAAGGAACAGCCAAGGCGGGAGTACCATGATGGGGGCAATAATGGGAGCCATAACCCACCTTCTGAACATGACAAGGCAGGTTTTTACAAAGAGGAAGAGACAGGAGCACCAAGAGCAGGATACGGAGGATGTGGAAATGAATACAAGGGAGGAAAGAAAGAAAAGAAGAAGAGAAAGGATGGCAAACCAAGAAAGCTTGGAGGATATCCAACAGGAGGAATATGAGTTGATAAAGAGCTATTTAATAAGGCTAGCAACAGTGGCAGCAGAGCTCAAAATGAGCAAGAATGAGTTCGTAAGAGCCTTCTTCAGGAACCTAAGAATGAACGCCAAAGAGTACTTCAGAAGAGAATGGAGCATCGCTGCTATAACCTCAGTCGAAGAATTCGACCATAAGTTGCGCCAGGCCATAGAGATAGAAGAGGAGAGGAGCTACTACAAGCTCAGCGATGGTAGAACGGTTCATTTCACACCTCTAAGGAGTGAAATCGGAGAACTGTACAGGGTAGTCCTCTACGACCGGAAAAGAGCTAGAGGGATGGTGTGAGTACCATAAAGCTTGGGGGCATAGCACTAACAAATGCTTAGCTATCAGACTTGAGTTCGAAGAGGAGATACACGCCAGCCACTTGGTGGAAGAAATCGGATCAAAGGAGCTGGAGTTTGACCCCACTTGATAGTGGAAGATATCTTAACCTTTTTTTTTTAATGTCTATATAGTACAAGTATTTGAAGGAGATCCACGGACTCCACCTAGAATTTACTTTATGTATAAACTAATGATGAAGTTAAATGAATCAAATGCTTTTCCAGGGTATAACAAGTCTAAAAAATGGGAAGATCCAAAAGGACAACCTTGAAACATGTTAAAGCGATCAACAACCTTTACATATGATCAAGGGAAGATACATACGGACAACCATTGCAACCGAAAGGGGACATAAGACCTCCAAGGCAACCCTTACAACCGAAAACGGGAAGATCCAAAGGACATCCTTGACATCTGTTAAAGCGATCAACAACCTTTACATGTGATCAAGAGAAGATCCATACGGACAACCATTACAACCGAAAGGGGACATAAAACCTCCAAGGCAACCCTTACAACCGAAAATGGAAAGATCCAAAGGAAAACCTTGACATATGTTAAAGCGATCAACAACCTTTACATATGATCAAGGGAAGATCTATACGGACAACCATTACAACCGGAAATGGACATAAGACCTCCAAGGAAACCCTTACAACCGAAAATGGGAAGATCCAAAGGACAACCTTGACATATGTTAAAGCGATCATCAACATTTACATATGATCAAGGGAAGATCTATACGGACAACCATTACAACCGAAAAGGGACATAAGACCTCCAAGGCAACCCTTACAACCGAAATGGCAAGATCCAAAGGAAAACCTTGACATATGTTAAAGCGATCAACAACCTTTACATATGGTCAAGGGAAGATCTATACGGACAACCATTACAATCGAAAAGGGACATGAGACCTCCAAGGCAACCCTTACACACCGAAAATGGGAAGATCCAAAGGACAACCTTGTCATATGTTAAAGCGATCAATAACCTTTACATATGGTCAAGGGAAGATCTTACGGACAACCATTACAACCGAAAAGGGACATAAGACCTCCAAGGCAACCCTTACAATCGAAAATGGGAAGATCCAAAGGACAACCTTGTCATATGTTAAAGCGATCAACAACCTTTACATATGGTCATGGGAAGATCTATACGGACAACCATTACAACCGAAAGGGACATAAGACCTACAAGGCCACCCTTACAACCGAAAACGGGAAGATCCATAAGGACAACCATTCAATGCAAAAGAAGACGTAAACTCCACAAAAGGGAACTCTCCAACAACACAAAATAAAAGGAACGTAAGTCCTAAATACATAGGCCATCCTAATAGAATATCATACCAATACCAAAATGCGTGCTAAAACCACGACAAACCATCCAAATACAACATGGAGGGAAGTACGAAAAAAGGGAAAATCAATCCACAACATCTATCCGAAAGCCGAAATCATCTCCAGAACAAATAGGAGGAAAACACAAAAGAAATAATAACAACAAAGATAAAGTCCACAAGCTCAACAGTCCTACGCAAGGGGGGGATCCTCCTCTCTAATAGGAACTCGTGAAGGGACGGTGACCTTGGCAACTCGACCAACCTCTGTCTTAGAGGAACTGTCGCCCACAGCTCGACCAGTCGTAACCTTCGTACGCTCCATTCGCCTAGCAAGACGGGCAATGACATCCACAGCAAACTAGGCATACTCACCGAGCTGGTCGAAGGGGAAGGAAGGACAGATAACATGGATCTTCTCAATCATGTTCACACCAAAAGTGTTCATAACACGCTGACAGTGCCTCTCGGCATGGGTGGCAAACTCCTTAGAGGCTAGGAAATCCTGAACAGCATCAACCTTGCATTTCTCAATACCAAGAGCCTCACCCTCCTTGAGACCAGACAGCCTACCCTCCTCACGGGCATCCCGGAGTGCCTCCCTCATCTTCAACTCCGCAAGTAAAACCTCATCGGCTCGGTCGGCACGAGCGTCGGCGAGCTCCTGTTGGAGAAGAGACAAATGACTAGCAAGAGTGACCTCCGACACCCGAAGCTCCTTATTCTCCTCATGGAATCGTTCATCTGTAACCTTCAGGGTAGACTCAAGAACCTCATGTGTAGACTCAAGCGTCGAAACCATCTTCCGAAGCATGTCGCGCTCACGACCAATGTTAACCAGGTGGGAACCGAGGTTAACAACAGAAGATATGCCCTGCAAAGAAAAAAGGATCAGTACGAGAAGGAAATAGAGGGAACGCGCAATATAAGTACTCACGGGGGCAAACTGGGACAAAGCAGCTTTCACACAATGGTTGATCCCCTCAAGATCTGCAGAAGGAAGTGATCGATCAGCAGGAGGAATGATGGAATTCATCATAGGAATCGCCAGCTCCGGGATAGAAAGAGGAGCAGATACGTCGTAAGGCTGCCGATCAGCAGTCTGAAAAGGTAATCTAGAATCTCCCCTAACATCACCCCCGACGGGACGGATAAGATCCTCGGGAAAGATCAGGGGCAGCTTCACTCTACCTATAAAGAAGATATAAGGAGCAATAAAAGTGAGATAAACGTACACATATAGAAGAACAATATTAGTACGTACCTGGGACAAGAATCCTATCGTCAGAAGAACCCCTAGGGGGAGAGACGGGGCGAGAAGAGGAGGTCCCGTCAGTATCACCAGAGGCCTCTTCATGCCTTGGAAGAACAGGAGAATCATCAATGATATCCTCAAAAGCAAAAACTCATCGGCCCTAAGGTTTTGAATTTAGATTCTAAAGTAGCCAGGAATGAGCCGCACTCAACGTGTGAATTTCATATGGGAGCGGCATGTCATACAACAGAGGACTGCATGCGTCTGAAGCATAAAATTCAAGACCTTATTGACCACAAACTCTTGGTATTCAACCCGGTTACATCGTCGAATGTCAACCAGCTACCTGCTCATAAAGCCGGGCCTTCTCGAAGAAGCCCAACTCGTTATTTCAGCCGCTCGTCCACACGGCAATGAAAGAATTACTGAAATAATAATGTACTCCTTGCGTGGCAAGATCATGGGCCCAGCAAAGGAAAGAGGGATATTGTCATGATCTATTTAACATAAATAAATCCCTTGATTGAATTTTCCATTATCATTTGCTCCGCGTTGATTGTATTTTTCTTTTCTTTAGGAAACATGTGTTCCTAATGAGTTGCGTAGACAATGAACTCGTTAAACCACTGAGGTTATCAGAAAGATCGACAAGGATGATCCAACTGTCAAGTGGCTGAATTAACGTTTATCATTGTCCTGTCTACAAGTCAACACATGTCCATGGAGTGTCCTTGCAAGATGAATAAGTTCACGACACTGCGTCGGAGGCAATGCTAGTATAGGATATCTAGGTATTTGGGAAAATGCGAAAAATTCCAACCAGAAGGCCCGACGTTTTGCGTCAGTCCCGACTCTCGATAAAGGTCGCAAAGAAGTTTTCAAGGAATATGCTCTAATGGACGGCCAAGATCCCAGTCAAGGTCGAGCATGACTCTTCTTGGAAGGACAAAGTGTACATCATCCGAGTGAACAAATATTGGCAATCACGCAAGGATCGAACATGCGAATGAAAGAACATTTAAGAAATGGGGCAGCATAAAAAGAACATGCAGCCATCCAGTCGCACCAACAACAAATTGCACACCCGGGATGTCCAATGCTCAGGTACGATGAATTATACTTGATTTTTTTAGATTTGAGTGTCCTTGCTCTTTTTGCAGATCAGACAACCACTTCGACCGAGGTCACAACCACATGAAACGTGACTCATGTGTGGAATTCATACGCGTCCCGGACCACGCCGTACATATGTTTTACGGTGAGGTCTAAACCGGTCAGTGGTAACCAAGGGGCATCCCCCATTGAGATAGGACATGTCCGAAGATGGAAAATATCAAGAGATCATAGAGAGTTCCAAGAAGATTCAATGTGCCGATCAATGAGAATTTGAGATGTCAAGCAAATAAAACATTATTGTTGATGCCTTCCGTCAGAGGGTCAGGGGAACTTACTTTCCAGCAGCTAGAAAAAATCATTCAAATTGAGGCCCTTGATGCGCTTATCCCACCCGCGGATCTTTGCCCATTGACCATGCTTGTGTCGACCGACGAACTTGTCATAGATTCATCAGAAGCTCAATTTTCCATCTGTGGCCAGCCGTGCCAAACTCAAACACCATCCATGTGCGTTCATCAACTAGGTTATTCATCCAGCACGTGACGAGCCTAAATCAATGGGTGCTAGCCATGGGACATCCCCAGCTGTGATCCAGCATAACCAGAGCATTCGAGAAGCCGAAGAACATTGTTGTCGGTGTCTCCCATCATAGGGTACTAACCCCAAGGCGTCGACAAGATCGACATATATTGGCTTGATCAGACGAGTCCTTCTCCGGAAGAAGTTCTAAAATTTGGAATTTTCAATTTGCCACTAGGGGCATGTAAATAATTGTTGTTGATTATTTCTAGTAGATTTTCTTTTTCAAAAAAAAAAAAAGAGAGAGAGAGAGAGAAATTCCTGTTAGGCAACCTAGGCAAAAGTTAGGGAGAGAGGCATGATTGGAAACCCGCAGGGGCATTCATGGCAAAAGGTGAGCTAAAAAAAGAAACAAAAAAAAAAAAAAAACAAAAAGAGGAGAGCAAAAAAAAAAACTCATTTTCCTTTAGGGTCACAGCCGCCCTTTATTCGGCTACAGAAAAATAAAGAGAGCGTTCATGCAAATCTTGTGAGAACACTGAAGCAATAAAAGGGTCACAGTCATCCCTAAAATGACTATAAAGAAAGGGTCACGGCCACCCTTCAAATGACTATAGATAAAGAGCGCTCCTGCAACATCAAAAGCGGAGAATAAGTGGAAGGGCCACAGCCACACTCCAAACGGCTACAGATAAAAGAGTGACCCCGCGAATCCTATGAGGGGGGAAAATAAAAATAAAAGGCCACAACCATCCTTAAAATGGCTACACAAAAAGAGTGACCCCGCGAACCCTGCGAGGGTGGGAGAATAAAAAGGGTCACAGTCGTCCCTAAAACGACTACAAAAGAAAGAGCCACAACCACTCTTCAAATGGCTACAGACATAGAGAACTCTTGCAACAATGAAGGCGGGAAATGAGTGAAAGGGTCACAGTCACCCTTAAAATGGCTACAAAGAGTGTTCCCCGAATCCTGAGAGGAGGGGAGATTGTTGAAAGGGCCACAGCCAACCTCAAAATGGCTATATATAAAGAGTATTCCCGTGAATCTTGTGAGGCCGGGAAATTATTTGAAAAGGCCACAGCCACCCTTCAAACAGCTACAGATATAGAGCACTCTCGCAACATTGAAGGCGGGAAATGAGTGAAAGGGCCACAGCCACCCCTAAAATGGTTACCTACAAAGAGTGTTCCCCGAATCCTGAGATGAGGGGAGATTGTTGAAAGGGCCAAAGCCACCCTCAAAATGGCTACATATAAAGAGTATTCCCGGCAATCTTGTGAGGCCGGAAAATCATTTGAAAGGGCCACAGCCACCCTTAAAACGGCTACAAATCAAAAGAGCACTCCCGGAACATCGACGACGGGAAATAAATGAAAGGGCCACAGCAACCCTCCAAATGGCTACAAATCAAAAGAGCTCCCGCGACATTGAAGATGGTGAGGAAAGGGTCACAACATCCCTCCAAATGGCTACTAATACTCTCGCATCGAGACGAGAAATAAAGTACGGGTCACAGCCACCGTTTAATCGGCTACCAAATAGAGAGTGCTTCCGCTAGGTTGAAAACCCGAAAGAGCGGCCTGGGCAAAATAAGGAAATGAGAGGCATGGTTGCAAATTCAGAAATCGCAATCATGGCAAAAAAAAACGAGGGGCACGGTCGGAAATCTCTCAATCGACCGTGGCAAAAGGAGAGAATATGAGAGAAATTAAAAAAAGAAAAAAGGATCCCGCTAGGTTGTCGCTGTTAGCATATGGTGACGTGGTGCCGTAATAGGAGCCCGTTAATTAAGTGAATTACCTAAGTTAATTAGGCAATTGTCAATTTGGGCTAATTGGGCCAAACCCAATTAGTAATTGACAAGGGAGGCCCAAAATGGGCCTCCCCCTTAACATGCATAGTTCGGCCGCCCCCTTTATACCACATTGGTTGGAGTTGCCTTTTGGCAACTCCACCAATACTATATATAGGGGTGTCTGCTAAGGGTTTATTCACTCATTCATAATAACAAGGATCTCCATTGAGAACACTTGTTTCCCTTAGTTACATTTCGGCACCATCACATCTGGTCTGAGGTTCCATCTCCGTTGAAGAATCGATCAGAGGTCTTGTTGTGGAGCTACATCGCGTGGGACTTCTTCTAGCGAAGAAATTGCACGTGGTTCCAACCGGATGATCAGAACTCCCTCCGCATCGTTCTTGGGCAAGAAAGCTAAAAGGTATGTGTACTAATTCCGCTGCGTAGATTAGATTTCTTGCTAGTACACATTTAGCATTCTGTAGTATTACGTCCCCGTAATCCAACAGTGGTATCAGAGCCTGTGTTAGGAGTTCTTAAAATTTTGATAAACTGATGTTCTTGATGTTCATAAAAACCGAATTTTTGATGTTCATGAACACCATGAAGAATCCGAAATTTTTAAGTAGATTTCATGTGTTTGATCTTTAAAAACTTAAAATTTTCAAATTTATATGTTTTTCTAGATCAAACCCGAATTTTTCATGATCAATTTAAGTTTGATGTTCATGATCTTCAAGAACACCATGAGTTTTATCAAGAACATGTTTTGGATTCATGATCAAGTTAGAGTTTGATCTTAAAATTTGACAACTTTTCCAATTTTCTTGTTTGTGCCGAAAATTCCTAGGGGTGTTTTAGGTAAAAAAAAATTAATTTTCTTGGCCACCAAGCAATTAAAAATTCGGCACAATATATAATAGATATGGGTTGCCATTTTTAAATTTTATTAATAGGTAACTATATCTAGAAGTTGGAAATAAGGATAGGTTCTAATATAATATTGTAAAAGATATTAACTATCAATATATATGGATTAAAATAGGGTTAATATATATATTGATAGATTTAGTTACTATTAAACAATTATGAAGATATATTGTCTACATATTTTAATCCCTAAAAGATATATTCGACAATATTTTATATATATATATATATATATAATTCGGCAGAAAATATATTAATATATATATTTTTATTGTTGATTGATTTATATCTTAAAAATAGAATCTTGACAATATTTTTATATATATATATAAGTACCAAATTTTTATATATACATTTATATATAATTCGGCCAAAATTGTATATTAATATATATTTATATTGTTGATTGATTTACATCTCAAAGATAGAATCTTGACAATATTTATATAAATATATATACATATGCCGAATTTTTATATATATATATAAGCATTATTGGAAATTATTTTATATAATTAATAATTCTTGATGGCTAAGTTAAGTTTTATGGTGGATTTTAAAACCCTACTTAGCCTATAGAATTATTTCGGCCGAACCCTAGGGTTCATGGGCCGGTCCAATTGCTAAACCGGAACGGGATAAACCTATCCGGGTTTTCTTAATCGGGTCGGGTCGGACCATAGTAACTAAATTGAACCTAACCTAACCGGTTTTGAGTGATAAACCGAACCACTATCTTATTTTATTGAACTGTTACGGACCAAACCGGAATTTTAAAAATCAGAACGAGTTGAACCGAATTTTAAAATTTGGACTGAACCTCTTTAAAATTCTCGGAAATTTTAAATTGTTCAATAAAATAGGATGTCAAATTTTAAATCCAAAATGTTTTCGAACTTTAAAATTAGCCTAAACAGTGCTCTTAGGGTTTGTATTTTAATACACGATTTCAATCAAAACCCTAATGCATGGTTTCGATTATGGGGATGGATCTCGGACTTGCATGTTTTTTTGGACTGGATTAAATTAGTGGGCTGATTTGTATTGTTTACTTTCTGCATCATATATTTTGATATAATTAGAACTGTCGTCTTGACTTAGTCAAGCTAGCTGGATATTATATTGCGAGTATTGAGATTTGGGATTTAAATATATGGTTTGCGCAATAGGACATGCTATGCTGATTGAAAGTGCCTAGAATCCATGTCTAGAAATTTGTATGATTGATTGTAAGCATGAATTGCAAAACAGCCCCTAATATTTTCAAAGCGTTTTATAAAACCGAAAACTCCAGTCGCCAATTATGCATGATGTGTGCGGATGTTGCATATTTTGACGCGTATGCTAGGATGTTCATGATAGAACGCATGTGATAATTTACTTTACGTAGAATTATATATGCTAGGAACATTAGACGCATGACGCGTAAGCATGTTGTGTTCGATATTTATGGCATGGTATGATGATTTGCTAGATGTAGTATAATTATAAATATGCATGCGTAATTATCGGATAATTTTACAAAATCTTAAGGGCCTTGGGAAAGCCAAGATCGGGTATGCTTAGTTGAAAATTCTCGTTCCGGTAATTTGCAATAGAATAACCGTTTTCAAAAGACTGATCTATTAGATTGAAAACGACAATAGTGTGAATTCTTTCACGACACCCCCTTCCTCGGTTTACTGAAGGTTGGTTTGGTTTTGTGACTGAAGAATCACTATTCGTCGTATTCCATCATAATAGATAATCCGATGTATGCAATTCTGTCAAATTTTTGTTATCTTCCCAACCTAGTGTTGTTATCGATGAATAGATGGCATTATCATGTGAATCTGAGCTATTAGTTGAGACGAATTATGACTCGTGGAGCAAACGCGTCATTACGATTTTGGAAGCACAAGGTCTGTGTGACCACATACAAATAACCATGGATTACCCAAATGTCGGACTCACCCAAGATCTGGCATTTGCCCACTTTAAGTGGGAGCAAGATGACAAGAAAGCAAAGGAGCTGATACTGTCGGAAATGTCAGATGATTTCTATGTTCGCTATAAGGATGATCCGACGACAAAGGACATCTAGGATGCCCCCTTTCTGAAATATGGAAGTGGCATGGCAGTTACACTGGACCCACTTATACCAACATTAGAAACCTGTCTGAACAACAACAGTAAGAGTGTACTTGAAAAAGTATACGACCTCATTCGCCTATTGAAGCCATTGGAAGATGACAGTCATATGGCTGAATGGGATAAAATTCAGGCCATAATAGGGATCCTCCCGAAGTCTTGGAGAGCAACCAAGGCCATATAGAATGTCAGCAGTTCCGTACTTGATATTGCATCTGTCCTAAAAATAGTCGAGATGGAACAGGCTCGATTAAAATCGGTATCGAAGGAACCGAAATCCACAGGACAAGCTGGCCGCAAGAAAAGGAAATTCAGGAACAAAGGAAAGAAACAACAGGCAGTCGACGGTAAAACGTTGACTTCACCTAAACAAGGCAGTCCCAGATTAAAATCTGAGATAGTTTGCGGGAACTCCAGCCCACGCCGAATAAGCGATGGTGCAGGTTCCAGCAAATCGCATCCTGAAAAGGTATGCGAATTTGGTTATGTAGAGGAAGTTTTAGTTTCCTCAACTGTCATGTTAACTGACTCAAATCCGTCTTGGATTCTTGATTCAGGTGCAACGGACCACATAGCCAACAATCGAGAACTATTTTCCAAGTTTAGACGATTGCCGAAGGATTCTAAAAGGATATACATTGTCGAAAACTCACAAGTTGAAGTCATAGGGGTAGGTACTTGCAAATTGCCGATGGGCAATGGCAAATTCTTACTTCTAGATAATGTCCTTTTCGCTCCTAGAATCCGTAGGAACGTTGTTTGTGTTTCTGCTCTTATGGATAAAAACTTTATTTTGTCATTTGAGAGATCCTTTGTTCGTATAAATAAAGGGGATACTTTATTAGGATATGCCTTTTCTTATATTGGTTTGTTTATCATGGATCTACATGGCAATGTAAATTCATATCGCTTGTATGCAATGTCTTCCAAAGAAGCAGAAACTGACGCAACCGGATGGCATTCGCGGCTTGGACATATAGGCTATGACAGAGTTCAGTTGTTGGCTCGACGAGGGCTTTTCCCCGGAACAAACAGTGTGGTCAAACACACATGTCATGACTGTCTGGGCTGGAAAGTCCACCCGCAAGCCATTCTGTGAAGCAAAACGAGCAGAATTTCCATTGCAGATATCCATTCTGATGTCTGTGGACCAATGAGCGTAACTGCTAGGAATGGAAAGCGATACTTCGTAACTTTCATTGATGACTACACCCGATTTTGGTTTACTCATTTGATTACTTGCAAATCTGAAGCTATAGATTGCTTTAAAAGCTTTTGAAGCTCGTGGAGAATCAACAGGAGCGGAAGGTGAAAATCCTTCGCACCGATAGACGTGGAGAATATCTCTCTAATGAGTTTGATAAGTTATGCAAAGAAAGTGGGATCGCCCGTCAAACGACGATCCCCAACACACCAGCAGAATGGTGTGGTTGAACGTTGTAATCGGACTCTCCTAGACATGGTGAGAACCATGATGTCACAAGCACAATTATCAATTTATTATTGGGGAGATGCATTGCTTGTTGCCACTCATGTAATAAACCTTGTCCCATCAAAAGCAGTTAACACAACACTGTATGAGCTCTGGACTGGTAGAGAGTTAAATCTTACCAGGCTGCGACATTGGGGGTGCGCAGCTTACACACATACAACTGACAGCTGATTTGGCAAGTTAGGCCCCAGAGGACTTAAGAGCATCTTTATAAGATACTCTGAGAACTCAAAAGGTTATGTATTTGTGTCAACTCAAGAAAACGGTAGTGTGTAAGAACATGAATCCAGAGACGTCACTTTCTTGAGGACGAATTTCCATCGCTTCAAGAGATAAAAACATATGAAGTTCTGACCGAACTAGAACATGATCATGATGATTCTCAGGTACCACTGTATTCGAGTGGGAGATTTGGCACAGCAACAAGTGATTCGGTTAATGAGGACGATATCCCCATTATAAATCCAGTGGGAGGGCTCACTCCCCCCCAAACACAAATCACTATTGCTGGGAATGCGAATTAAGTAGAACCTGACATTCATAACACACAACTACCTTCAATTCCCATTATTTCAAGTGGGAGTGGGATGATCGCTCCAGTTTCAGATCCTAGCGATCAAAGAACTAATCTTGGAGGTGAAATTCCGAGACGAAGGGGTCGTCCTAGGAAAGTTGTTGCTCAAAGTTCTAGTAACGCCAACATTCCCAGTAGGATTAGTGCCCTGATAAGAAGCATTATTACAAGTGGGAGTATGGGTCAAAAATGGGATAGGTGAGCCTAGACGCAGTCAAAGGCAACGAACTTCCCCTAAAAGGTATCCCATTGAGAGAGGCGAAATATTCACTCTCACATCTGCTGATGAACCAGTAACCGTTAAACAAGCGATGGAAGGACCTCAAGCAAAGGAATGGAGAAAAGCAATGGAAGATGAAATCGCCTCAATGAAAGCTAATTCGGTTTGGTCATTAGTTTATTTGCCTGCGAACCGCAGAGCAATAGGAGCTAAGTGGGTATTGAAACTCAAACTCACTGCTGATGGAGAAGTCGAGTGATACAAAGCTCGACTAGTTGCGAAAGGATATACCCAAATCCACGGATTGGACTTTGATGAAATAACTCACCAACTGTGCGTTACACCACAGTAAGGGCCATCCTTGCCTTAGTTGCTAGTCTTGATCTAAAGCTACATCAAATGGATGTTAAGACCGCATTCCTCCATGGAAACCTGGAGGAAGAGATCTATATGGAGCAGCCGGAGGGTTTGATTACTCCTGGCAAAGAACGTAAAGTTTGCAAGCTCCAAAGATATATATACGGCCTTAAACAATCGTCTCGGCAATGGTATCGCAGATTCCACGAGGAAATCGTCGGATACGGATTCGTGAATCTTCACGAGGATCCCTGCGTATACACCAAGACTTCCGGGTCTAAGTATATCATCATAACACTATACGTGGATGACATACTCATTGCTGCGAACAACGTGAGTTTTATGAATAAATCAAAGTCCTGATTAGCATCAGCATTCGAGATGAAAGACATGGCAGAGGCCACGTACATCTTAGGCATCAAAATTGCCCAAGATCGTGCCACCCGGAGATTATGTCTATCTCAGGAATCATATATCAACAAACTGTTGAAAAGATTCAGAATACTGGATGCTAAACCCGTGGATACGCCGGTTGTGTTCGGGTGCGCGCTATCGAAGCGTGATAGCCCGTAAAACCAGTAGGAGCGTGAACAGATTAAGAATGCAGAGTATCTGAGGATGGTAGGGAGTCTAATGTACGTCATGCTCTGTACTCGGCCAGACATCTGTTACGCTGTGGGCCTAGTAGCAAGATTCCAATCAGATCCTAGCTATCAACATCTAAAGGTCGTAAAATGAATTATCAGATATCTGACTGCCGACTACGTTCTGTGTTATGAGGGCGATCGGCTCGAATTGACCGGTTATAGTGACGCCGACCACGGTGGCGATCCAGATGATGGTAAGTCCACCACAGGAGGAGTTTTCCTCCTTGCTAATGCTGCCATATCACGGGTAAGCAAGAAGCAATCGTGTGTCGCGCTTTCCGCTATGGAATCGGAATTCGTTGCCCTCTCCAAAAATGCACAGGAAGTGGTCTTGCTGAAAAGGCTTCTTACTGCTTTAATTGGCACCGACAAGAAGAATAAACCTGTGAAGGTGTACTCCGACAGTCAGGCGGCCATTGCGGCAGTTAAGAATCCAAAGTACCATAGTAGGACAAAGCACGTTGATGTGAAATAAAATTATGCTAAATCTGTTCTGGAAGACAACATAATCGCTTTAGAATACTTGCCTACAGACAATATGGTCGCAGACCCTTTAACTAAGCCGTTACATAGGGATATTTTTGAAAAGCACGTAAAACTGCTTGGATTACGTAGGGCTTAAACTGTGTGGCTTGTATAAAGTGATAACGTTTTGACATTTGAAATGATATTTCAATTGAATAAAAGAATTGCAATTTGAGTTTATGATTTATCGACGTCATAATGATTAACAACATCGGATTTTACGGTCTATAAACTAAGTCGTAGGAAGAAGTTATTCCACCAAATTTATGTCGAATGTGAACATTGCCTCGTCACACAGGCACGGTCATCTTGTAAGGAGAGAGGGACCTCTACCATAACAAGATTGGCTAAGAATCAGGGGGATAAACCTGATCAAACAAAATGATAACAGTGTCACGCTTAACAGCATGACTTAATCTTCATTTTGTAAATCGCCGAGTTTGACTTTGTCCATCACTATATATCACATTCAAGGCCAGATGAGAGATTCTGCGATAGCATTATTGACATATCCCATCCCTGGCTTTACCAGGTGTGTTATTGACGCGTGCTTCATACTGCGCGTGCCACGTACGACCACGGGGTCATGCTCGGTTGTGCTAGCTAGAATCCTTGTGATTCAAAGGGCGCATACTTCATCACCTTGAGCGTGTGATTGATCCCGGATGCCTTATCCAAAGTATCCTCACGGACTCAGAAGTTATACCTAAGGTCTGGCTCAATGCTCGCTTCCCGGCGTACGAGCGTAGTGCCAAAGAAAACAACCAAGTGACCACGTCTTGGAAACCGGTTGAGTCGGACTAAGGGTATAAGCGATGGGGAGGGTCAAGTTCACCTTTAATTCACCGACTCTCGTGTTCACTAGGTGGCAGCCAACCAGATATTAGTTGAAGGTTGTGAACACTTGTACGGATGCCCTGGAGAAGTATTCCTTTGTGGAAAACTGGGCAATTGGAGAATTAACAGTTGACCAAGGATACAGTGCGGTACATGTTTTATTTCAAACAGGTTTGGTTCATGAAAGGGAATCAACGTTCTGTGGGCGCTACAATACTCCTAACATATGAGTAGCACGATGCCCGTGGTATCTGTCGGTCGCATGGCAAGCCTCGTATGAGCTATTCGGAGACGGAGACGAAGACTGAAGACTGAGATGTTGATACTATTGCGTAACCGTATAGGTTAACGAGCACCCTCCCATTCTGGCGAGTGGGAGCTGTTAGCATATGGTGACGTGGCGTCGTAATAGGAGCCCGTTAATTAAGGGAATTGCCTAAGTTAATTAGGTAATTGTCAATTTGGGCTAATTGGGCCAAACCCAATTAGTAATTGACAAGGGAGGCCCAAAATGGGCCTCCCCCTTAACATGCATAGTTCGGCCGCCCCTTTTATACCACATTGGTTGGAGTTGCCTTTTGGCAACTCCACCAATACTATATATAGGGGTGTCTGCTAAAGGTTTATTCACTCATTAATAATAACAAGGATCTCTATTGAGAACGCTTGTTTCCCTTAGTTAATTTCGGCACCATCACATCTGGTCTGAGGTTCCATCTCCGTTGAAGAATCGATCAGAGGTCTTGTTGTGGAGCTACATCGCGTGGGACTTCTTCTAACGAAGAACTTGCACGTGGTTCCGACCGGAGGATCAGAACTCCCTCCACATCGTTCTTGGGCAGGAAAGCTAAAAGGTATATGTACTAATTCCGCTGCGTAGATTAGATTTCTTGATAGTACACGTTTAGCATTCCGTAGTATTACGTCCCCGTAATCCAACAGTCGCACTATGCATAACTTAGGCAAAAATTAGGGACACATATTTCATGTACAGATTGTACGGCGCAACGCAATTGCATATATGCCAGTCGCCATGCATGCACAGACTCCACTCCAGAATGTCTCCAGCAGCTTCGTGATTACGCTGCTAGTTGCCATGCCAATCCAGGCATCAACTCAAGACGACGTTTTAGTCATTGCCACCAGAGGCATCACCAGAGGTTTTCCGGTACGGTCTGACGTAGAGATCTTTTGTTACCATTCGATGCTGGAGGCATCACCAAAGGGTCTCCGGTATGGTCTGACGTAGAGGTCTTCCGCCACCAGAGATATCACCAGAGGTTTTCTGGTACGGTCTGACATAGAGGTCTTCCGCCACCAGAGATATCACCAGAGGTTTTCCGGTACGGTCTGACGTAGAGGTCTTCCGTTACCACTCGCCGCTAGAGGCATCACCAAGGGTTCTCTGGTACGGTCTGACGTAGAGGTCTTCCGCCACCAGAGACGTCACCAAAGGGTCTCCGGTATGGTCTAACATAGAGGTCTTCCGCCACCAGAGATATCACCAGAGGTTTTCCGGTACAGTCTGACGTAGAGGTCTTCTGTTACCACTCGCCGCTAGATGCATCACCAAGGGTTCTCCGGTACGGTCTGACGTAGAGGTCCTCCACCACCAAAGATATCACCAGAGGTTTTCCGGTACGGTCTGACGTAGTGGTCTTCCGTTACCACTCGCCACTAAAGGCATCACCAAGGGTTCTCCGGTATGGTCCGATGGAGAGGTCTTCCGCCACCAGAGATATCACCAAAAGTTTCCCGGTACAGTCTGACGTAGAGGTCTTCCGTTACCACTCGCCACCTGAGGCGTCACCAGAGGTTTTCCGGTATGGTCTGACGTAGAGGTCTTCCGTTACCACTCACCACTAGAGGCATCACCAAGGGTTCTCCGGTAGGGTCCGACGTAGAGGTCTTCCACCACCAGAGATATCACCAGAAGTTTTCCGGTACGGTCTGGCGTAGAGGTCTTCTGTTACCACTTTGCCACCAGAGGTGTCACCTGAGGTTTTGTTGGTACCGTCTGACGTAGAGATCTTTCGTTACCACTCATCACTAAAGGTTTTACTTTCTGAACCAATAACAGAGGCACCGCCAACAGGAGCACCGCCGAACAAGGTTCTACTTTTCGACACCGGAATAAGCATATGAGCCACCTTGAAGACTTCGAAGAATTGGAAGAGGATATACTTTCTGGTCAAAATCAGTGTTTCTACGTCTTTGGACAAACCCCTTCGAACACGTTCTACGGGAGTCCGTCCAAAGAGGGGCAAACTGTAAACACTCGATTTTGACCCAAACAAAACGACGTTACACATAATACATCAATTCTGGACGCGTCAAGCCACGAAGTCTCCAAGAAATGCTTTAGTGCATATTAGGAAATTATTATAAATATATTTTAAAATATTTTGAATATATTTAATATTTTTGGAATATTTAAAAATATATATATAATAATTATTTTTTTTAATTTTAGACAATTATCTGTAAAGTATTTATATACAAATATTATCTTTTATTTAAAGGTGATTATCTGTTGAGATATATATCCCTGGGAATTATCTGTAAGCTAAATATTTGTTAGCATTTTTTATTTAGATTTTATCTGTAATCTAGGGTATGTTTCTACTATAAATAGGGGTCAAGTTCTACATTTTAAACACACAGAAAAAACCACAAAGCAATAATACATTATTTCCTCGAAATCCGTGCAATTTCGTCTTCTTATGCTTTATAGTTATAAAAAAAAAAGTTGTAGCTCTTCCCCGGTTTGTCTACACAGCACCGGTGACTTCCAGGCCGGAGATGGCCGGACTGCCGCCCTCGTCCGGTCGACCCCTGCAGACGCCGCGCCACCGCCAAGCCTCCGCCGCCTCTCTCTCTCTCTCTCTCTCTCTCTCTCTCTCTCTCTCTCTCTCTCTCTCTCTCTCTCTCTCTCTCTCTCTCTCTATCTCTCTCTCTTCTTTTCCCGCTGCCGTCCACCATCCCCTACAGCTCGCCTGCCATCTCCGGCCGCCGCTCCGCCCGATCGTTGTCGTCCGAGTCCCGGCGCCGTCCCTGCCGGAGTTGTCATTACCCTCCCCCGCCGTAGGCTCTAGGTAAGCAGCAGTATTTCCTTTTTTCCTTTTCTTTTAATTTTATTTATTATATTATTATTTGATTACTATTTATTATATTCTTTTCTATTTATTATCTATTTAGTTATTTAATATTTCTTTCTGTTAATATTATATTATTATATATAATTAGGTGATTTAAATGTAATTGTTAAATTTAATTGGGTACAATATTTAATTGCTGAAATAATTATATACATATGTTGAATATATATTAGGTTGTGTATATACCATGTTAGCTAATTTTGAATTCTAAATTTCGTCTCAATTGGGAGTTATACATCATAATTAGTTTTAGACTTAGGTTTATAGTAATAATAATTTTTGCATATGAACTTAATTAAACCCTGACATTGTTAAATTAATTTGAATAATATATATAAAAAATAAAAAGTTGGCAAATAGGTAAATTGAGTACCGAAATGGCGTATTTAAAGATTATATATTTTTTTTAATTCGTAATAGAACCCCTGAACTCGAATTTCTGATCGTAGACCGATTTTATACCTATGTGTCTAATTCGTTATTCGCCTAGGTAAATTTAGGTTTCTAGTTAGCCTAATAATTAACTAGTGGCGATTCTTTTCAAAATCCGCGTATTCAAAACGTAATTCGCCGTAGGTTAGATTTAGGTCTGACAACTGCTATGGGCTCCAGCGCCCTTGGTCTCTTGTGAGTTCCTGGCGAGGAAGTATCTTGAGCCGTATAGGCGTCTCAAACCATGCTCGATTCTCCTCCAGCTGCAAATCCTCCCGACAAGACATTGATGTCTTTGTCTGGGGGTGTCCTCCATCTTCTTCGTTCATGGGAACGATGGCGATGGTGACATTGGATCTCTTCTTTCATAAGCTCCAACTCCCTCCTGGCGAGGAGGCAGTCTTCGGTGTCATGCCCCTCATCTCGGTGATATTCGCAATAAGAGGTGGGACGATAACTACGGCTAAATGAAGTCTTTCTAACCTTTGTTGGGTTTGCCAGAATTCCTTCGAAGAAGCTCCTTGCGTAGATGAGCTCTCGTCTCGACTCCGTAGAGGTTCCTGCTGTAGGAGGCGATTTGCCCTGGCTTGTTTTACTCTCACATGGAGAGGTTCTATTTGGATCAGTTCTTCCCACCTTCCCACTGGCTCAGTGTACTGAGTGATGGCTAAGGACTGGGATTGGGGTCCCAAACCTCTGAAGAATGCGCGAATAGCTTCTCCTTCTGAGAGTTCGCCTCCACTATAGGCTTCTTGGAATAGCCTAAAGTAATTTTCCAAGGTTTCGGTTGATCACTGGAATATACCGTCAGCTATCCGCGCTTGATTTTGTTTCAATTGACTCCTTGGTGGTGCCATGACTTCTTGATCGTGTTCCCACAGACAGCGCCAAATGTTGGAATCAAGTTGACGTGGCCCTGAGCTTCTGGTAATGGACTTCGAGGTCTCGCCGGTAGCTAGCTCATTTAGTTGTCTATCTCGACCTCGTGTGGTGCTTAGTTTTCTTTAGGGTGCTTTTGATAGGCGAGGACCTGAAAAGGGGTGGGGATGGCCCCTGATTCAACTCTGAAGCTTATGTCAGTAATGGAATTTATGAGAGAATACTATAAAAGTATCTGAATGTAGATGTCAAAATAATGAAAGTGTTTCCCTATTTATAGGGGAAAATACCGACTTTAATATGGCGGCAAGCTTTATGCTTTGATTGGCTGCTCAGTGGCGGTGACTGCCTTTTCCTAATTGGTGGAGGGGGACGGTGATGTGTCAGTAGGTGACAAGAAGATCGCCACCTCCTCGTTCCTTAGTGTTGAAGGTTTCTTTAACTAAGTGACAAGCAGGTTGCCACATCAGTTTTACCTTGATAGGAAGGTTTCCTCTGGTCAGAAAGTCGACAACCAGGTTGCCAACTGTCATTTTCCTTAGGAGGAAAGGTTTTCTGATAGTACTTGGCTATCGACTCGATTCGTACTTTTAGGAAGGGGAATCTTTGAGTAGCCTTGTCGTCATTCTTCAACTATTATCTTAAAAGTCGAAATCCTTTTATATTGGTGTCGACTATTCGTCTTTATATTCTTGATTCAAACATAACTAGTCATTGACTTGACTTTTGAGGGTCCCGACTTCAAGGTTGTCGACCCTTGTAAGGTTACCTCGAATCATATCCAACAAGACGTGTGGCGTGTATGCATGATGATTGCATTATTTCTTGGATGTGGCAGAGTATGATAATTTACTTGTGTAGTAGAATTCTGTATGCTTGCATGAAATCCTCGAAACGTTTTAAAAGGACCTTGAAAAAGCCAAGATCGGGTGTATGTTAAAATTCCCCGTTCTGGTGAGACCGATTAAACCGTTTTAAAAGACCGGTCTATTAGAAAGAAGACGTTAGTAATGTGTTCACGACCTCCTTCCATTGGTTTACTGGTGGTTGGTTTAGTTAGATGTCTGAGGAATCATTACTTGTCTCATTCTATCCGATGTATGCAATTCGTTTCCAAAATGTTATTGTCTCCCTGATTGTCGCATGATTGTCAACGTGTGAAACAGTTGGCTGGTAGAGAGCATTTCTATATTTCTCACAATCTTAATGGTGTGTGATATGATGAATGGAATGAGTATGTGTTAAACTCCTCTCTGCTGTGATTCCGAGAATGGAGAGGACATCTACGGATGAATGTGGTAGTCCTTTTCCCAATCATGGGAGTAGGTTCTTTGGTGATCTGAAAGCGTTTGTGGTGCTACTTTGAACCTTGGATAAAGGGGTTGAAGAAGACTTCAATTGCAACCTTAAAGCATTATAGCTTTGGTGTTTCCTTTGCATCCACTTCGGTGGAAGCAAGGCCGCTGAAGCTAGACATGTTTTGGTTGAGTATGATGAACTTCTCTCCATAGATGCTGGTGTAAAAGCCGCTCGAGACCTTCGGGATGTAAGGTCAACGTGGAGGAGAATATTTCTCATACTAAAGTGGTATCCCCTTTCATGGTTGTTTGGCGATGATAGGGCTCACTTGCTTGATTGAATCAATTAAGTTTCCCATCAGTCTATTCAAGTGCAGTGACCGGGGAAAAAGGGAAACCAACTTCACAAATTCACCACAGGACATTGAAGGAAGTCAACCATGATTTCCGTATTTCATGGAAAGAACCAGACCACAAAAGTCCTAGACAAATATCTGGTGGGTCAAGCACCGTTGATGAAGTGCGTCTGTAGTAAGCCTCATATATCATGTATATAAAGCTGTAAAAGGTTTTATTCGGACACAGATCATCTAATGTGATTCACTCGTGAATTTGTTCAGATGTGGTGTTCTGCATGACTCAGATTTCTCGACTATCTGTGCAATGAGCATGGATCAAAAACGCGACCTTCGGATCAAGAACCTTATCATTGTCGTTTCATCTTTCATCGTTCATTAGAATTGATGATTTTGGTTGTTTGTGTTTTGGATGATTGAATAAAGTAACTTTTATTGAGATTGAATTCAATTCGATTCGAAGTACAAAGTACTTATCAATTAATCGACCCGGTAAACAAGATCGATCCGAACAACATTCGAATATACGGATTAAGAACCAAAATTTCAGCCAGGAAAAGAGGCCGAATAAATGAAACAATTACACATACTCCAATTCATTGTAACACCATCGATTGCATAACTGAAACGAACAATTTAGTTATAATCTATTGCTAGCACTCCATAAAATTAATAAATCGTAACGACGAACATGTACGAAACCAGTTAAATTAAATTTTGGAAATGAAACGATCACACCACGGGTAACAGCTGGTGTAACGCGCGCAACGCGCAAGTCCTTCGAGAGATAGGACACATCGTTTCAAAGTACAAATTTAATGTGAAGTATTTTATTTGTTGATTGAAAATAAATTTTCATTGCACATAGGGTTTTATACTCATACAACTTCTCATAGAGAATTGTGAACGAGCAAAGGGTGAAAACCTATGAACAGAGGTTGTCAAAACCTCGAAGTATGAGTATTCTATGAAATGGATTTCGGTTAAACGGTAATCCCGAATACACCTCTAACGAATCAGATTGGCGGAGCATCAGAATGACAAACTTCCTAGACATGGTCAGAACCGTGATGTCGCAAGCTCAACTTCTGATCTTCTTCTAGGATGATGTGTAGTTGAATGCAACTAATGTAGTGAACCTTCTTCATACAAGATCGGTGGACACAAAACCATATGAGATGTGGACTGGTAGAAAGATGGATCCTACCGGGCTGCGACCTTGGAGTTGCGCAGTATACACGCATCAGCCGATTCGGCAAGTTGGGACCTAGAGGACTCAAAAGTATCTTTATAAGATACTCTGAGAACTCAAAGGGATACGTGTTTGTGACGACTCAGGAGAATGATGGTTTGGTCAAACATGCGTCCAGAACATTACGTTCCTTGAGGACGAATTTCGAACGCTTGGTAACATCAAAACAAATGAAGTCTTAACTGAACTAGATCAGGATGATGATGTTCAGGTCCCACTTACTTCGAGTGGGACATTTGAGGCGGAAACACCAGTGAACGACATGGTAATTGAGAATGGAGACATTTCATAATAAATCCAGTGGGAGGAGTCAATCCAACCACGCAGATCACTGTTGTTGCAGGTGCGAATCAAGTGTAAACTGATCATCACGTTGCTGAAACGCATGATGAGAATCCTATAATACCTCAACTACATGTTGGAAACAGTAGGAACCCTGGAATTCATCTCGGAGGTAGAATCCCGTGACCAATAGGTCATCCAAGAAAAGTTGTAGGTGAAGGTTCAAGCAACGCCCTTATTCCCAGTGGGAGTGTTGTTCCGAGTGGGAGCATTGTTCCTATTAGGAATGTAGTTCAAATTCAAGATGGGAATATTGAGCCTAGACGTAGTCAAAAGCACCGAACGTCTCCTAAGAAGTATCCCATCGAGAAGGGTGAATTGTTAACTCTGGCTTCGGTTGATGAACCAGTAACGGTTAAACAAGCGTTGGAAGGACTTCAAGAAAAGGAATGGAGGAAGAGATTGCCCTATGAAAGCCAATTCGGTGTGGTCGTTAGTTGATTTGCTTGCTAACCGCAGAGCAATAGGGGCTAAGTGGGTTCTGCAATTGAAACTCATTGTTGATGGAAACGTTGAGCGTTACAAAGCTCGATTGGTTGCGCAATGATATACCCAACTCCACGGAGTGGACTTTGATGAGACATACTCACCGACTCTGCGTTACACCAAAGTCCGGGCTATTTTGGCCCTAGTTGCTAGCCTCGATCTGGAGCTGCACCAAATGGATATCAAGACTGCATTCATTCACGGAAACCTGGAGGAAGAGATCTATATGGAGCAACCGGAGGTTTTCGTTACCCCTGAAAACAAACGTAAAGTTTGTAAACTCCAAAGATTGATCTATTATCTTAAACAATCGTCCCGGCAATGGTACCGCAGGTTCCATGAGGAAATCAATAGCAACAAATTCATGAATCTTCACGAGGATCCCTGCGTGTACACTCAGACCTCTGAGTCGAAGTACGTTATCTTGACGTTATACGTCGATGACATACTCATTGCCGCGAACGGCGTGAGTTATTTTAAATGAATCAAAGTCCTGGCTGGCATCTGTTTTCGAGATGAAGGACATGGGAGAAGGCACGTACATCCTAGGCATTATGATTGCTAGGGATCGGGCTGCTCGTAAACTATGTCTTTCCAAGAAGCCTATATCAACAAATTGTTGAGAAGGTTCAATCTCCAAGATGCCAAACTTGTGGATACGCCGGTCGTGTATGGGTGCGCGTTGTCGAAGCGTGATGGCCCGAAAGACCAGGCGGAGCGTGAACAGATGAAAAGTGCAGAGTACCTTAGTATGGTTTGTAGTCTGATGTACGCCAGGCAATGCACTCGTCCGGATATCTGTTACGTTGTGGGCTTAGTAGTGCATTTCCAATCAGACCCTGGATATCAACATTTACGATCTATTAAACGAATTATTCGATACCTAAAAGGTACTGTCGACTACGGATTGTGCTATGAGGGTAGAAAGGTAGAATTGTGTGGGTTCAGTGACGCCGACCATGGTGGCGATCCGGATGATCGTAAGTCCACCTCTGGAGGAGTATTTCTCCTTTCTAATGCCACAATTTCATGGATGAGCAAGAAGCAATCATGTATCGCACTGTCCACGATGGAATCTGAATTCGTGGCCCTCTCTAAGAATGCACAAGAAGTTGTCTGGCTAAAGAGACTCTAACTCAAGAGGTTACCATCACTCCAGATCAAATGCGGTTCAAGCACCAAAGAGGATGTATAGCAGGTGACCTAGTGATCCCAATTGCAGATGTTCTTTCTTTGTAAAATCGAGCCAGCCTGGGCCCTTACTCATAAACATTCGGACTTCCTGGAGTGGTATAACTGCTCTTCTTGACGTCGAGGACGGGGGTAAGCCTGTGAGGATTTACTCTGACAGTCAAGCAGCGATAGCAGCAGTTAAGAATCCAAAGTACCATAATAGGACGAAACACATTGATGAGAAATATAATTATGCGAAGAGTATGGTAGAAGACAAAATGATCACATTATAATACTTATCCTCTGAGAGTATGGTGGCAGACCCATTGACCAAACCTTTACACAGGGAAGTTTTTGAAAAGCATGTCAAAATGCATGGACTGCGTAGGGTTTAAGAGGATTGTATTGTTTCAATAACATTTTGAATTTTTAAATAATATTCGAATGAAAGAATTTCAAGAAAAGATAAAAGCTATGCAAGAAGAGATAAAAGCTCTTGAGGACAACAATACATGGAAGATAATTCCTTTACCAAAGGACGAGAAACCCATTGGTTGCAAGTGAGTGTTTAAGGTAAAGTACAACTCAAATGGAGATGTCGAAAGGTTCAAAGCTCGTCTTGTAGCCAAAGGATATACAATGAAGAAAGGAATTGATTACAAGGATACCTTTACCCCCGTTGTCAAGATGGTTACAGTGAGGTTAATCTTGGGTATTCCAGCTGCTTAGGGATGGCCTCTATACCAAATGGACGTGAATAACGCGTTCTTACAAGGATACTTGAATGAAGAAGTGTCTATGGAGATTCCCAAAGGTTTTAGCCAAGGAGTTTCATCAGCAAGAACGGTATGTAAGCTGGTAAAGTCTCTATATGGACTTAAACAAGCGTCCAGGCAGTGGAATATCAAACTAACAGAGTGTTTGATTCAAAATGGATACAGTCAAAGCAAATACGACTATTCATTATTCTCTAAGAAAAGGTGGTCAGCTCAGGTTCATATGCTAGTATACGTTGATGATCTTATGATTACAGGGTCCAAAGCAGTCCTCCCACTACTGAACCCATAGTTGTTAGCCTCTGTGCAGCTATGCTTTCTTCATTGCTTAGAGAGAACACACTCTCTCTAGTTGTTGTTAGCATGGATCTTATTAATGAATTGAAGGAGATTTTAAAGGGCCATTTCAAACTGAAAGACTTAGGTTCTCTTCGTTACTTTCTGGGACTTGAAATAGCAAGATCGAAGGAGGGAATTATGCTTAATCAGAGGAAATACTGCCTGAAGCTTATTTCAGATGTTGCTTTGCTGAAAGTGGTGGATATAAGTCCAAGCTATCATTAATTGGACCCAATAAATGGGCTACAACCGAATATAATTCGAGACTTAGAACACGGACACCCAGGGCCCATCACATAGGCCCGGAAAATATCCCGAGTGGCAAAATCCACTCGGGAAGACCCCTGGTGAAAAGACCACCCGGGGCACCCCACCAAGGTGCTCCTTGCTCGGACACCCGAGCAAGGCCTTGGGGGTACCCCCATCCGTCCGGACGAGCCTCCCTCGTCCGGACCCCCCACTCCCGGACGGTATCTCGCCTAGGGCTTGCCCTTAGAAGGTCACACACCAACACTTAGCTATAATGAACTTACCTACGGTCGAACCGGGGTCAAAGGTAACTTATTTACGGTCGAGGCCAACTTATAATTAAGAACCCGCCACAACCGGACCAGAGAACCACTGGAACCGGGGCGGTCCAATAGAAACTCTATAAATAGAGAGCTCATCCCCTCATTTGAAGGTAATTTCTCTATCTAAGCTCACCCTCTCTCTAGAAGCTATCAACTGACTTAAGCTTCGGAGTGGGCTTACCGGGACCCCCCAGTGCCCTTTTGCAGGTAAGCAAGGAAGGAAGAAGAGAATCTGAGCACAAATGATCCCAAGAAGGAGAAGATTGGGATCAAGAAGCCCAAGAAGGAGAAGATCGAGAAGGAGAAGCCCACAACAAACACTCGTTTGTAAACACTGGCGCCGTCTACGGGACTCGAACAAGAAGCACGTTGCTACTACTTGCGATCAATGGAAACAACAAGGAGGCAAGTTGGGGGGCCAAGAAAACAACCACCCACGGGAGAAAACAACCAACTACCACCCGGGGGGAATAGGCAAGTTCTGGTGGTCAGCCAGCAAGAAACCATTGAAAGGGAACGGGAGGGAGCAAGAAACGAGGAACATCCACCTCCTGAGGAACATCACTCCTCAACCAATGCTCGCCCGGAAGCAACGGTGAACCAATCGCAACCCCAGCCACCCCAACAAGTAGGAACATACAACATCACTCCAGAATTAATGGCGGCATTAGAAGAAATGCTAGAAACAAGGGAACGTCTACGGGGGCACGTAAGGCAAGAACAACCAAGGTACCAAGCGTCACCTTCAAGGTCGATTGGAGGACACAGGCAGGCATATTCTAACACCATGAACCAGCAACCCCAGGGAAGGGGATATTACCAGCAAAGGAACCCTAATTACCAGGCAGATAGCGGTCAGGGATATGCGGCACCCCAGAATGGCCAAGGATACGCTGGACCTCAAAACGGCCAAGGATATGCCGAGCCTCAAAACAACCAACAGAATATGGGTCCCCAAATTGCCGGGCAACAAAACATAGCAGTAATGGCATTCACTAAGGAGGAAATTGAAGAGCTGATTGCTAAGTAGATCAAGGACTCAAAGGGAAGAGCCATGCACAAGCTGAGAGACAGGGCCTCACACCCTTTCACTCAGAAGCTGATCAATGTAATGGTTCCGCCGAACGTCACGGCTCGTCAGATCCCGGACTATGTCGGAAAAGAGGACCCAATACAACATATCCAGAAGCACGAGTCATCACTTTTGGGAAGAACGGCGGTGGGTGACCATTATACAATGCTATTCCCCTCAACTCTGGCAGGAAAGGCCTCATACTGGTTCTTCAGTCTGCCTCAAGGGTCGATCACCTCATGGGAAGACTTGAAGGACAAATTTAGTACTTAGGGGAAAGACAGATCCTAAAGGGAGACTCCGCACTGGATGATGTAAAGCAAGGATACGACGAAAGTTTGGCAAGCTACTACACGAGGTTCAACCAGAACATCTCCGACATAGAAACAGTGTTATCTGAAGGAGAGATAGTTCGAGCCTTCGTAAGAAATTTGGGGCGTCGGGGGGCACCTCTGGCGGACAACGTGGAGGTAATGCCAATCAACTCACTGGAGGAAATGGCTGAGAGAGTAAAAGCTTATATCGATTTGGAGCGCGCACGCTCAAACCGAAAGAAAGGTTATGAAGCACAGGAAAATGAGAACAAACCAGCAAAAGGAAAACCCCAACAACCTCAGAACCAACAACAGGCCCCGAGAAGACAATCATGGACTCCACAGGGAGGGACAAGAACAAATGAGCAGCAAAGGCCTCAAGGCATCCATAACATAGTCTTCACCCCCCTCACAAGGGAAGCCTCAGTCATCTTACAAGAGATGAAGAGGCTCAACTTGTGGACACCACTGGCAGAGAAAATGAAGACAAGGATGGGAAACAACATCGAGCAGTGGTGTAAATACCACAATGCCGACGGACACCACACAGAAAATTGTTTCCACATGCAACGGGACATTGAAAACCTCATCCAAGAAGGCATGCTAAAGAACTTTGTCAAATATGAAAGGAAAAGAGATAGGAGTCCCCAGCCGAGGTACAACGGAAAAGGAAAGGGAAAAGAGAAAATGGAAGACCTCCCCCCACCACAAAATAGAAAACTAACCATCAACGTCATTCATGAAGGCCCGGCAGCAGGGGGAGAGGTCTCCAACTCGAGAGAAGTTTATGTCGCCCAAGTCACAGAGATGCCTCCATTCAGAAAACGCCAAAGGTCGGTCGAGAACATGAAGATAACATTCTCGGATGAGGATTTGAAGTATGTGGTATACCCACATGACGATGCCTTGGTATTCACGATGGATATTGCGGGTTGCAACGTGAGAAGAATGCTAGTGGATGGGGGTAGCTCCACTGACATCCTTCATATCGATGTAATAAGAGCAATAGGAAAGACAGAGCGAGACCTCATGCCTGTTAACTTCCCTTTGGTCAGCTTCGCGGGGGCAACAACATTCCCCCTTGGAATAATCACCCTCCCTGTGACCATAGGTGAAGGATGGACACAACTCCTACTGAAAGTAACAATTGTGGTGGTCGAAGAATTAGGAGCTTACAATGGGATAATGGGTCGCACAACGATTAACCCAAATCGTATAGTCCCGTCAATAGTACATCAAAAGATGAAATTCCCGACACCAAATGGCATAGGAGAGGTACTGGGAGACCAAGCAGCGTCAAGGAAATGCTACCTGAATGCCGTGAGAATGAGAGCACAGCATGGACTACCCATCGCCTTCGTGGAGACACCAAGAGGAAATCTGAAAGGAAAGGTCAGTCAAGGCTGGAGCACACCATGATGGGGGCAATGAGGGGAGCCATAACCCACCTTTTGAACATGACAAGGCATGTTTTTATGAAGAGGAAGAGACAGGAACACCAAGAGCAAGATATGGAAGATGTGGAAAAGAACGCAAGGGAGGAAAGAGAGAAAGAAGAAGAGAAAGAAGGGCGAACCGAGAAAGCCTGGAAGATATCTAGCAGAAAGAAGATGAGCTGATAAAAATTTATTTTTTAAGGCTAGCGACAGTGGCGGCAGAGCTCAAAACAACCAAGAATGAATTCGGAAGAGCCTTCTTCAGGAACCTAAGGAGGAACGCCAAAGAATACTTCGGAGGAGAAGGGTGCATCGCCGCCATAACCTCAGTCGAAGAGTTCAATCCTAAGCTGTGGCAAGCCATACAGATTGAAGAGGAAGAGGAAATGAGCTACTACAGGCTCAGCGATGGAAGGGCGGTACATTTCACACCTCTAAGGAGTGAAATTGGAGAGTTGTACAATGCAGTCCTCTATGACCGGATTCCACCACCTCCGGAGACATCAAGGGCTTTAATAGGAGCAGAGCTGGAGGGATGGTGTGAGTACCACAAATCCTGGGGGCATAGCACCAACAAATGCTTAGCCCTCAGACTTGAGGTCGAAGAGGAAATACACGCTTGCCGCTTGGAGGAAGAAGTCGGGTCGGAGGAGCTGGAGTTCGACCCCACTTGATAGTGGATAATATCTAAACTTTTTTTAATGTCTAAATATTAGTAGTACTTGAAGGAGATCCACGGACTCCATTTAGAATATCCTTTATGTATGAGGTGACATGGTAACTAAATGAATGAGATGTCTTTCCAGGATGAAATAGAAACCAAAAATGGGAAGATCCAAAAAGACAACCTCGGCATATGACAAAGCGATCAACAACCTTTACATATGAACAAGGGAAGATCTATACGGACAACCATTACAACCGAAAAGGGATATAAGACCCACAGGGCCACACTTACAACAAAAAATGGGAAGATCCAAAAAGACAACCTTGGCATATGATAAAGCGATCAACAACCTTTACATATGAACAAGGGAAAATCTATACGGACAACCATTACAACCGAAAAGGGATATAAGACCCACAGGGCCACCCTTACAACCGAAAATGGAAATATCCAAAAAGACAACCTTGACATATGATAAAGCGATCAACAACCTTTACATATGAACAAGGGAAGATCTATACGGACAACCATTACAACTGAAAAGGGATATAAGACCCACAGGGCCACCCTTACAACCGAAAATGGGAAGATCCAAAAAGACAACCTTGACATATGATAAAGCGATCAACAACCTTTACATATGAACAAGGGAAGATCTATACGGACAACCATTACAACCGAAAAGGGATATAAGACCCACAGGGCCACCCTTACAACCGAAAATGGAAAGATCCAAAAAGACAACCTTGACATATGATAAAGCGATCAACAATCTTTACATATGAACAAGGGAAGATCTATACGGACAACCATTACAACCGAAAAGGGATATAAGACCCACAGGGCCACACTTACAACAAAAAATGGGAAGATCCAAAAAGACAACCTTGGCATATGATAAAGCGATCAACAACCTTTACATATGAACAAGGGAAAATCTATACGGACAACCATTACAACCGAAAAGGGATATAAGACCCACAGGGCCACCCTTACAACCGAAAATGGAAATATCCAAAAAGACAACCTTGACATATGATAAAGCGATCAACAACCTTTACTTATGAACAAGGGAAGATCTATACGGACAACCATTACAACTGAAAAGGGATATAAGACCCACAGGGCCACCCTTACAACCGAAAATGGGAAGATCCAAAAAGACAACCTTGACATATGATAAAGCGATCAACAACCTTTACATATGAACAAGGGAAGATCTATACGGACAACCATTACAACCGAAAAGGGATATAAGACCCACAGGGCCACCCTTACAACCGAAAATGGAAAGATCCAAAAAGACAACCTTGACATATGATAAAGCGATCAACAATCTTTACATATGAACAAGGGAAGATCTACGGACAACCATTACAACCGAAAAGGGATATAAGACCCACAGGGCCACCCTTACAACCGAAATTGGGAAGATCCAAAAAGACAACCTTGACATATGATAAAGTGATCAACAACCTTTACATATGAACAAGGGAAGATCTATACGACAACCATTACAACCGAAAAGGGATATACGACCCACAGGGCCACCCTTACAACCGAATATGAGAGGATCCAAAAAAGACAACCCTAACATATGATAAAGCGATCAACAACCTTTACATATGGATAGGGGAAGATCTACAAGGACAACTATTGCAAAAAATATAAGGAACGTAAGTCCTGAAAATATAGACCATCTGAATAGTGTATTATAGCAAAAGGCGTGCTAAAAGCACATCAAGCCATCCAAATACAACATGGAAGGAAGTACGAAAATAAGGGAAAGCAATCCACAGTATCTATCTGAAAGCCGAAATCATCTCCGAAACAAGTAGAAGGAAAACACAAATGCAACAATAACAACATAGACAAGATGCACAAGCTCAACCGTCCTTCGCAACGGGGGGATCCTCCTCTCTAACAGGAACTCGTGAAGGGGCGGTAACCTTGGCAGCTCGACCAACCTTGTTCTTGGAAGAGCTATCACACACAGCCCAGCCGGCCGTAACTTTCGTACGCTCCATCCACCTAGCAAGGCAGGCAATCACATCCACAACAAATTGAGCATACTCACCGAGCTGGTCAAAAGGGAAGGTAGGACAAAGAGCATGAATCTTCTAAACCATGTTAACACCAAAGGTGTTCATAACACGCTGACAGTGCTTCTCGGCGCGAGTAGAAAACTTCTTAGAGACAAGGAAGTCCTGTACTCCAACAGCTTTTCCCTTCTCAAATCCAAGAGCCTCACCCTCCTTAAGACTAGACAACCTACCCTCCTCACGGGCACCTCGAAGTGCTTCCTCCATCTTCAACCCCGCAATCAAAGCTTCATCCGCTCGGTCAGCACTAACATCATCGAGCTCCTGCTGGAGAATAGTCAAACGACTAGCCATGGTAATCTCAGAAAATTTGAGCTCTTCATTCTCCTCGCGGAGCCGCTCTTCATTCTCCTCACGGAGCCGCTCTTCATTCTCCTCGCGGAGCCACTCTTCGGTGACCATCTGAGAAGACTCGAGAAGCTTTTGAGTAGTCTCGAGCGTCACAACCATCTCTCGAAGCATATCCCGCTCGCGGCCAAGGTTAACCAAGTGAGATCCTAGGTTAACAACAGAAGATATCAGTGTTGTCAAAGGCGGGCGCCCCGGCGCCTGGGGCGCCCCCCTGAGGCATTTTCTGGCCTCCCCGCCCAAGGGGTGTCAGGGGCGGCGACTTTCATTGGGGATGTCGGAGGCGCCTGCCTTTCGTCGGAGGCGTCCAGGCGCCTGGGGCGTCTGCCTCTGCCTCTGCCGCTTCTGTGGTTTTGGCCACTGGGCCCGCCTAACTCAGTAATTTTTAGGTTAAATATTAAAAAAAAATAATAAACAAAAAATATTGCTCGTCTTCTTCTTCTTATAAGGAACGACGGGGACTACTTTTTTTTTACGTATCAGACAGACTCTTCTTCTTCTTCCTATTTTATTCATGTCGAGAGAACCTGTTGAAGACTCAAACTCCCTTTGCTGTTGAAGTTCATCTTGGTCTTCCTGTCTTCATCTCCAGATTCTCCACTCTTAGGTTAGTAGCTTCCTGTCTTCATCTTCCTTCTTTGAGTTCTTCTTTCTGTTTATGATTTTCTGCTGATGCATATATTAGTATTACAGTAAACACTAAACATTATTGCTTCTTTTTCATAATTCCTAGTTTCCTACAAGGATTTTATGTTTTGCACTATCAAATTGCTTTCATGTAAAGTTATCTCCTCGAACTAGCAACTATTTGTAAATTTTACTGTCTGCTGATCTGATCCAGTGGCTGTGCTGTTGCTGGCCGATCTGTGTAAATTTTACTGTTGTTGGCTGATCTAATCATGTAATATTGCTGGCTGATGCTGATCTGATCTTGTAATATTGTTGGTTGATCCTATGTTGAATGTTGATGATACTTGGTAATTGACATGTTCCTAAATGCTAAATTAGTAAATTTGGCTGCTCAGAGGTTTAGTATGTTACTAAAGAAAACTGATCCTCACACCATTCTTGCAAATTCAAGTTTTTTTTTTTGGCCAATTGCAAATTCAAGTTTGAAGGCATTACTTTGTAGTTTGTCTTTGTAATGTAAATTTATTCAAGTTTGACTAACATACTGATGTTAAAGTTATTGCCTTGGCTATTTGGTAGGAAAACTAAGAAAAAACACAAAAGGTAAAAAACAAAGCCATAATAATACCCAGTAGTATGAGTATGAGATGAGAACATGGCAACGTATTTGATAAGTAGTTGCAAATGTCTAATGAGTGAAAATGGAAACATCATGCAAGTCTGTTACTACTTACTATGCTTGCTTCCTGATTTGTATACATTTACTTCATCATAATTCATAGTTTATAATATATTTTGTATTTTTTTTTTTTCATTTTTAGATTATGGCTGAACCTAGTACAAAAAGAGAGGATCCAGCTTGGCAACAAGCATCCTTGGCTGATCCAAACGATCGAAATTCAGTCACATGTATACATTGCATGAAGGTGACAAAAGGCGGAATTCATAGACATAAGCAACACTTGATTTGGGTCTACAAGAATGTGACGATGTGTCTGAAATATCCGGCAGCGGTGAGGCAATAATTGAGGGAATACGAAGAGAAAAAGAAGAAAAAAAAAATGGACCACCAGTTGCCCGAAGTTGATGAATTTGATAATCCCCTAGAGGATGATGAGCAACCTCAATCTGTAAATCGTAAGAGAGGTAATCAAGCAGCTTTGATTCCGAATCCGAAGAAGGCAAAAGTGAAGGGTCCAATAGATTCCTACTTCACGACGAAGCCTGAAACAGTGGTTCAGCGCAGGAAGCAAGCCCAGATGAGACAGAAAAATATTGATGAAAAGCTTGATAAGGAGAGATGGGCGGCAACAATTCAATATATTGCAAAGTACTTCTACCAGGCAGGTAATTCTTTCAATCAAGTTAAACTTGATAGTTTTAAGTGTATGGTAGAGGCAATTGGACTATATGGTCCAAATTTGAAGCCGGCTTCTTATCATGAAATGGGGGTGACATTATTGAACAATGAAGTCACTCATACTAGAGATTTATTGAAGGAGCACCAAAAGAGGTGGCAAATTGAAGGTTGCTCGATCATGTCAGATGGTTGGACTAGCAGAACTGGTCAAACTATCATAAACTTTCTGGTTAACTCTTCAATAGGAAGTGCATTTTTGGAATCTGTCGATGCATCGGAATATTCAAAGACGGGTGAGAAGACCTTTGAATTGCTCGATAGATTTGTGGATACGATAGGCGAAGACAATATCATTCAGGTTATTACAGATAATGGATCAAACTTCAAGAAGGCGGGCAAGTTGCTAGAAGCTGAGAGAGAGCATTTGTATTGGACTCCATGTGTTGCGCATTGTTTAGATTTGATGCTTAAAGATATTGGCAAACTACGTATTGCCGCCAGAACTATAAAGGAATCATCGAATTTGACTCTCTTCATTTATAATCATTCAGCTGTTCTGACTTTGATGAGACAAAAGACTAAAGGAGCAAATTATGTTAGGCCTGCAATTACTAGATTTGCAACCAGTTATCTTTGCTTGAAGAGTATTCATCAACAGAAAGCTGCATTGAGGAGTATGATCATGTCAGAGAAGTGGACTCAAAGTGCGTGGTCAAAACACAGAAAGGAAAAAGAAGTGAAACTGACAATATTGAAGGCATCCTTTTGGAATAATGTGTTTTGGATTCTGAAAGTTATGGGGCCCCTTGTTAGAGTTCTTCGGATGGTTGATAACGAGAAGAAACCCGCCATGGGCTACATTTATGAAGCTATGGACAGAGCCAAAGAAACCATTCAAAAGTCATTCAACGGCAAAGAAGAGAAGTACAAAGATGTCTTCAAAATAATTGATGCTCGATGGGAATGTCAACTTCACCGACCATTGCATACTGCAGGTAAATTTTTTAAACACATAATAATACTATTATTCAAATTTTGAAACATAACTTCTTTGACAAAATATTATTATTGCATGAAGCAGGTCATTTTTTCAACCCGGAGTACTCTTATTCAAATCCAAATATACAATTTGATAATGAGATTATGGAAGGGTTTTACCAATGCGTGCAAATGTTGGTTAAAGATAAGCATGAGAAAACTCTTATCTCGGATGAGTTGAAGATATACAAGGAGGCTAAAGGTTTATTTGCTATAAGTCTTGTTGTGAACACAAGGGGTGAAAAACCACCAGGTAATGTTTTGTTTAATTTGGTTACCTTTATAATTATATTGTATATTATATAATGAATTCAAACCTGAAATTTATTTTTTTTTTCTTATTTTCAATTTTGCAGCTGAATGGTGGTCTCTTTTTGGGTCAAGTGCTCCACATTTGCAAAAACTTGCTATCAAGATCTTAAGTCTCACATGTAGTGCTTCGGGGTGTGAACGCAATTGGAGTGTGTTTGAGCAGGTAATTTTAATAATATAAATTATTATTATGTAATTGTCTTTGTGCAAATTACAATTGTTCAACTTCATGTTAACTTTACTTGTTTTTTATTCAGCTCCATACTCCTAGAAGGAACAAGTTGCTAGCTAAGACTTTAAATGATTTGGTTTTTGTAAAGTATAACCAATCTTTAAAGGCTCGCTATGATAAACTTGAAGCTGGTGGCAAAATTATTTTGGATGATATTGATGAAAGCAATGAGTGGTTGGAAGATTTTGGTGAGTTGGAGGATAAAGATGCAGAGAATGATGCATTTTTTCTTAGTGATGACGAGGATCAAACCGGAAGTGAGACAAGGTTAACATGGGGTATGATAGGCGCAGCATCTGGAGCCGAAGAGCCAGCTAGAGAAACTAGGATGCGAGCTCATAAACATAGATTGTCTGACATTTCTGGACCATCTACTGTTAGGGCTCGTGGTTCCACTTCCAAGACTAGTTCCAAGTCCAAATGTTAAAGAGTGTCTACAATGGATGCTTTTGAGGAGATTGAGGCTGTAGATGAGTATGAGACAGATGAAGAAGAGATTTACAAATCAGATAATGGGGATGAAGAAGATGAAGATTTGTTTGTTGATGAGAATGATGAGAGTGATGGAGATTATTAGCTAGCTACTAGATATTAGTTGATGCTTCTTTTAGAATTTAGATAAATAGACTTGATATTTTGGTATGCTAGACTATTAGTAAAACCTATATATGGTTAGAACTTAGAATTTTCAGTTTGAGTATTTTACATATGGTAATTTGCATACAAGTTCAACAATTTAACTACTGTCGCCTTTTTCAATGAGGCGTGGCGCCTCAAATTTGAGGCGATATTTGGCCTCGTCGCCTCAAGGCGCCTTTTTCTTTTGACAACATTGGAAGATATACCCTACAAAAAAGAAGAGTCAAAGATAAAAAAACAAATAAGTAACAAAACGAGGGAACACATAATATATGCACTCACCGGGGCAAACTGGGACAAAGCACCCTTCACACAATGATGGATCCCCTCAAGGTCGGTGGGAATTGGCCGGAGGAGCAATAGAATTCATCATAGGAATAGCAACCTCCGGAGTGGAAAGTGAGGCGGATATGTCGTACAACTGCCGATCAGAAGTCTGGAAGGGCAACTAAGAACCTCCCCTAACATCACCATCGAGGGGGCGAATAAGATCCTCAGGAAAGATCAAAGGCAACTTGATCCAACCTGAAAATCAAATGTAAGGTGTAATAAGGGTCAGACGAATGCTCATATATGAGAAAACAACAATATAATGTACCTGGCACAGGTGGTCTATCATCGGACGAGCCCCTCGGGGGGGGAGACGGGGCGAGGAGAAGAAGATCCATCAGTATCACCCGAAGCCTCTTTATTCTCCGGAGGAACGGGAGAACCGTCAACGATTTCCTCAACATGAACCTCTATGTTTTTATGAAAAGAGGAGGACCGGGAGGGAGAGAGGAACGAATCAATCTTCTAGGCCTTAGGAGCAGGGGCTTCTACCTCCAAGGCAGACCGTTTTGACCTGATCTTGGCCAATATCTGCACGGCTGAGACAGAAGGGGACCTCCCTAAAAATTAACAGAATATGGGTGAACACCAAATAGGCAAAGCAAGTAAAACAAAACAACACCAACACGGTGCCTGAAGAAGGCCTCACCGCCCCCGATGACAGCGATATAGTAGCAAGAGGCTCAACCACAGGCAAAGGGATAGGAGAAACGATTGAAGACTCCCCCTCCGAGGGGACGTCCTCTCCAACATCATCTTCCTCCTAAAACAAGGAAGGCCGATATTGAAACCAACCTACAAGACAAAGCAAAAGTTACAGGTATCAAGAATTAAAAAGTTGCATACCGGACGTGGAACAGGACGTGTCGTTCTAATTCTTGTAGCGCATAACTCCTCCTCTGAGAAACGGTGCACGAACTCAAAAGAGCCCGTCGTATTTCCAATATATATCAATTTCAGAGTTTACCTCTCGGTAGTAGAAAGCTCAGAAAACTCGGGGCGTTCATCCTTCAGAAGGGGGGAGGCCAAAGACCAAGAGACATCGTGACCCTCAATAAAAGAAGTAGTATTTCTCCCAATGACCGCTACCACCCTCGAAGGCAAGGACAAACCGACGCTTGTTTTCCCACTTAGCAGTACCCAAGTCCGAGAATCCCTTTTGATTCAACAAAGGGTATCGAATGAAGAGGGAATAAAACCCCGAATCACCGTCATGCTGAACACGATAGAAACATCGAAAGAGACGAAGGGAATAGGCCCAGAATTGGCGATGACACAACACCTTGAACCCAACCCAAGCACGAATGGCAGAAGGGGTAAGACAAAGAGGAGAAATTCGATAATACTCACAAAGCTCTAGAAGCTCGGCATAGTAAGGGAAACGCAGCCCCGCTTTAATCTGGTGAATATACCCCACCGACATCTCGGCCGGCGGAGGAGTAACAGAACTGCCACCATAACGATACGGCATGGCAATGGGAAAAAAAAACCATGTCCCCGAACTAAACAGTCCCGCCATCTTGGAATGGAAGAGGAAGTAATCCATACTCAATAAATTCTGAGGATAGACTTCGAATAAGAACAGCGGGTCGCGAAGAAAAGCTAACTCATCCTCAAGGATGGGTTGTAACTCAACTTCCGAATCCGATTCAGTATCAGATTCCTCCGGGACATAAGTTGAGCTCAAATCGGTACGCGGAAACCTTTTTCCCATAAAATAATCCTCATGCGGGTATCGAATTATGGGAGCTGTAGATGCGAGAATAGTATGAACCTACGAGAAGAAGGCTTACTCATTTTTAAGCAGAAACCAACAACTCTCCCTAGCACGGCGGAGGATCCAAAAACACACCTGACAAGGAGGAAGGAAAAACAAAAGTCCATCATGTAAAATCATCGGTCCGTCATAAAATATAGCGGTCTGTCGTGACACCATGTAAATTCATCAAGACCGACCTACCCAAGGGTACGTCCCAAAATGCACAAAGATCAAATGCTTACTACGGGGGCAAGAGACACATGCATGGACGATACTACTTGTCAAAGGAAGGGACTATGATGGACAAAACATGGAAGGACATCCCTAGAAGTGAAGACAAATAAAATCATATCAACATTGCCTAAGGTAATGGAAGGAAGGAATCAAATATCCTACATGAAAGCATATATCATCTATACAAGCAAGGGATGACCTAGGCATAATACTAAGACACCCAAACACCAAACACCTACCAAGTTCCTAAGAGGGCAACATCAATGCAATACTCACCTCAAAATTCCTAAGCTCAACAACAAAGACAATCTTCCACTTCCAATCAAGACCACATAATGGAGCAACTCAAGTATATATGAAAAGGGATTAGCTTTTATAGTGACCAATGGAGGACACACAAGAGAGGGGAGCTAGAAAACCGAACCGGTCAAAAAACCGGTTCGAGATAAACCAGCCGCCGGAGAAGCTCCAGTCGCCGCCACCACCGGGAGGAGCTCCAGTCACCGCCACCACCGGGAGGAGCTCTGGTCGCCGTCGCCACCGCCAGTGGTCTCGCCTGAAGTCGACCCCACCCACAGCTCCGCCTCCGTGACCCACCCGCCACCCAGCCACGCCGGACCGACCGCCGGTCCCGAGCCCGCCCGCCACGCCAATTGGCCAACCGTGGCCCTCTTCCCCGGTTCAAAGAGAACCCCTTACCAATTTCCACCCAAATCAAACCTAAGTGAGCTCCATGTGAAGTGTGGTGTCTTGATTGGGTGGAAAAATTAAAAGAGGAGGAGAGGAAAACCTAGGTTGAAGAAAATGGAGGTGCTCTAGAAAATGAAGAGGAAAGAAAAGTGCTCTTGAAAAAATGGAGGAGGAAATAATGAAGTGAAATCCAAATATATGCTTTATAAAGCATATATTATGGATTTTTTCTCTAAAAGCTCCATAAAAGGAGACACGAACAAAAGGACACAGTCCGAAAGATAAGTAAAACGAGACCAAGGCTCGTGATTGTTAACCCCATAGAACATTATCACGTGAACTTGCTTAGATTTAATTAAAGCATTTTTTCGCCTATACATTCAGATTCTCTAAAACAGGGGGCATAGAAATCAAAAGCACATCTCGAGCACTCGATAAAGGTCGGGATCACCATAAAGCCTTCTCAAAAAAAGGGAGAAGGAAATTACGACGCATCTCGAGCACTCGATAGAGACCGGGATCGTCACCAAGGTACACCACTCTACCCGCTTGGGCGATATTCCGCTAAAACTAGAGTCAAGAAAAGGTGAAACCACTCCTTGACTCGGGGGAATATGGTGGATATACGCCCAAGCTATCATTAATTGGACACGATAAATGGGCAACAACCGAATATAATTCGAGACTTAGAACACAGACACCCGGGGCCCATCACATAGGCCCGGAAAATATCCCGAGTGGCAAAATCCACTCGGGAAGACCCCGGGTGGAAAAACCACCAGGGGGCACCCAAGCAAGAAGGATCTTGCTCGGGTAACCAAGCAAGGCCCTCCTTGCTCGGGTACCCGAGCAAGGTGCTCCTTGCTCGGACACCCGAGCAAGGCCTTGGGGGTACCCCCATCCGTCCGTACAAGCCTCCCTCGTCTGGACCCCCCACTCCCAGACGGTATCTCGCCCGAGGCTTGCCCTTAGAAGGCCACACACCAACACTTAGCTATAATGAACTTACCACGGTCAAACCGGGGTCAAAGGTAACTTATTTACGGTCAAAGCCAACTTATAATTACGAACCCGCCACAACCGGACCAGAGAACCACTGGAACCGGGGCGGTCCAATAGAAACTCTATAAATAGAGAGCTCATCCCCTCATTTGAAGGTAATCTCTCTCTCTCTAGAAGCTCTCAACTGACTTAAGCTTCGAAGTGGGCTTACCGGGACCCCCCGGTGCCCTTTTGTAGGTAAGCAAGGAAGGAAGAAGAGAATCCGAGCACGAAAAAGCCCAAGAAGGAGAAGATAAGCCCATTAAGGAGAAGATCGAGAAGGAGAAGCCCACAACAAACACTCGTGTGTAAACGGGAAGGAATACATATTTCTTCACCAATGGAGTTGAATCTGAAATTGACCAGTGTTGAATACGATGAGTTATTTGGCCTTAACAGAGAAGACAAAAGATTTGAGGATGCGGAACAGTGAAGAAGGCTCATTAGAAAGCTCTTATACTTGACGATGACTCGTCATGATGTTGCATACCCCGTTAGCATTTGAGTCAATTCATACAAACACCTAAGCAGTCCCAAATGCCAGCTGCAATCAGAATCATATGATATCCAAAGGAGAATCAAGGACAGGGACTTCTGTTTCCATCAGTGAATTCTTTGGAGAAATTAGAAGCCTATTGCGACAGTGATTAAGGCTCATGTTTGATGAGTAGGAAGTCAGTGACAGGGTTCTGTGTAAAACTAGGAGATCCTATTGTCATGGGCTTGGAGCATTCCACGCTCCCAGCAGAATACGCCCGCGGGGCATCCGGCCTTCCCACGTCCGGATCAGCCCTCTTTACTCCCAAGATCATTTCTCGAAGCCCAACTCGCACTACGCATACGGACGGAACGGGTCGTGGTTAGGGGTCTTTTTCTCCGGAGAACAGCTTAACTGGTTTTCGGCCTGCCCTGGCCATCATCAGGAGAGCGGCATTAGCTCCCGAACCAGCAGGATCCCAAGGATATGCAACGTCTTACAGATAAAAACCAGGACATTGGAAGCCAGCCATTGGCTTTCAAGCGACACCCCATGTATGGGGGGAGAGATCTACATCCATCATGTCCTGGCTTGGCTTCCAACTACTACTCCCCCCCTAAAGAGCTTTATAGACAAAAACTCCCTTAGACGTAGTAGACATTGGTGTGCTTCAACTTGCACCACTTTTCCAGGCACGTGACATTCTCCCCCACCCAACCAACGCAACTCCCTCGTTACGCGAACCCGCTGCCTTCACGATATCTTTAGCAGCATGGCACTTTACCACGCCATCAAAATCTCTACCTTCTTGAGTACGGTCTTTGTTGCTTTTTGCGTATTGTCCCCTCCTTCCTGAGAAGATCAACTTCCTCGCCATGTCTCGCTTACGTTGGTCATCGCTGGGTCTTCCAGGCCACCATTCCGTATCGAACTCCCCCAGTTGCGAGGCCCGTGGAAATATATCCCCCTCCTCCTTGAGGTTAGACTTTCTCGTCTAAGAGATTTTCCACATTTGGGACGCTACTCGGTAATGTTCCGGTCAATACAAGCATTTTTCCCGCACAGTGTACTCTTTCGTCCCTCCTCGTTAGACACTTTTCCTTCAAGAGCCGTAGCAGCCAATATGTGCACCTCACTACACTCTTATCTAGTGCATCCACTCCCCATGGTGGCTATGTCACCGCACATCCTTGATCTCTCGGATTGAAGGCAACCCTCCGCGGCCATGTCTTCCGAGTTCACTGGAGTCACACCAGCGTTCCACCCCACAAAATAGCGCACCTCAACCTTCTTCGTCGAACAACTCCTCGATCGGAAACCTTGTTCACTAAGAGCGCGCTATCGATGGTTATTCTCGTGGTAAAGCATTTCCCACCTACGATCAGTTCAGAGTCCGCATCAGTAATATTTTCTTCATTTCCCACCTAGGTCGAGAACGCCGCTCTGATACCACTTGTCACAGGCTTGGAGCTTTCAACGCTCCCAGCGGAATACGCCCACGGAGCATCCGGCATTCCCACGTCCGGATCAGCCCTCTTTACTCCCAATATCAGTTCTCGAAGCCTAACTCGCACTGCGCATACGGACGGAACGGGTCGTGGTTAGGGGTCTTTTGCTCCGGAGAGCAGTTTAACTGGTTTTCGGCATTGGCCATCATCAGGAGAGCAGCATTAGCTCACAAACCAGTAGGATCCTGAAGGATATGCAACGTCTTACCGATAACAATCAGGACACTGGAAACCAGCCATTGGCTTTCAAGCGACACCCCATGTATGGGGGGAGAGATCCACATCCATCACGTCCTGCTTAGCTTCCAACTACTACTCCCCCTAAAGAGTTTTATATACAAAAACTCCATTGGACGTAGTAGACGTTGGTGTGCTCCAACTTGCACCACTTTTCCAGGCACGTGACACTATGATCTCTTGGAAATCAAAGAAGAAAGACACTATATCTCGTTCGAATGCGGAAGTAGAGTATCGAAGCATAGGTACTGTTGCAGCAGAAATCATATTGTTGCTAGGCATTCTGGAAAAAAAAAAAAAAAAAAAAATCTCAAAGGCTATGGAGTTAAGAATCTGTCTGGAGAAGAATGAAGAACCTTATGGTGTTATTTCTATTGTTAGTTAATAATGTTCAGGGACCAAAGTTTATCATTCTCAAAGTTAGTTAGTTGAGTTAGTTAGTTGAGTTGGTTAGGCTTCTGGTTTTCATATATAGTCTGTAATCAACGATTGCTTGGGTAATGATCAATTGGGAGTATTATGTAGCAATCAAACGTTCAAGCTTTCTTCTCCATCATTCTGATTCGTTCTGTATCACGAATTCGTTGTGCTTTCACTCACTTTCTCATAGTTCTTAAAACTAGGGGTGAAACCGGTTCGGTCGGACCGGTTTTTTAGCTATTTCGGTCGGAGTCCGATTTATTCGGACCGGATTTTTTCAACAAAAAAATCCGACCAAAAATCCATATGGAAAAAAATAATCCGTCCATGTTTAGTACGGTTTTTTCGGTTCGGTTTTCGGTTTTAACCGAAAATCCGAACATAATAATCAATATTTAAAATTTCTCCAATTTTAGAATACTAAACAAAAATTATGTAAAATACTATACAAAATTTCATACAACTAATACTTATAGAATATACTAAAAGTTCCAAAATTAATAAAAAGAGAAGATATTTGATTTCCTTAAGAAAAATTTTAAGTTATCTTAATATGATATATAATATATATCATATTATATTATATCATTGAATAACTTCGGTCTAGTTCGGTCTCCACGGTTTTTAAGACATGAGGACCGAACCGAACCGAAAACCGAATGATACCAAAAAAATCCGACCACATAACAAACGGTCTATATACGGTCCGGTTTTTTCGGACCGGTCCAGTTCGGTTTTTTGCGGTTTTTCGGTCTCGCCGGATTTTACTTTCAGCCCTACTTAAAACTATAAAATTAGCCCATGGATATAGAGAGTGTAACGAATGGGGAGAGGTTGGGCCGGAGAAGGACATAAAAATCAGCTGGGAAATTCGAGTTTAATATCTCTAAGGCATCGCCACCTCAATCTCCCGCAAACCGTAAGTCTAGCGACTCAAAAGAATTCTACGAAACAGAATTCGGCGATTAAAAGCAGACCGACAACGCCAAGTGTAAGGAAAATCTCCAGAGTAGTGTAAGGAAAATCTCCAGAGTAGCGTCGGACTGGGTCGACTTGGCGACGGGAATGTCCAGATCCCCTGTGTTGCTGCGGCAGGGACGTGTTAGAAGAAAGCGAGTAATTTAATCGGGGGGCCTTCAGAAGAATAAAGCATAAGCATGCAGGAACAGAATAGGGGGATCTGATTATATAATTATATTCAAGTCAGCAGCAGCAGTAGGCAACAGTTGAAGAAGGCTTAGGTTGGAGAATTGGGGAAGTGAGGGAGGATTTAAGGAAAGGAACTTACGAAAGGATTGAATCATTAAAGGACAAGTCCTGCACTCTCAGAGAGCGGTCGGACCAGGTTCAAACCGACGAACCGTGAACCGGTAGCCAGGATCTGATAACACAGATTCCAATACTTCTAGTTTCAAGTACAAGAGGATTGGGGTGTAAACGAGTCAATCTACTCGTGAGCTACTCGAGATTGGCTCGGTCGATATTCGAATTTGACTCGCAAAATTTTGAGTCGAGTCGAGCTTTTTCTGAAGCCGAGTCGAGTTTGAGTTCATTGGTGCTCGACTCGAGAGGCTCGCGAGCCTAATCGAGCTTTTTTTTCTTTTGCCTATTCGAGTCGAGTTCGAGTCCGAGCTTTAAATAATTATATTATATATGTACATATTGAGTTCAAGTCGAGTTCGAGCTCGAGCTAATAGCCTAATCGAGTCAAGTTCGAGATCGAGCTAAGGTGCGTCGTTTACGGTTTAATTGAAAAAATATAACATTATCGAGCCGAGTCGAGCCGAGCTCGAACTCGTCGAGTATGGCACCGAGTCGAGTTCGAGCTCGAAAAATTAAGGCTCGGCCGAGTTCGAGCTCGAGCTCAAGCTTGAGTAAAACGAGTCGAGTCGAGATTGCCAAATACTCGACTCGGCTTGTTTACACCCCTACAAGAGGGGTCCTTGTACTTGCTTAGGGGAAAAAATATTCTAAAACATAACGGGTCGCAAATATTATCATTAATATACATACATACATATTACAAAAAAGGGTTAACAGGTTTTTATATTCAATTTAGTACCAAAGTTTTAAAATTGACACCAAATTGGACAACTAGGTCCAATTGACCTAGCCCTGGGTACCCGAACCCAGGCGACACCAACTGTGTCCGACCCAGTCGGAGTCACCGGACCCAGGCGACCTTGACTGGGATCAGACCCAGCCCTGGGCTAACCAAGGGTTGGGGTCAATTCGCTCCCAATTGGACTAGGTCCAATTTCGGGTCAATTTTAAAACTTTAGGACTAAATTGAATAAAAAAATTTAGGAAAGTTTTAGAAGGACTAAATTGAACAAAATTAAAAGTTTATGGTGGATCACGTGACTTACACATGTTACTTAAAGGAAAATATGGACGGAATATAATTAAAAGACCAAAACTAGAAAATATGCAAATATATAAGAACGAAACTTAGCAAAAAAAAAACATTATGGACCAAAACTCAAAAGTCGTCAAACATCATGTACCAAAAGACATTAACCCTAAAAAAAATTTGCCTCCAGCTCCAGAGCCGCCCTACAGGTTGATGTGATCGATCCGTAACCGTTATACACATCTCGCGAGGCGGGTGTTAGAAGTTAAAAAATCTCCCAGGACGACCTACGGAGCCCCACCCTACTCCGTGATTCTCAAGCCTATTATCATATTTTTCATTTCTCAACCCTATGTTCAAATTAACTTTCAAACTCAAATTACAAATCCAAATACAAACACCAAACACATCAAATTTACCAAACACAATAAATCCATCCCAATAAAAACAAGTAAACAGAAGGGGCAGGGCGAGTCTACTGAGTCCCGCGACCCCAGACCGGACCCGCACCGCCCCGTAAATAACTAGACCCGAACCCATCTCATATCCTACAGGGCCGGGTTCGCGGGTCGGTGGATACCCATGACCCGTTGACACCCCTAATTCCAGCATAGCAAACTAGTCTAAATGCATAATATAACCAACCGTACATGCGGCATGTGCCATTCTCATGTACCTAATCTCAGCTCTCAGTCTCAACCAACCTGGACCAGAACCCTAAACCAAATACAAAATATATGCAAGCAAATTTCAGAAACAATACAGCTCTCTATAAGCTTTCATTAGAAACAATACCGACCAAACCCGAAACATCGTGGAACACTGAATTGGATAAGGTCTTATGATATCCTCTATATACTCTTCTAGTTCAGTACAACAATCAAATTTCAGATGTAAATAATCAGAGTTTTCTTTTTTCCTGACATTTATTATCACTTCAAACGCTTCGGTGGGTACATAGAGTGTAACCTGATATGACCGAGCAGAGAGCAAAGGCGACGAAAGAGAGAATGGTGATGGCGACCGAGGCAGTGGCCATTTCTGGAAACTTGTCTTTACCCCAGTTGAGTTGCCAGTCTTCTACTCTTGTTGCAGCCGATGATATTGCAGATATCAGAAGATAGCTTATTATCTGCATGTTTTTAAACAACCATCATTTAAAAAAAAAAAATGTTGTATCATTGTGTCTCTATCTATTTCATGCAACCCTTCCACACTGGTAGTATCTTGGACAATCTTGCCTTACAAGCTAGCTTTTAGGTCCAAGTAGATGTTTTGAAGACAACAGTCTAGGGGTATTTATGGAATTACAACAACCGAAAGACAAGTCTACAGAAAATGAGATTCTTTCTTTGATTTAGATCTGCAGAGGACATCATATGATGCTCATATAAAAAGAAGAACTTATTCACTTGGCAAAGGTGGAATCCCTGTGGGGGAAATATGCAAAGCAGATAAAAAGGTTGTAAAATTTCAAATTCTTTGATGCCCCTAATAAAGTTTCACCTTTACCCAAATCTACCTAAAAGTTTTACTTTAAGCCCAAGGACGAAAAGCCAATTAAAATAATAAAATAAAAAAGGCAGGGACCAAATATAAGAATTTGAAGGAAATTTTTGAAAGCAAGTGCATTTTTTTTAGGCCTGCTTAAGTGCATTGCATCAAAAAGACATCGTCGTACACCCGATCCAACTAAATCTAAAAGAGCTAACAAAGTGACCAACAAAGACACTTGAACCCTACAAATGTTAGTGTGCCCATCATAAAGGTTAAGTGGGTCAAATCATGATAGCACCCTTTTAGCAATTTCAAAAGAATTTGAGTTCTATTCAGCGCTACAGGGTTGTTTCATTTGTAAATAAGGATTAAGAATTCTTGCCTGATCAAGAAAGAAATCAACTTGAGGCCGAAGGCGATGCCGAACAATGTGTTTCCCAGTGGCAGAGAAATAAGCAAGATCAAAAGCTTGCAACCCTGAATATATGAACCCTATAGCATTCACAACCAAACAAAACCTGTATTCCGTTCACAATATCCGTTAGGTTATGAATAGAAAACTACAATTTTATGATGGATTAATTTGCAAGTGTCTATGCAAAATCTTCAGATAAATACATACATTTGAATCGAAACAGTAGCTACAAATTCCTCAATTGAGAGGTATCCATAGTATCTATAATGTAAATCTTCAAAATTCCTTTCATGATTTGATCAAATGCTATTTCAGTCAGTCTCGCATCAACATTTCTCCAAAAAGCATAAAAACTCAAACTTTTATCAAGCACACAAATTGTTTAAGCTACCGGACCCAGTTGGGTATCAAACTGATCACTTAAGAATTACTTAATTCCTTTTGAGATTAGACGTTTGTTTCCCAAAAAAAACATAAAAACTCAAACTTTTGAAGTAATCATAACAAATTTGGTTTCAAATTGATTCTTCCTTAGAAACTACTCAATCAATCAATCCGCGGGCAGAATGAATTGATTAATTGAAATGCAAGGCAAAGGATTGAATAATGGAATTGAGTTGAATTAGAGTGAAGGTTGACCTGAGTTCCTTGTATCGATAGAAGGAATCAAGAGCCCAACCCTGGTTTCTATCAGCAGCCATCACTGAGAAAGCCACTAAACAGAACACCAACCCACAAACCCTGAACCCCAACAAACCCTTCTTCACCATACTCTCCCTCCTCGCCCTCTTCAATATCGACAGGTCGGGCCTCAGCCTCCTCCCTCCTCCGCCGAGGCCACCGCTCTCATAATGAGGCTTCTCGACAAACCCATCTTCAGCTCGTGTCTCCGCCGTCGACACAGCTACTGGCGTCATCGCTAGGGCATTAATCGGACCATTTCGGTCCGGGGAAGGCGACCTGTCGGGGCCGGGTAGCTCCGGTTCTACTCTCGGCGAGGATACGCGGCTGATAGTGCTGTGATCTGATGTGAGGGAAGAGTTGGAGGGAGAGTCAACTGCGTGCGGCGGCGAGTCACTGTCTTCCCGCGGCTGAGGCTCCGGCGATTTGGACGGAAGCTGTGGGGTAGAGCGGAATCGAGAATCAGGGTTTGGTGGGTGGGTAGAAGAAGACGTCGGAGAAGAAGAGATAGTGTGGAGTGGGGATGAACCAGAACTGGAAACGGTGTGCTTGTCATCTTCTTGTTGGATTTCTTCCTCTTCTTCATCCTCAGGAATAACTACTGCCTTGTATTTCTCAGGTTGCCGTTCTTCGTTATCGCGTTTTGCTTCTTCCATTAATGGTGGTTACTGGTCATGAGTGGAGGTAACTGAAAGTCTGTCGGAAGGACAGAAAGAAAGAAAGAAGACGAAATAGAACTCAATTTTATTTCTCGACGAAATATATTTCTTTTGTCAAGGTCCCACCTTTGCAGTAAATTTCCCCAAACATTTTTTGGGCCAAACCCCCCAAGGCCCAAACATTCAGAAGACGGTTCTTTCATAGACTAAAAAACTTATTAACGTTGTAAAATAAAATATATACAGATATATCAAAAACATATTTATTTTACAAGGTAAAATATCAAATAGCTAACTAAACTTTTATTTTATTTTTTTGGCAAACACTAAACTTTAATAAAAGTGCAAATAGTTATCTACATTTTTTTAGCAAATAGCTATTTGAACTTTTTTACAAGTAGCAATTAGGTAGCTCTATTAATATTTTGTTAAAACTAATAAAATTCCTCACATAAGAAGCACGGAATAACGCGTAACCAACAAAATTCTACACGATTTACTCATTGCCAACGTCCGTCGTCGTAGAAAAATACTTATTCAAGCATTTCAGAAGACGAATTCGCCTTTGCTGAGCAAATTGATTTGGATAAAATATGATTAAAGTATTTCAGTAGAAAAATGAGCATTCAAAAAAAAAAATAAGTGCAAGTGTATTTTGGTCACGAAGTATGTTGTTATCAATTTCAGCTAAAAATAATAACAGCTACCTAAGGCCAAACTGGAAAAAGATTATTAAAAATAAAAAAGAAAAAACGAAAAATTAATGCGTCGCTGTCAAGTTATATTTGTAGATAGTTTTCGAGTATTTCTGTATTTATAAATTATATAAAATTGAGATGACAACAGTCTTTGTCTCCTAACCAGAGAGATTTTACAAACATAATATAATGTCTTCTTCGCCTTGGTTAAACATCATGCTGCCTTACTTACTGGATGGAAGAAGTGAATCGCTTCTCGATACCTGCTCAACACCACATTGTAGAGAGGATGTATCGGCTCAACTAGATTCGAATACGCGCCCAACACATCCCGTTGCGACGGTGCAGACTCCATTTCGATCGACCCACTATACTGACATGCAGAAAGGCCACTTAGGCAATAGCAAGTGTGGTAGAAATCCCTTGCCTTACCTGGTTTGTCCCTAAATCCACCCTCCTGCAACTGAAAGAAACACACACAAATTAGGCTTGGCTTTGTAACCTAGTTTTCTACAACCAACAAAAACATGATATAGTGCGCAAGATAAATGTATCAGAATGCAATTTGGTAATTAAGAGAATTATTGGTTCTCTATATACCTACCTGAGAGCATAAGATAATGTATTGTTGCAATGCTATACTATTGAACTGAGGAGGGACTTTTGAGGGCAGCTCGAGAAACTTGTGACCGGTATTGCTCACCGAAGAAGAAGCACTTTGAGAACCTAGAGGATCAAGACCACAAGTTTAAAATGTATAAAGGTTAGTGAACTCTTGTTTAACCAATGACCTATTTTATCTGAATTACACCCCTAATGAAACGAAAGGAACTACCTTCACTTTTAAACTGACAAGCCTCCTCAACCCGAACTGACCCGCTATCAAGATCATGTTCCTCATCAGAAGAAACTAAAGAAGCATCTGTGGATGAGTCAACTTCTGCTTCTGTGATCCCAAGCTGTCTGTATATGATCGGCAATAATCTTTGCAGCATTATGCATACACCACCCTGAAAGTGTTTTTTTTCCCCCAACTCTTCGCTGATAGGCTTTTAACCAAAATAGAGCATTGGTTTGAAGAGAAAAAACAAAGATATACCTGCCAGAAAGAGTAACATCCATCGACTAGTTTATTTGTTCTGCCTTGAAAACCACACTCGACTCCTTGGCGAAACACCACCCAATCCTAAAACACAATCACGAAAACTGAATTCCTCTTAAGCTGATAGGTGAACAACATATATTTCCAGTTAATAACAAAAATGGACATGAGAGAGGGAAGGGGGAGGAGGGAACTAAGGAAGAGAAACAAGTTTAACCCAAATTAGCAGGTGGAAATCTGATAATCCAGGAATTTGAAAAGAGAATCACAACTTACAAGTAACCTCGATAGGTCCAAACGGTCAACTTCGTCGATCAAAATCATTGCAGCAACACCACAATACGTATATCTGTTTTGGATAAACAGTCAAATTTGTCAAACGGTTTCTTTGCAGTGAAATAGAGTATTCATGTTGGTGCAATTAATTTTTTTTTTTTTCAGCAGATTAAAGATCTTAGATAGGCATTAGATGCTTCTTTCAACGAACAGAAAATTTGTGATCCATGGTCTAAGGTGATGAGTGGTAAATAAAAACATACCCACCATGAGCTTCAGAGCCAGGTTCCCCAGAAATTCCACCTTCATGAGTTTGGCAGCTGTACAGAAATACCATAGACCAGACTCAGTAAGTTTTAAGGGATTGACAGACCTGTTTACAAATTTTTAGAGCTCTAAAAGAAATCAAGGACCTCAATATGTAATCTCCGACATTTTGGACCAGTTCATAGTCCAAGATGTTTAGAATGCTTGCAACCTGGAAGCAAGAAATAGTTGCTAATGTTCGAAATTTTCGAAGATAATAAGTTGCAAAAATTCTGGTATATAAAATGTGAAAGAAAAGGGAGTCAACTCACAGAGATTGCTGTATAGCAAGCACGAACATCAACTTCTCCACCATCATGCATTCTGGAAAAGAATAACACAATATCAATTGAAATGGTCTCACTTAATTACTTATTGAAGTGATCTAACAAAGACAATTAGCCTATCCGACCAAGCTATAACACATATTCAGCAGCTATCCTAGGATGAACACAATTTGGAAAAATAAATAACAAGACTCTCTCTGTAGGTACATTTTTCTCTTACCTGAAACCACCATTGGGCTGCTTCATCCGCCTCAGAAATGAGTAGATACTATCTCTAAGAAAATCCCAAAAACTGCGGTTAGTCGTATGTGTAAGAGAAAGAATATCCCTAAACTGCTTCAATGAACATAAAAATTATAAGCCAAATATGAACATAGTGATATTACCTATTAATTGAGGATAAAGCTCCCTCAACCCCCACGGAAATGAGAGCATTCACCGCAGCATAAGTTGTTGCAAGATGAGGCATCTGAAAGAACAAATTAGGTTGCTCAATGTCTAGGAGAAAAAGCAACTAAAGTAAGAGCAACAACACCATTATAATTGAATAATCAAACTAAGAATAACAGATCAAAATAAGCACTATGTTATAACCTTATAACCATAAATATGCTGCGTATAGCCGTTTGGTTTCCTTTTTCTTTGACTTACATAATATACAGATCATATAAAAGGTTGAATACAAGATATCAATATATAAATATACAGACCCCTTCAATAAAATATTCACTTTAGACTAAAGATGTATTTAGAGGGCGATACCTTCTTCAATGCTATACAAAATATTCATATACAATAATTCAATTTGACATGTTTCCACATAAACATGAAACCGGGAAACCAATCTGCATGTTACATCAGAGAATTGGCAAATATAAATCCAACATGAAGTTACTTGCCTGTCCAGGGCCACCACCATATCCGCCATTTGGATCCTACAGTCACACACAATGAACAAATCACAGTTAATAAATCAAGTCAAAGGACATAACTATGACTGTCGTCCACAAGTTATTAACATTTTCGTAGAGGATCAACCCTTAATAGTCCCCCTTGGTACCACTAATCTTAATTATTCAATTAGTTACAACTTCAACTACACTGTAACTACAATATTAATGAAGCAGCACACGGTTCAGAGAAGAAAGATAAGGTCATGTGAGCACCTGGCAACGGCTGAGAAAATCGATGGTACTATTTTCAAGGTCATCATCAACAGGTTCATCTAGTAGAGCAAGTGAGTGCAGGATCCAGTAGCAAAGCCAAGGCCGACTGCATGTTGCAGAATTATATAAGCAAGAAGCATAATACTATTGGTAAAGAAGTGCGAAAGCTGTCTATTTTCATCCAAAAAAGAACTATGTTCATAAAAATGCAAGGTATAGCAAGAAGTTACTCAACCATAAGTTGATAGCATATGCAAGACACTTCAAAGTTGAAATTACAGAGTATCTGATTAAACATAAGAAAATCAATACAATAATTTAAGATCCAACTTTCCAGGCCCAGTTTATTGCTACCTAACAAGAAATGAAAGTAATGGGGAAACTGAGCTCAAGATGCTCATTAGGGAAGTAAACGATCAGCAAAGCCCACAGTGTCAGTCCAAATACTTGAAAAGTAGAAGAATCGACAATATAACGCTTACTTGGCGTCGAGGCAGCTGAAAGAGGAATTGAGTCCTCTGAGACCCTTGGTCAAGTACTCAATGTGACTGTCGCGCTGAAGCTCCATCCTGCACGACTCAAAATGACCAACATCGATCAACAAATTTGCAGCAGAAATCATTCAAAATAAGAAGTCGTGGACTAAGCTGAAGAGAGAGAGAGAGAGACATGAAGGACTTGCTACTGTTGGGCAATTCCGAGAAGAGCTGGTAAATCTGGAAAACTCGGTGCTCCACCATGATTTGATCGCGCTGCGTGACCGTCAAGCTCGGCGGCACCTCCATCGATGGATTGATCTGCTTCTCCTTCTCCAACTGATGCTGAACTTGCGGCTCCGAATGTTTCTGCCGCCGGGACTTCACTTTAGTCCTCACCATTTAACAACACTTTCTTTCTTTTGGGGGAGGGAGGAAGAAACCAGAAAGACTTGTGGATAGTTGACCGGTCCGGTTTATCTAAAAGCCGGCCTGCTGTTTCCAGCCCATCTGGCTTAGATTGGCATTGGGTTATGGGCTTTAAATCATGGGATTATCTTAATTTTTTGGACCAAACATGAAAATAACAACAGGTCTCGAAAATTAATTATTATATACATATATATCTAATACAGGCCACTCTTATAGTGTAATCTTAATATCTTAATCCTAATACTAGCTACTAAACCCGCGTACCACGCGGGTAAAAAATACTGAAATAAATAGCTGTTAAAAAAATATTTATCCTATTTTAATTTAAAAAATATATATCAATAAGTATTTTATAAAGCTCAGATTTTTTTTCTTTAAGTATATAAGTATTTTCATGATTGATTTCAATTTTTCAACCAAAGATCTCTTTTATTTTAAAAGATACTACGTATGTTAACTTAAGTAATTTGATTTTTTAGATGTTTATTTACTATAAAAATAGAAAAATATTGCAATAAAATAACTAATGTTCTACATATAGATATATTTTCACATAAATTAAGTGATAAGTTAATTTTACTACGTCAATTATGTATATATAGTATGTTTAGTTTATATGTAATTTTTTTCTTAAATATTTTTTAATATTTAAATTTGTAATGACATTTAGCTTAGACAGCTGTCTCAGAAACTTCACTGTCGCACTGTTTAAGTTTTTTTATTTAAAAAAAATTATTTATGCATGTACCCAACATTTTATCTAAATTTTTGGTTAAATACATAATAAATTAGAAAACATATTATATTTCAAAAGATGCACTTTTATCCCCTTAAAAAAAGCATGTGAATTAAATTAGTATTTCATAGTAGATAGTAGGAAATTTACATAAATTTTATTCAAGAATAAATGGTAAAAAATAATATATATATATATATATATATATATATATATATATATATATAATAAAATAATAATAATAATTGTACTATGTTATAATTTTTTTTTATAGAAAAAATATGACTATGCATATAATTATACCTTGAAAAACATTACAACTACTTCCCATTAAGTTTTTATTGAATGTGAATCCATATAAATTGTGCGGAATTTATCTTAACTTAAAAAATTATAATGAATGTAAAAGAAAACAATTGAACGACAAAAATATGTAGCATCAGTATCAGTATACATGAAAGAAACGATATTTAATTTAAGTTTATCTTTTCGCCTTAAACTCTCTTTAGTAATTTACTGTCTAAAACTGATTAAATATATTTTATAAAATGTCACATGGGATCTTTTTAAGCCCTAGTGGTTGACCATTTTGGATATTACACGACTTCTTCACATCTTTGGTTTGGATATTAACCCCTGTCTCAATCTAACAACAAAACGATTAACATTATAGCCTAGTGATTCTACCCATACATTCAACTTACTATATACTCAGTCCATCGTCTAAAATATATGCCTAATAGAATAAATCAATAATAAAGACTGAATATAATATAAATATCATCATATAAATACTTCATAAGAAAGTATATAAATTAATGAAGTTGACACATAACGGGTCGTGGGCTCGAAACCTATTTCGACTGTGGCCTTGACTGTGAAACGATCATGTCTATTATGGGTGTGATGGTATCATTAAATTGCTGCATTGACGTTCAAATACATTAATATACAAATAATGTATACATTTACAGATATATGCGAGTCATAGGATTGACATAACTAACATACCAGTAGTTCCAATTGGTTAGCTGGATTATTCAAATCCATCGTCAATTAGCTTTAACCAACTGTGATAAAAACAAAACAATGAAGAAGGATGAGAAAAAAGTATTAATGAAAGCGAATATACTCGAAATTATCAAAATTTTAATGTGTCATCAAATAACTTACATTGATATATAACATTACATTTCAAACTGACGGACTGAGAATTGTGTTTCTGTCTATAAGAGTTGATGATAAAAGTGTTATGGTATTTATAAACTCAGTATGAAGAACTTTATTTGGTATATAAGATTTTGTTTGGTAACTGTAGGTTATAAAATTGGCAAATAATAAAATATGTGCGGAGTAAGAAAGCCGACTTGAAAAAAATTGTAAATTTTCATGATAAAAATAAATAAATTAGAAACTATTGGTTCATTATGGTGGAGAAATACTATACTTGACTAAATTTTTATGTTTGGCAAAAAATAAAAAAAATATTATGAAATTATTAAAAAAACAATTTAGTTAATGTTTAAAGCTATATGTCAATCATTAAAATATCAATAATAACTTTAGTAGTTAAAAAAAACCCGTACATAAATTTTTGGCTATATTTTATTATTTTTATAATATATATATATATATATATATATATATATATAAACATTAAAAGGGGAAAATTATTAATAGAGAAATATATAATTTATGAATGTATTGATTTTTCTCTTGGTAATTAAATGTGCCGATGTTTAATAATTAGGGTTTTCTCTGCTTCAAATTACTGTATGCATTAAATTTTATATTTAAACAATTCATAAATTAAATTATTATCTATATTAATTTAAAATAATAATTTACAATGATAATATATATACAATATTATACATATACATAATATTTTAATTAATATATATATATATATATATTTATTATACAAATTATCTTTCATGGCAAAATTTATATAAGAAAACACACATAGAAAAAAAAAGTATATTTTAAAAGAATTGATAACAACCATATCATTTCGACCATGAATAAATGAATTGAAACAATTTGTTAAGTTACATCAAACATTCAGTTACATAGTCATTACTGAAGGGAGGTAGTGACGCATATTAATATGTATATAGGATTTTCAACCAAATTAAATTAGATTTTGAAAACTATTATAGTTGAAAACTTACAGTAAGTTAATAAGGAGGATATTCCTTCTTTAGCCATTCATCCATAATTCTAAAGTGTCTTTCATCACCTTAGAGTTCACTCAATAAGATCTCAAACATCTTCTGCTTAAGCTTTCTTCCAATGCAATCTGTATGATATAGCAACAACATCATAATTATTTAAAAATAATATAATCAATTTAACAAAAATAAAATTACCATATTATAATCCAAACCGTAAGACACGCAAGATCAATAAACCATAAACATAAACCATGTAACAGTTTACTAACAATCAATTCTATAGCAATCCACCAACATATATCCAATAAAAAAACATTTTTTTAAAAGGGCGTAAGCCTTTATTACATTTTATCTGTTCCTTTAATTTTTTATTGTATACATATTCATAAGCCCTCTATTTATATACACCATGGATTCTCATAAAAAAGACTAATGTATATATTTGTTCCATTTATTGTGTTTATATACATATTGTACATATTAACTGTAAAAAATTGTTGTTAATAAATGGTTAGTGTATATTAGAGTAGGCCGTTTACTTTTAACTTATTAATTAATTAATTAATTAATAATGCAGATATGTAAACTACACGGATAAAATCATTCTCCAATTTTGTAAATACCAAGTATAAATAGTTGGCAAAAAACGTAAGAAAATGTAAATCAATTTGTAGAATATATATGTAATATATTATTTCTATATTAGTATTTACGTAATTACCTATGTAGCTGCTCAGTGGGTGTTTATTTTATAGGTTTATAATTTATATTTATTTTAATATTTTATTTGGAAAATTCATTTATTTTATTTTATCTAAATTAATGTAGTAGAGTTCAACTACCAAAAAACGTTATTATCTATTTGTTATTATATTATATTTATAAAAACATTTATGAATATATTATATGGAATGAGGAGATCTAATTATTTTATTATCTTACGTATATATATTGTTTTTTATTCTATATATATTGTGCTTACGTGGCGGCCTATGGTCTACCGGAGCCAAACTGTATAGATTTACTATTTAAATAGAAACTTTTAATTAATTAGTTTCTTTAAATTGCGTAGAGACCAAAATAGGAGATAAAAATACTTCTTAATTTTCAATCAATCAATATTATGTATCTAAATTTAGAGAACCCCTATTCAATTCCGATTAAATTAGGAAATAGTGATTGTGTGGACTGTCCACGTGTCGACCATTGGGCTTCCGATACCGAATTAATATAATATAGTAGATATAGTAGATTATACTAATCCTAGTGAGGCTCGGCTGCCACATCACATTATTAACAAATCACAGTTTAACACATAAATAGTACACATCCTCTTCTCTCCATAGTTAAATAGAGTTACGCTAAAAACTAAGAGGAAAGGAAAAATTAAAGTCCCCGTTATGAGACTTGCAATTTATTCTTTAATCTAAAGCTGATGGTCTTGCTAAAAGAGTAAATCTGTGATGACACCTCAGCTCAGCCAACTAATTTCATTTTTACATATCAATAGTAGATATCATATCTCCATAATTAATTAAATTCTTGGTAAAAATATGAAGGAAACAATTAAAATTTATGTTATGAGACTTGCAATTCATTCATGACTCTAGAGAAAAAAAAAACTTCAAAGAAGATGAAGGAAACCATTAAAGTCTCGGTTTCAATTCATTCTTTAATCTAAATATGATAGTCTTGCTAAAAGAGTAAATCTGTGCTTGACACCTCAGCTCAGCCAACCAATTACATTTTTACACATCAATAGTACATATTCTCTTGGCCAAAAAAAAATAGTACATATTCTCTCTCCATAATTAAGTAAAGTCTTGGTAAAAATATGAATGAAATAATAAAAATCTCTGTTATGAGACTTGCAATTCATTCATGACTCTAGGAAAAAAAAACTTCAAAGAAGATGAAGGAAATCATTAAAGTCTCGGTTTCGACGGTTACCATTTATAATTAATTTTTATGGCCAAATTTTTTTTGTAGTTATTTTTAAAAAAACAGTAGTTATATCTATATATCTAATAAGGGAACATGTGAGAGAGTGAAGCATTTTGGGTGTGCCACATCATCATTTTAAGTTATCCTAATCGTGACACGTCAGCAATGGTAGCAAATAATATGTTGACACATGTTCTAAGATATAATAAAACTAAGCAAAAACAATTAATTACATTCTCTAACTTTATTTCATGTTCGAGCTATAATAAAACTAAGCAAAAACAAATAATTACAATCTCTATCTTTATTTCATGTTCGGTTGTAGAGACTTTTCAAATATTTTCAATGGTATATGGAAAGGTTTCTCCCTACACTAATTTCATTGGATGATGAACAAATTTCTCATTCTATATAAATGCTTCTCTTGATTCACGTTCAAGACCAAACCAAACAAATATCGACTACTCGGGACAGACAACCCTAAAAAAAGCATCACTCTATTCACATACATAAGCATAGAGAAGACGATTACATATATACAGCGGATCGGTCGACGGTCGGAACGGAAAGAAAAGATCTGTTAATCTCTAACTTGAATTACAGCGGTACCGATGAGATGTGAAGGAAAGCTAGGTATGGCGCCGATTTTGGTTTCGGATGCTCTGACGAAATTGGAGTGGGTGTCGACGAAGTTGGATCTCACATGGATCAAATCGGGACCAGTTGAACGCGAGCCTTGATGGACAGAACAAATGAACAAGGATGGAATGTGAAGCGTCTCTGATTGCACCGGAAAGAATGAAGGAGATAAGGATGGAGATGAGAGTTTATTTATGATTGCGTATGGGGCTAGATAAATTAGGGTTAAAGTAGAATACAGTTATGGTTTTTTTTTTTTTACCAATCTATCTGATTATGGTTTTGGGTATTTAGATTACAAAAATTCTTAGCCTATCATAGTCGATATTTTTTTTTCCATAATACGTAGCTTGACCGAATGACCGTTGATAATAAAATAGTAAGTATTAACAAAATTATAAGCTTTAAATTTCGATATATTAATGTAGATTATAATAATAGAATTTTTTTTTTTTGCAATGGATTATTATTAATATTATTACTGTTATTATTATTAATACTACTGTTTTTTTTTGTGTGGGTCGTTAAAAAATGAGAGCCGCATTTAATTTTTTTCGATAGAAAGACCATTTCACTTTGTTTGGTTTTTAATGTTTAAGATATTAAGGTATTTTTTTCCAAAAATATTAAAGTATTTACTGCACGTAATCTCAATTTCTAAATTATTAAAACTTTAATATTTTTTTTAATTTTCCTTCCCTCAATCATGCAATTTATGTGATGGATATACGCATGATTCGGGCTCGGTCTTAATTATTCGGACCTCATACACGCGCAAGACCCTTTACGATTCCCCAATTTCGAGCTAACCAGGGGAAACCGGGCAAGTTGCGAACTTGCCCGACATCCCCGGGGGGCTTACCCGGAAAATTCCGGGTAAGCTCAACACCCGGGGGGTGTCGCGTACACCCCCCATTTTGTCCCGGATGTATAGGAGACCCGATTTTTAACTAACTCTTATGTGTCCGAGACTTATGTTTCAAAGGCGCGCGCGTCCCGCTTGTGACAGCCGCCTGAGACGCGCGTCAGAGTCCCTTTTCCCAAAGCTCTCCCCTACATCCCGGTTCACATTTCCACATTGAACCGGGTCAAAACCGGTTTAAGGTCCAAGATGGCCTATAAATAGCCACCTTGGGGGTAAACATTTTCAAGTCTTTCAAAAAGTCACTTTGGGTGAGAATGGGAAAAGCTCTGACCTCTCTCTAGAAAACCCACTCTTTCTCTCTCTAGAAGTCGACTAATGTTGATCGTCGGAGCGAGCGCACCAAGCACCCCCCCCCCCTCTCCATGGGGACTGCTTGGTAATGCTCCTCTCGCAGGTGCAGACCGACGATCTTCCAGAGAGCCCAGAGGACTTATCGCCGATCAGAAGACGAAGCTAAGGCACGCACGCGACTTTAGGACGGACTTGGCTCGCATCCAACCCGAAGACTTCGACGAGCTATTCCGCGGGCAACCCGCAATAACTCGGTCGAAACACTTGGCGCCGTCTGCGGATCACCCACAGAACCAACAAGCATGGCAAGCAACGAGCAGCCACCGCCGACTAAGACGAAGAGAAGAGGACCAGGACGTCCAAGGAAAACTCCGGCCCCGGAGTTAAGCATGAGATCTCCTCCGCAGAGAAACCCCCCCGCAGAGCCAAGGCGAGGCCTCAGTCGCCTCGTCTATGCCAACAAGAAGCGCACACTCTCGGAGTAACGCGCAAGGGGGCACACAGCAGACCAACGCTCCTCCAGGCTTCGCCCATCAAACCTTCAACACGCAAGAGCAACCATATGGAATGCCAAACGCTGGAGCATACAGCCAGGCACCAGGGGCACAGACTGCACCTACAGTCACCCCGGAAATGATGGCAGCACTCGAACAGCTGCTTCATCTGAGAGAGGCATTGCGCAACCAAGGATACGGGGCGCCACCACCCCCTCCTGCGCAACAAGCAAATATGCCCCCGCCACCAAGGCAGGCGCCTCCAATGAATGCACCTCAGCAGAGAGGCCCTACAATCTCAAAAACCCCGACCTTCCACGGGAACGCACAGCAAAGCAGGCAGTTCCCCCAACAAGGGACAAGACAGGAGCTCTCACATTCCCAAACACCTTACCAAGCAGGGCCATTCAATGAAGGAGCCTGGAGGCAGCCGTCTCAAACATTCCAAGGATATCAAGGTGGATATTCTCAGTACAACCCGACGCAGGCGCAATTTCCCCAACAAGGCGCAAGCATGGGACAAGAAGCATACCCCCCAAATAAGGGTAACCCAGTCACCGGGCTGACGGAGGAGATGCTTGAAGAGCTGATCGAAAAGAAGATAAAGCAAAGGAAAATGAGAGGGATGAACACATTGGTGGACACCACATCCCACCCTTTCACTGACGAGCTGGTGTACAGTCGCGTCCCAGACGCACTGTATAATCTAAAACCGGAAAAGTACCGAGGCAAGGGAGACCCGATAGAGCATGTGCAACAACATGAACTAATGCTTTTGGGAAGGACAGACAACCCTCACCACATAGCCATGACGTTCCCCCAAACGTTAGGCGGACCAGCCGCACACTGGCTCTTCTCCCTGCCAAAGAAAAGCATAGACTCATGGCAGTCCCTCAAAGAAAAGTTCATCCAACGTTACATGGGAGAACGTTCGATTATCAAAGGATCAAATGCCTTGGATGACGTCAAGCAAGAGTGGAATGAGTCCCTCGCAAGCTACTACATCCGATTTAATCAAAACATCTCGGAAATCCAAAAGCTGGGTACATTGATGCTGAGCATTACAAGATGACAGCACGGGACAAGTGGGTTAAGCCCGGCAACAAGAAAGATGAAAGTAAGCCAGGCCCCCCGAAGCAGAACCAAAACCCCCCAACAAAAACAATGGACTCCGCCCCAGAAGAGAACATTCAACATTGAAGAGGACAAGAATCCAGACGTCAACACCATTGAGCTAATCCCTTTGAACGCTCCCCTGAGTGTCATACTGAAAGAAATGAAAGAACAAAACCTCTGGAAAGAGCCATTCGGTTTCAGAAAGGGCCAGCTGGGGAAGGAACAAGACAAGTGGTGTGAAAGCCACGAAGTCAACGACCATGAAACAGACGACTGTAGAAGCCTTAAGTTCCAAATCAATCGAATCATACAAGAAGGCGGACTTAAGCACTACGTCGACCAGGGGGGAAAGATTGAGAAGGTGAAAAGAAAATTCACGCCAAAGGAGAAAGGAAAAGAGAAGACCAATGACAACCCCCCTCCTAAAAAGAGGGGAGTTATTAACGTCATTCATGGTGGTCCAGCTGCTGGAGGACAAGTCTCCAACACAAGAGACGTATACGCTGCGCAGGCAAGCACACTCCCCAAGTTTGGGAAAAGAAAGAAACCGGAAGAGGAGGACCCCGTGATAGGATTCTCGAGAAAAGACATGGCACACATCGTCTACCCGCATGATGACGCGTTAGTAATAACGATGGAAATCAACGGGTTCGACGTCAAAAGAATTCTAGTCGACGGAGGAAGCTCGTCAGACATCCTCCATATCAATGTCCTCGAACAGCTTGGAATGAAAAGAGAGGACCTGAAGCCGGGAAATTTCCCGTTAGTAAGCTTTGCTGGAGCTGCTACATACCCACTGGGGATGATCACCCTCCCCACTGTGATAGGAGAAGGATGGAACGCAATGAAAGCCGACATCACTTTCGTGATCGTCGAGAGCCTTGGCGCTTACAACGGAATTCTCGGAAGAACAACGATAAATCCCTACGAGATGGTGCCTTCAACGGCACATCAAAAGCTGAAATACCGCTTAAGGGGAGGAATCGGTGAAGTCTTGGGCGATCAGACGACAGCACGAAAATGCTATGTCAACGCCCTAAGATGCAAGAACCGCCTGGACATAGCAGTCATTGAGAAGGGACAATGTTCCAAGTCTGAAGTTGAAATGCGATTTGACGAAATGATGAGCAAAGGAGAAAGACTCCCAGCATTTCAAACCCCAATGCTCCCAAGCATATGGGACATCAAACAAGGGGAGTCAGAATCCATCCAAAACTACTTCAAGCGATTCGCCATAAACGCAACTTCAAGTTTGGCAGAGAAGTCAGCGGTAATCAATGCCTTCTTCCTGAACATGAACTCACCCACATTCCTCCTATTTGGACGAACACAAGGGTGGAGAACAACCAAATTCGTGGCTGACTTAAAAGAAAAGATGGAGACAGCAGTCGAGGTCGCAAACGAGCTGGGGTGGTTCAGCCCACCTGCAGAACAAGAGGAGGCGCGCGAACAAAAGCGTGCAAGACAAGACTTGAGCAACAACCAAGATGGCGAATGTACACCTCTGAACATAGAGGTGGAAGAGTTGTTCAAGACCATCCTGAAGGATGTTTTACCTCCTCCAAGCGAGATCCGGATTGCCTTCCTCGGGAAGAATCCAGAAACGTGGTGCCACTACCACAACAGATGGGGTCACAGCACGAATGGGTGCCCCTCTCTACGCAACAAAATCGAGGAACTGATCAAACAAGGAGCTCTGCGCTCCTACATTGCATGCGAGAAGCCAGCTTTATCAAACCGTCACTAAGGGAATAATCCTCCCCCTATGACATGCACATACTCTATCTTTACTTTTTAAGTACTAAGTAGAACGTTTAGGATGGGAGATCAGTTGACTCCATCCATGCACATCCCTTGTAAATAAACAAGAAGACTAATGAAGTTCACTCCTTGCGTAGGAAAAATCACTATGTAATGGGAAGTTACCCCGGTCCAAAACCAGGAACAAGCCACATACATCACCAACAAAGGCCCTAACCCTATACGTAGAAAGGGCAACCAACAAGAAAAGCCATCAAAAAGATATCAAAGCAAGACTAAGTGAAGCTCATGCCTATATTCAAAACAGAGGAAGCGCGACGCACGCAAGGAGATAAAATAATTTCAACAAGGATGTGAACGTACTAATCTATTCACATCCTTGCAAAAAAGTCGGGGGACAAGCGGATCATTAGGAATCCTCCCTCGCAAGCAAAGGCAAGTGTCGGACGTACTAATCTATCCACACTTCGCCATAATACAAGGATGTGAACGTACTAATCTATTCACATCCTTGCAAAAAGTCGGGGGACAAGCGGATCATTGGGAATCCTCCCTCGCAAACAAAGGCAAGTGTCGGACGTACTAATCTATCCACACTTCGCCATAATACAAGGATGTGAACGTACTAATCTATTCACATCCTTGCAAAAAGTAGGGGGACAAGCGGATCATTAGGAATCCTCCCTCGCAAACAAAGGCAAGTGTCGGACGTACTAATCTATCCACACTTCGCCATAATACAAGGATGTGAACGTACTAATCTATTCACATCCTTGCAAAAAGTCGGGGGACAAGCGGATCATTGGGAATCCTCCCTCGCAAACAAAGGCAAGTGTCGGACGTACTAATCTATCCACACTTCGCCATAATACAAGGATGTGAACGTACTAATCTATTCACATCCTTGCAAAAAGTCGGGGGACAAGCGGATCATTGAGAATCCTCCATCGCAAACAAATGCAAGTGTCGGACGTACTAATCTATCCACACTTCGCCGCAATACAAGGATGTGAACGTACTAATCTATTCACATCCTTGCAAAAATTCGGGGGACACACGGATCATTAGGAATCCTCCCTCGCAAACAAATGCAAGTGTCGGATATACTAATCTATCCACACTTCGCCGCAATACAAGGATGTGAACGTACTAATCTATTCACATCCTTGCAAAAAGTCGGGGGACAAGCGGATCATTGAAAATCCTCCCTCGCAAACAAATGCAAGTGTCGGACGTACTAATCTATCCACACTTCGCCGCAATACAAGGATGTGAACGTACTAATCTATTCACATCCTTGCAAAAAGTCGGGGGACACACGGATCATTAGGAATCCTCCCTCGCAAACAAATGCAAGTGTCGGATATACTAATCTATCCACACTTCGCCGCAATACAAGGATGTGAACGTACTAATCTATTCACATCCTTGCAAAAAGTCGGGGGACAAGCGGATCATTGAAAATCCTCCCTCGCAAACAAATGCAAGTGTCGGACGTACTAATCTATCCACACTTCGCCGCAATACAAGGATGTGAACGTACTAATCTATTCACATCCTTGCAAAAAGTCGGGGGACATACGGATCATTAGGAATCCTCCCTCACAAACAAATGCAAGGATCGGACGTACTAATCTATCGACACTTCGCCGCAGCATCAAGTATGTGAACATACTAATCTATTTACATCCTTGTAAAGGAAGACAAGCAGTTCAACATGGATCATCCCCCTTACAAAGCCACGGGTGCCGGTAATACTAATTCATCCGCACCCCACCACCAACAGAGATGCAATTTCCTAAGGAAAACCATCGGATTAAGGAAATCGACCTGTCAACAAAGCTACACTCTTCCAAAAGAGAACAAGTTATTGAGACAGCAATAAAGGAAGATGCAAAATAATACTAAGTATTATATCTTTCTAACATCTCATGTCAGGCATATATATATAATATAGCAGGACTAAAAAGTAAAGACGTCCAGCCAGCATAAAAGTCAAGCCCAAGACGCACCCCGTCAAAATCTCACCCATGCAAGGGGAGCAACCATATATACACAAGAAAAAACAAAGAAAGATCAACCTGACCCAACGTCAGGAGCACCAGAACCAAAGGCATCAGTCATAAAAACATCTTGCGCAGGGCCTTTGAAAGCACCACGGCGATCAACACCAACAGGGACGGACACCTGTCCCGTCATACCACTCGTTCCACCGCTTGCTCGGATCCCCGCAATAGCCCCGAGGGCATAGCCAGCATATGGACCAGCACTCTGGAAAGGAAAATCGGGGGCAAGAGAGTATACCCTCCTGAAGTAATCCACAGAGAAGGACTCCATGCGATCATCACGTGCCTTCTCGAGAAGCTTTGGGTAATCAGCTGTAGTAGGAAACTCAATCATCCCAAGCTGATCACCCAGGGCAACGTGAGACCCCTTGGTGTCCCTCAGCGCCACAGCATGCGCCTCCTCATCGACCTTCTCCTGGCGTAGTAGGGCAAATAGCTCCGCCTCCAGCTGAGACGCACAATCCTGACTTCCCTTGAGATCAGCGGAAGCCTTGGAAGAAGCATCTGAATGTGCGCGCGCCTTCTCCCTCAACACAACAACATCCTGAGACAAGTGCTCATGACGATCCTGCAGACCCCTCGTCTCCTCAACAAGCTCGACAACAAAGGAGGAAAGGTTGGTCATCACGGCTGATGGGTCCGATTATAGCCGTCAGGCCCTTTACCGGCGAGGAAACGGCAAACAGGCCCACCAGGCCCAGAGCAAAGGTCACGATGACCTAGGAGAAGGGTCCCGATGAAGGGAGTCCCGACGAAGTAGGGTCCCGACAAGAGTCGGTCCCGACAGTGGAGCTAGGAGCTCCCGATAAGAAGCCTTTAAGAAGGCCCCGATGACGAATCCCTGAGAATGATTGGCCCTGTCACGATGACGAGGGGCCCCGAGCGGTGACACAATGAGTTAACTCTGGAGTCCCCGACGGGAGTCGGGACTCGTTACCAGAGGATAAAGCCAAGATATGCGGGGCGTGGCCGAGATATACGGAACGTGGTTAAGATACACGGATCGTGGCCGAGATACGCGGGGCATGGCTAAGATACGCGAGATCATGTACGAGATAAGCGGGATACGGGCTAACCACCCCTAACGGTTCGCCAGGTACCTGAGGCACCTCCTTGCCTATAAAAGGGCAGGAGGTCACCTCAGATCACCAGAGGTTGAAATTGAATACTTTTGATATCTGTTGCTTGCCAGTCATACGAGAGACTCATTTAAGCATCGGAGAGGGATTCTGGGTCACCGCCCGGTCTATCCCCTCTTGCAGGATTGCGTGGAGCGAAGGAGCTAGGATTGCCGTCAAGGTCCGTGCCGGAGTTCCACCGTGATCCGACATTGGCGCCGTCTGTGGGAAACTAACAAAAAGCTGATATGCCTTCTACTCGTTCGATGGTGGCTGGCAAGAACAGAAGGGGACAATCTGGTGGTTCCCGTCACCCCGCTGCAACAAACCTGAATTCAGTACCAGAACAAGGAGAAAATCAAAATCATCCCCCAGCTGAACTCTCCCAGACAGGGGGGCACAATGGATCGCATCCCGAAGAAGTTGCCCCTCGACACCAGGATAACAGGGGGCAGGAGGCCCCCCCGACTGCGGATTTGACAAGGGCCGTGGCGGAGGCCACGCCCATGTTCCTGGCGGCTGTAGAGGCTCTCTTGGACCGAAGAAAGGCCACAAGGAGGCAGGAGGAGATGCCCCCGCGGGAAGAAGCAACCCTACCAACAGAGGCTCGGAACGTACAGGAAGCCCCACCCCAGGGCCAGGAAGGAGGTAAGATGACCGGTCAGCCGGAGAGAGAAAGACGGGTCATCAACGTGATTCACGGAGGACTTGCTGCTGGAGGAGATACCTCATCTGCTCGAGAGGTCTATGCCTCTAGAATCCCTACGGCGGTGGTGCTGGGTAAGAGGTCCCGATCCTGGACCTTGAAAGAAGAGATGATGATCTCCTTCTCGTCGGAGGACCTCATAGGCGTGGAGACTCCACACGACGATGCTCTGGTGGTAACCCTGGATGTAGATGGGTTCGAGATGAAGAGAATCCTAATCGACGGAGGGAGCTCCTCCGACATTCTATTCATGGACGCGCTGGAAGCTATGGGGAAGACGAAGAAGGATCTGAAGGAAGCAAACTTCCCGATGGTCGGATTTTCTGGCTCAACGTCTTACCCGCTGGGAGTAATCACCTTACCAGTAGAGTTTGGTAGTGGGTGGAAGTCGGAAAGGAGGAATGTGGAATTTGTCGTGGTTGATTCTGCGGGGACCTACAATGCAATTATCGGGAGAACCACCATCAATCCACTAATGGCGGTTGCCTCAACTGTGCACCAGAAGATGAAGTTCCCGACCGACCACGGAGTCGGGGAGGTCAAAGGTGACCAGGTGGCTTCCCGAAAATGCTATGTTAATGCCACCCGGAGGAGGAGGCGAGAGGCCATGACTGTCCTCCAGACAGACACAGATCCCAGAGAAGAGTCTGGACACTCCGTCCCCATAAAAGATCTGAAAGATACGTTGGGAGAAACCGTGGAAGCCTACGTGGATGATATGCTGGTGAAGTCCTGACAAACTAAGGATCACGTGCACAACCTCACCATGGCATTTGAACGGATAAAGCTCCGTCAAGTTCGCTTGAACCCGACAAAGTACGCCTTTAAAGTCCATTCAGGGAAGTGTTTGGGCTCCAAGATGAACCGAAGAAGAATTGAAGTAAACCCAGAGAAACTGGGGGCAATCAAGGAAATGCAGTCTCCGATAAACCATCGGAAGATGCACTTCCTGGAAAAGGCTTCTCGTATGGTGAACTTGGGCCATTACTGGCCCACGATGAGCAAAGAAGCAATGGCGTTGGTCCGATCATGCGACGCGTGCCAGAGGTACGCCCCGAGTATTGCGGCCCCAGCTACCTGCCTGACATCCGTCAAGAGCGCTGGGCCCTTCGCGCAGTGGGGCATCAACTTGGTGGGACCTCTTCCACAAGCACAAGGACAATGTAAGTATTTACTTGTAGCTATCAATTATCTTTCAAAATGGATAGAGGCGAAGGCATTAGCCAGAACAACGGGGAATCAGATCGTCAAATTCCTCCGAACCCACATCGTGTCCAGATGTAGGATTCCTAAGGTGATGACCAGCGACAATGGCCCACCGTTTAACGACTCTCAAGTGAGAAAGTATCTGGAAGACCTCGATGGCAGAACGATGAAACATTCTCAGTGACGAACACTCGAAGAAACACCATGCTTGAAGAAAGTCGCCTTAAGTGGTGCCCAATAAAGTCGCCTTAAGTGGTGCCCAATAAAATCGCCTTAAGTGGTGTATGCTATTTATCGTTTAAATTCAATGTAAACCTATTTTATGCCAATAAATAAAGAGGTTGCTTCCAAACAAGAATTGTCCTTAGATTTATGTTAAGTAGAAAAGTCGCCTTCAGTGGTGCACGATGAAAGTCGCCTTCAGTGGTGCACGATGAAAGTCGCCTTCAGTGGTGCACGAGAAAAGTCGCCTTCAGTGGTGCACGATGAAAGTCGCCTTCAGTGGTGCACGATGAAAGTCGCCTTCAGTGGTGCACAATACTTAGGTTTATTCTAAGTATCTGAAAGTCGCCTTCAGTGGTGCACGATGAAAGTCGCCTTCAGTGGTGCACGAGAAAAGTCGCCTTCAGTGGTGCACGATGAAAGTCGCCTTCAGTGGTGCACGATGAAAGTCGCCTTCAGTGGTGCACGATGAAAGTCGCCTTCAGTGGTGCACGATGAAAGTCGCCTTCAGTGGTGCACGATGAAAGTCGCCTTCAGTGGTGCACAATACTTAGGTTTATTCTAAGTATCTGAAAGTCGCCTTCAGTGGTGCACGATGAAAGTCGCCTTCAGTGGTGCACGATGAAAGTCGCCTTCAGTGGTGCACGATGAAAGTCGCCTTCAGTGGTGCACGATGAAAGTCGCCTTCAGTGGTGCACAATACTTAGGTTTATTCTAAGTATCTGAAAGTCGCCTTCAGTGGTGCACGATGAAAGTCGCCTTCAGTGGTGCACGACGAAAATCGCCTTCAGTGGTGCACGATAAAAGCCGCCTTAAGTGGTGCACAAATACTTAGGTTTACTCTAAGTATCCAAAAGTCGTCTTAAGTGATGCACCCGATAAAGCCGCCTTAAGTGGTGCACAAATACTTAGGTTTATTCTAAGTATCCGAAAAGTCGTCTTAAGTGATGCGCTCGATGTTAAGTCGCCTTAAGTGGTGCAAATTATTAACTCGTCAAGAAGGACGTATGAGAATCGAAGAAAGTCACTCGGAGAAGTGCAACAAAAGATCGGAACTAAAAGAGTCTAATATTGATAAAGGGCTCGAAGGCCCGACGACAACGCAAAAGAAGAAGATACAAGGACTCTAAAGATAAAAACACTCAAGCTTGGTCCTTGTCGGCAGCATGGGCAGCAGTTGGGTCCGCGGAGTCAGTAGCAGAGGGGTCCGCAGGATTGGCTTCGGGAGGATTGGCTATCGGGGCGTCTGCACTTGGAAGCTCAGAAGCATCCTCGACAACTGCCGGAGTACTCCCCCCATCACTCTCCTCGGAAAGGGAGAAGTACTTCTTCGCAAAGGGAGCGAGGGAAGGAGACTTGTCAAAATTGATGACGTCCCCGTACTCCAGGTGGAGCTCCTCAACGGCGTTGAAGAGAGTGTTCTCCACCTCCGCGCTGAAGAACTTCAGGGCGTCAGCTTGGAAGACCTCCGACCTTCGATAGTCCTCCCGACCCTTGGCCTCCGCTTCGGCCAGCCGCGCCGGGAACCCCGCAATCAGCTCCTCCAGAGCCTTCTTCTCGAGGACCAGCTGGTCCTCGGCGGCCTTCTTCTCCTGGGTTAGCCGATCCACGACTGCCCCTCGTTCCTGCCGCTCCTGCATCAAGAGCCCCTCGAAGTCCGCGATCTGCTGCTGAAGGCCCCGAATCTTCTCATTGAGAACAGCCAGCTCCTTGGCCAGCTTTCCCCGCGAAGACTGGGAGACCTTGAGATCCGCCTGAAGTTGCTCCCGGACTCCTCGGTCCCGCTCCCGGGCCTCATCGTAGGCAATGACATACCCGATGAGGCGGTTGTAATCCCCGAGCTCCTGCAGTCAAAAGGAAAAAGTGTTAGAAGGACAAAAGACTCGATTTATTGATCAATAAGGAAAAAGTGAAGTTTCACCTCGATGCGGCACACAGCTATATCCCTGACATCCCGCTCCATATGCGTCCGATTGAGGTAAATCGGATGTCGCATAGAAGGCAGGATGGAACCCACCAGAAGATGCAGGGCCAGCTCTTGGTCCTGTTCCCCTTGTGTGAGCGGGACTCCCTGAAGCGTCTGGATCGGAGCCCAGGGGGCATTGGCCTGCGAAGGGTCGAAGGGCCTATAGAAGTCCCTGTCGAGAACCATGGGAGAGATGGGACGGGGAAGAGAAGGGCACATCTCCGTCTCAGCCCGGACAGGAGAGGGAGAAAAGTCATGGATGGGAGAGAGCTCCCGCTGCTGTGGAGAAGACGAGGGAAGCGGCCCCTGAGGAGTTGGTTTCAAGGGGGATTGCCCCGCCTTCCGGCGCTGCTGGGGGGGATCAACCCCGCCGGTCTCCTCGGAGGAGTCCAGGGTCTCCACCTGGCGAAACTGTTCACCAGATGGTGCCTCTCCAGCTGAGGGAGGCACCCCCGCTGAAGGCGGTGCATCTGTAGAAGCTGCAGCCCCCGAGGAAGCTCCCGAGCGACCTGCACCTGGAGGATGAAGAGCTTCAGATAGGTAGTCAGGAAGTTCATCGGGATTCTTACACCAAATGATACGTCGGGAGACGTATTGATCCTTCCCGCGGAAGTGATAGTAGCCCGCCTTCAAGACCCGGGAGTTTCACCTCGAAGGATCCTCTTGACATCAGCAATTCGGCCCTCCTTGGTCGAGGAAATCAAGTCCGACGGAACCATCATTTTATATGATTTAATAGCGAGTCGGAGTTGTTTACCTTCTTCAGCATTCTGGACCTCGAAGAGTTGGTCCAGATCCACCCGCGGTCGCTTGGGTTGCTCCGTTGAAGGAGACCCCGACCTGGCAGCAGCAGCCTTCTTGGCAGACTTCCTCTTCCGCGAGGGGCGGACAGCATCGGTCTCCCCCTGCTTAAGGAAGAAATTGGTCAGCACAGACACCTTCTTGGCTGCAAACAATAAACGAAGAAAAAGTTAGAGATTTTACCCAAGGGACCATGCTAGAAGGGCCGTCGAAGAGCTGCCCCCCAGAGACAATACTGAGGAGTCGGACCCCAGTATGCACCAGGTCCCGCTCCACCAGAGAGTTAGCATTGAGAGGAGTATAGGACTCCCCCCAACGATAAAGCTGGATCAATTGAAGGGTCTCGAAGTCCTCATCAGCATAGGAGTGGAAAGCAGGCGGAGGGTCTGCTGCCACCTCCCACCGAGGCCAAGGGATAGAAGAATGTTGGATGAAGAAGTAGCTCCTCTTCCAGCTACTGTTGTCAGACCCCGTATCAATCAAGAGTCCCCGACCCTTGACCACCTTCCAGGTGTCACAGGTCCAACCGTGCCGGGCAAGCTGCTGCTTACTCCATTTGGGCATCCGAGGGTAGAAGGCGCAAACCCCCGCCTCGTTGCATTTCAGCCCGTAAAAAGTCCGGAAAAGCTGGAGACTGTAGACCCACTTCTGTCGGAGACAGAGGACTTGAAAGGCGTTCCAAATGCGGATGGCATGAGGAGAGAAGGTAGTAGGGTGTGTTTGGTAATGTTGGCACAGTTCGACCAGGTTACCGCAGAAGGGGAACCTGATCCCCGCTGATATTTGTCCCGTAGAGACAAATACCTCCCCTTTCTGGGGACGAGTAACCTCAGGGTCACTCGAGGGACGATGCCGATCATACGGGAAGCGAGGTTCCCAGGTGAGGGTGATGCAACCCTCTCGGAGAGCTGCATCGTAAGCAGTGGTGGAAATTTCATTCGGAGCATAGTCAAATTTAAAAGGTTTTCTCCCCTCGGAGCTGGAACCGCTGTCTGAAAAGCAACCAGGGCAAGAAAATACAGTGGGATTCTGGAAGAAATTAAAAAGGAAAAGACGAACGAGCAACGAAGAGTGTTTCCTTACCAGACATGGTGGAGTAGAGGTTGAAAGAGATGAACGAAGTGTCGCCGGAAAGATGATCGGAGAAAATTCCAAGGATCTTCGAAAGCACAGAGCTGGGAATTGCAGAAGAATCGCAGAGAGCTTTTGAGAATTCGAAGACGGTAAAAGTTAAATTGTGACTGTGGCTAGGGTTTTATAGTCGAAGAAGACAGTTGAAAGGACACTTCGATCCGAGTCGTCAAATTCGAAAGGTCTTAATCTGAACCGTCGAGATGAAACGTGCAGAAGGACAACGGGCGTAATGATGAAACGGCCTGAAAAGCACTTTTCAGAAAAGGACAGGCGCGAAAAATCAGGCACGTGGGTCGAAAACGTCACTCCATCATCTGCTGCATTTAATGCACTAGAAAACCGAAGAGACCCTTGGGATATAGCAGTTATCCATAAAACCCTGAGGAAACGTAGAGGAGAAGACTGATAACTTTAAGTAACTGAACCAAGGAGTAGATCCCCGACTCTAGTATTGGAAAAATTGGGAGTTGGAAGACACGACGAACTAAAAGTCCCTCATGTCTTGGGGGCAAATGATGGGTCCGATTATAGCCGTCAGGCCCTTTACCGGCGAGGAAACGACAAACAGGCCCACCAGGCCCAGAGCAAAGGTCACGATGACCTAGGAGAAGGGTCCCGATGAAGGGAGTCCCGACGAAGTAGGGTCCCGACAAGAGTCGGTCCCGACAGTGGAGCTAGGAGCTCCCGATAAGAAGCCTTTAAGAAGGCCCCGATGACGAATCCCTGAGAATGATTGGCCCTGTCACGATGACGAGGGGCCCCGAGCGGTGACACAACGAGTTAACTCTGGAGTCCCCGACGGGAGTCGGGACTCGTTACCAGAGGATAAAGCCAAGATATGCGGGGCGTGGCCGAGATATACGGAACGTGGTTAAGATACACGGATCGTGGCCGAGATACGCGGGGCATGGCTAAGATACGCGAGATCATGTACGAGATATGCGGGATACGGGCTAACCACCCCTAACGGTTCGCCAGGTACCTGAGGCACCTCCTTGCCTATAAAAGGGCAGGAGGTCACCTCAGATCACTAGAGGTTGAAATTGAATACTTTTGATATCTGTTGCTTGCCAGTCATACGAGAGACTCATTTAAGCATCGGAGAGGGATTCTGGGTCACCGCCCGGTCTATCCCCTCTTGCAGGATTGCGTGGAGCGAAGGAGCTAGGATTGCCGTCAAGGTCCGTGCCGGAGTTCCACCGTGATCCGACAACGGCATTCACCTGCAACAACAACACAAGCACATCACACACAAAGAAGCCAGACAAACGTGATAGACCCAACATAAAAAGAAAACAACATACAGGAGCAAAGCGCGCGAGTGACTCCTCGACACATTTCAACGCAGCCTCAGGGTCCCGGGGACACGTCTTGCGGTCAGCCGGCGGAACAGACCGCTGAACCACACGCACACCAACAGCAGGTGTGCTCAAGGAAACATCCTTGGGAAAACGGACAGTAGACTGAGAATACGGAGCCCACTCATTCCCAGACACATCCCGATCAAGCCGGCAAATCAAATCAGACTTGCGGAGAGCCGGAGGAGTAGGAACAACTACACATCAAAAGCAAACACATTAGGAGAAGGCAAACCATACCAATACAACAAGAAGTCAACCACAATCACCTGCCAAGGGAGGCATCTCCACTGAACGCCCGCTCCCCGGCCGGGGGACAGGCATGGTCGAATCTGCATACATAGGCCCTTTCCCCTTGTCACAGGAAGGAGCAAGAGGCATGCCGTCAGATGTCAACCTCCTAGGATCGCTCGGGGAGCGGACGTCAGCATCATGCTCCCCGACAGGTGCAACTCCCCCCGCCATCGGAAATTCCAAGCCTGCAAAGACGACCGCAAAAAGACCATTAGCATATTAGCATGGGAAAAATCTCAACGAAACCTTTAAAAGGCACAAGTCCCATACCCGGGCCAACAGGAAGAGTATCGTCTAGGCCGGGAACAATCTGAGAAGACCCGCCTGCAACTCCACCCTGTAAACAGGGGCGTCTGTTAAGAAACCAACCTACAAGGAAACAAGAGCAGATGTTACAAAACTTCAAAACATACCAACTCCTCCCTCGAAGGACGTACGTGAATGCCCGCCGCGAGCAGCTCGGCGTCAGAAGCACGATAAAGGGGGCTGTACTCCCCCGCCCTATTCGCCGCATGGATCTTCTTCAAAGCGACCTTATCTCTATCGGAGAACTCCTGAAATCGTGGAACGGGATCGGCATCCAATATGTGAGAAGTCGCCCAAGTCGTGCCCGCATCCTTTATAAAAAAGTACTGACACTTCCATTTATTCTGGGAAGTGTCCGACCGTTCGCAGAATCGCGCTTCAGTATTCCACCCCGCCCTGCGCAAGCCAAGGGAAGAGAATCCCTTTTCGGTCATATGAGGCCAACGCAAGCTGAAGGTGCACATCCCAGACTCGTCCGCCTTACCCAGGCGGTAGAAGGCTCGAAACAACACTATCGAGTAGTCCCAGGAATTTAGATGACATTGCACCCGAAAACACGTCCAAGCTCTAAACCCTGGTGGGGTAATAGAGACAGGAGAAATCCTATAATATCGACAAAGGCGAACCAGATCCTGACAGTAGGGGAACCGCAGCCCTTCTCGAAACTGTGAAAGGTAGACTGCCTCATACTCAGCTGGAGGAACGGTGGGCCGACCAAATTCAACCCCCTTTACAACATCCCAAGGGTACAAGACCTCTAGGCCGGGACACCAGCCCCGGGTCGAGACATAGAGGTCAAACTTGGAACGTGGAAGCTTGTTGGGAAAAAATATCTGAGTCCTCTCCAGTATCACGCGATCACCCGATGGTCCCAAGAGTACACCACTACGAGACCCAGAATCGGAATCCATGGTGCTCTCATCAACCTCTCCCTCAAAGTTATCCGAAACAAAAGGATGAGACTTACTCATTGTGCGAAGAAGTAAAAACCGTTTCCTATCAGGAATACTCTAAGTATCAAAGTCGGGCGCCTGCAAGCCCGTCAACCAAGCCCTGCGAAAACCATACACAACTCAATCAAAAACCAAGGCAACACATCAACCACATTCATCAAAGTCCTTGGCAAGGACATCCAACCCAACGGACCAACTGTCCGCAAGCAAACAGCTAGGGACCCTCCCGCTCGGGAGTCAAAAATCTTTACGCTCATCAAAGGCCTAGGCCACCTACTAATCAAACTTTCATACATTTGTGCAATATGACACAGGTATTCAAGCGCTCTACAAAGCGACAAGTTCAAGAGCTAAAGAAATCAAAGACATGCAAAGTTGGTTATAATTACCAAAATGCCATCCGACCACATTTCGATCAAATTTTATCCCCAAAACGGCTCAAAGCTCCGGGGGCACATACAAGCAGTTCAAATGCACATACAAGCAGTTCAAAGCTCCCGATCAAATTGTCGGGACTTGACCCGCCGATTATAGTACCTGGCTGTTGCCAGACGCATCCGAGCCTGAACTTCATCAGCCTTCCACCTTTTCTCTTCAAGCAAGTCCAAGTCCAGACGTCTCATTTCTTCGTTCGTCAGAGGCTCATAATACCTCATGCGATGGGACGCCACCACTATCTCCACGGGAGCAACTGCCTCCGTGCCATAAACAAGGCCAAACGGAGTCTCCCCCGTCGATTGCTTGGGTGTTGTTCTAACAGCCCACAACACGTTTTCAAGCTCATCTAGCCAATGACCTTGCAAGGAATAGACCCTCTTCTTCAAGCCATCCATTACGATCTTGTTGGCTGATTCCACTTGCCCATTTGTTTGAGCGTGGTGGACCGAAGCTGTCCGATGCTCAATGTTCAGCGGTTCCAGATACTCCTTCAACTGAGCCCCATTGAACGGAGGACCATTATCGCTGATCAACACTTGAGGAACCCCGTACCGGGATACAATTTGAGTCTGGAGAAACTTGACGATCTGTTTCCCCGTCGTCTTGGCCAACGCCTTAGCCTCTATCCACTTCGAAAAGTAATCAAATGCTACAAGTAAGTACTTGCACTGACCTTTCGCTTGCGGAAGGGGTCCTGCCAAGTCAATGCCCCACTGCGCGAAGGGCCAAGCACTCTTGATGGACATCAAGTTCGCGGCGGGAGCCACGATATTCGGAGCGTACCTCTGGCACGCATCACAAGATTGGACCAACGCTATCGCTTCCTTGTTCATCGAAGGCCAGTAGTAGCCTAAATTCAGCGCTTTCCTCACAATGGATCGGGCCCCTTCATGACAGGCCGCGACTCCTTCGTGCAACTCTCTCAGAATCCGATTCGTATCAGGCTCCACAACACATCTCAGAAAAGGATTTACATGCCCCTTCTTATATAACTGGTTGTCCACCATCACGTAGTTGCTTACGATTCGACGCAACCTGACAGCTGCCACTTCATCGCCGGGGAGTGCCCCCGTAGTTAGGTATGTGACTATCGGGGTCATCCAGGTGGGTTCCTCTTCTTCCTCCGATCCTGCTTCAATAGCACATACCTCCGATGGATCGATGGTTGAGATAATTACCCTATCCAGAAAGTGCACCTTCCGATTCTCCTCGGGGGCTACCCCCAGGGCAAATTTGTTCAAGGCATCTGCCTCCGCGTTTTCTTCCCTCGGGATTGCCTCAATGTCGAAGCTTTTGAAGCTTCCATTCAAAGTCTGCACCTCGTGCAAATACTTCCTCATTGTCGGGTTCTTCGCCTCGTAATTCCCCTGGACTTGATTCACGATCAGGTTAGCATCACACTTCACCTTTAAATGATCAACTCCCGTACCTTTGGCGATTTTAAGGCCCGTGATGAGAGCCTCATACTCAGCTTCATTGTTAGTGGCCCTAAACGTCAAGGCCAAAGCATATCGCAGGGGCTCGCCTCTACCGGGCGGTATCAATACAAATCCTGCCCCCGATCCCTCTACACTTGAAGAACCATCAGTGTACATTTCCCAGGTGTTCTCCTCATTTGGCTGTTCTGATTGCTCTGCTATTTCTGGTTGTTCTGCTATCGGGACCTCCATGACTGCCCCCGCTACAGGACCTGCTTCTTCCAGATCGGGTGCTGTAGACTCTGCTATGAAGTCCGCCAATGCCTGGCCCTTAATAGCCGTTCTCGGGGCAAAGTGAATACGGAACTCCGTAAGCTCGACTGCCCATTTCACCAATCTCCCGACGCCTCCGGTCGGTTCAAAAAGTGCTTCAAGGGCTGATTAGTTAACACCGTAATCTCATGGGCATGGAAGTAAGGCCTCAGCTTTCGAGCAGTAATAATCAACGCAAAGAGATACTTCTCAGCAGCGGGATAATTCATTTCAGATTTGGCAAACGCCTTGCTTACATAATAAATAGGAACTTGGTTGCCCTTGACAATCTTTATTAACACAGAACTAACAGCAACTTCAGAAACAGCCAAATAGAGATAAAGCGGCTCGCTTGAAACCGGTTTTGCCAATGGCGGGAGGGTACGGAGGTGTTGCTTGAGCGCCTGAAATGCCTCTTCGCACTTGTCGGACCAGTCAAACTTCTTGTGGGCCCTTAGCACATCAAAAAATGGCATGGCTCGGTCACTCGCCTTGGATAAGAAACGACTCATCGTGGCTAATCGGGCATTCAACACCTGAACCTCCCGATGGGTTTTCGGAGACTGCATCTCCTCGATTGCTCTCAGCTTCTCGGGATTCACCTCGATTCCTCTTTGGCTCACCATAAAGCCCAGGAATTTCCCCGAGTTCACTCCGAAAGCGCACTTATCCGGATTCAAACGAACTTGATGAAACCTCATCCGCTCAAACGCCACCGCCAAGTTGCGGACATGGTCTCCCGCCTGTCGGGACTTCACTAACATGTCATCCACATAAGCCTCCATGGTCTTTCCCAGCATGTCCCCGAACAAATTGTTCACCATCCTCTGGTAAGTTGCTCCAGCATTGACCAGCCCAAAGGGCATCACATCATAGTGATAGACATCACTGTCAGCATAGAAGGCTGTATGGGGGGCATCCTCCTTCGCCATCTTGATCTGGTTATAACCAGAATAAGCATCCATGAAGCTCAGCAGCTCATGTCCCGACGTGGCATCCACCAGCTGGTCGATTATCGGGAGCGGATAACAGTCTTTCGGGCAAGCTTTGTTCAAGTCGCGGAAATCGACACACATCCGCCACTTCCCGTTACTCTTCCTCATCAGGACCGGGTTAGCGACCCAAGTCTGGAATCAGAGCTCCTTGATGAATCCAGCGTCGAGCAACCTATCCACTTCCTGCTGGATCGCGATCCTTTTATCTGCGCCCATCGGGCGCCTCTTATGCATGATAGGCTTGATCGCGGGATCAATCTTCAGCTCGTGCACTATCACGTCGGGGCTGATTCCTGGCATATCGCTCGGGGACCAGGCAAACAGCTCCTTGAACTCCTTCAGGAGCTCGATCAATTCTCGGGCTCTTTCCTCCGACAAAGCAGACCTGATCTTCACTTTTCTTTAAGGTCCGTCAATCTCGACCTCTTTCAGATCCTCTATGGGGGCGGGACGCCCAAACTCCTCTCGAGGATCGGCATCAGTCTGAAGGACAGCCATAGCTTCCCTCATTCTCCTTCGGGTGGCGTTAACATAACACTTTCTGGATGCCACCTAGTCACCCCTGACCTCCCCGACTCCATTATCAGTCGGGAACTTCATCTTCTGGTGGACGGTCGAGGCGACTGCCATGAGAGGATTGATGGTGGTCCTCCCGATGATAGCATTGTACGCCCCCGCAGACTCCACCACGACGAAATCCACGTTCCGCCTTTCCGCTTTCCACCCACTACCGAATTCCACCGGTAAGGTGATCATTCCCAGCGGATAGGAAGTAGAACCAGAGAATCGCACCATCGGGAAGTTCACATGCGTCAGGTCCTTCTTCGTCTTTCCCATGGCTTCCAAGGCGTCCATGAACAGAATGTCGGAGGAGCTCCCTCCGTCTATCAGGATCCGCTTCATCTCGAATCCATCCACATCCAAGGTCACGACCAAGGCGTCATCGTGGGGGCTCTCCACGCCTATCAGATCCTCTGCTGAGAAAGAAATCACCATTTCTTCCTTCATAGTCCACGATCGGGACCTCTTTCCTAACACCACGGCAACAGAAATACGGGAAGCGTAATTCTCCCGAGAAGTGGAGGTATCATCTCCCGCCGCCATTCCTCCATGAATGACATTGATGGTTCCCCGCCTCTCCTTACGGGCACCGGAAGATTCCGGCTCAACCTTCTTCTTCTTTGGAGATCGATCGCGGGACCTGGAACGGGACCGCGATCGAGTTTTGGAATGGGATCGGCACCGTCCCTCACCAACAAACTCCTTAAGCTTCCCCTTCTGGATCAGCTTCTCTATCTCCTTCTTCAACTCCCGACAGTTATCTGTGTCGTGACCATTGGCTCGGTGATACCGACAGTAACGATCAGAGCGACCTCCCAAGAATTCACCTTCTTTCCTCGGGGGGTATCGGACGAGACCCTGCCGATCCATCACCGCTAGCACGGCGGCCATCGAACTGTTGAGAGGAACGTGACGATCCTCTCGGTTATCCTTCCTCGGAGGACGCTTGTCCTCCCTTCTATCGGGGCGACCACAGCTCCTACTTCCCTCCGATTTGTTGTTCCCTTTGTGATCGTCCGACAGCTTGAACGATTGCTTTCCTCTTCCTGACTTCGGAGGATCAAGCTCTCCGGCAGCAATCTTCGACTCCTGCACGTCGACTTGCTGCTTCACCCTCGCTTGCAAAGCTTCCATACTCCACACACCCTTCGCGGCCACACTATGCATCAGATCGGAACCATATGGGGCAGTTAGGTTCCGAAGGAAGGTGCGGATGGTCTCTCCCTCCGATATCTCCTCGTCGATCTCCGCGACACTAGCAGTGAACCGTTGGTAGTAATACGCCAACGATTTGTCAGACCTCTGCACCACCGGGGTCAAAGACCTCACGCTCTTCAAGAGGCGTACGACCCTGATACTGCTTGATGAAGCGGTCGTGCATATCAGTCCAACAAGTAATACATCCTGGCGGTAGGCTGAAAAACCACGTCAAGGCTCTTTCTCCCAATGTGATAGGGAACAGCACACACACGATGTCATCGTTCGCGGCTCTACCCATACAGGCCTGGACATGCCTCTGAACATGGCGGACTGGGTCCCCTTCACCATCGTACTCCTTGATGGTCGGAATACCTAGCCCTGGCGGGGCGACAATATCTATCAGCCGTGGAACAAAAGGATGAGTAGATCGATCCCTCAGCTCCGATGTCATATGCTTCTGGTCGCCCATGCAGATGTTGACGATCTTCACCACCTGATCGGGGGTGATGGGGCCATTCAGGGGAATGGTCCTGTGTTGCACTGGTCCGGGACCGTCGACCACGAACCTTTCCGAGTGCGCGGGTTCCTTACCCCTATTCCTGGACTGAACCTCATGTTCCTCTTGAACCTCCCTTGGAGGAGGTGGAGGCAACTCTTCCCTTCTCTTGGCAGCCTCTCTTCTGTCCAGAAGAGCCTCCATGGCCTCTAGGAACAAGGGCATAGCATCTGCTACTGCCTTAGCCAACTCCGGGTTTGAGGAAGCACCTATCTCCCTCCGCGGGATTTCCTCCCTGTGCACCACCGGATTTGGAGGAGCATCCACCTCCCTTCTTGGGATATCCTCACTGTTCACCGCCGTGTCTCGGACTGAGACCTCGTGATCTTCACCATGCCCCTCTGTGTGAGAAACAGCAGGGTGATCACCTTGTTTAGCAGCACGCTCCGGCAACGCGGAATTCACGGTTCCAGCAGGGCGAGAACTGCTCGCCGGGACTTGCTTCTTCTGCTTACCACCACCAGCCATCGATCTAGTAGAAACTATTGTGACTTTTTGTAAGTTTCCCACAGACGGCGCCAATGTTGGATCACGGTCGAAGCTCCGGTACGTTCTTGACGGAAAACCTGAACTACTTGGCTCCGCGTAATCCTGCAAAAAGGGGATGATCTGGGTGGTGACCCAGAATCCCTCTCCGATGCTTAAATGAGAGTTTGAACGATGGGGTGGATAGCAATAGTCTAAGTTCGTATTAGAAAGTGTAACCTTTCTGAGGTAACTTCCTCCTTTATATAGGAGGGGAAGTTACCTCAGTTACCTGTAACCGCGCCTGGCAGTTTACCCACGTTCCGTATATCTCGTTCAGGATTCCGCGTATCTCGCCCCACGCTCCGCGTATCTCGGGGGAGTTTATCCGTATCTTAACCGTTTCCCCACTACTCAATCTAGTAGGCGGGTTTCTTGGTCTTATCTTCTGATCACAAGTCCCGATCCATATCGGGGACTCCAGAGTTGTCTCATTCTAGGTCACCACCCAGGACCCCTCGTCCCACGGGACAGGGCCAGCATTCTCGGGGCTTTATTATCGGGACCTTCTCAAAGGCATATCGGGGCCTACTCAGAGGCTTCTCGTCGGGAGCATTCAGTTCATATATCGGGACCGATCTCGTCGGGACCCTTCATACTGGGCTTCTGGACCTTCCAGGTCTTTCGCGAGGCCCTCTAGGCTTACCCGCAGTTTATTGACTGTTAACGGGGCTAACGATTACATCGGAACCCATCATGGATCTTCATCTCAACTTGAAATTTCCATTTCTTGAGTAAGAATGGATGTCAAGTAAGTAAAATTTCAAGAAATCACACCACTATCCAAAGTTGAGCATACACTAAGGATAGCCAACATGTCTTAGTCTTAGTTTGCTTAGTTCTTGTTGATTTCAGCATTGTTGAGCTAATTACGTGATTGTTCTTGTTATATTCCGGAGTTTGCTTTGTTTCCCTGGATTTGGGTATGAATTCTGAGCTTGTTCAAGCTGCACATACTACTTGGAAGTTGTGATTTCACTACGTTACATCGTTTGCATACACTTTGCTCGACTGAGGAGTCATTGTGTCTTCTTCGAGTTTTCACTCCATATCTTGAAGATTTCAGAGCTTTCTTCAATGGAGGATTGATCCTAATCCATTCCTAGTGATTTTTGAACATTGAACTTGGAGTAATTTGTTGCGGATTGTACTGAAGAGTGAGCTGGAATTTGTCTTACTCTCAACAAACTTGGTGTGCTAGTTTTGTTGCTAGTGCATACCTTGTGTGCATTTTCTTTGGAATCCTTTGCATCTGAATTTCCCCTGCTTTGAATCTTCAAGCTCCTTGTGTTAATTTGCTTGCAATATGGCTCAGGAAATCAATGTTGATGATCCCCTATACATTCACCCCTCAGAAACCACTGGCCATATGCTCATTCCTTTTCAACTTCAAGGAACATCCAACTATCACGTTTGGAGCACCTCAATCAGGGAAGGCTTATTGGTGAAGAATAAGCTTGGTTTTATAGATGGCACATTCACAAGATTGGATGTTGGTGTCAATGATAGGGTGAGATGGGATAGGGCAAATGCAATAGTCAAGGCATGGTTAAGGAACACTGTGGCCAAGGATTTGGTCAATGACTTGATCTACAACCCTACAGCCTCTTCCATTTGTAATGACCTAAAGGAGATGTTTGACAAATTGGATGGCACTCAAATCTTTCAATTGACAAGGGAGATTTACCAAACATCTCAAGGTGTGCTTTCCATCACTGAATACTTTGCCAAGATGAAGCAACTATGGGATGCTCTTGCTTCGATTGATGATTTGGTTCTCCAATGTGCTGGGGACATTGCCATTGTCAATGAACACAAAGAGAAGCAGAAGTTGATGGCATTTCTCTTGGGGCTAAATGATTCCTATGGACACATTAGGAGCAACTTGCTTATGAGGCAACCCCTTCCTACCCTTAGCATTGCCTTCTCTGTGTTAGTACAAGAAGAGAGCCAAAGGACCATCTCTGGTTCCATTGGTGATGTGGGTGAGGCAACAGCCTTATTCACTGGGAAGAATACATCTTATGGAGGAGGTAGAGGCAATGGAAGAGGATATGCAAGGGGTAGAGGTTTTGGAAGAGGCAATGGCATTGGAAGAGGCAGAGGCAACTTCAATGCTTCAAGTGGCAAACCACTTCCTACTTGCACCTATTGTGGCAAGAGGGGTCACAATGAGGATGTTTGCTACACCAAGCATGGCTACCCATATGATCATCCAATCCATCAAAACAATCCAAATGCTCCTAAGAGGAATTGGAACTCAGCAAACATTGTTGAAGATGATGGAACCTCAAGTGCAATTTAGCATGTGGCAGCCAATGACAAGAGGATCTTCCATGGCACAGCTGACAAAAGGATTTAACATGTTGCTGCCCATAATGATCATTTTGATCATACACCTCTATGCTTTGAAGATGTGGATCAAGCTCATGTCAACATGGCAGGTATATCTAGTGATCCTATGGTTTGGATAGTTGACTCAGGAGCAACTAACCATATCACTCATCAAATTGATTGGCTACATGATTTGAACAAGAGTGATTCTGATCACCAATATGTGCACTTGCCAAATGGTCACAAGTGCAAAGTGACCCATGTTGGTTCTTGTTCTTTCTCAAGTGGATTCACATTGACTAACATCCTTTTGGTCCCTGATTTCAAGTTCAATTTGATCCCAGTCTCTAGATTGCCTAGCCAGTTATATTGCAAAGTGATCTTTACTTGTGATCATGTGTTGCTTCAGGGCCAGAGTGGCAAGTCCATGGTGATTGGGCAATGGAATAAAGGATTGTACACCTTGAAGGATGTGGTGCCTTCAAGCCCAAGGAAGATAGCAGCTACTTGCTTGGGGAATAAGGATGAAGTATTGAGATGGCATAGGCGTTTGGGTCATGTCTCAGAACAATATTTGAACCATTTGGATGTTTTAGGCTTGAATAAGACCTATGGTTGTATCAAACAATGCACTATTTGTCCTCTTGCAAAGCAATCTAGATTTTCATTCCCAATCAGTGATTCAATTGCTTCAAAGCCTTTTGATTTGATTCACATGGATCTATGGGGTTCATACAAGGTGCCTACCTTCAAGAACAATCAATATTTCGTGACTATTGTTGATGATCATTCAAGAGCAACTTGGATCTATCTGATGAGACACAAGAGTGACACTTTCTTGCACATCAAGAATTTCTTGATCATGGTCAAGAATCAATTTGGTACAATGGTCAAGACTTTGAGGAGTGACAATGGGACTGAGTTCATCAACTCGGTTTGCAAAGACTTACTTCTTCAATTTGGGATTCTTCATCAAACAAGTTGTGTGCATACACCACAACAAAATGGCAGGGTTGAACGCAAGCATAGGGACATCCTCAACATTGCTAGAGCCATAAGGTTTCAAGCATCTATGCCATTGAGACATTGGGGATATTGCATACTCAATGCTTGTTACTTGCTCAACAGGCTACCCACCTCTATCTTGAAGTTCAAGTCACCTATGGAAGTGTTATATGGAAAAGCCCCATCTTTTCTTCATTTGAGAACCATAGGTTGCCTATGTTTTGCAACCAAATTGAACAACCATGACAAGTTTAGTCCAAGGGCTAAACCATGCATTCTTATGGGGTATTCAACCTCACAAAAAGGGTACCTTGTGATGAGCATTTCCAACTCAATGTTTCATGTTTCAAGGGATGTTTCCTTTCATGAAGACATCTTCCCATTTAGCATGTCCAAGGATGCTTTAAAGTCTCTTATTCCATCTTGCTTGGGAGCCAAGCAATCCATTGAAGACTTCCCACCAGAGAATCCAACTTATTTTGATGAGGATGTACAAAGATACAATACAATCAATGAAGTCCCACCACCTCAACAAATTCCAACACCTCAACCACCCATTGTGGATGATCCACCCCAACCTTCTAATCTAAGGAGGAGTCTTAGAATTGCACAACTCAACCCACCACCACCAAGGAGGAGTGCAAGGATTGCTGAGCTTCAACAAAGGTCTAGTTCCAATGCCACTTTTGGCATGGAGAGGTATGTGTCATATGACACTTTGGGCTCTCAATACAAATGCTTTTTGGCTGCCATTGACAAAATCAAGGAACCAAGCTCCTACAAGCAAGCAATCAAGGACCCCAATTGGATTTTGGCCATGAAGGAAGAGATACAAGCCCTTCAAGCCAACAACACTTGGGAACTAATGGATCTTCCTCAAGGAAAATCATCAATTGGTTGCAAATGGGTCTTCAAGGTCAAGTACAACTCTGATGGATCCATTGAAAGGTATAAGGCAAGATTGGTTGCCAAAGGACTCACTCAAGTAGAAGGGACTGATTTCAATGAAACATTCTCTCCTCTGGTCAAGATGGACACAGTGAGGATCATCTTAGCATTGGCAGCTGCCAAATCATGGGGATTGTACCATATGGATGTAAACAATGCTTTCCTTCAAGGTGACTTAACTGAGGAAGTATACATGGACATCCCCCAAGGTTCTGATCATTCCAAGTCTCTTGAGGGGTCTACCAAACGTGTATGCAAGCTTAAGAAGTCCCTATATGGCCTTAAACAAGCTTCAAGGCAATGGAACATCAAGCTCACCCAAACATTGTTGAAGAATGGTTACACACAAAGTGTCTCAGATCATTCCTTGCTCACCAAGATACAAGGTAATGACAAAGTTTTTCTACTAATCTATGTTGATGATCTTCTAATCACTGGTTCTAATACCAAGATGATCAATCAACTGAAACACACACTTCAAATTCACTTCAAATTGAAGGATTTGGGGGACTTGAGGTATTTTTTGGGTTTGGAGATTGCAAGATCAAATCAAGGACTTGTGATCAATCAAAGGAAATATGCTATGGAACTCATTGAGGAGGCTGGCTTAGGGGCTGCAAGGCCTTCTGAAACTCCTATGGAATTCAATGTCAAGCTCACCACACATGAGTATGACAAAGCATCCAACTCCAACACTGATGATGTGCTATTAGAGGATACTACTTCATTTAGGAGACTTATTGGCAAATTGCTATATCTTACCATGACAAGACCAGACATTAGCTTCTCAGTCCAAAGACTAAGTCAATTTGTGGACAAGCCAAAGAAGTCTCACTATGAAGCTGCCATTAGGATAATCAAGTACATCAAGGGCACCCCAGGCCAAGGCTTGATCTATCCTTCCAACAACAACATTCATTTGAGCTTGTTTTGTGACTCTGATTGGGCTGCTTGCCCCTTTAGTAGGAAATCAGTGAGTGCTTATTGTGTAAAGCTTGGTGCAGCCATGGTAGCTTGGAAGGTCAAGAAAGCAAGATACCATTTCCCTATCAAGTGCTGAGGCAGAGTATAGGTGCCTTAGAGTTGCTATTCAAGAGGCACTTTGGGTAGGCAGAATTCTCAAGGAACTTGGATTGCAAGTAAACCTTCCTATCCCAATATACACAGATAGTCAAGCAGCTGTGAAGATTTCTAAAAATCCAATGTTTCATGAAAGAACCAAACACATTGAATTGGATTGTCATTTCACAAGACACCACATTGGACAAGGCAGGATTGGTGTTCATTACATTCCTTCAAAGGATCAACTAGCTGACTTGCTCACCAAGGCTTTAGTGAAGAACCAACACTTGGCTTTGTTGAGATATAGAGTATATAAGTTGATATGCTCACATTGCATCTTGTCATTTATACTTGCATTTACTTCTATCATGTCATTAGATGATTGTATAAGGTTATTATATGGTGCATATATCATGTAGTACATGTTACATGGTGTATGCACCTTGGTGCACCAAGTTGGGCACATAGGATAGCTAGTCCTAGTTGGTGATCCTTATCACCTAGTATATATAGTTTACCTATTGCATTGTAATCCCTAATCATCAATCAACAAATGATTCAACCTTCTAAAGCTATTATGGTATCAGAGCCACCTCAAATGGCGGCACAACCACAAAGCTAAAGAAGACCAAGTTTCTTCAAAGTTTTGCTTTAACATTCACCTTGTTCAAGTGTGGATTTGCAACTTCAGCTTCGTGGATCATCTTTTCTACTTCAACAATCCATTTCTTACTTAAGAATGGACATATAGTAAGTGGAATTTCAAGAACTCAACACGCATAAAGTAGATCTGCACCTAGACTAAGCATAGCCAAGATGACTTAGTACTAGTTTGCTTGTTCTTGAAGAATTCAGCCTTGTTGAGCTGATTGCGTGTTTGATATTGCTATTTCCTGGAGTTTGCTTTGTTTCTCTACATTTGGATATGGATTTTGAACATGTTTCAGCTGCGCCCCTTGCTTGATACCTGGAATTTCATTGCTTGATTTCCCTTATCTACACATTGCTCGGCTGAGGAGCATTTGTGCCTACCTTGTGCTTTGTGTTCATATCTTCAAGAATTTTGAGCTTTCATCAATGGAGAATGGTTTCTAATCCATTTCTGTTGAATTTCAAGCTTTGAAAGTCACAAATCTTGTTGCGGAATTGTACAAGCAATCTCATAGGGTGAGCTGGATTTTGTCCTACTATCAACAACCTTGGTGTACTACTTTTGTTTGTAGTGCAACTTGTGTATGCGATTTTGATTGGATTGTGGCAGCTGATTTCTTGGATTTGGATTCCTATTATTCACATTCCATACCTACTTGTGTTATCTGAGTTACAAAATGGCTCAAGAAACCAATGTTGATGACCCCCTTTACATACACCCCTCAGACACCACTGGCCATATGCTCATGCCTTTCCAACTACAAGGAACCTCCAACTATCATGTTTGGAGCACATCAATCAGGGAAGGCTTTTTGGTGAAGAACAAGCTTGGTTTTATAGATGGCACATTCACAAGATTGGATGTTGATGTCAATGATAGAGTGAAATGGGATAGGGCAAATGCAATTGTCAAGGCATGGTTGAGGAACACTGTGGCCAAAGATTTAGTGAATGGTTTGGTCTACAACACAACTGCTTCTTCTATTTGGAATGACTTGAAGGAGATGTTTGATAAAGTGGATGGCACACAAATCTTTCAATTAACAAGGGAGATTTATCAAACATCTCAAGGTGTGCTCTCTATCACTGAGTACTTTGCCAAAATGAAGCAACTCTGGGATGCCCTTGCTTCCATTGATGATTTGGATCTTCAATGTGCTGGAGACATTGCCATTGTCAATGAACACAAGGAGAAGCAAAAGTTGATGGCATTTCTTCTGGGACTGAATGACTCCTATGGACACATTAGGAGCACCTTACTTATGAGACAACCACTTCCTTCCCTTAGCATTGCCTTCTCTGTATTGGTACAAGAAGAAAGCCAAAGGACCATCTCTGGTTCCATTGGTGATGTGGGTGAGGCAACTGCCTTGTTCACTGGAAAGCATCCATCCTATGGTGGTGGTAGAGGCAATGGAAGAGGATATGCAAGGGGTAGAGGCTTTGCTAGAGGCAATGGCAATGGCATTGGAAGAGGAAATGGCTTTGGAAGAGGCAACTTCAATCCTTCAAGTCAGAGACCACTCAATACTTGCAACTATTGTGGCAAGAGAGGTCACATTGAAGACAATTGCTACATCAAACATGGCTACCCATATGATCACCCAATTCATCAAACCAATCCAAATGCTCCTAAGAGGAATTGGAATTCAGCCAACATTGTTGAAGAAGGTGGCAACTCAAGCACAATTGAGCATGTGGCAGCCAAGGACAAAAGGATATTTCATGGCACAGCTGACAAAAGAATCCAACATGTTGCTGCCCATAATGATCACTTTGATCATACACCCCTAAGCTTTGAGGATATGGATCAAGCTCATGTCAACATGGCAGGTATATCTAGTGATTCTATGGTTTGGATAGTTGACTCAGGTGCTACTAACCACATCACTCATCAAGTTGAGTGGCTACATGATTTGAAGAAAAGTGATTCAGATCACCAATATGTGCACTTGCCAAATGGTCACAAATGCAAAGTGACTCATGTTGGTTCTTGTTCTTTCTCAAGTGGATTTACCTTGACCAACATACTCTTGGTCCCTGACTTCAAGTTCAATCTGATCTCTGTATCTAGGTTACCTAGCCAGTTAAATTGCAAAGTGATCTTTACTTGTGATCATGTGTTACTTCAGGGCCAGAGTGGCAAGTCCATGGTGATTGGGGAATGGAATAGAGGACTATACACTTTGAAGGATGTGGTGCCTTCAAGCCCAAGGAAGTTAGCAGCTGCTTGCTTGGAGAATAAGGATGAAGTATTGAGATGGCATAGGCGTTTGGGCCATGTCTCTGAACAATATTTGAATCATTTGGATGTTTTAGGCTTGAATAAGACATATGGTTGTATCAAACAATGCACTATTTTTCCTCTTGCAAAACAATCTAGATTTTCTTTTCCAACCAGTGATTCTATTGCTTCAAAGCCCTTTGATTTGGTTCACATGGATTTATGGGGTCCTTACAAAGTGCCAACCTTCAAGAACAATCAATACTTCTTGACCATTGTTGATGATCACTCAAGGGCAACTTGGGTTTACTTGATGAGGCACAAAAGTGATACTTTCTTGCACATCAAGAATTTCCTAATCATGGTGAAGAATCAATTTGGAACAATGGTCAAAACTTTGAGGAGTGATAATGGGACTGAGTTCATCAATTCTATTTGCAAAGGTTTGCTTCTTCAATTTGGCATTCTTCATCAAACAAGTTGTGTGCATACACCACAACAAAATGGAAGGGTGGAACGCAAACATAGGGACATCCTCAACATTGCTAGAGCTATAAGATTTCAAGCATCCATGCCTTTGAGGCATTGGGGGTATTGCATACTCAATGCTTGTTACTTACTCAATAGGCTTCCCACCTCTATCTTGAAGTTCAAGTCACCTATTGAAGTGTTATATGGCAAAACTCCTTCCCTTCATCACTTGAGAACTATAGGTTGTCTATGTTTTTCAACCAAATTGAACAACCATGACAAGTTTAGTCCAAGGGCTGAACCATGCATCCTAATGGGATATTCAACATCTCAAAAAGGATACCTTGTGATGAACATTTCAAACTCAGTGTTTCATGTATCAAGGGATGTTCATTTCCATGAGGATATTTTCCCCTTTAGCATGTCTAAGGATGCTCTAAAGGCTCTTATTCCATCTTGCTTGGGAGTCAAGCAACCACTTGAGGATTTCCCACCTGAGAATCCTTTTCATTTTGACATGGATATATCAACCAACTCTCCTCCCATTGAGGTTCTCACACCTCAAATGGATGATCAAGCACCTCCAATTGAGGATCAACCACCTCAACAACCAATTGAAGAAGAAGCACCCCAACCTTCCAATCTGAGAAGGAGTCTTAGAATTGCACAACTACACCCACCACCTCCTAGGAGAAGTGCAAGGCTTGCTGAACTCAAACAAAGATCAAGTTCAAATGCTATCTTTGGAATGGAGAAGTATGTCTCCTATGACAACTTGGGTCCACAATACAAATGCTTCTTGGCTGCTCTTGACAAGATCAAAGAGCCAACCACCTATAAACAAGCAATCAAAGACCCAAAATGGATCTTGGCCATGAAGGAGGAAATGCAAGCACTTCAAAACAACAACACTTGGGAGCTAATAGAACTCCCACAAGGCAAATCTTCAATTGGTTGCAAATGGGTATTTAAGGTCAAATACAATTCTGATGGTTCCATTGAAAGATACAAAGCAAGATTGGTTGCCAAGGGATTCACTCAAATTGAAGGGACTGATTTCAATGAGACATTCTCCCCTGTAGTCAAAATGGACACAGTGAGGATCATATTAGCTTTGGCAGCTTCCAAATCATGGGGATTGTACCACATGGATGTAAACAATGCATTTCTTCAAGGTGATCTAAATGAAGAAGTGTATATGGACATTCCCCAAGGTTTTAATCATTCCAAGTCTCTTGAGGGATATCCCAAACTTGTGTGCAAGCTCAACAAGTCCCTATATGGTCTCAAACAAGCTTCAAGACAATGGAACATCAAGCTCACTCAAACCTTATTGAAGAATGGTTACAAACAATGTGCCTCAGATCATTCCTTGTTCACCAAGATACAAGGTGATGACAAAGTTTTTCTTCTCACCTATGTTGATGATCTTCTAATCACTGGCTCCAACACCAAGATGATCAATCAATTGAAGAACACACTCCAAACACACTTCAAATTGAAGGACTTAGGAGACTTGAGGTACTTTTTGGGACTTGAAGTTGCAAGGTCAGATAGAGGTCTTGTAATCAACCAAAGGAAGTATGCAATTGAGCTCATTGAAGATGCTGGCCTAGGGGCTGCAAGGCCTGCTGAAACCCCTATGGAGTTCAATGTCAAACTCACCACACATGAGTATGACAAAGCAACTAATTCAAACATTGATGATACACTCTTGGAGGATGCCACTTCTTATAGGAGGATCATTGGCAAGTTGCTATACCTTACCATGACAAGGCCAGACATTAGCTTTTCAGTGCAAAGACTCAGTCAATTTGTTGACAAGCCAAAGAAGTCCCATCATGATGCAGTCATAAGAGTCATCAGATACATTAAAGGCACTCCAGGGCAAGGATTGATCTATCCTTCCAACAAAAAGCTCAATTTGAGTTTGTTTTGTGATTCTGATTGGGCTGCTTGCCCTTTTAGTAGGAAATCAGTGAGTGCTTATTGTGTCAAGCTAGGAGAAGCTATGATAGCCTGGAAGGTAAAGAAGCAAGACACAATTTCCCTATCAAGTGCTGAAGCAGAGTATAGATGCCTAAGAGTTGCAATTCAAGAGGCACTTTGGGTGGGAAGAATCCTCAAGGAACTTGGCATACAAGTAAATCTTCCTATCCCAATCTACACAGATAGCCAAGCAGCTGTGAAGATTGCAAAGAATCCCATGTTCCATGAGCGCACCAAGCACATTGAGCTAGACTGCCACTTCACAAGACATCATATTCAACAAGGATTCATAGGTGTCCATTACATTCCTTCAAAGGAACAACTTGCTGACTTGCTTACCAAGGCATTGGTCAAGAGTCAACACTTAGCTTTGCTAAAGCTATATGGAATCAAGGATGTGTTCCAAGAAAGAAGAGAAGAAGAAGAAAAGGATGGGAGAATATAGAGTATATAAGTTGATATGCTCACATTGCATCTTGTCATTTATACTTGCATTTACTTCTATCATGTCATTAGATGATTGTATAAGGTTATTATATGGTGCATATATCATGTAGTACATGTTACATGGTGTATGCACCTTGGTGCACCAAGTTGGGCACATAGGATAGCTAGTCCTAGTTGGTGATCCTTATCACCTAGTATATATAGTTTACCTATTGCATTGTAATCCCTAATCATCAATCAACAAATGATTCAACCTTCTAAAGCTATTATGAGACTATATGGAATCAAGGATGTCTTCCAAGAAAGAAAAGATGAAGAAGAAAAGGATGGGAGAATATAGAGTGTAGTATACAGTCACTCTTAGTTGCATACATAGTTGCATACATAGTATATGTGTCTACACATATAAATGGTTGTATACACCCGGCCACTAGTAAACCTAGCATAACCTAACATAGTCCTAGTTGGTGAGCCTAATCTCACTTAGTATATATAGTGCACTCTTTAGTTTGTAATCCCTAATCATCAATGAAAAATGATTCATGCTTATAGGAAGAATTAAAATGTAGTCATCAAATTTTATTCATTTTTAAAACTTGAACAATAACATGTACTTAGTCCGCAATTATAATAATGTAGAATAATTAACATTACATAATCAACATTACCACAAATGTTAGGTTGGGTTTTTTTTTAAAATGATGTGCAAATTTTGAAATGATTTAACTCAAGTTTTGTAATTTCATTATGGATTTATTCATGTAAAAGGTTGCTATATGATGGATATGTGTCCAATTCGGGTTCGTATTTATATTTCGGGCCTCGTAAACACGTCAAAATTACATCTCGACTTGAAAAACGTCTCCCAAAGGGTCAAAACAGTCCGGAAGCGCATCACGCGCGTCCGGATTGCATTGCAACCCGGACCTCGCCGAATTGCCCAAATTCGACGAGGTCCGGATTGCATTACGGGTATTGTGCGATTACCGTTACGTGTAGAGAAGTCGAGTTCGCGCATTGCCAATATGGATGACGGTTACCGCTTGCTTTTGAACCGTCATTAAACCGCTATAAAACCGGGTCCGGTCCCAAGGAAGCCTATAAATAGGAGGCCTTGGCCACCCATTTTCACACATCCTCTCATTTGCCCAACTTTGGTATTTTGAGCTCTGACTTCTCTCTAAAAATATTTTCTCTCTCTAGAATTACCCTTTTAGCCCTATAGTGACTTAAGCATCGGAGAGGGCTCCGCTAGCACCACCCCCCCCCCTCTCTGTGCTAGCACCGGCCCTTTGTGCAGGAATCGACGCCCCGGACGTCCGGACTTGTGCACAGACCACCGCCTTTTGAGACTTAGACGCCGCCTGAGACACAACCGCTCTTTGAGACAAAGACCTTTCCGAGACTCAGCCGAACACTCGTCAGTGGCACAAAACCTCTTTCAGACGAAGGGTTACAGCCCGAAAACCCGCTCAACCATTCAGACAGACGCGTCCCCACGACCCAGTTCATCCAGGACGCAACATTGGCGCCGTCTACGTGATTCGAACAAGAAGCTACCATACCGCAACGGCATGACGAGTGATCGCAACCCTCCCGAAGAGGTTAATGCGAGGAATACAAGGAAAAGGCCTGGACGTCCTAAGAAGTCTCCGACAAACAAAAGAACAGGAGGCCAGATGCCAGCTGGGAGCCAGTCGGGACCCTCCCACATTCCAAGAGCTACTTCCATAGCTTCATCCATGCCAACAGAAGATGTGCCCGACGCACAGCACAATCACCAAGAGCCAAGGGACGAGCATCGCTCACCCCCACCTGGTTTCGGGCCGGAGGTGCATGAAGAAGAATATCAGACGGAAATGCCGCAAGGCGAACAAAGAACGGGAGCAAACCCGATGCCCACCATTACTTCAGCAATGATGGCTGCGCTGGAAGAGTTACACGCATTCCGCGAGTTTCTAAAAAACCAAGGATATGCTGCTCAACCACCTCCATCCAACCAAGGGTACGCTGCGCCAGCAAGAGAGGTGTCGCAAGACACTACTCGCTACGGCAATCCTTTCCAGGGCAGAACCAACACGCAAGATATGAAGCCGCACGGTCATACACTCCTTCCCAAGGAGCCCGTCATTGGAGGAATGAAAGGCAACCCCCATTCCACCACCCACAGCAGCCAACGAGGGATAATCCCTTCCAGGCCACAAGCAGAGATCAATCTGACATCTACCATAACAAAGCTCGGCAAAATCCTTCAACAGGTTACGCTGAACCTGTAAAAGGATTTACTGCCGAGATGTTAGAAGAAATGGTGGAGAAGAAGATGAAAGAAGCAAAGATGAAGGGTATGCACGCACTTGAAGAAAGGGCGTCACATCCATTCGCGGACCACCTTGTGAACAGTCGTGTCCCAGACGCACTGTACCGGATAGGAGGAGATCTCTATCGCGGAAAAGGAGATCCAGTAGAACATGTGCAGAAGCACGAGGCCTCTCTGCTAGGCAGAACAAAGAACCCACACCACTTTGCAATGACGTTTTCACAAACTCTTGCCGGGACCGCAGCACACTGGTTCTTCTCACTGCCATGCGGAAGCATCACCTCATGGGCGGACCTGAAGGCTAAATTCATTCAACGATATATGGGCGAGCGCACATTGCTGAAGGGATCAAATGCTCTGGACGACGTCCAACAGCAAAATGAAGAATCTCTCGTTGAGTACTACGTTCGCTTCAACCAGAATATCTCTGATATTCAAGGGAACCTGACAGAAGGAGAGATTGTTCGAGCGTTCATTCGAAACCTCGGACGAAGAGGCTATGCCCTAGCAGAAAAGATGGCAAAGCGCCCAGCTGAAACCATGGAGGAGTTAGCTGCAAGAGTTAAAGAATACGTGGACCTCGAAAGGTTCAGAAGCCAGAACAAGGCAAAAATCTCCTGCAGCAAAGGAAAAAGAAAATCCAAAACAGAACCAAGCAAAACCACACTCAAGTGGTCAACAAGGAAGAAATTGGCAACCTCAGCCGAAAAGACATTTTCAAGGAGATTTTCAGAAGCCAAAATAAGTAAATCTTGCTGACTGCATTCCTTTGAATGCCCCGCTGTCCGTAATATTGAGAGAGATGAAGGATGCAAACATGTGGAAAGAGCCGAACAATTTCAGAAAAGGCCCGCTGGGTAAAGACAAAGACAAGTGGTGTGAAAACCACGAGGTCTTCGGCCACGAGACGGACAGCTATGTCAGCCTACGTTTCCGCATTAACAACTTCGTCCTCAAAGGCGAATTGAAGCAATTTGTCGATCAAGGCGACAACCCCCCGAAAAAGGCTCAAGCAGAGTCATCAAAAAGAGGAAACAAGGGAAAAGAGAAAGTCAATGACAACCCTCCACCAGCCAAGCGAGGTGTAATCAATGTCATCCACGGAGGACCTGCCGCCGGAGGACAAGTGTCTAATGCTCGGGACATTTATGCATCCCAAGAAGCAACATTGCCGAAATACGGAAAGCGCAAGCAACCGGAGCAAGAGGACGCAGTCATCCAATTTTCCAGGGAAGACTTAAAGCATATCGTTTACCCTCACGATGACGCTTTAGTCATAACCATGGACATTGACGGGTACGATTTGAAAAGAATCCTCGTCGATGGTGGAAGCTCCGCTGACATTCTACATGTCAAAGTCCTAGAGCAACTGGGAAGATCAGTCAAAGACTTGACTCCGGGAACCTTCTCGCTAGTCAGCTTCGCCGGAGCAGCTACACACCCCCTGGGAACAATCACGTTTCCTGTCATCCTTGGCCAAGGGTGGAAAGCATTACATGTCAACGTCACTTTCGTCGTTGTAGAATCTCTTGGGGCCTATAACGGAATTTTGGGACGAACAACGATCAACCCTTACGTGATCGTGCCCTCCACTGTCCACCAAAAGATGAAGTTCCCTATGGACCATGGGATTGGGGAAGTGCTAGGCGACCAGATAACCGCAAGACGTTGTTACGTCAACGCCCTAAGAGCAAAGCACCATTTCCATGTGGCAATGATAAATTCCTTCAAAAGGCAGAAAGTTGTTGATGAAAGGAAGGAGCAAGCGGTGGAACAAGCTGTTACAGTTTGGAAGCCACAAGAATACATCCAGTATTCGCCATGGAACCAGATATGGCTCGTCAAGCAGGGAGAAGGCGAGCCAATCATTGACTACTTCATCAGATTCGCTTCTAACGCCTCCTCGGCAAAAGCAACAAGAGAAGAAGTGATAAGCGTGTTCTATGCAAACATGAACGCCAGATCTTTCCTTCTCTTCGGACGAACTCATGGATGGCGAACAACTAAAACCATGGAAGATCTAAAAGACAAGCTCGAGACAGCAGACTTGTGCGAACAAGAACTGAGGTGGGGTACACCCCTCAGTTGGGACAAAGGAGTTCGAGCAAAAACGAACAAACATGAGGGCGCAAGCATCGATATCGACAACATCTTCACACCGCTAAACACGGTTGCTGAAGACATTTACGTCAACCTACTTGAAAACAAGCTCCCAAGTCCACTTGTTCCGAAAACGGCTTTCTTGGGCAACAACATTAAGGAATGGTGCAAGTACCACAAAACCTGGGGGCACAACACAAACATGTGTCTACCACTAAGATGGGAGATTGAAGAATGCATCGCGCTAGGCGCATTAAGGCGATTTGTTGCAACCGACTCCGCGACATCGTCATCAAACCAGCCATAATGAGACGGGAAAAATAACTATCTTTCCGATTACTTTGCGCATTTCTATTCCAAGTGTTTCTAGTATAATTGCATTTACATGTTTTAAGAAGGAATGATCGGTTGACGCCTTCTCGAAAAAACAATGTAAATACGCGCAAGTATCTAATAAAGTCAATCTACATTTGTAGGTACATATCTATGTCTTGCACGCTATTTTTGGATTAAACGCGAAGTAACAAAACTACGCGCTTATTATCTACATCAACAATCCAAGATATTATGTTATCAGCAAGCAAAGAATCTATTACGCGTTATGACAACGCTTATCATCAACAATAATTTACTCATATTGATGACTACATCAAAAGGCGTCATCATAGAATCAAAAACTTGGAGTTAAGCCCAAGATATTTTCAAAGACAGCATGCTGCAACTACATATAATGGATGATACTTGCATATCTACACCAACAAGGAGTTTATTTCTCCATTCATAAATTGGCATCTATCTCAAGAAGGTGCCGACAACACAAAGCCATTGCGCTATGAACACAGTCAACTTATATGACGCAATGACAACTTGCAGATTATCTACAAAAAGGATACTTATAGAAATTCTCTAATCAAAATGACGGCTATTCCAAAGGCGTCAGCTACAACCAATACCTTGGAATAACATCAAGGTCTACCATCAAAGTGACGACTATTCCAAAGGTGTCAACTACAAGCAACATCTTGGATTAACACCAAGATTTACCATCAAAAGTAGCATGTTGAGGTATCCTCTTTATAAAGACAAACCCCATGTTTACTTCTAAAAAATGACATGTTGTGACATCTCTTGTTAGAGGCAAATCCTCATGTTCATAGCCATCCCCTGGATTCAGAACAGGATGGGCAAATACAATATGGGACTGATCACCCCATACTATAAATGGCGAAAGTTCTCTTGTTAGACAACAACCCCACTCCACAATAAGTGTGTATATCCTGTTTAGGGTTCACTCTTTATGACGAACGTCCTCTTTTTAGACGACAATCCAATACTATGAATTCCTTTTTAAAAGGGTTCACTCTATTCGGAGAATGTCCTCTTGATAGATGACAATCCCGTTTAATTCCTGTTTAGGGTTCACTCTTTATGGCGAAAGTCCTCTGGTTAGATGACAATCCCGTACTATGAATTCCTTTTTAAAGGCTTCACTCTATACGGCAAAAATCCTCTTGTTTGAGGACAATTCCGTACTACGGATTTTCAAACCGTGTTGCATGTTTCCTGGACGCAGAAAGCATGCATCACAACTCGTATTTTCAAAAAAGTGTTACGTGATCCCTGGACGCAGGAATCACGTATCACAAATATTTTATCAAATATTTTGTCAAATATTTTATCAAATATTTTATGTATAAAACACCTTTCCAAATATTTAATCAACACGGTTTTTGCGTGTATCACAAACCTTTTAGGGTTCGCAAAATACTTCTTCAAAGACCAAAATGTTTTTACGTATGCTTCCCCAACGCGGGTTGATACACGCTGGCAGGTGCGCACCCTGTTTAAAACTCATAAAATTTACAAGTCAAGTCTTGTACAACGTCGCCTTAGAGTGGAACTAAGAGACGGTATAAACTAGTATCTTGCTCAAGCCAAGATAACACCTTTCAAACATACTACTTGTTAAGTTGCTATACGCGAATCACTTGACAGGTTACAACATATATAGCGGCAAGCTATTCAGGAAAGACGGGCAATATGCACAACGCATCATGCAACTAATCTTGAAAAAAAAAGTTGCTATCGGTCACGATTGCGGGGACTACGTCTACGTTACTAGTCATCCACGTTCAATAAACACAGTAAGTGATAACGGTATGAAATATTACTAACAAGTTATCATGCAAACTGCTATGTATAAAGCAGGTTCAAACGACGTAGTTCAAAGCGAACAAGTCACAAGCAACAACCAAGGAACAACTCCAACAAGTTTCTAAACATAGAAGCCGGGGGGCAAACAGACAGGTTCAAACGACGTAGTTCAAAGCGAACAAGTCACAAGCAACAACCAAGGAACAAATCCAACAAGTTTCTAAACATAGAAGCCGGGGGGCAAACAGACTCATAAACGAGTCCAACATATCGAAAAGATGGCACAGATCAAAGAATGCCATCATCCCTGACAGGACTGGGCGGAACAGGCAGAAGTTGCACATTAGTGCCGCCACCGTCTTCTCCAAACAAAAATGCAAACTGAGATGTTGTAGTATCCAAACGACGGAGCTCGGCAACTTGCCCAACAGCAAACTCAGCATACGGCCCTAACTTGTCAAAAGGAAAGCCAGGAGCAAGAATGCTCACCCTACGAACAAAGTCCTCAGCAAACTCGCTGAGCATAGGAGCTGATGGATAAAGTGTCCAATTCGGGTTCGTATTTACATTTCGGGCCTCGTAAACACGTCAAAATTACATCTCGACTTTACAAACGTCTCCCAAAGGGTCAAAACGGTCCGGAAGCACGTTACGCGCGTCTGGATTGCATTTGCAACCCGGACCTCCGGGTTGCTTGCAATCCGGACCTCGCCGAATTGCCCAAATTCGACGAGGTCCAGATTGCATTACGGGTATTGTGCGATTACCGTTTTCGCGATTACCATTACGTGTAGAGAAGTCGAGTTCGCGCATTGCCAATATGGGTGACGGTTACCGCTTGCTTTTGAACTGTCATCAAACCGCTTTAAAACCGGGTCCGGTCCCAAGGAAGCCTATAAATAGGAGGCCTTGGCCACCCATTTTCACACATCCTCTCATTTGCCCAACTTTGGTATTTTGAGCTCTGACTTTTCTCTAGAAATATTTTCTCTCTCTAGAATTACTCTTTTATCCCTATAGTGACTTAAGCTTCGGAGAGGGCTCCGCTAGCACCACCCCCCCTCTCCGTGCTAGCACCGGTCCTTTGTGCAGGAATCGACGCCCAGACGTCCGGACTTGTGCACAGACTACCGCCTTCTGAGACTCAGACGCCCCCCTGAGACACAACCGCGCTTTGAGACACAAACCTTTCCGGGATTCAACCGAACACTCGTCAGTGGCACAAACCTCTTTCAGACGAAGGGTTACAGCCCGAAAACCCGCTCAACCATACGAACAGACGCGTCCCCACGACCCAGTTCATCCAGGACGCAACATTGGCGCCGTCTACGTGATTCGAACAAGAAGCTACCATACCACAAAATCATGACGAGTGATCACAACGCTCTCACTAAAGCCAATCCGTCAAAAACCAGGAAGCGCTTTTGACGTCATAAAAGGTCCATAATGTCTCCCGCGCCAGCAAGCAGTGTGCCATCCGCACAGCACGGCCCAAAATTTCCAGGAATCCACGTGATACATGGAGGCTTTGGAGCATGAGGCGAAACATCATACGAAAGAGAAATATACGCTTCCCTGATGATACATGAGCCCAGAGGCAGTCGGCAAGGGAATGTTGTCCTAGAAGACGCCATTGGCTTTTCTTCAGAAGACAAGACACACATAACATTTCCGCATAATGACTCCTTAATCATAACCATGACAATCGACGACATGGACATCAAGCGTATCTTGGTCGATGGAGGAAGTTCGCCCAACATCATCACAAAAGACGTCATCCTAGCTCTGGGGAGAAAGAAGGAAGTCAACAGAATGAATTCACCCTTAGTGGGATTCATGGAAGATGCAAGTTACCCATTGGGGTCCATAACACTGCCAGTTATACTGGGAGAAGGCAGCTCACGTCTCCAAATTGCAATACCATTTGTGGTAGTACAAAAACTTGACGCATACAATGGTATCTTAGGATACGCAACCATGAATGCGTGGGGAATGGTGCCATCCACGGCACACCAGAAGATCAAATTCCCAACTGCAGCCGGAATCGGTGAAGTCAAAGGAGACCAACTGTTGCCAGGAACTCGAGCAATAGCCCAGAAACTTCGACCCCTCGGGGGCAACAGGAAGCTGGCAATCAGAGAAGAGGTGGGAAAACTGCTTGACGCAGGATTCATCGAAGAATCAAGATACCAAACATGGGTAGCAAACCCGGTGTTGGTTCCTAAATCATGTGGCAAGTTAAGAATGTGCATCGATTATAGAGATCTCAACAACGCATGCCCAAAGGATTCATATCCTCTCCCAAGAATCGACCAACTAGTCGATGCCACCGCCGGCCATGAATTAATGTCCGTAATGGATGCATACTCAGGATACAACCAGATCCCGATGTTCAAAGATGACGCACCGCATACTGCATTCTATGCAGATAGCGAAATATACAACTACACGGTGATGCCATTCGGCTTAATCAATGCGGGAGCAACATACCAGCGAATGGTCAATACCATCTTTGGCGATCTAATCGGAACCAAAATGGAGGCATGCGTGGACGACATGGTCGTGAAGTCAACCAAAAGGCGCAACCATGTCGACGACCTGCGAGCAATCTTCAAAAGAATGCGCGAATATCAAGTCCGCCTAAATCCAACAAAATGCGCTTTCGGCGTACAATCAGGAAAAATCCTGGGATTCATGGTGAGCTAGAGGGGAATAGAAGCTAACCCAGAGAAGGTGAAGGCGATTGAAGAAATGGTGTCCCCAAGGAAACATAAGGAAGTCCAACAACTAAATGGCCGCCTAGCAGCCTTAAACAGATTCCTTGCCCGGATAGGCGGCAAGGCACTCCATTTCTTTGAAGTCTTGCGTGCAAACAAGAAGTTTGAATGGACACCAGTGTGCGAAGAGGCCTTTCAGCAATTAAAACAACACTTGCGCACATTGCCAGCATTGGCAAAACCGATACAAGGCGAGCCCCTCTTCCTGTACATATCGGTGAGCAACACGGCAGTTAGCTCAGTCCTTGTCAAACAAAAAGGGACTGCCCAACTCCCAGTTTACTACGTAACCAAGATACTCGCAAAGTACGAGGTAAACTACATGCCAATCGAGAAATACCTGTACGCGCTTATAATAGCAGCAAGGAAACTGAGGCCATACTTCCACGCACACGAAGTAACAGTCCTAACAGACCAACCCCTGAAGCACATCCTGTCAAAGCCAAACATGTCGGGAAAGCTAACACAGTGGTCGGTGGAGTTAAGTGAATTCCGCATTCACTTTGCTCCTCGAACGGCGATCAAGGGGAAAGCATTGGCAGACTTCATTGCAGAATTCACCGGGATAACACCCGACACAGATGCCCAAGTCGGACCTCAACAAATGGAAGAACATACCGAAGTATGGCAAATGTACACCGACGGATCTTTAAACGTAGGAAGATCAGGTGCCGGATTCCTCCTAATACCTCCTGATGGATCTAATCCGTTGAAGTATGCTCTAAACTTAACATTTAGAGCAACAAACAACGAGGCGGAGTACGAGGCATTGATAACTGGCTTAAGAATTGCAAAAGGTGTTGGAGTTAAACATCTGCGAGTCATGTGCGATTCGCAGTTAGTTGTCAATCAAGTCAAAGGCGAATACGCGGCAAAGTCAGAAAATATGCAAAAGTACCTGGGGCAAGCAAAAGACCTCATCACAAGCTTCGATACCTTCAACATCATCGCGGTGCCTAGAGAAGAAAATCAAGAAGCTGATGCCTTGAGTAAATTCGCACAAGGCAATGAACAAGGCAAAGAAACGCATTTCGTGGAAAACAGAATCTTGTCAGTAATTGACAAATTCGAAGTCTTGTGCATCAATCCAGATCCAGATTGGAGGACCCCAATATTGGCATATCTCAAAGACCACAAGCTCCCCGAAGACAAAGTTCAAGCCCAAAAAATCCAGAGACAAGCCGTCAATTACGCGTTGATAGATGACGAGCTTTACAAGAAAGGATTTTCAACCCCATACCTAAAGTGCATCACCTTTCGGGAAGGCCAGAAAGTGTTAGAAGATTTGCATAAAGGCCAAGCAGCCTGCCATGAAGGCGCAAGATCTCTAATACGCAAGACATTGAGCTTGGGATACTATTGGCCAACCATGAAGAACCAAGCTACGCACTTGGTCACAGAATGCGAATCTTGCCAACTTTATTCAAGAAGTATCACGGCACCAACCGCCGAGCTAAGCCCAATTGCAAGCTCCTGGCCATTCGCACAATGGGGGATCGATTTGGTGGGTCCATTTCCAAAATCAAAAGGCCAAACCAAGTACATTGTCGTTGCAATCGATTACTTTTCAAAGTGGATCGAGGCAAAGGCATTGGCACAAACAACTGATGCACAAATAATGGATTTCATCCGAAACCACATCATCGCACGATATGGAGTTCCGAAGGTGCTAATCAGCGACAACGGACCCCAATTCAAGAGTTCAAGGCTTCAAACATTTTGCGAAAGACTCAACATTAACCACCGTTTCGCATCAGTCCGCCATGCTCAAACTAACGGACAAGTCGAAGCCGCCAACAAGACCGTCCTAGACGGTCTCAAGAAAAGAGTGCACGCATTAAAAGGAGGATGGGCAGAAGAACTTAGCAGTGTTCTGTGGGCACTTCGAACAACTCCAAAGGAGTCAACTGGAGAAACACCATTCAGTCTGGTGTATGGAACGGAAGCAGTCGCTCCCATCGAAATTGCTGTCTCATCCTACCGCACAACCCATTTCAACGCCCAAGCCAACGAAGTAGACATGCGTCTAGACTTAGACTTGGCTGAAGAAAAAAGGCGTAACTCCGAACATAATCAGGCACGCATGCGTTTGATAACTGCAAGATATTACAACAGGAAGGTGAAAGAAATACAATTCCATGTCGGAGAAATGGTGTGGAGAAGGAATGAATTCTCACATCTCGATCAAATCAACAAGATGTCTCCAAAATGGGAAGACCCTTACAAGGTCATATCCATCCCGTATATCAACGCATATCGCCTTGAAGATGCAAATGGCAATGCCTCTACAAACACATTTAGTGGAGGACACTTGAAGAAATTCCACGGATGAAAGGATAATCTTCTATCACAAAAGGAGCTGTTGTATCAAGCCCTTTTGCTCTTATTTCCATATCGCATCTACTTGTTGAAAAGACCACTCTCTCATATAAAGTGGCATCTTTGTAATAATGTCATGAACCTAATGAAGTTGTTCTATCTTCGTAGGAATATCATTACTCTATGTACGTTACTTGGAAGAAAAACAAAGTAACTACAACAACTATTATCTACACCAACAAGGAGTTTATTTCTCCATTCATAAATTGGCATCTATCTCAAGAAGGTGCCGACAACACAAAGCCATTGCGCTATGTGCACAATCAACTTATATGCCGCAATGACAACCAGCAGATTAACTATCAAAATGACGACTATTCAAGAAGCGTCATCTACAAGCGATTCCTTGGAATAACATCAAGGTCTACTATCAAAATGACAATTATGCTAAAGGCGTCAACTACAAGCAATATCTTGGATTAACACCAAGACCTACTATCAAAAGTGGCATGTTGAGGTATCCTCTTTATAAAGACAAGCCCTATGTTTACTTCTAGAAAATGACATGTTGTGACATCTCTGCTTAGAGGCAAATCCTCATGTTCATAGCCATTCCCTGGAATCAGAACAGGATGGGCAAATACAATACGGGACTGATCACCCCATAAGTGGTGGAAGTTCTCTTGTTAGGCAATGACCCCACGCTACAACAAGTGTGAATTCCTGGTTAGGGTTCACTCTTCATGGCGAATGTCCTCTTGTTAGATGACAACCTCATATTACGAATTCCTGGTTAGGGTTCACTCTTCATGGCGAATGTCCTCTTGTTAGATGACAATCCCATATTACGAATTCCTAGTTAGGGTTCACTCTTCATGGCGAATGTCCTCTTGTTAGATGACAATCCCATAATAGGAACTATTGTTTAAGGTTCACCCTTCATGGCGAATGTCCTCTTGTTAGATGACAACCCCATATTACGAATTCCTGTTTAGGGTTCACTCTATGCGGCAGAAGTCCTCTTGTTAGATGACAATTCTGTAATACGAATTTTCAAACCGTGTTGCATGGTTCCTGGACGCAGAAAACATGCATCACAATTCATATTTTCAAAAAGTGTTACATGGTCCCTGGACACAGGAATCATGTATCACAATAATTTTACCAAATATTTTATCAAATATTTTGTAAAAAATTTTATGTATCAAACACCTTTCCAAATATTTTATCAACAAGCTTTTTAGGGTTCACAAAACACTCCTTCAAAAACCAAAAATGTTTTTACGTATGCTTCCCCAACGCGGGTTGATACACGCTGGCAGGTGCGCACCCTGTTTAAAACTCATAAAATTTACAAGTCGAGTCTTGTACAACGTCGCCTTAGAGTGGAACTAAGAGACGGTATAAACTAGTATCTTGCCCACGCCAAGATAACACATTTCAAACATACTACTTGTTAAGTCTCTATACGCGAATCATTTGACAGGTTTCAACAGATATAACGACAAGCTATGCAGGAAAGACGAGCAACATGCATAACGCATCATGCAAGCAATCTTGAATCAAAAGTGACTATCGGTCACGACTACAGGGAATATGTCAACGTTACTAGTCATCAACACTCAGTAAACACAGTAAGCGATAACGGTATGAAATATTACTAACAAGTTATCATGCAAACTGCTATGTATAAAGCAGGTTCAAACGACGTAGTTCAAAACGAACAAGTCACAAACAACAACCAACGAACAACTCCAACAAAGTTCCAAACACAAACAGAAGCAAAGTGGAAACAAGCCCAACATGCTCAAAATAAAACGAGCAGTTCAAATAGCGGCACCACCTCCAGAAGGCCCGGGGGAAACCTCCATAAACTTAGGAGAAGTAACAATGACGTTTACATCTCCGCTATCATCAACCAACATCTCGTAGTTGGGAAGGCCACACTCCAAAAGGTTCAACGCCTCAATGTGAGAAAGGGCGTAACTCGCATATGGCCCTAACTCGCCAAAAGGGAACCCAGGGTCAAGATCCTTCACACGGGTGAAGTAATCTTCGGAACGCTCGCTCATTAAGTGGTTCACTTTCTCCTCGATAGCAGCTTCAAAATCAGAAGTTCCCAAGTACTTGGTAAAACCCACTTGTACGCCCTTCTCCCGACTCTCCTTACCGAGAGCAAGTAATTCCGCTCCTTGAGAATGAAGATCGTCTGTAACCTTCTTCTCAAGAGCGATCATCTCAGACTCAAGCTTTGACAAGCGAGTATGACGTGCCTCATAACGGCCCTCAGAAGCAGTGACCTTCGAACTCATCACGCGAGCTTCCTCCTTGGTTCGTGACAACTCTTGACATAGAGCGTCACACTTATCCATAGCTGCTTGCTTCGCGCTTACCAGCTCCATAACAAAAGACGACATGTTTACCATGTTGGCAACAACCTGCACACATCAATGCGATAAGCCAAACATAAATCGCAAAAACAACAAACTTGGCAAAAGAATCAAGTTACTTACGGGAGCAAACCGGGATAAGGCACTCTGCGCATAAGCCTCAGCCTCCTCATCAGTCGATGGACAAGAGTGCCTATCACCTGGTGGAACACATCTACGCAACACGCGAACTCCAACCTCTGGAGTGCGAAGTGAAGACTCCTTGGGGAAATAAACTCCACCATTGCCAAAAGGTGCCCAAGTGTCCCCAGTAATATCCAATCCAACTGGGCAGACCAGATGGTCGCGCCTAAGAGGAGGAACCGCTCCAACAAAGAAGGAAAGTGGTTAACAACAAATAACAAAACCACGGAGTACATTCATCAAAAGTATACTTACAGAGTCCGCGGACTTCCACAAGTCAGTTTCCCGACTGGGGGCAGATGGCACTACATTGCGACTCGCGACTTCCTTGCCTTTACGAGTGGAAGTAGCCGCATTTGGCTTCAAGCGCTTGGGATCAATCGGTCCACGCACCACTGTGTCAGTCCGCTTGGAAGAAACGCGAGAATCAGACACTGAGGGAGTATCCCCGGTCACATGAGTAGAAGACCCTTTGCCAGGATCACGTCCCGTATTGGCAGGAGTGATGGGAGCAGGGGCCACCAAAGCCTGATCGGCGCGAGAAGCAATACGCGAAGCCGCCGCATGGAGAGACGAACTCTTTCCGGCAAACCAACCTGCAATATGAATTCACGAAAGACATATAGCCGTTTAAGAGACTATCCATTATGAGTGTCAAGATGCTAAAAAATTGTCAAAGTAAGAATGAAGGACTTACTCATAGCGACAACTCGATCAAAAGGAGGGGAACTCCGCAAGAGGTTAATACGACTCCACAATCTGCAAGAACCAAGCAACAGTCAACGCGCATAGCGAAAGTCAACGCGCATAGCGAAAGTCAACACGCATAGCGAAAGTCAACGCGCGTAGCAAAAGTCAACGCGCGTAGCAAAAGTCAACGCGCGTAGCAAAAGTTAACGCGCATAGCAAAGTTGGTACATACGATAAAAGGGACTAACGTCTTAAGAGGCTATCATGCAAACGGTGGCACTAACGCGGCGAACCGCAAGGATCAAACGCGGCAACACTTAGGAAAGATATTTTTCTAAGGCGTCAAAACAACAAACGATTACTCCTAAAGAAGTTTGGCAATCCTCGTCAACCAACAAATCCGCCAAGGGAAAAAACTACGCATACCGACCAAAAAGCCTCTACACAACGACACGGGGGCAATATGTCCAATCGGGGAATTCTACCTAAACTATCCACGGAAGTGAAATATCGTCTAAGGCATAAACTAACGACGTTAATAACAGCAACCAATCAACAATTATTCGACGTACAAGCACCAATAAGCAGTTCCATACGACAACAACGACAAATAGCTCAAACGAACAACAATACGGCGATATTCGAAATCAAGTCGAAGCTGTCCTGTAAAATCGAGTTTCCAGATTACCTCAAAATGTGGCAAAAAGTATCACAATGGACTCCCCTCGTCGAGACGATTTCAGAAAGGTAAGGACTGCGACGAACAGAGCCCGGGAAGGCGGCGCGTGGCTTACACGCGCCGGCAAGGCGAAACTCACGCGGCGGCGCGTGAGGGCGCGTCTGACGTCTCCTGGTGATTCCGAAGGCGGCGCTGAAATCCTCGTGACAATCTGAGTCGATTGGTGGTGTCAATTTCTGAAAACAACTCAAGGATCAAACACGAAACTTTCGGGATACGCCTAAGCTTTACGACGGTGAAGAAACTATGAGCACACAAATAATTTCTGGAAATGATGAAAGGATTACCTGCAAAGAAGAAGGAATAATGAATTCCCAAAGTGCTGGAAGAATGATTGGGGATTTGTGTAATTACATATCCCAAAAGATGCTTTGGTGATAAGGATTAAAGGAGTAACTCATCTACACTCACGCCTAAGCACTTACGGTATACTCCACCCTCTTTTCTAAATATCTACTCCTACGTACGTGATTATTTTGATATTGCACGTATCAAACCCGTCATTCTACGCGTGTGTTTTCATATCGCATGATTCATGATTTGATAATCGCTAAGTCGTTTTAGAAGTGTACGGATTATATTTCTTGCATCGCGTAATTACGATCTTGCCATGTCCGCTACTTGTGCATGCATGTTGGTAAAAGCATGTTCGCATGACATATTACTAATTGCTTATAACCCTAACGGTAACCATACTTGCACGCTACGTATGCGCATTCTCTATTGCACTAACCGTGATGACAGGAAACAAAGTCATTCGGTCGGAAAACCAAAGGACGGACGAAATCAAGATGTCTACGTCCAACCAACGACCAAAACCGAAAGGTTAGCGTCAAGCTCAAATTGGACACATATCCTAACTTAAAAATAGAGTCAAGAAAGGTTCTAAACCGTTACTTGACTCGGGGGCAAGTGATGGATAAAGTGTCCAATTCGGGTTCGTATTTACATTTCGGGCCTCGTAAACACGTCAAAATTATTTCTCGACTTTAAAAACGTCTCCCAAAGGGTCAAAACGGTCCGGAAGCACGTTACGCGTGTCCGGACCGGACCTCCGGATTGCGCAAAGCAATCCGGACCTCGCCGAATTGCCCAAATTCGACGAGGTCAGGATTGCATTACGGGTATTGTGCGATTACCGTTTTCGCGATTACCGTTACGTGTAGAGAAGTCGAGTTCGCGCATTGCCAATATGGGTGACGGTTACCGCTTGCTTTTGAACCGTCATCAAACCGCTTTAAAACCGGGTCCGGTCCCAAGGAAGCCTATAAATAGGAGGCCTTGGCCACCCATTTTCACACATCCTCTCATTTGCCCAACTTTGGTATTTTGAGCTCTGACTTCTCTCTAGAAATATTTTCTCTCTCTAGAATTACTCTTTTAGCCCTATAGTGACTTAAGCTTCGGAGAGGGCTCCGCTAGCACCACCCCCCCCCTCTCCGTGCTAGCACCGGTCCTTTGTGCAGGAATCAACGCCCAGACGTCCGGACTTGTGCACAGACTACCGCCTTCTGAGACTCAGACGCCCCCCTGAGACACAACCGCGCTTTGAGACACAAACCTTTCCGGGATTCAACCGAACACTCATCAGTGGCACAAACCTCTTTCAGACGAAGGGTTACAGCCCGAAAACCCGCTCAACCATACGAACAGACGCGTCCCCACGACCCAGTTCATCCAGGACGCAACAGGAGCAGCCTTCGCCGTAGCAGCAGCAGTAACCGCGCTGTCAAATCCATGAGTAGAAGGGAACTTTCCAAGTCCCTCTTCAATGTCGGCCTTCATTTCTTCTTCGCGCACTTTCCGACAGGAAACTTTGTGCTTGCCCGCGTTGTCAGAGATTGCCTTCTCAATTGCAGCATTCTCATATTCAAGCTGAACAAGGCGGGCATGATCAGAATCATAACGGGCATCAAAATCCGTCTTCTTCAAAGAAAGACGGCGCACTTCATCCTTAGCTTCCTTAAGCTCCCTGGACAAAGCGGCAGCTTTATCAGCAATGGCACGCTTCTCCTGGACAAGCTCCAACATAAAGGAGGCCATGTGCACCATATCAGAAACAACCTGAAAACAAAAAGACAATAAGCATACATGTTCGGGAACAACGAGCATAGCAAAGCGAAGAAAGATACGCACTGGAGTGAATCCAGATAGCGATCTCTCAACAAAGGTTCGCGCCTCCTCGTCACTCGAGGGCCGAACAAGTCTCTCACCAGGAGGAATAGATCGATGAAGAACGCGCACGCCAACTTCCGGCGTGCTCAGCTGGAAGTTCTTGGGAAAAGTGAGATCTCCTGTCACATATGGCATCCACTTACCATCCGAAATATCACCTTCCAAAGGACGAAGCAAATCCGCACGTCCAAGTGGCGGGAGCACTACATGCAAACCAAATAGAGTTATGCAAAACCCAAAAACAAAGCGCACAAAAGCACACAGTCAAGTGTTCAGCTTATACCAGAAGGAAGAGCACGTTCCACCTCGGACCGCTCCTTCGAGCGGGGGGCAGACAACGCATCCTCGCAACCGTCAACTTCCTTCCCTTTATGACAGGAAGGAGTAGGAATGGTCACAGTAGTCTTCGGACGCTTCGAACTGCTCGAAGAACGCGCCCCAGTGGTGGACCGTTTGGTAGGATCAGGAACGGCAACAACGGGATCAGTAACAAGCGTCTTGCGGCCTGCAAGTAACACACAAAGTTATAACCCAACTAAGAAAATACACAAGGAAGATTGTTTATTCAAACCGTCTACCTTTTCCATGTCTGGAAGCCGCCGATGCTCCAGAAGCAAGAGGTGGAACAATCCTTCCGCTAGAAGCAATCTTGCGAGCGGCTGCCGTCTGCAAAGACGAGCTTTTTCCGTCAAACCAACCTACAGTGAAAAACGGTAAAAGTTATAAAAACGATTAACATACCGAAGCCGCAGAAGGGAGCACATGAATCCCAACATCGACCAACTCCTGATCAGATGCGCGTAGCGAACAAGTAAAGCCGCGCAATTGCTGACAGTGATATATCTGCTTTATCGCCTCCCTATCCGACAAGGAGAGTTCCTGAAAAGCAGGCGCGGGATCAGATTTCCGAATATACTCAACATCCCAAGTCGTACCCGCATCATGAGCAAAAAAGTAATGGTGCCTCCAATGATCGGCAGACCGATCCGCCGCGGCGACTAATCGGTAACTAGAATCCCACTTGGCTTCGCCAAGACCAAGTTCCTCAAAACCATCGCTTTGCAAGTTCGGCCAACGAACTTTCACACTGCACAATCCCGCAGAGTCCGGACTCTTAAGCTGATAAAAGCAGCGAAAGAGGGTGGGAGAGTAATGCCACCCTCATCGGTGTCCAAAACACTATCTACTGGTAAAACCAAGTCTACCTCCAAGTCATCCTCAATGTCAAAATTAAAAGGAGTCTGCGATAGAGGAGTGGTGGACTTACTCATAGCGACAACTCGATCAAAAGGAAGGGAATTCCGCAAGAGGTTACTACGACTTCACAATCTGCAAGAACCAAGCAGAAGTCAGTGCGCATAGCAAAAGTCAACGCGCGTAGCAAAAGTCAACGCGGGTAGCAAAAGTCAACGCGCGTAGCAAAAGTCAACGCGCATAGCAAAAGTCAACGCGCGTAGCAAAAGTCAACGCGCATAGCCAAGTCAACGCGCATAGCAAAGTTGGTACATGCAGTAAAAGGGACCAAAGTCTTAAGAAGCTATCATGCAAACGGTGAGACTAACGGGATGAACCGCGAGGATCAAACGCGGCAACACTTAGGAAAAATATTATTCTAAGGCGTCAAGACAACAAACGGTTACTCCTAAAGTCGTTTGGCAATTCTCGTCAACCAACGAACCCGTTAAGGGAAAAAACTACGCATACCGATCAAAAAGCCTCTACGCAAAGACACGGGGGCAATATGTCCAATCGGGGAATTCTACCTCAACTATCCACGGAAGTGAAAAATCTTCTAAGGCATGAACTGATGGATATGTGTCCAATTCGGGTTCGTATTTATATTTCGGGTTTCGTAAACACGTCAAAATTACATCTCGACTTGAGAAACGTCCCCCAAAGGGTCAAAACGGTCCGGAAGCGCTTTACGCGCATCCGGACCGGACCTCCGGATTGCATTTGCAACCCGGACGTCCGGGTTGCTTGCAATCCGGACCTCGCCGAATTGCCCAAATTCGACGAGGTCCGGATTGCATTACGGGTATTGTGCGATTACCGTTTTCGCGATTACCGTTACGTGTAGAGAAGTCGAGTTCGCGCATTGCCAATATGGATGACGGTTACCGCTTGCTTTTGAACCGTCATCAAACCGCTTTAAAACCGGGTCCGGTCCCAAGGAAGCCTATAAATAGGAGGCCTTGGCCACCCATTTTCATCATCCTCTCATTTGCCCAACTTTGGTATTTTGAGCTCTGACTTCTCTCTAGAAATATTTTCTCTCTCTAGAATTACCCTTTTAGCCCTATAGTGACTTAAGCATCGGAGAGGGCTCCGCTAGCACCCCCCCCCCCCCCCTCTCCGTGCTAGCACTGGTCTTTTGTGCATAAATCGACGCCCAGACGTCTGGACTTGTGCACAGACCACCGCCTTTTTGAGACTCAGACGCCGCCTGAGACACAACCGCTTTTTCGAGACACAGACCTTTCTGGGACTCAACCGAACACTCGTCAGTGGCACAAACCTCTTTCAGACGAAGGGTTACAGCCCGAAAACCCGCTCAACCATACGAACAGACGCGTCCCCACGACCCAGTTCATCCAAGACGCAACATTGGCGCCGTCTACGTGATTCGAACAAGAAGCTACCGTACCGCAAAGTCATGACGAGTGATCACAACGCTCTCACTAAGGCCAATCCGTCAAAAACCAGGAAGCGCTTTAGACGTCATAAAAGGTCCATAATGTCTCCCGTGCCAGCAAGCAGTGTGCCATCCGCACAGCACGGCCTAAATTTCCAGGCATCCACGTGATACATGGAGGCTTTTGAGCAGGAGGCGAAACATCATACGAAAGAGAAATATACGCTTCCCTGATGATCCATGAGCCCAGAGGCAGTCAGCAAGGAGACGTTGTCCTAGAAGACGCCATTGGCTTTTCTTCAGAAGACAAGACGCACATAATATTTCCGCATGATGATGCCTTAGTCATAACCATGACAATCGACGACATGGACATCAAGCGTATCTTGGTCGATGGAGGAAGTTTGCCCAACATCATCACAAAAGACGTCATCCTAGCTCTGGGGAGAAAGAAGGATGCCAACAGAATGAATTCACCCTTAGTGGGATTCATGGAAGATGCAAGTTACCCATTGGGGTCCATAACACTGCCAGTTATACTGGGAGAAGGCTGCTCACGTCTCCAAATTGCAGTACCATATTTGTGGTAGTACAAAAACTTGACGCATACAATGGTATCTTAGGATACGCAACCATGAATGCGTGGGGAATGGTGCCATCCACGGCACACCAGAAGATCAAATTCCCAACTGCAGCCGGAATCGGTGAAGTCAAAGGAGACCAACTGTTATCAAAGGATTGTTACAATGTGGCAATCCAAATAACGTCAAGCCAGACAAGGATGACGTGCCCATCATTGATGATGATCCAAGAGAAGGCCGTGCCCGACCGGCCCCAGTAGAAGAGTTAAAACAAATAAAGATCGACGAGCCAGACAGAATGGTCCAAATCGGAGCATCCCTGTCAGAAGATGAAGTGATAGAAATCACAGCACTCCTCAAAGAGTACAAAGAGCTATTCGCATGGTCACCAAGCGATATGCCCGGAATAAGCGCAGACGTCATTTCCCATAAGCTCAACATCAAGCCAGGAACTCGAGCAATAGCCCAGAAACTTCGACCCCTCGGGGGAAACAAGAAGCTGGCAATCAGAGAAGAAGTGGGAAAACTGCTTGACGCAGGATTCATTGAAGAATCAAGATACCAAACATGGGTGGAAAACCTGGTGTTGGTACCTAAATCAAGTGGCAAGTTAAGAATGTGCATCGATTACAGAGATCTCAAGAACGCATGCCCCAAGGATTCATATCCCCTCCCAAGAATCGACCAACTAGTCAATGCCACCGCCGGCCATGAATTAATGTCCGTAATGGATGCATACTCAGGATACAACTAGATCCCGATGTTCAAAGATGATGCACCGCATACTGCATTCTATGCAGATAGCGAAATATACAACTACACGGTGATGCCATTCGACCTAATCAATGCGGGAGCAACATACATGCGAATGGTCAATACCATCTTTGGCAATCTAATCGGAACCAAAATGGAGGCATACGTGGACGACATGGTCGTGAAGTCAACCAAAAGGCGCAACCATGTCGACGACCTGCGAGCAATCTTCAAAAGAATGCGCGAATATCAAGTCCGCCTAAATCCAACAAAATGCGCTTTCGGCGTACAATCAGGAAAAATCCTGGGATTCATGGTGAGCCAGAGGGGGATAGAAGCTAACCCAGAGAAGGTGAGGGCGATTGAAGAAATGGTGTCCCCAAGGAAACATAAGGAAGTCCAACAACTAAATGGCCGCCTAGCAGCCTTAAACAGATTCCTTGCCAGGATAGGCGACAAGGCACTCCCTTTCTTTGAAGTCTTGCGTGCAAACAAGAAGTTTGAATGGACACCAGTGTGCGAAGAGGCCTTTCAGCAATTAAAAAAACACTTGCGCACATTGCCAGCATTGGCAAAACCAATACAAGGCGAGCCCCTCTTCCTGTACATATCAGTGAGCAACACGGCAGTCAGCTCAGTTCTTATCAAACAAAATGGGACTACCCAACTCCCAGTATACTACGTAAGCAAGATACTCGCAAAGTACGAGATAAACTACATGCCAATCGAGAAATACCTGTACGCGCTTATAATAGCAGCAAGGAAGCTGAGGCCATACTTCCACGCACACGAAGTAACAGTCTTAACAGACCAACCCCTGAAGCACATCCTGTCAAAGCCAAACATGTCGGGAAAGCTAACAAAGTTGTCGGTGGAGTTAAGTGAATTCCGCATTCACTTTGCTCCTCGAACGGTGATCAAGGGGCAAGCATTGGCAGACTTCATTGCAGAATTCACCAGGATAACACCCGACACAGATGCCCAAGTCGGACCTCAACAAATGGAAGAACATACCGAAGTATGGCAAATGTACACCGACGGATCTTCAAACGTAGGAGGATCAGGTGCCGGATTCCTCCTAATACCTCCCGATGGATCTAATCCGTTGAAGTATGCTCTAAACTTAACATTTAGAGCAACAAACAACGAGGAGGAGTACGAGGCATTGATAACTGGCTTAAGAATTGCAAAAGGTGTTGGAGTTAAACATCTACGAGTGAAGTGCGATTCGCAGTTAGTTGTCAATCAAGTCAAAGGCGAATACGCGGCAAAGTCAGAAAATATGCAAAAGTACCTGGGGCAAGCAAAAGACCTCATCACAAGCTTCGATACCTTCGACATCATCGCGGTGCCTAGAGAAGAAAATCAAGAAGCTGATGACTTGAGCAAATTCGCACAAGGCAATGAACAAGGCAAAGAAACGCATTTCGTGGAAAACAGAATCTTGTCAGTAATTGACAAATTCGAAGTCTTGTGCATGAATCCAGATCCAGATTGGAGGACCCCAATATTGGCATATCTCAAAGACCACAAGCTCCCCGAAGACAAAGTTCAAGCCCAAAAAATTCAAAGACAACCGTCAATTACGCGTTGATAGATGACGAGCTTTACAAGAAAGGATTTTCAACCCCATACCTAAGGTGCATCACCTTTCGGGAAGGCCAGAAAGTGTTAGAAGATTTGCATAAAGGCCAAGCAGCCTGCCATGAAGGTGCGAGATCTCTAATACGCAAGACATTGAGCTTAGGATACTATTGGCCAACCATGAAGAACCAAGCTACGCACTTGGTCACAGAATGCGAATCTTGCCAACTTTATTCAAGAAGTATCACGGCACCAACCGCCGAGCTAAGCCCAATTGCAAGCTCCTGGCCATTCGCACAATGGGGGATCGATTTGGTGGGTCCACTTCCAAAATCAAAAGGCCAAACCAAGTACATTGTCGTCGCAATCGATTACTTTTCAAAGTGGATCGAGGCAAAGGCATTGGCACAAACAACCGATACACAAATAATGGATTTCATCTGAAATCACATCATCGCACGATATGGAGTTCCGAAGGTGCTAATCAGCGACAACGGACCACAATTCAAGAGCTCAAGGCTTCAAACATTTTGCGAAAGACTCAACATTAACCACCGTTTCGCATCAGTCCGCCATGCTCAAACTAACGGACAAGTCGAATCCGCCAACAAGACCGTCCTGGACGGTCTCAAGAAAAGAGTGCACGCATTAAAAGGAGGATGGGCAGAAGAGCTTAGCAGTGTACTGTGGGCACTTCGAACAACTCCAAAGGAGTCAACTGGAGAAGCACCATTCAGTCTGGTGTATGGAACGGGAGCGAACACCATTCAGTCTGGTGTATGGAACGGAAGCAGTCGCTCCCAACGAAATTGCTGTCTCATCCTACCGCACAACCCATTTCAACGCTCAAGCCAACGAAGTATACATGCGTCTAGACTTAGACTTGGCTGAAGAAAAAAGGCGTAACTCCGAACATAATCAGGCACGCATGCGTTTGATAACTGCAAGATATTACAACAGGAAGGTGAAAGAAAGACAATTCCATGTCGGAGAAATGGTATGGAGAAGGAATGAGTTCTCACATCTCGATCAAATCAACAAGATGTTTCCAAAATGGGAAGGCCCTTACAAGGTCATATCCATCCCGTATATCAACGCATATCGCCTTGAAGATGCAAATGGAAATGCCTCTACAAACACATTTAGTGGAGGACACTTAAAGAAATTCCATGGATGAAAGGATAATCTTCTATCACAAAATGAGTTGTTGTATCAAGCCCTTTTGCTCTTATTTCCATATCGCATATACTTGTTGAAAAGTCCACTCTCTCATATAAAGTGGCATCTTTGTAATAATCTCATGAACCTAATGAAGTTGTTCTATCTTCGTAGGAACATCACTAGTCTATGTACGTTACTTGGAAGCAAAACAAAGTAACTACAACAACTATTATCTACACCAACAAGGAGTTTATTTCTCCATTCATAAACTGGCATCTATCTCAAGAAGGTGCCGACAACACAAAGCCATTGCGCTATGTGCACAATCAACTTATATGCCGCAATGACAACCAGCGGATTAACTATCAAAATGACGACTATTCAAGAGGCGTCATCTACAAGCAATTCCTTGGAATAACATCAAGGTCTACTATCAAAATGACGACTATTCAAGAGGCGTCATCTACAAGCAATTCCTTGGAATAACATCAAGGTCTACTATCAAAATGACAATTATGCTAAAGGCGTCAACTACAAGCAATATCTTGGATTAACACCAAGACCTAATATCAAAAGTGGCATGTTGAGGTATCCTCTTTGTAAAGACAAACTCCATGTTTACTTCTAAAAAATGACATGTTGTGACATCTCTTGTTAGAGGCAAATCCTCATGTTCATAGCCATTCCCTGGATTCAGAACAGGATGGGCAAATACAATACGGGACTGATCATCCCATAAGTGGCGGAAGTCCTCTTGTTAGACAACGACCCCACGCTACAACAAGTGTGAATTCCTGTTTAGGGTTCACTCTTCATGGCGAATGTCCTCTTGTTAGATGACAATCCCATATTACGAATTCCTGGTTAGGGTTCACTCTTCATGGCGAATGTCCTCTTGTTAGATGACAATCCCATATTACGAATTCCTAGTTAGGGTTCACTCTTCATGGCGAATGTCCTCTTGTTAGATGACAATCCCATATTACGAATTCCTGTTTAGGGTTCACCCTTCATGGCGAATGTCCTCTTGTTAGATGAATATCCCATATTACGAATTCCTGTTTAGGGTTCACTCTATACGGCAAAAGTCCTCTTGTTAGATTACAATTCCTTACTACAGATTTTAAAACCGTGTTGCATGGTTCCTGGACGCAGAAAACATGCATCACAATTCATACTTTCAAAAAGTGTTACATGGTCCCTGGACGCAGGAATCATGTATCACAAATATTTTACCAAATATTTTGTCAAATATTTTATCAAATATTTTATGTATCAAACACCTTTCCAAATATTTTATCAACAACCTTTTTAGGGTTCACAAAATACTTCTTCAAAAACCAAAATGTTTTTACGTATGCTTCCCCAACGCGGGTTGATACACGCTGGCAGGTGCGCACCCTATTTAAAACTCATAAAATTTACAAGTCGAGTCTTGTACAACGTCGCCTTAGAGTGGAACTAAGAGACGGTATAAACTAGTATCTTGCTCAAGCCAATATAACACATTTCAAACATACTACTTGTAAAATCGCTATACGCGAGTCACTTGACAGGTTGCAACATATATAGCGGCAAGCTATGCAGAAAAGATGAGCAACATGCATAACGCATCATGCAAACAATCTTGAATCAAAAAGTGGCTATTGGTCACGATTGCGGGGACTACGTCTACGTTACTAGTCATCCACGTTCAATAAACACAGTAAGCGATAACGGTATGAAATATTACTAACAAGTTATCATGCAAACTGCTATGTATAAAGCAGGTTCAAACGACGTAGTTCAAAGCGAACAAGTCAGACAACAACCAAGGAACAACTCCAACAAAGTTCCAAACAAAAACAGAAGCAAAGTGGAAACGAGCCCAACATGCTCAATATAAAACGAGCAGTTCAAATAGCGCCACCACCTCAAGGAGGCCCGGGGGCAACCTCCATAAACTCAGGAGAAGTAACAATGACGTTTACATCTCCGCTATCATAAACCAACATCTCGTAGTTGGGAAGGCCACACTCCAAAAGGTTCAACGCCTCAATGTGAGAAAGGGCGTAACTCGCATATGGCCCTAACTCGCCAAAAGGGAACCCAGGGTCAAGATCCTTCACACGGGTGAAGTAATCTTCGGAACGCTCGCTCATCAAGTGGTTCACTTTCTCCTCGACAGCAGCTTCAAAATCAGAAGTTCCCAAGTACTTGGTAAAACCCACTTGCACGCCCTTCTCCCGACTCTCCTTACCGAGAGCAAGTAATTCCACTCCTTGAGAATGAAGATCGTCTGTAACCTTCTTCTCAAGAGCGATCATCTCAGACTCAAGCTTTGATAAGCGAGTATGGCGCGCCTCATAACGGCCCTCAGAAGCAGTGACCTTCGAACTCATCACGCGAGCCTCCTCCTTGGTTCGTGACAACTCTTGACATAGAGCGTCACACTTATCCATAGCTGCCTGCTTCGCGCTTACCAGCTCCATAACAAAAGAAGACATGTTTACCATGTCGGCAATAACCTGCACACATTAATGCGATAAGCCAAACGTAAATCGCAAAAACAACAAACTTGGCAAAAGAATCAAGTTACTTATGGGGGTGAACCGGGATAAGGCACTATGCGCATAAGCCTCAGCATCCTCATCAGTCGATGGACAAGAATGCCTATCACCTGGTGGAACACATCTACGCAACACACGAACTCCAACCTCTGGAGTGCGAAGTGAAGACTTCTTGGGAAAATAAACTCCACCATTACCAAAAGGTGCCCAAGTGTCCCCAGTAATATCCAATCCAACTGAGCAGACCAGATGGTCACGCCTAAGAGGAGGAACCGCTACAACAAAGAAGGAAAGCGGTTAACAACAAATAACAAAACAACGGAATACATTCATCAAAAGTATACTTACAGAGTCCGCGGACTTCCACAAGTCGGTTTCCCGACTGTGGGGGCAGATGGCGCTACATTGCGACTCGCGACTTCCTTGCCTTTACGAATGGAAGTAGCTGCATTTGGCTTCAAGCGCTTGGGATCAGTCGGGCCACGCGCCACTATGTCAGTCCGCTTGGAAGAAACGCGAGAATCAGACACTAGGGAAGTATCCCCGGTCACATGAGTAGAAGACCCTTTGCCAGGATCACGCCCCGAATTGGCAGGAGTGATGGGGGCAGGGGCACCAAAGCATGATCATCGCGAGAAGCAATACGCGAAGCCGCTGCATGGAGAGACGAACTCTTTCCGGCAAACCAACCTGCAACATGAATTCACGAAAGACATATAGCCGTTTAAAAGGCTATCCATAATGAATGTCAAGATGCTCAAAATTTTTCAAAGTATGAATGAAGGACTTACTCATAGCGACGACTCGATCAAAAGGAAGGGAATTCTGCAAGAGGTTACTGCGACTTCACAATCTGCAAGAACCAAGCAAAAGTTAACGCGCGTAGCAAAAGTCAACGCGCGTAGCGAAAGTCAACGCGCGTAGCGAAAGTCAACGCGCGTAGCAAAAGTCAACGCGCATAGCAAAATTGGTACGTGCGATAAAAGGGACTAACGTCTTAAGAGGCTATCATGCAAACGGTGGGACTAACGCGACGAACCGCGAGGATCAAACACGGCAACGCTTAGGAAAATATTTTTCTAAGGCGTCAAAACAACAAACGGCTACTCCTAAAGTCGTTTAGCAATCCCCGTCAACCAACAAACCCGACAAGGGAAAAAACTACGCATACCGACCAAAAAGGCTCTACTCTAAGACACGGGGGCAATATGTCCAATCGGGGAATTCTACCTCAACTATCCACGGAAGTGAAAAATCGCCTAAGACATGAACTAACGACGATAGTAACGGCAACCAATCAGCAATTACTCGACATACAAATACCAATAAGCAGTTCCATACGACAAAAACGACAAATAGCTCAAATAAACAACAATACGGCGACATTCGAAATCAAGTCCAAGCTGTCCTGTAAAATCGAGTTTCCAGATTACCTCAAAACGTGACGAAAAGTATCACAATGGACTCCCCTCGTCGAGGCGATTTCAGAAAGGTAAGGACCGCGGCGAACGGAGCACGGGAAGGCGGCGCGTGGGTTACACGCGCCGGCAAGGCGGAGCTCACGCGGCGGCGCGTGAGGGCGCGTCCGGCGTCGTCTGGAGGTTCCAAAGGCGGCGCTGGAATCCTCGTGACAATCTGAGTCGATTGGTGGTGTCAATTTCTGAAAACAAGTCAAGGATCAAGCACGAAACCTTCGGGATACGCCTAAGCTTTACGACGGTGAAGAAATTGTGAACACACAAATAATTTCTGGATATGATGAAGGGATTACCTGCAAAGAAGAAGGAATAATGAATTCCCAAAGTGCTGGAAGAATGATTGTGGATTTGTGTAATTACATATCCCAAAAGATGCCTTGGTGATAAGGATTAAAGGAGTAACTCATCTACACTCACGCCTAAGCACTTAGGGTATACTCCACCCTCTCTTCTAAATATCTACTCCTACGTACGTGATTATTTTGATATTGCACGTATCAAACCCGTCATTCTACGCGTATGTTTTCATATCACATGATTCATGATTTGATAATCGCTAAGTCGATTTAGAAGTGTTCGGATTATATTTCTTGCATCGCGTAATTACGATCTTGCCATGACCGTTACTTGTGCATGCATGTTGATAAAAGCATGTTCGCATGATGTATTACTAATTACTTATATCCCTAACGGTAACCATACTTGCACGCTACGTATGCGCATTCTCTATTGCACTAACCGTGATGACAGGAAACAAAGTCATTCGGTCGGAAAATCAAAGGACAGACGAAATCAAGATGTCTACGTCCAACCAACGACCAAAACCGAAAGGTTAGCGTCAAGCTCAAATTGGACACGTATCCTAACTTAAAAATAGAGTCAAGAAAGGTTCTAAACAGTTACTTGACTCGGGGGCAAGTGATGGATATGTGTCCAATTCGGGTTCGTATTTATATTTCGGGCTTCGTAAACACGTCAAAATTACATCTCGACTTGAGAAACGTCTCCCAAAGGGTCAAAACGGTCCGGAAGTGCGTTACGCGCATCCGGACCGGACCTCCGGATTGCGCAAAGCAATCCGGACCTCCGGATTGCATTACGGGTATTATGCGATTACCGTTTTCGCAATTACCGTTATGTGTAGAGAAGTCGAGTTCGCGCATTGCCAATATGGATGACGGTTACCGCTTGCTTTTGAACCGTCATCAAACCGCTTTAAAACCGGGTCCGGTCCCAAGGAAGCCTATAAATAGGAGGCCTTGGCCACCCATTTTCATCATCCTCTCATTTGCCCAACTTTGGTATTTTGAGCTCCGACTTCTCTCTAGAAATATTTTCTCTCTCTAGAATTACCATTTTAGCCCTATAGTGACTTAAGCATCGGAGAGGGCTCCGTTAGCACCACCCCCCCCCCCCTCTCCGTGCTAGCACTGGTCCTTTGTGCAGAAATCGACGCCCAGACGTCTGGACTTGTGCACAGACCACCGCCTTTTTGAGACTTAGACGCCGCCTGAGACACAACCGCTTTTTCGAGACACAGACCTTTCCGGGACTCAACCGAACACTCGTCAGTGGCACAAACCTCTTTCAGACGAAGGGTTACAGCCCGAAAACCCGCTCAACCATACGAACAGACGCGTCCCCACGAGCCAGTTCATCCAGGACGCAACATGAACTAACGACAATAACAACGAAAACCAACCAGCAATTATTCAACACGCAAACACCAATGAGAAATTCCATACGACAACAACGACAAATAGCTCAAACGAACAACAATACGGCAACACTCAAAATCAAGTCGAAGCTGTCCTGTAAAATCGAGTTTTCAGACTACCTCAAATGTGACGAAAAGTATCTCAATGGACTCCCCTCGTCGAGACGATTTCAGAAAGGTAAGGACCGCGACGAACGGAGCACGGGAAGACGGCGCGTGGGTTACACGCGCCGGCAGGGCGAAGCTCACGCGGCGGCGCGTGAGGGCGCGTCCGGCGTCGTCTGGTGATTCCGAAGGCGGCGCTGGAATCCTCGTGGCAATCTGAGTCGATTGGTGGTGTCAATTTCTGAAAACAAGTCAATGATCAAACACGAAACTTTCGGGATGCACCTAAGGTTTATGGCGGTGAAGAAACTATGAACACACAAATGATTTCTGGAAATGGTGAAGTAATTACCTGCAAAGAAGAAGGAATGATGAATTCCCAAAGAGCTGGAAGAATGATTGGGGATTTGTGTAATTACATATCCCAAAAGATTCCTTGGTGATAAGGATTAAAGGAGTAATTCATCTACACACACGCCTAAATACTTACGGTATACTCCACCCTCTTCTAAGTGTTTATTCCTACATACATGATTATTTTGATATTACGCGTATCAAACCCGCCATTCTACACGCATGTTTTCATATCGCATGATTCATGATTTGATAATCACTAAGTCGTTTTAGAAGTATACGGATTATATTTCTTACGTCACGTAATTACGTTCTTGCCATGACCGTTATTTATGCATGCACGTTGATAAAAGCATGTTCGCATGACGTATTACTAATTGCTTATATCCCTAACGGTAACCATACTTGCACGCTACATATGCGCATTCTCTATTGCACTAACCATGATGACAGGAAATAAAGTCATTTGGTCGGAAAATCAAAGGACGGACGAAATCAAGACTTCTACGTCCAACCAACGACCAAAACCGAAAGGTTAGCGTCAAGCTCAAATTGGACGCGTATCCTAACTTAAAAATAGAGTCAAGAAAGGTTTTAAACCGTTACTTGACTCGGGGGCAAGTGATGGATATGTGTCCAATTCGGGTTCGTATTTATATTTCGGGCCTCGTAAACACGTCAAAATTACATCTCGACTTGAAAAACGTCTCCCAAAGGGTCAAAACGGTCCGGAAGCGCATCACGCGCGTCCGGATTGCATTGCAACCCGGACCTCTGGATTGCGCGGCAATCCGGACCTCGCCGAATTGCCCAAATTCGACGAGGTCCGGATTGCATTACGGGTATTGTGCGATTACCATTTTCACGATTACCGTTACGTGTAGAGAAGTCGAGTTCGCGCATTGCCAATATGGATGACGGTTACCGCTTGCTTTTGAACCGTCATCAAACCGCTTTAAAACCGGGTCCGGTCCCAAGGAAGCCTATAAATAGGAGGCCTTGGCCACCCATTTTCACTCATCCTCTCATTTGCCCAACTTTGGTATTTTGAGCTCTGACTTCTCTCTAGAAATATTTTCTCTCTCTAGAATTACCCTTTTATCCCTAAAGTGACTTAAGCATCGGAGAGGGCTCCGCTAGCACCACCCCCCCTCCTCTTCGTGCTAGCACCGGCCCTTTGTGCAGGAATCGACGCCCCAGACGTCCGGACTTGTGCACAGACCACCGCTTTTGAGACTCAGGCGCCGCCTGAGACACAACCGCTCTTTGAGACACAGACCTTTCCGAGACTCAGCCGAACACTCGTCAGTGGCACAAAACCTCTTTCAGACGAAGGGTTACAGCCCGAAAACCCGCTCAACCATTCAGACAGACGCGTCCCCACGACCCAGTTCATCCAGGACGCAACACTATATATATATATATATATATATATATATATGCTAAATAATATTTAAGATAAATTATATATATATATATATATATGTTAGTGGATGTTGAGAAAAGAAATCCACAAAAAAGAAAAGATGTCCAGAAAAAGTGAAAAAAAGAGTTGTTCGTTAGTTGTGAGTTTCCAACTATATAATACATGGGGCACATTTGGAATTAACCAAGTAAACAGAAAGTAAAAAAAAAAAAAAAAATTGTTTCTCGCGGGGTGGTCCTAGGGGCCTTTATCAGAAGGGATGATATTTTTCATTCTCATTTAAAGGAATAAGGCGCTGAACTACCACAGCATTGTTAAATGGTTAGCACAAAATCGTATTGCATGAGAAGAAAGCGTGTTTATATATAAATATGTGTACATATTGTTACTTTAATTATGTAAGATTTGATTTGATTTTTTTTTTCTAAAAATTATAGTATGCGAAGAATTTGATTATATAAAAATTTGTTTATGTTGGCCATTAGGGTACGTCACATATAATTATGCCAAGTTTTTAAATAATTTTTCTAATTCCTAATAGCATATTATAACATTTAATTGGTGCATATCATACATACATACATTTCTATTCATATACGGCATGTCATATTACTTAGTTTAAAATCTTTCAAAACCTCTCATTTATTCTCAAAATAAATCAAAGCTTTAATCATCTTTCATTATTTTAATGTAAATTTATTTTTTTATACATACTAATTAAAATTCATAATTCATATTACATATAAAGCAAGTGTGTGTGTTAATTTTACAAATAAATATGCGCATATATTGTTATTTGATACCGCAATTCTGTATATTGTGATTTTTGTTACGAAAGTAGAGAGGTAATAGAATGAGAGAACTTGAGGATGATCTTATTATCACACATAAGGGCCCTTATATAGGGATTACATAGACTTGGAGAGAAAGTAAAATCAATATAAGGAATGTCTAAATAAGGAATATGATATATGCACATAATATTGAACATCCATAATATATATTTTCATAACACTCCCCCTTGGATGTTCATAAGGGAATTGTGCCTCGTTAAAACCTTACTAGAAAAAACCCAGTGGGATAAAAATCTAGTGAAGGAAAAAGAGTACACAATTATGGATCCCTTTTGTAAGTTGCCTCGTTAAAAACCTTACCAGGAAAACCCAGTGGGATAAAACCTTGGTTAAGGGAAAAAGAGTGCAGCGTTGTAGATTCTCCCCCTGATGTTGACATCGCGTAATTTCATTAAAACGACGCAATTCAGTATTGTACACCAATCTTCAAATTTCGCAGTCGATAAACCTTCAGGAATAAATCCGCACATACTCGTTGGATGTTATGTTGCCTTCTTCTAAACATCGTGTATGAAAAATAACTTGGGAATATATGTTTCGTCTTGTCTCCTTTGATGTAACATTATTCTTCAACTGGAGCTATATAACCTGCATTATCTTTAAATATAAAAAATAATGGTACATTTCATAATCTAACTTGCATTTTGCATAGCCAACTGATTTAGGACTTGATTCTATCCGATAATAAACTTATGTTTCGTCTTGTCTCCTTTGATGTAACATTATTCTTAACATTGTTAAAATTTCACTATACTGGAGAAGAACTAAATCTTGCTTATAACCAATAATACATCACGTTCATTCTAATTAGCAAGATATATTAGCGCTAATGTAGCACTATATAAGGTACTTCTGGACCATTATGTTCTTCATCAATCTCACGAGGACGAAAAATATATTTATTCAAATCTATCATTCTTACAACCATTAAGGTACTCAATAGATGTGTAGCTATGCAAAATAGCTTTAAGAAATTTTTCTTATTGGACAAGAATATTATCAATCAATATATTAAGTACTCGATCTTCAGGTCGAGCCAAACATTTTTCCTTTCAATATATTTCGTCTGAATTTTAACATCATCAAAAATTGATTGTATTTAAAACTCTTCAGGAGTTTCAATATCTTCAAATTCTCCCCCTCACGCGATGCCTCTTTTTAGCTATAGCGTGATCAACTCAGCTTATCAAATATCAAATTGCTTTATCCGTATACTTATATTAGCATTCGCTACAACTTAGCTCAAATGTTGATATAGTAAGGATAATATACCATAAGCAACCCGTAAATGGTACAATATTTATATCATCCAACATTCTTGAAAATATTCATGTTAGCATTTTAAATCCTTCTGGGATTTTTATGTGGATTTCCCTATCAAATTAGCCACCCAAATAGGCTATAAAATTATTCATATCATGAGACGCATATTAAAACATTGTATGTACTGCAAACATAATAATGTATTTGACGGTTATTGCTCCACCAAATGATTCATATAATAATTGTCATCTTTCTGTGGAAAAGTCTTAGTACCACGGGTTGTGCCTATCTTACGAGGCAATCTATTTACGCATAAATTATTTATATACACTGGCTATCACATTCTGCATTTTTCATGCTCTTACTTGTGTCTTTTCAAGCTTTGGCCAATCATAGTGATTCTTTGACATATTGAGCTCAAGATCCTCATCTTGTTTTATGAATTAACTCATGAATAATATTCAAAACAGTTGTCGACAACTTGATCTGCCTGGTTCCATAAATTCTAATTAATAACATAACTCATCGAGATCTCTTTATTACAATTATTTTCAGGTACCTGAACCACTTTTGGGGTTTCATATTTAGTTATGTCTCTTTTCCTTTTTGGGAAATCGCCTCCGTAATAAGACCATATTTATCTATTTTCTTTCCGTGATCCATTCTTGTTAAAAATACTTGGAACCAATATCACACACTTTAGGCGTGAATTATTTTTCATTATAATTTGTCATGCTAGGACATTTCAAATTGGAGCATTTGCAGCTGGTACTTGATTTATGACTTTCTGGGTCTCATAAAGTCACTTAATAGGCAGTATCTGAAAATGTTTCTCTTTGAACTTCAGGTTCATATTATCAATGTGCGAGGATCTAAATGAGATAATAACAATTTTTTTCAGTCAATCTCTTTTCTGCCGGCTACTTTTTTTCTCCCCCTAATGTTGGGAAAAGTTGTTCAACAATGACAATCGACACTCTTGCTTTATATATATATATAAGTCATTGTTCTCTAATAATTGGTTTATAGACAAAATATTTTCCCAACATTCCAGACCCATGTTTGTGTGTTGCGGTGGAACAATTCAAACATATTTCGCACATCATAAATTAATATATGAGAAATTTGTCTCTTTACAAAAATTGGTTGTAATGGGTGATGGGTTCCGATGTAAACGTTAGCCCTGTTAACAGTCAATAAACGGCGAGTAAGTCCAGTGGGCCTCGTGAAAGGCCTGGAAGGCCCAGAAGCCCGGTATGAAGGGTCCCGACTTTAGCGGTCCCGATATATGAGCTGAATGCTCCCGACGAGATGCCTTTGAGAAGGCCCCGATAGTAAAGCCCCGAGGAAGCTGGACCTGTCTCGTGAGACAAGGGGTCCTGGGTGGTGACCTAGAATGAGATAACTCTGGAGTCCCCGATAGGAGTCGGGACTTGTGATCAGAGGATAAGACCGAGAAACCCGCCTACTAGATAGAGTAGCGGGGAGACGGTTAAGATACAGATAACCTCTCCCGAGATACGCAGGGCGTGCCCGAGATACGCGGAGAGTGGGCGAGATACGCGGAGCGTGGGGCGAGATATATGGAATCCTGAACGAGATATGCGGAATCGTGGGTAAAACTGCCAGGCGCGGTTACAGGTAACTGAGTAACTTCCCCTCCTATATAAAGGAGGAAGTTACCTCAGAAAAGAGACATTCTAATACGAACTTAGATTACTGCTTACCACCCCATCATTCATACACTCATTTAAGCATCGGAGAGGGATTCTGGGTCACCACCCAAGTCATCCCCTTTTGCAGGATTACGCGGAGCCCAGGAGTTCAAGCTTTCCGTCAAGAACGTAACGGAGCTTCGCCCGTGATCCAACATTGGCGCCGTCTGTGGGAAACTTACGAAAAGCCAAAATAGTTTCTACTAGATCGATGGCTGGTGGTGGCAAGAAGAAGTAAGTCCAGGCCGGCAGTTCTCGCCCTGCTGGAACTGTGAATTCCCCGTTGCCGGAGTATGCTGCTGAACAAGGTGAGCACCCTGCTGTTTCTCAAACAGGGGGGCATGGTGGAGATTATGAGGTCTCAGTCCGAAACACAGCGGTGAACAGGGAGGATATCCCGCGAAGGGAGGTGGATGCTCCTCCAAACCCGGTGGGGCACAGAGAAGAAATCCCGCGAAGGGAGGTAGGTGCTTCCTCAAACTCGGAGTTGGCCAAGGCAGTAGCCGATGTTATGCCTATGTTCTTGGCGGCCATGAAGGCTCTGCTGGACAAAAGAGAGACTGCCAGAAGGGCAGAGGAGCTGCCTCCACGAGAGGAGTTGCCTCCACCTCCTCCAAAGGAGGTTCAAGAAGAACAGGAGGTTCAGCCCAGGAATAAGGGTAAGGAACCCGCGCACTCGGAGAAGTTCGTGGTTGACGGTCCCGGACCGGTACAGCACAGGACCATTCCCCTGAATGGCCCCATCACCCCCGACCAGGTGGTGAAAATCGTCAACATCTGCATGGGTGACCAGAAGCATATGACATCGGAACTGAGGGACCGATCCACTCATCCTTTTGTTCCGCGGCTGTTGGATACTGTCGCCCAGCCAGGGCTAGGCATCCCGACCATCAAGGAGTATGATGGTGAAGGAGACCCGGTCCGCCATGTTCAGAGGCATGTCCAGGCCTGTATGGGTAGGACCTCGAATGATGACCTCGTGTGTTCGCTGTTCCCGATCACCTTGGGAGAAAGGGCCATGACATGGTTTTTCAGCCTACCACCGGGAAGTATTACCTGTTGGGCTGATATGCACGACCGCTTCATCAAGCAATACCAAGGTCGTAGGCGTCTCTTGAAGAGCGTGAGGTCTTTGACCCATGTGGTGCAGAGATCTGACGAATCGTTGGCATACTACTATCAACGGTTCACTGCTAGTGCCGCGGAGATCGATGAGGATATATCGGAGGGAGAAACTATCCGCACCTTCCTTCGAAACCTGACTGCTCCGTATGGCTCCGATCTGATGCACAGTGTAGCCGCGAAGGCTGTGTGGAGCATGGAGGCCTTACAAGCGAGGGTGAAGCAGCAAATCGACGTGCAGGAGTCGAAGATTGCTGCCGGAGAGCTTGATCCTCCTAAGTCAGGAAGAGGAAAGCCATCGTCCAAGCTGTCGGATGGCAAGGGGAGCGATAAATCGGAGGGAAGTAGGAGCCGTGGTCGCCCCGAGAGAAGGGAGGACAAGCGTCCTCCGAGGAAGGATAACCGCGAGGGTCGTAATGTTCCCATCAACAGTTCAATGACCTCCGTGCTAGCCGTGATGGATAGGCAGGGTCTCGCTCGATACCCCCCGAGGAAGGAAGGTGAGTTCTTGGGAGGCCGCTCTGATCGTTACTGTCGGTACCATCGAGCCAATGGTCACGACACAGATAACTGTTGGGAGCTGAAGAAGGAGATAGAGAAGCTGATCCAGAAGGGGAAGCTGAAGGAGTTCGTCGGAAGGGGACGGTGCCGATCCCGTTCCAAAACTCGGTCGCGGTCCCGTTCCAAGTCCCGTGATCGATCTCCAAAGAAGAAGAAGGTTGAGCCGGAATCCTCCGGTTCTGGTGCCCGTAAGGAGAGGCGGGGAACCATTAACGTCATTCACGGAGGAATGGCAGCAGGAGGTGACACCTCCGCTTCTTGAGAGAATTATGCTTCCCGCATCTCTGCTGCTGTGGTGCTAGGAAAGAGGTCCCGGTCGTGGACTGTAAAGGAAGAAATGGTGATTTCTTTCTCAGGGGAGGATTTGATAGGCGTGGAGAGCCCCCACGATGACGCCTTGGTCGTTACCCTGGATATAGACGGATTCGAGATGAAGCGGATCCTGATAGATGGAGGGAGTTCCTCCGACATTCTTTTCATGGACGCCTTAGAAGCCATGGGAAAGACAAAGAAGGACCTGACGCAGGTTAACTTCCCGATGGTGGGATTCTCTGGATCTACTTCCTATCCGTTGGGAATGATTACCTTACCGGTGGAGTTCGGTAGTGGCTGGAAGATGGAAAGGCGGAACGTGGATTTCTTCGTGGTAGAGTCTGCGGGGACGTATAACGCTATCATCGGGAGGACCACCATCAACCCTCTCATGGCAGTTGCCTCGACCGTCCATCAGAAGATGAAGTTCCCGACTGACAATGGGGTCGGAGAAGTCAAGGGTGACCAGGTGGCATCCAGAAGGTGTTATGTTAACGCCACTCGAAGGAGAAGGAGGGAAGCTATGGCTGTCTTGCAGACTGATGCCGATCCTCGAGAGGAGTTTGGGCATCCCGCCCCCATGGAGGATCTGAAAGAGGTTGAGATTGATGGACCTCAAAGGAAGGTGAAGATCGGGTCTGCTTTTTCGGAGGAAAGAGCCCGAGAATTGATTGAACTTCTGAAGGAGTTCAAAGAACTGTTTGCCTGGTCCCCGAGCGATATGCCAGGAATCAGCCCCGACGTGATAGTGCACGAGCTGAAGATTGATCCCGCGATCAAGCCTATCGCGCAGAAGAGGCGTCCAATGGGCGCGGATAAGAGGATCGCGATCCAGCAGGAGGTGGGCAGGTTGCTCGACGCTGGATTCATCAAGTAGCTCCTATTCCAGACTTGGGTCGCTAAACCGGTCCTGGTGATGAAGATTAATGGGAAGTGGCGGATGTGTGTCGATTTCCGCGACTTGAACAAAGCTTGCCCGAAGGATTGTTATCCGCTCCCGAGGATCGACCAGTTGGTGGATGCCACATCGGGACATGAGCTGCTGAGCTTCATGGATGCTTATTCTGGTTACAACCAGATCAAGATGGCGAAGGAGGATGCCCCCCATACAGCCTTCTATGTTGATAGTGACGTCTATCACTACGACGTTATGCCCTTCGGACTGATTAATGCTGGAGCAACTTACCAGAGGATGGTGAACAAGTTGTTCGGAGACATGCTGGGAAAGACCATGGAGGCTTATGTGGACGACATGCTGGTGAAGTCCCGACAGGCAGGAGACCATGTCCAAAACTTGGCGGCGGCGTTTGAGCGGATGAAGTTTCATCAGGTTCGTTTGAACCCGGACAAGTGCGCTTTCGGAGTGAACTCGGGGAAATTCCTGGGATTCATGGTGAGCCAAAGAGGAATCGAGGTGAATCCCGAGAAGTTGAGAGCAATTGAGGAGATGCAGTCTCCGAAAACCCATCGGGAGGTCCAGGTGCTGAATGGACGATTGGCCGCGATGAATCGTTTCCTATCCAAGGCGAGTGACCGAGCCATGCCATTTTTTGATGTGCTAAGGGCCCACAAGAAGTTTGAATGGCCCGACAAGTGCGAGCAGGCATTCCAAGCACTTAAGCAACACCTCCGTACCCTTCCGCCGTTGGCGAAGCCGGTTCCAGGCGAGCCGCTTTATCTCTATTTGGCTGTTTCTGAAGTTGCTGTTAGTTCTGTTTTAATAAAGATTGTCAAGGGCAACCAAGTTCCTGTTTGTTATGTAAGCAAGGCGTTTGCCAAATCTGAAATGAATTATCCAGCTATTGAGAAGTATCTCTTTGCGTTGATTGTGGCTGCTCGAAAGCTACGGCCTTACTTCCATGCCCACGAAGTTACGGTGTTAACTAATCAGCCCATGAAGCACTTTTTGAACCGACCGGAGGCGTCGGGGAGATTGGTGAAATGGGCCATCGAGCTTACGGAGTTCCATATCCACTTTGCTCCGAGAACGGCTATTAAAGGCCAGGCATTGGCAGATTTTACAGCAGAGTCTACAGCACCCGATCTGGAAGAAGCAGGTCCTGTAGAGGGGGCAACCATGGAGGTCCCGATAGCAGAACAGCCAGAAAAGCCAAATGAAGAGAACACCTGGGAGATGTACACTGATGGTTCATCATGTGTAGAAGGATCGGGGGCAGGATTTGTATTGATACCGCCCGGTGGAGGCGAGCTCCTGCGATATGCCTTGGCCTTGACGTTTAGGGCCACCAACAATGAAGCTGAGTATGAGGCTCTCATCACGGGCCTTAAAATCGCCAAAGGAGCGGGAGTCGATCATTTAAAAGTGAAGTGTGATGCCAGCTTGATCGTGAATCAAGTCCAGGGGAATTATGAAGCCAAGAGCCCGACAATGAGGAAGTATTTGCACGAGGTGCAGACTTTGAAGGGAAGCTTCAAAAGCTTCGACATTGAGGCAATCCCGAGGGAAGAAAATGCGGAGGCAGACGCCTTAAGCAAGTTTGCCCTGGGAGTGGCCCCCGAGGAGAATCGGAAGGTGCACTTTCTGGAGAGAGTAATTATCTCAACCATCGATCCGTCGGAGGTATGCGCTATTGAAGCAGGATCGGAGGAAGAAGAGAAACCTACCTGGATGACCCCGATAGTCACATACCTGACTATGGGGGCACTCCCCGATGATGAAGTGGCAGCTGTTAGGTTGCGTCGAATCGTGAGCAACTACGTGATGGTAGACAACCAGTTATACAAGAGGGGGCATGTAAAGCCTTTTCTGAAATGTGTGGCGGAGCCTGATACGAATCGGATCCTGAGAGAGTTGCACGAGGGGGTCGCGGCCTGTCATGAAGGGGCCCAATCCATTGTGAGGAAAGCGTTGAATCTAGGCTACTATTGGCCTTCGATGAACAAGGAAGCGACAACGATGGTCCAATCCTGTGATGCATGCCAGAGGTACGCTCCGAACATCGTGGCTCCTGCCGCGGACTTGATGTCCATCAGAAGTGCTTGGCCCTTCGCGCAGTGGGGCATCGACTTGGTGGGACCTCTTCCACAAGCGAAAGGTCAGTGCAAGTATTTACTCGTAGCCATCGATTACTTTTCAAAGTGGATAGAGGCTAAGGCGTTGGCCAAGACGACGGGGCAGCAGATCCTCAAGTTTCTCCAAACTCAGATCATATCCCGGTATGGGGTTCCTCGAGTGCTGATTAGCGATAATGGCCCTCCATTTAATGGGGCTCAATTGAAGGAGTATCTGGAGGAACTGAACATCGAGCATCGGACAGCTTCCGTCCACCATGCCCAGACTAATGGCCAAGTCGAGTCAGCCAACAAGATCGTGATGGATGGCTTGAAGAAGAGGGTCTATGCCTTGCAGGGTCATTGGCTAGATGAGCTTGAAAACGTGCTGTGGGCTGTTAGAACAACACCCAAGCAATCGACGGGGGAGACTTCGTTTGGCCTTGTTTATGGCACGGAGGCAGTTGCTCCCGTGGAGAGAGCGGTGGCGTCCCATCGCAGGAGGTATTATGAGCCTCTGACGAACGAGGAAATGAGACGTCTGGACCTGGACTTGCTCGAAGAGAAAAGGTGGAAGGCTGATGAAGTTCAGGCTCGGATGCGTCTGGCAACAGCCAGGTACTATAATCGGCGGGTCAAGTCCCGACAATTCTTCGTGGGAGAACTTGTTTGGCGGAGGAACGAGTTCCTTCATCAAGATAGGATCAACAAGATATCACCGAAATGGGAGGGACCCTACAAGATCGTAGGGATGCCAGCCCCGAATGCGTACAAACTAGAAGACCTTGACGGCAAGACGTTGAAACATTCCTTCAGTGGCGCACACTTGAAGAGGTATCATGTTTGATATTAAGTCGCTGCGAATGGCGCAAATTGTCTACCGATTGATCCGATGTAAGCCAGCTTTGAGTTGTTAATGAATAAAAGAAGTTGCTTCCGATCAAATTGCTTTTAGATTTATTCTAACTGTTAGTAAGACGTCCTGAAGGACGCGACAAAAGCCTTCCGAGGTATGATTAAAAGCCTTCCGAGGTACGATAAAAGCCTTACGAGGTGCAAGTAAGTCGCCTTTATGGCGCGATAAAAAGCCTTTCGAGGTACGGACAAAAGCCTTACGGGGTATGAGTAAGTTGTCTTTATGATGCAACCAAAAGCCTAGGTATGAAAAAGCCCTAAGGGGTCCGCATAAGTCGTCTATATGATGCAGCAAAAAGCCCTAAGGGGTACGATTAAGTCGTCTAGAATGACGCGATAAAAGCCCTAAGGGGTACGATTAAGTCGTCTAGAATGGCGCGATAAAAGCCTTAAAGGGTGCGAAAAAATCATCTTAATTGATGTGTGAAATTGCCTTGAAAGGCATGGATGAGAAACCTTAAGTGGTAAAGTCCTGAGGAAAATGTTGCGAAGGACATACGAAGTTACATTAAATGATATGGACGAGAAACTTCAAGTGGTGAAGTCCCGAGTAAAGCATCGGAAGGATGTATGAAGTCATCTTAAGTGATGCATCAGAACGTTTTAAATAACGGATCTAAAGTCGCTTTAAATAGTGCAACGATTATCGAGACCAAAATAGATTAAAGGAATTTCTTATAAGGGCTCGAAAGCCTAAAGGTTCCGATACAAAAGACAAGGAGGATACAAGGAGGAAAATTACAAGGACTTAAAGAATAGAACATTAAGCTTGGTCCTTGTTGGAAGTTAGGTCCTCAGCAGCCTTGGAGGGAGCAGGATTCGAGGTGGCTTGGGCAGAAGGCTCCGCAGCTCGTGGAGTCGGGTCCGCGGCACCTGAAGGAAGATCGGCCTCATCACTCTCCGCAGGGAGGCTGAAATATTTCTCCGCGATAGGGGCGAGGGTCTCGGACTTCTTGAAGTCGATGGAATCCTCGTATGCCGTGTAGAGCTCCTCGACGGCATTGAACAGAACGTTCTCCACCTCGGTTTTGCAGAACCCCACGGCATCCGCCTGGAAATCATCGGAGTTCCGATATTCCTCGCGACCCTCTTGGCGACCCTCCTCGCGGCTTTGAGCCTTCGCCTCAGCCAGCTTGGCAAGAAACTCAGCCTTCTCAGCCTCGAGCCTCGCCTTAGCTTCCTCGAGCTTCGCCTTAGCTTCCTCGAGAATGTTCTTCTCAAGGATGAGCCGCCTCTTCTCCGCCTCGTGCCGCCGCTGTTCCTCCTGGAGCATCCTCCGCTCCCGACGCAGCACGACCTCATCATCTTGGACCTGCTTGTGCAGGCCCAGAGCCTTCTCGCCAAGGAGGGTCTGCTCCTTGGCTATCTTGTTCTTTGCTGCCACAGCCTCGTCGAGGTCCGCTTGGAGCTTGGCCAAGGCGTCGGGGTCCGACTTGGCTTGTGCCTCCTCCAAAGCACCCTTCAAAGCCAAGATGAAGCCAAAGCAGCGCTGCTGGTCCGCGGTTTCCTAAGACGGAAGGGAAAAAGGATTAAAATCTGATAATCGAAGGCAAGAACAATGAAGGCAAGAATAAAAGCGAGAGTAAAGTTTTACCTCCATCCGACGGATAGCCATATTGTGAAGCTCCTCCTCGATATCCTCCCGCGCCAAGGAGATCGGGCGTCTCAGGGTTGGTGGAATTGACCCTGCCAGCAGATGCAGAGCCAATTCTGGATGAAGGTCTCCCCGATGGAGTGTGACCCCTTGGAGAGACTCGATCGGGTTCTAGGGAACCGTCTCTTGGTCGGGGGTAAAAACCTTGTAAAGGTTCCCATCCATGGGGAGAGGAGGGATGACCTTGGAAGCCTCAGTCGGAGGAGCCACCTCGGTCGGAGGCTCGGGAGTCGGAGAGCAGAACTCCGGGGGAGGACTCCGAGGCACGTCCTCCACAGTTGGCCTCAGGATGCTTCGACCTGGCCTTTGGCGGGGAAGCAGGCCACCTTCGTTTGGCTCCTCGGAGGAGGGGGAAGCCTCCAAGTTGGTCACCTGACGAAATTGAGCTTCCGTCGGGGCATCCTCCATCATCGGCTCCTGTGGAGTCGCGGCCCTTGCTGGAGTAGCAGCCTTCCTCGGAGTAAGAGCCTCCGATGGACCTACGGTTTCGGGACGAATGAAATCAGGCAGAGTATTATGGGGGCACCAGATGATTTGGCGCGCGACATTTGGTCCTTTCCAAAGAAGTTGTAGTATCCCGCCTTGAGGACGCGGGGGGTTTCTCCTCGAAGTATATACTTAATTTCTCGGACCCGCGACTCCCGATCAGCGGGGATAAACTCCTTGGGAACCAACCTCCTATATTTCTTAATAGCGAGGCGAACGCGCTTACCTTCCTCAGCAGTGGTGACACCGAAGGCTTGGTCCACCTCTTCTCTCCTGTCCCGCTTGGCCGTCCCGATCTGCTCTTCAGTCGGAGGAGTAGCAGAAGAGGAAGCCCCTGCTTCAACACGAGATGGGTCAGCAGAGATGCCTTCTTGGCTGCAAAAATGAAAATACAAAGTGGTTAGAAGTGTTACCCAGATAACCAAATTCTTGGAAACGGAATCGAGGAGCTGGACTCCGATCTGGATCAAATCTCCCTCCACGAGCTTGTTGGCGTCGAGGGGAACGAAGGATTCCCCCCAACGGTAAAGCTGGACAAGCTGGAGAGTGTTGAAGTCATCCTCGGTGTAGACTTCGAGCTTGGGGGCAGGGTCCGCCATAACCTCCCATCGGGGCCATGGGATAGAGCTGTTCTGGACGAAGAAGTAATACTTCTTCCATCCGCTATTGTCGGACCCTGAGTCACGAATGAGCACCCGATCCTTATTAAACTTCCAGGTCTCACCATCCCAGCCGAACCGTGAAAGTTGCTCCTTTGTCCATTTGGGGAGTCGGGGAGAGAAGGAGCAGACACCAGCCTTATTGCACTTCATCCCGTAGAAAGTGCGGAAGAGTAGCAAGCTGTACGTCCACTGCTGGCGGAGGCACAGAACCTGGAAAGCGTTCCACACGCGGATAGCATGTGGAGAGAAGGTGCAGGGATGCATCTGGTAGAAGTTGCACATCTCCACCAGGTTCCCGCAAAAAGGGAATCGAATCCCAGCGTTTATCTGCCCGGTGGAGACGAACACCTCTCCTTCCCGAGGACGCGTGACAATATGCTTTCTCCTGGTGGTTGGGTGAGACTCGTAGGGGAAGCGGGGTTCCCAGTCTGAAGTAATGCAGCCTTCTCGGAGAGCAGCCTCATACGAGGTCTCAGAAATTTCGTTAATAGCAAGCTCAAAGATAAAAGGGGTCCTTTCCCCGGAACTGGCCTCGTCTAAAAATGGCCACAAACAGGAAAACTTAAGAAATGAGGAGAAGGTAATGTCAGCAAATCATGGAAGCAGAGAATGGAAACCTTACCAGACATAGTTGATGGTTGCTCGGAAAGGATGAAGAAAGATCTGGAGGGCTGGAGGCCTTGGATCACTGGAAGAGCAGACGAAACTTGGAGAAGAAGCTTCGAGGTTTGAAAATGGCAGAATATCCAGAAATCAAAACGGTAGAGAAGGAGTGAATAGTGCCAGGGTTTTGGCTTTTATAGGCAAAAGGACAGCTGGACGGATTCAATCTGGACCGTTGAAGATGAAACGACTAAATCTTGATCGCCGAGATTATAGGGACGGTACGGAAGAGACGTTAGTGACGTAATGAGTGCTTTTTCAGAAAGTAGCAGTCACGCCGGTTTGGGCGTCGTTTCATTATCCCTAGCATTTAATGCTGCAGTAACCGAGGAGTCCCCTCGGATTTGGCAACTGTCCTTAGAGTCTAAGGAATTATGAGTGAGAAGCTCTGTTATTCAAGAATTGTGCCTAAGGCAAAAGCCTCCGATGGAGATATCGGGAGGTCTGAAGGCAAAAGCCTCCGATGGAGATATCGGGAGGTCTGAAGATAAAAGCCTCTGATGGCAATATCGGGAGGTATGGAGATAAAAGCCTCTGACGATGAGGTCGGGAGGTCTGGAATTGGAAGACACGACGGACTGCAAGTCCCCCATGTCTTGGGGGCAAATGATGGGTTCCGATGTAATCGTTAGCCCTGTTAACAGTCAATAAACGGCGAGTAAGTCCAGTGGGCCTCGTGAAAGGCCTGGAAGGCCCAGAAGCCCAGTATGAAGGGTCCCGACTTTAGCGGTCCCGATATATGAGCTGAATGCTCCCGACGAGATGCCTTTGAGAAGGCCCTGATAATAAAGCCCCGAGGAAGCTGGACCTGTCTCGTGAGACAAGGGGTCCTGGGTGGTGACCTAGAATGAGATAACTCTGGAGTCCCCGATAGGAGTCGGGACTTGTGATCAGAGGATAAGATCGAGAAACCCGCCTACTAGATAGAGTAGTGGGGAGACGGTTAAGATACAGATAACCTCCCCCGAGATACGCAGGGCGTGCCCGAGATACGCGGAGAGTGGGCGGGATACGCGGAGCGTGGGGCGAGATATATGGAATCCTGAACGAGATATGCGGAATCGTGGGTAAAACTGCCAGGCGCGGTTACAGGTAACTGAGTAACTTCCCCTCCTATATAAAGGAGGAAGTTACCTCAGAAAAGAGACATTCTAATACGAACTTAGATTACTGCTTACCACCCCATCATTCATACACTCATTTAAGCATCGGAGAGGGATTCTGGGTCACCACCCAGGTCATCCCCTTTTGCAGGATTATGCGGAGCCCAGGAGTTCAAGCTTTCCGTCAAGAACGTAACGGAGCTTCGCCCGTGATCCAAAAATGGGGAGAACTGTGATTTAACATTGGCTTGATGCGCAGTTATATAGCTGCTTTCATAATAGCATGCATTTGTTCTCAATTTGCTCTCATTGGTAGCAGTTTAGCTATTTAATTGGAGGTTCTTTGTAACTTTTATGCTATACTGCGAATCTAGACATGCAATTGTCTGATTCTTATATGAAACATCAACTTTTAATATCATCATCATTCTTTATTGCATAATCTTGAAATTTTGCAATTGCAAATTCGTGATAATTAAATGCACATGCGACCATATTGTAGATGCATCTCTTAAAATAATATATTGGTCCACATGGCAGGTGAACGGGCCCATATTCACCTTTATAATTTTCACAAACAATGGGATTTTATCCCGAACTTAGTTGATGATGATCCCATAATGAATTTTCCTTGAGAGCAAGCATTGTAATGATTTATGGAGAATCGTCAAGTTCTTCCAAATAATGTCTTGCGCATCGTAATTGAACCGGAATGATCTGTAACCGGTCACGCCAAATATTGTATTATAAGGGTAAAACTTCTGGTTTATTTCTATGCATCATTAAACTTCTGGTTTACCGGGATATTTAATCAATCATGCCAATATTGGCGGTAAACTTCTGGTTTACCTAATATGTATTTCTTTCATAATATGCAAGACATATATTTTGTATCTTTTGTAATATGTTCCACATGTTATATTTTATTCATCTTCATCATAATGATGACTGCGGAGTAATAAAATGCATAAAGCGTAAATAAATAAATAACTTCGTACAAATGCTCGATTTCATGATCTTCAGGATCATTTATAGCTCTTTTTTTTTTAGGATCTTTATTATCCTTATTTGTAGCTCAATATCTTTAAGGATTTTTTTTTTCATATCTCAGAATCTCTTAGGATATTCATATCCATTTTCATCAATATCATTTATTCGAAATAATTCAGGATCTTTAGGATCTCGGTTCATAATTCAAAATCTTTAGGGATCTTCAATTTCGTTAATTCATAGTCCCATATATTTAGGATCTTCAGGATCCTTTATTCATTCCAGATCTTCTAGGATACTCATGATCATTTATGATAATTCATGATTTCTTAGAATCTTCAGGATTGTTTATGTATAACTCATGTTTTACATGACTCCCTTTTCATACTTGAAGATCTTTACTTCATTAAATTATTTTTCATACATTATAGGATCTTCTAGATCCTAAATATAGTAATTCTTGAGCTTTTGAATAACTCTTAATCTTCTGGATCATTTTATAATAAAATGCGACGAGCATAATGATATATGTATATAATAAATATAATGCATTGCGAGAAATAAAAATGTAACTGTAAATGCAGTGCAAGAAATATAAATATAACTGTATATTTAAATATAGTGCAAGAAACGTAAATATATATATATATATATATATATTAAAAGAAGAGAATTCTTGATCTTCAAGATCATCAGATCTTCAGGATCCGTCATTTATAAAGAAAGAATTTTTCTTAATCGTACTTAACAACAATATATGCAATAACCTTTTTTTTTCATCGATGCCAATATTTGCCTAGTGTCATCGCGCTTCTCAGAATTATCATTCTTCCATATCAATTGGACTTTACATTCTCTTTAATTTGTAAAATGCATCATCGTTCTTTATCGATATCATGATGATGCTAACAATTTTTTTTTTCTATTTCAAAATCAAAATCAACTGTTTCTATGACCATATTTGTATTTATACACTTAAAAGGTCATTATAAATTATATCACTCACTTCAGGGAGTGGTATAATATTCTCGTTGTAATCATAAACTCGCATCAGGGAGTGGATGATTTCATCGCTATAATCATAATCTACAACACTCGCTTGAGAGAGTGGAAGATTCCATCGTAATCGTAATCTACAACACTCGCTTCAGGGAGTGGATTATATTCTCATTATAATCACAAATTCGCTTCATGGAGTTGAGAATCCCATTGTTATAATCATGAACTACAACAATCACTTTAGGTGTGAATTATATTTTTGGAATTCATACATTGCAACACTCATTTCAGGGAGCAAAATATATCTAGTGGGCGATGCATATAACTTTTATACATCAATTACGTATGGAGATATTGAGCAACCATGTGCTACGCCACACTTATTTTCTCATGATAATTCATGTGCTATTATGCTTACTTTCTGGAGCATAATATATTAATATATATATATAACACTATGTATAAAATAAAATTTAATATGTATGTATATTCAGTATTAAAGATGCACTGTAAAAATCGAACCTGACAGGATGTCTCGTCGATGAACATCATAATAATTCCTACCCTTCTTCATTCGATTGAAGAACACCATCTTGATTAATTAGGATGGTATTATTTAAATGATGGAGATGAAGATGAGATAGAAGACGTCAGCTTCGTCATTGCATAGTCTCATAGCCATACCAGATGATTGTATGCAAACATAAACAAATACAAACGATAAGAATGCTAGTTAGCAACTTAGCATATTAAATATTAAATTAAGAAAATAATTAATATTATTAAATAAATATAAAATAAACTTCTCTTATACTCTTCTGATGGAAAGAATCACCAATGTCGTATTGTCGAAGATGGTCGTGGCGAGAGATTAGCTAGTATGGCACCGGTGAATAAAGTCGTTTTGTTGAGAGGAAACAAAACAAACCAACCATAATAGTATTGAGCATGGAATATTTGATAATGGATTTGTTTCGACAACATTAAGGCTTCCTGATGCGTGGACAATTGGATGAACGGAGCAACGTCTAAAAAATACGTCAGACAAATCGTGCTGATAACGTGTTACGAAAGTAGAGAGGTAATAGAATGAGAGAAGTTGATGATGATCTTATTATCACACATAAGGGGCCCTTATATAGGGATTACATAGACTTGGAGAGAAAGTAAAATCAATATAAGGAATGTCTAAATAAGGAATATGATATATACACATAATATTGAACATCCATAATATATATTTTCATAACAATTTTTTCTATAAATTATATTATGCGAACAAATTTATCATCGTATAATAATTTGGCTAGGTTGGCCAAAAAAAAATTTAATCAGGGCACATTACATATTAAGTTTTTTGGTTTACATAATATTGTTATTTAAGTAAAAAGAATTCCAACTATATCAATCTAAAACATTATGGTTAATTACAGAATAATTCTCCTTGGGTTATAAACTTCTTTAACATAGCCCTCGCAACATTATAAACTTCCTTGGGTTATAAACTTCTTTATTCCACCGCTCTCAATCTGGACAATGATTATTTGGTCACATTATCTTGGCAATTTATTATTATTATTATTTTTTGAGTTTTGAGTGACATCGAATAGTTTAAGGGGGCACATCCACAACGTTTATACCTCAAAGGGTATTTTCAATTAAAAAATAAAATAAAGGTTTAACAGGTCTTTTGGTCCATAATGGTTGACCGCTTTTGAATTTTGGTCCATGATAGTTTTTTTTGCCTATTTTTAGTACCATATGTTTGCATATTTTTCTAGTTTTGGTCCGACCGTTACATTCCGTCCATTTTTTCCGTTAAGTGACATGTGCAATTCACGTGATCCACCATAAACTTTCAATTTTGTTCAAATTTGGGGGAATTGACACCCTAAACCTAGTTCAATTTGGCCGAATTGAACTAGGTTTAATAGGTCAAATTTGGGGGAATTGACACCCCAAACATAGTTCAATGGGTCAATTCCCCCAAATTTGAACAAAATTGAAAGTTTTGGGTGGATCACGTGAGTTGCACATGTCACTTAACGTGAAAAATGAACGGTAATGGTCGAACCAAAACTAGAAAAATCTGCAAACATATGGTACCAAAACTAGGCAAAAAAAAAAACATGAACCAATACCCAAAAGTGATCAAACATCATGGACCAAAAGACCTGTTAACCCAAAAATAAATAAACCGGAAGCAATCAGAAGAAGGATAGATGATACATTCTAGCCATGCTTTATTTTTGGGTTAATATTTAACTAGGAGCTTTCCCCGCGCGCCGCGCGGGATGATTTGTTATATTGTAAGTCCTAATATTTAGTTATAATAATGAAACTAAAAAGAAATACAAAGTATTTGAAAATATTTTTTTCATTTTAACAAAAAGAAAATTACTTTGAACTTTATGTAGACATATTTTTTCTTGAGTAGATTGTCAATTTACATGGTAGTGGTGATGAAAAAAAGTGTTTACAAATGAAAGTGTAGATTTTATTTTGATGAAATAATCATTTGTGTTAAGCGTTCCACTTTAATACAAAAAAATTAAAATGCCATCTAAAAATTCAAAATTTTTAACATCGGTAACATATAAGAAACTGTTAGTTACTATTATACCAAAAATTAATTCAAATCTAAAATATACATTTATTAAACAAAATTATATACAGTTAATTATATTAATAAAGGTGCTATAATATTCATTTGCTTATGATGTATTATGTTACTTAAAATACCCAGCCCAACTAACAATAGCCTGTTGGATCACGGTTGGAACTCCGGTACGGTCTTGACGGCGATCCGAACTCCTTCGCTCCACGTAATCCTACAAGAGGGGATAGACCGGGCGGTGACCCAGAATCCCTCTCCGATGCTTAAATGAGTATCTCGATTATCTCAATAAACTGGCAAGCGCAGGCAAGAGTCTCCGTATGTAAAAACGTATATTGATCTGAGGTAACTTCTGCCCTTTTATAGGTGAAGAGCTACCTCAGTTACCTAGTGAACCGCTGGGGTGGTTAGCCCACGTTCCGCTTATCTCGGCCACAATCCCGCCTATCTCGGCCATGATCTCGTCTATCTCGGCCACGCTCCGCGTATCTCGGCCACGATCCCGCCTATCTAGGCCATGATCTCGCTTATCTTGGCCACGCTCCGCGTATCTCGGCCTCAACCTCTGATAGCAAGTCCCGACCAATATCGGGGACTCCAGAGTTATCTCATTGTGTCACCGCTCGGGGCCCCTCGTCATCGTGACAGGGCCAACATTCTCAGGGATTCGTCATCGGGGCCTACTTAAAGGCATCTCATCGGGAGCGCCCAGCTCGCCTATCGGGACCGACTCTGTCGGGACCTTTCACCATCGGGACTCCCTCTGTCGGGACCCTTCGCATTGGTCATCTGGACTTCCTTTTAGGGCCCAGTGGGCCTATTCACCGTTTACTCGCCGTTAAAGGGCCTAACAGCCATAGCGAAACCCATCATTTGCCCCCAAGACATGAGGGACTTACAGTTCGTCGTGTCTTTCAACTCCCGACCTCCCGACATCGGAGTCGGGGACCTTTCCCTTGATAAAGTCACTTGATACGAATCTTCTCGTTCATGTTTCCTCGATACCTTGACGATAACCACCAAATCCGAGAAGACTCCTCGGTTCCCCAGCCATTAAATGCAGCAGATGACGAAGTGACGTCTTTGGCACCCGTGCCTGATTTTTCGCGCCTGCTTTTTCTGAAAAAGTGCTTTTCAGGCTGTTTCATCATTACACCCCTTGCCATTCTGTACGTTTCATCTCAACGGCTCAGATTAAAAACGCTTCGACTTCGACGATCCAGATTAGAACGTCCTTTCAACTGTCCCTTCTCCTATAAAACCCTAACCCTGGGCACTGTTTCTCTTTTACCGTTTCCGCGATTTCGAAAAGCTCTGCAACTCTGAGAACTCAAGCTCTTCCTTGGCTTTCTGCTCTCCGATAAACTTTCCGGCAATCATCAAGATCATCCCTTCCAGTTCGAGTCATCATGTCTGGTAAGGATTTCTTCCCTGATGCTTGTATATCTTTTCTTTCATCTTCGATTAGTTTGTTTGCAATTTTCCGAAAAACCCAATGTGCCTTTCCTTGCCATGGTTGATTTTCAGACAGCGGATCCAGTTCCGAGGGGAGAAAACCCTTCAATTTCGACTATGCGCCCAACGACATTTCCAGCACTGCCTATGAGGCCGCTCTCCGGGAGGGCTGCATCACTTCTACCTGGGAACCTCGCTTCCCTTATCCTTGGCCTCGCCTCCCGAGTAACCTTGAGGTTACCCGTCCCCGGAAAGGGGAGGTATTTGTCTCCACGGGGCAAATATCGGCGGGGATTCGATTCCCCTTCTGCGGCAACCTGGTTGAGATGTGCCAACACTACAAGACGCATCCAACTACTTTCTCTCCCCATGCCATCCGCCTATGGAATGCCTTCCAGGTCCTCTGCTTCCGACAGAAGTGGGTTTACAGCCTCCAACTCTTCAGAACCTTCTACGGGATGAAGTGCAACGAGGCGGGGGTTTGTGCCTTCTACCCCCGGATGCCTAAGTGGAACAAGGCGCAACTTGCGCTGTGCAGCTGGACCAGTGACACCTGGAAGGTTGTCAAGGGTCGGGGACTCCTAATCGATACGGGGTCTGATAACAGTGGGTGGAAGAGGAGCTACTTCTTCATCAAGAACTCTTCGATCTCCTGGCCCCGATGGGAGGTGGAAGCGGACTCTCCTCCCGCTTATCACACCTACTCTGATGAAGACTTCCAGACCCTTCATCTTATCCAGCTTTACCGATGGGGGGAGTCCTATACTCCCCTCGATGCCAATTCTCTAACGGAGCGGGACCTGGTGAATGCCGGGATCCGTCTCCTCGACATAGTCTCTGGGGGTCAACTCTTCGACGGCCCCTCCAATATGGTTCCTTGGGTAACGTTTCTAATCTCTGTTTTCCATTGTTTGCAGCTAAGAAGGTATCTGTGCTGACCAATCTCATCCTTAAGCAGGGGGAGACCGACAATGTCCAACGCCCCGCGCGGAAAAGGAAGTCAGCGAAGAAGGCTGCTGCTCCGTCGGGATCTCCCTCCGCGGAGAGGACAAAGCGGAGCCGCGTGGAGGTGGACAGACTCTTTGATGTCCAGAATGCTGAAGAAGGTAAACAGCTCCGCCTAGCTATTAAATCATACAGGAAGCTAGTTCCTAAGGAGTTGGTTCCTTCGACCATGGAGGCCCGCATCGAAGATATTAAACGCGTCCTCCGGGGGGAAACTCCCCGCGTCCTCAAGGCGGGCTACTACAACTACCGCGGGAAAGACCAATACGTTTCTCGGCGCGTCGTTTGGTGTAAGGGCTCTGACCAACTTCCTGACTATGTTTCTGAAGCATCTCGTCCTCTAGGTACAGGTCACTTGGGAACTCCGTCGGGTGCTGGAGCTTCAGCGGGGGCACCACTTTCAGTAGGGGCACCTCCTTCAGCAGGGGCACCACCTTTCGGGCTGGAGAGACCCCGACCGGCGATCAATTTCGTCGGGTGGAGAATCTGGACTCCTCCAAGGAGACGGATGAGGGCGGCTCCCTGATTCCTCGTCGGAGGACGGGGCAGTCCCCACTGAAACCAACCTCCAAGGGGCTGCCCCCTTCACCTTCTTCACAACAGCGAAAGCCGTCGCCCATTCACAACTTCACTTCCTCTCCGACCCAGGGCGAGTCGGAGGTGCGCCCCTCCACGACTCGAGTCGGTCCTTCCCCTCTCCCCTTCGACGGGAGTTTTTACAAGGTTTACGACCCCGCGCAGAAGGAGGCTCCCTGGACCCCGATCCAAACGCTGCAAGGGGTCCAGCTCCGACAGGGGGATACATACCCAGAGCTGGCTCCGCATCTGCTGGCGGGCTCAATCCTGCCCTCTCTGAGGTTTCCGATTTCCTTGGATCGGGAGGGCATCCGCAGGGATGTTCAAGAAATGTCTATCCGTCGGATAGAGGTAAGACTGTTATTTTTCCTCCCTTCATCAATAAGGCAGGATGTTCATATGCTAACACTTCTCTTCTTTCCTTCGCAGGAGATGGCGGACATCAACCGCTGCTTCGGGTACATCTTCGCCTTCGAGGAGGCCCTGGAGCAGGAGCGGGCAAAGAGAGCTCCCGCGGTCATAGCTAAGCTTGAGGAGGATCTCGCGGCCTCCGAGTCTTCGAGGGGAAAACTGGCCAAGGAGCAGGCCATCCTCGACCGAAAGACTCGGGACCTCCAAAAGCAGGTTCGTGACTTCGAGGGGCTGCTGAAGCGGGAGCGGCAGGAGCGACAAAAGGATGCAGAAGCTCGGGACAAACTTGTCCTTGAGAAGAAAGCTCTGGAGGAGCAAATTGCTGAGGTTCCTGCGCAGCTGGTCGCGGCTGAGACCAGGGGCCGAGAAGATTATCGGGGGTCCGAGGACTTCCAAGCTGACGCGGTGAAATTCTGCACCGCGGAGGTGGAGAACACCCTCTTCAATGCAGTCGAGGAGCTCCATCTGGAGTATGGCGACGCCATTAACTTTGACAAGTCAGCGACTCTCGCTCCCTTCGCGAAGAGGTACTTCGCTCTCTCGGAGGAGAGTGATGAGGGGAACACTCCCGCGGGTGTTGAAGACGTGGTTGAGCTTCCAAGTGCCAATCCTCCGACGGTTGACCCCCCGATAATCGACCCTCCAGCAGCTGAACCTGTGGAGCCTTCTGCCACAAATCTTGTGGACCCTGCTCCCGCTGATGCCGACAAGGACCAAACTTAAATGCTTTATCTTTATAGTCCTTGTATTTTCCTTTCTTTGTAATTCTCGGGCCTTTAAGCCCTCATCAATATCAAACTATCTTAGTTCCGATTTTTCTTGCATTTCTCAAAGCGACTTAACTATGCCATTTAAGACATTTCAACACATCACTTAAGACGATTTAGCCCACACCACTTAAGGCGACTTAATATCGTTCACCACTTAAGGCGGCCTTTTAACACTTAGAATAAATCCAAGAACCATGCATCACTTAAGACGACTTAATATCGTGCACCACTTAAGGCGACTTTTTAACACTTAGAATAAATCCATGAACCATGCATCACTTAAGACGACTTAGTCTCGTGCACCACTCAAGGCGACTTTTTCTCGTGCACCACTTAAGGCGACTTTTCAACACTTAGAATAAATCTAAGAATAATCCGATCGGAAGCAACCTCTTTATTTATTGATGGCACGAAATCTGCTTACATCAAATCAAACGATAAATAACTTACACCACTTAAGGCGATTTTACATCGGGCACCACTTAAGGCGACTTTTCATCGGGCACCACTTAAGGCGACTTTACATCAAGCATGACATTTCTTCAAGTGTTCGCCACTAAAAGAATGCTTCAATACTCTGCCATCGAGGTCTTCCAACTTGTACGCATTTGGAGCTGGCATCCCCACGACCTTATAAGGTCCTTCCCATTTTGGCGACATCTTGTTGATCCGATCCAAAAGGGTAAACTCGTTCCGACGCCAAACCAGCTCCCCGACGAAGAATTGTCGGGACTTAACTCGCCGATTGTAATATCTGGCAGTCGCCAAACGCATTCGAGCCTGGACTTCATCGGCTTCCCGCCTTTTCTCTTCGAGCAAGTCCAAATCCAGACGTCTCATTTCATCATTCGTCAAAGGCTCATAATATCTCATCCGATGGGACGCCACAGCTACTTCCACGGGAGCAACAGCCTCCGTGCCATAAACAAGGCCAAACGGAGTCTCCCCAGTTGATCGTTTAGGTGTCGTTCTAACAGCCCAAAGCACATTTTCCAGCTCGTTCAGCCATTTGCCCTTCAAGGCATAGACCCTTTTCTTCAGGCCATCCATCACGATTTTGTTGGCTGACTCCACCTGGCCATTAGTTTGAGCATGATGGACAGAGGCTGTCCGATGCTCGATATTCAGCTCCTTCAGATACTCCTTCACTTGAGCCCCGTTAAACGGTGGACCATTATCGCCGATCACCACCTTAGGAATCCCGTATCTGGATACAATATGGGTCTTAAGAAACTTGACGATTTGGTTCCCCGTCGTCTTGGCCAATGCCTTAACTTCTATCCATTTTGAAAAATAATCAATGGCCACAAGCAAATATTTACACTGACCTTGTGCCTGCGGGAGGGGTCCCACCAAGTCGATACCCCACTGCGCGAAGGGCCAAGCACTCTTGATGGACGTCAGATTAGCAGCCGGAGCCGCGATATTCGGGGCATACCTCTGGCACGCGTCACAGGATCGAACTAACACCGTCGCCTCCTTGCTCATCGTAGGCCAATAATAGCCCAGATTCAACACTTTCCTCATAATGGATCGGGCCCCTTCGTGACAAGCCGCGACCCCTTCATGCACCTCCCTCAGGATCCGACTTGTGTCGGGCTCAGCCACACATTTCAAGTAAGGAGTCGAGAACCACCCCTTTTTGTATAGCTGATTGTCCAGCACCACGTAATTAACTGCGATCCGACGTATCTTGTCAGCTACCACTTCATCATCGAGGACTGCCCTCGTAGTCAGGTACGCAACTATCGGGGTCATCCAAGTGGGTTCCTCCTCCGATCCTGCTTCAATAGCACAGACCTCCGATGGGTCGGTGGTCGATAAGATCACCTTCTCCAAGAAGTGCACCTTCCGATTTTCCTTTAGGGGCGCCCCCAAGGCGAATTTGCTCAAAGCATCCGCTTCCGCGTTTTCCTCCCTCGGGATTGCCTCGATTTCAAAACTTTTGAAGCTCTCCTTCAAGACTTGCACCTCGCGAAGGTACTTTCTCATCATCGGGCTCTTCGCCTCATATCTTCCTTGCACTTGATTCACAATCAGGCCCGCGTCACACTTCACCCTTAAGTGGCTAACTCCCGTACCTTTGGCAATTTTGAGGCCTGTGATAAGAGCCTCATACTCAGCTTCGTTGTTCGTGGCCCTAAACGTTAAGGCCAAAGCATATCGAAGGGGCTCACCCCCGCCTGGCGGTATCAATACGAACCCTGCTCCTGATCTGTCTGAACTCGAGGAGCCATCCGTGTACATTTCTCAAGTATTTTCCTCATTTGGCTGTTCTAATTGCTCCGCTATTTCTGGTTGCTCTGCTATCGGGACCTCCATAGTTGCCCCCTCTACAGGGCCCGCTTCTTCCAGATCGGGGGCTGTAGACTCTGCTATGAAATCCACCAACGCCTGGCCCTTAATAGCCGTTCTCGGAGCAAAGTGTATGCGAAACTCACTAAGCTCGACTGCCCATTTCACTAATCTCCCCGACGCATCAGGTCAGTTCAAAAAATGCTTCAGAGGCTGATTCGTCAACATAGTAATCTCATGCGCATGGAAGTAAGGCCTCAGCTTCCGAGCAGTAATGATCAACGCAAAAAGATACTTCTCAACGGCGGGATAATTCATTTCAGATTTGGAAAACGCCTTGCTTACATAATACACAGAACTAATAGCAAACTCAGAAACAGCCAAATATAGATAAAGCGGCTCGCCTGGGATCGGTTTCGCCAATGGCGGGAGGGTGCGAAGGTGCTGCTTGAGTGCCTGGAATGCCTCTTCACACTTGGCAGTCCACTCAAACTTCTTGTTTGCCCTCAGAACTTCAAAAAACGGCATGGATCGGTCACTTGCCTTGGACAGGAAGCGATTCATTGCAGCTAGTCGGCCATTCAGCACTTGCACCTCCCGATGATTTATCGGAGACTACATCTCCTCAATTGCCCTCAGCTTCTCGGGGTTCACCTCAATTCCTCTTTGGCTTACCATAAAGCCCAAAAACTTCCCCGAGTGGACTCCGAAGGCACACTTGGTCGGGTTCAAGCGAACCTGGTGGAGCCTCATCCGCTCAAACGCCGTGGCTAGGTTGTGAACATGATCCTCGGCCTGTCGGGACTTCACCAGCATATCGTCCACGTAAGCCTCCATGGTTTTCCCCAACATATCCCCGAACAGCTTATTCACCATCCTTTGATAAGTTGCCCCGGCATTGATCAATCCGAAGGGCATGACATCGTAGTGATAGATGTCACTATCAGCATAAAAGGCAGTGTGGGGGGCATCCTCCTTAGCCATCTTGATCTGATTATAGCCCGAGTAAGCATCCATGAAGCTCAGTAATTCATGTCCCGACGTGGCATCCACCAACTGGTCGATTCTCCGAAGCGGGTAACAGTCCTTCGGGCAAGCCTTATTCATGTCGCGGAAATCGACGCACATCCGCCACTTCCCATTGCTCTTCTTCACCAGAACCGGGTTGGCAACCCAAGTCTGGAATCGGAGCTCCTTGATGAATCCAGCGTCGAGAAACCTGCCCACCTCCTGCTGGATCGCGATCCTCTTGTCTGCGCCCATCGGACGCCTTTTCTGCGCGATGGGCTTAATCGCGGGATCAATCTTCAACTCGTGCATGATCACATCGGGACTGATACCTGGCATGTCACTCGGGGACCAAGCAAACAGTTCCTTGAATTTCTCCAGCAACTCAATCAATTCTCGGGCCCTCTCGTCAGGCAGGGCGGACCCAATTTTCACCTTCCTCTGAGGTCCGTCAATCTCGACCTCCTTCAAATCCTCCATAGGGGAGGGACGCCCAAACTCCTCTCTGGGATCAGCATCGGTCTGGAGTATAGTCATAGCCTCCCGTCTTCTCCTTCGAGTGGCATTAACATAGCATTTCCTGGAAGCCACCTGGGCGCCCTTGACCTCCCCGACTCCGTGGTCGGTCGGGAACTTCATCTTCTGGTGAACAGTCGAGGCAACTGCCATCAGGGGGTTGATGGTGGTTCTCCCGATAATCGCATTGTAAGTCCCCGCGGACTCAACCACCACGAAATCTACATTCTTCCTTTCCGCTTTCCACCCACTACCAAACTCCACTGGTAAGGTGATCATTCCCAGCGGATAGGAGGTAATACCAGAGAACCCGACCATCGGGAAGTTCACCTCCTTGAGATCCTTCTTCGTTTTTCCCATGGCTTCCAGCGCATCCATAAATAGAATATCGGAGGAGCTCCCTCCGTCGATCAAAATCCGCTTCATCTCGTACCCATCCACGTCCAGGGTCACGACCAAAGCATCATCGTGTGGAATCTCCACACTTATCAGGTCCTCCGCTGAAAAGGAAATCATCATCTCTTCCTTCGCGGTCCAGGATCGGGACCTCTTACCCAGCACCACAGCAGCGGAAATTCTAGAGGCATAAACCTCCCGAGAGGCTGTGGTGTCACCTCCTGCGGCAAATCCTCCGTGAATCACATTGATGGTGCCCCGCTTCTCCTTACGGGCACCAGAAGACTCTGGCTCCGACTTCTTCTTCTTCGGGGACCGATCGCGGGATCGGGAACGGGACCGCGATCGGGATCGGGAGCGGGAACGACACCGCCTTTCAGCCAAAAACTCCTTGAGCTTCCCCTTCTGGATCAGCTTTTCGATCTCCTTCTTCAACTCCCAACAATGGTTAGTGTCGTGACCGCTGGCGCGGTGGAACCGACAGTAACGATCGGTGCGGGATCCCATAAACTCTCTATCCTTCTTCGGGGGGTACCTAGAGATACCCTGTCGATCCATGACCGCTAACTCCTCCGCCATGGAGCTATTCAGAGGGATGCTATAGTCCTCCCGCTTATCCTTCCTCGGGGGACGTCCGTCCTCCCTTCGATCAGAACGACCTCGACTCCGACTGCCCTCGGACTTATCCTTCCGCTTATGGTCGTCCAATGGCTTGAGCGACTGCCTCCCCTTATTCGACTTCGGAGGATCAAGCTCTCCGGCAGCTATTTTCGACTCTTGCACGTCGATTTGCTGCTTCACCCTCTTCTGCAGTGCCTCCATGTTCCACACAGCCTTCTCAGCCACGATGTGCATCAGGTCAGAACCATAGGGGGCTGTAAGGTTCCGAAGGAAGGTGCGAATGGTCTCTCCCTCCGATATCTCTTCATCAATCTCCGCCACACTGGCAGTGTACCGCTGGTAGTAATGTGCCAGCGATTCGTCGGGCCTCTGCACCACCTGGGCCAGGAACCTCACACTCTTCAGGAGACGCCGACGACCCTGGTACTGCTGAATGAAACGGTCGTGCATATCAGCCCAGCAGGTGATGCACCCTGGGGGCAAGCTGAAGAACCAGGTCAGGGTCCTCTCACCAAGTGTATTCGGGAACAGTACACACACGATATCGTCATTCGGGGCTCTGCCCAGACAAGCCATGAGGTGCTTCTGAACATGACGAACTGGATCTCCCTCGCCATCATACTCCTTAACTGTGGGGATACCCAGCCCTGGCCGGGCGAGGGTGTCTATTAGTCGGGGAACGAAGGGATGGGTAGATTGATCCTTCAGTTCCGACATCATCGGCTTATGCTCCCCCATGCAGATGTTCACGATCTTCACCACCTGATCGGGGGTGATGGGACCATTGAGGGGAATGGTCCTATGCTGCACTGGTCCTGGGCCGTCGACCACAAATCGCTATGACTGAGCGGGCTCCTTACCCTTATCCTGGCTTCTGGGTTGGGCCTCCTGCACATTCTGAACCTCCGCTGGCGGAGGCACCTCCTCCTGCCTCTTGGCCGCCTCTCTCCGTTCTAAGAGAGCCTCCACGGCTGCCAAAAACATCGGCATGGCATCCGCCACAGCCTTCGTCAGATCCGCGTTTGGCGGAGCCTCCTCCTCCCTATTCTCTTGGTGTTGAGCAGTATCCTCAGGAACTTCATTGTGCCCCCCTGTCCGGGAGACCTCAGCAGGGAGATTTTGGTCCTCAGCACGCTCCGGTGGCGAATTCAGTGTTCCAGCAGGATGACGGGAACCACCAGATTGTCCTTACTTTCTCTGCTTGCCAGCCACCATTGAACGAGTAGAAGTCATTGTCGGCTTTTCGTTACGCTTCCCACAGACGGCGCCAATGTTGGATCACGGTTGGAACTCCGGTACGGTCTTGACGGCGATCCGAACTCCTTCGCTCCACGTAATCCTGCAAGAGGGGATAGACCGGGCGGTGACCCAGAATCCCTCTCCGATGCTTAAATGAGTATTTCGATTATCTCAATAAACTGGCAAGCGCAAGCAAGAGTCTCCGTATGTAAAAACGTATATTGATCTGAGGTAACTTCTGCCCTTTTATAGGTGAAGAGCTACCTCAGTTACCTGGTGAACCGCTGGGGTGGTTAGCCCACGTTCCGCTTATCTCGGCCACGATCCCGCCTATCTCGGCCATGATCTCGCCTATCTCAGCCACGCTCCGCGTATCTCGGCCACGATCCCGCCTATCTAGGTCATGATCTCGCTTATCTCGGCCACGCTCCGCGTATCTCGGCCTCAACCTCTGATAGCAAGTCCCGACCAATATCGGGGACTCCAGAGTTATCTCATTGTGTCACTGCTCGGGGCCCCACGTCATCGTGACAGGGCCAACATTCTCAGGGATTCGTCATCGGGGCCTACTTAAAGGCATCTCATCGGGAGCGTCCAGCTCGCCTATCGGGAACGACTTTGTCGGGACCTTTCACCATCGGGACTCCCTCTGTCGGGACCCTTCGCATTGGTCATTTGGACCTCCTTTTAGGGCCCAGTGGGCCTATTCACCGTTTTCTCGCCGTTAAAAGGCCTAACGGCCATAGCGAAACCCATCATAGCCCAACCCAGTTTTAGAAACCCTATTTCAATCTCTCTCATTTTACTATTCACTATTCAGTCTTCATTCTAATTTCCAGAGAGACAACTTAGCCAAAAAAAAAATCTACAGAGACAGGGATCTTTAGAGGCGTCATGGTGCCGTCCACAGAGAGCCGTCATAAGCCTGCCTCCGCCGCCTCAGCCCTCCTCCGATCGCCCGCATTCGCCGCCCGCATCCGCCGCCTCAGCTGGTTAAAAGTCGATCAATATTTTTGCTGTTTAAGGTTAGGGAGCGCCACCGCATAGGGTTAGTATAATATTTATATATATATATATATATGTATAATGGATACATTTTAATCTTATTAATTGTTGTGTTTTATTAATTAGGTATTCTAGTGGATGATGTGATAGAATGTGATTCGCTAATAGAGATAATGTGGCGCTCTCACATTAAGCCATGATCAGGGTTAGTAGACGCGCGGGGTGACATCATTTATTCATATATATATATAATTTTATTTAATGAAATCACAAATATTAAATGAAAAATATTTATATAAAATAGTATCACGTGAAGTAAATTAATAATAATTACGCTGAGAATGTTAGTTTTTTATGTAAAAACTATAATTTTTACATTTTTTTTAATTTTTAATTTCAATAAAATTTTGATAAATTATACTAATTGATATTTTATTAATTGTATGATATCAAAAAATTAAGTAAATATCATTTTGCACTTAAATTTAGCAATGCAGTGGTAACATAGAAAGTGAATATTTATAAACATAATAAATATTATTAACATAAATATTTTATTTGTGTAAGTATGAAGTAAATTCGAACAGGTCAATCTCTATTTATCTCATATTAAAACTAACAAATCATTTATGCAAATAATATATATTATTATTATTCATTTTTAATTAAATTGTTAAATATAATAACAGTATTTGGAAATAAGCTACTAAATTAGGCTCGATATTAATTCAACAAAAAAAAAGGGCTTGATAGTAATTTGCTGGTAGCTTGCTTACAACTTCTTAATGTTGTAACTTTATTTTTTTCCCTAAATTGAAACGGAATAGAAACCTCTATCACATTCACTATTATAATTTATAAATCTGGAATTGGAGATGGTTCCATTTCCTTATCATGCACGACTTCTCACTGCCGGCTCTAAAATTATTTTGACCATGTGCTTTGTTAGATATCTGTCCAATTCGGGTTCGTATTTACATTTCGGACCTCGCAAAATACTCCAAAATCCGTAGAAGAACTCTTCCACAGACACCCAAGTCCGAAACGGTCCGGAATACGCGCAGTACCCGGACCGGGGGACTTCCGGATTGCCCTTAGGCAATCCGGACCCGATCCGGATTGCTAGACTATCCGGGTAGGTCCGGATTACCGACATGCTCCACGCATACTTATCCCGATTATTTGGCCAAGTACGAGAAGTCAGTGCGCGCATAGTCCACCTTGATGACGGTATACGTTTTTCTTTATACCGGCATCAAACCGTTCAAAACCGGGCACGATCCTTTGGTTCCCTATAAATATGGACCTAGGTCTCCCATTTTAAACAACTCCCTCATTCTGGAATTTCGTGCTCTGACTTCTCTCTAAAAGGCTTTCTCTCTCTAAAGATTATGACTTGAGCGTCGGAGAGGGCCCAACCAGCATTCCCCCCCCCCCCCCCCTCTTCCACGCTGGTTACTGCCCCTTGTGTAGGACCCGGAGTTCGAGAGATCAAAGTCGGGAAGTTGAAGACTGGTTCGAGGATCGTGTCTCAAGGTTCGCGGCATACAGACAGATACCCGTTCCTGTACACACATCCAGAGCCCGTTCGTGGGAGAGAAGCCCGAAGTTACCTAAGTGGAAGCAGACTTAACATTTGGCGCCGTCAGCGTGATTCGAACAAAAAACCGTTCCATACCGCAAGCTATGACAGGAAGACGAACGAAGAAGGCGGGTGCAACCAAGCCGAAGCCGACAAGAAGCCAACCAGGACGTTCTCACGTTCCAGATACAGGATCCACCGCTTCAACCGTACCATCCACAAATGTGCCTTCCGCACAGTATGGATGTGAAGTCCAAAATGCGTACAATGCATTCTTTACGGAGAAGATGGAAAATTTGCACGTGATCCACGGAGGCTTTAGTGCCGGAGGAGAAACGTCATATGAACGAGAAATATACACTTCCCGCAAAAAGCGCATATGCCAGGATGCTGACATGAAGGATACTTTCATGATAGATGCCGACGAAGAGGGTGATTGCACGAAAGACGTCATTGGCTTTTCATAAAAAGACAAAGACCACGTTGTGCACCCGCACACCGACGCGTTGGTGATAACTATGACAATCAATGGCATGGACATTAAGCGCATTATGGTAGATGGTGGAAGTTTTCCCAACATCATTACAAAGGCTATCATTTTAGCCATTGGGAGAAGGAGGCACGTCAAAAGAATGGACACACCCTTGGTGGGATTCATGGGAGATGTAAGCTACCCGCTAGGATTCATAACTCTGCCCGTCATCATAAGAGAGGGAGAGCAACAGCTCCAAATAGACGTACCATTCGTGATCGTAGAAAAGCTTGACGCATATAATGGAATCATGGGATACACAACCATGAACAAGTGGGGTATGGTAGCGTCAACATCACACCAAAAAGTCAAGTTTCTAACAAAGGCAGGAGTTGGTGAAGTAAAGGGAGATCAGCAGCTGTCAAAAGACTGCTACAAGGTTGCACTCCAACATAGTGACAAGACAAACAATTGCGGAATTCCCATCATTGATGAAGACCCAAGGATGGATCATGCACGTCCTGCTCCTGTTGAAGCATTGCAAGAAATCAGGATCGATGAGCCAGAAAGGATGGTTCGAGTGGGAGCATCACTGTCAGAAGATGAAGTGATAGAATTCAAGGCACTTCTAGTAGAGTATAAGGAGCTGTTCGCATGGTCACCAAGCGATATGCCAGGAATAAGCCCAAACATAATCTCTCACAAGCTCAACATCAAACCAGGATCCAGACGTATAACACAAAAGCTACGACCATTGGGGGGAGACAAAAAGCTCGCAATACGAGAAGAAGTGGGCAAGTTGCTGAACGCGGGCTTCATTGAAGAGTCGCAATACCAAACATGGGTTGCGAATCCAGTTTTGGTACCCAAACCTAACGGCAAGATGAGAATGTGTATCGACTACAAAGACCTCAACAACGCATGTCCAAAGGATTCATATTCGCTGCCAAGGATCGACCAATTAGTAGATGCCACCGCAGGACACGAGCTAATGTCAGTAATGGATGCGTATTCAGGATACAACCAAATTCCAATGGCGGAACAAGACGCACCTCACACTGCGTTCTACGCAGACAGCGAGATCTACAATTACAAGGTCATGCCATTTGGACTAATTAATGCTAGAGCAACATACCAATGTATGGTCAACACAATCTTCGGAGATATGATCGGGAGAATCATGGAAGCATACGTGGATGACATGGTCGTGAAGTCGACAAAAAGGCGTAACCATGCTGATAACCTCCGCCAGGTGTTCAAAAGAATGCGAGAATTCCAAGTCAGATTAAATCCAACAAAGTGTGCCTTTGGCGTGCAATCAGGAAAAGTTCTTGGCTTCATGGTCAGCGAAAGAGGGATCGAAGCAAACCCGTAAAAAGTAAAGCGATAAAAGAAATGGAGTCTCCCAAAAATCACAAAGAAGTCCAACAACTGAATGGACGTTTAGCAGCTCTTAACAGGTTCCTCGCAAGAATAGGATACAAAGCCCTTCCATTCTTCCAAGTGCTTCGTGCAAACAAGAAGTTCGAGTGGACACCAGTATGTGAAGAAGCATTCCAACAATTGAAGCAGCACCTGCGAACGCTCCCAGCGTTAGCAAAACCAATACAAGGCGAGCCTCTCCACCTATCCGTAAGCAATACTGCAGTCAGCTCGGTACTCGTCAAGCAAAAAGGGACTACACAGCTCCCAGTATACTACGTGAGCAAGATCCTGGCAAAATACGAAGTGAATTATATGCCAATCGAGAAGTACCTATATGCTCTCATAGTGGCGGCAAGGAAATTGAGTCCATACTTCCATGCACACGAGATAAAAGTCCTGACGGATCAACCCTTGAAGCACATCCTGTCAAAGCCAAACATGTCAGGAAAATTAACAAAGTGGTCAATCGAGCTAAGTGAATTCCGCATTCGCTTTGCACCACGAACAGCAATCAAGGGACAAGTATTGGCAGACTTTATCGCGGAGTTCACAGGGATAACCCCGGAAACTGACATTCAAGACGGGGCACAACAAAGTGAAGAGCACACTGAAGTATGGCAAATGTACACTGATGGTTCCTCAAATGTTGAAGGATCAGGAGCTGGATTCCTCATAATTCCGCCTGATGGGTCGGAACCGTTGAAGTATGCTCTAAGCCTAACATTCAGAGCAACGAATAACGAGGCAGAATACGAAGCCTTGATAACAGGCTTAAGGATCGCAAAAGGCCTCGGAATCAAACACTTAAGAGTCAAGTGCGACTCACAACTAGTTGTCAATCAAGTCAAAGGCGAGTACGTAGCCAAGTCAGAAAATATGCAGAAATACTTGGGACAAGCAAAGGAGCTCATCACAAGCTTTCAAACTTTCAACATAACGTCCGTTCCAAGGGAAGAAAATCAAGAGGCAGATTGTTAAGCAAGTTCGCGCAAGGAAGGGAACAAGGCCAAGAAACACACTTCGTCGAAAACAGGATCATGTCCGTAATCGACAAACTAGAAGTATTAAATATCAACACAGAGCCTACCTGGATGACTCCAATTCTGGCATACCTCACGGATAACGTTCTGCCGGAAGAAAGACTTAAAGCGCAAAAAATCAGAAGAATCGCTGTCAATTATACATTGATCGAAGGCCAGCTATACAAGAAAGGATTCTCGACACCATACCTAAAGTGCTTAACTTTCCCAGAAGGTATGACAGTGTTGAAGGACTTGCACGAAGGCCAAGCAGCTTGTCACGAGGGGGCAAGATCCTTAATCCGAAAAGCGCTAGGTCTAGGATACTATTGGTCAACAATGAGAAGCCAAACAACAAACTTGGTCACGAAATGCGAATCCTGTCAACTATATTCAAGGAACATAACGGCTCCCGCAACAAAATTGTGTCCAATTGCAATTTCCTGGCCTTTCGCACAATGGGGAATTAACTTGGTGGGTCCACTTCCACAATCCAAGGGGCAAACAAAGTACATTGTAGTAGCCATCGACTACTTCTCCAAGTGGATTGAAGCTAAGGCGTTAGCACGTACGACAGACGCGCAAATAATGGATTTCATACGAAACCACATCATTGCACGTTATGGCATACCAAGAGTACTCATCAGTGACAATGGGCCACAATTCAGGAGTTCAAGACTTCAGACGTTCTGCGAAAGACTCAACATAGATCACCGTTTTGCATCAGTGCGTCATGCCCAGACCAATGGACAAGTCGAATCCGCCAACAAGATCGTCCTGGATGGTCTTAAGAAAAGAGTTCACGCTTTGAAGGGAGGGTGGGCAGAAGAGCTTAGCAGTGTCCTATGGGCTGTGCGCACAACCCCAAAGGAGTCAACAGGCGAAACACCATCCAGCCTAGTATACGGAACAGAAGCTGTAGCCCCAATCGAAATCGCTGTCTCATCATACCGCACAACTCATTTCAATCCCCAAACCAACGAAGCGGAAATGCGTTTAGACCTGGACTTGGCAGACAAAAGAAGGCGAAACTCGGAGCTAACCCAAGCACGTATGCGCTTAATAACTGCAAGACACTACAACAGGAAAGTGAAAGAAAGACAATTCCATGTGGGCGAGATGGTGTGGAGAAGGAACGAATTCTCACACTTAGAGCAAATCAACAAGTTATCTCCAAAGTGGGAAGGCCCATACAAGATTGTCTCAGTCCCTTATGTTAGCGCATACCGCCTCCAAGATACTGAAGGCAACATCCTTCCAAACACATTCAATGGGGGGCACTTGAAGAAATTCCACGGATAAGGGAAGAATAATATATTACAAAAGAGCTATTGTATCAAGCTATTTTGTCTTAAACTCTTATATAAAAAAAGGGGGGAGATTTATTAACTCCAAGTTTGTTTACAATCATGTAATCACATCAATCATTTAATAAAGTCAATTTACTCTCGTAGGTACCTTCCCACATTATGCACTATACTCTGGATTAACATCAAGTAGCAAACAACGTGCATACTACTCATATAAACAAATCATCACGCCATGCAACTTATAATAGGCGACATCAACAAGTTCATCTTCAACAAACTCAAAGTAATATTCACTCAAAAGCAACATCATGCAATGCTCCAAAAGTGACATGGTGCAATGTCCTCCTTGTAAGGATAAAACCATGTTCACATCTATCAAAAGTAACATGTTGCGACATCCTTTTCAAAAGGGCAAACCCCATGTTTACTTCTAAATAATGACATGTTGTGAAATCCTTCAGGCAAATCCTCATGTTCATAGCCATTCCCTGAATAAAAACAGGATGCGGCAAATACATTATGGGACTGATCACCCCACCATGGCGGAAATCTTCTTAATAGACGACAACCCCACGCACTAAAAGTATGTATACTCTCTTAAGGGTTCATACACCAAGAAGACTTAGGCCTGAAAAAGGATAACTTCATGTTATACGCTTTTAAAAGCAAACCTTATACAAAACTCATCAAACTTACAAGTCGAGTCTTGTATAACGTTATCTTGCTCTTTAGTATTTAACGCAAAAACAGCAAAATAAGCAAGAAGTATCTTGCAACAACGTCGCCTTAGAGTGGAACTAAGAGACGGTATAAACTTAAGTCTTGCTTCGTCAAGACGACACTGCTACATGTCAGGTGCCAGTGCCGAGTGCCAAGTGCCCGCGCCGAGTACATTACTACTTACAACGATACAAGTACCTAGTGTACGCATCTTGCCATGCCTTGGAATCTAACCAAGAGAGGCGCTCATAACACTCAACAATGCGCGACATACAGTCGCAACTACGGACATCATGTTCATCATCTAAGGATATCCAATCCTAACATTCAAGTCCAACACATGCGGACAATAAAGATAGCTCAAGGTATGAAACGTTACTAACAAGTTATCAGATGATTATTATTATTATTAAAAACAGGTCCAAAGGACGAAGTACCAAGGACGAAGTACCATACAAGCAAACATACCATCACCTCCAAAGGACTAAGACAGCATGTCCAGGAAATCAGCACCAAGTTCAAACATCAACTCAAAGATACATGAGAAGTTCCACTATCCCCAGTAAGCTGTGGAACAACATCCATAAGTTCGGGAGGAGCAACAACGACATCAGCACCTCCTCCATCTTCAATCATATCATAGGCGGATACAGCAAGCCCCAAAGTGTGCAATGCCTTAAGGTAGTTAACGGCATAGTCAGGACAAGGCCCAAGCTTGTCAAAAGGAAAGTTGGGGGCAAGCGCGTTGACACGACGAAATTAATCCTCGCCACGCTTTCCCATCATGTTATCAGTTATCTTCTTAGCTGCAAGACTAAAAGCAGGAGTACTCAAATACTAGGAAAACCCCGCTTCAACTCCAAGCGCATAATGTTCCTCACGTGCGGCAATCAAGGCAGCCTCTCGAGATGGGATGTCATCAGAAATCTGTTTCTCAAGCGCAATCATCTCAGCTTCAAGATCAGAAATTTGAGTCTCCTACACCTGATACTTGGTCTCGGAATCAATTATCTTCAAGCCAAGTGCACACACCTTCTCCTTAGAACGGGCAAGTTCAAGACTAACGGTGTTACATCTGTTGACAGCAACTCTTCTAGCACTAACAAGCTCCACAACATACGATGACATGTTAACCATATGTGACACATCCTGAAAATAATACAAGAACACAAGGCCATAAACATTACACAACAAAGGCATACGGCACGAAAGTTATCAGAAAACAGAACTTGTTAACTTACAGGAGCAAAATTGGCCAAAGCATGTTCAACACACTCCTCGGCTTCTTCATCAGTCCTCGGACAAGAACGTCGATCGTATGGGGGCACACTCCTATGCAGCACACGAACACCAACCTCCGGCATATTAAGTTTCGCCTCCTTAGGAAAGCGAAGACCACCCGTACCAAGAGGTTTCCAAGCATCACCAGATATATCACCTTCCAAGGGACGAAGAAGATGATCACGCTTCAAAGTTGGGATCACTGCAAGGAAAAGATAAAGAATAAAAACCAAGTGTTAAAAATCAGAGTATAACGAGAAATGCGAAGTACATCTCATACCGACAGACGAGAAGCGATCCTCTGCGAGTCGATCTCTCGACTGGGGGCAGAAGATACCGTCGTGCATCCAGTAACTTCCCCTCCCTTATCAAAGGTGAAGGGAGGAAGGGCAGCATTCGTCCTTACACGCTTAGGATCACTCGAGACATGCGACACCACCTCGGATCGCTTGATAGGAAGTTGATAATCTTCCACGGAAACATCAAGAGCAGGGGAACGTACTGAATAATCAAAAAGACAAAACAAATGACGAGTCAAAGAAGTAAAAGATAAGGAAAAGTTACAAGGAAAAACATCTTACCCATGAGCCCCTTTCCGCGACCATATCCAGAAGTCACGGGGGCAGCAAGAACAAGTGATGAAGCGGACGTCTCGGATGGAGGACTGTTGCGAATAAACTCCGCATGTAAGGAAGAGTTCTTACCAATAAACCAGTCTACAAGGATGATATAAACAAGGTTACGAGGACCATCGATTTGTAACTCGTCACCAACATCTGAACATAATGTCACTCGCGGAACGGGAATAGAAGACTTACTCATAGTAACCGCGGCAAGAAGACTAACTCTGAAAAGGAGACTGCGTAACTTGGAATCCTGAAAATTGCAAACAACAATTCAATCAGTGTACGAGCACTATGTACGTACATACATGTCGACGAGGATGCATGTCGACAAGTGAAGAATATTTTCTAAGTATTTCCATGTACGTACATACATGTCGACAATGATGCATGTTGACAAGTGAAAAATATTTTTAAGTATTTCCATGTACGTACATACATGTCGACAAGGATGCATGTCGACAAGTGAATAATATTTTCTAAGTATTTCCATGTATGTACATACATGTCGACAAGGATGCATGTCGACAAGTGAAGAATATTTTCTAAGTATTTCCATGTACGTACATACATGTCGACAAGGATACATGTCAACAAGGAGAGAATATTTTCTAAGTGTTTCCATGTACGTACATACATGTCGACAAGGATGGATTGCATGCATCAAGTAGCTATCATCAACTTCTACACAATACCTCCTAAGCATTTCTACGATGCTTATCGACAAAGCTCATACGACGACATCTATGGTAACAAGCATTAGATATTGTTAAAATATTTTCTAAGTGTTTTAGCATGCTTGCAGAAAGTGGCCAATGATCAACATACGATGCTCGAAGCACATTGCCTAGCCTACCATTTCCCATGTACAACAATCAACGATCATGTCCGAACAACTACCGATCATCAAATTGAGCATACTAAAACAACGGCTAAGGCATGGAATAACATGTCGGCAATGAACACTATGCATAAGGGAAGTGTAACGATTCATCTGCACTCTTCTAAAATTTTCAGCACTTAGAAATTTTTTTCTGATTTGAGGCTAAGAATTCTAATGCATTTTATCAAACACCTTGTATGCATGTTAAGGTAAGCTAGGTACATGGTGATTTCAAGACTAAATCAAGGTCAAACGAAGTTACGAAAGGTCCAGCCATCTACGAAATTGGACTCACCGACACGAAGCAAGTTCGAATTGCTACTCGCCGTCACCCGAAAACCCACGCGCTGCCCCGATGATCCACGCGTCGCCGCTGCAACCTCACGCGCCGTCCCTCCTTCTTCACGCGCCGACTTGGTCTCCTCCTTGCCCGGATTAGATCTTGATCGATGTCAAATATGATGTGACCACTCCAAATTCACACCTCTATGAGTTCCCTCTTCAACAAGCAAGGAGAGCTTCTTGGAAAATTATCAAGGGAAGAATGTAAGATAATGACTATTCTCTCTCCTAATTCTCATTAATAGTGTCTACACCATGTGCTAAGGACTAAACTAATATCTATTTTCACACAAGTCCTTAGTATCATGTATAAGCATACTTACATCTCTTCTATGCTTGTTTTACATACATGCTCCCTAATGGTGCATGACGCGCTTCGTAGATCATTACGCATGTTATTATTTTTATACGTACATGATGCTAACTCATGGTTGTTATGTGATTATTTTTATAATCTAAGTATGAATTGAATATTTGCATCATCTTCCATGCTTACATCATACTACATGCTTGCATCATTTTCTATGTTTACATCATGCTTTATGTTGACAAGCATGCTTTCCAATTTCACATTACTCTAAGTATTTTGCTTATTGCATGATTACGTACTCCGTTTACTATGTTGTCATCTACATGTTGACAACGTGTTATATGCTTACATCATGTACCATGATATTGTCACGTTGTATAATTCTTTATTATTGCAAGTATTTCACTCATTACATGATACTGCGAATACAATTGCATGTTGTTATACGCATATTGTTCGCTACGCTAACCCTATAAACAGATTACGTACATACGGTGGAAAATTGAAGTTGGTCAAATTTATGATCCCAACACTCGAATTGACAAACAGGCTACCCCTGAGGTCAGTACCGAATCTAAATTGGACGAATATCTTATCTTAAAAAGAGTCAAGCATGGGTTTTGAACCACTACTTGACTTGGGGGCAAGTGTTAGATATATGTCCAATTCGGGTTCAGATTTACATTTCGGGCCTCGCAAAATACTCCGAAACCCGTAGAAGAACTCTTCCGCAGACACCCAAATCTGAAACGGTCTGAAATACGCGCAGTACCCGTACCGGGGGACTTCCGGATTGCCCCAAGGCAATCCGGGTAGGTCCGGATTACCGACATGCTCCGCGCATACTTATCCAGATTATTTGGCCAAGTACGAGAAGTCAGTGCGCGCATAGTCCACCTTGATGACGGTATACGTCTTCCTTTATACCGGCATCAAAACGTTCAAAATCGGGCACGGTCCTTTGGTTCCCTATAAATAGGGACCTAGGTATCCCATTTTAAACAATTCCCTCATTCTGCATTTCGTGCTCTGACTTCTCTCTAAAAGGCTTTCTCTCTCTAAAGATTATGACTTGAGCGTCGGAGAGGGCCCAACTAGCATTCCCCCCCCCCCCCCCCCTCTTCTACGCTGGTTACTGCCCCTTGTGCAGGACCCGGAGTTCGAGAGATCAAAGTCGGGAAGTTGAAGACCATTTCGAGGATCGTGTCTCAAGGTTCGCGGCATACAGACAGATACCCGTTCATGTACACACATCCAGAGCCCGTTCGTGGGAGAGAAGCCCGAAGTTACCTAAGTGGAAGCAGACTTAACAGGCTTGGCCCATATAGAAGAATTACATTAAAAGCATCACCTCCTAACCTTAGAGCAGTAACCAAACCATGCAATTCTATCTAACAAAAAATCTTGCAGCCGAGAGAGAGAGAGAGAGAGAGAGAGATCCTTCTTGTTATGGGGGACTGCGCAGCTATGTGTGGGATATATGGTGTTGAAGCTCGTGATCAGTGTGTAGACCGACGCCGCGTCGTGGACCTCCATCTGGGATGAGCTAAGCCAACGCCAAAATGGAAAAAAGAGAGAAGACCTTGGTTTTGAGCAGTGAATGACCTTGCATGCTGGATGAGGTTAGATTCGTGGTTTTCATCAGATTGATCTTGATCTCTTTGTCGATGATGAAGCGGCTCCGCCACTTCTGGGTCCTGTTATCTTCACAAGATCATTTAGACGTCTTCATTGGCCATAACAGAGTCGCTCCATCACCGTCAGAATGTACCCGTGGAGCAGATCGGAAGACCAATTTATGTCTCAGGTATGGTTTATATATGATTGTTCAATTGAGACGAATTTAATGCATGCTTCGTTTTTTTGGAGTTTCATTCAGTGGCAAATTGAATGATTCAATTCTGTAACATATGCTTTTTTAGTTATGTACGCCGTTTGTCTTAATTAATGATGATTATAACAGCTGTATGTTTTTGCTTAATTAATGATAATTGGTAACTGCTATTTTTACTTCGGTAATGGAGTGTAAATAGGAAATGAGTTGACGATGTGTTAAATTTCTATTGGTTGGCTTTGCATAGATGTGTCGTTTTGCATGAGCTGACGTGTAAAGCTCAGAGTGATTCTCGACCAAGACAATCCGTATTAGAAAGTGGATGCCTAAAGCGATGCAGTTTTCGGATGGGTAGAAGTGGAGTTTTGCTTATGCTTATGGGTGCGGCGTCGTTTCAATGAATAGCCTTACCTACGGAGTATTTAGGAAGTTTAGGTAGTTGTCGTTTTGCACTGTATACAACTTCTTACTTGTGTCGTTTTGAATGATGATGATGGAATTAATGATAATTTGTTATTTTTTACTGAATACGTGGCAAGTTATAAGGCCTATAGAATCAAGATTAGTATAATATTTGGATAACCTATGAAAGGTCTGAAGTTTACCCGTGTTAACCGGAGAGGTCTGAAGTTTCAAAAGTTAATATGGAAAGTCTGAAATTTTCAACTTTGTTGATATAAGAGGTATCCGTTAATTTTTTCCATTAAAACTGACGAAAGTTGGTCACGTGCTTGGCATGTGACCTGAAATAAAATTAAATCTAAAAAATATCATTCTATCAAAGTGCGCCCCTCACATGCTTAAAAGATGAAAATGCCCCAATCGTGGCCGGCCCCCACCCGCGGCCGACGACCACCACCACCCAAGGCCGACGACGACCACCAATCGGGCTGGCCACCACCTTTTGGCCCCAGCTGGCCCCGATTGGGTGGTGGCCGGCCCGAATGGTGGTCGTCGTCGGCCTTGGGTGGTGATCGGCGGCCTCGAGTGGTGGCCGGTGGACTTGTGCGATGACGGAGAAAACAATAGGGACTCAATTGTAAAAATCAAAACTTAAGAATATAAATTCGAGGACTAAATTAAACAAAATAAAAAATAGGGACTCAATTCTAATTTGACTTTAGGAGTAATTTTGTCATTTCACATTTCCTCGAATAAGGTATTAAATAAAACAAAATATTAAAAGTGGCAAAAGTGTTATTTCAGACCATTCTGTTAAATTTAACCCTAAAAATGGGCGGAAAACCAAATATCAACAAAGTTAAAACTTAGACCTTTCATATTAACTTTTAAAACTTCAACCTTTCATAGGTTATTAACCCTTTATTTTTTAAGCAGATGTCTCAAGAAAAAGTATTGGTGCTCAATATTTTATCCATTACTAACTCGGTGTGAGTACATGTAGATCATGTAAGCATTGTAAGGTGGTGTCCATGCAATGCAATGAAATGAAAGCAATAAAAGAGGAAAGAAGTGAGTATCGAAGCGGAGTGTGTTTGTATAGAAGGAGATTGATAGGATTTGCTTTACAAGGAAGGAGAAGATTGAGAATTAATACTCTACCTACCTACCTATCTACCTGCTGCTGGCACTTACTTGCAGACTGAAGAAATCAATTCTACATTATCAACTTCTCTTCTTCCTACATCTAGCAGCTGACAACTTACTTCATCGTACAAACAGGATCTCTCCAACCCCCCTACTACTGCCAGCCACCCCCATTCCAATACCTGTTCAAATAAATCAACACTATTCAGCAATCTTACATAACTCAATTACCAAATTGCTATCTGCTTCTTTGTTGCTACTTCAACACATTTCCTAATACACTACTGCAATATGCTTCCAGTCTCTTGGACCGACAACAAGTGTCTTCTGTCCAAGGTTGTCATAGAAATAGAGATAGAGCTAGCAACCAGTGAGAAAGAAGTTGGGGATACAACAAACAAATTCAGCTACCAACTAGCTCCATTACCCATATAATAATTTCAGCTAGCAATTTTACACATAACATTATTATATATTAAGTATAGAGCAGATAGAGAGGGATTGGATACCTCTCCGGAGTTTCATCTATTCGGCCTCTATCTTCATATTTCACCAGAATCTCGACCCGAGCCCAGAATCACATACTTCCTCACTCCAAAGATTTATCCTCTCACCCTGCTTGTCCAGTTGAGAAACTAAAATGTCAGCTTTGCCTGAATATGTATGTACACGAAAGATCCGAATCCAAACAATCTTCTGGATTCTTCCGGATGGATGATTAATGACCAAAAATAGCTGCTTCTCAGCCCTCAGGATCCTTCCTTTTTCGACTAGACTTCCTGGGAGGCTTTGGTTTCTCGACCGTGTTTGTGTCTGAGGCACACTCTGTTTTATGTTCTTGTGTAGGGTCGGGTTTGAAAGGGTCCACCACGATGATGTTGTTTAGATTCTTCTTGTCGTACAGAAGGGCAGAATCCAAGGAGTAGATGCGTAGGGACAGGGATGAGAGGGTGGAGGTTTTGGCTGCAGCAGACCAGGATGACCAGTACCACCATTCGTTCCTTAGGTACTCGGTTTTTATCATGTCTTCTAAAACAATCGTTGCTTGAATCATCTGAAAACAACAATCAAAAGAAGAAGGCTGACCCATCATGATATATTTCTACTTCATATTTAAGCAATTATCCTTTAAATAGATTTCTCTTTTGTTGATTAAAAATATGCATGTTCATATTTAATTGTCTAAACTTTAATTCAAGAACCCTGAAAGAAGTGGCTCATGAAATCAATCAAGAAATCTTACTACTTTTTTTTTTACAAATAGCAAACCAAACTAAAACTAATATTGAAAACATACAATGTCATTTTGATCGTCAAAATTGACAGAATTTGTTAATAATTACATCATACCCTTGTTTTTTTTTTTTAAATATATAACAAAAATCAAGGAAAAATAAGACATAATTATAAAGTGAGTTGAGCTTCCACAATAACAGGACAAGCATTAAAAGGAAGAAGAGTAGAAGGCAGCACGAACCTCATATATCGTCTGTGCTGATTTCACAAATGAACGCCACTGACATCTCCTCTCGAAACTTGCCTTGGACGGTCTAAAAGCTTCTACAGACACCGCAGCTTCCATATCAAGCATATTAATTTTCAACCGTCTCCAAATCTTGGAGGCTTTACCACTAACAGGTTTTAAGGAAGACAACGGCACTACACAGCAGCCCCCACCCACAATATCTCGGGACCATTCTCCTTCCTTTTCATCTGATCCTCTATTTGCATTCTTGTTCCTGTTTTTCTCCACATTCGGTCTCCCGCTAACACTATCTATCCAATCCAACATACTTCTTCTTTCCGAGGAAGGAACTTTGACAGCCAATTGCTCCTCAGATGGTGGGGCCATGCCGTCTTGGGAAATTAGCATCACATCCACAAGAGGGGATTTGCAAGGCAAAAATGATGGAACTCCATTGCAACCGATGAGGCCGATCTGCTGCACCAGCTCTTTGTTGGAATCTCTAGTTATGAAGGTCGAACTTATCTCTTCGAGATCATGCGGGCACGACAAGTTTTCATTTTGATACTTAACCAACTTCGAGCTTCCATCTGGGAATCCAACTTTTGAGGAACGATCCGTATTTTCCGGGAAAGATTCACTTTTTAAGCATTTTCCGTCATTATGTGCTTCCAAATCGGTCTCAGTGATGAAGGTCTTGTGGCAGGTGGCACAATGGCATCTGGAAGACCAAACGGGCTCTAAACACTCACACCTTCGAAGGCCAAACTGTCTCTCCAGATATACAGCAGCCTTGGCAGACGGGTGATCAGGACTCGGCTCAATCTGCTCTTGCTCATCCAAATCAAGGCCTTTCTGGTCTTGCAATCTGGACTTTCTGCAATGGAGAATCGCATCCTTCACCGCTCTTTCTCTGATATCATTATCATTCAACCACCCAAGAAGCTGTTCTATTTCAGTGTCACTTTGATAGCAAATCAATGGCAGACACGTGGCTGACTTGTACCAGTAAGGACAAGGAGCTTTTGATCCTTCATCCGCAAAGTCAGTTTTTCTCCTCTGCTGGGTCGCCAAACTTCCGTCTACTATAAACCTAAGTTGCCTACTTGGCATTGATGCTGCCCAGTACAGCCGACCCAGGGCGTCACTCCCCAGAAATTCTCTTCGCAGAGATAGTTTAAGAAGCTGCGACTCAGAACTGCTAATGGAATCCTCCAAATTTGATATTTCACTTCTCAGAGAGTTTAACTCAACTTTAGACGACTGAGACCCATTTTGTTCATGAGGATGTAAAGAACAATCTTCTCTTTCAAGAGATTTATCATTTGCATCATGACCCTCTGTGTTCTTCACATCTTTAGATTGGTCCTCACTGTCAGAACAGTTAACTTTATCAACCTTTTGTGACGCCGATGCACTGCTGAAGTTGCAAAGGGTGTTACAGTGTTTCTGCCCTGTTTCTACCATGTCAGTAACAGATGCATCGACCTTTGCCACTCTGGCCAAACTTTCCTCCCTTACCTTTAGGGTTTTCCACTCCGAGGACAGCAACCGCACCTTTTGCTGAAGTTCAATTGTTGTTTCAGCACATTGCTCAAGGTGTTGGCGAATAAGAGCTGAGTTAAGCAACTCATCGCATAGAAATTTCATCAGAAATGTCCTCTGCAAGGTCAAAAAGGAAGAGCTTTTCATATGATGGACAAATAAAGGCAGGTAAGAAACACAAATACTGTCGAAACCAACTCACCCAGAATGGAATTAGCAAAAAGAACTCAATTAATGATTTTGTTCTCTAAAACGTACCACCAACAGAAAACATGAGGGTTTAGCTAAAATAAATCAAGAGTGTATATAAAGTTCAGTGTCTGAGCCATTGGATTTGAAAAGGCAATAATTTTGTTAAATTTATATTTAATCTTGGTTAGTTCTTTTCCAAATCCAACGGATCAAACATTCAACACTGTATATGCCGCCCTCCTTACTTTAGCCAACCCAGACTGGGATGAAAGCCATTTTAGTAACTTAACTTTACCTTAGATGTGAATTAATAACCAAACATTTCTTTTATAGAGTTTTCAAATGATTTAACCTTCCTTGGTCTTGGACTATATTTTTTTTTTTTGTTCAGATGGGATGGAAAACTATCAAACTTGACACATGGTGTGTTACTAAGCTAATCATTTGGCACAATTAAAAAAGCTAAGTAACCAGTTTGAAATAATGTAGGAAAACTGAACACCATTCTACCATCAACAACACACTGAATAACAGAAGGTGCAACGCTGAGGAAAGTAAAGGTAGCAAAAAGTTTCCCAAAAACAGTTATGTTATCAATTAGCGACTTAGGTAAAAAGTTAGGTTACCAAAAAGAGAAAGGTTAAAAACCTATGAAAGGTCTGAATTTTGAGGTTTTCCGTCCATTTTTAGGATTAAATTTAACAAAATTGTGTGAAATGACACTTTTACCCCTTTTAATATTTTTTTATTTAATACCTTATTTGAGAAAAGTGAAATGACAAAATTACCCCTGAAGTCAAATTAAGAATTGAGTCCTTATTTTATTCAATTTAGTCCTCAAATTTATATTCTTTAAGTTTTGATTTTTACAATTGAGAACCTATTGTTTTCTCCGTCACCGCACAAGTCCACCGACCACCACCCGAGGCCGCCGATCACCACCCAAGGCCGACGACCACCACTAATCGGGCCGGCCAGCCCCAATTGGGGCCGGCAGCCAACGATTGGGGCCGGCCACCACCCCAATTGGTGGTGGCCGGCCCAAATCGGTGGCTGCCGGCCCCGATTGAGGCTGGCCGGCTCCGATTGGGGCTGCCCAGCCCCGATTCGGGCCACAGAGGGCTCCGACCGAGATATCAACTCTATACGCAAAAACACCAACAAGTTGTCAGTGAGAGAGAGATCTTGGACGTACCTCTGCTGCACTAAAATCCCAATAATCTCTTTCTTCCATAACAGATGCCATGTGTGCAAGTGCCTCTAAATAATCACGAGTAACATCACCCTGGTACCTTTTTCCCTTGTGTCTACGAATTAGATGGGAATGCTGTGACGCATCCAAAGTCACACGTCTCCGAGCAACACAAGAAGGACAGTACCAGTTTCCTTCAGGAATTCTCGCAAGTGGAGGATTCAAGCAATACGTATGATACTCGGCATCACATGTATCGCAGAGTAAGACACTGTCATCGTCTTTATCAACACCACAAACTTTGCAGACTCCATCATCCCAAGGGGCTTTAGGAAGCACAGATACCGAGGAAACACAATCGTCGATTTCTTTTTTCATCTCAGCAGTCAAGGATTCCATATTCTTGTACTCCATAAGTTTTTCAAAAAGAGGTATTACCTGCCAAAATGACAAATGCAAATTCTCTAAATTTCAATATATATGAGTACGAGTACAAGACGGCATACGAGGTTGATGAAAACTGATATACTAACCTCCTTTTCAAACAGTGACTCAAAATTTTTGGACAGCTTCTCAGCTGTTTCGAGCAACTCAGCCTGATCTCCAAAAGCAGCACGAACATTGTGCCATAACTGCAACGAAGTATTGATTAATGAAAATTTTAGCTAGTATAAGCTAGACATAAGCAGCTGATGGATTTATAAAAACTGAAGACAATTTATAATTCTGATTACATCGGAAAGATTTCAGTAAATCTCACTTTCGTACTTCTTAAAAATTTATCGTATTGGAGAAGGATTAATGTAGTAATGGGGGCTTTTCACCAATAACATTTACAGGAAAACAGAATTTACACAGACAAAAGTGATTTTTTAAATGAAATCAAATTGTAGTTATCTTAGTTCAGTTAATGCTTAAGGTCAGACCCTGCTGAAATATGCAATCAAGCTACAGTCAATATGTAATCTATCAATATATAAAACTGCTGATAAATACCTCTCGAACATCCTCCAGAAATGCTTCAAATGACCCACCATAGGCTCCAAACGCCAACCGCAAGTCAATAGTCCTAAAATCCAAAGGCCGAGCCACCATAGCAGGAGATCCAAGAAGCCCTTCATCATCATTATCAATTCTGTTCACAAGTTTCCTTCCCAACAAGTTGCAAAAGACTCTTGAATCATCTGCAGCAGCAGCTTGACGCAATATAATACGGCATCGCTTCATAATAATGTCTGAAACAGTTATAACAGTCTTTCCTTTCTTTGGTTTAGGAAGTTCCAGTGGCATCTTACGGGCAGAGGCATCTGCTAGTACAGACAGAACAGCTTTCTGTGTTTAAACAATACAAGAGGAACCTTTTAGTATGGCATTAAGTGGTACTCCATTTTGATAATAAGAAAACAACCTTATTGTCTAATGCTGCATTTATAGTAATAATAGATCAGCAACTGTACCAATAACTAACGAAGGATGAGATATATACATGAGAAACAAGCCAAAAGACCTCAACCAATTAATGTAATTAGTAATCACACAGAATCTGTTCAGTTAGAGCAATGCTTCAAAGTAAAAAAAACTTACTGTGAAAATAGAGTATTTTCTTCATTTTTCCCAGTAAAAATAGAATCTACGTTAGGAACTTAGGAGAATGTTTACTATCTCACTCAATCACTTTTTGTCCTTAAAAGTTAACTTTTTTTATCTATTCACTAGGAAGTAGGATTCACTTTGAGCTTCACACTTTGTAGAATTTTCCATTCAGTAACTACTCACAGTGTAGCAGCTAGAGACACCATGAACACAGCAGATGACAAAATTCTAAATTGTAAAGCTCAATATGATATAACAATCCCCTACAGAGATGTTTAAGTAGGGAACGTCATATATAAGACAAAAGCATACAAAAATGCAAGGGAAGAAAACTAGAGATCGGTTTGCATTTCAAAATTAAACACAGGATAACAAATCAGCACTGTTAACATCTGAGTACCTTTGTTGGCCCAGATGCATTTCCTTTGTATACTTCCTTGCTAATTGAATTTTCTAATATGACCTTCGCCCATTCTGGAGGATCTTTATTGAGAGCGTCATTAACACACTTCCGAATTCTGGCACCCACATTAGTGGGTAACTTCTTTACAGGTTCCAGGGCCTTCATCCAATCTGGCGTATTAAGCTCATTACAAGCACTGCTCTTCTCAAAGGGACCAGATTCAGCCATGTCATCCCCTTCGACAGCAAGGGCATCATCTTCTCTACCCAAATAACCAAATATTTTCCTGGAAGCCTCTGTAAGCAACTATATTATACATAAACAAAATACACCAAGTAAGAACCCTTCTTACTGATAAACAGCAGCCTTACTTGTACCACTATGTTGCTACAGTATTTTCAGGATTTCAAGAAAGGCGTGCAAAAAAATTATGAATTGATGAAGACTGTTGAATAAAGATTAAATCACGCCACTTAAGGTTTTAGGACAGTTGGTCAAGTGGTTAGTCTAAACTTTCACATGGTATCAGAGCACGCAGGTTCGAGTCTCCGCAGCGCCAAGTTAAACCCCAATTTCATCATGTTTGCGATATCAAGCAAACACGTGACGGGCTTTCTAAAATCTATCAGCCCACACGAAAAATAAGTTTCACGTGATGGGCTTTCAAAAAATGTCTTGGCCCACACGTGAGGGGGAGTATTGAAATAAAGATTAAATCACCCATTCGCCTAACACCTTAAGGTTTTAGGACAGTTGGTCAAGTGATTAGTCTAAACTTTCACAAAGACCAACAAATTTCAAAAGGGACCCACCCGAAAATGTTTAGGAAGACAAAAAAATCCTTCAGAGAATTTGAAGCAGTAAGAGAGAAAGGGTTGTCTTACCACTGCATCTGCTTCCATCCCAGCAATACCAGTAAGGGAGCCACACAGCACCCCACCATCACCTTGCAAACAGCGAAAGACCTTCCCGCTTTCACGGGTAGTTACCTCAGCCGATTCAGAATTACCATCCATGGCTAAGATTGCCAATATGTATCTTCGAGCCAACTCAGGCCAGCTGAGTTCATTCATAGGAAGCATATTGAGCTTAGTTCTTTTAGCAGGAAGCGAACAATCTGCATCTTTCTTCCTTCCCCGCTTGGGTTTCGACTCACCACTGTCAAAATTTGGATCCACCAGTGCAGCAACCTTGGATTGCAGCTCACCTATTAGCACATCAAGCAGTGAGCTATGCACTTTTGTCAGAGCTACACCACAGAAAGCACTGAACTTTAGATGTGTGGTATTTGCTTCTGAATGTTCCTTCATAATTGTCATTTGATCCCCGCAAGATGCATTGTCAAAGGATGAAAGTCCTAACCTGTCAACCTCATTCGAACTAAAAGAGTTGCTTCCATGGATTCTCATTGTTAAGTTAGTTGTCAGATTGGCACTGTCCAAAGGGTTCAAAAGTTCTACCTCTAATTCATCCATAGCAAACTCCTTTAGACCCATTTTTTCATGAAAACGGCACAAGACTTCCCACACCTGCAACATATATTATAAATTAACAATCAAGTGGCTAAGAATCCTAAAAGTGAAATTTTAATTAATAACGACAAGCGAACCAACACGCAATACATGCTACATTTACATACTTGGTTAAACAATAATATTTAGGTCATCATAAGTAGTGTAAGATATATATATATATATATATATATATATTGAAGTTAACGTAGCCTAGTAGTTGATATATTTGCTAGTGAATGTAGAGATCATGAGTTCCAATCTCAAAGTTAGCACTATTAATTGAATTTAAACATTGTGTACGGAAAAATTGAAAATAAAAGTAGAATCCACCACCCCAAGTGGACCCTTAAAAAGTATAGTTAGATATAGATGAATGACCTGATATAAGTCTCCAACAAGCTCCGGCGGCACTTGTGAGGATACTGGTGTCCCGGGAGGAGGTGATCTCTCAGGGCAAGCATCTATTCTTGCTTTTTTAGATCTTCTAAATAAAGCAGCTAATGTTTCTTCACTGATGTCTGCTCCATCTTTTAGTCTGAATAGTAGATTTCCGTTTCCATAAATGGGCAGAGTCAAATAACTACTTCTATCATGCAATATCTTGTACCGAAAACAGCTGTCCACACCAGGTAACTGCTCTATCATTTCTTGAACAAATTCCACATCTACTCCAAACCTATCCTGCCCTAACCATTCTGAGAGAATACCAGCTGAAATATAATCATCATTAATGTCCAATGAGGACAGCGAAAATGGCAAGCCGTGAAATTTTGCCAATACACTGAAGCTGCTATCACACTTAGCATCCATTGAGACCATTCCATTTCCAACATGCTTGCAAAACAGCCTGCGCAAGCATATCCTACTTTCGGTATTAGACAAGGAATGAATTAGTTTTTGAGACATTTTTTTCCATGCCAAGGATGACGACGATTCTTCCACAAGAATCTCACCAATTTCATCTTTGGTTTCTGTTGATGTGTCACGCATAGGACAAGCTTCGGATATCGTGCTGTCTGCTGCAAGGCAAGTTGCTATATCTTTTTCTGTAGGTGGGGAAGGATCCGAGAGAATGGTTAGAATACTATCATCATTGTCCAAGTCAGTATTACAACTTACGGCCCCAACTTCTTTGATTTCTTGAGTAGCAACCTGCTGTTGGTGTCTTCTGGATAAAATTGTCTGTCCACATGGAATGCATTCAGAAGAGCAAGAAGACCTTCTTATCTTGAAAGCAGGTCCAGCATCACCACCATTAGAAACTTCGCAAAAGAAAAGAGACCCAGTAATCTTATCATGCCAACAACATCTGTAACCCACAGGCCAAATTTGACTAGTGCTATGATAAGGTGGCCTCAAATCAATTTTACCCAAAGAAAGAAGAAAGAAATCTTCAAATTGTACAGGTAGTCCATCCTGTAAAAAGAAAAAGCAACAAAAATAATAGTCAATTTGTTAAGAGCAATGCTATAAAATGTGAAAAACTTAAAGAGTAAAATATAGAATGTTCTCCAATTCTGAAAGACCGCTTTTTTCATAAAAATGTAACTCTTTCCACTTAACTGTAAGTGTAAGACTAGCTAGAAAGTTCTTATGGTTAAAACTTACACTATGTGCACCAGGGAAGCTTGTCTAAGATAACAGAATCTCATCAAGGAACTTATGTGAGTCCTAACTAACAAAAAAGGCTCAATTTACGCTATAAACAAGCAAGATGGGGTTTTTTTTCGGCCAAGCAAGAGATGGGAATAGGTAAACATCACAGCCACTTACATGATGCTGACGGGAGCTGAAATTAGCATTTTCTTCAGTTCCATCTTCTGTGGCTTCTGCCATGTTCTCACTGGGAATGGCGGCAGCCTCCAGACCTAGCCAGTCAGGAGAGGAATCCTTATAATGATGTAAAGAGTTTTCCCTAATTTCTGAAAACCCATTCATCAACGACGATCTAGCTGACTTCCTTTTTCTGCGCACATGAACCTTTTCTGCAAAAGCAAACTCCTGACTAGCAGCTGTGGATTCACTGACCTTGCGCTCCAATGTCAACCCCAGGTAAGAAGCAACTCCAGACATCGAACCAAATTTTATTCCACTAGGAGAATAAAAAACAGGGTATATTCCACTAGACGAATCCTTTAGCTCCACGTGCCAGCCATCCTCAAGGACACCGTGCATTTGAGAAATGTAATCTTTAAGAGCCAGGAGCATTATCTCGCTTTGATTCTGCTGAGGTATTCGAAAAAATAAACTATCATCATTCTTCACAGTTTCTTCTGGAGAGCCCAACACAGCTTCGGAATTTCTGAACCTGAATTTTGCGTGACGGCGAGTATCTCGCAGATCAATTTCCAGAGAGCAGTTCAGGCTCGTCGGTACAGTATCCATGGAAAAACCACTTCCGTTGTAGAAGTTTGAATATCTCGCTGGTGAAGCACATTGGTTGCCACCGAAAGAAAGATCACCCAAAGTGCGCTTTCTAAAATTTTAAATAAACATGAGAATTAACTAAAAATCAAAACTGGCAGCTAAAAATCTATACTAAGAAGCGCAAATTGGTTGGCCAAAAAAGAAGAAGCTCGGATTAGCAATGCAGCCCAATCATATAGTCGAGACAAAGTATAACTGCTCCAAATGCATCAAGAAACTAAATTGCAGTTGACAAATCCATAAACCAATAATTATTGTAGATCTGAACTATGTACAACTATAAAATCACAACTGTGAAGTAGTTTAAATCTCAACATGCAAATCTACCACACGCAAATCTCTCACATGCACAGACTTTTTTCTTTTTACGTTAAGGATAAAACATTGTATTTGATAAGCGGCAACATATGAGATGGTTCTATCGACGAAGCAGCTCTAGTAACATTTACTTATATTGATAGCTACTTCAACTAAAAAGCATATTTGAAGTTGCTAATTGCTTTTCTAATCATATGTCCTGAGAGTTGAAAAATACAAAGACGAGGTTTCAAAGCACAAACCTTGATGAGATTAAGGTATCAGAGCCATCTCCATCTGGGTCACTTGGGGGCGACGCATTCATATCAAATACCCTCTTCTTCTTAGGCTTAAACCCTAGGGGCCACCGCTTATTGTTCACTCCGCTTTCCCTGCACTGTCCACAAACCCACTCCTCCCCATCCACACTCCGCATTCCCGTACACCCGAGGTGAAACCCTCGCTCGCAGCCGTCGCAGACCACGACGCAACCGCGGCCCTCCATCGCCCCGCACGCGCCACAGGAGTCGGAGGCACGCGCGACGACGAGGTCGGCGGCGGGCTCGAGGGGTAGGTCGGGGACAGCGTGGTAGCTACGGACGACGTCGGTGGCGTCGGAGGAGGTGGGGATCTCGTTAAGATCGATTTCAAGAGGAGAGGAGCGAGTTGACTCCTTGGGTCGGTCGGAGTCGTCGGCGAGCTCCATTTCCGCTTGTCCTTAGCTAACGGCGGAGTCTGAAGCCGCGGCTGAGCGGAAGTAGCATTGTCGGTGTCTGCGAATCCAATTCAAGAAGATTTGGGAATCGAGGTTTTTTGTGGAGTTTGTTGATTTCTGTGCACTTTTTTTTGTGTTCGCTTTTTGGGTTCAGTCCGTCCGTCCGAGCGATATAGGAGATGGGGCCCGACTGTTTTTAAACGACAAGTTGCAATGCAATGCAAACTAGAGTAGAAGAGACAGACCTTCGAAGCTACGGTGGTTGCAGTTTGTGGCTCCGTCCCTGTCCCTCCAAAGTACCAAATCTCTGGACTCAGATGAGATGCCACGTTGCTCGGGTCTTGTTTGGCTCGTCAACTATTTATTTAAGTAAACAACTAGTTATAGTTTTTACCCAGAAAAAAAAAAAAAAATAAAAAAAACTAGTTATAGTTTATTTGTATAAATTAAAGTAAATAGACATATATATATATATATATATATTAAAAGTATAAATATTATTTAATAACGTGAAAATTAATTTAACACTGTGTTAATTCAGCTACATTTTAATAAACATTAGTTTACTAATTTTCATATATGTCATTTTTTAACTTAATTAATCAGAATCAAATGATGGGTTCCGATGTAATCGTTAGCCCCGTTAACAGCCAGTGGACGGCGAGTAGGTCCAGTGGGCCTCGTGAAAAGCCTGGAAGGCCCAGAGGCCCAGTATGAAGGGTCCCGACGATAGCGGCCCCGATACATGAGATAAATGCTCCCGACAAGAAGCCTTTGACTAGGCCCCGATATGCCTTAGTAAAGGCCCCGATGATAAAAGCCCCGCAGAGGCTGGACCTGTCTCGTAAGACAAAGGGTCCTGGATGGTGACCTGGAATGGAGATAACTCTGGAGTCCCCGACGGGAGTCGAGACTTGTGATCAGAGGATAAGACCGCGAAACCCGCCTACTAGATAGAGTAGTGGAACAACGGTTAAAGATATAGATAAACTCCCCGAGATACGCAGGGCGTGCCCGAGATACGCGGAGTATGGGTAAGATACGCGGAGCCTGGGGATAAATCTACGGAATCCCGAACGAGATATACGGAATCGTAGCGAGATATACGGAATCATGGGCAAAACGGCCAAATCATGGTCACAGGTAACTCAGTAACTTCCCCTCCTATATAAAGGAGGAAGTTACCTCAGAAAACATACTATCTAATACGCACTTAGATTACTGCTGCCACCCCATTGATCATATACTCATTTAAGAATCGGAGAGGGATTCTGGGTCACCACCCAGGTCATCCCCTTTTGCAGGATTACGCGGAGCCCGGGAGTCCAAGCTTTCCGTCAAAGACGTAACGGAGCTTCGCCCGTGATCCAACATTGGCGCCGTCTGTGGGAAACTAACATAAAGCCAAAATAGTTTCTACCAGATCAATGGCCGGTGGTGGCAAGAAGAAACAAGTTCAAGCCGGCAGTTCTCGTCCCACTGGAACTGTGAATTCCCCGTTGCCGGAACATGTTGCTAAACAAGGTGAATACCCTGCTGTTTCCCAGACAGGGGGGCATGGTGATGAGGAGGTCTCAGTCCGAGACACGACACTGAATAGGCAAGATATCCCGCGAAGGGAGGTGGATGCTCCCCCAAACCCGGTTGGGCACAGAGAGGAGGTCCCGCGAAGGGAAGCAGGCTCTTCTTCGAACTCAGAGTTGGCCAAGGCGGTAGCAGATGCTATGCCTATGTTTCTGGCAGCCATGGAGGCTCTGTTGGACAAGAGAGAAGCTGCCAGGAGGGCAGAGGAGTTGCCTCCACGAGAAGAGCTGCCCCCACCCCCTCCGAGGGTGGTCCCAGAAGAACAGGAGGTCCAGGAGGTTCAACCCAGGAATAGGGGTAAGGAACCTGCACACTTGGAGAAGTTCGTTGTCGACGGCCCGGGACCAGTGCAAAACAGGACCATTCCCCTGAATGGCCCCATCACCCCCGATCAGGTGGTGAAGATCGTCAGCATCTGCATGGGTGACCAGAAGCAGATGACATCGGAGTTGAGGGATCGATCCAGCCATCCTTTCATTCCGCGGCTGCTGGATACTGTCGCCCCGCCAGGGCTAGGCATCCCGACTATCAAGGAGTACGATGGTGAAGGAGACCCGGTCCGCCATGTTCAGAGACATGTCCAGGCTTGCATGGGTAGAACCTCGAACGACGACCTCGTGTGTTCGCTGTTCCCGATCACTCTGGGAGAAAGGGCCATGACTTGGTTTTTCAGCCTCCCGCCAGGATGCATTACGTGCTGGGCGGACATGCACGATCGGTTTATCAAGCAATATCAAGGTCGGAGGCGTCTTCTGAAGAGTGTAAGGTCCCTGACCCAGGTGGTGCAGAGACCCGACGAATCGTTGGCATATTACTACCAACGATTCACTGCCAGTGCCGCGGAGATCGATGAAGAGATATCGGAGGGAGAAACCATCCGCACTTTCCTTCGGAACCTATCTGCTCCATATGGGTCCGATCTGATGCACAGTGTGGCCGCGAAGGCTGTGTGGAGTATGGAGGCCCTGCAAGCGAGGGTGAAACAGCAAATCGACGTCCAGGAGTCGAAGATTGCTGCCGGAGAGCTTGATCCTCCAAAATCGGGAAGAGGAAAGCCATCGTCCAAGCTGTCGGATGATCGCAAGGGGAGCGACAAGTCGGAAGGGAGTAGGAACCGTGGTCGCCCTGAGAGAAGGGAGGACAGGCGTCCTCCGAAGAAGGATAACCGCGAAGGTCGAAGTGTCCCCATCAACAGCTCGATGACCTCCGTGCTAGCTGTGATGGATCGGCAAGGTCTTGCTCGATACCCCCGAGGAAGGAAGGAGAGTTCCTAGGAGGTCGCTCGGATCGTTATTGTCGGTACCATCGAGCCAATGGTCACGACACAGATAGCTGTCGGGAGTTGAAGAATGAGATAGAGAAGCTGATCCAGAAGGGGAAGCTTAAGGAGTTCGTCGGAAGGGGAAGGTGCCGATCCCGTTCCAAAAGTCGGTCGCGGTCCCGTTCCAAGTCCCGTGACCGATCCCCGAAGAAGAAGAAGGTTGACTCAGAGCCTTCTAGTTCTGGTTCCCGTAAGGAGAGACGGGGAACCATTAACGTCATTCATGGAGGAATGGCAGCGGGAGGTGACACCACTGCTTCCCGGGAGAATTATGCTTCTCGCATCTCCGCCGCTGTGGTGCTAGGCAAGAGGTCCCGGTCGTGGACTCTAAAGGAGGAAATGGTGATTTCCTTCTCGGCGGAGGATTTGATAGGCGTGGAGAGCCCCCACGATGACGCCTTGGTCGTGACCCTGGACGTAGACGGATTCGAGATGAAGCGGATCTTGATAGATGGAGGGAGCTCCTCCGACATTCTTTTCATGGATGCCCTGGAGGCCATGGGAAAGACGAAGAAGGACCTGACGCAGGTGAACTTCCCGATGGTGGGCTTCTCTGGATCGACTTCCTATCCGGTGGGGATGATTACCTTACCAGTAGAGTTTGGTAGTGGCTGGAAGATGGAACGCCGGAACGTGGATTTCGTCGTGGTAGAATCCGCGGGAACGTACAATGCTATTATCGGGAGGACCACCATTAACCCTCTCATGGCGGTCGCCTCGACAGTCCACCAGAAGATGAAGTTCCCGACTGACCATGGTGTCGGAGAAGTTAAGGGCGACCAGGTGGCGTCACGAAAGTGTTACGTCAATGCCACCCGAAGGAGAAGGAGGGAAGCCATGACAGTCCTGCAGACCGACGCCGATCCTCGAGAGGAGTTTGGGCGTCCCGCCCCCATGGAGGATCTGAAGGAGGTTGAGATTGACGGACCTCGAAGGAAGGTGAAGATCGGGTCTGCTTTGTCGGAAGAAAGAGCCCGAGAGCTGATCGAGCTCCTGAAGGAGTTCAAGGAGCTGTTCGCCTGGTCCCCGAGTGATATGCCAGGAATCAGCCCCGACTTAATAGTGCATGAGCTGAAGATTGACCCCGCGATCAAGCCTATCGCGCAGAGGAGACGTCCGATGGACGCGGACAAGAGAATCGCGATCCAGCAAGAGGTGGGCAGACTGCTCGACGCTGGATTCATCAAGGAGCTCCGATTCCAGACTTGGGTCGCCAACCCAGTCCTGGTACGAAAGAGTAACGGGAAGTGGCAGATGTGTGTCGATTTCCGCGACTTGAACAAGGCCTGCCCGAAGGATTGCTACCCGCTCCCAAGGATTGACCAGTTGGTGGATGCCACATCGGGACATGAGCTGTTGAGCTTCATGGATGCCTACTCCGGATACAACCAGATCAAGATGGCGAAGGAGGATGCCCCCCATACAGCCTTCTATGCTGATAGTGACGTCTACCACTACGACGTGATGCCCTTCAGATTGATCAATGCCGGAGCAACTTACCAGCGGATGGTGAACAAGTTGTTCGGGGACATGCTGGGAAAGACGATGGAGGCTTATGTGGATGACATGCTTGTGAAGTCCCGGCAGGCAGGAGACCATGTCCAAAACTTGGCGGCGGCGTTCGAGCGGATGAAGTTTCATCAGGTTCGGTTGAACCCAGACAAGTGTGCTTTCGGGGTGAACTCGGGGAAGTTCCTAGGGTTCATGGTGAGCCAGAGAGGAATCGAGGTGAATCCCGAGAAGCTGCGAGCAATCGAGGAGATGCAGTCCCCGAAGACTCATCAGGAGGTCCAGGTGTTGAATGGCCGGTTGGCCGCGATGAATCGATTCTTATCCAAGGCGAGTGAAAGAGCCATGCCATTTTTTGATGTGCTAAGGGCTCACAAGAAGTTTGAATGGTCCGACAAGTGCGAGGAGGCATTCCAAGCACTCAAGCAGCATCTCCGTACCCTCCCGCCGTTGGCGAAACCAGCTCCAGGCGAGCCGCTTTATCTCTATTTGGCTGTTTCTGATGTTGTTGTTAGTTCTGTTTTAATTAAGATTGTCAAGGGCAACCAAGTGCCTGTCTATTATGTAAGCAAGGCATTCGCCAAATCAGAAATGAACTATCTCGCCATTGAGAAGTATCTCTTTGCGTTAATTGTTGCCGCTCGAAAGCTCCGACCTTACTTTCATGCCCACGAGGTTATGGTGTTGACAAATCAGCCCTTGAAACACTTTTTGAACCGACCGGAGGCGTCGGGGAGATTGGTGAAATGGGCCATCGAGCTTACGGAGTTCCGAATACATTTTGCTCCGCGAACTGCTATTAAGGGCCAAGCATTGGCAGATTTTATAGCTGAGTCTACGGCACCCGATCTGGAAGTAACGAGTCCCGCAGAGGGGGCAACCACGGAGGTCCCGATAGCAGAACAGGCCCCGATAACAGAACAGCCAGAACAGCCAAATGAGGAGAACACTTGGGAGATGTACACTGATGGTTCATCAAGTGTAGAAGGATCAGGGGCAGGATTCGTATTGATACCGCCCGGTGGAGGCGAGCCCCTGCGATATGCTTTGGCCTTGACATTCAAAGCCACCAACAATGAAGCGGAGTACGAGGCTCTCATCACGGGCCTTAAAATTGCCAAGGGTACGGGGGTCGATCATTTGAAAGTGAAGTGCGACGCCAGCTTGATCGTGAATCAGGTCCAGGGGAACTATGAAGCCAAGAGCCCGACAATGAGGAAGTATTTGCACGAGGTGCAGACTTTGAAGGGAAGCTTCAAAAGCTTCGACATCGAGGCAATCCCGAGGGAAGAAACGCGGAGGCAGACACCTTAAGCAAGTTTGCTCTAGGAGTAGCCCCTGAGGAGAATCGGAAGGTGCACTTCCTGGAGAGAGTGATTATCTCAACCATTGATCCATCGGAGGTATGCGTTGTGGAAGCAGGATCGGAGGAAGAAGAAAAACCCACCTGGATGACCCCGATGGTCACATACCTGACTACGGGGGCACTCCCCGATGATGAAGTGGCAGCTGTCAGGCTGCGTCGGATTGCAAACGACTACGCGATGGTGGACAACCAGTTATACAAGAGGGGGCATGTGAAGCCTTTTCTGAAATGCGTGGCGGAGCCTGATACGAATCGGATCCTGAGAGAGCTACACGAAGGAGTCGCGGCCTGTCATGAAGGGGCCCGATCTATCGTGAGGAAGGCGTTGAACCTGGGCTACTATTGGCCATCGATGAACAAGGAAGCGACAGCGATGGTCCAATCCTGTGAAGCATGCCAGAGGTACGCTCCAAATATCGTGGCTCCCGCCGCGGACTTGATGCCCATCAGAAGCGCTTGGCCCTTCGCGCAATGGGGCATTGATTTGGTGGGGCCTCTTCCCCAAGCGAAAGGTCAGTGCAAGTATTTACTCGTGGCTATCGATTACTTCTCAAAGTGGATAGAGGCTAAGGCATTGGCCAAGACGACGGGACAGCAGATCCTCAAGTTCCTTCAAACTCAGATCATATCCCGGTATGGGGTTCCTCGAGTGTTGATCAGCGACAATGGCCCTCCGTTCAATGGGGCTCAGTTGAAGGGGTACCTGGAGGAATTAAACATTGAGCATCGGACCGCTTCAGTCCGCCATGCTCAGACCAATGGCCAAGTAGAATCAGCCAACAAGATCGTGATGGATGGCTTGAAGAAGAGAGTCTACGCCTTGCTGGGCCATTGGCTGGATCAGCTTGAAAATGTGTTGTGGGCTGTTAGAACAACACCCAAGCAATCGACAGGGGAAACTCCGTTTGGCCTGGTCTACGGCACGGAGGCAGTTGCTCCCGTGGAGATAGCGGTGGCGCCCCATCGCGCGAAATATTACGAACCTCTGACGAACGAGGAAATGAGACGTCTAGACTTAGACTTGCTCGAGGAGAAAAGATGGAAGGCTGACGAAGTTCAGGCTCGGATGCGTCTGGCAACAGCCCGATATTACAATCGACGTGTCAAATCCCGACAGTTCTTCGTGGGAGAACTTGTCTGGCGAAGGAACGAGTTCATTCATCAAGATCGGATCAACAAGCTATCGCCAAAATGGGAGGGACCTTACAAGATCGTAGGGATGCCAGCACCCAATGCATACAAGCTAGAGGACCTTGATGGCAAGACGTTGAAGCATTCCTTCAGTGGCGAACACTTGAAGAAGTATCATGTTTGATATTAAGTCGCCGCGAATGGCGCAAAGTTATCTATCAATCCGATGTAAGCAAAGCTTTGAGTTATTAATAAAAGAAGTTGCTTCCGATCAAATTATTTTCAGATTTATTCTAATTATTAGCAAGACGTCCTGAGGGACGCGACAAAAGCCTTCCGAGGTACGAGAAAAGCCTTACGAGGTACGAGTAAGTCGCCTTTATGGCGCGACAAAAAGCCTTACGAGGTACGGACAAAAGCCTTACGAGGTATGCGTAAGTCGTCTATATGATGCGGCCAAAAGCCTTAACAGGTACGGACAAAAGCCCTACGGGGTTAACGTAAGTCGTCTTTATGATGCAACCAAAAGCCTAGGTATGAAAAGGCCCTAATGGGTCCGCGTAAGTCGTCTATATGATGCGGCCAAAAGCCTTAACAGGTACGAAAAAGCCTTAGCTGGTCAGCGTAAGTCGTCTATATGATGCGGCAAAAAGCCTTAAAGGGTTCGATTAAGACGTCTGGTAAAGACGCGATAAAAGCCCTTGAAGGGTACGATTAAAGTCGTCTGATTCGACGCGGTAAAAGCCCTCAGGGGTGTGAAAATCATCTTAAGTGATGGGGAAAATAGGCCTTGAAAGGCAGGGACAAGAAACCTTAAGTGGTAAAGTCCCGATTGGATGAGAAACCTTAAGTGGTAAAGTCCCGATTGGACAAGAAACCTTAAGTGGTGAAGTCCCGATTGGATGAGAAACCTTAAGTGGTAAAGTCCCGATTGGACAAGAAACCTTAAGTGGTGAAGTCCCGATTGGATGAGAAACCTTAAGTGGTGAAGTCCCGATTGGACAAGAAACCTTAAGTGGTGAAGTCCCGATTGGACAAGAAACCTTAAGTGGTGAAGTCCCGATTGGAAAGGAAACCTTAGGTGGTGAAATCCCGATAAGACGAGAAACCTTAAGTGGTAAAGTCTCGAGTAAAACGTCGAAGGGACGTATGAAGTCATCTTAAATGGTGCATCGGAACGCTCTGAGCAACGAATCTAAAGTCGCTCCGAATAGCGCAAATAACTATCGGAATTAAAATAGTCGGAAGAAATTTCTTATATAAAGGCTCGAAGGCCAAAGGGATCCGATACAAAATTCCAAGGAGAAAAATCACAAGGACTAAAGATATAATACATTAAGCTTGGTCCTTATTGGCAGCATCAACGGGAGCTGGGTCCACAAAGGTTGATGGCAGAAGGCTCCACAGGGTCAGCCGTTGGAGGATTGGTTATCGGGGTCAGGGGATCGAGGAGTTTTCGATGAAGAAGTAGCTCCTCTTCACTCTGAACTTGTGGTATGCATTTCCGGCCTTGAGCATCGGCTTCTTTGGTGGAAATGATACATCCTTCCTGGAGAGCTGCATCATAAGCAGTGCTGAAAATTTCGTTCAGAACATAATCGAAGTTGAAAGGCTTCCTTCCCTCGAAACCAGACCCACTGTCTGAAATTAGCCATTGAAAGGAATGTTAGGTTTATTCAGAAAACCACAAGCAAGCTAAATAAAGATGAAAGCAAACAGTAGAGAAGAAAACCTCACCAGACATTGTAAAATCTTGGATCACTTGAAGAGCAAAAGAAACGGGGAGAAGAAGCTTCGAGTTCGAAAATGGATGAGCTTCCAGAAATGGAGACAGTGAAGGAAAATAGCACCAGAGTTCTAGCTTTTATAAGCAAAAAGACAAACTGGACAGACTTAATCTGGACCGTTGAAGACGAAACAATTTAATCTTGATCGTCGAAACTATGGGGACTGTACGGAAAAGACGTTGGTGACGTAATGCGTGCTTTTTCAGAAAGCAACAGTCACGCCGAGTTGAGAGACGTTTCATAATCCCTAGCATTTAATGCTACAGTAACCAAGGAGTCTCCTCGGATTTGGCAACTGCCCACAAAGTCCAGTGGGCCCGAAGTAATCATGAGTGAGAGACTCTATCATACGACAACCACGCGCAAGGCCAAAGCCTCCGACTGAGGTATCAAGAAATGTAAAGGTAAAAGCCTCCGACGGCGGTATCGGGAGGTATGAAGACAAAAGCCTCCGACAGCGAGGTCAGAAGTTCTGAACTGGAAGACACGACGAACTAAAAGTCCCCCATGTCTTGGGGGCAAATGATGGGTTCCGATGTAATCGTTAGCCCCGTTAACAGCCAGTGGACGGCGAGTAGGTCCAGTGGGCCTCGTGAAAAGCCTGGAAGGCCCAGAGGCCCAGTATGAAGGGTCCCGACGATAGCGGCCCCGATACATGAGCTAAATGCTCCCGACAAGAAGCCTCTGAGTAGGCCCCGATATGCCTTAGTAAAGGCCCCGATGATAAAAGCCCTGCAGAGGCTGGACCTGTCTCGTAAGACAAAGGGTCCTGGATGGTGACCTGGAATGGAGATAACTCCGGAGTCCCCGACGGGAGTCGAGACTTGTGATCAGAGGATAAGACCGCGAAACCCGCCTACTAGATAGAGTATTGGAACAACGGTTAAAGATATAGATAAACTCCCCGAGATACGCAGGGCGTGCCCGAGATACGCGGAGTATGGGTAAGATACGCGGAGCGTGGGGAGAAATCTACGGAATCCCGAACGTGATATACGGAATCGTAGCGAGATATACAGAATCATGGGCAAAACGGCCAAATCATGGTCACAGGTAACTGAGTAACTTCCCCTCCTATATAAAGGAGGAAGTTACCTCAGAAAACATACTATCTAATACGCACTTAGATTACTGCTGCCACCCCATTGATCATATACTCATTTAAGCATCAGAGAGGGATTCTGGGTCACCACCCAGGTCATCCCCTTTTGCAGGATTACGCGCCCAGGAGTCCAAGCTTTCCGTCAAAGACGTAACGGAGCTTCGCCCGTGATCCAGCATCAAATAACATTATAATTCTTTAAAAAAGTTGGCCATATAGTTCTTTAAATTATATATGCGTTTTTGCATGCAAGGAAAAATACTGCAAAAATGCAGAAAAACTTATGTTTTAATAACCCTATTTATTAATAGAGATTATATACATGTATAGTCATCGGTGGCAAATTCAGAAATTTCATAATGGCTGACATTTTTAAACACTAAAAAAATTCTACAAAAAAAAAAATGATTTTTTTCCAAAAAAAAACATGATTTTTTTCCAAAAAAATGATGTTTTGTTTGCGTAAAAAAATACTATGATTTTTTAAGAAAAAAAATTACGATTGAAAAATATATAAATCCATACTATAAATTAAATTGTAGTAGGATAAGGACTATATATTTTGACTGTAAAAAAAATAAAAATAAAAACTACTATCTTTTTTCGCTATCTGCTTAAGCTTTTGAGTTATGATGTAAGTTTTAAATTTTTGTGATCGTTAATTACCAAATTTCTAGTTGAAGTTTGGGCGCACATACAAATTGATCGATGTAGTGTTTTTTTTTTTTTTTTTTTACAATTTAACATAAGTTTCGACTATAGACAGATAACTATGTCAAATACCCCGTCTAATATGAACAAATTGATAACATGACTTGCACGTAATTAAAGAAAAATAGGAAATTGAACTTAAATGAGAAATTTTCCCTCACAAAAAATGTGATTCTCAAAATGCTTCTCATGTTGGAATGAAACTCAATTATGTTAATGCTTTTAATTACTATATGTTGATTAAGGCAATTATGTTATTTTAAACTAATTTTTTTTTTAAATCATGTGCAAGTCATATTACCGGTTTCTTTTATATTAGAAGTAATATTTAAGAGAGTTAGAAATTTATTCAAATATTAAAACTTGAGCTAACATATTGTCCAAAAGAAAACTAGCTAACAATTTATGTTAACGTGTGAACTTCCACTAACAATTTGATAATTAACTATTTTACTAATGGGTTCGGCTAAATGATTTTGAAATGATTAATTAATCAAAATAAATCAAAAGTATAAAATTGTTCAATAGAAAGAATTGGATTGAACATCATATGATAAACAGAAAAGATGTTATAAGTAAAATTAAAAACGAGCTAAGAATGAAGGACAACAAACATATATAGAAGATTTGTATATATATATATATATATATATATATATAACAACAGCTAGTTAATAATGGGGGATATCAGAGCACTTTCAATGGTGAGTTCCTAGTTCCTCCACCCGCTACGTTACTGCCAACTCATCAAAGTGGGAACTGCTACAGTAAATGCTACAGTAAAATAGGAACTCTCTCCAGTGGTGGAGACCTAGTTCCACTTCCAAATTGGGACCCACATAATTCTATACTCACAATATAACTTTTTATACAAAAAACTCTATAGATAAATTAAATACTTATAAATACAAAATTATTTTGGTATTTAAATAATTATATAAAAAGTTACGAACATAATATATAAATAAGCACGTAATTTGTTGAATATGATTTGTCATAATTTAAAAATCATATTAAAGAAAAATACAAATAATATGTTAAATTTGTAAACTAAAAAATGAACATAGAATTAGCACATGCATATTAAAATCCAATAGATGTTCAACCAAATTCTTTTAAGCGTTATATATATTAAATATTCATATTTTTAAAAATACGGACATGAATTAACCAATGAATGAGATTCAAGTGTTAGACTGAATTAATTAAAATAAACTTGGTAAAAATATGTACAAAATCGTAAAAATCTAATTGATTGTTTAACGAAATTTCACATTTTTTATGAACTCGTCAAAGTTTCAATTTTAGATCAAATATTTGGGTTCCAACTTTGACCGACGTGAGTTGTTAATTATCCCAAAATTTAAAAGTCGGCGTTGTTAGGTTAGTTTAATTATTTACGTACTATATATTTAACAGTAATTACGAATCTTTTGGTATATAAAAATTGTATAAAAACAAATATAATATATAAATGATATGTTATTCATCGATTGACATGTCTTGATTCATTGACATTAGTAGAATCACGTTTATGTGCAGTGATTAGATACATATTAGTAAATCGGTTAAAGGTGAAACTCTCATGTGTTTTTACTAATGATTTTAATATACATAAAACAAAAATAAATTGTATATCATCTTAAAAATATTATTTTTATATAATGTATCATAATAAAAAAATATATTCCTTTTATAGAATAATAATATAATAATATAATAAGTAGATTATATATAATTATATATGCATTAAAATAATATATTATTTGTTAATAAAAAATTTATTTCACTTTAATAATACGGAATTCTGTACTATTTTTCAAAATTTAGAATTGATGGTTGTGTTACATAGTAAAATATAAACAAATTGAGTATGGAAACTCTGAAACTGATTCAAAGTTAAAAAGTAGTAATTTTGGTTCATGTTATTATTTAACTTATTTAATATTAAAAATGACATATTACGACTCGTGTCATTGTCCGACTTAGCGTAGCATAATTATATATAATACAAAAGAAAGTAAAATAATTGAATAAAATAATATTAAAGAGTAGGAACCGACATGAACAGTAACATGGGAGTTCCTACTGTGGGAACTGTCTCACTTCACTATTCACTTGATAATGACAAAACGTTAATATTAGTAATTCTAGTCACGCCTAATGGCGCCTAGTCAGCAGTGGCAAATCTAGGAACTCCTATTTTGGAACTAGGAACTCCCATTGGAATGCAAAGTTCATATTTAATCATTACAAGTAGGAACCAACAGTAAGTGGAACTAGGAACTCTCTACAATGACAAATTTATAACATGGAACTAGGAACCGGGATCTAGGAACTACCATTGGAAGTGCTCTCATATCCCCATTTCCAGTTGTGGCTACATCTCTAATAGTCATTCAAATAATATGATATGGATCTTCACGTGCAAATAATGAAAATACTTAACTTATCATCTTATTCATCTGGAATATTTTACGGGTCTGGTAAAATGTAATCATTTAATTACATCGATTACTTTTGGATTTTTCTACCATGCTTTGGGAGCACCATGCTTTTGTTTTTTTTAATACTATGGTGGATTTAATTGTAACATAAGTAAAACTTTATAAGTATGAAAAAATATGAATTTTTTTTAACTACATCTAAGATGTGTATCATACTATTAATAATATCAATTTCTCTATGGGGTTCACCATTAAGGCAATAGAAAAATAAAAAATTTAGTGGCAAAAGCATGGTGCTCCAAGAGCATCGTGGAAATGTCCATTACTTTCATACACATCTATTAAATAAAGGGTCATTTTTTTTGGCAAAAAATAAAGGGTAATTGCTAGTTAAATTTTACATGAATGTGGAAATTGCTAGCAAGACTTTTATTATAGCAAATTGCTAGCTGAACTTTCTATCATGCTCTAAGAGCACCATGTTTTTGGTACATTTTTTTTGTATTTTTCTATTATCTTAAAGGTGAACTCTAGTAAGAAATTGATATTATTAATAGTATGATGCAAATAGTAGGCGTTATTAAAAAATTTCATATTTTTTCATACTTTTAAAGTGTTACATATGTTACAATTAAATCCACCATATTAATAAAAAAAAATCAAAAGCATGGTGCTCTTGGAGCATGGTAGAAAAATCCATCTTTTCGTTACTTTGGACGGAAAATACTTTCAAATTTGTTTAAAAAAACCCTAAAGTTTTACTATAATATAATGATATAATATTTCATATAAAATTAAATTTACAAATAATAAATGTTAAGAAATATATAAAGGAAAAAGTGTCGCTTAAAAATAAAAAAAATATTTTAATATTTTTAAAAAATTATAAGACATAATTTTTTTTTAAAAATATTTAATTTTAATTTTTGAACTTTGGGGTTGTATATTTAACTTATATATATATATATATATATATATATATATATATATATATATATATATATATATATATATATATGTTTTTTTGTATAATATATGTCATTCTAGAATTTCATTCGAGATTTATATTTGCATTTACATAAAAGTTGAGGTTATTTTAGAATCATAGTAGAACTTTATGGTACTTTTAGTAATTTTAGAAAATATATTCAGTCCAATATTAACGAAAAAATAATGGAGTTAGCAAATTGCATATTAGCAAAAGTTCGGCTAATAATTTGCTACAAAAATAAGTTCTGCTAGCAAATTGCTATTTCACAGCTAGCAAATTTGTAATTAATCCTAAAATAAATGCACAAATTTTAAGCATAATTATTATAAGTTTTTGGTCAGTAGCATAATTATTATAGGTAAATAAATAGATATTATTGATTATTAATTATCCAAACAGCGCACTTTACTGGGGGGGGGGGGGGGGGGGGGGGGGTTTTGGAGGCATCCACGCTTTTGCCGTGATCCCATAATAGCTAACGTCTCCATGCGTGAGACGGACGGAGCTAAATAAAAGCACTTGCCTCGCTGTACTTGCTTCATGCATCTGACACGTGTTATCCGTTGACTGCTTTGACCAGTTACACGAATAACTCGTGCCCTTGTGAAAGGCTCCGCTAATATACCCCCCAACTATCACTCTAGTAGCAACTTAATCCGCGTTTAACTTTTTATAGTGCAAACAAATATTGATTACACACTCAGTGGCGGATCCAGAAGGTTCACAATGTGGTTATGTTGTGCAATTTTTTTTTTTGAAAATTAACAACTTCTTTAAGTTTTTTTTTTGTTGTTTTTTTTGGGTAAAAATGCATGTTTTAAAACGATGAAAATTAGTACTTTCTTCAACTTCTTATTCAAAATTGTCGTTAAATACTTTTCAAATGAACAATATTAACTAAGAACAAATAAATCGTACTTGCTTGTGCAAATGTTACAATTTAGTCAAATTAGACTAGAACCATTTGTGGGTCAATTGACTCTCAATCGAGTCAATACACTATTATAACACATATACAAGTTATTAGATCTTGATTTTAGATATTTAGAAAAGTATTTGGCTAATTTTGTAAGTTTAAAACGTATTTGACGACAAATTTGGATGAGTGATTGAAAAGAGTATCAATTACCATTGTTTTGAAACATGTTGTATATTTTAAAACATATTGGTACTAAAAACCATTTTTTCAAACATATTTTATGGTTTATATATTTGTTCTTATTGAACCTCATATTGTAATACATTAGGTTAGATTAAAATTTATAGTTATAACAAAAGAGTGATAAATAATAAAACGTACAAACATAGTATTTAAGTGAAAAGCCCCAAATTTAAAATTGATGAACTTTTTTCCGAATGGATTGAATAATAGTGTTACAAAATATTAATTACAAAACATATTTGACGACAAATTTGGACGAGTGATTGAAAAGAATATCAATTATAATTGTTTTGAAACATGTTGTGCATTTTAAAACATATTGATACTAAAAATCATATTTTTCAAACATATATTACGGTTTATATATTTGTTCTTATTGAACCTCATATTATAATACATTAGGCTAGAGTAACTAAAATTTATAGTTTAACAAAAGAGTGATGATTAATAAAACGTACAAACATAGTATTTAAGTGAAAAGACCCAAATTTAAAATTGATGAACTTTTTTTCCGAATGGATTGAATAATAATGTTACACAATAATAATGAAGTCTTACAAAATATTAATGAGGGCTCATTCTCTCACACTAAAATAATGTGGATCTTACAACAATATAATGAGGATCGGGATATAATTTTCTTCAGGAACAAACCTAGGGTCTCAATAAAAATATTCGATAATGTGATTACGTTCGTAACCACATTATTATTAAAGCATCCGCCACTGATTACACTTATATATGATACCTACCCATCTATCGTCTTTTCTGGACCAACAATTTATGATTCTGATAAAAGGAATTTTCACATAAATACCAGGCGTATTAAACTCAAATACATATACCACTAAATATATTATCGAATGGTTAATCTGCCCTTTCATGGACATAATCCAATCCACACACCATACTTGCCAACTTCAAGTCCAAACATACCCAGCCAAAAAAAAAAAAACTTCAAGTCCAAACTGTTAGGACTTAAACCACTCGTTGGGTTTGGCCAACAGGTTAATATCTGCAGGTTATGACTTAGACCAAAATAATCTCATGGTAAAATTGCATATAACAATATTGATACCAGATAAATGTAAGAGAGATGACACCAAATTTAACGTGGAAAACCCTCCAATGAGGAGAGTAAAAAACTACGGGGGCCGACCGGCAAGGATTCCACTATGTAAACCAGATTTACATCAGTTCGGTCTCAGCGGGAGACCGACAGTAATTGGACCACAACAGCAACCTCTCTCGGGACTACTATCTCTCACCAAAAAGAGATACACCGTGTTATTGATCGGAATGATCAATACACCACTCGCTCGGAAAGATACTCTATGATGGGTTCCGCTATGGCCGTTAGGCCCTTTAACGGCGAGGAAACGGCGGATAGGCCCCCTGGGCCCTAAAATGGAGGTCAAGAAGACCAAGGTGAAGGGTCCCGACAGAGGGAGTCCCGATGATGAAAGGTCCCGACAGAGTCGGTCCCGATAGGTGAGCTGGAAGCTCCCGATGAGAAGCCTTTAAGTAGGCCCCGATGACGAATCCCTGAGAATGATTGGCCCTGTCACGATGACGAGGGGCCCCGAGCGGTGACACAATGAGATAACTCTGGAGTCCCCGATATTGGTCGGGACTTGCTATCAGAGGTTGAGGCCGAGATACGCGGGGCGTGGCCGAGATACGCGGAGCGTGGCTGAGATACGCGGAGCGTGGCCGAGATACGCGGGGCATGGCCGAGATAAGCGCGATCATGGCCTAGATAGGCGGGATCGTGCCCGAGATACGCGGAATACGGGCTAACCACCCCAACGGTTCACCAGGTAACTGAGGTACTTCTCCGCCTATAAAAGGGCAGAGGTTACCTCAGATCACATTACGTTTTGAGACACACTTTGAGATTCTTACTTGCCGCCGTATACGAGATACTCATTTAAGCATCGGAGAGGGATTCTGGGTCACCGCCCGGTCTATCCCCTCTTGCAGGATTGCGTGGAGCAAAGGAGCTAGGATCGTTGTCAAAGATCGTACCGGAGTTCCACCGTGATCCAACATTGGCGCCGTCTGTGGGAACGTAACAAAAAGCTGATATGCCTTCTACTCGTTCAATGGCGGCTGGCAAGCAAAGAAGACAAGGACAATCTGGTGGTTCTCGTCATCCTGCTGCGACGACTTTGAATTCACCACCGGAACGTGAGGAGGACTAGAATCTTCCTGCTGCTGAGGTCTCCCAGACAGGGGGGCATAATGAAGGTCCCGAAGATACTGCTGCTCAACACCAGGGGAATAGGGAGCAGGAGGCTCCTCCAGCTGCGGACCTGACGAGGGCTGTGGCGGAAGCCATGCCGATGTTTTTGGCAGCCGTGGAGGCTCTCTTAGATCGGAGAGAGGCTGCGAGGAGGCAAGAGGAGATGCCCCCACTAGAAGAGGAAGCGCCCCCACCAGCAGAGGTTCAGAACATGCGGGAGGCTCAACCTCGAAGCCAGGGCAGATGTAGGGAGTCCACTCAACCAGAACGATTTGTGGTCGATGAGCCAGGACCAGTGCAACATAGGACCATTCCCCTTAATGGTCCCATCACCCCCGATCAGGTGGTGAAGATCGTGAACATCTGCATGGGAGAGCAGAAGCCGCTGGTGTCGGAGCTGAGGGATCGATCCACCCATCCCTTCGTTCCTCGACTCATAGACACCCTCGCCCCGCCAGGGCTGGGTATCCCCACGATTAAGGAGTATGATGGCAAGGGAGATCCGGTTCGTCATGTCCAGAAGCACCTTATAGCGTGTTTGGGCAGAGCCCCGAATGAAGATATCGTGCGTACGCTGTTCCCGAACACACTTGGTGAGAGAGCCCTGACCTGGTTCTTCAGTCTTCCCCCAGGCTGCATCACTTGCTGGGCTGATATGCACGACCGCTTCATTCAGCAGTACCAGGGTCGTAGACGTCTGCTGAAGAGTGTGAGGTCCCTGACCCAGGTGGTACAGAGGCCCGATGAGTCGCTGGCGCACTATTACCAGCGATACACTGCCAGCGTGGCAGAGATTGACGAGGAGATTTCGGAGGGTGAAACCATCCGCACCTTCATTCGGAACCTAACAGCCCCCTACGGTTCCGACTTGATGCACAGCGTGGCTGAGAAGGCTGTGTGGAATATGGAGGCACTGCAAAAGAGGGTGAAGCGGCAAATCGATGTCCAGGAGTCGAAGATAGCCGCTAGAGAGCTTGAGCCCCCGAAGTCGAATAAGGGAAAGCAGTCGGTTAAACCCTTAGACGAGCGCAAGTCGAAGGATAAAGCCGAGAGCAGTCGGGGTCTAGGTCGCTCTGATCGGAGGGATGATAGGCGTTCCTCGAAGAAGGACAGGCGGGAGGATCATGACATTCCTCTCAACAGCTCTATGGCGGAGGTGTTAACGGTCATGGAGCGACAGGGTATCTCTAGGTACCCCCCCCCCCGAAGAAGGAAGGATAATTTTTGGGATCCCGCACCGATCGCTACTGTCGATTTCATCGCGCGAATGGCCACGACACCAATCATTGTCGGGAGCTGAAGAAGGAGATTGAAAAGCTGATCCAGAAGGGGAAGCTTAAGGAGTTTGTCGGGGAGAAGCGGTGTCGATCCCGTTCTCGATCCCGATCACGGTCCCGTTCCCGCGATCGGTCCCCAAAGAAGAAGAGGTCCGACCCGGAGTCTTCTGGTGCCCGTAAAGAGAAGCGAGGCACTATCAATGTGATTCACGGAGGATTTGCCGCGGGGGGTGATACCTCGTCCTCCCGGGAGGTTTATGCCTCTAGAATTCCTGCTGCTGTGGTGCTGGGTAAGAGGTCCCGATCCTTGACCCTGAAGGAAGAGATGGTGATCTCCTTTTCCTCGGAGGATCTTGTAGGCGTGGAGACTCCGCACGATGACGCTCTGGTCGTGACCTTGGATGTGGATGGGTACGAGATGAAGCGGATTCTGATCGATGGAGGGAGCTCCTCCGATATTCTGTTCATGGATGCGCTAGAGGCCATGGGGAAAACGAAGAAGGACCTGAAGGAAGCGAACTTCCCGATGGTCGGATTCTCTGGCTTTACCTCCTATCCGCTAGGAGTGATCACCTTACCAGTGGAGTTTGGTAGCGGGTGGAAATCGGAGAGGAGGAACGTGGAGTTTGTGGTAGTTGAATCCGCGGGAACCTACAACGCGATTATTGGGAGAACTACCATCAACCCCCTGATGGCAGTTGCCTCGACTGTGCACCAAAAGAGGAAGTTCCCGACCGACCATGGAGTCGGAGAGGTCAAAGGAGACCAGGTGGCTTCCAGGAAATGTTATGTTAACGCCACCCGAAGGAGAAGACGAGAGGCTATGACTGTCCTCCAGACAGATGCTGATCCTAGGGAGGAGTTTGGGCGTCCCGCCCCCGTGGAGGACTTGAAGGAGGTCGAGATTGACGGGCCTCAGAGGAAGGTGAAAATCGGGTCTGCTCTGACCGAGGAGACAGCCCGAGAATTGATCGATCTACTGAAGGAGTTCAAGGAGTTGTTCGCCTGGTCTCCGAGTGACATCCCAGGAATCAGCCCCGATGTGATCGTACACGAGTTGAAGATCGATCCCGCGATCAAACCTATCGCATAGAAAAGGCGTCCGATGGGCACAGACAAGCGGATCGCGATCCAACAGGAGGTGGGCAGGTTGCTCGATGCTGGGTTCATCAAGGAGCTCCGATTCCAGACTTGGGTTGCTAACCCGGTGCTGGTGAAGAAGAGCAATGGGAAATGGCGAATGTGTGTTGATTTCCGCGACCTGAATAAGGCTTGCCCGAAAGACTGTTACCCACTCCCGAGAATCGACCAGTTGGTGGATGCCACGTCGGGACACGAGTTGTTAAGCTTTATGGATGCATACTCGGGCTATAATCAGATAAAGATGGCTGAGGAAGATGCCCCTCACACAGCATTTTATGCAGACAGTGACATCTATCACTACGATGTCATGCCTTTCGGGTTGATCAATGCCGGGGCAACCTACCAGCGGATGGTGAACAAGCTGTTCAGAGATATGCTAGGGGAGACCATGGAGGCTTACGTGGATGATATGCTGGTGAAGTCCCGACAAGCTGAGGATCATGTGCACAACCTAGCCATGGCGTTTGAGCGGATGAGGCTTCATCAGGTTCGCTTAAACCCGACAAAATGCGCCTTCGGAGTCCACTCAGGGAAATTTCTGGGCTTTATGGTGAGCCAAAGAGGAATTGAGGTGAACCCCGAGAAGCTGAGGGCGATCGAGGAGATGCAGTCTCCGATAAACCATCAGGAGGTGCAAGTGCTGAATGGCCGACTGGTTGCAATGAATTGCTTCCTGTCCAAGGCAAGTGACCGATCAATGCCATTTTTTGAAGTCCTGAGGGCCAACAAGAAGTTCGAATGGACCGCCAAGTGTGAAGAAGCGTTCCAGGCACTCAAGCAGCATCTTCGCACCCTCCCGCCGTTGGCGAAACCGGTTCCAGGCGAGCCGCTCTATCTTTACTTGGTTGTTTCTGAATTTGCCATTAGCTCTGTGTTAGTGAAGGTTGTCGAGGGTAATCAAGTCCCCGTCTATTATGTAAGCAAGGTGTTTGCCAAGTCTGAAATGAATTATCCCGTCGTTGAGAAGTATCTCTTTGCGTTGATTATTACTGCTCGGAAGCTGAGGCCTTATTTCCATGCACACGAGATTACTGTATTGACGAACCAGCCTCTGAAGCACTTTTTGAACCGACCTGATGCGTCGGGGAGATTAGTGAAATGGGCAGTCGAGCTTAGTGAGTTTCGCATACACTTTGCCCCGAGAACGGCTATTAAGGGCCAGGCATTGGCGGATTTCATAGCAGAATCTACAGCCCCCGATCTAGAAGAAGCGGGCCCTGTAGAGGGGGCAACCATGGAGGTCCCGATAGCAGAACAACCAGAGATGACAGAGCAATCAGAACAGCCAAACGAGGAAAATACTTGGGAGATGTACACGGATGGCTCCTCGAGTTCAGACGGATCAGGAGCAGGCTTTGTATTGATACCACCAGGCGGAGGCGAGCCACTTCGATATGCTTTGGCCTTAACGTTTAGGGCCACGAACAACGAAGCTGAATACGAGGCTCTTATCACGGGCCTGAAAATTGCCAAATGTACGGGAGTTGCTCACTTGAAAGTGAAGTGTGACGCGGTCCTGATCGTGAACCAGGTCCAAGGGCGATACGAGGCGAAGAGCCCGATTATGAGGAAGTACCTTCGCGAGGTGCAAGTCTTGAAGGTGAGCTTTAAAAGCTTCGACATCGAGGTGATCCCGAGGGAGGAAAACGTGGAGGCAGACGCCTTGAGCAAATTTGCCTTGGGGGCACCCCTGGTGGAAAATCGGAAGGTGCACTTCTTGGAGAAGGTGATCTTGTCGACCACCGACCCGACGCAGGTGTGTGCTATCGAAACAAGATTGGAGGAGGAGCCCACTTGGATGACCCCGATAGTCGCGTACCTGACTACGGGGGCAGTCCCCGATAATCAAGTAGTAGCTGACAGGATACGCCGGATCGCGGCTAATTACGTGATGCTGGACAATCAGCTATACAAGAAGGGCTGGTTCTTGACTCCGTACTTGAAGTGTGTGGCTAAGCCCGACACAAGTCGAATCCTGAAGGAGGTGCATGAAGGGGTCGCGGCTTGTCATGAAGGGGCCCGATCCATTATGAGGAAAGTGCTGAACTTGGGCTATTATTGGCCTACGATGAGCAAGGAGGCGACGACGTTGGTCCGATCCTGTGATGCGTGCCAGAGGTACGCCCCGAGTATCGTGGCTCCGGCTGCTAATCTGACGTCCATCAAGAGCGCTTGGCCCTTCGCGCAGTGGGGTATCGACTTGGTGGGACCTCTCCCGCAGGCACAAGGTCAGTGTAAATATTTGCTTGTGGCTATCGGTTATTTTTCGAAATGGATAGAATCAAAGGCGTTGGCCAAGACGACGGGGAACCAGATCGTCAAGTTTCTCCAGACCCATATTGTATCCAGATACGGGATTCCTAAGGTGGTGATCAGCGATAATGGTCCACCGTTTAACAGAGCTCAAGTGAAGTAGTATCTGGAGGAGTTGAATATCGAGCATCAGACAGCTTCTGTACGCCATGCTCAGACTAATGGCCAGGTGGAATCAGCCAACAAAATCGTGATGGATGGCCTGAAGAAGAGGGTCTATGCCTTGAAGGGAAAATGGCTGAACGAGCTGGAAAACGTGCTTTGGGCTGTTAGAACGACGCCCAAACGATCAACTGGGGAGACTCCGTTTGGCCTTGTTTATGGCACGGAGGCTGTTGCTCCCTTGGAAGTAGCTGTTGCATCCCATCGGATGAGATATTACGAGCCTTTGACGAATGATGAAATGAGACGTCTGGATTTGGACTTGCTCGAAGAGAAGAGGCGGGAAGCCGATGAAGTCCAGGCTCGAATGTGTTTGGCGACGGCTAGGTATTACAATCGGCGAGTTAAGTCCGGACAATTCTTCGTCGGGGAGCTGGTTTGGCGTCGCAACGAGTTCACCCATTTGGATCGGATCAGCAAGATGCCACCAAAATGGGAAGGACCTTATAAGGTCGTGGGGATGCCAGCTCCGAATGCGTACAAGTTGGAAGACCTCGATGGCAAAGTATTGAAGCATTCTTTTAGTGGCGAACACTTGAAGAAACACCATGCTTGATGAAAAGTCGCCTTAAGTGGTGCCCGATGAAAAGTCGCCTTAAGTGGTGCCCGATGACAAGTCGCCTTAAGTGGTGCCCGATGTAAAATCGCCTTAAGTGGTGTAAGTTATTTATCGTTTGATTTCGATGTAAGCAAATTTTGTGCCATCAATGAATAAAGAGGTTGCTTCCAATCAGAATTATTCTTAGATTTATTCTAAGCGTTATTTAGTCGCCTTGAGTGGTGCACGAGAAAAGTCGCCTTGAGTGGTGCACGAGAAAAGTCGCCTTGAGTGGTGCACGAGAAAAGTCGCCTTAAGTGGTGTCACGGGAAAAGTCGCCTTGAGTGGTGCACGAGAAAAGTCGCCTTGATTGGTGCACGAGATTAAGTCGTCTTAAGTGTTGTTAAATTTGTCTTAAGTGATGCATGAGATTAAGTCGTCTTAAGTGATGCATGAGATTAAGTCGTCTTAAGTGATGCACGAGATTAAGTCGTCTTAAGTGATGCATGGTTCTTGGATTTATTCTAAGTATTGGAAAGTCGCCTTAAGTGGTGCGTGATGGTAAGTCACCTTAAGTGGTGCAAGTTGGTAAATCGTCTTAAGTGATGTGTGAGAATATCTTAAGTGTCGAGGTTTCGACTTAAGTAAGTATAGTAAAGTCACTTTGAGAAGTGCAATGAAAAATCGGAACTGCGTCTGATATTAATGGGGGCTCAAAGGCCCGATGATTACAAAAATGAGGAGAATACAAGGACTCTAAAGATAAGCAGTTAGGCTTGGTCCTTGTCGGCGACATCAACGGGAGCAGGGTCCACGAGGTCTGTGGCAGAAGGCTCCACAGGTTCAGCCGCTGGAGGGTCGATTATCGGGGCGTCAGCACTTGGAGGCTCTGCTGTGTCTTCAACAATTGCGGGAGTGCTCCCCCCATCACTCTCCTCCGAAAGAGCAAAATATTTCTTCGCGAAGGGGGCGAGAGAAGGAGACTTGTTGAAGTTAATGGCGTCGCCATACTCCAGGTGGAGTTCCTCGACCACGTTGAAGAGGGTGTTCTCCACCTCCGCGCTGCAGAACTTCACAGCATCAGCCTGGAAGTCTTCAGACCTCCGATAATCCTCCCGGCCCTTGGTCTCGGCCGCGACAAGCTGCGCGGGAACCCCCGCAACTTGCTCCTCCAGAGCCTTCTTCTCAAGGACCAGCTTGTCCTCAGCAACCTGCCGCTCCTGTCTCTCCCGCTTAAGGAGCCCCTCGAAGTCACAGACCTGCTTTTGGAGGTCCCGAGTCTTTCGGTCGAGGATGGCCTGTTCCTTGGCCAGTTTTCCCCGCGAAGACTCGGAGGCCGCGAGATCCCCCTTAAGCTTGGTCGTGACCGCCCTCTCTTGCTCCAGGGCCTCCTCGTAGGCGAGGAGGTACCCGATGGAACGGTTGATGTCCCCCATCTCCTGCGAAGGAAGGAAAAGAAGTATTAGTAGATGAGTAACCGGTCTCATTGATGAAGAGAAGAAAAGTAAAAGTTTTACCTCTATCGGACGCATGCATATCTCCTGTACATCCCGGCGCATCTCCTCCCGATCTAAGGTGATCGAATACCTCATAGAAGGCAGGATTGAGCCTGCTACCAGGTGTAGAGCCAGCTCCGGATATGTGTCCCCTTGTCGGAGCTGGACCCCTTGCAGCATTTGGATCGGGGTCCAGGGAGCATCCTCCTGTGCGGGGTCGAAGGCCTTGTAAAAGCTCCCGTCGAGAGGAAGAGGAGAAGGGCCGGCTGGGGACATGGAGGGGCGTGCCTCCGACCCACCCCGGGCTGGGGAAGGAGTGAAGTCGTGGACGGGCGACGGTTGTCGCTGCTGTCATGAAGAAGGCAAGGGGGCAGCCCCTTGGAGGTCGATTTCAGCGGGGACTGCCCCGTCCTCCGACGATGGCGAAGGGAGCCACCCTCATCAGTCTCCTCGGAGGAGTCCAGGCTCTCTACCCGACGAAATTGTTCGCCGGTCGGGGTACCACCACTGGAGAAAAGTGGTGCCCCCGCAGAAGGAGGCGCCCCTGCTGAAGGTGGTGCGCCTGCTGAGGCTCCAGCACCCGACGGAGTCCCCGAGTGACCTGCACCTAGAGGACGAGAGGAGGCTTTAGAAACGTAATCAGGAAGTTCATTAGAGCCCTTACACCAAACAATACGTCGGGAGACATATTGGTCCTTCCCGCGGTTGTTGTAGTAGCCCGCCTTCAGGACACGAGGAGTTTCCCCCCGGAGGACTCGTTTGACATCGGTGATGCGGGCCTCCATAGTCGAAGGAATCAACTCCTTGGGAACCAGCTTCCTGTACGATTTAATAGCGAGGCGGAGCTTTTTACCTTCTTCAGCGGTCTGGACATTGAAGAGCTTGTCCACCTCTACGCGGCTCCGCTTTGGCCGCTCCGCGGAAGGAGATCCCGAGGGAGCAGCAGCCTTCTTGGCTGACTTCCTCTTCCGCGTGGGACGGACAGCATCGGTCTCCCCCTGCTTAAGGATTAGATTGGTCAGCACAGATACCTTCTTAGCTGCAAACAGTAAAAAACAAAGGTTAGAGATTTACCCAGGGAACCATATTGGAGGGGCCATCGAAGAGCTGCCCCCCGGAGATTATGTCGAGGAGTCGGATCCCGGCATTCACCAGGTCCGCTCCACGAGAGAATTGGCGTCGAGGGGAGTGTAGGACTCCCCCCACCGGTAGAGCTGGATGAGTTGAAGAGTCTGGAAGTCTTCATCGGTGTAGGTGTGGAAAGCGGGAGGAGAATCCGCTTCCACCTCCCATCGGGGCCACGGGATCGAGGAGTTTTGGATGAAGAAGTAGCACCTCTTCCACCCACTGTTATCGGACCCCGTGTCGACCAGGAGTCCCTGACCCTTGACCACCTTCCAGGTGTCATTGGTCCAGTTGCACAACCCGAGTTGCGTCTTGTTCCACTTCGGCATCCGGGGGTAGAAGGCACAGACCCCCGCCTTGTTGCACTTCATCCCGTAGAAGGTCCTGAAGAGCTTGAGGCTGTACACCCACTTCTGTCGAAAGCAGAGGACCTGGAAGGCGTTCCACAGGCGTATGGCGTGCGGAGAGAAGGTGGTCGGATGCGTCTTGTAGTGCTGACACATCTCGACCAAATTGCTATAGAAGGGGAATCTAATCCCCGCTGATATTTGCCCCGTAGAGACAAACACCTCCCCTTTCTGGGGACGAGTAACCTCAAGGTTACCCGAGGGGCGGGGCCAGGGATACGGGAAATGAGGTTCCCAGGTAGAGGTGATGCATCCCTCCCAGAGAGCTGCATCGTACGCAGTGCTGGAAATCTCGTTCAGAGCATAGTCGAAGTTGAAGGGCTTCCTTCCCTCGGAACTAGATCCGCTGTCTGAAATCAGCCATGGAAAGGCACATTGGGTTTTCCGGAAAACTGCAAACAAGAAAAAAATGTACAAGCAACGAAGAAGAGACCCTTACCAGACATGATGGTTGGAGGCTGGAAGGATGAACTTGACGTTGCCGGAAAAGTTGCTTGGAAGAACAGGAGGCCGGAGGAGCACTAAGGTCTTCGGAATCACAGAGCTTGAATTCTCAGAGAGGTTGCAGAGAGCTTTTGAAATTTCGGAGACGATAAAAGTGAAACTGTGCCCACGGTTAGGGTTTTATAGGCGAAGAGGACAGTCGAAGGGACGCTTCGATCTGAATCGTCGAAGTTGAAGCGTTCTGATCTGGACCGTTGAGATGAAACGTGCAGAATGGCAACGGATGCAATAATGAAACGGCCTGAAAAGCACTTTTCAGAAAAAGCAGGCGCGAAAAATCAAGCACGGGTACTGAAGACGTCGCTTCGTTATCGGCTGCATTTAATGGCTGGGGAACCTAGGAGTCCTCTCGGATTTGGCAGTTATCCACAAGGTATTGAGGAAACGTGAACGAGAAGACTTGTACTAAGTGACTATGCCAAGGGAAAGATCCCCGACTCCGACGTCGGGAGGTCGGGAGTTGAAAGACACGACGAACTGTAAGTCCCTCATGTCTTGGGGGCAAATGATGGGTTCCGCTATGGCCGTTAGGCCCTTTAACGGCGAGGAAACGGCGGATAGGCCCCCTGGGCCCTAAAATGGAGGTCAAGAAGACCAAGGTGAAGGGTCCCGACAGAGGGAGTCCCGATGATGAAAGGTCCCGACAGAGTCGGTCCCGATAGGTGAGCTGGAAGATCCCGATGAGAAGCCTTTAAGTAGGCCCCGGTGACGAATCCCTGAAAATGATTGGCCCTGTCACGATGACGAGGAGCCCCGAGCGGTGACACAATGAGATAACTCTGGAGTCCCCGATATTGGTCGGGACTTGCTATCAGAGGTTGAGGCCGAGATACGCGGGGCGTGGCCGAGATACGCGGAGCGTGGCTGAGATACGCAGAGCGTGGCCGAGATACGCGGGGCGTGGCCGAGATAAGCGCGATCATGGCCTAGATAGGCGGGATCGTGCCCGAGATACGCGGAATACGGGCTAACCACCCCAACGGTTCACCAGGTAACTGAGGTACCTCTCCGCCTATAAAATTGCAGAGGTTACCTCAGATCACATTACGTTTTGAGACACACTTTGAGATTCTTACTTGCCGCCGTATACGATATACTCATTTAAGCATCGGAGAGGGATTCTGGGTCATCGCCCGGTCTATCCCCTCTTGTAGGATTGCGTGGAGCAAAGGAGCTAGGATCGCCGTCAAAGATCGTACCGGAGTTCCACCGTGATCCAACACTCTCCAATTACAATTACCTCGCACTCAATATTTCCCCCACACACACTCACACAAAATCTCTCTCAACTCAACTTCTACTTATCTCAAAGTGAAGTTCTACCAACTTGATTTTTGTTGATATACTTGGTGTATTTGGTGTGTTTTGTGATGAATGTAAACTACCTATTTATAGGCAAAAGTTACTATCATCTCAACCAATCAAATTGCGCCACTATTCAAATTACGACTTGGACGGTAATGTGAACGACGGCTTGGACGGTAGTATGAACTTTGGACTTCACACTTCCTTCAATTGTTGCATGTGTTTGTTGTGTGTGGGATGGGGATGGAACCACCGTCCATCAATCTCCCCCTCCAGCCCCAAAGGAGGAGACTCTCCCCGTCACTCCACTATATGGAGTCAAGCCCGGCTTGCCTTGCGCCGAGCTCCAACTTTACCCTGGGAACGATCTTCGTCAACGTCTGCAGTATTCTTGTCTGTATGTATCTTTATCAACTTTAGCTACTTCTCTTCTATCACTGATCTCAACCAGTGATACCTCACATCAATATGCTTTGTTCTTGAGTGATACATCGTATTCTTGCTTAAGTCATTTGCACTTTGACAATCACAAAATACCACGTATTCGTCTTGCATCACCCCCAGTTCCTGAAGGAACCTCTTCATCCAAAGCATCTCATTTGCCGCTTCATTAGCCGCAACATTTTCAGCTTCAGTTGTCGACAGAGCAACACACTTCTGCAGCTTGGACTGCCACGATACAGCTCCCCCTGCAAAAGTGAATACATAACCAGAAGTAGATTTTCTACTATCTTGATCACCTGCCATATCTGCATCAACGAACCCTTTTAGAACTGGTTCGCTGCTTCCGAAGCATAAGCACAACCTGGATGTGCCTCGCAGATATTTGAAGATCCATTTCACTGCCTCCCAGTGCACCTTTCCCGGATTGGAAAGAAACCTGCTCACAACACCAACAGCATGAGCAATATCTGGCCGTGTACATACCATAGCGTACATCAGCGAACCGACTGCAAAAGAGTATGGGATAGCCTCCATCGCTTCCTTCTCAGACTCTGTTGTTGGACAGTCCTTCTTCGTCAAATTGAAGTGGTTGGCAAGAGGTGTAGCAACCGGCTTTGCATTATTCATGCTAAACCTTTTCAACACCCTCTCAATGTACCTCTCCTGAGATAGCCACAACTTTCCAGCTTTACGATCACGACTGATCGCCATGCCGAGAATTTGTTTAGCAGGTCCTAAATCCTTCATGTCAAAGGATTTAGATAATTCATCTTTCAACATGCCAATATCTTGTCCAACAATCAACATGTCATCTACATATAGCAACAAGATAATGAAGTTACCACCAGGAAACTGTCTTATATAGACAAATGGATCTGCTTCAGTTCGTTTATAACTTTGGGAGGTCATAAACTGATGTGCTTCGAGATGCTCCAACCTTGACATTGCATAGAGGATCAAAGCAAAGCCGCCCAAGATCAACATCGAGTGATGTTTCTTCAAACCCAAGGCCATTTGAGGGCTCTAAATGGCGAAATGGAGGTCCAACCACTCAATCCAAGGCCCAAGTCACAAACATGGCCAATGGAGGACCCAAAATGCTGCTGCAGATGCAAGAAGACCCAAGAGACACTCAAGTCTATTAGCATTCAATGCTAATCCGCCCAACAACCAACCAACCTTGAGACTTGGGTTCTGAATTGATTTTCTTATGTTTTCTAGTATTTGTCCAATAAAGGCTGCTCTCCATGCATGAGTTAGCCAATTTAAGTTTGAATTTCGTTTTTGATGTAAAGAGCACTATATAAGCTCTACTAATATGTTATTTCCAGCAGCTTTGATGAATGATATTATTGCCTTAGTGCACCTCCTTCTTATCTAAGCAATCTGATTGTTTAGTGGCGAAATCTATCCGATTCTTATCCCTCATCCTTGAGTGTGGCGAATCAAACCCGGATGTCTTTGCTTGTGGCGAGTTATCTTATCAAGCATTGGTGAACGGTTGTACCTTCCATCCTTCTCATCCTATCCGTTTCTGTCACTTTTATCCAGTTCCCCTTTGTGTCGACAACCGAGGCACATCATTTGGTATCAGAGCGAAGGTTAATCCTTCACTTCCGTAGAGACGATTGAGACAACCGAGCTTTAAGGATTTTGATTGTAATGGATCTGTACGGTTCTCGTGTCAGCACTAAAGGTTATACGCGGGAACGAGTAGAGATTTACGAAACCCTTCAGAGAAACCAAGATGCTTTGTCAGCTCAACTGAAACAAATAGTTCACAGTCTCGACAAGTTCGTAAAGGGGCCTGGAATCAAGTCCAAACCCGTTGGAAGGAGTTTCTGGTTTCAAGAAGGCCCGTACGAAGAGTATGTTTACTTTTCAAAGCCCCAAGTTGAGAAGCACGTGGAACAGAACAAGAAGACGTCGGTTCAAAAGAACGTCAACCTCGTTCAAGACATCGCGGATTACAAATGTCTTGGGTTTGGGGATTTCACTCCGGCTTGTCCCGACAAACATCTGTCCCCAACTCAGATTACTATTGAGGCCAAATCTGCATGTGAAGAGATGATTCATGCAGATTCAGGAGTCTTTCTTGATGAAATTGAAGATGAGGTTGAAGAAGAGATGATTTATGCAGATTCGGGAGAGTTTCTTGATGAAAGCGAGGATGCTATCGAAGAAGTCCAAACTTCCGACATTTCGTTTGAAGTAGAAGAAGCTGGGGATGTCGTTCCAACTAAGAAGACCACCACCAATGATGAGGTTTGCGATGTTCATGAAGAATTTTACTACAAAGTTTCCTCTACTAACATGGAGGGAATGACGCTGACCTTATCGATCATCTCCAAGCCATACGAGTTGAAGTGGCTGAATGACCAAAGCATTCTCCAAGGCGAGGTATGTGTCCCTCAACATGTTCGTCTTCCGTGTTCAATGGAAATGATGAATATGGATGGGATGTTATATTGCGGTGTGGGTCCAGTGAGTGTCAATTATCTCATTTCCAATGAGCCGTGGCAGTATGATAAGGCTGTTGATATAGGGTTCGAGAGCTCAGTTGTGGATATAGTGGATCTGTTGTCAAAACTATTCAGCCCGCAAAAACCACAGTGCTGCCATTTTCTACCCCACATGTCCTTTGCGTTCAAGAGCACTTGCTTGTTTCCTAAGGACGAGAAGAAGATTGTTCTAGGACAACTCAGCACACATGACGTGCATATTAATGAAGCTTGGAGAACTAATAATCTGAATGAGAGATTGATGATTTTGAAGGGAACCACATGGAATCTGAACTTAGTCCTTTTCATGACGACAAAATCACCCTCGAGGAGGTACATCCAATTCCTTCCCCATTCATGGCATTGCTTAGTGAGTTCATTGAAGTGTTACCAGAGGAGCCGCCCGATGGATTTCCTCCCATACGAAGGGTCGAACGTCGCATCGATCTCAATCTCAGCGTCGCGATGCTAAAACGACATGCCTATGGGTGCAACCCCGACGAGTCCAAGGAGTTGCGTCAACAGTTGAACGAATTGCTGCAACGAGGCTTTTCTCGAGAGTCCGTGAGCACATGCTTTGTTCCAGTTCACGCATCAGCAGAGAAGGGAACTAGGCTCAAAAGGAAGAAGGTCGCACAACACGGTTGTGGACTCATCAAGGCGATGAAGTTTCCCACTTCTATAATGGTACTTCTTGACTTCTCCATAACATTTAAAGTCGAGTGTGGTGCCTTAAGAATCAATATTGGAGCTGAACTAGTTCAAGTGAGGCGAATCGAGGCTCATTTCAGCCAAAAGTTTAGTGGTTCCTGCCTGAACTACTCGACATCAAACAATGGGTTCAATGCACCTATCTGGAAGTTAGAGGCGTGGCGGAGCTACTTATACCCCAAGAAGAAGACTGCAGTAAGATGTGTTGAAGTTATTCCTTTGTGCTGCTTGCTTGAAAGTCTGACACCCGATTGCAACCAAACGAGGCTCTATAAGAAAGCTGCCTCGTGTCTTCTTCAATTGTGCCACAAGATTGATCAGAGTGCGCAGCGGGATTTGAGGTCAAATCCTTTCCAACCCGGAAGGGATGATGTAATCTACGTGGTTGACAAGATCGATGATAAATTTGAAGATGATGTTCGTATTGCTGACCCGTTCTTCAAAGAGGTGGCAAGGATACACGGTGCTCAAAAGAGGTTTGTTCCTGAACGAGAATCGAAGTTTCTGATCAAATTTTGGAAGACTCTATGGGCGAATCTTAGAAGCGAACTACTCTTCAGCAACGCTTGTCTTCCCTATAATGATTGCCAAATCGAAGTGACTCCCTTTAAAATGGTGTATGGGTTCAATCCACTAATGCGCAAGTACTTAACTCCAATTTCAATCAAAGATCCAGCTTGCACCAAAGGAAAGAAGAGGGCTGAACAGATCAAGGCATTCTATAAGCAGGTGCAGCGAGAAATCAAGAGGAAGAATGTCAAGCATGATCGAGAGGCCAACAATACGAGGAGACAAGCCACGACCAATTCAGGTGACATTGTATTAATTCATCTCCTAGAACACAAGTTTCCATTTATACGAGGGAACAAGATTATGCCAAAATCAGATGGTCAATTCTGTGTGTTGGAGAAGGCGACTGACAGTGTGTATAAGGATAAGCCACCTGATGATTATAGTGTCCCAGAAGCGCTGCACTTAAGAGATGGCAAGGATCTGGATTTGAGGATAAATCCCTTCCAACCTGGGGAGAATGATGTGCTTCGAGATGCTCCAACCTTGACATTGCATAGAGGATCAAAGCAAAGCCGCCCAAGATCAACATCGAGTGATGTTTCTTCAAACCCAAGGCCATTTGAGGGCTCTAAATGGCGAAATGGAGGTCCAACCACTCAATCGAAGGCCCAAGTCACAAACATGGCCAATGGAGGGCCCAAAATGCTGCTGCAGATGCAAGAAGGCCCAAGAGACACTCAAGTCTATTAGCATTCAATGCTAATCCGCCCAACAACCAACCAACCTTGAGACTTGGGTTCTGAATTGATTTTCTTATGTTTTCTAGTATTTGCTTTCCAATAAAGGCTGCTCTCCATGCATGAGTTAGCCAATTTAAGTTTGAATTTCGTTTTTGCTGTAAAGAGCACTATATAAGCTCTACTAATATGTTATTTCCATCAGATTTGATGAATGATATTATTGCCTTAGTGCACCCCCTTCTTATCTAAGCAATCTGATTGTTTAGTGGCGAAATCTATCTGATTGTTATCCCTCATCCTTGAGTGTGGCGAATCAAACCCAGACGTCTTTGCTTGTGGCGAGTTATCTTATCAAGCATTGGTGAACGGTTCTACCTTCCATCCTTCTCATCCTATCCGTTTCTGTCACTTTTATCCAGTTCCCCTTTGTGTCGACAACCGAGGCACATCATAAACGAATCAAACTTCTTGTACCATTGCTTCAGACCGTACAAGCTCTTCTTCAACTTACATACCAAATTTTCCTTCCCTTGTAATTCAAACCCTTCAGGTTGCTTCATGTATATCTCTTCTGCCAAGTCTCCGTGAATAAACGCCGTCTTCACGTCAAGTTGTTCAAGCTTTAGATTCAAACTTGCTACCATAGCAAGTAAACTCGAATTGAAGTCATCTTCACCACCGGAGAGAAGATCTCATCAAAGTCAATACAATGCTTCTGCGCAAAACCTTTGACCACCAATCGAGCCTTGTACTTCACCATATGGTCTCCATCTTTCTTCAACTTGAACACCCATTTGTTTTGCAATGCTTTCCTGCCTTTCGGCAACTCCACCAACTCATAGGTGTTGTTCTTCTTGAGAGATTTCATCTCATCTCGCATTGCTTCAATCCAGCTTTCCATGTGCTTGTGCTTTTACACTTCCTGAAAGCATTCTGGCTCCCCCTCATCAGAAACCAAAATATACTGAGAACTAGGATACCTGGTGGATGGCCGACGCTCTCGTGCGGACCTCCAAACTTGAGGTTCTGCAACTTCCTGAGCTGGGGTCGGCTCCCCCTGCTCAGCGCCCTCCTCGTCTGACTCACCACCATCTCCATTTTGGTCATCTAGTTCCAGTCCATCTACTCCTTCCGTGACACCATCAACTGGAGTAGAAATCGGTGTAAAATTGCTTACACCTCCAGAAGCTTCTGTCTCTTTCGCCTGCACATTGGCCATTGTCTCGTGCTCGTGAAAAATGACATCTCTGCTTCTGACCACCGTCTTCTTCAGCGGATCCCATAACCTGTAGCCATACTCCTCGTCTCCATACCCGACAAATATGCACTCCTTGGCTTTATCGTCAAGTTTCGACCTCTGCTCCTTAGGTAGATGCATGAAAGCTTTATATCCAAAAACTTTCAAATAAGAGTAAGATGGATTCTTACCCGTCCACACCCTCTCTGGGATGTCAAACTCTAAAGGAACAGATGGAGATCGGTTGATCAGGTAGCAAGAAGTGTTGGCTGCTTCTCCCCAGAATGGCTTTGGCATCTTAGCCATTCTTAACATGCTCCTGACTTTCTCAAGGATGGTCCGGTTCATCCTCTCGGATACACCATTATGTTGTGGAGTTCCGGGTTCAGTCCTCTCATGTCTGATCCCGTGCTTCTTGCAATATCCCCTGAATTCATTCGAAGTGTATTCCCCTCCGTTGTCCGTCCGTAGACGCTTCAACTCTTTTCCAGTCTGCCTTTCCACCATGACGTGAAACTTCTGGAAAATCTCGAATACCTCGCTCTTTGCTTTCAACAAATAAATCCACACTTTGCGTGAAGCATCATCAATAAAGGTGAGAAAATACTTATTTCCACCAAAAGACTCCACCTCCATGGGTCCACACACATCGGAATGTATCAATTCCAATTTATTTCCTTTCCGCTTTGACAGAACGCGAAAAGAAACTCTATGTTGTTTTCCAAACAAAAAATAATCATAATGGTTTAACGACAAACCTTTGGCGAGCGGAATGAATGACTTCTTAGCCAAGAGTTTTAACCCTTTCTCACTCACGTGACCCAATCGCTTGTGCCACAAGTTTGGCGAATCAACATCTTCAATGGCATTCAACTGCGAAGTACACACTTTCGCAATTGTCTTGTAGAGAGTGCAACAAAGACTCCCCCTGGCAATCAATAATGATCCTTTGGTCAACTTCCAATTACCGTTGCCAAAATGTTGATCAAAACCTGCTATGTCAAGAACATTCGAGGAAATCAAGTTAATACGTAAATCAGGGATATGTCGTACATCCCTCAGTGTCAATCTACATCCAACACTAGTTTGTATTACAACATCACCAATTCCCACAATTTTTGCAACGCTCTTGTTGCCCATTCTCACACATCCAAAGTCTCCTGCTTTGTATGTGGAAAATATCTCCACCTTGGGAGCACAGTTGTATGATGCACCTGAATCGATTATCCACTCCACATCTGGATTGATGTGGAGACAATCACCATTCGCACAAACAAGTGTTTCACCTTCGATTGTTGATGTAGTGGCAGCGGTGTTTCTGTCATCCGCACGTCTTTGACTTCTGTCTCCATTTCTATCTTGACTGAGACTCCAGCAATTTCTTTTTACATGTCCAAGTTTCCCGCAGTGATAGCATTTCACCTTCTTCCTGGACTTGGACTTCCCCCTGGATTTGTTGCGTCCTTGGTCCTCCGTGCTCCTTTCTGCAGTTCTTCCTCTAACCACAAGAGCATCACCTGATCTCTCACTAACAGAACCAGTCATTCTTTTCTCAACTTCTTTAGAGAACAAAGCAGCTTTAACATCTTTTACGGTGACAGTTTTTCGACCGTAAAGAAACGACTCTCTAAATTTTGAATATGATGATGACAGAGAACATAACAATATCACGGCGGAATCTATTTCCTCTATCTTAGAATCAATTGAATCTAAATCCGTGATAATGGAATTAAATTCATCGATATGCTTTTCAAGAGGAGTACCTTCTGTCATCTTCATCATATACAATCGCTTTCTTAAAAATAACTGGTTAGTGAGAGATTTTGTCATGTATAAGTATTCCAACTTACTCCACAATTCTGCCGTAGTCTTTTATGAGAAAACTTCTCGTAAGACTCTGTCTGATAGGCATAGATGGATTGCCGTCAGGGCTTTCCGATCTATTTGCTGTTTCTTTTCTTCGTCCATGGTTGCAGGCATCTTTTCTATCCCGTTAAGAGCCACCTCTAGCCCTTGCTGAGTTAGAACCGCCACCATCTTTAACTGCCACATATTGAAGCTGCCTGTGCCATCAAACTTCTCAATGTCGAACCTGTTAGTCATGTCAACGAACAAACGAGGCTCTGATACCACTTGTTAGGACTTAAACCACTCGTTGCGGTTGGCCAACAGGTTAATATCTGCAGGTTGTGACTTAGACCAAAATAATCTCAGGGTAAAATTGCATATAACAATATTGATACCAAATAAACGTAAGAGATATGACACCAAATTTAACGTGGAAAACTCTCCAATGAGGAGAGTAAAAAACCACGGGGGCCGGCTGGCAAGGATTCCACTATAACCAGATTTACATCAGTTCGGTCTCAGCGGGAGACCGACAGTAATTGGACCACAACAACAACCTCTCTCGGGACTACTATCTCTCAAAAGGAGATACACCGTGTTATTGATCGGAATGATCAATACACCACTCGCCCGGAAAGATACTCTCCAATTACAATTACCTCGCACTCTATATTTCCCCCACACACACTCACACAAAATCTCTCTCAACTCAACTTCTACTTATCTCAAAGTGAAGTTCTATCAACTTGATTTTTGTTGATATACTTGGTGTATTTGGTGTGTTTTGTGATGAATGTAAAGTACCTATTTATAGGCAAAAGTTACTATCACCTCAACCAATCAAATTGCGCCATGATGGATAAATGTCCTATTCGGGTTCGTATTTATATTTCGGGCCTCGTAAACACGTCAAAATTACATCTCGGTTTGAAAACGTCTCCCAAAGGGTCAAAACGGTCCGGAAACGCATTTACGCGCGTACGGACCGAACCTCCGGATTGCGCGAAGCAATCCGGACCTCGCCGAATTGCCCAAATTCGACGAGGTCCGGATTGCATTGCGGGTATCGTGCGACTACCGTTTCCGCGATTACCGTTACGTGTAGAGAAGTCAAGTTCGCGCATTACCAATATGGATGACGGTTACCGCTTGCTTTTGAACCGTCATCAAACCGCTTTAAAACCGGGTCCGGTCCCAAGGAAGCCTATAAATAGGAGGCATTGGCCACCCATTTTCACACATCCTCTTATTTGCCCAACTTTGGAATTTTTGAGCTCTGACTTCTCTCTAGAAATATTTTCTCTCTCTAGAATTACTCTTTTAGCCCTATAGTGAATTAAGCTTCGGAGAGGGCTCCGCTAGCACCACCCCCCCTCTCCGTGCTAGCAACGGTCCTTTGTGCAGGAATCGTCGCCCAGACATCCAGATTTGTGCACAGATCACCGCCTTCCGAGACTCAGACATCCCCCTGAGACACAACCGCGCTTTGAGACACAAACCTTTCCGGGATCCAACCGAACACTCGTCAGTGGCACAGAACCTCTTTCAGACGAAGGGTTACAGCCCGAAAACCCGCTCAACCATACGAACAGACGCGTCCCCACGACCCAGTTCATCCAGGACGCAACATTGGCGCCGTCTACGTGATTCGAACAAGAAGCTACCGTACCGCAAAAATCATGACGAGTGATCGCAACCCTCCCGAAGAGGTTAACGCGAAAAACACAAGGAAAAGGCCTGGGCGCCCCAAGAAGTCCCTGGAAAACAAAAGAACAGGTGGCCAAAAGCCAGCCGGAAGTCAGTCGGGACCCTTCCACATTCCAAGAGCTACTTCCGTAGCTTCATCCTTGCCAACTGACAATGTGCCCGACGCACAGCACAGAGAGCCAAGGAACGAGCATCACTCACCTCCACCTGGTTTCGAGCCAGAGGTGAATGAAGAGGAATCTCAGACCGAAATGCCGCAAGGCGAACAAAGAACGAGAGCAAACCCAATGCCCACCGTTACTCCAGCGATGATGGCGGCATTGGAAGAGGTACTCGCATTCCGCGAGTCTCTAAAAAACCAGGGATATGCTGCTCAACCACCTCCAACTAACCAAGAGCACGCCGCGCCAGCAAGAGAGGTGTCGCAAGACACTACTCGCTACGGCAATCCTTTCCAGGGCCAACACGCAAGATATGAAGCTGCACGGTCATACACTCCTTCCCAAGGAGCCCGTCATTGGAGGAATGAAAGGCAGCCCCCATTCTACCACCCACAGCAGCCAACGAGGGATGATCCCTTCCAGGCCACAAGCAGAGAGCAATCTGACATCTACCACAACAATGGTCGGCAAAATCCTTCAACAGGTTACGCTGAACCTGTAAAAGGGTTTACCGCCGAGATGTTAGAAGAAATGGTGGAGAAGAAGATGAAGGAAGCAAAGATGAAGGGTATGCACGCACTTGAAGAAAGGGCGTCACATCCGTTTGCTGACCACCTTGTGAACAGTCGCGTCCCAGACGCACTGTACAAAATTGGAGGAGACCTCTACCGTGGAAAAGGAGATCCAGTGGAACACGTGCAAAAGCACGAGGCCTCTCTGCTAGGCAGAACAAAGAATCCACACCACTTCGCAATGACGTTTGCACAAACTCTTGCCGGGACTGCAGCACACTGGTTCTTCTCGCTGCCATGCCGAAGCATCACTTCATGGGCGGACCTGAAGGCTAAATTTATTCAACGATACATGGGCGAGCGCACATTGCTGAAGGGGTCAAATGCTCTGGACGATGTCCAACAACAAAACGAAGAATCTCTCGCTGACTACTACGTCCGCTTCAATCAGAATATCTCTGATATCCAGGGGAACCTGACAGAAGGAGAGATTGTTCGAGCGTTTATTCGAAACCTCGGACGAAGAGGCTATGCCCTAGCAGAAAAGATGGCAAAGCGCCCAGCAGAATCCATGGAGGAATTAGCCACAAAAGTCAAAGAATACGTGGACCTCGAAAGGTTCAGAAGCCAGAACAAGGCAAAAATCTCTGCGGCAAAAGCAAAAGAAAATCCAAAGCAGAACCAACCAAAACCACACTCAAGTGGTCAACAAGGAAGAAATTGGCAACCTCAGCCGAAAAGACCTTTTCAAGGAGATTTTCAGAAGCCAAAAGAAGTAAATCTTGCTGACTGCATTCCTTTGAATGCCCCGCTGTCCGTGATATTGAGAGAGATGAAGGACGCAAATATGTGGAAAGAGCCGAACAATTTCAGGAAAGGCCCAATGGGGAGAGACAAGGACAAGTGGTGTGAAAACCACGAGGTCTTCGGCCACGAGACCGACAGCTGTGTCAGTCTACGCTTCCGCATTAACAACTTCGTCCTCAAAGGCGAGTTGAAGCAGTTTGTCGATCAAGGCGACAACCCCCCGAGAAAGGCTCAAGCAGAGTCATCAAAAAGAGGAAACAAGGGAAAAGAGAAGGTCAATGACAACCCTCCGCCAGCAAAGCGAGGTGTAATCAACGTCATACATGGAGGACCTGCCGCCGGAGGACAAGTGTCTAATGCTCGGGACATTTATGCATCCCAAGCAGCAACATTGCCGAAATACGGAAAGCGCAAACAACCGGAGCAAGAGGACGCGGTCATCCAATTTTCCAGGGAAGACTTAAAGCATATCGTTTACCCTCACGATGACGCTTTAGTCATAACCATGGACATTGACGGATACGATGTAAAAAGAATCCTCGTCGATGGTGGAAGCTCCGCTGACATTCTACATGTCAAAGTCCTAGAGCAACTGGGAAGATCTTTCAAAGACTTAAACCCATGAACCTTCTCGCTAGTCAGCTTCGCCGGAGCAGCTACACAACCCCTGGGTACAATCACGCTTCCTGTCATCCTTGGCCAAGGGTGGAGAGCATTGCATGTCAACGTCACTTTCGTCGTTGTAGAATCTCTCGGGGCCTATAACGGAATCTTGGGACGAACAACGATCAACCCCTACGTGATCGTGCCCTCCACTGTCCACCAAAAGATGAAGTTCCCTACGGACCATGGGATTGGGGAAGTGCTAGGCGACCAGATAACCGCAAGACGTTGTTACGTCAATGCCTTGAGAGCAAAGCACCAATTCCATGTGGCAATGATAAATTCTTTCAAAAGGCAGAAAGTTGTTGATGAAAGAAAGGAGCAAATGGTGGAACAAGCTGCTACAGTTTGGAACCCAAAAGAAAACATCCAGTATTCGCCATGGCACCAGATATGGCTCGTCAAGCAGGGAGAAGGCGAGCCAATCATGGAATACTTCATCAGATTCGCTTCTAACGCCTCCTCGGCGAAAGCAACAAGAGAAGAAGTGATAAGCGTGTTCTATGCAAACATGAACGCCAGATCTTTCCTTCTCTTCGGACGAACTCATGGATGGCGAACAACAAAAACCATGGCAGATCTAAAGGATAAGCTTGAGACAGCAGTCGTATGCGAACAAGAACTGAGGTGGGGTACACCCTCAGTTGGGACAAAGGAGTTCGGGCAAAAACGAACAAACAGGAAGATGCAAGCATCGATATCGACAACATCTTCACACTGCTAAACACGGTTGCTAAAGACATTTACGTCAACCTACTTGAAAACAAGCTCCCAAGTCCACTTGTTCCGAAGACAGCTTTCTTGGGAAACAACATTAGAGAATGGTGCAAGTACCACAAAACTTGGGGGCACAACACAAACATGTGCCTACCACTAAGGTGGGAGATTGAAGAATGCATCGCGCTAGGTGCATTAAGGCGATTTGTTGCAACCGACTCCGCGACATCGTCACCAAATCAGCCATAATGAAACGGGAGGAATAACTATCTTTCAGATTACTTTGCACATTTCTATTCCAACTGTTTCTAGTATAATTGCATTTACATGTTTCAAAAAAGAATGATCGGTTGATGCATTCTAGAAAAAACAATGTAAATATGCGCAAGTATCTAATAAAGTCAATCTACATTTGTAGGTACATATCTATGCCTTGCATGCTATTTTGGATTAAACGCGAAGCAACAAAACTACGCGCCTATTATCTACTTCAATAATCCAAGATATTATGCCATGTGCGAGCAAAAATCTATTGCGCGTTATAACAACGCTTATCATCAACAACAACTTACTCATATTGACGATTACATCAAAAGGCGTCATCATGGAATCAAAATCTTGGAAGTTAAGACCAAAATATTTTCAAAGTCAGCATGCTACAACTACATATAACGGATGATACTTGGAAAAGCCACGTTCCCAATATATGCATACCTATCATGATCCGCACCTACCGCATCTGCACTCAGGGAAGTTTCCTACACAAACAAGGAATCCTCGTATCAAATTCCTTTACTTCATTTATTATATGCATGACTAAAAGGAAAGTTTCATGACTCCATACTTTTGCAAACTTATAAAAATGGCGATTATCTGACAAAGGAAACTCTGCTCGTAGGTACATGCTACACTACGATTACTACTCAGGAATTACGCCAAGTAGTAACCTCTGCACAAAAATCTACTATAAGCTAAGCATTGTGTTCAAGGAGGGATTTATGGTATACAACACCAACATATCTATTATCTACACCAACAGGGAGTTTATTTCTCCATTCATAACATAGGCGTCTATCTCAAGAAGATGCCGGCAACACAAAGCCATCAAGCTATGTGCACAATCAACTTATATACCGCAATGACAACCTGCGGATTATTTATCAAAACGACGACTATTCAGAGGCGTCAGCTACAAGCAATATCTTGGATTAACACCAAGACCTACTATCAAAACGACGACTATTCAGAGGCGTCAACTACAAACAATATCTTGGATTAACACCAAGACCTACTATCAAAATATCTTGGATTAACACCAAGGCCTACTATCAAAATAGAATGTTGAGGTATCCTCTTTTTTAAAAGACAAGCCCCATGTTTACTTCTAAAAAATGACATGCTGTGACATCTCTGGTTAGAGGCAAATCCTCATGTTCATAGCCATTCCCTGGATTCAGAACAGGATGGGCATACGGGACTGATCACCCCTTAAGTGGCGGAAGTTCTCTGGTTAGACAACGACCCCACACTATAATAAGTGTGTATATCCTGTTTAGGGTTCACTCTTTATCGCGAATGTCATCTTGTTAGACGACAATTCCATATTACGAATTCCTGGTAAGTGTTCACTCTTCATGGCGAATGTCCTCTTGTTAGACGACAATCCCATATTACGAATTCCTGGTAAGGGTTCACTCTTCATGGCGAATGTCCTCTTGTTAGACGACAATCCCATATTACGAATTCCTGGTAAGGGTTCACTCTTCATGGCGAATGTCCTCTTGTTAGACGACAATCCCATATTACGAATTCCTGGTAAGGGTTCACTCTTCATGGCGAATGTCCTCTTGTTAGATGACAATCCCATATTACGAATTCCTGGTAAGGGTTCACTCTTCATGGCGAATGTCCTTTTGTTAGATGACAATCCCATATTACGAATTCCTGTTTAGGGTTCACTCTCTATGGCAAAAGTCCTCTTGTTAGATGACAAATCCGTACTACAGATTTTAAAACCGTGTTGCATGGTTCCTGGACGCAGAAAACATGCATCACAATTCATACTCTCAAAAAGTGTTACATGGTCCCTGGACGCAGGAATCATGTATCACAAATATTTTACCAAATATTTTGTCAAATATTTTATCAAATATTTTATGTATCAAACACCTTTCCAAAAATTTTATCAACACGGTTTTTTGGGTGTATCACATTCAATGCCAAAATTTTTTTTCAAATATTTTACCAACAAGCTTTTTAGGATTCACAAAATACTTCTTCAAATACTAAAATATTTTTACGTATGCTTCCCCAACGCGGGTTGATACACGCTGGCAGGTGCGCACCCTGTTTAAAACTCATAAAATTTACAAGTCGAGTCTTGTACAACGTCGCCTTAGAGTGGAACTAAGAGACGGTATAAACTAGTATCTTGCTTAGCCAAGATAACACCTTTCAAATAAACTACTTGTTAAGAAATATTGCTATACGCAAAATACTTGGCAGGTTGCAACATATATAGCGGCAAGTTATTCAGGAAAGAAGGGCAATATGCATAATGCATTATGCAAGCAATCAGGAGAGCATCTCAACTCATCAATCAACAAGTGGCTATCGGTCACGACTGCGGGGACTATGTCTACATTACTAGTCATCCACATTCAATAGACACAGTAAGTGATAACGGTATGAAATATTACTAACAAGTTATCATGCAAACTACTATGTATAAAGCAGGTTCAAACGACGTAGTTCAAAGCGAACAAGTCGTAAGCAACAGCTAAGGAACAACTACAACAAGTTTCTTAACATAGAAGCCGGGGGGCAAACAGATTCAGAAACAAGTTCAACATATCCAAAAGATGGCACAGATTAAAGAATGCCATCATCTCTGACAGGACTGGGAGGAACAGGCAGAAGTGGCACATTAGTGTCGCCACCGTCTTCTCCAAACAAGAACCTACAATGCGCAAGTCGCAACATCCTATGCTTTACTCGCCATACCTTGGAGTCTAACCAAGAGGGGCAATCATAACACTTAACAACGTGCGACATACAGTCGCAACTACGGACATCATATTCATCATCTAAGGATATATATCCTATCTTTCAAGTCCAAAGCATATGAACAAAATAGATAACTCAAGGTATGAAATATTACTAACAAGTTATCACATAATTATTATTGAAAACAGGTCCAGGTGACAAAATATCATGCAAGCAAAGGCATGAACAAAGAGTTATCAACACAACATCAACCCATTCACAAAGGGTTCAACATGCCGGAAGCAAACAGCCATACACTAACCAAGAGTGAACATCATCTCTAAAGTCCTATGGAAAAAAGTCCACAATGCCAACATCAAATGCAATGTCGTCATCCACACAAAGGTCACGACAAGGATGATTGTTTCAACTTACAGCACAACATAGCTCTTCAACATAAGGGCGACAATCAGCAATCAACAAATACTTACCTCAGTAGGAGTAACGCTCCTCCTTGGGCCGGTCCCTCGACCGGGGGGCAGAAGACACCACTGCACAACCCTTAACTCTATTTCCTTTATCACAAGAAGGAATCAGCACGGTCATGCTCGGCATAAAAAACTAAGAATCGCTCGAGGAACGCGCCCCTGCGTCGGATCTTTCGAGAATTATGCTAAAAACAGAAACTGCAGCCAGCGGTAACTTGGAAAGTTAACAAGTCCAAAGAAAATACAATGAGACGTCTTACTCACAAGCCCTTTACCGCCGCCGTGTCCAAAGACTCCAGAGTAGCGGGGGCACTTGTATGGACATTCCTCTCAACAAATGGATTTCTATACACATCAGCTATCCGCAAAGACAAGCTTTCTCCCATCAAGATGGAGATAATGGACTTACTCACGGTAACAGCCGTGGGAAGACTAATTCTGACAAGAAGACAACAAGATCGGATATCCTGGAAAATGCAACCAACAATCCAGTTAGTGCGTGAACACACACCAACACTTATGCAAGCATCTATGCAACAGACGCTCCATGTGAGACAACCATACATACAAGACTCGTCAGTCTTCGTACAACAAGTAACAAGCATCACGCAAGGGGGCAACCTCTTCAACACATTAACCTTGCATGACAACATCTAGCTCATACTCGCAGCATACAAGATTACAATGGCGGAATATTTTCTAAGTACTTTGCCCAGGATGACAGTCAGCATATTGCAAGCTGTCAGCGTACAACCACGTGTCAGCATATTATCAGGAGCCAGAGATGGTGAAAAGATTCTAAGTGCGGGGGCAAATACGCACATACAGTGTACGTACTTACATGTCGACAAGGATGCATGTCGACAAGGATTTTCTAAGTATTTCCATGTACGTACATACATGTCGACAAGGATTTTCTAAGTATTTCCATGTACGTACATACATGTCGACAAGGATGCATGTCGACAAGGAGAAAACATTTTCTAAGTATTTCCATGTACGTACATACATGTCGACAAGGATGCATGTCGACAAGGAGAAAATATTTTCTAAGTGTTTCCATGTACGTACATGCATGTCGACAAAGATGGGTTGCATACAACAAGTAGCTATGCCCCCTAAGCACACATACAACGCTCAGCGACAAACTCATACGACGACATCTATGGTAACAAGCATTAGATATCGTTTAAATATTTTCTAAGTGTTTTAGCATACTTGCAGGCAGTGACCAACAATCTATACCTGATGCTCAACCATTAGCATCAATGCGCATAGCCAAAGTCAACGCGCATAGCAAAAGTCAACGCGCGTAGCAAAAGTCAACGCGCATAGCAAAAGTCAACGCGCGTAGCCAAAGTCAACGCGCATAGCCAAAGTCAACGCGCATAGCAAAGTTGGTACGTGCAGTAAAAATGACCAACATCTCAAGAAGCTATCATGCAAGCGATGCGGCTAATACGACGAACCGCGAAGAGCAAATACGACAACACTTAAGGAAATATTTCTCTAAGGCATCAAAGCAACAAACGACTACTTCCAAGAGACTCCTTGATGATAAGGATCAAAGGAGTAATGCACCTACAAGTACATACGGTATACTCCGCCCTCTTCTAAGCATTTATCTCTACATACATGATTGTTTTGGTCTTATACGTATTGAATCCGTCATTTTACGTGCATGTTTACATATCGCATGATTCATGATTTAATAATCACTAAGTCGTTTGAGAAGTATATAGATCATATTTCTTACGTCACGTAATTACGTTCTTGCCACGACCGTTACTTGTGCATGCATGTTGATGAAAGCATGTTCGCATGATGTATTACTAATTGCTTATATCCCTAACGATGACCATACTTGCACGCTACGTATGCGCGTTCCCTATTGCACTAACCATGATGACAGGAAACAAAGGCATTCGATCGGAAAATCAAAGGACGGACGAAATCAAGATGTCTACGTCCGACCAACGATCAAAACCGAAAGGTTAGCGTCAAACTCAAATTGGACACGTATCCTAACTTAAAAATAGAGTCAAGAAAGGTTCTAAACCGTTACTTGACTCGGGGGCAAGTGATGGATAAATGTCCAATTCGGTTTCGTATTTATATTTCGGGCCTCGTAAACACGTCAAAATTACATCTCGGTTTGAAAACGTCTCCCAAAGGGTCAAAACGGTCCGGAAACGCATTTACGCGCGTCCGGACCGGACCTCCGGATTGCGCGGCAATCCGGACCTCGCCGAATTGCCCAAATTCGACGAGGTACGGATTGCATTGCGGGTATCGTGCGACTACCGTTTCCGCGATTACCGTTACGTGTAGAGAAGTCAAGTTCGCGCATTACCAATATGGATGACGGTTACCGCTTGCTTTTGAACCGTCATCAAACCACTTTAAAACCGGGTCCGGTCCCAAGGAAGCCTATAAATAGGAGGCCTTGGCCACCCATTTTCACACATCCTCTCATTTGCCCAACTTTGGTATTTTTGAGCTCTGACTTCTCTCTAGAAATATTTTCTCTCTCTAGAATTACTCTTTTAGCCCTATAGTGACTTAAGCTTCGGAGAGGGCTCCGCTAGCACCACCCCCCCCCTCTCCGTGCTAGCAATGGTCCTTTGTGCAGGAATCGTCGCCCAGACATCCGGATTTGTGCACAGATCACCACCTTCCGAGACTCAGACATCCCCCTGAGACACAACCGCGCTTTGAGACACAAACCTTTCCGGGACCCAACCGAACACTCGTCAGTGGCACAGAACCTCTTTCAGACGAAGGGTTACAGCCCGAAAACCCGCTCAACCATACGAACAGACGCGTCCCCACGACCCAGTTCATCCAGGACGCAACACGCCACTATTCAAATTACGTATTGGACGGTAATGTGAACGACGGCTTGGACGGTAGTGCGAACTTCGGACTTCACACTTCCTTCAATTGTTGCATGTGTTTTTTGTGTGTGGGATGGGGATGGAACCACCGTCCATCACAAACAACAGATTTACCCACTACTTCAGTTCAGACACTATGAAAATCAAATTCAATGGTTAGATAAATTACGCAGCTGAACATTGCAATGGATTAAGGTGATTACTGCGCATTGATGGAATTGAATATTCGATTGAAAGCCATTGAGAATCTGATTAAGTTTTCAGCAGCCATTAACAAAGAATTAGCTAGCTAGGTTGAAAAATCAAGATTCCACACTCCTTCTACCCCCTATCAATCTCTCTCTAATTCTTAGACAAAAGATCCAGCTCCAACATTATATTAAATTGATAAGATGATTATTCTAAATTTCTGTTATGTACAGAATTGTGTGAGAACCGTATTAGTTACTTGTAAAACTATAGGGGTCATTTTTAGGGACTAGAAAATGGTGAGAGTTAAATAGTGTTAGGTTCCGGGATCTGGGTCAACGGGTGGTCGGCTCAAATCTCGTTCCTCACTGGAGATGTGGATGATCCGGTTCTCTTAGGTTGTACTGTCTTAGCTTTCGTCCTTCCTTCCTTAGCTTCTCTTCTCCTTTCGCCCTGCAGAAGGGGCAGTACCAGGCACAGGGGGGGGGGGTGGTGCCTGATGAACCCTCTCCGATGCCTAAGTCAGTATCGTTTTTAGAGAGATAAAGCTAGAGAGATGTCAGAGCAAAATAATCTAAATTGCCAAGATGATCCAATGAGTTGTGAAGGTGGGGTATTTATAGGCAACGGTGTCATTAAGATGGCTTAATGACATCGTTAACCTTTAAACACAATTAATCAACCTTTAAGCACATAATTAAGACCTTAGGATACGGAGAAGGTAGGCGACGTGAACCGGGTGTGGGTGTCCGAAAATGGCGCAGGGGCCCTTGGGGGGGGAGAAATCCGACCCCCAAGGGTAGGGGTTGGGTGAGGGCACCCAACCCCTCCTAGGGGGGACGGGGTTGGCCAACCCCATCCTAGGGGGGACGGGGTTGGCCAACCCCATCCCTCCTAGGGGAGATCGGGTTGGCCGACCCGATCTCTCCTAGGAGAGATCGGGTTGGCCGACCCGATCTCTCCTAGGATAGATCGGGTTGGTCCACCCGATCTCCCCTAGGAGAGATCGGGTTGGCTGACCCGATCTCTCCTAGGGGAGGTCGGGTGTGGCCACCCAACCTCACCTAGGCGAGTTTTCCTTGGCCGGACGGGCGCTTCGGCCCCGTCCGAGCCGTTGAAGTTCTCGTGAAGTGTTCGGGTTGAAGTTTCGATTTACAAACGTTAATGGGACGATAAAAATATAACGGTTTGGAAGTCAACGGGTTCAAATTGGGCGTATATCCATCACATGCCCCCGAGTCAACCAATGGCTTAACCCTTGATTGACTCTATTTTAGGATGGTATGACACGCGCAATTTGAAACCGGGATTTTACCTTCTTGTCTGAATGCTCGCTTACCCTTAGATACGTGCCTCTGACTCTGCCCCCTGCCTTATGAGATAGAGGAATTGTAAACGTCAGAGTAGCACGGACGTGTGCCTAGGCAAGCGTCCGTGTGCGGTAGGAATAATAAACTTATCTTTGCTACAGGTGCATACTCAAAAAATACACACTTGCACAGGGGTGTGATATGAATGCAACTAAATAACTTATGCTTCAATTTCGTGCCGGGATTCTATCTACGTGAGGAAAAAGTTAATTTTGGCCAACATTTTTTCTAAGTATGGAATACTAGGAAATAAACCTTAGGGGATGTTAACTATGGTGAGTATGAGCTTAACCGTGGTTAACGGGAACTAGTTTTTGAATCTTGTCCCTTGAAATTTTCTTTTCTAAAATTCAACGGTGTTGATTTAGCGACTTTAGAAAAACCCTAATCCTTTGTGCTATAAAAGGGCAAGTGATTACCTCATTCTCGTTGTTCTCTTCCCTTCTTTTCTTTTTGACGGTGGAATTTCCAGTCGGACTTACTTCTCGGGGCGGGTGTTGTATTGAGGTACGCGTTTCTTCTCTTGTGTGAGTGTTGCTCTTGAGGGACTTAATTCTGCTTCTGCTTCAATCGTTTCCTTACTTGTCTCATTCTTGATTTGTATGTCTTCCTGGTGATGTAGTCCTATTTGGTTCGTCATTTTTCATCTTTTTACCTTCATGCTTCCGCTTACTGGCGGGCGAAGTCCTCCTTATTGGGATTATAATTATCTCCTTTTGCCCCCTGTCTTTGCTAGTTGGCCAGTGGTGTCTCTCTCCTTATGCTGGGGGTTATTACTATCTCCCCCTGCCCCCCTGCTTCTGCCTGTTGGCTGGTGGGGTCTCCTTATGCTGGGGGTTATTACTATCTCCCCCTGCCCCCTTGCTTCTGCCTGTTGGCTGGTGGGGTCTCCTTATGCTGGGGGTTATTACTATCTCCCCCTGCCCCCCTGCTTCTGCCTGTTGGCTGGTGGGGTCTTTCTTGTCGTCTTTCTATTCTTGTCTTTTGACCTTGTGTCCCTCTTTTTAGGGGAATGAGTTTGTATCTCTTGTCCATTGTTCGCTTTCTGTTTTCTTTAGGCTAAGCCTGTGTTTTTTCGATCAGCAGAACTCTCCGGTGATTAATGAGGAGTAAGAGGCCAGTACGTGTGGGAGTAGTTAATTCTGGGACCGGACCTTCGATTGCAAAAAGATCGGTTTTCTATGGTGCGGGAAGGTGTTCTCTATCTGGAGGTAAGGGTGGTGACGTTAGGGTGCCATCTTCTTTCTATATTGATGCCCCCAATCGAAGGTCCGGGAGCCATCTTTTCCTTCTTCCTTGTTTGGTGAGTCCTTGAGCCTCTGAGTTTCCTTAGTGTACCTTGGTATTTACTCTGTGCTTTGTTATAGGTAGACTTCGTCTTCCGCGTCTGAGTCGGAAGGAGCTGTCTCGTCCACCTGTTGATGGGATTGTTGGGTCTGAGTGGGCGCCTTATTATGGGCGTGGGGCTCGTTTTGACAACCAATCTTCTTTGCAAACTCCTGAGGTTGGAGTTCGTGTTCTGCAGTCTGCTGTTCCTCCTGCCGATCGTGTGTCCCTATCCAAAGGGTCGGAGGCAACATATGAGTTGGCTCGTGATGTGTTGGCTCGCTATGCTCCTGTAATGTAACCGTTTTATCCTTTAGCATATTTCTTCTCCGTGTGTTATCCGTCTCATCTTTTGTTTTTGTTGTAGGGTATGGCCGACCTTGTTAATTTATCCACCCTTGCTATTGATCTTGCTGAGGAGAGGAAGGTGTACAAGGACATTTGTGTTTCCCTTAAATCCAGTCTTATTAGCTGTTTGGAGCATAGTCGCATCACCGATTTGCGGTGCCGAGACTTGGAGGGTCGCATTGCTCTTCTTAATGAAGAGGTTGAGGCGTTGAGACAAAGGTCTTATTGTGATGAGACACTCCGGGCTGCTGAGTTAATCTCTCTGGAGGAAATGTGTCGTATGGAGGCGAAGGAGTGTGCCATTGCTGAGTATATGGCCTCCTCCGCTTATCAGGCTGCTATCGACGTTCGCTGCTCTGTGGCGAAACGTATTTCCTTGAAGGAGATTCTTGAGCGTATTCACATGATTGCTCCTGACTTTCCTTTCTCTCGACTTGGTGATTTGTCAGACTTTGCTATTAAGCATATTGCGAAGATGAGGTGATAGTACCCCTATTTCTTGTGGTAGTCTCGTGTGTTTGTGAGTTGTGGTTGTCTTTAGAGTTTAAAACTCCACCTTTCTTAGTGTTGCCATCTTTGTCTGATACACTTGTCTCTACTCGTTGTATACATGGCCGTGTGCTTATATCTCTTCTCATGATGTCTCCCTATGCCTTGTGTATGGCTCTTTGGTTATGGACCCTTCCCTTGGTGTGTTTCCTTTATTTATCTTTCTTTTATGCTTTCCTTCATGTCATACCTGCCATTTCATAAAGAAAAAACATTACTTGTTCTTCACATTACTTTACTTAGAAATTTCTTTCTCATGGTATCCTTCTGAGCATGGTATCCTTCTAAGCATGGTATCCTTCTAAGAATGGTATCCTTCTAAGCATGGTGTGATGATCCCTTCTGATACCCCTTACACGGTATATGTTGTACTGTTAGACCAAAGATACGCTCTTGGTGGGCGTCGGAATCTGTTCACGAGACAGGCTCTCGGACGGCACTTAACGTTTCACAGGATAGGCTCCCGGAGGGCTCGGGTTAGACCAAAGATACGCTCCTGGTGGGCGTCGAACTGGTAGTTTGAAATCTACCTCAAGATACGCTCTTGGGGGCGTCGAACTGGTAGTGTTTTTTCTACCTCAAGATACGCTCTTGGGGGCGTCGAATCTGGTAGGTTGCAAATCTACCTCAAGATACGCTCCTGGGGGCGTCGAATTCGTAGTTTTTGGAAACCACTCTCAAGATACGCTCTTGGTGCGTCGAATTCGTAGTGTAATAACTACTCTCAAGATACGCTCTTGGGGGCGTCGAAGGTCGTAGTATGAACACTACTCTCAAGATACGCTCCTGGGGGCGTCGAAGTTCGTAGTTTTTGGAAACCACTCTCAAGATACGCTCTTGGTGCGTCGAATTCGTAGTGTAATAACTACTCTCAAGATACGCTCTTGGGGGCGTCGAAGGTCGTAGTATGAACACTACTCTCAAGATACGCTCTTGGGGGCGTCGAATGTCGTAGTATGAAAACTACTCTCAAGATACGCTCTTGGGGGCGTCGAATGTCGTAGTATAAGAACTACTCTCAAGATACGCTCTTGGGGGCGTCGAACCTGTCATTGACTTGAAGTCATATCTGTGTAAGGATAACTTCGTGACTATACCACTACATTCATTGGAAAATACTTTTGAGTAACTTGTACTCCCTTAGGAGCATGCATGTTTTTGTACACGTGGGATGCCTTGGTGCACCAAGACATCCTTTGTAGGAATCAAAGATAGTTGTAGAGTTGGAGTAACTTCGTGAGTTCTCCTTCTCAAAAGTTGTTTTTTGAAAAGCTTGTAAAGCTGAAACATGCAAAATGCTAAGTATGAAACTAAGGATATGGTCTTTTGCTTGTGCTTTCTTCTTATACGTAGTACTTCTTTAGGTGCTCTCCACTGAAGGTGTTTGTGGAGATATACCCCTCCCCATCTTCGAGGCGGTAAGCGTTTACGTAGGGAACTGACGCTATCTTGTATGGTCCTTCCCATTTCGGAGATAATTTTCTGACTTGGTCTAAGTGTGAGAACTCATTCCTTCTTAGTACCAGTTCTCCTACGTGGAATTGTCTCTCCTTGACTTGGCGGTTGTAGTATCTTGCTGAGACAAGGCGCATTCGTGTCTGTGCTTCTTCTGAATTCCACCTTTTATCCTCCACCATGTCTAAATCTAAAAGTCTTGCTTTGTTGTTCTCATGCTCCTCAAAGTACTTGGTCCTCAGTGATTGTACAGCTATTTCTGCTGGTGCCACCGCTTCAGTTCCGTACACTAGGCCAAATGGCGTTTCTCCTGTGGATATCTTTGGTGTTGTCCGCACTGCCCATAGAACATTTTCCAGCTCATCTACCCAACTTCCCTTGGTGGCGTGGAGTCGTTTCTTTAGGCCATCTAGCACTATCTTGTTTGCCGATTCTACCTGTCCATTTGTCTGAGGGTGCTTTACTGATGCGAAACGGTGGTCTATATTCAATCTTTCGCAATACCACTGCAATTTCTTGCTCTTGAATTGTGGGCCATTGTCACTTATTATTGTTCTTGGCACCCCGTACCTCGAGACAATGTGAGATTGGATGAAATTGACGACTTGGTCGTCTGTTGTCTTCCCCATTGCCTTTGCTTCTATCCACTTGGAGAAGTAGTCTATTGCAACAATTATGCAAGTCTTCTGACCTTTTGTTTTTGGTAGGGGGCCTATCAAATCAATCCCCCATTGCGCGAAAGGCCAGGCTCCTGAGATGGAGCTTAGCTTTGCTGGTGGGGCTGTTATATTTCTGGAGTACCTTTGGCAGTGATCACATTTTTGTACCAAGTCTGCTACTTCTTTGCTCATTGATGGCCAATAGTATCCTAGGTTGTAGACCTTTCTGCTTATTGACCGTGCCCCTTCATGGCACCCCGCATCTCCCTCATGGAGTTCTGCAAGCACTCTCTCTGTTTCTGGGTATGCTATGCATTTGAGGAAAGGTGTGGAGTATCCTTTCTTGTAGAGTTCATTGTCCATCACTGCGTAATTCCTAGCCATCCTTTCAATCTTGACTGCTTCCACCTTATCTTTTGGGAGCTTTCCTTCCATGATGTATTGTCGCATTGGTGTCATCCAGGCTTCTGCTTCATCTATTGCCAGAACCTCCATTTGTTCTATAACTGATTGCATTCTTTGCTCTACGAAGTGAACCTCTTTGCCTGCTTCTGCCCCTAAGGCTAGTTTACTTAAGGCGTCTGCCTCTTGGTTTTGTTCTCTTGGGACTGACTCAATGTCGAAGCTTTGGAAGCTCTTTATCAGGTCCTTGGCTTGCTGTAAGTATCTCTGCATGTTTTCGGACTTTGCAGTGTAGATTCCTTTCACTTGATTGACAACTAGTTGGGAATCACACTTGACCCTTAAATGCTTTGCCCCTACTCCTTTGGCTATTCTCAGGCCAGTTATTAGTGCTTCGTACTCAGCCTCATTGTTTGTTGCCTTAAAGGTAAGTGCCATGGCATAGCGCATAGGTGTATCGCTGTTTGGTGGGTATAGTAAGAGGCCTGCACCTGAACCTCCTCCGTTGGATGACCCGTCAGTATGCATCTCCCATAATTCTTCTGATTGTTTCTCCTGACTACTACTTGCCTCGCATGTAGTTTTGACTTCTCCCAAGTCTTCGTCTGGATTAATTCCAGTGAATTCGGCGATAAAATCTGCTAGAGCCTGACCCTTTATGGCTGTTCTTGGGGCGAAATGAATGCGAAACTCACTTAGCTCAATTGCCCATTTGGTCAGTCTTCCCGATGTGTCTGGTCTCTGTAGGAGGTGTTTCAATGGTTGGTCTGTGAGGACTGTTACTTCATGCCCATGAAAATACGGTCTCAACTTTCTTGCTGATATAATCAGTGCATAGAGGTACTTTTCTATTGGCAAGTAGTTGATCTCATACTTTGCCAATGTTTTGCTTACGAAGTATACCGGCAATTGTGCAGCGTTTTCTTCTTTGATTAGCACTGAGCTTACTGCCACATTGCTCACGGAGATGTAGAGGTAGATGGGCTCCCCTGGTGTAGGCTTTGCTAAGGGCGGTAGTGTTTTTAGGTGTTGCTTGAGTTGCTGGAAGGCTTCCTCACATCTCGGTGTCCATTCAAATTTCTTGTTTGCCCTTAGTACCTCAAAGAAGGGTAATGCCTTGTCTCCTATTTTGGATAGGAATCTGTTAAGGGCTGCCAACCTCCCGTTCAGTCGTTGAACCTCTTTGTGCTTCGTAGGTGACTGCATTTCTTCAATTGCTTGAAGTTTTTCGGGGTTTACCTCTATGCCTCGCTGGCTTACCATGAAGCCTAAAAATTTCCCTGATTGCACCCCAAATGCGCATTTTTTCGGGTTTAGACGGACCTGGTACTGCCTCATCCTCTCGAATGTTGAGCGAAGGTTCTCCACATGGTCCTTCTTCTCTTTGGATTTGACTATCATATCGTCCACATATGCCTCCATTGTCTTCCCTATCATGTCCCCAAAGATTTTGTTGACCATTCTTTGATATGTTGCTCCAGCATTTATGAGTCCGAAAGGCATCACCATGTAATGGTATATCTCGCTATCAGCATAGAATGCTGTGTGAGGGGCGTCCTCAGGGGCCATTTTTATCTGGTTATATCCTGAGTATGCATCCATGAAGCTCATTAGTTGATGACCCGATGTTGCATCCACTAACTGATCTATTCTTGGTAGGGGATATGAGTCCTTAGGGCAAGCCTTGTTTAGGTCACGATAGTCAATACACATTCTCCAACTTCCCCCCGGCTTCTTCACCAGTACCGGGTTTGCCACCCATGTCTGGAATCTAATTTCCTTGATGAACTTTGCCTTTAGTAGTTTTTCTACTTCTTCTTGGATAGCTATCTTTTTGCTTCCTCCCATTGGTCTCACCTTCTGTGTTGTTGGTCGCGTTGCCGCGTCTATATTGAGCCTGTGTGAGATCACTTCTTCTGATATCCCTGGCATATCGCTTGGTGACCAGGCGAACAGATCCTTGTATTCCCTTAGTAAAGCTACTAAGTGGTTCTCCTCTTCCTGAGATAAGGCAGTCCCGATTTTAGCCTTCCTATCGGGTTCTTCTATGAGTATCTCTTTTAGTTCCTCCATGGGGGCTGGTCTTCCATGATCTTCTCTTGGGTCCTCATCTACTAGTAGGACCTCTCTTGTTTTCTTCCTCTTGCCTAGTGCAATCCTTGCACATTTCCTTGCTACCTTCTGGTTGCCTTTTACTTCCCCTATTCCTTGGCCTGTAGGGAATTTCATTTTCTGATGTAGTGTTGATGGTACCATACCCCACTTGTTGATTGTAGTGGTACCTAGGACCCAATTGTACTCCTCCATTTCTTCTGTGATGAAGAATGGGACATCAATCTTTAGCTGCCTCTGGCCTGTGCCCAGTGTCACAGGTAGTGTGACTGCCCCCAGTGGGTATGTTGGCTCTCCTGAAAATCCTACCAAGGGGGAGTGAACCTGTTTTATGCTACTTGGCCTTACTCCTAGTATGTTGAGGACTTTCTTGCTAATGATGTTTGGTGAGCTTCCACTGTCTATTAGGATTCTCCCAATGTCCATATCGGTGATCTTCATTGTTATGACCAGGGCATCCTTGTTGTCTGGTAACACGTGCTCCATGTCTCTTCTTGAGAATTCTACTATGTCTTCTCTCTTTCCTTCTGTTTGTTTTTCTTTTGGCTTAGGAGCCCCTAACTCTGCCATATATGCTTCTCTGGCATTTGCTGACTCTCCTCCAGCTCCATAACCCCCATGGATGACATATACGCCTGCCATCTAGCTGGTGATAATTAGGCTTTCTGTCCGAAGCCCACAGACGGCGCCAAGTGTTAGGTTCCGGGATCTGGGTCAACGGGTGGTCGGCTCAAATCTCGTTCCTCACTGGAGATGTGGATGATCCGGTTCTCTTAGGTTGTACTGTCTTAGCTTTCGTCCTTCCTTCCTTAGCTTCTCTTCTCCTTTCGCCCTGCAGAAGGGGCAGTACCAGGCACAGAGGGGGGGGGGGGGTGGTGCCTGATGAACCCTCTCCGATGCCTAAGTCAGTATCGTTTTTAGAGAGATAAAGCTAGAGAGATGTCAGAGCAAAATAATCTAAATTGCCAAGATGATCCAATGAGTTGTGAAGGTGGGGTATTTATAGGCACGGTGTCATTAAGATGGCTTATTGACATCGTTAACCTTTAAACACAATTAATCAACCTTTAAGCACATAATTAAGACCTTAGGATACGGAGAAGGTAGGCGACGTGAACCGGGTGTGGGTGTCCGAAAATGGCGCAGGGGCCCTTGGGGGGGGGGGAGAAATCCGACCCCCAAGGGTAGGGGTTGGGTGAGGGCACCCAACCCCTCCTAGGGGGGACGGGGTTGGCCAACCCCATCCCTCCTAGGGGAGATCGGGTTGGCCGACCCGATCTCTCCTAGGAGAGATCGGGTTGGTCCACCCGATCTCCCCTAGGAGAGATCGGGTTGGCTGACCCGATCTCTCCTAGGGGAGGTCGGGTGTGGCCACCCAACCTCACCTAGGCGAGTTTTCCTTGGCCGGACGGGCGCTTCGGCCCCGTCCGAGCCGTTGAAGTTCTCGTGAAGTGTTCGGGTTGAATTTTCGATTTACAAACGTTAATGGGACGATAAAAATATAACGGTTTGGAAGTCAACGGGTTCAAATTGGGCGTATATCCATCACATGCCCCCGAGTCAACCAATGGCTTAACCCTTGATTGACTCTATTTTAGGATGGTATGACACGCGCAATTTGAAACCGGGATTTTACCTTCTTGTCTGAATGCTCGCTTACCCTTAGATACGTGCCTCTGACTCTGCCCCTGCCTTATGAGATAGAGGAATTGTAAACGTCAGAGTAGCACGGACGTGTGCCTAGGCAAGCGTCCGTGTGCGGTAGGAATAATAAACTTATCTTTGCTACAGGTGCATACTCAAAAAATACACACTTGCACAGGGGTGTGATATGAATGCAACTAAATAACTTATGCTTCAATTTCGTGCCGGGATTCTATCTACGTGAGGAAAAAGTTAATTTTGGCCAACATTTTTTCTAAGTATGGAATACTAGGAAATAAACCTTAGGGGATGTTAACTATGGTGAGTATGAGCTTAACCGTGGTTAACGGGAACTAGTTTTTGAATCTTGTCCCTTGAAATTTTCTTTTCTAAAATTCAACGGTGTTGATTTAGCGACTTTAGAAAAACCCTAATCCTTTGTGCTATAAAAGGGCAAGTGATTACCTCATTCTCGTTGTTCTCTTCCCTTCTTTTCTTTTTGACGGTGGAATTTCCAGTCGGACTTACTTCTCGGGGCGGGTGTTGTATTGAGGTACGCGTTTCTTCTCTTGTGTGAGTGTTGCTCTTGAGGGACTTAATTCTGCTTCTGCTTCAATCGTTTCCTTACTTGTCTCATTCTTGATTTGTATGTCTTCCTGGTGATGTAGTCCTATTTGGTTCGTCATTTTTCATCTTTTTACCTTCATGCTTCCGCTTACTGGCGGGCGAAGTCCTCCTTATTGGGATTATAATTATCTCCTTTTGCCCCCTGTCTTTGCTAGTTGGCCAGTGGTGTCTCTCTCCTTATGCTGGGGGTTATTACTATCTCCCCCTGCCCCCCTGCTTCTGCCTGTTGGCTGGTGGGGTCTCCTTATGCTGGGGGTTATTACTATCTCCCCCTGCCCCCTTGCTTCTGCCTGTTGGCTGGTGGGGTCTCCTTATGCTGGGGGTTATTACTATCTCCCCCTGCCCCCCTGCTTCTGCCTGTTGGCTGGTGGGGTCTTTCTTGTCGTCTTTCTATTCTTGTCTTTTGACCTTGTGTCCCTCTTTTTAGGGGAATGAGTTTGTATCTCTTGTCCATTGTTCGCTTTCTGTTTTCTTTAGGCTAAGCCTGTGTTTTTTCGATCAGCAGAACTCTCCGGTGATTAATGAGGAGTAAGAGGCCAGTACGTGTGGGAGTAGTTAATTCTGGGACCGGACCTTCGATTGCAAAAAGATCGGTTTTCTATGGTGCGGGAAGGTGTTCTCTATCTGGAGGTAAGGGTGGTGACGTTAGGGTGCCATCTTCTTTCTATATTGATGCCCCCCAATCGAAGGTCCGGGAGCCATCTTTTCCTTCTTCCTTGTTTGGTGAGTCCTTGAGCCTCTGAGTTTCCTTAGTGTACCTTGGTATTTACTCTGTGCTTTGTTATAGGTAGACTTCGTCTTCCGCGTCTGAGTCGGAAGGAGCTGTCTCGTCCACCTGTTGATGGGATTGTTGGGTCTGAGTGGGCGCCTTATTATGGGCGTGGGGCTCGTTTTGACAACCAATCTTCTTTGCAAACTCCTGAGGTTGGAGTTCGTGTTCTGCAGTCTGCTGTTCCTCCTGCCGATCGTGTGTCCCTATCCAAAGGGTCGGAGGCAACATATGAGTTGGCTCGTGATGTGTTGGCTCGCTATGCTCCTGTAATGTAACCGTTTTATCCTTTAGCATATTTCTTCTCCGTGTGTTATCCGTCTCATCTTTTGTTTTTGTTGTAGGGTATGGCCGACCTTGTTAATTTATCCACCCTTGCTATTGATCTTGCTGAGGAGAGGAAGGTGTACGAGGACATTTGTGTTTCCCTTAAATCCAGTCTTATTAGCTGTTTGGAGCATAGTCGCATCACCGATTTGCGGTGCTGAGACTTGGAGGGTCGCATTGCTCTTCTTAATGAAGAGGTTGAGGCGTTGAGACAAAGGTCTTATTGTGATGAGACACTCCGGGCTGCTGAGTTAATCTCTCTGGAGGAAATGTGTCGTATGGAGGCGAAGGAGTGTGCCATTGCTGAGTATATGGCCTCCTCCGCTTATCAGGCTGCTATCGACGTTCGCTGCTCTGTGGCGAAACGTATTTCCTTGAAGGAGATTCTTGAGCGTATTCACATGATTGCTCCTGACTTTCCTTTCTCTCGACTTGGTGATTTGTCAGACTTTGCTATTAAGCATATTGCGAAGATGAGGTGATAGTACCCCTATTTCTTGTGGTAGTCTCGTGTGTTTGTGAGTTGTGGTTGTCTTTAGAGTTTAAAACTCCACCTTTCTTAGTGTTGCCATCTTTGTCTGATACACTTGTCTCTACTCGTTGTATACATGGCCGTGTGCTTATATCTCTTCTCATGATGTCTCCCTATGCCTTGTGTATGGCTCTTTGGTTATGGACCCTTCCCTTGGTGTGTTTCCTTTATTTATCTTTCTTTTATGCTTTCCTTCATGTCATACCTGCCATTTCATAAAGAAAAAACATTACTTGTTCTTCACATTACTTTACTTAGAAATTTCTTTCTCATGGTATCCTTCTGAGCATGGTATCCTTCTAAGCATGGTATCCTTCTAAGAATGGTATCCTTCTAAGCATGGTGTGATGATCCCTTCTGATACCCCTTACACGGTATATGTTGTACTGTTAGACCAAAGATACGCTCTTGGTGGGCGTCGGAATCTGTTCACGAGACAGGCTCTCGGACGGCACTTAACGTTTCACAGGATAGGCTCCCGGAGGGCTCGGGTTAGACCAAAGATACGCTCCTGGTGGGCGTCGAACTGGTAGTTTGAAATCTACCTCAAGATACGCTCTTGGGGGCGTCGAACTGGTAGTGTTTTTTCTACCTCAAGATACGCTCTTGGGGGCGTCGAATCTGGTAGGTTGCAAATCTACCTCAAGATACGCTCCTGGGGGCGTCGAATTCGTAGTTTTTGGAAACCACTCTCAAGATACGCTCTTGGTGCGTCGAATTCGTAGTGTAATAACTACTCTCAAGATACGCTCTTGGGGGCGTCGAAGGTCGTAGTATGAACACTACTCTCAAGATACGCTCCTGGGGGCGTCGAAGTTCGTAGTTTTTGGAAACCACTCTCAAGATACGCTCTTGGTGCGTCGAATTCGTAGTGTAATAACTACTCTCAAGATACGCTCTTGGGGGCGTCGAAGGTCGTAGTATGAACACTACTCTCAACATACGCTCTTGGGGGCGTCGAATGTCGTAGTATGAAAACTACTCTCAAGATACGCTCTTGGGGGCGTCGAATGTCGTAGTATAAGAACTACTCTCAAGATACGCTCTTGGGGCGTCGAACCTGTCATTGACTTGAAGTCATATCTGTGTAAGGATAACTTCGTGACTATACCACTACATTCATTGGAAAATACTTTTGAGTAACTTGTACTCCCTTAGGAGCATGCATGTTTTTGTACACGTGGGATGCCTTGGTGCACCAAGACATCCTTTGTAGGAATCAAAGATAGTTGTAGAGTTGGAGTAACTTCGTGAGTTCTCCTTCTCAAAAGTTGTTTTTTGAAAAGCTTGTAAAGCTGAAACATGCAAAATGCTAAGTATGAAACTAAGGATATGGTCTTTTGCTTGTTCTTTCTTCTTATACGTAGTACTTCTTTAGGTGCTCTCCACTGAAGGTGTTTGTGGAGATATACCCCTCCCCATCTTCGAGGCGGTAAGCGTTTACGTAGGGAACTGACGCTATCTTGTATGGTCCTTCCCATTTCGGAGATAATTTTCTGACTTGGTCTAAGTGTGAGAACTCATTCCTTCTTAGTACCAGTTCTCCTACGTGGAATTGTCTCTCCTTGACTTGGCGGTTGTAGTATCTTGCTGAGACAAGGCGCATTCGTGTCTGTGTTTCTTCTGAATTCCACCTTTTATCCTCCACCATGTCTAAATCTAAAAGTCTTGCTTTGTTGTTCTCATGCTCCTCAAAGTACTTGGTCCTCAGTGATTGTACAGCTATTTCTGCTGGTGCCACCGCTTCAGTTCCGTACACTAGGCCAAATGGCGTTTCTCCTGTGGATATCTTTGGTGTTGTCCGCACTGCCCATAGAACATTTTCCAGCTCATCTACCCAACTTCCCTTGGTGGCGTGGAGTCGTTTCTTTAGGCCATCTAGCACTATCTTGTTTGCCGATTCTACCTGTCCATTTGTCTGAGGGTGCTTTACTGATGCGAAACGGTGGTCTATATTCAATCTTTCGCAATACCACTGCAATTTCTTGCTCTTGAATTGTGGGCCATTGTCACTTATTATTGTTCTTGGCACCCCGTACCTCGAGACAATGTGAGATTGGATGAAATTGACGACTTGGTCGTCTGTTGTCTTCCCCATTGCCTTTGCTTCTATCCACTTGGAGAAGTAGTCTATTGCAACAATTATGCAAGTCTTCTGACCTTTTGTTTTTGGTAGGGGGCCTATCAAATCAATCCCCCATTGCGCGAAAGGCCAGGCTCCTGAGATGGAGCTTAGCTTTGCTGGTGGGGCTGTTATATTTCTGGAGTACCTTTGGCAGTGATCACATTTTTGTACCAAGTCTGCTACTTCTTTGCTCATTGATGGCCAATAGTATCCTAGGTTGTAGACCTTTCTGCTTATTGACCGTGCCCCTTCATGGCACCCCGCATCTCCCTCATGGAGTTCTGCAAGCACTCTCTCTGTTTCTGGGTATGCTATGCATTTGAGGAAAGGTGTGGAGTATCCTTTCTTGTAGAGTTCATTGTCCATCACTGCGTAATTCCTAGCCATCCTTTCAATCTTGACTGCTTCCACCTTATCTTTTGGGAGCTTTCCTTCCATGATGTATTGTCGCATTGGTGTCATCCAGGCTTCTGCTTCATCTATTGCCAGAACCTCCATTTGTTCTATAACTGATTGCATTCTTTGCTCTACGAAGTGAACCTCTTTGCCTGCTTCTGCCCCTAAGGCTAGTTTACTTAAGGCGTCTGCCTCTTGGTTTTGTTCTCTTGGGACTGACTCAATGTCGAAGCTTTGGAAGCTCTTTATCAGGTCCTTGGCTTGCTGTAAGTATCTCTGCATGTTTTCGGACTTTGCAGTGTAGATTCCTTTCACTTGATTGACAACTAGTTGGGAATCACACTTGACCCTTAAATGCTTTGCCCCTACTCCTTTGGCTATTCTCAGGCCAGTTATTAGTGCTTCGTACTCAGCCTCATTGTTTGTTGCCTTAAAGGTAAGTGCCATGGCATAGCGCATAGGTGTATCGCTGTTTGGTGGGTATAGTAAGAGGCCTGCACCTGAACCTCCTCCGTTGGATGACCCGTCAGTATGCATCTCCCATAATTCTTCTGATTGTTTCTCCTGACTACTACTTGCCTCGCATGTAGTTTTGACTTCTCCCAAGTCTTCGTCTGGATTAATTCCAGTGAATTCGGCGATAAAATCTGCTAGAGCCTGACCCTTTATGGCTGTTCTTGGGGCGAAATGAATGCGAAACTCACTTAGCTCAATTGCCCATTTGGTCAGTCTTCCCGATGTGTCTGGTCTCTGTAGGAGGTGTTTCAATGGTTGGTCTGTGAGGACTGTTACTTCATGCCCATGAAAATACGGTCTCAACTTTCTTGCTGATATAATCAGTGCATAGAGGTACTTTTCTATTGGCAAGTAGTTGATCTCATACTTTGCCAATGTTTTGCTTACGAAGTATACCGGCAATTGTGCAGCGTTTTCTTCTTTGATTAGCACTGAGCTTACTGCCACATTGCTCACGGAGATGTAGAGGTAGAGGGGCTCCCCTGGTGTAGGCTTTGCTAAGGGCGGTAGTGTTTTTAGGTGTTGCTTGAGTTGCTGGAAGGCTTCCTCACATCTCGGTGTCCATTCAAATTTCTTGTTTGCCCTTAGTACCTCAAAGAAGGGTAATGCCTTGTCTCCTATTTTGGATAGGAATCTGTTAAGGGCTGCCAACCTCCCGTTCAGTCGTTGAACCTCTTTGTGCTTCGTAGGTGACTGCATTTCTTCAATTGCTTGAAGTTTTTCGGGGTTTACCTCTATGCCTCGCTGGCTTACCATGAAGCCTAAAAATTTCCCTGATTGCACCCCAAATGCGCATTTTTTCGGGTTTAGACGGACCTGGTACTGCCTCATCCTCTCGAATGTTGAGCGAAGGTTCTCCACATGGTCCTTCTTCTCTTTGGATTTGACTATCATATCGTCCACATATGCCTCCATTGTCCTCCCTATCATGTCCCCAAAGATTTTGTTGACCATTCTTTGATATGTTGCTCCAGCATTTATGAGTCCGAAAGGCATCACCATGTAATGGTATATCTCGCTATCAGCATAGAATGCTGTGTGAGGGGCGTCCTCAGGGGCCATTTTTATCTGGTTATATCCTGAGTATGCATCCATGAAGCTCATTAGTTGATGACCCGATGTTGCATCCACTAACTGATCTATTCTTGGTAGGGGATATGAGTCCTTAGGGCAAGCCTTGTTTAGGTCACGATAGTCAATACACATTCTCCAACTTCCCCCCGGCTTCTTCACCAGTACCGGGTTTGCCACCCATGTCTGGAATCTGATTTCCTTGATGAACTTTGCCTTTAGTAGTTTTTCTACTTCTTCTTGGATAGCTATCTTTTTGCTTCCTCCCATTGGTCTCACCTTCTGTGTTGTTGGTCGCGTTGCCGCGTCTATATTGAGCCTGTGTGAGATCACTTCTTCTGATATCCCTGGCATATCGCTTGGTGACCAGGCGAACAGATCCTTGTATTCCCTTAGTAAAGCTACTAAGTGGTTCTCCTCTTCCTGAGATAAGGCAGCCCCGATTTTAGCCTTCCTATCGGGTTCTTCTATGAGTATCTCTTTTAGTTCCTCCATGGGGGCTGGTCTTCCATGATCTTCTCTTGGGTCCTCATCTACTAGTAGGACCTCTCTTGTTTTCTTCCTCTTGCCTAGTGCAATCCTTGCACATTTCCTTGCTACCTTCTGGTTGCCTTTTACTTCCCCTATTCCTTGGCCTGTAGGGAATTTCATTTTCTGATGTAGTGTTGATGGTACCATACCCCACTTGTTGATTGTAGTGGTACCTAGGACCCCATTGTACTCCTCCATTTCTTCTGTGATGAAGAATGGGACATCAATCTTTAGCTGCCTCTGGCCTGTGCCCAGTGTCACAGGTAGTGTGACTGCCCCCAGTGGGTATGTTGGCTCTCCTGAAAATCCTACCAAGGGGGAGTGAACCTGTTTTATGCTACTTGGCCTTACTCCTAGTATGTTGAGGACTTTCTTGCTAATGATGTTTGGTGAGCTTCCACTGTCTATTAGGATTCTCCCAATGTCCATATCGGTGATCTTCATTGTTATGACCAGGGCATCCTTGTTGTCTGGTAACACGTGCTCCATGTCTCTTCTTGAGAATTCTACTATGTCTTCTCTCTTTCCTTCTGTTTGTTTTTCTTTTGGCTTAGGAGCCCCTAACTCTGCCATATATGCTTCTCTGGCATTTGCTGACTCTCCTCCAGCTCCATAACCCCCATGGATGACATATACGCCTGCCATCTAGCTGGTGATAATTAGGTTTTCTGTCCGAAGCCCACAGACGGCGCCAAGTGTTAGGTTCCGGGATCTGGGTCAACGGGTGGTCGGCTCAAATCTCGTTCCTCACTGGAGATGTGGATGATCCGGTTCTCTTAGGTTGTACTGTCTTAGCTTTCGTCCTTCCTTCCTTAGCTTCTCTTCTCCTTTCGCCCTGCAGAAGGGGCAGTACCAGGCACAGAGGGGGGGGGGGGGTGGTGCCTGATGAACCCTCTCCGATGCCTAAGTCAGTATCGTTTTTAGAGAGATAAAGCTAGAGAGATGTCAGAGCAAAATAATCTAAATTGCCAAGATGATCCAATGAGTTGTGAAGGTGGGGTATTTATAGGCAACGGTGTCATTAAGATGGCTTAATGACATCGTTAACCTTTAAACACAATTAATCAACCTTTAAGCACATAATTAAGACCTTAGGATACGGAGAAGGTAGGCGACGTGAACCGGGTGTGGGTGTCCGAAAATGGCGCAGGGGCCCTTGGGGGGGGAGAAATCCGACCCCCAAGGGTAGGGGTTGGGTGAGGGCACCCAACCCCTCCTAGGGGGGACGGGGTTGGCCAACCCCATCCCTCCTAGGGGAGATCGGGTTGGCCGACCCGATCTCTCCTAGGAGAGATCGGGTTGGTCCACCCGATCTCCCCTAGGAGAGATCGGGTTGGCTGACCCGATCTCTCCTAGGGGAGGTCGGGTGTGGCCACCCAACCTCACCTAGGCGAGTTTTCCTTGGCCGGACGGGCGCTTCGGCCCCGTCCGAGCCGTTGAAGTTCTCGTGAAGTGTTCGGGTTGAAGTTTCGATTTACAAACGTTAATGGGACGATAAAAATATAACGGTTTGGAAGTCAACGGGTTCAAATTGGGCGTATATCCATCAAATAGTAGGCTCATCTGTAACTGGAGGTATCGATTCCTCTCTAAACTTCTTATTCTTATTCTTCTGTCTATCTTCTTCCCATTTCTGCATGTAACAACGATATCAGAGCATACCTTCCTTCTTGGATCACGCCTTCCGCCGCCGCCATCTCCGGCCTAATTCAATGACTTCGCTTGCTCCACCGCGATTAAAGTCGCTTCTATTTTCGCTGCTCGTTGCTCCAATCGTCACCGATCAAGACCGCCGCCGCCGTCATTTTTGTCCGTGACTGTCGATTTCTGGGCCCCATCGTCATCAGGATTCGCCAGCGCTGGCCCTTCACAGTTGATCTCATTAGCCGCCGTCCACAACATCTTCGGGAATCTTCTTGATTCATCTGTGGTCTGCTGCTGATTTGATGGTTAATGCTCAATGCCGGTTAGAAAAGGTTCTGACTAGTAGTAGACATTAGACAATGTACAAAGCCTAACAAAGATTGCTCTGGAAAATGTTGGATCACGGTCGAAGCTCCGTTACGTTCTTGACGGAAAGCTCGAACTCCTGGGCTCCGCGTAATCCTGCAAAAGGGGATGACCTGGGTGGTGACCCAGAATCCCTCTCCGATGCCTAAATGAGTATATGAACGATGGGGTGGTAAGCAATAATCTAAGCTCGTATTAGAATGTGTGTTTTCTGAGGTAACTTCCTCCTTTATATAGGAGGGAAAGTTACTCAGTTACCTGTAACCGCGCCTGGCAGTTTTACCCATATTTCGTATATCTCGTTCGGGATTCCGCGTATCTCGCCCCACGCTACGCGTATCTCGCCCATACTCCGCGTATCTCGGGCACGCCCTGCGTATCTCGGGGGAATTTATCTGTATCTCAACCGTCTCCCCACTACCCTATTTAGTAGGCGGGTTTCTTGGTCTTATCCTCTGATCACAAGTCCCAATTCATATCGGGGACTACAGAGCTATCTCATTCTAGGTCACCACCCAGGACCCCTCGTCCCACGGGACAGGGCCACCTTCCTCGGGGCTTTATTATCGGAGCCTTCTCAAAGGCATGTCGGGGCCTACTCAGAGGCTTCTCGTCGGGAGCGTTCAGCTCATATATCGGGACCGATCTCGTCGGGACCCTTCATACTGGGCTTCTGGACCTTCCAGGTCTTTCATAAGGCCCACCAGTCTTACTCGCCGTCTATTGACTGTTAACGGGGCTAACGATTCCATCGGAACCAATCATTTCCCCCCAAGACATGGGGGACTTGCAGTCCGTCGTGTCTTCCAATTCCAGTCCTCCCGACTTCATCGTCAAAGGCTTTTATCTCCAGACCTCTTGATATTTATTGCACTACTTAAAGCGACTTGACTCGTTACTTAAAACGTTTCGATGCATCACTTAAGATGACTTCATACATCCTTCCGATGCTTCACAAGGACTTGCCACTTAAGGTTTCTCATCCATACCATTTAAGGTGATTTCGTACGTTTCTCGCAACGTTTTTCTCGGGACTTTACCACTTAAGGCTTCTCGTCCATGCCCTTCAAGGCAATTTTACACATCACTTAAGATGATTTTATCGCACCCTTTAAGGCTTTTATCGCACCATTTTAGACGACTTAATCGTACCCCCTAGGGCTTTTATCGCGTCATTCCAGACGACTTAATCATATCCCTTAGGGCTTTTTGCTGCATCATATAGACGACTTATGCGGACCCCTTAGGGCTTTTATTCATACATAGGCTTTTTGGTTGCATCATAAAGACGACTTACTCATACATCGTAAGGCTTTTGTCCGTACCTCGAAAGGCTTTTTATCGCGCCATAAAGGCGACTTAATCGTACCTCGTAAGGCTTTTATCGCGTCCTTCAGGACATCTTACTCGTACCTCGGAAGGCTTTTAATCGCGTCATCGGATCAATCGATAGATAACTTGCGCCATTCGCGGCGACTTAACATCACACACCACTTAAGGCGACTTAGGATCAAACATGACATTTCTTCAAGTGTGCGCCACTGAAAGAATGTTTCAACGTCTTGCCATCAAGGTCTTCTAACTTGTACGCATTCGGGGCTGGAATCCCTACGATCTTGTAAGGTCCCTCCCATTTCGGTGATAACTTGTTGATCTGATCTTGATGAACAAACTCATTCCTCCGCCAGACAAGTTCTCCAACGAAGAATTGTCAGGACTTGACACGCCGATTATAATACCTGGCCGTTGCCAGACGCATCCGAGCCTGAACTTCATCAGCCTTCCACCTTTTCTCTTCGAGCAAGTCCAAATCTAGACGTCTTATCTCCTCGTTCGTCAGAGGCTCGTAATACCTCTTGCGATGGGACACCACCGCTATCTCCACGGGAGCAACTGCCTCCGTGCCGTAAACAAGGCCAAACGGAGTCTCCCCAGTCGACTGCTTGGGTGTTGTTCTAACAGCCCGCAACACGTTTTCAAGCTCATCTAGCCAATAACCCTGCAAGGCATAGACTCTCTTCTTCAATCACGATCTTGTTGGCTGATTCGACTTGGCCATTAGTCTGAGCATGGTGGACGGAAGCTGTCCGATGCTCGATGTTCAATTCCTCCAGATACTCCTTCAACTGAGCCCCATTGAACGGAGTGCCATTGTCGCTGATTAACACTCGAGGAACCCCATACCGGGATATGATCTGAGTCTGGAGAAACTTGAGGATCTGCTGCCCCGTCGTCTTGGCCAACGCCTTAGCCTCTATCCACTTCGATAAGTAATCGATGGCTACGAGTAAATACTTCCACTGACCTTTCGCTTGTGGAAGAGGTCCCACCAAGTCAATGCCCCACTGCGCGAAGGGCCAAGCACTCCTGATGGACATCAAGTTCGCGGCAAGAGCCACGATATTCGGAGCGTACCTCTGGCACGCATCACAGGATTGGACCATCGATGTCGCTTCCTTGTTCATCGAAGGCCAGTAATAGCCTAAATTCAGTGCTTTCCTCACAATGGATCGGGCCCCTTCATGACAGGCCGCGACTCCATCGTGCAACTCTCTCAGGATCCGATTCGTATCAGGCTCCGCCACACATTTCAGAAAAGGCTTTACATGCCCCTTCTTGTATAACTGGTTGTCCACCATCACGTAGTTGCTCACGATTCGACGCAACCTAACAGCTGCCACTTCATCGTCGGGGAGTGCCCCCATAGTCAGATATGTGACTATCGGGGTCATCCAGGTGGGTTTCTCTTCTTCCTCCGATCCTGCTTCAATGGCGCATACCTCCGAGGGATCGATGGTTGAGATAATTACTCTCTCCAGAAAGTGCACCTTCCGATTCTCCTCGGGGGCCACTCCCAGAGCAAACTTGCTCAAGGCGTCTGCCTCCGCATTTTCTTCCCTCGGGATTGCCTCGATGTTAAAGCTTTTGAAGCTTCCCTTCAAAGTCCGCACCTCGTGCAAGTACTTCCTCATTGTCGGGCTCTTCGCCTCGTAATTCCCCCGGACTTGATTCACGATCAGGCTAGCATCACACTTCACCCTTAAATGATCAACTCCCGTACCTTTGGCGATTTTAAGGCCCGTGATGAGAGCCTCATACTCAGCTTCATTGTTGGTGGCCCTAAACGTCAAGGCCAAGGCATATCGCAAGGGCTCGCCTCCACCGGGCGGTATCAACACGAATCCTGCCCCCGATCCTTCTACACTCGATGAACCATCAGTGTACATCTCCCAGGTGTTCTCCTCTTTTGACTGTTCTGGTTGTTCTGCTATCGGGACTTCCATGGTTGCCCCCTCTACAGGACCTGCTTCTTCCAGATCGGGTGCTGCAGACTGCTATAAAATCTGCCAATGCCTGGCCCTTAATAGCTGTCCTCGAGCAAAGTGGATACGGAACTCCGTAAGCTCGATGGCCCATTTCACCAATCTCCCCGACGCCTCCAGTCGGTTCAGAAAGTGTCCGGTCGGTTCAGAAAGTGTTTCAAGGGCTGATTAGTTAACACTGTAACTTCGTGGGCATGGAAGTAAGGCCGTAGCTTTCGAGCAGCAACAATCAACGCAAAGAGATACTTCTCAATAGCGGGATAATTCATTTCAGATTTGGCAAACGCCTTGCTTACATAATAAACAGGCACTTGGTTGCCCTTGACAATCTTTATTAAAACTGAACTAACAGCAACTTCAGAAACAGCCAAATAGAGATAAAGCGGCTCGCCTGGAACCGGCTTCGCCAACGGCGGAAGGGTACGGAGGTGTTGCTTAAGTGCTTGGAACGCCTCCTCGCGTTTGTCGGACCATTCAAACTTCTTGTGGGCCCTTAGCACATCAAAAAATGGCATGGCTCTGTCACTCGCCTTGGAAAGGAAACGATTCATCGCGGCCAATCGTCCATTCAGCACCTGGACCTCCCGATGGGTTTTCGGAGACTGCATCTCCTCAATCGCTCTCAACTTCTCGGGATTCACCTCGATTCCTCTTTGGCTCACCATAAACCCCAGGAATTTCCCCGAGTTCACTCCGAAAGCGCACTTGTCCGGGTTCAAACGAACTTGATGAAACTTCATCCGCTCAAACGCCCCCGCCAAATCGTGGACATGGTCTCCTGCCTGTCGGGACTTCACCAGCATGTCATCCACATAAGCCTCCATGGTCTTTCCCAGCATGTCTCCGAACAACTTGTTCACCATCCTCTGGTAAGTTGCTCCAGCATTGATCAGTCCGAAGGGCATAACGTCGTAGTGATAAACATCACTATCAGCATAGAAAGCTGTGTGGGAGGCATCCTCCTTCGCCATCTCGATCTGGTTGTAACCAGAATAAGCATCCATGAAGCTCAGCAGCTCATGTCCCGATGTGGCATCCACCAACTGGTCAATCCTCGGGAGCGGATAGCAATCCTTCGGGCAGGCCTTGTTCAAGTCACGGAAGTCGACACACATCCGCCATTTCCCATTACTCTTTCTCACCAGGACCGGGTTAGCGACCCAAGTCTGGAATCGGAGCTCCTTGATGAATCCAGCGTCGAGCAACCTGCCCACCTCCTGCTGGATCGCGATCCTCTTATCCGCGCCCATCGGCCGCCTCTTCTGCGCGATAGGCTTGATCGCGGGATCAATCTTCAGCTCATGCACTATCACGTCGGGGCTGATTCCTGGCATATCGCTCGGGGACCAGGCAAACAGCTCCTTAAACTCCTTCAGGAGCTCGATCAATTCTCGGGCTCTTTCCTCCGACAAAGCAGACCCGATCTTCACCTTCCTTTGAGGTCCATCAATCTCAACCTCTTTCAGATCCTCCATGGGGGCGGGACGCCCAAACTCCTCTCGAGGATCGGCATCATTCTGCAGGACAGCCATGGCTTCCCTCCTTCTCCTTCGGGCGGCATTAACATAACACCTTCGTGAGGCCACCTGGTCACCTTTGACCTCTCCGACCCCATTGTCAGTCGGGAACTTCATCTTCTGGTGGACGGTTGAGGCAACTGCCATGAGAGGGTTGATGGTGGTCCTCCCGATAATAGCGTTATACGTCTCCGCGGACTCTACCACGACGAAATCCACGTTCCGCCGTTCCATCTTCCAACCACTACCGAACTCCACCGGTAAGGTAATCATTCCCAACGGATAGGAAGTAGATCCAGAGAATCCCACCATCGGGAAGTTCACCTGCGTCAGGTCCTTCTTCGTCTTTCCCATGGCTTCCAGGGCGTCCATGAAAAGAATGTCGGAGGAGCTCCCTCTGTCTATCAGGATCCGCTTCATCTCGAATCCATCCACGTCCAGGGTCACGACCAAAGCGTCGTCGTGAGGGCTCTCCACGCCTATCAAATCCTCTGCTGAGAAAGAAATCACCATTTCTTCCTTTACAGTCCACGACCGGGACCTCTTGCCTAGCACCACAGCAGCAGAGATGCGGGAAGCATAATTCTCTCGAGAAGCGGAGGTGTCACCTCCTGCTGCCATTCCTCCGTGAATAACGTTAATGGTTCCCCGCCTCTCCTTACGGGCACTGGAACCGGAGGATTCCGGCTCAACCTTCTTCTTCTTTGGAGATCGGTCGCGGGACTTGGAGCGGGACCGCGACCGAGTTTTGGAACGGGATCGGCACCGTCCCCTTCCGACGAACTCCTTCAGCTTCCCCTTCTGGATCAGCTTCTCTATCTCCTTCTTCAGCTCCCGACAGTTATCCGTGTCGTGACCATTGGCTCGATGGTACCGACAGTAACGATCAGAGCGGCCTCCCAAGAACTCACCTTCCTTCCTCGGGGGGTATCGAGCGAGACCCTGCCGATCCATCACGGCTAGCACGGAGGTCATCGAACTGTTGATGGGAACACTACGACCCTCGCGGTTATCCTTCCTCGGAGAACGCTTGTCCTCCCTTCTCTCGGGGCGACCACGGCTCCTACTTCCCTCCGATTTGTCGCTCCCTTTGCGATCATCCGACAGCTTGGACGATGGCTTTCCTCTTCCTGACTTCGGAGGATCAAGCTCTCCGGCAGCAATCTTCGACTCCTGCACGTCGATTTGCTGCTTCACCCTCGCTTGTAAGGCCTCCATGCTCCACACAGCCTTCGCGGCTACACTGTGCATCAGATCGGAACCATACGGAGCAGTTAGGTTCCGAAGGAAAGTGCGGATGGTCTCTCCCTCCGATATCTCCTCATCGATCTCCGCAGCACTAGCAGTGAACCGTTTGTAGTAGTATGCCAACGATTCGTCAGATCTCTGCACCACCTGGGTCAAAGACCTCACACTCTTCAAGAGACGCCTACGACCCTGATACTGCTTGATGAAGCGGTCGTGCATATCGGCCCAGCACGTAATACTTCCCGACGGTAGGCTGAAAAACCATGTCATGGCCCTTTCTCCCAAGGTGATCGGGAACAGTGAACACACGAGGTCCTACCCATACAGGCCTGGACATGCCTCTGAACATGGCGAATCGGGTCCCCTTCACCATCGTACTCCTTGATGGTCGGAATACCTAGCCCGGGCGGGGCGACGGTATCTATCAGCCGCGGAACAAAAGGATGACTGGATCGATCCCTCAGCTCCGATGTCATTTGTTTCTGGTCACCCATGCAGATGTTGACAATTTTCACCACCTGATCGGGGGTGATGGGGCCATTCAGGGGAATGGTCCTGTGTTGCACAGGTCCGGGACCATCAACCACAAACTTCTCCGAGTTTGCGGGCTCCTTACCCTTACTCCTGGGTTGAACCTCCTGAACCTCCTGTTCTTCTCGAACCTCCCTTGGAGGAGGTGGAGGCAACTCCTCTGCCCTCCTGGCAGCCTCTCTCTTGTCCAACAGAGCTTCCATGGCCGCCAAGAACATAGGCATAGCATCTGCTACTGCCTTAGCCAACTCCGAGTTTGAGGAAGCACCTACCTCCCTTTGCGGGATTTCCTCTCTGTGCCCCACCGGGTTTGGGGGAGCATCCACCTCCCTTCGCGGGACATCTTGCCTATTCACCTCAGTGTCTCGGACTGAGACCTCATAATCATCACCATGCCCCCCTGTTTGAGAAGCAGCGGGGTGCTCACCTTGTTCAGCAGCATATTCCGGCAGTGTGGAATTCAGAGTTCCAGCAGGGCGAGAACTGCCGGCTTGGACTTGCTTCTTCTTGCCACCACCAGCCATCGATCTAGTAGAAACTATTTTGGCATTTCGTAAGTTTCCCACAGACGGCGCCAATGTTGGATCACGGTCGAAGCTCCGTTACGTTCTTGACGGAAAGCTCGAACTCCTGGGCTCCACGTAATCCTGCAAAAGGGGATGACCTGGGTGGTGACCCAGAATCCCTCTCCGATGCCTAAATGAGTATATGAACGATGGGGTGGTAAGCAATAATCTAAGCTCGTATTAGAATGTGTGTTTTCTGAGGTAACTTCCTCCTTTATATAGGAGGGAAAGTTACTCAGTTACCCGTAACCGCGCCTGGCAGTTTTACCCATATTCTGTATATCTCGTTCGGGATTCCGCGTATCTCGCCCCACGCTCCGCGTATCTCGCCCATACTCCGCGTATCTCGGGCACGCCCTGCGTATCTCGGGGGAATTTATCTGTATCTCAACCGTCTCCCCACTACCCTATTTAGTAGGCGGGTTTCTTGGTCTTATCCTCTGATCACAAGTCCCAATTCATATCGGGGACTCCAGAGCTATCTCATTCTAGGTCACCACCCAGGACCCCTCGTCCCACGGGACAGGGCCACCTTCCTCGGGGCTTTATTATCGGAGCCTTCTCAAAGGCATGTCGGGGCCTACTCAGAGGCTTCTCGTCGGGAGCGTTCAGCTCATATATCGGGACCGATCTCGTCGGGACCCTTCATACTGGGCTTCTGGACCTTCCAGGTCTTTCATAAGGCCCACCGGGCTTACTCGCCGTCTATTGACTGTTAACGGGGCTAACGATTCCATCGGAACCCATCATTTGCCCCCAAGACATGGGGGACTTGCAGTCCGTCGTGTCTTCCAATTCCAGTCCTCCCGACTTCATCGTCGAAGGCTTTTATCTCCAGACCTCTCGATATTTATTGCACTACTTAAAGCGACTTGACTCGTTACTTAAAACGTTCCGATGCATCACTTAAGATGACTTCATACATCCTTCCGATGCTTCACAAGGACTTGCCACTTAAGGTTTCTCGTCCATACCATTTAAGGTGATTTCGTACGTTTCTCGCAACGTTTTTCTCGGGACTTTACCACTTAAGGCTTCTCGTCCATGCCCTTCAAGGCAATTTTACACATCACTTAAGATGATTTTTGATGGATATACGCCCAATTTGAACCCGTTAACTCCTGAATCGTTTCATTTTGATCACCCCGTTAATGATTGTAAATCGAAACTTCAACCCGAACACCTCGCGAAAACACCAACGGTCCGGACGAGGCCAAAATACTCGTCCGGCTAAGTTAGACTCACCTAGGTGAGGTCGGGTGGCCACACCCGACCTCCCCTAGGGGAGATCGGGTCAGCCAACCCGATCTCCCCTAGACTCACCTAGGTGAGGTCGGGTGGCCACACCCGACCTCCCCTAGGGGAGATAGGGTTGGCCAACCCTATCTCCCCTAGGAGGGTTTGGGTGGCCTCACCCAACCCCTACCCTTGGGGGTCGGATTTTCCTTCCCCCCAAGGGCCCCGACACCGTTTTTAGACTCCCATACTCGGTATATTTCCTCCAACCTTCTCCGTACCTTAAGGTCTTAATTACGTGTTTAAAGGTTAATTAATTGTGTTTAAAGGTTAACGATGTCATTAAGCCACCTTAATGACACCGTTGCCTATAAATACAACTCTTCCACTATTCATTTGGGGATCTTGGCAAGTTGCATAATTTTGCTCTGACATCTCTCTAGCTTTATCTCTCTAAAACCGTACTGACTTAGGCATCGGAGAGGGTTCATCAGGCACCACCCCCCCCCCTCTGTGCCTGGTATTGCCCCTCTTGCAGGGCGAGAAGAGAAGCGAAGCGAAGGAAGGAAAGACACAAGTTAGGACAACACAACCCGAGAGCACCAAATCCGCAATATCTCCAGTGAGGAACGAGACTTAGGTCGACCGCCCGTTGACCCTAGACTCGGAACCTAACACTTGGCGCCGTCTGTGGGCTTCGGACAGAAAGCCTGGCAATAACAAGAGCAATGACGAACATCATGGTGTCTAGGCACCACCGCCCACCTGGGGGCAATAGGCGAGGGAGACAGCCTATACCTCCAGCAAGACAGCCTGACCCAGGGAAACTGCCTGTGCACCCAGAGCCTCAGGTAACCCCACAGGCTCCCCAGCACAACAACCAGGAAGGAGGACCCTCACGCCCAGCTGGGGCTGAGTCCTCTACAGCCTCAACCCCTTTGGCAAGGAGGCCACAGAGAGAGAGGGAGCAACAAGGAGTGCCATCCCAATACACGGCACCTCCTGAGGGATATTACTATGAGGCGCAACCCCAAGGATATCCATATGGGATGCCGACCCAAAGGAATGACAACCGCGCCCACACAACATACACAAGGCCGGCATACACACAGGGGGCACATATAGTGACTCAGGAAGAGGAACAGATCCCAACGGAAGAACACCACTCGCACCCTCGAGCAGGGCAGCGAGAAGAGCAAAGAAGAAATTACCAAGAGCCACCCCCAGAGGGAAGGTAGCAATTCGTGCCTCCTAGGCAACAACAGAACGCCAGGGCTTACACCCCGCTGGGGGCGGACAGACAAGCAAGACCTCCAAGGAGGCAAGAATTCTATGAAGTACCCCAGCAGGGACACCAAGGATACACCTACAGTCCGTACCAACACGGACAAGGGATCCCGGCAAGCCCAATCTATAACTACGGAGGCTATCAGAGAGATTACACTCCGACACCGGCGTTGATCACTTCCTAAGAGATAGAGGCAATGATAACAAGGAAAATGAATGAGTCAAAGAAACATGGCTTACATTGTCTAAGTGATAAAACGAACCACCCCTTCACGAGAGGATTGGAGATGAGCAAGGTGCCGGACTCCCTGCATACAATCCAGATTGCAAAATACAATGGCAAGGGAGACCCTCTGGAGCATATTCAACAGCATGAAGCCTCCCTATTTGGGAGAACTACTGATGAAAGATACAAGGCACTCCTATTTCCAAACACCCTATCAGGGGTGGCCTCACATTGGTTCTTTAGCCTACCTTCAGAGAGCATCCACTCATGGGAGCAGCTAAAGGCGAAATTTCTTCAGAGATATCTAGGAGAAAGGAAGCTCCTTAAAGGAACAGGCTCCATCGATGACGTGAAGCAAGAAAATGATGAATCTTTGGCCAATTACTACACTAGGTTTAACCAAAACATAGCAGACATCCAGGGCGACATCACTGAGGGTGAGATAATACGAGCCTTCATTAGAAACCTAGGCCGCTTCGGGTCCACGCTGGCAGAAAAGATGGCCAAGAAACCAGCAAGCACCTTAGAGGAGCTAGCAGGGAGAGTAAAAACCCATATAGACCTGGAGCGGCACAGAGCAAGTAAGAAAGCCAAGATTCAAGCAGCTAAGGAAGACAATGCAAAGCCGAATAGAGGAAAGCCACCTCAAGCACCTCAACACATAAGACAGCAGGAATGGCGTCCGCCCCAGCAAAGAAATCAGATGGGCGAACCACTGAAGGCTAGGGAAATCAACATCATCAAGTTCATCCCATTGAACGCCACCCCAGCAACTGTCCTAAAAGAGATGCGAAATCAGAAACTCTGGTCGCCCCCTGCAAGGTGGAGAGCCCCAATGGTGGGGACACACAAGGACAGATGGTGTGATAACCATGAAGCATACGGGCATGACACGAACGAATGTTTCAGCTTAAAGCTAAGCATCAACAATGTCATCCAAAGGGGAGAACTAAAGCAGTTCGTGGATCATGGGGGCAACAGCATACAGTTAGGGCCATCATACAGGGACAAAGGCAAAAGCAAGGTAGACTACAATCCTCCACCCAACAAGAGGGGAACCATAAACATGATACACGGAGGAGTGGCATCAGGTGGCCCAACTGCTAATGCAAGGGAGGTTTACGCATCCAAACTGAGTTCAGTGCCAAGGTGGAGGAAAAGGCCACGAGAAAGAGAGGAGATGAAGATTGAATTCTCGGAGAAGGACAAGAGCCACATTGTCTTCCCACATGACGTTGCGTTAGTCATCACGATAGACATTGATAATTTTGATGTAAAGAGAATACTGGTAGATGGGGGCAGCTCGGCAGACCTCCTAAGCCTAAGGGTCCTAGAGGAAATAGGGAAAACAAAGGCAGACATCAAACCAGTCAACTTCCCTCTGGTTGGCTTCTCAGGGGCAACAAGTTACCCCCTGGGAATGATAACCCTGCCAGTGACCATGGGCCAAGGATGGACACAGCTGAAGGTGAACATTAACTTCTTGGTAGTTGAAAGCCTGGGAGCCTACAACGGGATCCTAGGAAGAAAAACCATAAATCCATATGAAATCGTGCCATCTACCGTACACCAGAAATTGAAGTACATCACTGAGAATGGAGTTGGAGAAGTCCTGGGTGACCAACGCACTGCAAGGCAGTGCTACGTCAATTCCATGAGACGTGGATCACACAGGACAGACACAGTGGCAATGGTCATGGTAGGGACCGACCAAGACAACAAGAAGATGATGAGGAGGCAAAGGCAAAGAAAGATGAAGAACGGAGTTGCACTCCGCCTGAGCAAGCAATTTTTTCAAAGAATGGCTAAGAAGAGACACATGAGCAAGGCTGTAAAGGTAACAAGCATACCTTGGCAACCAGAAAGCGCACAAGGAAAAAGAACAAGGGACTCCATCATAAGAGGCTTTCGACACATCGATGACATCAAGAAATGCCGGGGGAACCAATGTCAAGCTACTTCGAAAGGTTCTCCAGTTATGGTGCCAACATGGACATCACAAGAAGGGAAGCCGTCAGAGCCTTCACTAGAAACATACATCCAAACTCATTTGAAGCGTATGGAGGGCTTTATGAGATGGTCATGACAAGCACGATGAGAGAGCTCAAGGAAAAGATAGACAATGCGTTTGCAAAGGAGATGGAGCAACCGGAGGAAGTCCCGGAGAAACAAAGAGAGACTGATACACTGGAAGGAGGTGTAAATTTCAAATTCACACCCCTTACAGTGAGCATAGAAGAACTTTTTCAGAAATACCTCAAGGAAGAGCTACCCACACGCAGAGAAGAGGGCAGGGCCTTCCTAGGAAGAGATGCACAGGGATGGTGTGAGTACCATGAGACCTGGGGGCATCAAACTAACAACTGCATGGTGCTAAAGATAGAAGTGGAGGAGATGATTTACAATGGAGGCCTAAAGGAGTACGTGGCAACAGACAAACTGACCACCCCATATCCTTAGTTTCATATTTAGCACTTTGCATGTTCAAGCTTTCTAAGTTTTCCAAAAACAACTTTTGAGAAGGAGAACTCACGAAGTTACTCCAACTCTACAACTATCTTTGATTTCCTCCAAAGGGTGCCTTGATCCACCCAAGGCACCCCATGTGTACATAAAGCCTTGAATGCTCCTAATGAAGTAGAAGTTACTCAAAAGCACTTTTTAAAGAAGGAGATGATATAATCATTGAGTTATCCTTACACAGATATGACGTCAAGTCAACAACACCTTCAACGCCACCAAGAGCGTATCTTGAGAGTAGTTCCAAAAACTACGAAACCTGTGCCCTCCGGGAGCCTATCCCGCGAACAGATTCGACGCCCCCAAGAGCGTATCTTGAGAGTAGTTTTTATACTACGACCTTCGACGCCCCCAAGAGCGTATCTTGAGAGTTGTTTTTATACTACGACCTTCGACGCCCCCAAGAGCGTATCTTGAGAGTAGTTTTCATACTACGACCTTCGACGCCCCCAAGAGCGTATCTTGAGAGTAGTTTCTATACTACGACCTTCGACGCACCAAGAGCGTATCTTGAGAGTGGTTTCCAAAAACTACGAATTTCGACGCCCCTAAGAGCGTATCTTGAGAGTAGTTTCTAAAACTACGACCTTCGACGCCCCCAGGAGCGGATCTTGAGGTAGATTTGCAACCTACCAGATTCGACGCCCCCAAGAGCGTATCTTGAGGTAGAAAAAATACTACCAGATTCGACGCCCCCAAGAGCGTATCTTGAGGTAGATTTCAAACTACCAGTTCGACGCCCACCTAGAGCGTATCTTTGGTCTAACTACTGGTGCCCTCCGGGAGCGTATCTCGTGAACAGTTTCGACGCCCTCCGGGAGCGTATCTCGTGAACAGTTTCAACGCCCACCTAGAGCGTATCTTTGGTCTAACTACTGGTGCCCTCCGGGAGCGTATCTCGTGAACAGTTTCGACGCCCTCCGGGAGCGTATCTCGTGAACAGTTTCGACGCCCTCCGGGAGCGTATCTCGTGAACAGTTTCAACGCCCACCTAGAGCGTATCTTTGGTCTAACTACTGGTGCCCTCCGGGAGCGTATCTCGTGAACAGTTTCAACGCCCACCTAGAGCGTATCTTTGGTCTAACTACTGGTGCCCTCCGGGAGCGTATCTCGTGAACAGTATTAACCGCCCACCTAGAGCGTATCTTTGGTCTAACTACTGGTGCCCTCCGGGAGCGTATCTCGTGAACAGTATTAACCGCCCACCTAGAGCGTATCTTTGGTCTAACTACTGGTGCCCTCCGGGAGCGTATCTCGCGAACAGTTTCGACAACCACCAAGAGCGTATCTTTGGTCTAACTACTGGTGCCCTCCGGGAGCGTATCTCGTGAACAGTATTCAACGCCCACCAAGAGCGTATCTTTGGTCTAGCAACACCATACATACCATTCAAAGGGTATCAGAAGATCATTACACCATACTAAGAAGAATCCCATGAGAAAGTAATTTAAAAGTAAAGTGCTATGAAGAACACATAATGTTTTTTCTTGATGAGATAGCAAGCATGACATGAAGGAAAATACAAAAGAAGGATAAGTAAAGGAAATACACCAAGAGAAGAGTCCATAATCAAAAGAGTACGTACAAAAGCATACGAAGTACCCATTAAAAGGCAAGAGAACCACACAGCCAACGACACAATACGACAAAGGAAAGCAACGCGAAATCCCACAGCAACCCCAAAAGATACTCAACCCATCAAAGGGGAGAAAGAGTATGGTCGTATATACAAAGATAGTAAGATGTCAATACATCAACCAGAGCCCTCTGGGGAGTCACCCTGACCCCCTGAGGCCGAACCACCAGCATAGATGGAGGAAGAGGAGGAAGAGTCCGAAGTGTCAATATCCACAGGCGTAGCATCCACCTGTGTAGGGGCAGGCTCGTCTGCGACAGCAGCCTGACCCCTAAGGACAACCATGTAACCAGTAGCGTACGGTCCAAAATCACCAAGATCGCCAACCGGAAACTGAGGATCAATGCGAAAAATATGATCAACAAGATACTCACCAAACTGGTTCATCTCCTGAGTAAGCCGCACACTGTAGTCAGCAGTAAAGGCAGAGGAAGCCTTGTACTCAGACACTGCGACAGTCCTCTCCTCTGCCCGGCACCTTGCCTCTAATTTCCGCAACTCCTCAGAATGGAGTGAAGATGCGACCTCAGCCTCCCGGCGTAAGCTACCTACGGTAGTCTCAAGTAAGGACACTTGGTCCCTGAGCTCCTGCATCTTCAGATCGGATAGGCGGGCCTTCTCAATGGCAGTGGCAAGCTCCGCCTTCAGGGACACCTGGCTGTCCACAAGAGCCTTCTTCTCGTCGGATAGCTCGAGCACAAGGGATGACATGTTCACCATGTCAGACATACCCTGAAAATTTAAACAAGAGATGAGTAACTGGAAAAGCAACCACATGAAAGTAAAAAGGAGAAAGCGAGGAACCACTCACAGGCACATAACGGGATAGTACACCCTGAACGAAGCGCCGGGTTTCCCCAGGAGACTTAGGCTGAGCAGCACGATCACCAGGAGGGATGGCACCGCGAAGCACACGGATACCAACCTCCGGAGTGCGCAAGGAAGACCCGCTATCAAGGTGGAACTCCTTCAACCCAGCAAAAGGAGTCCACTCAGACCCAACGATATCCTCGTCAGTAAGGCGTGCGAAATCCTTCCGACTCAAAGCCGGAGGCCCACCTATACAAACAAAGTAAGATACATAAAAATATAAACATAGAAGCGTCGATGACAAGGAGGAGATCGAACCTGACGACCGTGCCCTCGGCTGGGGGGCAGGGGAACCATCACCAACAAGTCGCTTCCCTTTATCAGCTCGGGAAGGCGCCTCTTCGACCACCATCTCTTTGTCACGAGACAGGGTCGGGGGACGAACAACAGGCGGAGAAGGATCTGCAGCTTTCTTCCTCTTGACAGCCGAGGCCCCGGCCTCAGAGTCGGACCTCTGCGACTTGGACTTAGAAGGTCCAGAGCCCTTGCCTACGGAGACAACCCTCTCGGTCACCAGGGGAGAGTGCCCTAGCAATGCAAGAAAAACAAGAATAAGAAAAAACACAAGTATACCATAAAGAGGCAAAGAGAAGGAAGTATACCAGAGGCCCCAGCAGTTTTCCCAAGCATGGGAGACTTCTTCAGGGTAGAGCTAGATGGAGCTCTCCTCTTGCTCAGATCGACCGGTGCCGCCTGCACGTTATATGTTTTCCCGTGAAAACAACCTACAAGGAAAAAGCAAAAAGTAAATGCAGATGAGAAGACTAAGTAACATACCGAACCCCCGGAGTCAGGAGTCAAACTGATCCCTGCTTCATAAAGATCCGTCTCAGTCACTAAGGACACAGGGCAATATGACTGGGTCCTGTTGCTCTCATAGATGGCCTTCATAGTCTCTAAATCCGCGGAAGAGAACTCCCCGAAGGCAGGCCAGTCGTCTGACCGATCCTCATTCAAGACTGACCAAGTAACATACCGATCCGTAATGAAGAAATAATGTTTGGCCCAGTGGCTCGCTGAGTTATCGCTCCGGGCCACGAAGCGAAGAGAAGTATCCCACTCGACCCCACTCAACCCAAAGTCAGCAAACCGGGAATCTTTGAGGGATGGATGCCGAGTCACAAAACTCGCAAAGCCTACCTTCCTCTGATATTAGAATCGATAGAAGCAGCGAAACAAAACCAGTGAGTACTTCCAGGAGTACCAGTGGCATAACACCCGGAAGCCCACCCAGACACGGATAGCACTAGGAGCAAGGTTCACAGGGGAAATCCTAAAGAACCTACTCAATTCTACAAGATCATCGCAATAAGGCAGCCGCAATCCAAATCGAATCTGGGAAGGGTAAACAACGACCTTCCCCCGAGGAGGCTCTGTCACCGTCTGGCGGGTATTCCCCAAGGAGGGGAGGAAGGGATATAGAGGCTCATCTAAGGGGCAGATATCACCTAAAGTGACGTGCTCGTTATAATCAGACCTAGTCAGGTGGTTCTCCGACAAAGCAGCGAGACCTAAGTCAAAGGTAGCAGGAAATCCCAAAGTTCGAATCAAGTTTCGACTAACACCCCGGCTCAGATTGCGACACTAAGCTAATGACATGAAAGGAAGTAATGCGACGAATAGAAGAGAAGATAAACTCACTCATCCTTCGAAGGATGTAACACCTTTGCAGAGTCTGCGTGCGGGGACACCACTAGGAATACAGTACCTACCACGGCATGACAGATGTCAAAACAAGAAAATTTCCAAAAAACCGGGAGTACCCCGGTACCCGACCAACAACAACAACCAAAGAGTCGAAGACATCCAACCAAGGTAACGAACATGAGCCAAAGACACTACGACAACCAAATCGGACAATTTCGTTCGAACCAAGAGTCAGTTATCGAGCAAAATTACAATTACGCCCTCCAACGGAAATCAACACACAAATGGCGTCTCGACATCAAATTCAAAACGGGAATAGTCTAAGAAACTATCTCCGGACGACCGGCCAAATTTTTTTTCCCAAATCCACAACTAACTACGGCTATCCACGGCAATCACATATTCAATCAAGTATCGGCAATCGAATATCGGCAATTCAAAAATCAACATTTCACGCGGTAACGAGGAGGAAGAGAGTGGACCTTTGGAAAACCCGACCCGATTTGATAAATGGGTCCGGAATTCAAATTTTGAGATCGCCGGAATTCAGACCCCACCGTCGCCGGAGGACGCCTCACGCTGCGCCGGAGCGTCCCACTTCGCCGTCGCCCGCCCTCGCTGGACCAGACGTCGCCTCCGCCAACAGTGGCCTTGCCGTCGTCCCGCTGCTCCTCCACGACCTCGCCTGGCTCCGCCGTAGACCAGGGCCTGCTCCGCCACCGCCTCTGGTCACGTCGCCGTCCTTCGCAGGTCTCCTCCGTCGCACCGCTGGCCGGAATTCCACCCCTTCGCCGGAATTCTTGGCCGGCCCTTACCTTGGTGTGCTCCAAATTTTTCTTTGTTCTCCAAGTGTGAGAAAAAAGGGAAAGGATGACAATGGTGGCTAAGTGAGGTATTTTCTATACTCCTCTATATATTTGAAAAGGTGTAGGGTTTTTTAAAGTGACATAATCACAACCCTCCATTTAAGGTTAGATGAGATCTAAGGGTTAAAGGAAAAATATCATCTTTACCTCCCTTAGACTATGGTTAGGCATATCTCCACTCAAGTTAACATCCCATGGGTTTATTATTGAGCATCCCATACTTAGAAAAATTTTAGACCAAAATTAAATTTTTCTCCACTTAGACAAATCCCGACATAAAATTGAAGCATGAATCGCCTAGCTGTATTCGTATTGCATCCCTACGCAAGCGTGTATTTTTCGAGTATACGCCCGTAGCAAAGATAGATTTATTATTTCCGCCACAGACGGACGCGTGCTTGGACACGTGTCCGTGCTATTCTGACGTTTACAATTCCTCTATCTTTTAAGGCAGGGGGCAGAGTCAGAGGCACACATCCATGGGTAAGTAAGCATTCAGACAAAAAGGTAAAATCCCGGTTTCAAATTGCGCGTGTCATACCATCCTAAAATAGAGTCAATCAAGGGTCAGGCCATTGGTTGACTCGGGGGCATGTGATGGATATACGCCCAATTTGAACCCGTTAACTCCTGAATCGTTTCATTTTGATCACCCCGTTAATGATTGTAAATCGAAACTTCAACCCGAACACCTCGCGAAAACACCAACGGTCCGGACGAGGCCAAAATACTCGTCCGGCCAAGTTAGACTCACCTAGGTGAGGTCGGGTGGCCACACCCGACCTCCACTAGGGGAGATAGGGTTGGCCAACCCTATCTCCCCTAGGAGGGGTTGGGTGGCCTCACCCAACCCCTACCCTTGGGGGTCGGATTTTCCTTCCCCCAAGGGCCCCGACACCGTTTTTAGACTCCCATACTCGGTATATTTCCGCCAACCTTCTCCGTACCTTAAGGTCTTAATTACGTGTTTAAAGGTTAATTAATTGTGTTTAAAGGTTAACGATGTCATTAAGCCACCTTAATGACACCGTTGCCTATAAATACAACTCTTCCACTATTCATTTGGGGATCTTGGCAAGTTGCATAATTTTGCTCTGACATCTCTCTAGCTTTATCTCTCTAAAACCGTACTGACTTAGGCATCGGAGAGGGTTCATCAGGCACCACCCCCCCCCCCCCTCTGTGCCTGGTATTGCCCCTCTTGCAGGGCGAGAAGAGAAGCGAAGCGAAGGAAGGAAAGACACAAGTTAGGACAACACAACCCGAGAGCACCAAATCCGCAATATCTCCAGTGAGGAACGAGACTTAGGTCGACCGCCCGTTGACCCTAGACTCGGAACCTAACACTTTTATCGCACCCTTTAAGGCTTTTATCGCGCCATTTTAGACGACTTAATCGTACCCCCTAGGGCTTTTATCGCGTCATTCCAGACCAATTAATCATACCCCTTAGGGCTTTTTGCTGCATCATATAGACGACTTATGCGGACCCCTTAGGGCTTTTATTCATACCTAGGCTTTTTGGTTGCATCATAAAGACGATTTACTCATACCTCGTAAGGCTTTTGTCCGTACCTCGAAAGGCTTTTTATCGCGCCATAAAGGCGACTTAATCGTACCTCGTAAGGCTTTTATCGCGTCCTTCAGGACGTCTTACTCGTACCTCGGAAGGCTTTTAATCGCGTCATCAGATCAATCGATAGATAATTTGCGCCATTCGCGGCGACTTAACATCACGCACCACTTAAGGCGACTTAGGATCAAACATGACATTTCTTCAAGTGTGCGCCACTGAAAGAATGTTTCAACGTCTTGCCATCAAGGTCTTCTAACTTGTACGCATTCGGGGCTGGCATCCCTACGATCTTGTAAGGTCCCTCCCATTTCGGTGATAACTTGTTGATCTGATCTTGATGAACGAACTCATTCCTCTGCCAGACAAGTTCTCCAACGAAGAATTGTCGGGACTTGACACGCCGATTATAATACCTGGCCGTTGCCAGACGCATCCGAGCCTGAACTTCATCATCCTTCCACCTTTTCTCTTCGAGCAAGTCCAAATCCAGACGTCTTATCTCCTCGTTCGTCAGAGGCTCGTAATACCTCCTGCGATGGGACACCACCGCTATCTCCACGGGACCAACTGCCTCCGTGCCGTAAACAAGGCCAAACGGAGTCTCCCCAGTCGACTGCTTGGGTGTTGTTCTAACAGCCCACAGCACGTTTTCAAGCTCATCTAGCCAATAACCCTGCAAGGCATAGACTCTCTTCTTCAATCACGATCTTGTTGGCTGATTCGACTTGGCCATTAGTCTGAGCATGGTGGACGGAAGCTGTCCGATGCTCGATGTTCAATTCCTCCAGATACTCCTTCAACTGAGCCCCATTGAACGGAGGGCCATTGTCGCTGATCAACACTCGAGGAACCCCATACCGGGATATGATCTGAGTCTGGAGAAACTTGAGGATCTGCTGCCCCGTCGTCTTGGCCAACGCCTTATCCTCTATCCACTTCGAAAAGTAATCGATGGCTACGAGTAAATACTTGCACTGACCTTTCGCTTTTGGAAGAGGTCCCACCAAGTCAATGCCCCACTGCGCGAAGGGCCAAGCACTCCTGATGGACATCAAGTCCGCGGCAGGAGCCACGATATTCGGAGCGTACCTCTGGCACGCATCACAGGATTGGACCATCGTTGTCGCTTCCTTGTTCATCGAAGGCCAGTAATAGCCTAAATTCAGTGCTTTCCTCACAATGGATCGGGCCCCTTCATGACAGGCTGCGACTCCTTCGTGCAACTCTCTCAGGATCCGATTCGTATCAGGCTCCGCCACACATTTCAGAAAAGGCTTTACATGCCCCTTCTTGTATAACTAGTTGTCCACCATCACGCATCACGTAGTTGCTCACGATTCGACGCAACCTAACAGCTGCCACTTCATCGTCGGGGAGTGCCCCCGTAGTCAGATATGTGACTATCGGGGTCATCCAGGTGGGTTTCTCTTCTTCCTCCGATCCTTCTTCAATGGCGCATACCTCCGAGGGATCGATGGTTGAGATAATTACTCTCTCCAGAAAGTGCACCTTCCGATTCTCCTCGGGGGCCACTCCCAGAGCAAACTTGCTTAAGGCGTCTGCCTCCGCATTTTCTTCCCTCGGAATTGCCTCGATGTTAAAGCTTTTGAAGCTTCCCTTCAAAGTCCGCACCTCGTGCAAGTACTTCCTCATTGTCGGGCTCTTCGCCTCGTAATTCCCCCGGACTTGATTTACGATCAGGCTAGCATCACACTTCACCCTTAAATGATCGACTCCCGTACCTTTGGCGATTTTAAGGCCCGTGATGAGAGCATCACACTTCTTCTCCTCTCCCTCCAATTCTTCTGATTGAATATGCTCTCTCTTGAATCCAATCTGGATTTTCTATCTTCTTCGATCAATCGTTACGAAACAATTTGAGTTCATAACAACATGCATTCTCGGTCACACGTACTTATTTGTAGAAGATTAAGGCACAACTCATCTCCACCAAACCTCGATGATTTGATCCTCATCTTGAAGTTGACAAGTAGAACTTTTCTACATAAAACAAGTGTATCGAGATTTTTTATATTTTTTTAAATGGTAATTTTTTCGAGTGAAAACCAATCTCACGACTATTTTATCATTTGTGCTTGTTGACTAAACCTTTGGTAACACACACTTCAAATTCAGTCAGTTAAAATATCAAGTTATTCATTACACGACACGGCATCATAGTAGTGAAGATTATTATTGAAACTATCTGCATGAAGACTGACTATCGGCTAGAATGAAAGCAAAAATGTCCAACAAAATCTTAGCTGCACTTGATACAGGATATGACGGTCGACCACATATTTTGATTAGAATGGAAATACTGTGAATTCAAAAGGGGTTTAAGGGTCCCGAAAGTTGGGGGTCCATTGTGCGAGATTATGATGGTTTCAATGGCCCCAGAGGATCTTGAGGTTTACTTGCACTTGTTTGGGACTACGATGTGTTTAATGGTCCCGACAACCTTGGGGTCAAGGTTCTTAAAAGGGTAGAGTACTGTTATGTACATAATTGTGTGAGGACCATATTAGTTACTTGTAAAACTATATGGGTCATTAGTAGAGACTAGAAAGTGGTGATAGTTAAATAGTCCGTTCATCTTGTAATTGGAGTTATCGATGAATATGAAAGTATCTTGCATTTCCTCTCTAAACTGCTTTAGCATTTGAGTTGAGAGTTGTGGCCGATGATAATAATAAAAAGCTAATGATCCAATTAAGGATAACACCAGAATAGAAACGCCGTCCTTTGCAAAAGATTAAGGCTTACAACTCATCTCCATCAAACCTCATTTTTTTTTATCTTCTTTAGCTTTGCAAAGTAGATTCTTTGTACAGAAAGCAGGGGCATCCATTTTTTTTAAATGGTAATTTTAAGCTATAATTAAACTGTAATTTTCAACCGAAATTACACTCTTTTCCACGGCACCTACATTTAACTTACTTTTCCAAATTTTCCCCTTATGATTTAATTTCTACATATATTCCTACTTTTTCTTTTCAATTTTTTTCGCTCTACTTTGGTTGGAAAAATATATTTTCAAATACTTCTCATTTATTACAGTAGTGCACCTAAATTAAAAAAATATATGGTATCATATGTCATTTTTATAGGTCTTCAATCCTATTTTTATATGATTTTTTTTATAAACATAGACTCCATTTTATTAAACGAACATGTTCAATAAAAGTTGTCTACTTTACTTTTAACTAGTTGCTTACCCCGCGCTATGCGCGGGGCACGTTAAACTGTGAATATTAACATTTGTATATTTAATATGTATTTCAAGAGTAATTTATTTTTAAAAAAATGTGAATTGATTTAATGAATTTGAGTTGTTATTGTTATGTTAAATGGTATATTGGTTGAGTTCATATATTTGTATGAAATGAAAAATATGAGGGTTATATATTGTGTATAGTGAGTTGAAGATTGATTAAAACTGTATGTACTCCTTTGTAATATAGTAGTTTGTAGTATTAATTTTTGAGTTTACAAAGAAATTATATATATAGTTAAAAAATTTAACAAAAAACTCGAGTAATATAAAAAGTAAATTACTATGAGAACTAAATATATGTTGTGTTGGGATCAAAATGACGTGGCCTTGAACTTCGGGGAATGATCTTCCAAGTATCGCCTCGGACTTAGCTCTCTCGAACGCTAAGTTTTCCTCTAAGAGGTTATGTGGGGCGAGAACCTGAAAAAGGGGTGGGGATGGCCCCTGATTCCACTCCGAAGCTTAAGTCAGTAATGAATTGTAATAATATAAGAACGTATTTAGAACTGACTGAATCTTATGAAGTGAATAGAAATAGTCCCTATTTATAGGGATAAGTTACTGACTTTATATGGCGGTTACCCTCCTTGGGGGGTTTCTCTTCAGAGTCGGTCAAGCAGGTGACAAGCAGGTCACCACCTATCTTTACTTCTAAAGGAAGGTTTCCTCTGATGACGATTGAAGCAGGTCGCCACCTGTGTTTACTTCCGGAGGAAGGTTTCCTCTGATGATAGTGACAAGCAGGTCGCCACCTGTCTTTACCTTCGAAGGAAGGTTTCTTCTGATGATAGTGATCAGCAGGTCGCCACCTGTCTTTACCTTAGAATGAAGGTTTCTTCTGATGATAATGATAAGCAGGTCGCCACCTGTCTTTACCTTCGAATGAAGGTTTCTCCTAGTGGCGGGCAGTCGTACTTTGGAATTCGACTTTTTCATAAGTTGTCGTCGACCTTTAATCCCTATCTCGTTAAGACGAGTCAGAAAGGTCGACGACTCTTCTTTCCATGCCCTTTGAACGTACTCGACTCTTGTGCTTAATGACGAGTTTAATCAATCATAACCCAACATGTTGTTATTTAACAAAATATATGTTCTTTAACTTAATATAATTACTATAATAGGAAATATTTTTTAATTACTAAAAAGTACATCATTAACTTTCCCGCTACGCGCAGGCGACATACTAAATTGTAAACACTAACCAGTAATCAATCTGAACCCAAAGCCAGAAAATAAAATCCTGAAATACCCGAAACCAGTCGATTAACTGGAAAGTCGTAAGAAAAGAGTCACACATTGGTGCCGACCCCGCGCTATGCGCATGACGACTTGTTAAACCGAAAATAATGGAAGAAATTAAAATTATTTATCAACTTAATTGATTTTAGATAAAACAGATGTTCCTCTAATATTCTTGAGTGTTTCAATTTCAAAGTATCTATTAATAAAAGTCTCCAAACTCATGTTCATCACCGATATGAAAAAAATTTCAACAGTCATCTAGGAATATAGCTAATAGCATCAGGTAAGGTGACAAACGTATTTCTTCAGAGGTCAAAGATATTCCAAATATTGACATTTAATTAGATATACGTTTGCACTTTCTATATTTTAATTTATTTACAATTTTACAAAATTATAATGTTTGATAATTTATGATGATTATACAATATTAATAAACTATGTAGATATCATTGTATACTCAAAATGACATGAAATTATAGCATAGAAAGTGAATATATATATATATATATATATATATATATATATATATATATATATATATATATATATATATGAATAATTGTATAAGTGTGTATTAAAAACGAAGAGGCTATTCATCTCGTAAACTATTATTTAACATTTTCATAATATAATAATATTAAGGTAACCCTATTATAGTAATATAATAATAATAAGGTAAACAATTTCGTATTAAAACATGAAAGTCATTTATAATCTCTGCCTTTTTGGGCCAAAAAGTTAGTTTTGGGCTTAAGATTTTAGTGTATGGACAACATTGGGCTTAAGATTTTAGTGTTGGGTGGCCCAAATAGAATAAGCCACGTGGCACTGTATAGGTAGTGTAAAACGCGGACAATGTGAAAGCAAACATGAAAGCACTCTCTCACCTTTCACTTTATTATATATATATATAGATATATTAGTTTTTATTGTTTATACTATTTACGCAAATACTAACGGGATCTTCATATATGAACATAACGTGTGGGAGGATACATTCCCCAACCAATGGCTTCCACCTGCCCTATATACCACCGCTTCAGTTATTGCTCATTATTTCTTCGATTTTTCTATCGTTCTCTTGGATCACCATGCTTTTGCTTTTTTTAATACTATGGTGGACTTAATTGTAACATAAGTAAAACTTTAAAAGTATGAAAAAATATGAATTTTTTTAACTACACCTAAGATGTGTATCATACTATTAATAATATCAATTTCCCTATGGGGTTCACCTTTAGGGCAATAGAAAAATAAAAAAAATAGTAGCAAAAGCATGGTGCTCCAAGAGCATGGTAGAAATGTCCTTATTTCTTCTTCTGAGTAAATTCCATTGTAGTTTACTTTAATTTCTTTATTATTTGTGAGTTCAATTATTTCCCCAGTGAAATAAAAAAAAAAAAAACAACATTATTTGCCGTATTTGTGTTATTGTCCCTAAAAGCAACCTATTACCCTTGTAAACCAACTTTGGCATTCTATTCACTAATAAATCAGTAGCTCCTTTTCTTCTCTCTTTGTGCTTCTTCTGTGATTCGTTTAATCGATTCTATAAATCTAAGTAAGTTCACAATACATTAATCTATGCAAAAAATAAAATTATATGAATAATATTTTTTAAATATATTTTTTACTGTGAGAGGTGTTGGATCACGGTGGAACTCCGGCACGGACTTTGACGGCAATCCTAGCTCCTTTGCTCCACGCAATCCTGCAAGAGGGGATAGACCGGGCGGTGACCCAGAATCCCTCTCCGATGCTTAAATGAGTACTTCGTCTGACTGGCAAGTAACAGATATCAAAGTATATTCAACTCAACGTTAATGATCTGAGGTGACCTCCTGCCCTTTTATAGGCAAAGAGATGCCTCAGGTACCTGGCGAACCGTTAGGGGTGGTTAGCCCGTATCCCGCATATCTCGGACGTGATCTCGCGTATCTTAGCCATGCCCCGCGTATCTCGGCCACGCTCCGTGTATCTTAACCACGTTCCGCGTATCTCGGCCACGCCCCGCATATCTTGGCTTTATCCTCTGATAACGAGTCCCGACTCTCGTCGGGGACTCCAGAGTTATCTCGTTGTGTCACCGCTCGGGGCCCCTCGTCATCGTGACAGGGCCAATCATTCTCAGGGATTCATCATCGGGGCCTACTTAAAGGCTTCTTATCGGGAGCTTCCAGCTCCACTGTCGGGACCTTGCCTCGTCGGGACTCCCTTCGTCGGGACCCTTCTCCTAGGTCATCTTGACCTTCATTTTGGGGCCTGGTGGGCCTGTTTGCCGTTTCCTCGCCGTTAAAGTGCCTGACGGCTATTGTCGGACCCATCATTTGCCCCAAGACATGAGGGACTTATAGTTCGTCGTGTCTTTCAACTCCCGACCTCCCGATATCAGTATCAGAGGCTTTTCTCTTGACAAAATTCCTTGACACGGATCTTCTCGTCCGCGATTCCTCGATACTTCGAGGATAGCCACAAAATCCGAGAAGACTCCTCCAATATTCCTCGATAGTCGACTCTTCATCGTATGACCTCCAAGAGTCCGATCCTCCCGCGGCCATTCTTCCAGGATCCGATCATCTTGCTGCGGAGCCTTCTGCCTTATACCTCGTGGATCCTGCTCCCCTCGACTCTGCCAAGGATCAAGTTCAATCGCTTTATTCCACTTAAGGCAAAACCACGCCACTTAAGGCGACTTAACATCGTGCACCACTTAAGGCGACTTTGCATCGTGCACCACTTAAGGCGACTTTACATCGTGCACCACTTAAGGCGACTTAATATTGTGCACCACTTAAGGCGACTTTCATCGTGCACCACTTAAGGCGACTTTACATCGTGCACCACTGAAGGCGACTTAATATCGTGCACCACTGAAGGCGACTTTACATCGTGCACCACTTAAGGCGTCTTTTCAACTTGCGCCACTTAAGGCGACTTAATATCGTGCACCACTGAAGGCGACTTTACATTGTGCACCACTTAAGGCGTCTTTTCAACTTGCGCCACTTAAGGCGACTTTATATCGTGCACCACTTAAGGCGACTTAATATCGTGCACCACTGAAGGCGACTTTGCATCGTGCACCACTTAAGGCGACTTTTCAACTTGCGCCACTTAAGGCGACTTAATATCGTGCACCACTGAAGGCGACTTTGCATTGTGCACCACTTAAGGCGACTTTTCAACTTGCGCCACTTAAGGCGACTTTCATCGTGCACCACTGAAGGCGACTTTTGGATACTTAGAATAAATCTAAATATTGTGCACCACTTAAGGCGACTTTTCATCGGGCACCACTTAAGGCGACTTTCTTCAAGCATGGTGTTTCTTCAAGTGTTCGCCACTAAAAGAATGCTTCAACGTTCTGCCATCGAGGTCTTCCAACTTGTACGCATTTGGAGCTGGCATCCCCACGACCTTATAAGGTCCTTCCCATTTTGGTGACATCTTGTTGATTCGATCCAAAAGGGTGAACTCGTTGCGACGCCAAACCAGCTCCCCGACAAAGAATTGTCGGGACTTCACTCGCCGATTGTAGTACCTGGCCGTCGCTAAACGCATTCGAGCTTGGACTTCATCGGCTTCCCGCCTCTTCTCTTCGAGTAAGTCCAAGTCCAGACGTCTCACTTCGTCGTTCGTTAGGGGCTCGTAATATCTCGTCCGATGGGACGCCACAGCTACCTCCACGGGTGCGACAGCTTCCGTGCCATAAACGAGGCCAAACGGAGTCTCCCCTGTTAATCGTTTGGGTGTCGTTCTAACAGCCCAAAGTACATTCTCCAGTTCGTTCAGCCACTTGCCCTTCAAGGCATAGACCCTCTTCTTCAGGCCATCCATCACGATTTTGTTGGCTGACTCCACCTGGCCATTAGTCTGAGCATGGCGTACGGAGGCGGTCTGATGCTCAATGTTCAGTTCTTCCAGATACTCCCTCACCTGAGAGCCGTTAAACGGTGGGCCATTGTCGCTGATCACCACCTTAGGAATCCCGTATCTGGACACGATGTGGGTTTGGAGGAACTTGACGATCTGGTTCCCCGTTGTTCTGGCCAATGCCTTCGCCTCTATCCATTTCGAAAAATAATCGATAGCTACAAGTAAATACTTACATTGTCCTTGTGCTTGTGGAAGAGGTCCCACCAAGTCGATGCCCCACTGCGCGAAGGGCCAAGCGCTCTTGATGGATGTCAGGTTGGCGGCCGGAGCCGCGATACTCGGGGCGTACCTCTGGCACGCGTCGCATGATCGGACCAACGCCGTTGCTTCTTTGTTCATCGTGGGCCAATAGTAGCCTAAGTTCAACACCTTCCTCAAAATGGATCGGGCCCCTTCGTGACAAGCCGCGACCCCCTCATGCATTTCCTTCAGGATTCGATTGGTGTCGGGTTCTGCTACACATTTCAGGTACGGAGTCGAGAACCAGCCCTTCTTGTACAGCTGATTGTCCAGCATCACATAATTGGACGCGATCCGACATATCCTGTCTGCTGCTACCTTATCCTCGGGGACTGCCCCCGTAGTCAGATACGCGACTATCGGGGTCATCCAAGTGGGCTCCTCCTCCGATTTTGCTTCAACGGTGCACACCTGCGTGGGGTCGATGTTTGACAAGATCACCTTCTCCAGGAAGTGCACCTTCCGATTTTCTTCTAAGGGTGCCCCCAGGGCAAATTTGCTCAAGGCGTCTGCCTCTATGTTCTTCTCCCTCGGGATAGCCTCGATATCGAAGCTTTTGAAGCTCTCTCTCAGGGTTTGTACCTCTCGCAGATACTTCTTCATTATCGGACTCCTTGCTTCGTATCGTCCTTGAACTTGGTTCACGATAATCGCTGCGTCACACTTCACTCTCAAGTGATCGATTCCAGTGCCTTTAGCGATTTTTAGGCCCGTGATAAGAGCTTCATACTCCGCTTCGTTGTTTGTGGCTTTGAATGTTAAAGCCAAGGCATATCGGAGAGGTTCACCTTCACCTGGTGGTATCAACAAAAAGCCCGCTCCTGATCCGTCTGAACTTGCGGAGCCATCCGTGTACATTTCCCAGATATTTTCTTTGTTTGGCTGTTCTGATTGCTCTGCCCTCTCTGGTTGTTCTTCTGTCGGGACCTCCATGGTTGCCCCCTCTACAGGGCCCGTTTCTTCTAGATCGGGGGCTGTAGATTCTGCTATAAAGTCCGCCAATGCCTGGCCCTTGATGGCCGTTCTTGGAGCAAAGTGTATTCGAAACTCACTGAGCTCTACTGCCCATTTCACCAATCTCCCCGACGCATCCGGTCGGTTCAAAAAATGCTTCAAAGGCTGGTTCGTTAGCACAGTGATCTCGTGTGCGTGGAAATATGGCCTTAGCTTCCGAGCAGTAATTATCAACGCAAAGAGGTACTTCTCAACGGCGGGATAGTTCAATTCAGATTTGGCAAATGCCTTGCTTACATAATAGACGGGGACTTGATTACCCTCGACAACCTTTACTAACACAGAGCTAATAGCAAATTCAGAAACAGCCAAATAAAGGAAGAGCGGCTCGCCTGGAACCGGTTTCGCCAGCGGCGGGAGTGTGCGAAGATGTTGTTTGAGTGCTTGGAACGCCTCTTCACATTTGGCGGTCCATTCGAATTTTTTGTTGGCCCTCAAGACTTCAAAAAATGGCATGGATCGGTCGCTGGCTTTGGACAAGAAGCGGTTCATTGCAGCTAGTCGGCCATTCAGTACTTGCACCTCCCGATGGTTTATCGGAGACTGCATCTCCTCGATTGCCCTCAGCTTCTCAGGGTTCACTTCAATTCCTCTTTGGCTCACCATGAAGCCCAAAAATTTCCCTGAGTGGACTCCGAAGGCGCATTTCGTCGGGTTCAAGCGAACTTGATGAAGCCTCATCCGCTCAAACGCCATGGTAAGGTTGTGCACGTGATCCTCGGATTGTCGGGACTTCACCAGCATGTCATCCACGTAAGCTTCCATGGTTTCTCCCAGCATGTCCCCAAACAGTTTGTTCACCATCCGCTGGTAGGTTGCCCCGGCGTTGATCAACCCGAAAGGCATGACATCGTAGTGATAGATGTCGCTGTCTGCATAGAACGCAGTGTGGGGGGCGTCGTCTTTGGCCATCTTGATCTGGTTGTAGCCTGAATACGCATCCATGAAACTTAACAGCTCATGTCCCGATGTAGCATCCACCAGCTGGTCAATCCTCGGGAGTGGATAGCAATCCTTTGGACAAGCCTTGTTCAAGTCGCGGAAGTCCACGCACATTCGCCACTTCCCGTTAGTCTTCTTCACCAGCACTGGGTTGGCAACCCAAGTCTGGAATCGAAGCTCCTTAATGAAACCAGCATCGAGCAACCTGCCCACCTCCTGCTGGATCGCAATCTTCTTATCCGTGCCCATCGGACGCCTCTTCTGCGTGATAGGTTTGATCGCGGGGTCTATCTTCAGCTCGTGCACGATCACGTCGGGGTTGATTCCTGGCATATCGCTGGGGGACCAGGCAAACAGCTCCTTGAACTCTTTCAGCAATTCCACCAATTTTTGGGCTGTCTCCTCAGTTAGAGCAGACCCGATTTTCACCTTCCTCTGGGGGCCGTCGATCTCGACTTCTTTCAGATCTTCTACGGGGGCGGGACGCCCAAACTCTTCTCTGGGATCTGTGTCTATCTGGAGGACAGTCATAGCCTCTCGCCTCCTCCTCCGGGTGGCATTAACATAACACTTTCGGGAAGCCACCTGGTCGCCTTTGACCTCTCCGACTCCGTGGTCGGTCGGGAACTTCATCTTCTGGTGTACCGTCGAGGCAACCGCCATCAGGGGATTGATGGTGGTTCTCCCGATAATTGCGTTGTAGGTCCCCGCAGAATCAACCACGACAAATTCCACATTCCTCCTTTCTGACTTCCACCCACTACCAAACTCCACTGGTAAGGTGATTACTCCCAGCGGGTAGGAAGTTGAGCCAGAAAACCCGACCATCGGGAAGTTTGCTTCCTTCAGATCCTTCTTCGTCTTCCCCATGGCTTCCAGCGCGTCCATGAATAGAATGTCGGAGGAGCTCCCTCCGTCGATTAGGATTCTCTTCATCTCGAACCCATCTACATCCAGGGTTACCACCAGGGCATCGTCGTGCGGAGTCTCCACGCCTATGAGGTCCTCCGATGAGAAGGAGATCACCATCTCTTCCTTCAGGGTCCAAGATCGGGACCTCTTACCCAGCACCACCGCTGTAGGGATCCTAGAGGCGTAAACCTCTCGAGCGGATGAGGTATCTCCTCCAGCAGCAAATCCTCCATGAATCACGTTGATGACTCGTCTTTCTTTGCGAACACCAGATGACTCTGGATCAGTTCTCTTCTTCTTCGGGGACCGATCGCGGGATCGGGAACGGGACCGCGATCGAGACCGAGAGCGGGACCTGCAGCGTTTGTCCCCGACGAACTCCTTGAGCTTTCCCTTCTGGATTAGCTTCTCAATCTCCTTCTTCAGCTCCCGACAGTGATTAGTGTCATGGCCATTTGCGCGGTGAAACCGACAATAGCGATCTGTGCGGGACCCCAGGAATTCTCCATCTTTCTTCGGGGGGTATCTGGAGATACCTTGTCGTTCCATGACTGTCAGTACTTCCGCCATGGAACAGTTAAGAGGAATGTCGAGATCTTCCCGCTTATCCTTTCTTGGAGGACGCCTATCCTCCTTTCGACCAGAGCGACCTCGGTCCCGACTGCCCTCTGGTTTGCCCCTTGACTTACGATCATCGAAAGGCTTGCTTGACTGCTTTCCCTTGTTCGATTTCGGGGGCTCCAGTTCTCCCGCAGCTATCTTTGACTCCTGGACATCAATCTGCCGCTTCACCCTCTTCTGCAAAGCCTCCATATTCCACACAGCCTTCTCAGCCACGTTGTGCATCAAGTCGGAGCCATAGGGGGCTGTCAGGTTCCGAATAAAGGTGCGGATGGTCTCGCCCTCCGAGATTTCCTCGTCTATCTCTGCTACGCTGGCTGTGTACCGCTGGTAATAGTGTGCCAGCGACTCGTCGGGCCTCTGCACCACCTGGGTTAGATACCTCACGCTCTTCAACAATCGTCTGCGGCCCTGATATTGTCGAATGAAGCGGTCGTGCATATCCGCCCAACAGGTAAGCAGCCTGGGGGCAGGCTAAAGAACCAGGTCAAGGCTCTTTCTCCAAGGGTGTTTGGGAACAGTGTACACACTATATCTTCATTCGGGGCTCTACCCAGACACGCCATAAGATGCTTCTGGACATGACGGACTGGATCTCCTTCGCCATCATATTCCTTAATCTCGGGGATACCCAACCCAGGCGGGGCGAGGGTGTCTATTAGTCGGGGGACGAAGGGATGAGTGGATCGATCCCTCAGCTCCGACACCAGCGGCTTCTGTTCTCCCATACAGATGTTCACGATCTTTACTACTTGGTCGGGAGTGATGGGACCATTCAGGGGAATGGTCCTGTGCTGTACTGGTCCTGGCCCATCAACCACGAACCTTTCCGGCTGACCGGTTGCCCTACCTCTGTCCTGGCCTCGGGGCGGGGCTTCCTGTGCATTCTGACCCTCTGTTGGTAGGGTTGCTTCCTCCAGCGGGGGCATCTCCTCCTGCCTCCTGGCAGCCTCCCTTCGGTCCAAGAGAGCCTCGACGGCCGCCAGAAACATGGGCATGGCTTCGGCCACGGCCCTCGTCAAATCTGCAGCTGGGGGAGCCTCCTGCCCCCTGTTATCCTGGTGTTGAGGGGCAACGTCTTCGGGATGCGATCCATTGTGTCCTCCTGTCTGGGAGAGCTCAGCCGGGGGATGGTTCTGGTTTTCCCCTTGTTCCGGTACTGAATTCAGGTTCGTTGCAGCGGGGTGACGGGAACCACCGGATTGTCCTCTCTTGTTCTTGCCAGCCGCCATCGATCGAGTAGAAGGCATATTAGCTTTTTGTTTGGTTCCCACAGACGGCGCCAATGTTGGATCACGGTGGAACTCTGGCACGGACTTTGACGGCAATCCTAGCTCCTTTGCTCCACGCAATCCTGCAAGAGGGGATAGACCGGGCGGTGACCCAGAATCCCTCTCCGATGCTTAAATGAGTACTTCGTCTGACTGGCAAGTAACAGATATCAAAGTATATTCAACTCAACGTTAATGATCTGAGGTGACCTCCTGCCCTTTTATAGGCAAAGAGATGCCTCAGGTACCTGGCGAACCGTTAGGGGTGGTTAGCCCGTATCCCGCATATCTCGGACGTGATCTCGCGTATCTTAGCCATGCCCCGCGTATCTCGGCCACGCTCCGTGTATCTTAACCACGTTCCGCGTATCTCGGCCACGCCCCGCATATCTTGGCTTTATCCTCTGATAACGAGTCCCGACTCTCGTCGGGGACTCCAGAGTTATCTCGTTGTGTCACCGCTCGGGGCCCCTCGTCATCGTGACAGGGCCAATCATTCTCAGGGATTCATCATCGGGGCCTACTTAAAGGCTTCTTATCGGGAGCTTCCAGCTCCACTGTCGGGACCTTGCCTCGTCGGGACTCCCTTCGTCGGGACCCTTCTCCTAGGTCATCTTGACCTTCATTTTGGGGCCTGATGGGCCTGTTTGCCGTTTTCTCGCCGTTAAAGTGCCTGACGGCTATTGTCGGACCCATCAAGAGGAACATCTTTGTCAATCCACTATATTATACTACTTCTGTTATATTTTAGAAAGTTGAGTTAAGTTTTTTTACCATAGTTAATGCAATCTTACGCATATAGTACTTTTAAAATATATACTCGACATCTTTTGTGCTTTACCTCTAGAATTGGCAAAAACATAATATTTACTTAACAATTGTAATTAGTCAGAAAAAAAACCTACAATAATTTTATAAAATTGAAATTTCTCCAAAAAATTTCAACTTTTATTTGTCGATTCATGAATACCTAAGAAAAAGTTAGATTTAGGAATAATTATTTGTATTATTTGATCGGTTCTTTCTTTATTTGCTGAATGGTGAATGTCGTTTCGTATTATTATTGAAAGCTGGAATAGTCTCTGTTCCGTTTGTACTATATCCATTATTTCATTTCAATTAAAAGGGTAGAGTTGAAAAGTAATGAGTAAAATTGTAATAAAGAAAAAAATAGAAAAGTAACAGCATAAATTACTTAACCTCGATGATTTGATCCTCCTGAAGTTGACAAGTAAGAACTTTTGTAAACAAGTGTATCGAGATTTTTTAATTATAAAAAATTGGTAATTTTTGCCAGTGAAAACCAATCTCACGACTATTTTATCATTTGTGCTTGTTGACTAAACCTTTGGAAACACACACTCCAAATTCAGTCGGTTAAAATATCAAGTTATTCATTACACGAGTCATGACACGACAACATTGAAGATTATTATTGAAACTATCTGCATAAATACTGACTATCGGCTAAAAACAGGGGCGGACTTACATGTAGTTGAGGGGGTGTATTCGCACCCCCTAAACTTTATATAATTTGTATAGATATAGTGGATACTGTAATATAATGGTAAATTTCGCACCCTCTCATTTAAGTAAGAAAAATGATTGATGCACCTCTCATTTAAGTGTATATCTAAGACTTTGTCTAACTATCTAAGATTCTAAATAATAATTTATATTTATTTAAATAAATAAATACAAAAACATTACCAAAATAATCTATAATAGTTTTTTTTTCCTTATAAGTTTAGTTTAACAATGTATAGTTTGATCAACGATAATTTTAGAAATGATTAATCAACCGACTCAAGCATGCGAATGACATGCAAATCTGTGCAACATATTTAACCATGTTATGTCTTAGGCAAAAATACATGTTTTTTGGGAAAAAAAAAAAACATGTCTTTTGGTAAAAAGACGTGTCTTTTTCGGTTAATATTAAATGTCAGTCATCCCATCTATACATAAATTTCAAAATTATGATTGCTTGATAGCTAGCACACGATGTTAGTTATTTTCACATTTCAGACCTAATATATATTTGGTGGTAATACTTAATATATATGTATTATTAATGAATACTCATTTCTGGATTAAATTAATAATTAGCTAAATATGTTTTAGAACATGACATTATTTAATAAACAAAATATTTTACATTTACCAAACGGATAATAATTCGACATCCGATCGTACTTTTAGTAGTAAGTACATTTTACTTTGGGTTGCACCATACATTCCGAATCTAACTCCACTACTGATTGCACCCCCTGACCCCAGGTCTTGGTCCACGGTAGAAAGAAAGCAAAATTGTCCAACTAAACACCGGCCTAAATCTTAGACTATAACTTAGAGCTGGTGTCCTTGTGCCTCATGTATTTTTCGAAACCACAGTTAGGGGTATACTGTATAGACCTTTTGAAGAACATAAGTGAGGATTTAACACATAACAGGATTAAGGAATCACTACAAAGTTGAAAAGTAAAAGGAAAAATATATAACAACTTAACTGAGTTGAGAGTTGAGACCGATTATAATAATAAAAAGCTAATGATCCAATTAAGGATAACACCAGAATAGAAACACCGTCCTTTGCAAAAGATTAAGGCTTACAACTCATCTCCATCAAACCTCCATTATTTGATCTTCTTTAGTTTTGCAAAGTAGATTCTTTGTACAGAAAGCAGGGGCATCCATTTTTTTTCATTACACGACACGACATCAGTGATGATTATTATTGAAACTATCTGCATGAAGACTGACTATCGGCTAGAATGAAAGCAAAATTGTCCAACTAAACACCAGCCTAAATCTTAGAGCCGGTGTCCTTAAGCCTCATGTATTTTTCGAAACCACGGTATACTGTATAAACCTTTTGAAGAACATAAAAAGTGAGGATTTAACACATAACATGATGAATGAATCACTACAAAGTTGAAAAGTAAAAGGAAAAATATAAAACAACTTAACTGAGTTGAGAGTTGAGACCGATGATAATAATAAAAAGCTAATGATCCAATTAAGGATAACACCATAATAGAAACACCGTCCTTTGCAAAAGATTAAAGCTTACAACTCATCTCCATCAAATCTCCATTATTTGATATTCTTTAGCTTTGCAAAGTAGATACTTTGTACAGAAAGCAGGGGCATCCATTTTTTTTCATTACACGACAGCAGTGAGGATTATTATTGAAACTATCTTCATGAAGACTTATCTTGTATTTGCTATCAACAATATGTGTATATATATAAATGAGAGATACAAATAGTTAATAGGATTTTACTACGCATAACTCCAAATAAAGATTGAAAAAAATAATACTATAATGGATTCTCCAAGATCTGATCGCTGCTTTCACTGGTTTCGGTCTTCTACTTCGCCCTAGCTCTTCTCCTGATTCATGGCCTTCACAAGGACATCCAGAAGGAGAACTTGCCAATGGTGAAGGCAACAAGTTTACCTCGTATCTCATTTAATCGTACTATTCTCTTCGAAATCGCTGCGCTAAAAAGAAGTGGATAGTGCTGAAGCCTTAGTGAAGTTTTCTTCGAGGCGACTGCATTGAGAACTCTCCCGATACATTTAAGATGTGGGAACCAGAAATGAGAAAAATCATATGTCGATAAACTTGGGCTTAAAAGACTGATATTCTAGAAGTAAAGAAGAGACTGACAAAAAAGAAGAGCAGGAGGGACTGCAGAAGTCGAGACAGTGGATGATGTAGATCACTCAGAGTTTCAGATGAATAAGAGAAGTTTTTAGAGGAAAGTGGAGGAAAATGAGTTGAGTAGAGATAATTAGGACGCATAATCGCATATACTCATGTGTTGTGGCAACCACTAATCTCGAGATTTTAGGAGAAGTTTGAGGAAGATATAAGATATGATAACTGTCGCAGTTTTTCTTGGAGGTTAACTTGGAATAGTTGATATACATGGCAAGAAAAATAATAATCATTATTATAATATTACTATTAGCTAATATATTGAATTTTGGCCAAAAAAACTAATATATTTAATCGTTATCTACAATAAATAATAACTAAAATTAGTAATAATATATATATATATATATAATAAAATCAGTTAATTATTATTTTCTATTTAGAGGTTAGTTACATTAAATTTGCATTGATATTGATTATATTTGTCTCAATAATTTTTTTACCACAAGTTTTTACCGTAAAACTATTTTTGAAATTTGAAAAGAAATCCAGTTTTCATGGAACTTTTGAGAAAAATAAAGAAACTTCAATTAATTTGAGGTATTAAATGAAAATATAAATTTTTGTGACTTACGTTATTCAACAAAAAAAAAAAATGTTTTTCTGTTAAATGGAAAAAAAAAATTGTCAATTTTTTTTTATTTGGCCACAAAATACATAAAATTTGTGACTAATATTTACTTGCCACTTAATAGTAGACACTAATATATACTAGTGACCGCAATTTATATTTTATCACTGAATATATATTTTTTAGTGACTATTTATACTTTTATCCAGTGTTATCAGAACCGGACCGGACCGGCGGTTCGACCGGGTTCGAACTGGAACCGGCGGCCTCACCGGTCCGGTTTAAAAAAAAGACCGGCAAGGAGGTGAACCCGGTTCAAATGTCCGGTTCTGAGAGAACCGACCGGTTTTTAAAGAACCGGCCGAGTCACCGGTCCGCCGGTTTAACATCTGCCATAATAAAAAATAAAGAAAAAAAGTAAAAACCCTAAATTTAGCAATCCTACACTGGAATACACACATGGCAGCAGCTCGACTCTAGCGTCTTCTTCTTCTCCACTGTATGCGATCAGAAACTCAGGTTTCCGATGAGCGACGACCAAATCGGCCGAAATAACCGAAACCCAATGAAGAAACGTCGTCCTCTAAAGCGCCGATTTGATTGAATGCAAGCAGATCTCATAATTTTGCCTCAGTAATCCCAATAAATTAAGTCATTTGCATATCTGGATACCTTGGTAGCTCTTTAAAGATTTTAATTGTAATTGCAGAGAATTTGGAAGCAGAAAATTGAGTGCATGTGAATTAAAGAATTTGGGAAATGAAAGGCCTTAAAACCTGAGGGAGTAGCGATAGCTGAAACTTTCAGCTTCCAGTTTGAATTGAAGGAGCTGGAAGTTAGAGAGAGAAGGGCGGAAGGGATCTGAAGGGGGGGGGGGGGGGGGGGGGGGGGGGAAGGGGGATCTGAAGGGAATATCTACTAATTAGAGGCTTAGAGCTAATTGACAAACTACTGGCCCACTAGCCCACTAGCCCACTAGTTGAAGAATGGAAGTGAGAAATAAAGCCTGTCTACGAGAGAAGTCCACTACTGTTCAGTAATTTTATAGTTTTCCTATTAGTCCGGTTCAACCGGGTTCGAACCGGTTCGAAACGGATGAACCGGGAACCGGACACCTATCCGGTTCGGTGTCCGGTCCGGTTCTGATAACACTGCTTTTATCACACAATATTTATCACTAAAGATATGTTTTCTTGTGCCAAATTGCTTTCGAGCAAACTCTCCAGAGATCTGTCTCCGTGCCAAGAATCGATCAGAGGCTTTGATGTGGAGCTTGCACCACGTAGGGCTTCTCTAACAAGAACCTCTACGGCCACGGGTCCCGACCGGAGGATCGTGAACTCCCTCCAGAGAAGATCTTGGGTCTACCGATCATCTTAAATGTATGTGTGAAACTTCCGCTGCTTAATTGATATTACTATCACATACCATGTTTTAAGTGTCTGTAGTGATTACTCCCCGTAATCTAACAGTGTATTAGAGCCTGTGTTAGGAGTTCATGATTTTGATAAATTGATGTTCTTGAAACTTAAAGATGAAAACCGAAATTTTAAAAGAAAATTTTAAATTTTCGATTTTTAGGGTTGTTGGTGAATCTGAAATTTTCATGATGTTCTTAGTTAATTTGATGTTCATGATCTTCAAGAAAAGGGTGATATTTATCAAAATCAAACATTGGATTGTAGATCTTATTAAAACTTGATCTTGAAATTTGACCACTTGTTTCCAATTTTAGTGTTTGTGCCGAAACCCTAGGTAAATTACAAGGTAAAATTTTTAAATTTCTTAATTACCAAGGGATAAATTTCGGCCAGAATTTTTAAAATTATATTGTTTACCATATTTAAATTTTTAATTAAGTTAACAATATATCTATAATTGTGAACATTGAGATTAAGATTCACTATATATAGAAATATATATAACTATCAATATATCTAAATATTTAAATAGGGTTACAGATATTATTGATAGATTTAGTTACCTAAAATATTGAGAAAATATATTTTCAGTGATGGATGTACACCCACCTTGACCCGCTTCGACCCGACTTAATTATCGCACGGACCCGAATACGGTTCCAAACCGAAACTCGGAAAACCCGAACTCAAAAAAACACACCAACAAAAGACCGGGCGAAGGAAAATTCGCCCGGCAAAAAGGAACAGGTTCGGTTAGGGCACCCCCTAACCGAACATTTTTGGCCCGGGGGGTTCCCCCTGGGCCACGCTGTTTCCGAACCCTCCCAAAAGATATCATCGATCACTCCGATGTTTAGCGAGGCCTAATTCCGCTTTACCTTAATTAATACATGATTAACAGACTAATATCACGATTAGAAAACTAATGACCAAGAGGTCTATAAATAGAGCCCTTTGCCATTCATTTTAAAGGGGTGGCCAAGTTGAATTTTGCTCTAGCTTCTCTCTAGACATTTTCTCTCTCTAACAAATTCTCATTTAGTCATCAGAGTGGATTCACCGAGCACCCCCCCTTGTGCTCAGTAATCCCCTTTGCAGATGAACATGGAAAATGACCTGAACTCGAAGTTGAGAAACAGAGATCCAACAAGACGTTTTTATAGGTTTACGAACAAGAAGAGCTATCCGGGAGCTAAGTACAACATTATAGGAGAAGCATCCGTACAGGTCCACGAGGATCAGCACAATTCTGTTGGGTACTAACCAATTGGTTCACGCAAAACCGAACCGATTGGAAGCGTGTCCCAACAGTGGCGCCGTCTATCTGACTCGAACAAAAAACCAAAGCCACCGCGAGAAAATACCATCAATTCAGGGAATAAGCGGAGGACTAGGTCCAGGAAGTAAATCATCAAGAGGATGGAAGAAGTATGCAGGTGAATTAGACAAGGCAGCAATCCAAAAGTTGCCCAGCACACAGAAACTAGAGGCCGGAATCCAATTCACCAAAAGGAGACAACCAGCTCCACACTCCAATAACATTCCTTATAGACGAAAGACTAAAGGGGTACAATGGAATACTAGGACTTACAACCATAAACAGGTACGGGATTATTCCATCCGCAACACACCAGAAGTTGAAGTTCCCAACCGACACAGGTGTAGGAGAAGCCCTAGGAGAAAGCAGCAGCGCAGACTGCACTGCTAAGAGAGTTCAAGGACATATTCTCTTGGTCCCCAAGCGATATGCAAGGAATTAGCAAGAATGTGATATCACACAGGTTAGGTTCAGGCAAACGAGCTATAACGCAAAAGTAAGAACAATATGTGGAAACAAGAAGGTGGCAATACAGGAAGACGTGGGGAAACTGCTGGAGGCAGGTGTCATAAAAGTGAACAACTACCAAACATGGGTCGCAAATCCTGTGTTTATAAAGAAACCAAACGGAAACTACAAGGATGAAAAATGAACAAGTACAAGACAGGTAATTGCCCCAGCGTAACAAGCCCAATCGCAAAAAACCCCAGCACTGGACAAGCGTTTTCTACGGGACAGCAAACACGCCCACATGTGGAGTCTACACAGGTGGAAAACAAACAACTTCAAGGGAAAGTAAACCCACCAGAGGAAGAAATCTGAGTTGCGGCACAGCAGCCGAATAACCAGACAAACCCAAATCCCCGGTGACACGTCGTCAACGTCGTCTACACCACAAAGATGGCCAGCAGCTGGAAAAAGAAATAAGAAAACAGCGACATGGAGTATCGCACAACTTCCTATACGGAATGTCCCCACTGGGATTCCGTATCGAAAATCCCAACATATAGAGTGCCCCTTGCAGGATCGTCATACGAAGTTCCATCCTATGACACACCATTCTATAACCGACACACGTTTAGCAGGCCGTCGCGCCCAAGACACTCGTAAGGAGCTTCCCCCAGCACTGGTAGGATATATGTTGGATATGGAACATATGTTTCGAGAAAAATATGCATCCAAGTAAGAAAACAACATCAATCAGCAGGTACAAAAAACACGAGGGTGGAAAGACATAATCCAGTTCACAAAGGAATAACTGGCAGCAAGAGAAGTAACTGGCAGCAACTAACGCCAACACTTTGACAAAATTTGGGTTAACACCCTAAAATTCCCATCTACGTGACATGCAAGAAGATATGCTACCACCCAACAAACCTCCACTACCAATCAGCAAACACATGTAACCATTCAGCAAGCCACTGCTAACGCTGAACAAACATAAGTTGCTGCTCAGCAGGCCACTGCTGCTGGCAACCTAGCAAAGCATGCCAAATAAATGACATGCCAAAGGTACGACACATTACTTACGTAAACATGCGAAAATATGTGAGTACCAATGATAGGTCCAGTACGAACAAGCGTTATGACATGCGCGCCCAACATAAAGAAAAAAACGGTGTTCAACCACAACATGAAAATCACACAAATACGCAAAAGGAAAACAGGAACAAGATTTCACACCCGTCAGGAAGAAAAAGCGCCAACACCACAAGCTTGGAGGTGACAAGGAAGTCATTGCAAACGCAACAAACCAGAAGTTCAATTATTAGGTACGAATGAGTACAGTTTCGAAGCACTATAACATAACAAAGAACATCAACGAAGTGACACAACCGCAGTCACTGCCAGACATCCCGCTGGACAGCCAGGTTCCGCCCGCCAGCGTTGCCTACCCCCGGCGAAAACATCATCGCGACGGCAATCATCGCCAACCAAACATCGAAATCGACCAAATCCGTCGTCAAGAGAATGTGCATCCGACAAAGTACTCACTTTGAGTAAATAGTCACTACCAAAAAGAGACAGCACCAAGTTGATACTCATGAACGAGTTCCAGACAACAACTCCGGAGAAAAACCCTCGTGAAAGATATTCAAGAAAAGAATTTCACTTCCAAGAAGAAGGAAAATACCCTTAGAATCTCATTGAAAAATTCTAAGGAAAACAAGCAAAAAGGGGGGCAGCAACCAAATAGCAACCTTCCATCATCACAAGAAGACACAGACCAACTGCTGGCCGGAGAACCAAACACATCCAAGGAATAACAACCAAACGTGGAACAACCAAATTAATGAAATGGAGATACACCTAACGCCAGGGGTACTAAAGGTCGTAGGCCTAACCAAGAAGGAGTAACAACACGAGGAAAAGGATTCGAAATCGACCCATGCGTTAGCAGCACTCACCCACCAAGACGTAAAGGCGACCTCCGTCACCCCATCGAAAAATGCTTGTTTTCTTAATTTTCAGGTACTAAGACAAGAAGTTGGAAATAGGAGGATCACAACCAGGATAACATTCCTCAAAAGCCTCAGAAAATATTCTAAGGCATAGAGAAATGCAAAAAGAAAACATCAAATTCAACAAATACCCCCACAGGGCGGCCACTACCAAACAGTGTAGTAGACTTCCAATCTAGGACACCATCACCTAGTACAAGGAAAAAGGGAAGGGAATTACAAATTTTCCTCAAGTACAGGTTCGAAAGAAGAAAGACGAAGAAACATAACTGCATACAAAAATGACCGTCACCAAACATGCATATAAAAGCATCATGCGCAATAGGAGACGCCTATGACTCCTAAGCAAGCAGACATACTCAAGCAAAAAAGAAAGACCGGGGAGTCAAAAGTTCAAATGGCAACCAAACAAGAAACAGGAAAGTGAACCACCACTCATCAAGTGTACTCGAACGGGTTCACCACCAAACAATTGGGGAGACAACATGAGCACAAGAGCTCCACGCTCTAACCCGCAAAAGTAGACAAACTTTCCGAAGAAAGTCACCAAGGAGAGAAATAGTTTCAACCATCCAAATGGATTCGTTCTTCGCATACAACAATAAGAATGACCCTCACATCGTGAACTCCATACCTAGGAAAAAATCAAGTAACATACAAAACTCCAAACATGTACACCAGGTAAAAGGAAATATCTCTATGAGAAATATGAATTCGAATAGAACATACTACTTGAACTAAATATCAAGTTCAGATAGTCTGATCAAATTATAGCAAGACACAATCTGAACGGACCAGACTAGTCGCGAATAGTCTGACCCAGTCATATTGCAAGTCTAGTCCAAAAGGACAATATAAGAAAAGGAAGGCCCCTTCAATGAGATGCATAACTCCATAGCATGTTTTAACTAACAAATATCTTGAGTCAATTCAAGCATGTTTTGCAGATCATGGGGGACGCCCCATCAATCAAAAGTCGACAAAGGAACGAACCAACACAAAAACCCTGGCCAGGTTACAACAAAATTAACAAACGTACCACCGATAAAAAAGCGCCCGCCCTGTTGCTCGACATTGTACCTAACAGTGGTTACAACCATCAGCCTGGAGTTCCCACCAGCTGTTGCTTGGCCTCTACGCCGGAACATAAACTGGGTAAGGGTTCAATAACAACCCTAAGAGAAGGTCCAACCTCCTAGCGTTGGCCCCTATGCTAGCCTCGAAACTAGGTAGGGGTTCAAACTCACAACCCTAGACTGGAGTTCAAACAAGTTAGTGTGTTGGCCCTGCGCTGGAACATACACCAGGCAGAGGTTCATGCGAACAACTCTAGACTGGAATAAACCAGCTAGTGTTGGCCCTATGCTGGAACATAAACCAGATAGAGGTTCTTATAAGCGTAGACTGGATTACCACCAGCTAGCGCACAAAACTTACGCTGGATCAAGAACTAGGTAGAGGTATAACCGAATCAAAAGCGAATTGCAATTCAGCTAGCACATTAGACTCGCACTGGAACATAAACCAGACAAAGTTTTTCACGAAAAAACAAGTCGCAAGATATAACCTTGTCTAACACAACACTTGGATACAACAAGTAGAGATGCAGCGACAATATCCAAGAAACACACAAAAATCAAACAACAGGTGCTAAACCCAAGAGGTGCAGCAATGTGTGTTTAGAGAAACAAAAGCAAACAATAAGATCTTACACCACATTTAATACATGGTGCAACCAAACAGAAATTCAAAATACGCTAACCCCTCATTGTGCGCGGTATAGCAACGTACATATACAAATAACCTCCTTGCAGATGCGATATCATACGATGACAAAGGAATTACGCCAAGGAATGAGAGCCACATATATACAAAAAGTAACATTATCGCTCCAAAAAGACCCATGCCCTGGTTTACACCAGGAGGGGGCACATTCAAAAGCTGTCTCATGGAAACAGCAAATATGGGTTTCCAAAAATATTCTAAGTCTGGAAAGAGTTACACTATGCATCACGCCAGGACAGCGACAACGTGGGCAACTTCACACGCTGTCTCATTGAAACAACAAACATGGTTTTCTAAAATCATTCCATGATTGGAATGGAAAACCAAGTTGGATACAATTCTCATATAGATCACAACGGGATCAACTTCAAACGCTGTCTCCTCGAAATAGCAAATCAGGGCTTCCAGAATTATTCTAAGTCTGGAAGGAAGCTACACCATGCAACAATCCCCGACAATGACAACGGGGGCACCACAACACGCGATCTCATGAAAGCAGCAAATCAGGGCTTCCAAAAATATAATAAGTCTTGAGGGAAAACTACACTAGATCGCAAAAGCGACACAGCAAGCACGCCACGTCTCGAAAACCAACACCAGAAAGAACAACAAACACGAAAAGCAGCAAAGAATGACAACCGACATAGTAACAGGGACATCACACGACACCAACTCAAAATGAAGTAGAGATGCGTTGCCAAAAGCTATATACATATGATAGCTAAAGAAACGTACCATCAGAAAGAAGTGATGGGAGACCCGCCACCACCATCTGGAACAGCAAACAACGACATCCTCTGACCCCCCCCCCCCCCCCCCCCCCCCCCCCCCAATCAACATAAATACCGCTGCCTAGAAGCACGCCGACAGAAAAACCTCCAAATCCAGGAACGTGCTCGACTGTCTCGAACAAGAACAAGGGACAATGATCATACGTCCCTCCATCCATCAACCCTCCATATTCGAATAGCATAGCGAAGATCCCCACATAAACTTCAACCTCGATAAGGCAAGAGACCTTGCACCAAGCGACATCCAAAACCTTTAACTCATGGGTCATAGCGTCAACAAAAGAGCTCAAGTCCTTTTATGCAAGCAACAGCAGCTTCATCCATACTTCACTACAAGAAAGATACCACCCCCAAGATCAAAAAATACATCCACACAAAATCACACCGCCAAACAGGAGATTTCCATTCTTCTCGCACAACACACGCTCACTCTCCCGAGTCGTGGCAACATCAACCTGAAGCGCGGAACATTTCGTTGAAAAGTACGACTCTCCACAGCCAAGTCCAAAGTGAAGGAGGGCAGGTTAATAAAGTTCAAAACACCCTACAATAGGAAACAAACAAATCAATAAAAGAAATATGAGGATAAATCATAAACGAAACAAACGCCCATCAGGAGAAGCAACGCTATTCAAGACAAGGACGCTGACAGAAGAATCGCCCAAACCGGACCAACAACCAAAGAGAATCTCAACACGGACAAGAAAGGAACCAACTCAGAACCGAAGAAATCACCATCAAGCGAGCAAACTAGGTCTCCCCGAGACAAGGTTGGCACCCCCACCATACCTGCACAGACAAGAAGGGACTCGGGACGAACCAGCACCTGAAAATTTGCTTCCCTTTCAAAGGGGAATAGCGGGGGCATTTGTCAACATTTCAAAAATTGAAGGAAAGCTCACAACAAAGCAAGATAGCAAAAAAAAAAAAAAACAACCAAATGAACAACATCACTGGAAGACACATTAACAAGAGTAGCATCATCAATAACACGGGCGTTCGGACAGAACCAGCATGAGAAGCATTCTTCCTAGGAGGAAGGGAGAAACTCTTCTTCTTTCCAGAAACAGCTTTCCTAGACTTACGCTCACTAGAACCAATCAGCTGGCCGGAAGAAAATCCTACATACATAAAAAATCAGAGAAAGCATATAAATAAGCAAAATACCAACAGAAGAGTATAGCTACCTTCAACACAGCGAGCCAACCATGAGAAGAGCCAGTAGCCTGAAAACCAGCAGCCTTTTCAAAAAACCGACCTACAACACATAAAGCCAACAAAAGCTTAAGAACATACCAAGGGCAGCGTGGAACGAATGCCAACTCCACACAACTCCAACTCGGAAAACGACGAACTGATTGCACATCCGCGTTAAGTATACCATCAACGCCCAAGGGAACACAACAATCCTTAATGAAGAAATATAGGCCACCCCAACGACGACGAGAAAAGAGCCTGCAACGAGAAAAGAAAACAAGACAATATCCACATATGTATACGACAACCCAGCAAAACGCAAGCATGCAAAAAACGGGGGCAATCTACGTCAAAACAGCGTCAAATGCTCGGAAAAGCGTAAAATGCTCAAAACAGCGACACACGTTCTAAACAGCGTCAAAACACTCGAAACAGCGACAAACGTTCGAAACATAGTAAAAACACTCGAATCAGCGTCAAAACTCTCGAAACAGCGTCAAACGCTCGAAAAAGCGTAAAATGCTCGAAACAACTTCAAATGCTCGAAACAGCGACAAATGCTCGAAACAGTGACAAATGCTCGAAACTAGAGACGAATGTCGGAACAACCTCAGACGCTCAAAGAAAGAGGGGATAGCAACAGCCTTCCTACAAAAACTAAGTATGGGTAGAATATCAATTTACGACACAGCAAATGGGTGAGTATCAAAAACTCTTCTTAGAAAAAGATAAGTATGGAGAATATCAAGTTGCAAACAACATCCGACACTCAAAATGTCCAAACGATTCTTCTACAAGAACTATGTACGCGGACACCGCATCGCGAACACACCCCGACATATCGAAACAGCAAAGGAAGAAATTATGGGTAAACAACTCGGAAAAACCAACACAAACCAAAGAGGTTACAGCCTCGGACTCAAGTGGTGACTCATATTCATAATCATAATCGGAATCTAAAGAATGACGAGGATCATGGGTAGAAGAAGACTTACGCATCCTCGGAAACGTAAACAACGCACAAGCCAAGGAAGAAGAAACAGCCTAAAACCTGAAGCAAAAAAGAAACACAAGTCAGCGCGAATAATTGAAAAACACATCGATGAATCACGACGCATTCAAAAAAGGGGGAGTATTCAAAATCCCGCCTAGAAATTCTAAGTGTTCGTGACGCAGGTGGTGCGTCGCGTCGCATTCAAAAAAGGGGGAGCATTCAAGATCCCGCCTAGAAATTCTAAGTGTTCGCGACGCAGGTGGTGCGTCACATTCAAAAAAGGGGGAGTATTCAAGATCCCGCCTAGAAATTCTAAGTGTTCGCGACGCAGGTGGTGCGTCATATTAAAAAAAGGGGAGTATTCAAGATCCTACCTAGAAATTCTAAGTGTTCGTGATGCAGGTGGTGCGTCGTGTCGCATTAAAAAAAGGGGGAGTATTCAAGATCCCGTCTAGAAACTCTAACTGTTCGCGACGCAGGTGGTGCGTCGCATTCAAAAAAGGGGGAGTATTCAAGATCCCGCCTAGAAATTCTAAGTGTTCGCGACGCAGGTGGTGCATCACATTCAAAAAAGGGGGAGTATTCAAGATCCCACCTAGAAATTCTAAGTGTTCGCGACGCATGTGGTGCGTTACATTCAAAAAAGGGGGAGTATTCAAGATCCCGCCTAGAAATTCTAAGTGTTCGTGACGCAGGTGGTGCGTCGCGCTGCATTCAAAAAAGAGGGAGTATTCAAGATCCCGCCTAGAAATTCTAAGGGTTCGTGACGTAGGTGGTGCGTCGCGCTGCATTCAAAAAAGGGGAGTATTCAAAATCCCGCCTAGAAATTCTAAGTGTTCGTGACGCAGGTGGTGCGTCGCGCTGCATTAAAAAAAGGGGGAGTATTCAAGATCCCGCCTAGAAATTCTAAGTGTTCGTGATGCAGGTGGTGCGTCGCGCTGCATTCAAAAAAGGGGGTGTATTCAAAATCCCGCCTAGAAATTCCAAGTGTTTGTGATGCAGGGTGTGCATCGCGCCGCATTAAAAAAAGAGGGGGAGTATTCAAGATCCCGCCGAGAATTCTAACTGTTTGCGATGCATGGGGTGCGTCACGACGCATGGTGTGTATCACGCCGCATGTGGTGTGTCACGATGCATGATCTGCGTCGCAACGCACCTCTTACATAACCATACATGACAAAGTATAGAAAATATCACAAAAAAGACGTAGAGGAACAACGAACATACTACAAGTGAAACACAACTCAACGCAACAACTCCAAGTGAAACAAGCATGCATGGCATAGGACAACATAAGGCAAACAACTATACATCACCGACAGCACTTTGCAATCACAAAGGAGACAAACTCACAAGGAAAGTATAGAGAAGCAAAACTGGTCCGGTCTAACGAACCACCACCGGAACCACCTCCCGCCGCCCCGAAAAACGGCTAGGCCACCGCCATGGCCACGCCAATGATGTTGGCAAAAATGAGGAGGAAGAAGAGATAAGCATTTTCTTATAAAAAGGAAGAATGGATAGTCTTTTGTGAGATTAAATCACAACCGTCCATTTCAACACATGTTGGAAAAATTGCTAAGGAATGGAGGTAACACAACAAGTTTAATTTTGTTATCATCTGATGTCATGTATTTGAAAGCATCTAGATATGAAAAAATGGCCAAGGTATGAAATCCTCCATACAGTGTTGTCTCTCCATTTATGACCTAAAATGGACAAAGCATGCTACATGTATAGTAACTCGTATTGGAACACATGCCATGTTACTCATGATAGAATCATATACAAAACCATACTCCAACGTGCCCAGCACAAAACATTTTTTCGGAACAGCATTTTGGACATGTTTGCATAGAAATCCCACGATTGCATGACATTTCAGATATGTTAGTATCGAAATTCCACGTTTATATTTTCACCATGTTATCATTAAGATTCCATGTTTACATGCATTTATGACATTCGCAACAAGTTTACAATCTCGACATAGTTACTGTTACTGTGAAAGTGTCTAACACTTAGAATTTTGCTAAAAAACACATGAGGAAAAACATGTATAAGCACATATGTGACCACCACATATTTTTGTTATATCCGTACTGATAATTTTGACTATGATAGTTACAACAGACAGGATGGACAAAAAAACGATCCAGCAAACAAAAGAGACACAACGTCGTCAAAAGAGGTAACATGTATCAAGCGGGATCAATTTGGGTGTCTATCCCGTTTAAAATAGAGTCAATAAACGGTTTAACCATTGCTTGACTCGGGGGAAAATGATGGATATACACCCACCTTGACCCGCTTCGACCCGACTTAATTACTGCACGGACCCAAACACGTTTCCAAACCGAAAATTGAAAAACCCGAACTCAAAAAAGCATACCAATTAAAGACCGGGCGAAGGAAAATTCGCCCGGCAAAAAGGAACAAGTTCGGTTAGGGAGCCCCTAACCAAACGTTTTTTGCCCAGGAGGCCTCCCCCCGGGCCACGCTGTTTCCGAACCCTCCCAAAAGATATCATCGATCACTCCGATGTTTAGCGAGGCCTAATTCCGCTTTACCTTAATTACATGATTAACTGACTAATTTCACGATTAGCAAACTAATGACCAAGAGGTCTATAAATAGAGGCCTTTGCCATTCATTTTAAAGGGGTGGCCAAGTTGAATTTTGCTCTAGCTTCTCTCTAGACATTTTCTCTCTCTAGCAAATTCTAATTTAGGTATCGGAGTGGATTCACCGAGCACCCCCCATGTGCTCGGTAATCCCTTTTGCAGGTGAACGTGGAAAAGAACCTGAACTCGAAGTTGAGAAATAGAGATCCAGCAAGACATTTTTATAGGTTTACGAACAAGAAGAGCTATCCGGGAGCTAAGGACAGCATTATAGGAGAAGCATCCGTACAGGTCCACGAGGATCAGCACAATTCTGTCGGGTACCGACCAATTGGTTCACGCAAAACTGAACCGATTGGAAGCGTGTCCCAATAGTCAGTATATTTGTTACCCTATTTAAGATATTGACAATAAATATATATATATATATATATATATGTTGAGGTCGATTCCACCTGGGACACCTCGGGCTGCTCTTCGCGAACGGGCTGGATGTGCACGCCGGTACGGTCTCCCGTCAGCACGTCACGATCCACGATCCGCGAACCTCGATCCTCGAACCCCGAACTTGGCTTTGGCTCCAATCTCGGTCTCCTACACGTCGGGTCCTGCAAAACGGGCAATAACCAGCATGGAGAGGGGAGGGGTGGCGCTGGTTGAGCCCTCTCTGATGCTTAAGTCATAATCTAAAGAGAGGTCAGAGCACAAATAGCCAATTTGGGAGAGTTTCTAGTTTAGTTAAGTTCTTGTTCAAATGAGAGGTCTAGGTCCCTATTTATAGGAAACGCGAGAACCGTACCCGGCTTTATGTGGTTCAATGCCGGCTTAAAGGAAAACGCTTACCGACATCGAGGTTGGCTATGTGCGCACTGACTTCTCATACTTAGTAAAAATAATAGGGGTAAGCTCGCAGTGCTAGGGGTAAGCGCGCAGTACTAGTCGGCAGTCCGGACCATGTCGACATCCGACATGGTCCGGATTGCCGGGCAAAACGGACTAGTCCGGACTGTCAAGGCAATCCGGAAGTCCCGGTCCGGGTGCTGCGCGCATCCAGACCGTTTTGACCCGGGGTGACCGCGGTAAAATCCGTTTGTGGTTCTGACGTGTTTGCGAGGTCCGAAACGTAAATACGAACCCGAATTGGACAGATATTCAACAATATATATATATTATATTGAAAGCCGAATTTTGCATATATATATATATATATATATATATATTGTTGATTGATTTAATCTTATAGATAGAATCTTAGCAATAAATATATATATGTTTGTATTTGGTCCGAAATATATATATATATATATATATATATATATATATATATATATATATATATATATATATATATTTTTTTTTAATATTGGAAACTATTTTATATAGTTAATGTTACTTGGTGGCAGTGTTATCAGAACCGGACCAGACCGGTGGTCCGACCGCGGTCGGACCGGAACTGGATCCCTCCACGGTCTGGTTTGCTTATTTCCGGAGGATGTAAGCGAACCCGGTTCTGAAGTCCGATTTTCACCGAACCGGCCGGTTTTGGGCGAACCAGGCGGTTCGCCGGTTCTGACTCTTTTCATTAAAAAAAAAATTAGGGTTAACTTATAGAGAGGCAGACCCCGGTCCGGACTAAAACCTACAGAAGGGTTAACTTACAAAGAGGCTCTTCAAATCTGCATTTTTTTTACTAAAACCGGTCGGACCCGGTTCGGACCGGGTCCGACCGGCCGAACCGGGAACCGGTGGCCCTGCCGGTTCAGGCCCCGGTCCGGTTCTGATAACACTGCTTGGTGGTCAAGTTAATTAATTTTGGACTTTAAAACCATACTTAGGCCACAAGTAAACATTTCGGCCCAACCTTTTAAATTTTAATTATTAGGCCGGTCCAATATGTTAAACCGGGATGAAATAAAACTGAACCGGATTTTCTCAATCGGTTTGACCTATTCGGGTCGGGTCAGAGCGGGGTAATTAAGTGGATCTAACGGAACCGATTTTGAGTGTTAAACCGAACCGAACCCTATTTTCTTGGAATGGTTCAGACCGAACCAAATTTTAAAATTAAAAACCGGACCGAACCGGATTTTTCCGGTCAGGACCGGATTTTCTGAGCCGAACCGGACCAAAGCGGATTAAAATTGACTGAACCGGACCGAGTTTTCAAAACCAAATTCAAGTCAATTAAAATAGATAGGTCAACTTTTAAAATACAAACCTTCTACTGTTACATGAATCCGGTTTTCATTTCATCCGGGAAAAGCCATTTTTTTCTAAACAATGTCTTTGTCATTTGATCCAGTAGCCTTCTGTTAGATAGGAACAGATTTGATAAATACTGATAACTCTCAGATGGAGTATTAGAACGGAAAAATCCATTAGATAATGAACTATTGGTTATAAGCCATCTAAGAGGAAGAGGATGAGCTTCAAGATGAAGAGGATGAGCTTCCATATGAAGAGGATGAGATTCAAGAGGAAGAGGATGAGCTTCAAGAGGAAGAGGATGAGCTGCTTCAAGATGAAGAGGATGAGCTGCTTCAAGATGAAGAGGATGAGCTGCTTCAAGATGAAGAGGAGGAGCTTCAAGATGAAGAGGAGGAGCAGATATTGTATAACAGTTCGGTTTTCCGCAATTTTTTCCATTGTTTTTGAACCTCTAAATGGACTACACAGTGCTCATAGGGTTGCTAACCTTTATGCCTTGTTTCGATTATGGGGATGGATCTCGGATATACATGTTTTTGGGACTGGATTAATTAGTGGGCTGAATTGCAATTGTTTATTATTCAATATTTATTTATGCATGGTTAGAACTGTTGTCTTGACTAAGTCAAGCTAGCTGGATATTGCATGTTGTGGGCGGAGCCCTGGTTAAATATATGGTATGCGCACTAGGATAAACATGTTGTGATGGTTGAAAATGCCTAGGATTCATTTCTAGAAGTTTGCGTAATTGAATATAAGCATGAATTGCAAATCAGCCCCTAATGCTTAAAATTATTTTAAAATCAAAAACCAGTCGCCAAATATGTATGATTGATGTGAATGTTACATGTTTGACACGTATGCTAGAATGTTGAGGATGTAGTTGAATTTGATGATTTACTTGGAAGTAGAATTGTGAATGCAAGCATGAGTTCCTCGGAACATTAGACGCATGACGCGTAAGCATGTGTGTGTGGTATGATGAATGTTACTGGCATATGATAATTTACATGGATAGTAGAATTATGTATGCATGAGTGAATTCATCGGAATGATTTTCCAAAACAAAAAGGGCCTTGGGAAAGCCAAGATTGGGTATGCTTATTTTAAAATTCTCGTTCCGGCAATTTGCGATTAAAACCGTTTTAAGAGACTGGTCTATTGGATAGAAGACGACGATAATGTGAACTCTTTCACAGCCATCTTCCATTGGTTTGCTGGTGGTTGGTTGGTTTAGATGAATGAGGAATCGTTATTTGTCGGATTCAATCTTAATAGATATCTGGTGTATGCAATTCTTTCTCAAAATGTTATTGCCTCCCTGATTATGCATAATCATCGATGTGTTAGTATGAATTGGTTGATTTTGTGCGATTCGGTATTTCTCGCAATCTTGATGGTGTGGATCATGATGAATAAAAGGAGTACGTGTTGAGCTCTCTACTACGATTCCGAAAAGTGGAGAGGACAACTACAGATGAATATAGCTGTATGATTTTGACAATGAGAGACGAATGTAATAATTTGTTTCACCAATCATGGGAGTAGATTCTTTGATGATCTGAATGCATATGTGGTGATACATTCAACCTTGGTAAAAGGGGGTTGAAGAAGACTTCAATTGCAACCAGGCAATGTTGCAGCTTAGTATCCCTTTGCATCCGTCTCGGTGGAAGCAAGGATGCAAAAGCTAAACGTTTCGGTTGAACGTGATGGTCTTCTCTCTTTCCATGGACGCTGGTGTAAAAGCCACTCAAGACCTTCACAATGAAAGGTCAACATGGAAATGATGTATATGGTTTTCTGATGTTGATAGGACTCAATAACCTTGATCCTAATAAAGTACAGTAACCACAACAGTAAAAGGGAAACCTTCTCTGCTCACCATACTGGATTCGAAAGAAATCAACCATGATCCGCATATTATAGAGATAACTGACCTAAGGTCATATACGATAATCCGTTGGGCTAAACCATGTTGATAAAGTGCGTCTCTAGTACGCAGCGTAGTCAAGTGTATGAAGCTGTAAAACGTTTTATACAGACAAAGATCATTTGATGTAATTCACTTGTGAATTACTCAGATGTGATGATCAACATGACTTAAAGTTCTCGACTATCTATGTGACAATCATGGATCGAATACGCGATCTTCATATCAAGAACCCTAACATTGTCATTTATCATTTATCATACAGATTTATTCGAAATGTGATCTACTTCTCAAAATTAATCGACCCGGTTAAACAGGATCGATCCGAAACGAAATTTCGGCCAGGTTAAAGTGGTCGAATAAAACGAAACGATTCACGTACTCCGTCATTTCAGTCGGGAAACTGAACTGAACATACACATCAATTGCGTAGCTAGATCAAAAGATTTAGTATTTCTTATTTGTTAGTACTCCATTGAATGAATTAAACTGTAATGATGATCATGTTTGAAACCGATTGGATTAAATTGAATTATATTCAGAAATGAAATTTAACCAAGGGTTAAAACCCAGATTAAATTGCGCCTTGCGCATGTGGACCTCGATAGACGGAACAAATCGTTTCATAAAATGAGTTTAACAATGAAGTGTTTGTATGATGATGTGCTGAATTTTCGTTTGCATTCCTTCGGAAACAACTTACTGATAACATTTACATCGGTAAGAAGTAGGCTTCGGAAGCTACCACAACCTTGTAAAAGTATCAACTGACGCATAAGGTGAAAACCTAAAATTCTCAGTTCAGAGATGGGTTAAAATCTCTGAGATAAGTTAGAAAACGAAGAAGGATGAAGTCGGTTAAAAGATTTTCCTTCCGTAAGCCTTGAACGATAAGTCAGGCTAGGCATTCAAGTTAAAACACACACTTCAAGAAGCACAGTTTGTATATACATAATGTTGAAGTCATTCTATCAAAAGTTCCCTAGATGATGAAAGATGATTCACATAAATGTAAAACTGTGGTCCATTGATATCAGTTAAGTACGTTGCCATTATAGCTGAAAGGGTGATAATGAGTTAAATCATATAACCATGCAAGATTAATTTTCGCAATAAACACGTATTTAGGAAAAGAGTAAGTCAGTTACTCTTAGAAAATACCTGTTTACAGCTTGGTTTATAAAATGGTGCTGTGATCGAACATGAGACATTACATCACTAAGAGAACGAATTTTCAAAATGTATGAAAAGTTTCAATCAACGTAGTCATGATCAGAACGGAGCAGAATAACAATGACAATCAGGTCCCACTTAATTCGAGTGGGAGAGATTTGAACCAGCAACTCAAGTGAATGATATGGTAAATGATAATGGGAACATTTTCATAATAAATCCAGTGGGAGGAATAAACTCCTTCCACACGAAATCACTGTTGCTGCTAAGACGAATCAAGTTGAACCTGATGGTCATATAGCTAAACCAGGAATGACACAACTACCTAAACTACCCATTGTTTCCAGTGGGAGTGGACCAACCATACTTGGTTCCAGATCCTAGTGATCAAGGAATGCATCTTGGAAGTAAAACCCCGAGACCAAGAGGTTGTCATAGGAAATTTGTAAGTCAAGGTCCTAGGAATGCTCTTGTTCCCAATAAAGACAATGCTCCGATAAGAAGCATTGTTCCGAGTGGGAGGATCGTTCCCAATAGAAATGATGCTACGATAAGAAGCATTATTCTGAGTGGGAGAAAAGATCAGACTAATAAATGGGACTCATAATGCCTAGACGAGAGTCAAAGGCAAGAATCCCATTGAGTAAGGTGAAAACCACGCTCAAACTGTTGAAAAGCATTGGAAAGACCTCAAGTGGAGAAATGGAGGAAAATAATAAATGAGAGATATCGCCTAAATGAAAGCCATTATAGTCTACAGTTGATTTACCTGCTAACAACAGGGGCGCAAGGATAAGGTGAACCCTGGAGTACGGCTCACCACTGATGGAAAAGGTCGAACAACCCGATTTATTGCGAAAGGACTTACCCGATTCACGGAGTGGACTTTGATAAGAGAAACTCACTGACTGTGCGTAAAACCACGGTTAGGGACATTAATGGTCCTAGTCGCAAGTCTCGATCTCGAGCTGCACCAAATGGATGTTAAGAATGCACTCCTCCACGAAAACCTGGTGGAAGAGATCTACATGGAGCAACCAGAGGGTTTCATTACTATTGGTAACGAACGTAAATTTTGTAAACTCCAAAGGTCCATCTACGGTCTTAAACAGTCACCTCGACAAGGTACCGCAGACTCCACGAGGAAATAGTAGGAAACGGATTTGTGAATATTCACGAGGATCCGTCTGTGTATTATAAGACCTCCGGGTCCAAGTATGTCATATTAACCTTATACATGGACGACATACTCATTGCTGCAAACGACATGAGTTTCATGAATAAGTCAAAGTCCTGGTTAACATCTGTATTTAACATGAAAGACATGGGAGAGGCCACGTATATCTTAGGCATTAAAATTGCTAGAGATCGGGCTACTCAGAAATTGTGTCTGTCTCAAGAAGCCTATATCAACAAGCTATTGAAAAGGTTCAAATTACAGGATGCCAAACCCGTGGATACGCCGGTGGTATTTGGGTGCGCACTGTCAAAACGTGACGACCCCAAGAACCTGGTAGAACGCGAACAGATGAAGTCTGCAGAATATTTAAGCATGGTTGGTAGTTTGATATACGCCATACAATACACCCATCCGGATATCTGTTATATCGTGGGCCTAGTAGCAAGTTTCCAATCAGATCCTGGCTATCAACATTTAAAGGCTATAAAACGAATAATTCGTTATCTGAAAGGTACAACCGACTATGCTCTGTGCTATGAGGGCGGGAAGTTAGAATTGACCGGTTACAGTGACGCCGACCATGGTGGCGATCCCGATGATCGTAAGTCCACCACAGGGGGAGTGTTCCTCCTTGCTAAAGCAGCCATTTCATGGACGAGCAAGAAGCAAACCTGTGTCACGCTGTCAACGATGAAATCAGAATTCGTAGCTCTCTCTAAGAATGCACAGGAAGCAGTCTGGCTGAAAAGGCTTCTTACTGCGCTGCTTAATGGTGACGTCGAGAGTAAACCTGTGAAGGTGTTCTCTAACAGTTAGGCAGCCATTGCGGTAGTTAAGAATCCGAAGTACCATAGTAGGACCAAACACATTAATGTGAAATATTTTTATGCTAAATCTATGGTAGAAGACAGTATAATCACTATGGAATAGTTGTCCACTGATAATATGATTGCGGACACATTAACTAAGCCACTACGCAGAGAGATATTGAAAAGCATGTAAAACTGCTTGGATTGCGTAGGGCCTAGAAATGGCATGTATCTGTGATAACATTTTGATATTAGAAAGTTACATTTTGTAAGCGAAAGAATTGCAACCGAGTTTATGATCAATCAACGTCATAATGTTTTGATTACATCAGATTTACGATCTATAAACTAAGTCGTAGGAGGACGCAATCCTTTGCCAAACTATGTCGAATGTGGGCCTTACCTAGTCACACAGGTACGGTCGTCTTGTGGAGGAGGGAGGCCTCTACCAAACAAGACCGGCTAAGAGTCAGGGGGATAAACCTGATTAAGCGAGACGATTATCTTTGTTTCGAAGTAACTCGACGTGATCTTCGTTTCGCATATCGCCTTGATGAACTTCGTTCGTCATTTAACCACATTCTGGGCCAGATGAGAATCCGTGATAGCATGATTGACATATCCCTTTCCTGTCAACCCAAAATGTTCAGGTATGCTATCAACGTGTGCTTCATACTACGCGTGCCACGTCCGACCACGGGGTCACAACTCGGTTGTGCTAGGAAGGAATGCTCGTGATTCTGGCGGGCGTAAACTTCTTCACCTCGAGCATGTGATTGATCTCAGGAGTCTTATGAAGAGGCACGCGAAGTATCCTCACGGTCTCATAACTCATACCTAAGGTCAGGCTCAATGCTCACTTCCCGGCGTACGCGCGTAGTGCTGAACAAAAAGGCCCAGTGACCACATCTTGGAAACCGGTTGTGTTTGACTAAGGGTATGAGCGATGGGGATGGTCAAGTACACCTGTAATTCACCGATTCTTGTATTCACTAGGTGGCCACCAGTCGGATATTAGTTGAAGGCTGTGAATACTTGTACGGATGCCTTGGAGAAGTGTTCTTATGTGGAAACTAGGAAAATGGAGAATTATCACTTGACCTAGGATACAACGGGGTACAATATATAAATGTTGTTTATAACAGGTTGATTAGAGAAAATGGAATCAACGTTCCGCGGGCGCTACAATACTCCTAGCAGATGAGTAGCACGATGCCCGTCGTATCCGCCGGTCGCACGGCAAACCTCGTATGAACTATTCGGAAGCATGGAGCAGATCAAAAGGGAGAAATGTTGATGCGGATTTGGACAACAATACATTAACAGGCACCCTCCTATTCCGGCAAGTGGGAGGTGTAAGCATATGGTGATGGGCGCCGTAATTGGTAGCCCATAATATGTATAGTTTACCTAATGAACTTGGGTAAATGTCACATTAAGGTAATAGGGCTAGACCCAAATCCCAATTGACATGGGAGACCTAAAATTGGGCCTCCCCAATTACATAGGCCGGCCGAAATGTTTAGTGGAGGTAAAGTGGACTTTTTTTCACTTTACTCCTCCTATAAATAAGAGGTGTTAGGGAAATTTTAGGGTTAATCACAATTCCCTCACAGGAGTGTTTTAGACAGAAAAACCCTCCTCCCACACCAAGGTGTTTCGGCCGAACATATCACTCACCAAGGGTGTGCCAAATTTCTTTCGAGCAAACTCTCTAGAGATCTGTCCCCGTGCCAAGAATCGATCAGAGGCTTTGCTGTGGAGCTTGCACCACGTAGGGCTTCTCTAACAAGATCCTATGCGGGTCCCGACCGGAGGATCGTGAACTCCCTCCAGAGAAGATCTTGGGTCTACGGATCATCTTAAAGGTATGTGTGAAACTTCCGCTGCTTAATTGATATTACTATCACATACCATATTTTAAGTATCCGTAGTGATTACTCCCTGTAATCTAACAGCCATTACATCGGTGGGTGTTCGGTTGGTCTTGGAACCTAGCTGCGGTGGTTAGTGATGATGGGTATTGCCGATTCCGAGCTGCAGTGGTCGGTGATGATGGGTATTGCCGATTCCGAGCTGTGGTGGTGCTGATTCCGAGCTGCGATGGTCGTGTGGTCGGTGACGATCTCAGTCGCGTTCTCTACTTCACTTCTCACAAAAACCCTATTCTTTCATCTTAGTCGCGACTATCTTGTCCTCCGTGAGATTTTTTTTTTAATATATAAACATTGTTCGGTTAGGTCATAGACTCCATGGACCATAACGGTCCCATACCGAAATAAGTCCAGGACCGATAAGGACCGATAAGACAAGTCCAATGGACTCGGCCCTGAAATGGACGGGTCCTTATATGTTCGATCCTGGACCGGTCCTGGACCTGGACCGGTCTTAAAGACCTTATCTCTACCACCTCTCAAATTTCTCCCCACTGAACAACCATGTCATTTGAGCATCCATTTCACCCAATATCTGTTTGACAGCTGCCATGTCACCTCTCTGGGCTGCCAAGTGCAGCTCGGTGTCATTGTGGCAACCCGTCACCTGCTTTACATACTTGGTCTTCCCCAATTGATTGATTCTCTTCCATGAATTCGACAAAACCAGAGCTTTACCAGAATTCGATACGGATATGGGTTAGATATAGTATATGGGTCTTAATATTATAATAATGAGGGAAAAAAGTAGAATGTGATAGTTTGTGGGTGAAGGGGTAATTAAGGGTTAGTTGTTGAGGAGCTTACGTCTCTCTATCTCTACATCTATGATCTAATCTTCTTAAATCTCCCATTCTCCGATCCTAATCTATCCACCTTCTATTCTATCGATTGGTTTCGTATCATTGGTATCAGAGCCGATCTATCCTCGGTTGTGGTAATCTTTGTACGATTTCGGCCATTTTCAACTCCGACCACCACCTATCTCGCCGATTCCACTCGTTTCGACCACCACTTATTCCGCGAGAGGTAATTGCTGCATCTCTGCTCTATACTGCTGCTGCTATACTGTTTCTACTGCGATTGGGGTTGTTTGTTGGTGCAATTTACGTGTTTCTAGTGTATTTTCTTAAGTGTGAAATCAGCGCCCCCAAGGTGTTCGATAAAATTCGTAAGAGATATATTTGAGCAATATTGGAATCTATTGAATTGAAGTTCAACAATGTATGTGCTTTCTGAAGATTGGATTGATCAAGATAAAGTGAGGGATTCAAGTCCTATTCTTCTTGTTCAAATCAATGATGCTCCCATACCCATTTCAGATGAATTTCTATATGAAATATTCTCATGATTTGGAGTGGTTCAACGAACTGGAATTTCCGCAGAATCATACTTCAGATTTCTTGTTCAATTTGAATATCTTTGTGCTGCTATTTTCGCAAATTGGGATTTACATGGGCAAAGATTGGATGATGAATATGAGGATTATGGTGTATTTGATATCAAGTAATTTCATCGTATTATGGAAGCTAATGAAGAAACCAAGGCTCAATTTTTGCCAATGTGGAATAATTACATACATATGTTGAAGTTGCCTTTCCTATGAGCCAAGGCCACCAAGATGCTGATGTCGAAGATGAAAAGAAAGAAGAAGATCAACTGTCAGAGAAGATTAACTTTGTTGGAGAGGATGCTAAGGAGTTTGGTTTAAGCAACATTATAACACCTTCTGAGAAAGGCACCTTTGATCTTGAATTGGTTGATTTTATTTCGGGACCACGAAACTTGCTCAGTTATGATCCATTTTGGATGGCCACACTTGACTCCACAATCGAAGCTCGACAACGCCGTATGCTCATGGGTTTGCTTTTCACTTGCAACAATGAGTTGTTTCCTAATTCGATAACACAAAGGCATTTGAAGATTGTACTCAAATGTGAACATGTATTCTTGGGGAGAGCAATGATTCGGGATTATGATGGATTCAACGGTACCGGAGATTCTCAGGTAGCATTCACCTTCATATGGTCACTTTTCTGAGATTATGACGGCTTCAACGGCCTGGGATTCTTTTATGTTGCATCTGATTTGGTTTTGGCTCTTCTTCGGGACTACGGCAGATTTAATGGTCCTGGACACACCTTGAGGACAAGGTGTCTTCAAGGGGTGGGATATGATATGGGTTAGATATAGTATATGGGTCTTAGTATTATAATAATTGGGGGAAAGTAGTAGAATGTGATAGTTTGTGGGTGAAAGGGTAATTTAGGGTTAGTAGTTTATATATATGTTATGGGTGGGTGAAGAGAACAAGTATGGAAAATATGAATGAATGTTGAGGAGCTTAGCTCTCTCTATCTCTACATCTATGATCTAATCTTCTTGAATCTCCCATTCTCCGATCCTAATCTATCCACCTTCTATTCTATCGATTGGGTTCGTATCATTGGTATCAGAGCCGATCTATCCTCGATTGTGGTAATCTTTGTACGATTCCGACCATTTTCAACTCCGACCACCACCAATCTCGCTGATTGCACTCGTTCCGACCATCACTTATTCCGCTAGAGGTAATTGCTGCATCTCTGCTCTATAATCCTGCTGCTATACTCTTTCTGCTGCGATTGGGGTTGTTTGCTGGTGCAATTTATGTGTTTCTAGTGTAATTTCTGAAGTGTAAAATCAACGCCCCCAAGGTGTTCGATAAAATGCCTAAGAGATATATTTGAGCAATATTGGAATCTATTGAATTGAAGTTCAACAATGTATGTGTTTTCTGAAGATTGGATTGATCAAGATAAAGTGAGGGATTCAAGTCCTATTCTTCTTGTTCAAATCAATGATGCTCCCATGCCAATTTCAGATGAATTTCTATATGAAATATTCTCATGATTTGGAGTGGTTCAACGAATTGGAATTTCCGCGGAATTATACTTCAGATTTCTTGTTCAATTTGAATCTCTTTGTGCTGCTATTTTTTCAAAGTGGGATTTACATGGGCAAAGATTGGATGATGAATATGAGGATTATGGTGTATTTGATATCAAGTATTTTCATCGTATAATGGAAGCTAATGAAGAAACTAAGGCTCAATTTCTTGCCAGTGTGGAAGAATTACATACAGATGTTGAAGTTGTCTTTCCTATGAGACAAGGCCACCAAGATGCTGATGTCGAAGATTAAAAGAAAGAAGAAGATCAACTGTCAGAGAAGATTAACTTTGTTGGAGAGGATGCTAAGGAGTTTGGCTTGAGCAACATTATAACACCTTCTGAGAAAGGCACATTTGATCCTGAATTGGTTGATTTTATTTCGGGACCACGAAACTTGCCATTTTGGATGGCCACACTTGACTCCACAATCGAAGCTCGACAACGCCGTATTCTCATGGGTTTGCTTTTCACTTGCAACAATGAGTTGTTTCCTAATTCGATAGCTCAAAGGCATTTGAAGATTGTACTCAAATGTGAACATGTATTCTTGGGGAGAGCAATGATTCGGGATTATGATGGATTCAACGGTACCGGAGATTCTCAGGTAGCATTCACCTTCATATGGTCACTTGTCCGAAATTATGATGGCTTCAACGGCCTGGGATTCTTTTACGTTGCATCTGATTTGGTTTTGGCTCTTCTTCGGGACTATGACGGGTTTAATGGTCCTGGACACACCTTGAGGACAAGGTGTCTTTAAGGGGTGGGCTATGATATGGGTTAGATATAGTATATGGGTCTTAATATTATAAAAAATGGGGGAAAGTAGTAGAATGTGATAGTTTGTGGGTGAAAGGGTAATTTCGGGTTAGTAGTTTATATATATGTTATGGGTGGGTGAAGAGAACAAGTATGGAAAATATGAATGAATGTTGAGGAGCTTAGCTCTCTCTATCTCTACATCTATGATCTAATCTTCTTGAATCTCCCATTCTCCGATCCTAATATATCCACCTTCTATTCTATCGATTGGGTTTGTATCATTGGTATCAGAGTCGATCTATCCTCGGTTGTGGTAATCTTTATACGATTTCGACCATTTTCAACTCCGACCACCACCCATCTCGCTGATTTCACTCGTTCCTACCACCACTTATTCCGCTAGAGGTAATTGCTGCATCTCTGCTCTATACTGATGCAGCTATACTGTTTCTGCTGCGATTGGGGTTGTTTGCTAGTGCAATTTCTGTGTTTCTTGTGTAATTTCTGAAGTGTAAAATTAGCGCCCCTAAGGTGTTCGATAAAATGCCTAAGAGATGTATTTGAGCAATACTGGAATCTATTGAATTGAAGTTCAACAATGTATGTGTTTTCTGAAGATTGGATTGATCAAGAAAAAGTGAGGGATTCAAGTCCTATTCTTCTTGTTCAAATCACTGATGCTCTCATGCCCATTTCAGATGAATTTCTATACGAAATACTCTCACGGTTTGGAGTGGTTCAACGAATTGGAATATCCGCAGAATCATACTTTAGATTTCTTGTTCAATTTGAATCTCTTTGTGGTGCTATTTTTGCAAAGTGGGATTTACATGGGCAAAGATTGGATGATGAATATGGGGATTATGGTGTATTTGATATCAAGTATTTTTATCGTATAATGGAAGCTAATGAAGAACCCAAGGATGAATTGCTTGCCAATGTGAAAGAATTACATACAGATGTTGAAGTTGTTTTTCCTATGAGCCAAGGCCACCAAGATGTTGATGTCGAAGATGAAAAGAAAGAAGAAGATCAACAGTCAGAGAACATTAACTTTGTTGTAGAGGATGCTAAGGAGTTTGGCTTGAGCAACATTATAACACCTTCTGAGAAAGGCACCTTTGATCTTGAATTGGTTGATTTTATTTCGGGACCACAAAACTTGCTCAATTATGATCCATTTTGGATAGCTACACTTTACTCCACAATCGAAGCTCAACAACGCCGTATGCTCATGGGTTTGCTTTTCACTTGCAACAATGAGTTGTTTCCTAATTCGATAACTCAAAGACATTTGAAGATTGTACTCAAATGTGAACATGTATTCTTGGGGAGAGCAATGATTCAGGATTATGATGGATTCAACGGTCCCGGAAATTCTAAGGTACCTTCATATGGTCACTTGTCCGAGATTATGATGGCTTCAACGGTCCAAGACTATGACGGGTTTAATGGTCCTAGACACACCTTGAGGACAATGTGTTTTTAAGGGGTGGGCTATGATATGGGTTAGATATAGTGTGGGTCTTAATATTATAATAATGGGGGGAAAGTAGTAGAATGTGATAGTTTGTGGGTGAAAGGGTAATTAAGGGTTAGTTGTTTATATATATATATGTTATGGGTGGGTGAATAGAACAAGTATGGAAAATATGAATGAATGTTGAGGAGCTTAGCTCTCTCTATTTTTACATTTATGATCTAATCTTCTTGAATCTCCCATTCTCTGATCCTAATGTATCTACCTTCTATTCTATCAATTGGGTTCGTATCAGATACAACCAAGGAATTGCTTGAATTTGATAGGACGAAGCTCGGGGTTGGAGTTGCAGATGATGTTGGCGATGCTGTTACTATAGCAGCTGTACGGTCAAGGAGTGTGAGAGGTTTTAGGTTTAGCTTTGGGCCAAAACATTTTCCACTGCCCTAGGCCCCTATCCCTTCTCCACATCATGCTTCCCTTCTTCTAGGGCAAAAATGTGCAATCAACAGATACCAAATGGCATTTTACATTCATCAGTAAAGTTAAATTAGATCATTCAACACAAGAATCTAAGTTACGAAGAACGAAATTTGTTCACTCCCACAATCTTCATATCAGAGTCATGAGAAGCATGTAATGAATTGAATAAACAATTTTCTATTTTTTGTCATCGGGAGATGAATTGCGGCGCAAACGGGATCGCGATTGAATCGTACGACGAAGTTCTTCGAGATTGAACGAGTTGGGTAACTGAGGAAAGCAATGTGTGCCTGTCTCGGGCCCCAATGAAGGATTTTGATGAGACTGTTGAAGTTAAGGAGGTGATAAGCGTAGCATGGTGGAGGGGCAGAGGCTCAGAAGATCGAATCAGAGAGTGAGTCGATGAAGGGGAAAATTCGAGGAGAAGAAGAGATGATGTATTTTTTTATTCACCAGGGGTAGTATTGGGATTTATTTATTTTATTGGGTCACATGCTAAGCACGTGACCAAATTCCGTCACATTTAACAGCAAAAATTGACGGAGACCTCTTATATCAACAAAACTGAAACTTCAGACCTCTTATAATAACATTTTAAACTTTAGACCTCAACGGTTAACATATGTCATTATTCAGACATTTCATAAGTTATTGACCCTATATATAAAGCACAAGTTAATTGCTAAGGTTTTTGTTAATATAATATTTTATTCTGCTTAGTATTCGTGTACATTGAGCATTACTCTTGTATAGTGCCTGTTGAGATCGTTTCCACTTGGGATATCTCGAACTGCGCTTCACGGACCTCGATCCTCAATCCACGAACTAACTTGGCTCCTACTTCGATCCTCGAACTAACTTTGATCTCTGTCTCAATCTTCTATACGCCAGGTCCTGCAGAGCGGGCGATAACCAGCATGGAGAGGGGGGTGGTGCTGGTTGTGCTCTCTCCGATGCTAAAGTCAGAGTTTTAGAGAGAGAAAGTTTAGAGAGAGGTCAGAGCACAAATAGTAAATTCTCCAGAGTTTCGAGTTAACCCCCTACAATGGGAGGTCTAGGCCCCTATTTATAGGAAACCTGAGAACTGTGCCTTGTTTGATGTCGGTTTAGAGGAAAACGCTTACCGACATCGAGGTTGGCTATATGCGCACTAACTTCTCATACTTAGTAAAAACAGGGGTAAACGCGCAGTATTAGTCGGTAATCCGGACCGGTCCGGATTGCCTTATGGCAATCCGGAGGTCCCAGGTCCGGGTGCGACGCGCATCCGGACCGTATTGACCCGAGGTGACTGCGGTAAGATCCTTTGTGGTTCTAGCGTGTTTGCGAGGTCCGAAATGTAAATATGAACCCGAATTGGGCAGATATCAAACACTTGCCCCCGAGTCAAGTAGCCGTTCAAAACCCATGCTTGACTCTATTTAAGATAGGATATTCGTCCAATTCAGGTTCGACACTGACCTCAGGGGTGGCCTGTTTGTCAATCGAGTACACGGAGTACATATTCGTCCATATTTATTTTTCCGATGAACGTACATAATCTATTCACAAGGTTAGCGTAACAGACGGTATACATATAACAATGTGCAGTTAACGACTTATTCATAATAACATGCAATAAGCGAAATACTTGTGATAATAAGTAATCATGCAATGCGGTGTCATCTTGGTACGTGACGTGAACGTGTAACATGATGTTAACATGGAGATGGCGACATAGTACATGGATGATGTAATTGCGCAGTAAGCAAAATACTTAGAGCAATAAAAATTGGAGAGCATGCTTGTCAACATGAAGCATGATGTAAACATAGTATATGATGTAAGCATGTAATATGTTGTAAACATGTAACATGATGTAAACATTCAACTCATACATAGATTATAAAAATAATCATATAGCAATCATAAGTTAGCATCATGCACATATAAAAATAATAACATGCATAATAGTCTATACGTACGCAACATGCGATAATGATCGTACGTAGCGCGTCATGCAACATTAAGGAGCATGTATGTAATGCAAGCATAGGAGAGATGTAAATATGCTCATACATGAAACTAGGGACTTGCGCGGAATTAGATATTAGTTTAGTCCTTGGCACATGGTGTAGACACTATTAATGAGAATTAGGAGAGAGAGTAGTCATTAGCTTACATCCTCCCTTGATAGTTTTTCAAGAAGCTCTCCTTGCTTGTTGAAGAAGGAGCTCATGGAGGTGTGAATTAGGAGTAGTCATATCATATTTGACATCGATCAAGGTCTAATCCGGGCAAAGAGGAAACCACGACGGCGCGTGAGAAGGGAGGGGCGGCGCGTGGGTTTGTAGTGGCGGCGCGTGGGTTTCCGGGTGACGGCAAGTAGCAATTCGGGCTTGCTTCGTGTCGGTGAGTCCAATTCCGTACATGGCTGGTCATTTCGTGACTTCGTTTGGCCTTGATTCAATCTTGAAATCACTATGTACCTAGTTACCTTAACATGCATACAAGGTGTTTGATAAAATGCATTAGAATACTTAGCCCCAAATCGGCCAAAATTTTTCTAAGTGCTGAAAATTTTAGAAAAGTGCAAATGAATCGTTATACTTCCCTTATGCATGTTCATTGCCGACATGTTGTTCCATGCCTTAGCCGTTGTTTTAGTATGCTCGATATTGATGATCGTTAGTTGTACGTACATGGCCGTCAATGGTTGTATGTTGGTAATGATAACTTAGGCAATGTATGTTGAGCATCATGTATAGATTGTCGGTCATTGTCTGCAAACATGCTAAAACACTTAGAAAATATTTCAATAATATCTAGTGCTTGTTACCATTGATGTCGTCATATGATTCTTGTCGATCGCCGCCATAGAAACACTTAGAAAATATTTCATAGTAGTTGGTGTTTGCCACTTGATGTACGTTATCCGTCGTCATGCTAGTATATTTGGAGAATGCTCCTAGATAGTTGATTCCATGCCGCCCGCTGTATGTCGACACCTTGTCGTACGTAGATATTTGATAGTACGCTGACAACTTGTAATATGTTGACTGTCATCCTGAGAAAAAACACTTAGAAAATATTTCGCCCTTGTGATCATGTACATTGCGAGCATGAGCTTGATGTCGACATGTAAGTTAATGAGTTGAGAGGTTTGCCCCCCTTGCATGATGGTTGATACTTGTTGCACGAAGACTATTAAGTCATTGCGTACATAGTTATCTCACATGGAGCGTTTATTGCATAGATGTTTGCATAAATGTTTGATGCGTGCTTGTGCACTGATTGGATTGTCGGTTGTACCTTTCAGGATACCACATCTCACTGTCATATTTGCATACTTAGCCTTCTCACAACTGCTAATATGAATAAGTCTTCTATCCCCATTCCGAGAGTGACACTATGTTCAGATACCGATGATGAGCTGGATGTCGACATAGTCGAGCCGGATGTCAACATTATTGAGCTGTTGGATGCTATACCAGGTGTAGGGGCCGAAGTCGTCGCGAAATCTCCCGCTTTCCCCAAAGTCATAAAGGTTAAGGAAACCGGTCTGAGTTACTTCACCAACCAAATTGATGAAGTTATGTTTGACTTATATGCATCATGTTGTGGACTTGATCCAGTGCTAGAAGGTATATTGCCTTATGACGTGTTACCCGACATCCAACAGGGGCGAGTCACCGTACCTCCCGATGACTTGTCCGCAGTTTATACTTCACAAATTAGGGAAGGCTTGCACTTTCCTTATTGTCCTAATTTGATAGACCATTGTCGTTATTATCGAATCTCGCCTTTGTATCTTTCTCCTGCCGGCTTTCGAGTATGGAGTTGTTTCCGGGTGCTGTTTCATAGGCAGTCTTGGCACTACTCCACTACCCTTTTTCGCTGCTTTTATCAGATGTTGTGTCCGGACGTGACGGGACTATGCGGTATGAAGATGCGTTGGCCTAAATTGCAAGATAAGGGTTTCAAGCAACTTGGACTTGGGGATGCCGAGTGGGATTATAGACAGCGACTAGCTGCTCCGGCTGATCGCTCGGGTCTTCATTGGCGACATCATTATTTCTTCGTGTGCGATGTCGGCACAAATTGGGAAGTTGAGAGAGTTGAGAGAGCTGATCCCGCTCCTATCTTCTGCGAGCTTTCTTCGGATGATAAGGAGACTGTGAAGGCTATTTATCGATGTCAGCAAGAGCGCAGTTTCCTTTGTCTACTACGCGCTTCAGAGCAAGAGTTTATTGACGCCGGGATTTTCATACTTTCTTCTGACGGTTTGGTGTTGATAATCTTTATAACATGTATCATGTTGCAATATAGGTCGAACTGATGGAAAAAGCTCGTCTTTGCAGACATCTGATGTTCACGGTAACCCGCCTGTCGGACGGCATGCTCGTACTGCTGCCCCCACTATTCCTGGAGCTTCCGGACATGGTCGCGATAAGGGGATTAAAAGTAAGACACCTTCTTGCATCATTTTTGGACTTGTTAATTTTCCAAGATTTGTTGTCTTCATGTTGCTTTCATTTTCAGGTCACTCTGTACTCGTAACTGAACGCGTTGTTGCCGCTCCTGTCACTAGCGCTCTTCCTAAGAGGTCCGCCACAGGGGCGCGTCCCTTGAGTGATCCCAAGCGCTCCAAACCGAGTGCGACTGTTCCAACTCCTTCTTGAGATAAAGGGAAGAGAGTCGAGAGTCGCACAGTGACGCCTTCTGCCCCCCGGTCGAGGGACCGGCCCGAGGAGGAGCGTTCCTCTCGTCGAGGTACGTGTTGTTTACTTCGACATGTTTCTTTTACTTAGGATTTTTCACTAACATCTTCTTTGTTTTATGTTGACCTTATTGCAGCACTTCCAGGCATCAAGCGTGATGATTTGATCCTATCCGACGGGATAGATGTGTCTGGAGAAGATTGGTCACCTTTCTCCACTGACGGTCTTCACTTTCCGAAGGATTCCAAGCTCAGCACACCGGCAGTCGGGGTGCGAGTGCTTCAAAGGTGCGTTCCTCCTGGCGATCATGACGTTAAGCCATCCATAGACGAGGAAGCACAAGCATATGTTGAGAGTAGCTTGGCTGAATTTGCCCCGGTAAGCCTTGTTATAACTTCTGTGTTCGCATGCTGTAATCATATGCCTTGCATTGATTGTCTTGTTGTTTGGTTTATTGTACTTAGGCTATATCAAGGATGATGAACATGTCATCCTTTGTGTTGGAGCTTGTGCGCGAGAAGAGGGCTGCTGTCCAGAAGAGCAATGCAGTTATTCGTGAGCTTGCACAGTCCGAGGAGGAGGTGCAAAACTTGAACTCCCAAGTTGCTGATTTTGATACACGCATTGCTGCTCGTCGCACCCATGTTGAACAACTTGAGGCTGAGATTGCTGTTATCAAACAGCAAATTGCGGATAGTAGTAGTGCCCATGATGTCGCGCTTGCTTCTATACGTGAGGAAGCACACAAGTCGGGGGTTGAGAAGGGACTTGCCGAGTATCCCAGCACTGTTGCGCATACTGCCGCCGTCCTTGCTGCCGCCAAGGCGAAGTCTTCATCTATGATTGATGAGTTTGCCAAAGATTATATTGGCAGAGTACGCGCATTTGCCCCCGGCTTTCCGTTCGACAAGTTAGGTCCTTATTCTTCTTTTGCTGTTAACCATGTTGCGGATTTACAGCGTAAAGAAGCTGAAGCGGCTTCTCTCTCCGTGATCTTTGGATATGGCAATGACGATATTGCGCTTGATGTTGACTTCATGAAGATGTTATCTTAGTCTTTTGGAGATGATGTTATCTCTTGAATAGTATCATGTCGTTTGCTTTCAGCATGTTGAACCCTTTGTGAGCGGGTTAACGTTATGTTGAGGCTTTTGTCCCAACCTTCGTTTATGCGTTTGCTTGCATGGTATTTTGTCACTTGGACCTTTTTTTAATAATAATAAACACATGATAACTTGTTAGTAATATTTCATACCTCGAGTTATCTTCATTGTCCGTATGTATTGGACTTGCATGATAAGGTTGATCTCTTTGTTATAATGGATAAACATCCAATGTTGCGACTTGCGCATTGCAGGGTGTTATTAGCGCCCCTCTTGAAAAAATTTCCCAGGCATGGCACGATATGTACACTTGGTACTTGTAGCATTGTAGATAGTAATGTACTCGGCACGGGCACTTGGCACAGGCACTTGACATGTAGCAGTGTCATCTTGACGAAGCAAGACTTATGTTTATACCGTCTCTTAGTTCCACTCTAAGGCGACGTTGTACAAGACTCGACTTGTAAGTTTAATGAGTTTTTCAAACAGGGTGCTCTCCTGCTAGCGTTTTGGAGTGAAGCCTGCCCACTTAAGGTATAGGTCTTCATTATGTCTGCATCCTTAAGAGGGTATGCATAGTTTGAGTATACATGAAGCTATCTTATCAAGGAATGTATCTTCATGGCGTATGAACCCTTAAGAGGGATATACATACTTAGTATGGGGTGATCAGTCCCACCTAAGTGCCGCATCCTGGTTTGTATGCAGGGAATGGCTATGAACATGAGGATTTGCCTCTAAGAGGATTTCACAACATGCCATTTTTTAGAAGTAAGCATGGGGATTTCCCTTACAAAGAGGATGTCGCAGCATGCTACTTTGATAGATGTGAACATGAGGTTTGCCCTTGCAAAGAGGATGTCGCAGCATGTCACTTTTGATAATAAATCTTGGTGTTTATCCAAGATATTGCTTGTTGTTGACGCCTTTGTAATAGTCGTCATTTTGAGTAGAGAATTTATATAAGTCCCTTTTTTGTAGATAATCCGCAAGTTGTCATTGCGACGTATAAGTTGACTGTGCACATAGCGCGATAACTTTGTGTTGCCGACATCTTCTTGAGATAGACGCCGTTATAGATGGAGAAATAAACTCTTTGTTGGTGTAGATAATAGATATGTTGGCGTTGTATGCCATAAGTTCCTCATTACATAGTGTTTAGCTTGTTTTGTTGATAATAATATTCTTGATGCCACATAATATAAGTTGCATAATGGCTTGAGTTGTGGATATGAGTAATATGCTCGTTGTTTGTTACTTGGTGTTAATCCAAAGTAGAATGCGTATTATCAAGATTTACTTACGAAAGTAGATTAATCTTAATTAGAATTTGATTATGCGTACAATCGCTTACAGGAAGGCGTCTACTGATCACTCTTTCCAAAATATTTCTAAGTACAAACATGTTGACAAAGATGTAAAGACAGATAAAAAGTGGATAGTCTATCTCCCTCTGAGATGTTTCGGTAGCGAACGAGCATCGTTCCTTGCGACATAGCTTCCTAAGGCTCCATGTGCAATAAACTCCACGATCTCCATTCTCAGAGTTAAGCAACTGTTAGTATGGTGCCCCCATGTTTGGTGATATCGGCACCAATCTTCCACATTTCTACCTAGGAAGGCAGTCATCGACTCAAGTGGACTCGGAAGCTTGTTTTCCAGGAGCTTAATGTATATCTCTTCGACCTCCGTGTTTAAGGGGGTAAAGATGTCAGAGTATTCGACGCTTGAGCTTCCTGGTTCTTTCGAAGTCTGAGTTTCCTGATATGAGCTGAGAGGTGTACCCCATCCCAGCTCGCGTTCACAAGAGATTGCGGTTTCCAACTTATCTTTCAGGCAAGCCATCATCTTGGTTGTACGCCATCGATATATTCTTCCAAACAGAAAAAACGTTGGCGCGTTCATGTTCAAGTAAAACGCGGTGATGACTTTTTTTTGGTCGCCCTTAGTGCAGTTGCATTCTGGGCGAACCTCCTGAAGTAAGCTGTGATGAACTCTTCTTGTCCTTGTCTGACATCTAGGACGCTTTGTTCTGTTGGGAAGAGCGTCCAATTGAGTCCTGCACCTGGTGTTATCTTCCTTTTCCCTTCATCATCATCATTTGAGGCGAACAGCTTTCTTTTCACGCCAACTTCTATCATGGCAATAGACACTTGCTTCATCTTCCTTAGAGCATTGACGTAGCACTTCCGTGCGGCTGTTTGGTCGCCCAGCACCTCGCCAATCCCATGAGGAGTTAGGAACTTCATCTTTTGGTGGGCAGTGGATGGCACAATGTCGTGCGGGTTGACTGTCGTTCTTCCTAGGATGTCATTGTATGCTCCTAGGGTGCTCACCACTACAAATGTGACATTGATATGAAGCGCCTTCCAACCTTCTCCCAGGATGACTGGCAGTGTGATCATACCCAACGGGTAAGTTGCAGCTCCTGCGAAACTGACTAGCGGGAATGTACTTGGCGAAAAATTGGCTTCCGTTTTTCCCAATTTCTTGAGAACTTCTACGTGCAGTAAATCCGCGGAACTTCCACCATCCACCAATATCCTTCGCACATCATATCCGTTGACATCCATCGTAATGACAAGAGCATCATCGTGGGGATAGACTATGTGCTTCTTGTCAGCGTTTGAGAACGGGATGATCACGTCTTCCTTCTCCGGTTGGCGTCTTTTCCCATACTTGGGCAAAACTTGTAGTTGCGCAGCATAGACATCACGAGCATTAGAAATGTCTCCTCCTGCAGCTGGCCCTCCATGAATCACATTGATGATGCCACGCTTCGCCGGAGGCGGATTGACGTCCATTTTCTCCTTTCCCTTGTTCATCTTTTTGGATGGCTCAGCATGGTTCTTCATCTGGCGCTTGTCGCCTTGATCTCATATTGCTTGAGCTCTCCTTTGAGGATGAAATTGTTTACACGGAATCTTAGGCTGACACAGCTGTCCGTCTCGTGGCCATAGACTTCATGGTTCTCGCACCATTTGTCTTCTTGCTTTCCAAGTGGACCTTTTCGGAAGTTTGTCGGCTCCCTCCACGTGTTGTCTTCCTTCATCTTTTTCAGGATCACGGAGAGTGGTGCATTCAAAGGAACGCGGTCTACCAAGTTTACTTCCTTCGGTTTTTGGAACTCCGGCTGGAACGGCCTCTTTTGCGGCAGGAACTGCCTTGGTTGTTGCGAACCTTGTTGAGGTCTCGCCTGCTTCTCTTTAGCACGAGCTGCGCTGAGTTTCGCCTTATTCTGATCTCTGAATCTTTCTAGATCCACGAACTCCTTGACTCTTGCCGTCAATTCTTCAAGTGTCTCCGCGGGGCGCCTCGACATCTTCTCTGCTAGGGAAAATCCTCTTCGGCCTAAGTTCGCAATGAAAGCACGCACGATCTCTCCTTCAGTGAGGTTGCCCTGAATGTCCGCGACATTTTGCTGTACCACCTCGTTCAATGCATTTGGTCTCTTTAGGAGTGTGCACTCTCCCATGTATCTTTGAATAAACTTCGCCTTCAGGTATGCCCACGATGTAACACTTCCGCATGGTAATGAAAAGAACCAATGTGCGGCCGTTCCCACAAGGGTGTTGGGGAATGTCATGGCGACATGATGCGGATTGTCAGTTCGTCCCAGCAAGGAGGCTTCATGTTGTTGAATATGTTCAATCGGATCTCCTTTTCCCCTGTACTTCTCTCCTCCAATTCGGTAGAGAGCGTCTGGGACGCGGCTGTACACTAGTTCGTCAGAGAACGAATGCGACGCGTTCTCTTCAAGGGCATGCATCCCTTTCATCTTTGACTGCTTCATCTTCTTCTCGATCATCTCTTCCAAAGCCTTAGTCATAAGTCTCGTGACTGGGATGTCAATGTTGCACGCAGGCTTCCTCCACCCTTCATTGTATGTATGAGCACGGCTTGCTTCCTTGAAATGGCCTTCCTTGTGGATGTCAGTGTGGCTTGCTGACTTGAAGTTGCCTTCCTTTTGTGGCCGCTGTGAGTTGTTCACAGGGGGTTGCTTCCATCTTACTCCTTGCTGTTTCTGGTTCACACCAACACTTGGAGTGTATGAATGTGTAGCTTCCTGCCTTGCCTGCCGGTACTGGTAGGTACCTTCAGAATATCCTTTACCTTCTGGACGCTGCGGCTCTTGATGGTTGACATCATGCGACATCTCCCTCGTAGGTGCAACATGCTCGCTAGCTGGCGGAGGTGGTGGCGGGGGTGCCATGTATCCCTGGTTTTTTAGAGTCTCCCTGAATGAGAGGAGCTCTTCCAGTGCAGCCATCATGGCAGGTGTGACTGGTGATTACCTGCACCTCTTGCTTGCTGCTGCATTCCGTCAGCTGGCATCTCGTGTGGGAACTCTTCGTTCCTCTCCACCCTTTGCTCGAACTCGTGACTGGTATCTCGTTCTGGACGTCAGGACCATGCTGCGCGGAAGGGGCATTTGCGGTTGGCATGGAGGAGGCGGTAGACTCTGCATCTGGAATGTGAGAAGGTCCTGGTTGGCTTCTCATCGGCTTCGGCTTGCGCGCACCCGCCTTCTTCGTACGTCTGCCTGTCATAGCTTGTGGTATGGAACGGCTTCTTGCTCGAATCACGCTGACGGCGCCAAGTGTTGATATCGTTTCCACTTGGGATATCTCGAACTGCTCTTCACGGACCTCGATCCTCGATCCATGAACTAACTTTGGCTCCTACTTCGATCTTCGAACTAACTTTGATCTCTGTCTCAATCTTCTATACGCCAGGTCCTGCAGAGCGGGTGATAACTAGCATGGAGAGGGGGGTGGTGCTGGTTGTGCCCTCTCCGATGCTAAAGTCAGAGTTTTAGAGAGAGAAAGTTTAGAGAGAGGTCAGAGCACAAATAGCCAATTCTCCAGAGTTTCGAGTTAACCCCCTAAAATGGGAGGTCTAGGCCCCTATTTATAGGAAACCTGAGAACTGTGCCTGGTTTGACGTCGGTTTACAGGAAAACGCTTACCGACATCGAGGTTGGCTATATAAGCACTAACTTCTCATACTTAGTAAAAACAGGGGTAAACGCGCAGTATTAGTCGGTAATCCGGAGGTCCCCGGTCCGGGTGCGACGCGCATCCGGACCGTTTTGACCCGGGGTGACTGCGCTCATATCCGTTTGTGGTTCTAGCGTGTTTGCGAGGTCCAAAATGTAAATATGAACCCGAATTGGACAGATATCCAACACTGCCTAGTATTCTTGTATGGAAAAAGATACGGATTCCGATTTGAGGTTCCGTCAACCTCCGATTTGTGAGGAAAAAACAAAATGCCATCAAAGTTGTGTATAATTACAACATGCCACTCAAAGTGAAATTTGGATGCTTTGGATTCCAAACATCGGAGTCTGTCTTCTTGTATTGGGCATATTGTTGTTATATTATTTTCGGAACGAGAATGATTTCCCATATTTTTCATTATATGTTGTTGTTTCAAATTCAATGATGATAACAATGGAGACGAAACGTTTCACCACTTCAATTCAATAGGATTTTACAGACGGGTTAGCTTTCTCATTTTTCGAAGACGAAGATTTCGAACCCCAACCGATACCTTGCTTCCGGCAGTTGTGGTTTGTGGGAAACCGGTGGCGGAGACAGACCGTGACGTGGCAAGTCTTGCAGGTGGTGGTGTTGGAAAAAGTCAACACTTCCTTGCACCGTTTCACAGGGCAGACGGGTTTCTTCGTCTTATTCCTCATGCCTTTGCAAAATCATCCTCTCCTCTCCTCTCCTCTGGTGACTTCAATGGCGATTGAACATGCCTCGCAGACCACCACCTTCCTGCTCTTGTAATCGAATTTCGGACATTCGTGAGATTTATACGTACGATGCTCCAAACAGAACACCTGCAAGCAAAATAGCAATCCACCGATGCTATAATCAAAACATAATAATACTTTCAATGTTAAAGGGAAATCGAATTTTAGGGTTTTATTATTATATATGTTATCAATTCAATAATTTCCTAAAAAATATGGATTTTTTTTGTCCAAACTATTCTTTCAATGTTTCAGTTTCGTCAGCATTTGGAGATGATCTGCTTTTGGCAGAAGGAATCGCTTGCAGGACTTGATTGTTACTGGCACAATCGTCGAACCGGATTGTTCGATTTTTACTTTCGGATTCCGCGGTTTTGTTAGAACATGTTTTGTCCACTTCTCTTGTCTCTCCACCTTCTTTGTTTGGGGTCATCTCGGATGTTCGTGTTCTAGTGAGTCAGTGTCCTTCTGTAGTTTTGTGTAATGTTAGGCGGTCTGTTATTTCTCTCTCGCACTTTGTTGTGTCTATGGCAGCTGACAATAATGTGAGTGGAACTTGGTTTTATCCGAGTATCCCTCAATGGATGCTACCATAGTCTGTAATTGTTTTTGTATGTGTGCTCGGTTTGGCTTAATATATATCATCTTCACCAAAAAAAAAAAAATCTAAAAGCTTAACTATTGAAAATGTGGGTAAACGAAACTACTTTTACAAAAAAAACTATAAAAAAATCTAATCAATAATAATACGTTTATAGTTTTTGCAAATAGACATAAATTTTGTGGGTGAGTTTTTATTTTATTTTATTTTAATATGGATGATTGGTTACCCATAGGGTTGTACGAGCCGAGTGTCTGGAAAACTCGACTCAACTCAAGTTACTCGAGCTCGGACTCATTGAGTGTGGCACCGAATCGAGCTCGAATTTAAAAAATTTAAGACTTGATCGAGTTCGAGCTCAAGTAACTTGAGTCGAGGCGAGCTTCCCAGACACTCGGCTCAACCCGAGTCGTACAACCCTATGGCAATCTGGTATACGCCTTTCGGTTAAAAAAACATGAACAAGCATGTGAGCTATCTTTAGATTTGTACGCCACTCCTGCACAAATTCGCTGAAATCGGTCACAATATACCAAATCATAACTATTTTTGAAAGATAAACCGAAATGGGGAGGTTTCTGCTATGCTTTCCGGGGAAGGTGAAAGCGTTTTTTCATGTTACATCAGAATGATATTTTTTGTCAATTCAAGTCGAGATATTTTTTGAATTTTTAGAAAAACTGATCACGTGCCATGTACGTGATATTTTCCGTCCATAACTAACGAAAATATAGACAGTGCAACACTTTAGTCTTCCAGATACTAAAAAGTAACAAAAACTATCTAGAGTATCAATTTATCTTGACATGTTATCTCAAGTACGGATTTGATTATAATCCCTAAATTTATAGATGTAGTAGATATAAAACTATTAAGATATTTAACTTAAAAATTATTTTTCTACAACTGCAAGCTGATCTAAGAATCCCTCCAACTTCGATTTGACCTTCGACTCGCATCCGCATGATTCCGACCGACGATACTAAATACATTTTTTTTTATAGTTTGCTGCGTTTTTATAGAGTTTTATTTTTAGCTATTTAGATATTGTTGTGTTTTGAATAACTGTATTTCAAAATGGATTTTATATGATGTTTATTTATTTGATGAAATATGAGTGGTATATACGTAATATGATATAATAAGCATATTTCAAAATATAAATTGACTTTTATTTTATTATTATGATTATTTTAAAGTACGAATAAGTTATTTATGTATAATTTATATATTGTTTATATATTGCGACGATCTCATTTTCTAATAAAGCCTACAACCAGGGGCGTAGCCATTAAGGAGAAGGAGGGACCTTATGTCCCTTTTTATTTTTTTTTACTATATCGATGTAATATAACTAATTACATTTAGTGTAATCATAAATCTTAAATTAGTATATTAGTTTTGAGTTTTTTCGATTAGTTTTATAATGGATTTATTACAAAGTTATTAATTAGAATTACTTTTGTAAATAATTTAATTGTGATAGTTAATATTTTGATGATTTTTTTTGCCAAATAATAGTTTGATGATTAAATAATATAATTTTCACACTAGTGTATTAAGAACATTAATATTGTGTTTATTGTTATATATTTTATTTTTTATACTAAATGTGTCGTGTATATCATATTCATATAGTTGTATCACTTTTATAGAGTCTGAAATTACTTCAAACGTTTTTTACTGATGCTATCGTGGATCAGATACAAAATATGAAGAGAACAAGTATGGAAAATATGAATGAATGTTGAGGAGCTTAGCTCTCTCTATCTCTACATTTATGATCTAATCTTCTTGAATCTCTCATCCTCTGATCCTAATGTATCTACATTCTATTCTATCGATTGGGTTCGTATCAGATACAACCAAGGACTTGCCTGAATTTGATAGGACGAAGCTCGGGGTTGGAGTTGCAGATGATGTTGGCTATGCTGTTACTATAGCAGCTGTACGGTCAATGAGGGTGAGAGGTTTTAGGTTTAGCCTTGGGCCAAAACATTTCTCCAGTGCCCTAGGCCCCAATCCCTTCTCCACATCATGCTTCCCTTCTTTTATGGCAAAAATGTGCAATCAACAGATACCAAATGGCATTTTACATTCATCAGTAAAGTTAAATTAGATCATTCAACACAAGAATATAAGTTACGAAGAACGGAAATTTTTCACTCCCACGATCTTCATATCTGAGTCATGATAAGCATAAAATGAATTGAATAAATAAGTTTTGATTTTTCGTCATCGGGAGACGAATTGCGGCGCAAACGGGATCGCGATTGAATCATACGATGAAGTTCTTCGAGATTGAACGAGTTGGGTAACTGAGGAAAGCAATGTGTGCCTGTCTCGGGCCCCAATGAAGGAATATGATGAGACTGTTGAAGTTAAGGAGGTGATAAGCGTAGCATGGTGGAGGGGCAAAGACTCAGAAATCGAATCCGAGAGTGAGCCGATGAAGGGGCAAATTCGAGGAGAAGAAGAGATGATGTTTTTTTTATTCACCAGGGTAGTATTGGGGTTTATTTTTTTTATTGGGTCACATGCTAAGCACGTGACCAAATTCCGTCACATTTAACAGCAAAAATTGACGGAGACCTCTTATATCTACAAAACTGAAACTTCAGACCTCTTATATTAATATTTTAAACTTTAGATCTCAACGGTTAACATCTGTCATTATTTAGACCTTTCATAAGTTATTGACCCTATATATAAAGCACAAGTTAATTGCTAAGGTTTTTGTTAATATAATATTTTATTCCGCCTAGTATTCGTGTACATTGAGCATTACTCTTGTATAGTGCCTAGTATTCTTGTATTGGGCATATTGTTGTTATATTATTTTCGGAACGAGAATTATTTCCCATATTTTTCATTATATGTTGTTGTTTCAAATTCAATGATGATAACAATGGAGACGAAACGTTTCACCACTTCAATTCAATAGGATTTTACAGACGGGTTAGCTTTCTCATTTTTCGAAGACGAAGATTTCGAACCCCAACCGATACCTTTTAGTATATATAAAAAAATTTACCATAAAAAGTATATATAAAAAAATAGAACTTATGATTAATATTTATATTTACATTTATGAGAAGCATTCTAAAATTATCAAGCATATTTTTAACCACTAAATAAATATATAAATTTAATATAATACTCTCAAATGTCCAATATTCAAAATAAAGAACACTAAAAAATAATAGATAATATTTAGTAGCGATGTCTTCTTTTCCACCTGACAATTTTTTTTTTCTATTTAACCAAAAAATTGTAAAAGCTAAATATATTTGACTACCAAATTTAAATCACGCGTTATTTATGAACCTAAATATAATTCACTAGGAAAACTGCAACTGCATATATATATATATATATATATAAGCCACCAATACTAATAAGTTTATGGGCAATCGGGTAGAATAACACTGTGGACAAGGTTGAGACAGCTGTTAGCGATGATCAATAAAGTTACGGTATGAAAATCCAACTGATGGTGCATACAACATACTGCATGGTTACGAAGCAGGAAGCACTGCTCTTTCCTAGGTATGGATTCTTAGTCGATTTTCTCTTGCGTTGCTAACATGATTTTCACTTCGTATCACCGTTTCTTTATCTGTTAGTTTAATTAGTTTTTATACGTGAACAATTGCTTTAGTTTTGGTTCTCATATTTTATTTTATGGTCCGACAATATTTTTTAATTAATTAATATAATAGAACTTATGAATTGGATAACATGAAGAATTTTCTGAGGTACATTCAACTAACTGATGGAGAAGGGTATCAAAAGGAGCTTGATCTGATGCCAATTAGCGTTTCGTTGCTGCCCTAAATTAATGAATTTCAAAATGTCCCCGACATGGTTCGTCGAAGTAGGATCTCAGAGTCTTCATGAAGCAAGCCGTCAACCTTCTCCAAGACAACTACTTCGAATTTTTCGCAAGAAACATGTTGACTGTTGAGTACTAATTTAGGTTTGTTTAAAAAAAAAATCATAATCTTAACTACGAACATGGTTTATCTATATTCAGATCGTCATTACAGCTATATTGTCTCCATTCTTGACGCGGAGAACGAAGAGCACAAGTTCGTGTTCATTGGTTGTCCAAGATTAAGTAAGATTACAAAAGTATTGCTCTCAGTGATCTTAATTTAATAGCATGTAGAGATTGACTATTGGTTAGTTCTTTATAATTTATTATTCATGATGGTTGAATATGTTTAACAACTTCATTCTCTAACTTAACATATATTCATTTATCTTAAATCTTCATTTATCTCTCAAAAGTAAAAAATTATTAATAATGTTATTTAAATTTTTTCAGGTTATGATTTTGAATGAAAAAATAAAAAAGATAAATTCTTACACTGCGATGGTAAGTTGACTTGAGATATATTCTTATGTTGCCATAGTTTAAGATTTTCTTAGAGTCTCCTTATATGTATAATATCATTGCAAATATAAATATTAAGATGAATAACAAATCTTGACAATTTCTTAAGTGTCGGTCAATTTTTATTTATCATTAAAATATGATTTATAAATTAATTTATTTTATTTAAAGTGTAAGAGAGTTGATGCAATTGAAAGATAGAAGGTGGTCTTCAACTTGGCAACAACATTGTCGCACTGACGGTGAAAGCGTAAGTCCATAGAACCCTTGACCTGCAGGTGACATTTTTTTACATTTTATATACATATATAATTTAAGGTTGACCTAAATTTATTTTGTTTTACGTATGCATTCATCAACCGTTTGAATTTAATCTCTTCCAATAATGATTTTTAAACTTTTCAAATAATGATTTTTTTTTTTATTGCTTGCATATATTTGAGCCAATTTAAAATGCAAATTTAGTTCTCTCTTGTGAATATTCGTTGCCCTTATCTTTCTAAAAACCTTAATAAAATACTATATATATACTTATAATAATGTTATTTATTCAGTAAATATTTTTTTAGTACTATACTATATATTGTGTATTAAATATGACTTTTTTTAATACATATTATTATTTCTTCCTCCCAATTGATCCATCAAATGTATTGTTTTTAAAAAAAAATCTTCTATAAATATGGAGCCCTCAAAGTTTATTTCTTCAACAAAATAAAAGTCGCTTACATTATCTATGGTTTTTGCGCAATAATTAAGCTCATTTATTTGTCGAATATCGCTATATTTGTTGAACTTTCTTCCCATTTTTCTAAAGGGATAATTAACATTTTCTAAAGAGATAATTAAAGATATACTTATTTATATAGATATTCAAGTTATGATCATGAACGAGGAAGTAGACTGATTATTTTCGGATGAACTTGAAATATGTGCGTATGTGCGTAGTATGTAGTACTTTTTTTTTATAAGGAATGTTAGAAGAAAAAAGAAGAAGAAGAAAACAGATATGGTATTATTTTACGCCTTTCTTTTTAATTTGAATAATAATGGTAAAGTAATCTACGTTATACAATTTATGTTATAATGTTAAATTAATCTATTTTCTGATAGTTTTATATATTATATATTATCAAATCAGACTTTTCTTACTTTTTTTAAAAAAAATAAATCAAAACATTCTTATCAATTACTACATTTTTTATTATTTCATCACACTATGAAATATTTTTCAATTCGCTTTTTCTTTGAGCGACACGTGTACGTTTTTCCCAATTATCATGACCTAATTTAACTAGGGTTCTTGAAAGCTAGATATAAAATATTGAGTAACTATAAAATTAGAAAAAAAGTTCTATCATATTTTAGTATTTACTTAAAATAAAGAAATTCTTTATATAAACAAAGAAATAAAGAATTAAAATTTTCTTTTTAAATAATATAATATATTTATATAGTTTGATTGAGAAGCTTTCTAGGATCGCCTTACGTGTTTCTATTTTTATATTTTATATAAGTTTGAACTTCACTAATATTACATAAATGAATATAATATAAAAAATTACTATTGCTAACTATATAAATATAACCTATTTATATTTATAACATAATAAACTTACTACATCCAACTACATACAAATATATATAAATATTATAAAACATATATATTTCAATTTTTAAGTTCATGATTAAAATCTATAAATTTTCATTGTTATATATATAAAAATTTCAAATTATTTTTATTTCTCAAATCAAATTTCAACAATTTTACTTTTAATTTTTTTTAACGCTAAACTCAATTTTTTTCAGTTCGCTTTTCTTACACGCGCTGCGCAGGGTTAGCTTCTAGTATTATTTTATTTTAATATGGATGATTGGTTGCCCATAGGGTTGTACGAGCTGAGTGTCTGGAAAACTCGACTCGAACTCATTGAGTGTGACACAGAATCGAGCTCGAATTTAAAAAAAATTAAGACTTGATCGAGTTCGAGCTCGACTAACTTGAGTCGGGTCGAGCTTGCCATACACTTGGCTCAACTCAATTCCTTTCAGGTAAAAAAAAACATGAACAAGCATGTGAGCTATCTTTAGATTTGTACGCTACTCCTGCACAAATTCGCCGAAATCGGTCACAATTTACCAAATCATAACTGATGGATATTGATATATAACATATTTATTTGATACCATAATAGGTATTAACTATAAATAGCATGATGCCATAACGGTCAATCAACTATTAATATTTAACTACCATAACAGTAATTGCCTAAATATTCTGTTACCATAACGACCATCGTCAATAAACGACTATATACCATAATAGTTATTATGTTATTTTATATATAAAGAATCATATGATTAACATTTGATATATATGATAAATTTTATACAAAATAGTGATCTCACTTTATATGAACGATTACTAATTTGACCGTCGGAGAGGGATCGCCGTGGTTCGCCCTGGCATTGTCCCTTTTTGTAGGTGCGTGCTTGGGATTCGAAGACTAAGGAGCTCGAAGACACCGCGGAAACTAGGGGTGAAACCGGACCGGTCGGACCGGTTTTTTGCTTGGTTCGGTCGGTTACCCATATTTTCGGTCCGGTTTTTTTCCTTTAAAAAATCCGACCAAAAAACCGTATGAGGAAAAATAAACCGACCATTGGTAATACGGTTTTTTCGATTTAAACCGAAAATCCAAAATTAACAATCACCGTTTAAAATTCTCATTATTTTAATGGAATTTATCAAACCGAAATGAAAAATAGTGTCAATTAATATGATTAAATAAATTATAAAACAAAATTAGAAAAAATAATCTTCATAAGTGACTATTTTATAATTTTTGTTAACCTAATTAATTAATTATATTGATTAATATCAACTAATATAGTATATATTTTACATATTTAGTTAGCATAACGGTCGGTTCGGTATCCACGGTCCTCAAAGCTCAAAATCCGAACCGAAAACCAAACTAGAGTAAAAAAATCCGACCAAAAACCAAACCGTATATTTCGGATTCGGTTTTTTCGGTCCGGAGCGGTTCGGTTTTCACCGGTTTTTCGGACCAACCGGATTTTGGTTTCACCCCTAGCGGAAACCAACCTGGTATTTCCAGATCCAACAATAACTATTTTTTAAAGATAAACCGAAATGGGGAGGTTTCTGCGATGCTTTCTGGGGAAGGTGAAAGCGTTTTTTCATGTTACATTAGAATGGTATTTTTGTCTATTTAAGTCGAGATATTTTTTGAATTTTTAAAAAAACTGATCATGTGCCATGTATGTGATCTTTTCCATCCATAACTAACGAAAATATAAACAGTGCAACACTTTAGCCTTTCAGATACTAAAAAGTAACAAACTTCTCGAGTATCAATTTGTCTTGACGTGTTATCTCAAGTACGGATTTGATTATAATCCCTAAATTTATAGATGTAGTAGATATAAAACTATTAAGATAACTTAAAAATTATTTTTCTACAACTGCAAGCTGATCTAAGAATCCCTCCAACTTCGATTTGACCTTCGACTCGCATCCGCATGATTCCGACCGACGGTACTAAATACATTTTTTTATAGTTAGTTTGCTGTGTTTTCATAGAGTTTTATTTTTAGCTATTTAGATATTGTTGTGTTTTGAATAATTATATTTGAAAATGGATTTTACATGATGTTTATTTATATGATGAAATATGAGCGGTATATACGTAAATGAACATATATAAATTGACTTTTATTTTATTATTATGATTATTTTAAAGTACAAATAAGTTATTTACGTATAATTTATATATTATTTATATATTGCGACGATCTCATTTTCTAATAAAGCCTACAACATGTGTCATACTGAAATTTACCCCTAATATTTCTTTCGCGGGAAGTTGGACTCCTAATGTACACTGTTCAGAAAACGATTAATTTTTATTTTTTTCTGACCAATTTTTTACATATATACTATTCATTGATACTTACAACATACAAGTTTATATGTATTTTACAGTGGTCTAATAAATAAGCAGTATAACCGTGACACTGCAGTTTATAGTTTCGTGCTTGGATCTTCTCACTGTTGATGATTGTAATAAACAAAATCGGGCAAATTAGTCTCCTGCAGCTTATTGTCTGTTGTTATACTCCATCTGCTTTGTTGGTTCGGAGAAGAGGCGTCTTGTGTTCGGGTAGTGATCCGAACGGGCCAGTCACTGCGCCCTCGAAGTCGACCATTTCTTCTTTAAATTTCCCCCACATCACCGTGTAGAAGCCGATCGATATTATCGTAGCTCCGATAAGGCTGCAGAAATTAATGTGGAATACATCAATATATCGCAAATATATCATAGAGTACCATGCTACATGTTAAAGTAAATTAGACAGATATAACACTATTCGAGAAATTTGTATAAGAGTGTGCCGTCACAGGCCGTTTAATCGTGTCGTGTCAGAAATCGTCAACTCTACACACTATCATGTGATCCATAACTCTACACGTGTAATTACCGAGTTTCATGCAAACCATATTCATATCAGCATTGAAATATATATGCATATATACCTTCCGAGATGAAGAGTATCCCCGAGGAGTGTGATCCCCATGGCGACTGCAATCGCAATTGACAATGGCTTAAACATTGCGACGTAGAACGGACCTCTGATGCGCAGTGCGCGTGTATGCACAATGTTGATTAAGCACGACCCAAAAATTCCCTAATACACAACCCAAACCACATCGTGAGGACAAAACACTAGGAAAAACTTGGTTAACGTCGACTTGGGTTACCGTCTTACCGAGCAGACAACCGAGGCCAAACCGATCCCTGTCACTCTCCAAGCACGTGGATCGTGTTCGATAACTAGACTGACGATGGTAGAATTGAAGCAGACACATAGGTTGTAAAAAAAGACCACAGTTAACTCGGCCGGGTACTCTTTCATAATCTGCGTCTTCATGATCAAATGCATTCGATCAAATTCATACATCCATTCATTATTTTGACAACTTGAATATATGCAAATTTGCAATCTTTATTTAATTTATTGTTAAATGGTAATCATGAACTTACGCACATTCGGAATTTAGCCAAATTGGGTTTTTTTTTTTTCAAACTTTAATAGCAAATTGCATATTTTTCTAATATTCAGCTAAGAAATTGTAAAATTTTCAAATTTTCAACTATCAATTTTGAAGAAAATAAATAAAGAGGGTTAAGAATCTATATAAACTCTCTAAAGTTTGTCTTATGAGAGATTTTGGTGTCTGAACTTTCAGCTTTGTTGAAATTTGTCATCCTCGTCCAAATTTGCTGTTAAAATTGACAAAACTTGGTCATATGCTTGTCACATGACCAATAAAAAATAAATCATAAAATTGCCCCTAGTTGGGTGGTGGCCGACAGCCGGAATTGTGGCGGCGGCCGGAATTTTGATGGAGGTAGGCGGCCGGAAGAGGGTGTTGGCCAGCCGGAGTTGAGTGTTGGCCGGAGTAAAGATAATTGTACCAGGGCCTATTTCAACTTTTGACACCATTTCGTCGAATTTGACGGTAAAAGTGGACGAAAAACCAAATTTCAACAAATCAGACAGTCAATATTAACAATTTAAACTCCAAATACCAAAATCTGACATATAGCAACTTTAGATAGTTTATAGATTCTTAACCTAATAAAAAAAAATAACATTTAAGATCACATACCTGAACAATGTACCAGAGAGGAACTAGAAGATACTCAACCATAAGGAAAGTCCCACCGAGGACCCAATTGGAGTGCATCGGGTGAGCAAGTGAAAGTGAAGATGGTGGCGATGGACCGAAATGGAGAGGACGGCCTTTGTATAGGGCCACAAAGGCGCCGGAGATTGACACTATAGTCCCCACTATCTTAGCTTGACTGCTTCTCCTTTTGGTTGATATCTTCTCCATTCTTATAACAAGTTTCCAAGTGTTAGTATCAAATCAATTTTCTCAATTTTTAACTATCGAGAGAGTGAAAAGATGTTTGATACATTCTTATTCATACTTTAATATCATTCCTTAAACTGATTATGAACAACAGTTTATTAAATGTAATCACTAGTAGTTGAGCCTGAGCGTTCTGATACCATGTCAAGAATAAGACCCGCGCCTTAACCAACTGACCTTTAAAGTTGAAATTTGTGAATGAAGGCGCCGTACACGTTCATCTTATTCATACTTTAACGATTGATTATATTGAATCCTTTTACTTCAAATTATAATAATTTGTATTTTCTTTTACTCAAAAAAATAAAACATCATCTAATAACGTGTGATGCAACCTATTGCAAAATTTAATTGTTGAATGTTTGCTATTAAGGAGATGGAAGTAACCTGAAAAGGACAGCGAGGATGAAAGTGAAGGCTGGAGTGAGGTTGCCGATGGCTGAAGCAAGTGTCGGTGAGCTCAAACTAATCCCTTTGAACCCCATCATCTGGGAAGTGCTCCTGTTAAATTTACCCAAAATATTCAATTTCCTTCTTCTACAAATTCTACGTCTTAAACTATGAACAAGACATTGGGGTATGGATTTCAAGAAATCAAATTTTACAGTCAACGTTGCTAAAAACAGACTACTCTATTCAAATTAAATTTACCCATAAACAAAGTTCAGTTCTTTCTGCAAAATTAACGTCATAAACTATGAATACTACATGGGTTTTCTACCAAACTACAAATTTAAGAACTCGAAATCAACTTCTACTCGAAATTACGAATTCAAGAACTCCAATTTACAGAATACCCTATTAGTCCCAGAAGAAGAATCTTCGATATGATTCTTGAATTCAATGGAGGAAGCACCGTGGACCTGCATGCAGAATCTCCAGAATCAGCAGAATTTCCTAGAGAGAGAAAAAAAGACCTAGAGAGAGAGAAATAAAGAAGGACCTGGAGGAGATAAATGGTGCAGGGGAAAGAAGCAGAGCAGCAATGCCGTACTCATAGACCATGAAGACATGGTAGCTCATGCCCTTCAATGTTGCAGCTTTGAACAGAGTGTTGAGTCCGACATTAACGCACTCCACTCCAGCCATTGCTAGAAATGGAAGCACTTCTCTGCAGCAGAACCTTGTCGACATTTCTTCGTTGCTCTGTTCTGCTCCTCAGAAACAGAGGAAGCACCCAGATAGATAGATAGTAAGTAAGCTTAGGTTTAGGTAGCTGCTGATGATGATGGGTACACTCCAACAACAAAAATATGACTTTTTGGGAGCCTGTGGAATTTTCGATGCTCTAAGGTTTGTAGTTTTCCGTATCAGTGCAAACATCCATTGTTGCCATTGGATACTTGCTTTGCGTGCAGAGAGTGGTTTGTTGGATTTGCAAGTATGCAAGGAAGAAGAAGCAAGAGTCGTAATTTATTTGTTTTAGACTCAATTATTCTTATAAATATAATTGATCTAATTTAATCCTTATATATAATAATTATATATATATGCAAGAGTTAGAATTCCAACCTAAAACAAGCTTTGTTTTGACCAGTGTTATCAGAACCGGACCGGACACCGAACCGGTGAAGGGTCCGGTTTCCGGTTCGACCGGATCCGACGCGGTTCGATGTTTAATCTACTCCAGAATCCAAATTTTATCTCTACCAGCCTACCGATATTTCATCTTCCTAAACCTAAGTCTCCTCACATTCCCTCTCTATCTCCCATCTCTCCCTCACCTTCTCCCTCTCATCTTCCCTCCCCCTCCCGTTCTCTCTCTCTATCCTCTCCGGGCTATCTGCGCTCAGATCCCCCGTTCTCTCTCTATCTCCTCTCATCGCTTTTCCTTCGGCAACCTCTCGGCTCCGATCTTCTCGAATCCATCGACATCTCCACCCTGCTTCAGCTCAACTTCTCCAGGAAGCAAGTTTCAGATCAGGCGTAGAGGTGGGACCCCAAGGGTGAGGGACAACATGAGAAGCATCCCGGAATTTTGGACAGTCCTGACGAGAAGAACGGGTCACCATCCGGTTATAGGAACTCCCCGGACTTTATGAGAAGAGTTAAGGGGGAAGGGAGTTGAGTATTGAGTAGGGGTGGGCACTGAACCGGTTCAGCCCGAACCGGTTCCGAATCGGACCGGAACTGTTTTAAACGGTCCGGTCCAGTAATGACTAGGGTTTTATATTGGCTTAGGTTGCTCTAAAAAAAACTGGACTGGTTAGAACCGGTCCAGAACCGGTTTTGGCCTGGTTTTTAAAAAAACAAGTCCTGGACCGGTTTTATATGTCGGACCGGTTTTATCATTAAAAACCTGTAAAAACCGGTCAAAACCGGTCAAAAACCGGTTTTTTTTTTATAAAAAAAACTAGTCTCAGTCAAATGCAGTCAAAACGTTTTTTTTTTTTTTTTTACTTAAAAGCGGTTCAAAACCGGTCCGGTCCGGACTGGTTAATTGGACTGGTTTGGTATACCCCTTGGACTGGTTCCAATTTAGGGGTTACAAACCAGTCCAATTTGGACCGGTCCACTCCGGACCGGTTCCAAACGGTCCGGTTCCAGACCAGTTCCGAACCAGTCCGGCCGGACCGGTTTTTATGCCCAAGCCTAGTATTGGGGGGGATTGATTTGGGAGGTGGGTCGGGGAGGAAGTGGGGGTGTGGATGATTCTAAGTATTGGCTGGTGCCGGTGCCGGTGCAATCTATATTCTATCGCAGCGTTTGTTTTAATTTTTTTTTATGTTATGGGCACCGAATCGGCGGACCGGAAAATCGGCCGGTCTGCTCAAAACCGGCCGGTTCGCCAAAAAACCGGCTGTCAAACCGGGTTCGCTTACACCCTCCGGATTTGAACGAACCGGACCGTTGAAGGTTCCGGTTCGAACCCGGTCGGACCGCCGGTCCGGTCCGATTCTGATAACACTGGTTTTGACACACTATTTTTAAATTTCTCAATCCACCGCTCCTTTACTCCCTTCATTTAATAATAACTCATGTAAAAATCGGTAAAGATATGCAGACGTGAAATTTGTGGAAGATTTTACACATTCTGATATAAATCTAAAGAATTATATTTGTGTAATTACGACCTATTAAGTTTAAAAAAAAAAATAAAGTAAAACTAGTGAATGTATAAATTGTAAATACAGTGGAATCAACAAAAGTATTCCAACAAAAGTGCATGTCAGTTTTCACGTAATTAAATATATTATATATTTGTAATATGTACGAAATATATATATATATATATATATATATATATATATATATATATATATATATATTTCCTTTTATTTACTATAATATTTTTTAATTTGAATATTGTAATTAAAGAGTCAAATATTTTTTACAGTACTATAATTTATAAATGAATTTTCAATGTGAAAGTATGGATGAATTTTTTTGACTGACAGATAATATCATATATTTTTAACTTATGTACACCATTGTAATAAATTAATCAACAATATGATGAATATGTTCTTTTAAAAAATTAATTAAAAAATGAGTTTGCACGAATCAACCTAAATTCTTATGAGTAGAATCGCGCACTAAGAACATGCTAATGATTAGTTTAAATTAAAATGTGAAACTTCTTGCACTAAGATCCGTTTCTTAATCGTTTAACCCAACTTTAATTAAAAATGAGAAAATTTAGACTAATAACTTGATCAAATGTAATGATTTATACTCAATGCTAAGGAAATTATAACGTGTGTGCGTTGTTACTAAGTAAAAATTTAGACTAGCCACTTAACCAGTTGAATCTCCGTGTTTTGATACCATGTGAAATTTTAGACTAACCATTTAACCCTAAAAATTTGCTATAAAATGAGGATTTGTTCATTATATATGTCACCAAACGATATATCCTAGTCAGTGTGGTACTTTTTTATAAATATATATTTATCATCCCCGACTTAATTATGCGAACTTGTGTTCCGTTTAATCGAGTACTCAAATGTCTCTTTTTTGTTTGAGTTTGGGCTCGTTGAACCAAGTCATAGATCGGGAACTCATTATTTTTTGTTCTAGTCCCAAGATTAACTGAGTTCTTATACCATATGAAAGCCTAGACCAACTATTTGACTAACTGTCCTAAAATCTTAAACTAGGTCTGAATGCTTAATCTTTGTATTACAACATTTTTCTACTGTGTGTAGATTTAAACCTATATGTCTGTAATACCATGTAAAAGTTTAGACTAACTACTTGACCATTAGAATCTCAACGTTCTAATGCTAATTTGTAATGTGATGATTGTTTAATTCAAATATTCTAAAAGCTTAAGACAATTGGTGAAGACTTAATCTTTATAATTCAACATTCGACTCACGTGTGAGCTGAAATATTTTGAAGGCACATCATGTGATTTTTTTAAATTAAATTACAGTTTGTAACTTAACGTTGTGGATATTTGATCATGCATATGTATGCTTTTATGTGAAAATTTAGACGGGCCACTTGACTAACTATCCTAAATTTTTTAAATAATATGTGAAAGGATAGTTTTACTTTTTTTTTTTTTTTTTACTGGTATTTAACATTATTTTTATACTTAAAAAATTAATTTTGTACAATAGCAAAAAGCATAAAGAGGAATGGAATAGATTGGAAGGACAAATGTAATAACAGTTTATACGTTTCACCAAAAAAAAGACAGATTATACGGAAATGTGTGTCTTGTGTCGCAAGAACAATTTGATTATGGAATTATGCAGCCAAAAGGCCAAACTGTGTACAATGTATATGATAAGGGGGTTTCATAATTTGCTGCATATGTACAACCTCAAAGGAAGGTACTGTCTAGGCTTCTTCTGCATTATGCTCAATTTCATGAGTTTTTGATCAAAATAGGGTTACGTGGACAACCAAATACCAATATAGACTAGAAAAAAATTCAATTACAAATCTAGGGCTGGCCGGGTTTGGGAACCCGGCCAACTGAATTTTTTTTTTCTTTTTTTTTTTTTTTCCGGAAAACTGTATTAAAAAAAAAAATTGGAACTCGCTTGGCCGGTTTGCCCCAACCCAGCCAAGCGAGTTCCAATTATTTTTTTTTCTTTTTTCTGTTTTTTTTAATAGAAGTTGTAAAAATTAATGGTTTTGTAATTTTTTTCTAAAAAACATATTGGATATGGTGAACCCTAGAGGGCAAATTGACAGACATTTGACGTTTACCAGTTTTCGTAAAAAAATTACAAAACTACTAATTTTTACAACTTCTATTAAAAAAGAAAAAGAAAAACAGAAAAAAAAAAAAACGAAAAAAAAAGAAAAACATATTTGGTCGGGTTGGGGCAACCCGGCCAAGTGAGTTCCAATTTTTTTTTTTTTTTTAACAGTTTTTCGGTAAAAAAAATCAGTTGGCCGGGTTCACCCAACCCGGCCTAGTGAGTTCCAATTTTGGAACCTACTTGGCCGGGTTCCCCAACTCGGCCAGCCCTATATTTGTAATTAATTTTTTTTCTAACCTATATTGGTATTTGGTTGTCCATGTAGCCCTATTAGTAAAAAACTCCAATTTCATGGATTAAGTATTTAATGGCAAAAAAGAAAAGATAAAGTATTTGGGTTTATTACAAAATACCCCCAAATTTTCTGGGTTTCAAAGTATACCTTATTAAACTGTTGTAAGCATAAATTTTAGGCGTCACTACATAATAAAACTAGGTCGGGGCGGACGGTTACAGATTTATAAACTCAGGGATTAATAGCGACAGATTCATAACACATGGATTTATGAACGCACAAATAACTCTATCTATTATATCTATTTATATAATTGAAAAATAAAATACTTTTTTTGGTCAAACGAAAAATAAATTACATTATCTACCATATTGGCTTGAAAATGACAGCTAGGCTCACGAAATCAGTGAGTTAGAAACTAAAATTAAAATAAAGTAAAAAAACTTGATTTTGATTGACTAAATAAAAAAATATATGTGGCGAAATTAGTAATTATAAACTTTAAAATGTATCAAATAAAATTGTATATATATATATATATATATATATATATATATATATATATATTTAATATAATATAATATAATATTATTTATTTTTTAATATAACAAACAGAGCCATAAATTTTTTACTCTAAAGATATGGTCTAAAGATATTTATATTACGATTTGACCCTCTAAATTGATGGGTTCGATTACACCCGTCAGGCCCTTTAACAGGGAGGAAACGGCAAACAGGCCCACCAGGCCCAAAATGAAGGTCAAGACGACCTAGGAGAAGGGTCCCGACGAAGGGAGTCCCGACACGGTAAGGTCCCGACAGAGTCGGTCCCGACAGTGGAGCTGGAAGCTCCCGATGAGAAGCCTTTAAGTAGGCCCCGATGATGAATCCCTGAGAATGATTGGCCCTGTCACGATGACGAGGGGCCCCGAGCGGTGACACAACGAGATAACTCTGGAGTCCCCGACGGAAGTCGGGACTCGATTATCAGAGGATAAGGCCAAGATATGCGGGGCGTGGCCGAGATACGCGGAACGTGGTTAAGATACACGGAGCGTGGCCGAGATACGCGGGGCATGGCTGAGATACACGAGATCATGGCCTAGATAGGCGGGATCACGTCCGAGATATGCGGGATATGGGCTAACCACCCCCAACGGTTCATCAGGTACCTGAGGCATCTCTTCGCCTATAAAAGGGCAAGAGGTCACCTCAGATCACTTACGTTGAAATTCAATACTTTTGATATCTGTTCCTTGCCAGTCAGACGAGGTACTCATTTAAGCATCGGAGAGGGATTCTGGGTCACCGCCCGGTCTATCCCCTCTTGCAGGATTGCGTGGAGCGAAGGAGCTAGGATTGCCGTCAAGATCCGTACCGGAGTTCCACCGTGATCCAACATTGGCGCCGTCTGTGGGAATCTAACAAGAAGCTGATATGCCTTCTACTCGCTCGATGGTGGCTGGCAAGAACAGAAGGGGACAATCTGGTGGTTCCCGTCACCCTGCTGCAACAAACCTGAATTCAGTACCAGAACAAGGAGAAAACCAGAATCATCCTCCGGCTGAACTCTCCCAGACAGGAGGGCACAATGGATCGCATCCCGAAGAAGTTGCCCCTCGACACCAGGATAACAGGGGGCAGGAGGCCCCCCCGACTGCAGATTTGACAAGGGTCGTGGCGGAGGCCATGCCCATGTTCCTGCCGGCTGTAGAGGCTCTCTTAGACCGAAGGGAGGCTACAAGGAGGCAGGAGGAGATGCCCCCGCTGGAAGAAGCAACCCTACCAACAGAGGGTCGGAACGTACAGGAAGCCCCACCCCAGGGCCAGGAAGGAGGTAAGATGACCGGTCAGCCGGAGAGGTTCGTGGTTGATGGGCCAGGACCAGTTCAGCACAGGACCATTCCCCTGAATGGCCCCATCACTCCCGACCAAGTGGTAAAGATCGTGAACATTTGTATGGGAGAACAGAAGCCGCTGGTGTCGGAGTTGAGGGATCGATCCACTCATCCCTTCGTTCCCCGCCTAATAGACACCCTCGCCCCGCCAGGGCTGGGTATCCCCGAGATCAAAGAGTATGACGGAGAAGGAGATCCAGTCCGTCATGTCCAGAAGCATCTTATGGCGTGTCTGGGTAGAGCCCCGACAGAGGACATCGTGTGTACCCTGTTCCCTAATACACTGGGAGAAAGAGCCCTGACCTGGTTCTTTAGTCTGCCCCCAGGATGCATCACTTGCTGGGCAGACATGCACGATCGATTCATTCAGCAGTACCAGGGTCGGAGGCGTCTATTGAAGAGCGTGAGGTCCCTGACCCAGGTGGTGCAGAGGCCCGACGAATCGCTGGCTCATTATTACCAGCGGTACACAGCCAGCGTAGCAGAGATAGATGAAGAAATCTCTGAGGGCCAAACCATCCGTACCTTCATTCGGAACCTGACAGCCCCCTATGGCTCCGACCTGATGCACAGCGTGGCTGAGAAAGCTGTGTGGAATATGGAAGCATTACAGAAGAGGGTGAAGCGGCAGATCGATGTCCAGGAGTCAAAGATAGCCGCGGGAGAATTGGAGCCCCCAAAATCGAATAAAGGGAAGCAGACGAGCAAGCCTTTCGACGATCGTAAGTCAAAGGGCAAACCTGAGGGAAGTCGGAATCGAGGTCGTCCGGATCGGAGGGACGACAGACGTTCTTCAAGGAAGGATAAGCGGGAGGATTTTGACATTCCTCTCAACTGCTCCATGGCGGAAGTGCTGACAGTCATGGAACGACAAGGCATCTCCAGGTACCCCCCGAAGAAAGATGGAGAATTCCTGGGGTCCCGCACAGATCACTATTGTCGATTTCACCGCGCAAATGGCCACGACACCAATCACTGTCGGGAGCTGAAGAAAGATTGAAAAGCTGATCCAGAAGGGGAAGCTTAAGGAATTTATCGGGGATAAGCGGTGTCGATCCCGCTCTCGGTCCCGATCGCGGTCCCGTTCCCGATCCCGCGATCGGTCCCCAAAGAAGAAGAGAACCGATCCAGAGTCATCCGGTGTTCGCAAGGAGAGACGGGGCACTATCAACGTGATTCATGGAGGGTTTGCTGCTGGAGGTGATACCTCATCCGCCCGAGAAGTGTATGCCTCTAGAATCCCTACAGCAGTGGTGTTGGGTAAGAGGTCTCGATCCTGGACCTTGAAAGAAGAGATGGTGATCTCCTTCTCGTCGGAGGACCTCATAGGCGTAGAGACTCCGCATGACGATGCCCTGGTGGTAACCTTGGATGTAGACGGGTTCGAAATGAAGAGAATTCTAATCGACGGGGGGAGCTCCTCCGACATCCTATTCATGGACGCACTGGAGGCTATGGGGAAGACGAAGAAAGATCTAAAGGAGGCAAACTTCCCGATGGCCGGGTTCTCTGGCTCAACCTCCTACCCGCTAGGAGTAATCACCTTACCAGTGGAGTTTGGTAGCGGGTGGAAATCAGAAAGGAGGAACGTGGAGTTTGTCGTGGTTGATTCCGCGGGGACCTACAATGCAATTATCGGGAGAACCACCATTAATCCTCTGATGGCGGTTGCCTCGACTGTGCACCAGAAGATGAAATTCCCGACCGACCACGGAGTCGGAGAGGTCAAGGGTGACCAGGTGGCTTCCCGAAAATGCTATGTTAACGCCACACGGAGGAGGAGGCGAGAGGCCATGACTGTCCTCCAGACAGACGCAGATCCCAGAGAAGAGTTTGGGCGTCCCGCCCCCGTAGAAGATCTGAAAGAAGTCGAGATCGACGGACCCCAGAGGAAGGTGAAAATCGGGTCTGCTCTAACTGAGGAGACAGCCCAAAAATTGGTGGAGTTGCTGAAAGAGTTCAAAGAGCTGTTTGCCTGGTCCCCCAGTGATATGCCAGGAATCAGCCCCGACGTGATCGTACACGAGCTGAAAATAGACCCCGCGATCAAGCCTATCACACAGAAAAGGCGTCCGATGGGCACGGATAAGAAGATCGCGATCCAACAGGAGGTGGGCAGGTTGTTCGATGCTGGTTTCGTTAAGGAGCTCCGATTCCAGACTTGGGTTGCCAACCCAGTGCTGGTGAAGAAGACTAACAGGAAGTGGCGAATGTGCGTGGACTTCCGCGACTTGAACATGGCTTGTCCAAAGGATTGCTATCCACTCCCGAGGATTGACCAGCTGGTGGATGCTACATCGGGACATGAGCTGTTAAGTTTCATGAATACGTATTCAGGCTACAACCAGATCAAGATGGCCAAAGACGACGCCCCCCACACAGCGTTCTATGCAGACAACGACATCTATCACTACGATGTCATGCCTTTCGGGTTGATCAATGCTGGGGCAACCTACCAGCGGATGGTGAATAAGCTGTTTGGAGATATGCTGGGAGAAACCATGGAAGCCTACGTGGACGATATGCTGGTGAAGTCCCGACAAGCCGAGGATCACGTGCACAACCTCACCATGGCGTTTGAGCGGATGAGGCTCCACCAAGTTCGCTTGAACCCGACGAAATGCGCCTTCGGAGTCCACTCAGGGAAGTTTTTTGGGCTTCATGGTGAGCCAAAGAGGAATTGAAGTGAACCCTGAGAAGCTGAGGGCAATCGAAGAGATGAAGTCTCCGATAAACCATCGGGAGGTGCAAGTACTGAATGGCCGACTAGCTGCAATGAACCGCTTCCTGTCCAAAGCCAGCGACCGATCAATGCCGTTTTTTGAAGTCTTGAGGGCCAACAAAAAATTCGAATGGACCGCCAAATGTGAAGAGGCATTCCAAGCACTAAAGCAGCACCTTCGCACACTCCCGCCGCTGGCAAAACCGGTTCCAGGCGAGCCGCTCTTCCTTTATTTGGCTGTTTCTGAATTTGCCATTAGCTCTGTGTTAGTAAAGGTTGTCGAGGGTAATCAAGTCCCCGTCTATTATGTAAGCAAGGCATTTGCCAAATCTGAATTGAACTATCCCGCCGTTGAGAAGTACCTCTTTGCGTTGATAATTACTGCTCGGAAGCTAAGGCCATATTTCCACGCACACGAGATCACTGTGCTAACGAACCAGCCTTTGAAGCATTTTTTGAACCGTCCGGATGCGTCAGGGAGATTGGTGAAATGGGCAGTAGAGCTCAGTGAGTTTCGAATACACTTTGCTCCAAGAACGGCCATCAAGGGCCAGGCATTGGCGGACTTTATAGCAGAATCTACAGCCCCCGATCTAGAAGAAACGGGCCCTGTAGAGGGGGCAACCATGGAGGTCCCGACAGAAGAACAACCAGAGAGGGCAGAGCAATCAGAACAGCCAAACAAAGAAAATACCTGGGAGATGTACACGGACGGCTCCGCGAGTTCAGACGGGTCAGGAGCGGGCTTTTTGTTGATACCACCAGGTGAAGGTGAACCTCTCCGATACGCCTTGGCTTTAACATTCAAGGCCACAAACAACGAAGCGGAGTATGAAGCTCTTATCACGGGCCTAAAAATTGCTAAAGGCGCTGGAATCGATCACTTGAGAGTGAAGTGCGACGCAGCGTTAATCGTGAACCAAGTTCAAGGGCGATACGAAGCAAGGAGTCCGATAATGAAGAAGTATCTGCGAGAGGTACAAACCCTGAGAGAGAGCTTCAAAAGCTTCGATATCGAGGCTATTCCGAGGGAGGAGAACGTAGAGGCAGACGCCTTGAGCAAATTTGCCCTGGGGGCACCCTTAGAAGAAAGTCGGAAGGTGCACTTCCTGGAGAAGGTGATCTTATCAAACATCGACCCCACGCAGGTGTGCACCGTTGAAGCAAAATCGGAGGAGGAGCCCACTTGGATGACCCCGATAGTCGCGTATCTGACTACGGGGGCAGTCCCCGAGGATAAGGTAGCAGCAGACAGGATATGTCGGATCGCGTCTAATTATGTGATGCTGGACAATCAGCTGTACAAGAAGGGCTGGTTCTCGACTCCGTACCTGAAGTGTGTAGCAGAACCCGACACCAACCGAATCCTGAAGGAAATGCATGAGGGGATCGCGGCTTGTCACGAAGGGGCCCGATCCATTTTGAGGAAGGTGTTGAACTTAGGCTACTATTGGCCCACGATGAACAAAGAAGCAACGGCGTTGGTCCGATCATGCGACGCGTGCCAGAGGTACGCCCCGAGTATCGTGGCTCCGGCTGCTAACCTGACATCCATCAAGAGCGCTTGGCCCTTCGCGCAGTGGGGCATCGACTTGGTGGGACCTCTTCCACAAGCACAAGGACAATGTAAGTATTTACTTGTAGCTATCGATTATTTTTCGAAATGGATAGAGGCGAAGGCATTGGCCAGAACAACGGGGAACCAGATCGTCAAGTTCCTCCAAACCCACATCGTGTCCAGATACGGGATTCCTAAGGTGGTGATCAGCGACAATGGCCCACCGTTTAACGGCTCTCAGGTGAGGGAGTATCTGGAAGAACTGAACGTTGAGCATCGGACCGCCTCCGTACGCCATGCTCAGACTAATGGCCAGGTGGTGTCAGCCAACAAAATCATGATGGATGGCCTGAAGAAGAGGGTCTATGCCTTGAAGGGCAAATGGCTGAACGAACTGGAAAATGTACTTTGGGCTGTTAGAACGACACCCAAACGATCAACAGGGGAGACTCTGTTTGGCCTCGTATATGGCACGGAAGCTGTCGCCCCTGTGGAGGTAGCTGTGGCGTCTCATCGGATGAGATATTACGAGCCCCTAACGAACGATGAAGTGAGACGTCTGGACTTGGACCTACTCGAAGAGAAAAGGCGGGAAGCCGATGAAGTCCAAGCTCGAATGCGCTTAGCGACGGCCAGATACTACAATCGGCGAGTGAAGTCCCGACAATTCTTTGTCGGGGAGCTGGTTTGGCGTCGCAACGAGTTCACCCTTTTGGATCGAATCAACAAGATGTCACCAAAATGGGAAGGACCTTATAAGGTCGTGGGGATGCCAGCTCCAAATGCGTACAAGTTGGAAGACCTCGATGGCAGAACGTTGAAGTATTCTTTTAGTGGCGAACACTTGAAGAAACACCATGCTTGAAGAAAGTCGCCTTAAGTGGTGCCCGATGAAAAGTCGCCTTAAGTGGTGCCCGACGAAAAATCGCCTTAAGTGGTGCCCGATGTAAAGTCGCCTTGAGTGGTGCACGATCCTTAGATTTATTCTAAGTATCAAAAAGTCGCCTTGAGTGGTGCACGATACTAAGTCGCCTTAAGTGGCGCAAGTTGAAAAGTCGCCTTAAGTGGTGCACGAGAAAAGTCGCCTTAAGTGGTGCACGATATTAAGTCGCCTTAAGTGGCGCAAGTTGAAAAGTCGCCTTAAGTGGTGCACGATGAAAGTCGCCTTAAGTGGTGCACGATATTAAGTCACCTTAAGTGGCGCAAGTTGAAAAGTCGCCTTAAGTGGTGCACGATGTAAAGTCGCCTTCAGTGGTGCACGATATTAAGTCGCCTTAAGTGGTGCACGATGTAAAGTCGCCTTAAGTGGTGCACGATGAAAGTCGCCTTAAGTGGTGCACGATATTAAGTCGCCTTAAGTGGTGCACGATGTAAAGTCGCCTTAAGTGGTGCGCGATGAAAGTCGCCTTAAGTGGTGCACGATATTAAGTCGCCTTAAGTGGTGCACGATGTAAAGTCGCCTTAAGTGGTGCACGATGAAAGTCGCCTTAAGTGGTGCACGATGTTAAGTCGCCTTAAGTGGCGTGGTTTCGCCTTAAGTGGAATAAAGCGATTGAACTTGATCCTTGGCAGCGTCGAGGGGAGCAGGGTCCACGAGGTCTGAGGCAGAAGACTCCGCAGCAAGATGATCGGATCCTAGAAGATTGACCGCGGGAGGATCGGACTTTTGGAGGTCAACCGATGAAACGTGAATGATCGATGAAGAGCCGACTATCGAGGAATATTGGAGGAGTCTTCTCGGATTTTCTGGCTATCCTCGAGGTATCGAGGAAACGTGAATGAGAAGACTAGTATTGAGTGACTATGCCAAGGGAAAGATCCCCGGTTTCGATGTCGAGAGGTCGGGAGTTAAAAGACACGATGAACTAAAAGTCCCTCATGTCTTGGGGGCAAATGATGGGTTCGATTACACCCGTCAGGCCCTTTAACAGGGAGAAAACGGCAAACAGGCCCACCAGGCCCAAAATGAAGGTCAAGACGACCTAGGAGAAGGGTCCCGACGAAGGGAGTCCCGACACGGTAAGGTCCCGACAGAGTCGGTCCCGACAGTGGAGCTGGAAGCTCCCGATGAGAAGCCTTTAAGTAGGCCCCGATGATGAATCCCTGAGAATGATTGGCCATGTCACGATGACGAGAGGCCCCGAGCGGTGACACAACGAGATAACTCTGGAGTCCCCGACGGAAGTTGGGACTCGATTATCAGAGGATAAGGCCAAGATATGCGGGGCGTGGCCGAGATACGCGGAACGTGGTTAAGATACACGGAGCGTGGCCGAGATACGCGGGGCATGGCTGAGATACACGAGATCATGGCCTAGATAGGCGGGATCACGTCCGAGATATGCGGGATACGGGCTAACCACCCCCAACGGTTCATCAGGTACCTGAGGCATCTCTTCGCCTATAAAAGGGCAAGAGGTCACCTCAGATCACTTACGTTGAAATTCAATACTTTTGATATTTGTTCCTTGCCAGTCAGACGAGGTACTCATTTAAGCATCGGAGAGGGATTCTGGGTCACCGCCCGGTCTATCCCCTCTTGCAGGATTGCGTGGAGCGAAGGAGCTAGGATTGCCGTCAAGATCCGTACCGGAGTTCCACCGTGATCCAACATAAATGAATGAATTTGGTCGAAAAACATCGTATTCTATGGCAAAACGATAGGTATTGCTCAGAGTGCCGTTTCCGCATGAAAAACTATATTTCCGCGCCAAAATCCGACACTTCAAAATCCGAACCGGTATTCGTAGAATTGACAATTTCTCCCTCATAAATCCGATGATCGATTTTGAAAAAAATAAATCAAATGTCTTCTTTGAAAAACTTGATGAATTTAAAGAAGAACGCGAAAAAGAACATTAAGAACGAATAAATAAATGGTATTTTAAACATTTTATCAAAAGGTAATTATAAAGTCACATTTGCAAAAGTAAGTAACTAAAATGCACACGTTTGAACGAAACGGTCACATAGACAGACATACGTAACTAAAGTATGTATTAACTTTTTTTAATATAGAGGATAATAAAATTATTTTCATAATTTTTAATCAAGACTTTGGAGATTGAAAAAATCTTTCAATAAATTATGTTTTTTTGGAGCATCCACAATGTTTTTACATAAATTGTATTCTTTAAGGTTGTCACCTAGACATATATGTACACTTTAAGTAATGCGTAAAGTTAAGACACACATAAATAATATTTGCTCTACAATAATATTACTTACTTATATTCCTTAAATATATTTTATTATTAAATTTTCCAACAACCACCAATAAGATATTATCATTAATTATAAAATAAATTAATTTATAATAAAAAATTGGTTATGTAATACATAGTGCATTTCTTAAATTTAAAAAATATTTTACGTAAAAATAGGCGGGTCCAACTTTTAAGGAATGCTATGTAAAACCATTGTAGAGCATTTTTTTTTAAACTTTACATACAAAATATGTTAAACCTACATTTAAGTAATATTATGTAATACCATTGTAAATGTTCTTATTATTGATGGATCTGATGCTCCCTTGGTCCGGTCCTGGTTGCACTTGATTGACCTAATACTCATTTGATCCGGTCCTAGTCGCACTTCTCAACTTTCCTTTCGTACTGCTCTCCCTAGGGACCTGCAAGAAGAGGTAGACCGGGGGGGGGGGGGGTGTCCCGGTAAACCCACTCTGATTCTTAAGTATGTCTCGGTTTAGATAACTAGACAAATAAATTTCTAGAGAGAGAGAGATCAAATCTTTAAATGGCGGAGATAGTTTCATATTTATAGGAGTTGTTATCCTCGTTACCAAATAACCTCTAAGCCTGGATAGGTTCATCCTATCTCGGAAATTGTAATTGTGCCATGCATGGTTTAGGCTATGCTGAGTCCTTGTAGATATAAGAGGGGATTACGTGCTATGATGGTGTGAAAACACCTAAGAATGTATGGTATGCATGTGAGGTGTGGAAACATCATGTTGCTCTGATGGGAAGGCTCATGCCTTTCATGTCAGTGGACCAATCATACTGGATTGGTTCGATTGATCCAGTGGACCAATCAAACTGAACATGGTTCAGTGGACCAATCAGACTGGACATGGTCCGACTGGTCCGGTGGACCAATCAGACTAGGTTGATCTAGTCAGGTTCATTTGCGTGGTCATTGTCTTAAAAATAGGTGGTCCTTCTGTACAAATAGTTGGTCAATGCCGAAATTGGGCGTATATCCATCATTTGCCTCCAAGCCAAGTGAATATTTTATATGTACTTAGCTTTATTTTGTAGATAGGAAGGAGCCTAATTGAGTCATAATCCTTCATTTGATCTCGAATATGTTCTTGTTGATCAACCTTGGTGACTTGTTGTCCTTCAAAGTAGATGACTTTTATCATCCTTGGTGACTTGTCGTCGACCGTGGTGATTTGTCGTTGCTCGTTGAGAAGTAATTTTCAATGACATTGATCATCATGTGTTACTCCCGAGTTATATGTCGAATTCCATGAGTTATCTGAAGTTGTGACAATCAACTCAACATGACTCAACATGTCGGCTATTTAAATCAGTCCGACATAGGGTCACCTCTCAGACAGATTAAATCAGTCCGACAGGGGTCACCTCTCAAATTTAATCAGTCCAGGAGGGACTTTCCTCTCAGACTGATTAGATCGGTCCAAGAGGAGATTCCTCTCTGACTGTTTTAATCAGTCTGAGAGGAGAGTCCCCTCTCGAAACCTTATTGCTTACCCAAATAATTTTCGTCGTTCTCTTGAGTATAAATTTTTATATGCCTCTGAAATAGTTCATAGAGTCGTTGGGTCCATGGGGATAACCTTTTAGTTGATATACCTTTCGTGTATACCATGTTGAAACGAGCTGGGCTCGACGTGGCTTGGTCTCGATTAGTCTTAGCCGGGCGAGGTGGGGCCTAGTTTTAGCCAGATAGAGTCGGACGAGACGGGTCTCAGCCCTGGTCGGTTGGTTTGTTGCAGTGTTATCAGAACCGGAACGGACACCGAACCGGTGAGACTGATGGTTTCCGGTTCGAACCCGGTTCGACCGGATTAGTTGCACAACGTTGCATGTGGTGTCGTTTGGGCTTGTAAATTGTAAGTGCCTAAGCGGCCAACAACCGGCCTATAATATAGTCCTATATCCAGCCCAGCCCAAAAACTTAAAACCTAGACATTCCAGTTTCTTCCATATGATCCCGCAGTCATGTATGTATCTCCTCCACTCTTACAATTTATGTTCTTCTATTGATTAGTTGTTGCTGGTAAAAAGTAAAATCATCAAGACTTGAGAGATATTTCTGGCATCTGCGTCTCCAGCATGCTTCGAGGGACCTCCTCCTCGTCATGATTTCAAAGCAGCCGATCAGGTCCAATTAAGAGTGGGTTTTCCTCGAAATCGAGAAGCATGTGATGGTGCCATAGCTTTTCTCGAAATCGAGAAGCAGGTGACGGTGCCATAACGCGAAATCGAGCAGGTGACGATGGACGATTGTGAGTTTTGCTCGAAATTGAAGGAATCCGTGCTCTGCGGGAGAAGGAGAGAGAAGCATTGTATGGTCGGAGAATCATCGAGGGGCCTTCCTTTACAAGTTTCAATCGGATTTCGTCTCTTGGCCAAATAAACATCGAAATTCGTCTCTCCTTTACGCCGCGTCGGTGATTCTTGATGCCTTCCCTCCTTCGCAAGCCTTCTTCAATCTCTAGTTTTTTTTCCTTTACTGGGTAAGCAAACCGGCGAACCCTCCTGTTTGCCAAAAAACCGGCTAACGAACCGGGTTCACGTACATCCTCCGGAAATGCTCGAACCGGACCGCAGAAGGCACCGGTTCCGGTTCGAACCCGGTCGGACCGCCGGTCTGGTTTTGATAAGACTGGTTTGTTGAATGAATGTTCATCACCAGTGACCTTGTTATTAATGAGAAGGTTGCATTACTTGGTGTATCGTCCATGTTTCTTTGGAGGGATACTTATGATGGTCTTGGTTCCCCATGATTCTCCAATCGCCTACAATGTTGGTTTCCTTGTATTTCCCTCAAGTCATGTATTAATATCACATTGGTGACTTGATTCGTTTCCCCCTAAGGTAAGTGAAATCCCATTATCCACTTAGCCCTAGTGAATCCGTGTATATATTTCCGAGTTAGCTTGGGTAAGATGAATGTTGATACTTAGTTATCGACCTTGAGTGGGGCCCTCTTCTTAGTTAAATTGAATACATGCTATACTAACCCTGTCAGCAGACAAGTACTCGCCAAGAAATTTAAAGATAGACAATATCCAGGCCCGCGTGCCCGACTATCAATAAATCAACTCTCGAGGTCAGTATCAGGCCCAAATTGGATATGTATCCTATCTTAAAATAGAGTCAAGCAAGGGTCAAGCCATTACTTGACTCGGGGGCAAGTGATGGATATATGCCCAATTCAGGTTCGTATTTATATTTCGGACCTCGCAAACACGTCAAACCCACGAAAAGGACCGAAACGCTATACCTGTGAGTCAAAACGTTCCGAACGGGCAATACGCGCGTTCGGACCGGACTCGTCCGGATTGTCATAAGACAACCCGGACGGTCCAGATTGCCTTAAAAAATCCGGACCTCTGGATTGTCAAAGACAACCGAGCGGTCTGGATTGTCCTAGACAATCTGGGCCACATTAGATTGTCCAAAACCAACGTGGTCCGGATTGCCGCCCGTGACTCGCGTACCATTACCGACGTATTCTTACACTAAGTCCGAGTTTTTACGATAGCCAACCTTGAATAAACAAGACTCCGGTTCACATTTTCCTACTAAACCGGGGTCGAACCGTACTAAACCGGGTTTCGGTTCAAGAGCTCCTATAAATTGGAATCTTTGGCGGTCCATTTCATTTTAACTTTTTTAGGAGATTGGCTTAGAAAGCTCTGACTTCTCTCTAGCTTTATCTCTCTAGATTCTTATTTTGGCATCGGATAGGGTTTAACTAGCACCACCCCCCTCTTCGTGCTAGTTACTTCCACGTGTGTAAGTCGAAAATGACGCGTGGAGTCAAGGACGCGGACTTGAAGAGTTTTCGCACAACCCGGAACACCCGTATTCGTCAACCCGTATTCTCGCGCGGGTCAGGACGAAACAGTGGCGGTCACTGGAGTTGGAGTTGGGTGGCGGTCGTCGGAGCCGTGGTGGCGGTCATCGGAGTTGGGTGGTGGTCGCCGGAGCCGGGGTGGTGGTCGCCGGAGCCGTGGTGACGGTCATCGGAGTTGGGTGGTTGTCGCCGGAGCCGGGGTGGCGGTCGACGGAGCCGGGGTGGCGGTGTCCGGAGCCGTGGTGGCGGTGGCCGGAGCCGGGGTGGCAAGATGCATGTTGATATGTTTTAATTAGTGAAAGGGGTATTTTAGTCATTTCATGTTCCATTAATTAAACTGTTAAATTGTTTAAAATATTGTAAAGGGGTAATTCTGACATTTTATGTGGTTCTGTTAAATTTGACGTAAAATGTAAACGGAAAACCAAATTTCAACATATATGAAACCCGCCGAAGAATGGGAATGCGTTACTCTACCAAGTAAAGCAACTCCAACTTTCACTCAAACCTACCATATTAAATTTTGAAACTTCAGACCTCGACGGTTAACATGAACCATTATTCAGACCTTTCATAGGTTATTGACCCTTATATATATATATATATATATATATATATATATATATATATATATATATATATATATATACTAGTTGGCTGACCGGCGCGTTGCGCGGTAAATAATTTGTTTATATAATTATTAGGGTATTACGGAAATTAAAATTTTATGTTAATAATTAATTTGATTGGTCTTTTTTATTTGAAATAATTTATTCAATGCAAATGAAAATTACTATTAGTTAATGTGTATATATAAACTCATATTATTCTTTGTTAACGTGTGTGAACACAAGTTTTATTTGTTTGTTAATAGGTTTATACATATGATACTATAATATTTTGGATATACTCATAAGAAACCATTACAATATTAAAATAAATAAATACTTACCAAATGTTATTGTTAACCACATACTCTTATTATGGTAGTATATAATAGATTTTTTATATATCGTATACATATCTTTGATAGTAGTTTATAAGTTGAATTTATAATTAAAATTTTAATTAGTATTTTAGGAAATAATTTTAAATATAATTTATTATTTTTATGGCTAAAATATAATTTTTTTTTTATTTAAGTGAAAATATAGGATAAGATAACATGATGGTTAAAAAATGTTTTATAAATTCATGAAACTAAACATAGTTATATATTGATTGTATTACATTAAATCTATATAAAGTAATTTTTTGTTCATTTAATTATACTTTAAATGGTATTTCATATAAATTTTTAATATTTGTATCAAATCTTATTATTTTTAACAAAAAAATTTGTGTTTTTATTTTTAATTTTCCCAATATTTTATGGTGAAATTTCAAATTTCTAGTGTTACGATGCAAAATGACTACCATGTAAATGAAAAAAAAAATTGAAAGTGAATAAGAGTTTCAGAGAAAAAAAGTGAATGAGAGTGATCGTTAAAAAAAAAGTTAAACAATCGAGTAAAATTCAAATTATATTTTATTTTTATTTTCAAAATTTATACATAGCCATATGTAAATATTATTTTAATATTAAGATAATAGAAAAATAATTAAGCATAAGTGAGTTTATTTTAGTTTAGTTTTTTAGCGGGTGGTTAATTAACATTGTAATGTAACATACTAAAAATCGTAACTGCCATCAATAATGAATAAGGAGATTAAGATGAATTTTATGATGAAATTTCATCATCATCATATTATCGAGTCTGATGGGTTTTGATATAGTCGTTAGGCCCATTAACGGAACGAGGCTTAGAAGACCAATACGAGGGGTCCCGACAAGGTCGATCCCGATATATGAGCTGAACGCTCCCGATGTTATGCCTTTAAGTAGGCCCCGATGATATGCCTTTGAGTAGGCCCCGATGATATGCCTTTGAGTAGGCCCTGATATTGAATCCCTGAGAAGATTGGTCCTGTCCCGATGACGAGGGGCCCCGAGCGGTGACCAAAGGAGATAACTCTGGAGTCCCCGACACCCGTCAGGACTTGCCACCAGAGCACGAGGCCGAGAAACACGCCCACTATCAACATAGTGGGGAAGTGGCCGGAAAAGACGGAACGTGGGCTACTGGCCGAGATAAACGGAACGTGGCAGTTATCCCAACAGGTAACTGAGGTAACCCCTCCCCTATATAAAGGAAAGAGTTACCTCAGGATGGACACGTTCACATACTTACATACTGATACTTGCTTGCCTGCCTCGAGATACTCATTTAAGCATCGGAGAGGGGTTCTGGGTCACCGCCCGGTCTATCCCCTTCTTGCAGGATTACTTGGAGCGAAGGAGTTCGGACTTCCGTCAAGAACGTACCGGAGTTCCAACCGTGATCCAACATTGGCGCCGTCTGTGGGAACGAAGCGAAAAGCAAAAATGGCTTATACCCGATCGATGGCTGGCAAGCAAAAGAAGAGACAAGGACAATCCGGCGGTTCCCGCCACCCTGCTGGAACTCTAAATTCAGGGCTGCCGGAGCGCACTGTTGATCGGAATGATCCTCCCCCTGCTGTTTCCCAAACAGGGGGGCATCATGATGATCGCGAAGATTCCATTCGAAACTCGTCGGAGAGCCGGGAAGAGGTCCCGAGGAGGGACCAGGATGCTCCTACGAAGGTGGACCTGACGAAGGCTATGCTGGATGCCATGCCGATATTCCTGGAGACTATGGAGGCTCTCCTGGACCGAAGGGAGGCTACTAAGAAGAAGGAGGAGGAGTTGCCTCCGCCCCCGCCGAGAGAGAATCGGGACGGGCAGGAGGCCCAACCCGAGCACCAGGATAAGGGCAAGGAGCCTGCCCTATCGGAGCAGTTTGTGGTCGATGGGCCTGGACCGGTGCAGCATAGGACCATCCCTCTCAATGGCCCTATCACCCCCGATCAATTGGTGAAGATCGTAAACATCTGCACGGGGGACCAGAAGAAGATGATGTCGGAGCTGAGGGATCGATCCACTCATCCCTTTGTCCCCCGATTGGTGAACACCACTGCCCCGCCGGGACTGGGCATCCCGACAATCAAGGAGTATGATGGCGAGGGAGATCCCGTTCGTCATGTCCAGAAGCATGTCATGGCTTGTCTAGGCAGAGCCCCGAATGATGATATAGTGTGCGTTTTGTTCCCAGGCACACTCGGTGAGAGGGCCCTGACGTGGTTCTTCAGCCTTCCCCCAAGATGCATCTCTAGCTGGACCGAGATGCATGATCGCTTCATCTAGTAGTACCAGGGCCGTCGGCGCCTCCTGAAAAGCGTGAGATCCCTGGCTGAAGTGGTACAGAGGCCCGACGAGTCGCTGGCGCATTACTATCAAAGGTACACTGCCAGCGTGGACGAGATTGATGAGGAGATGTCGGAGGGAGAGACCATCCGCACCTTCATTCGGAACCTGACAGCACCATATGGTTCCGACCTGATGCACAGCGTGGCTGAGAAGGCTGTGTGGAACATGGAGGCGCTGTAGAAGAGGGTGAAGCAGCAAATCGATGTCGAGGAGTCGAAGATAGCTGCAGGAGACCTTGACCCTCCGAAATCAAACAAAGGGAAGCAGTCGTTCAAACCCTCGGACGATCGTAGGAGGAAAGATAAACCCGAGAGCAGTCGGGGTCGAGGCCGTCCCGATCGGAGGGAAGACAAGCGTTCCTCGAAGTCGGACAAACGGGAGGACCACTACACCCCTCTTATTTGTTCCATGGGTGCTGTGTTGGCGGTGATGGACCGACAGGGTATCGCCAGGTATCCCCCGAAGAAGGATGGAGAGTTCATGGGAGCTCGCACCGATCGTTTTTGTCGTTTCCATCGTGCCAACGGTCACGACACCAACCATTGTCGGGAGTTGAAGAAGGAGATTGAGAAGCTGATCCAGAGGGGGAAGCTTAAGGAATTTGTGGCTGGGCAACGGGCTGATCCCGTTCCCGGTCCCGATCGCGGTCCCGTTCCCGATCCCGTGGTCGATCCCCGAAGAAGGATAAGCCCGAGTCTTCCAATGCCCGCAAGGAGAAGCGAGGAACCATTAATTTGATTCACGGAGAACTTGCTGCAGGAGGAGATACTACGGCAGCTCGGGAGGTCTATGCTTCTCGGATTCCCATTGCTGTGGTGCTGGGCAAGAGGGCCCGAAATTGGACTCCGAAAGAAGAAATGGTGATTCCCTTCTCAGCGGAGGACCTGATAGGTGTGGAGACCCCGCACAATGATGCTTTGGTCGTGACCCTGAACGTAGATGGGTACGAGATGAAGCGGATCCTGATTGATGGAGGGAGCTCCTCCGATATTTTGTTCATGGACGCATTGCAGGCCATGGGGAAAACCAAGAAGGACTTGAAGCCTGCGGACTTCTCGATGGTCGGATTTTCTGGCTCTACCTCTTACCCGGTCGGGATGATTACCTTACCGGTCGAGTTCGGAAGTGGTTGGAAGTCGGAGAAGAGGAACGTAGAGTTCGTGGTGGTCGAGTCTGCGAGGACCTATAATGCCATCATTGGGAGGACTACCATCAACCCGCTGGGGGAAGTTGCCTCAACAGTCCATCAGAAGCTGAAGTTCCCGACCGACCACGGAATCGGGGAGGTCCAGGGCGATCAGATAGCCTCCAGGAGGTGCTATGTCAATGCCACTCGAAGGAGGAATCAGGAGGCTATGACTGTTCTCCAGACTGACGCTGATCCCGGAGAGGAGTTTGGGCGTCCTGCCCCAATGGAAGATTTGAAGGAGGTCGAAATTGATGGACCTCAGAGGAAGGTGAAAATCGGGTCCGCTTTGACTGAGGAGACGGTCCGAGAATTGATCGATTTGTTGAAGGAATTAAAGGAGCTGTTCGCCTGGTCCCCGAGTGACATGCCAGGAATCAGCCCCGATGTTATTACTCACAAGCTGAAGATTGATCCCGCAATCAAGCCGATTACACATAGAAGGCGCCCGATGGGTGCCAACAAGAAGATTGCGATCCAGCAAGAGGTGGGCAGGTTGCTCGATGCTGGATTCATTAAGGAGCTCCGATTCCAGACCTGGGTCGCCAACCCAGTCCTGGTGAAGAAGAGCAATGGCAAGTGGCGGATGTGTGTCGATTTCCGCGACCTGAACAAAGCGTGCCCGAAGGATTGCTATCCGCTCCCGAGGATCGGCCAGCTGGTGGATGCTACATCGGGACATTAGTTGCTGAGCTTTATAGATGCCTACTCCGGCTACAATCAGATCAAGATGTCCAAGAAGGATGCCCCCCCTACCGCCTTCTATGCTGATAGCGACATCTATCATTATGATGTTATGCCCTTTGGATTGATCAATGCAGGTGCAACTTACCAGAGGATGGTGAATAAGCTGTTTGGGGACATGCTGGGGAAAACGATGGAGGCCTATGTGGACGATATGCTGGTGAAGTCCCGACAGGCCAAGGATCATGTTCACAACTTGGCCACAGCGTTCGAGCGGATGAAGCTTCATCAAGTTCGCTTGAACCCGACCAAGTGTGCCTTCGGAGTGCACTCAGGGAAGTTTCTGGGCTTTATGGTGAGCCAGAGGGGAATCGAGGTGAACCCTGAGAAGCTGAACGCGATCAAGGAGATGAAGTCCCCAACGAACCATCGAAAGGTGCAGGTGCTGAACGGCCGATTGGCCTCGATGAATCGCTTCCTGTCCAAGGCAAGCGACCGATCCATGCCGTTCTTTGAAGTGTTGAGGGCCAATAAGAAGTTTGAGTGGACTGCCAAGTGCGAAGAGGCGTTCCAGGCACTCAAGCAGCACCTCCGCACCCTCCCGCCATTGGCGAAGCCCATCCCAGGCAAGCCACTCTATCTGTATTTGGCTGTTTCTGAATTTGCTGTTAGCTCTGTCTTAGTGAAAGTTGTAGAGTGTAGCCAAGTCCCTGTCTATTATGTAAGCAAGGCACTCGCCAATTCTGAAATGAATTATCCCGTCGTTGAGAAGTATCTCTATGCGTTGATTGTTACTGCTCGGAAGCTGAGGCCTTACTTCCACGCGCATGAAATTACTATTTTGACGAATCAGCCCTTGAAACATTTTTTGAACCGACCTGATGCGTCGGGGAGATTAGTGAAATGGGCAGTCAAGCTTAGTGAGTTCCGCATTCACTTTGCTCCGAGAACGGCTATTAAGGGCCAGGCGTTGGCGAACTTCATAGCAGAGTCTACAGCCCCCGATCTAGAAGAAGCGGGCCCTATAGAGGGGGCAACCACGGTGGTCCCGACAACAGAGCAGTCAGAACAGCTCGACGCCGAAAATACTTGGGAGATGTACACCGATGGCTCCTCAAATTCAGAAGGATCAGGAGCAGGTTTCCTACTGATACCACCAGACGGAGGCGAGCCCCTCCGATATTCCTTGGCCTTGACATTTAGGGCCACCAACAATGAAGCTGAATATGAGGCTCTCATCACTGGCCTCAAGATTGCTAAAGGAACGGGAGTTGGTCACTTAAAGGTGAAGTGTGATGCTAGCCTGATCGTGAACCAAGTCCAGGGGCGGTACGAAGCGAAAAGCCTGATGATGAGAAAGTATCTTCGCGAGGTGCAAACCCTGAAGGAGAGTTTCAAGAGCTTCGATATTGAAGCGATCCTGAGGGAGGATAATGTGGAAGCAGATGCCTTGAGCAAGTTCGCCTTGGGGGCACCCCTCGATGAAAGTCGGAAGGTGCATTTCTTGGAGAAGGTGATCCTGTCAACCACTGATCAGTTGGAGGTATGTGCCATTGAGATCGGAATGGAGGAGCCCACTTGGATGACCCCGATAGCCGCATATCTGACTACGGGGGCAATCCCCGATGATGAAGTAGCAGCCGGCAAAATACGCCGAATCGCGCCGAATTATGTGATGGTGGACAATCAGCTGTACAAAAAGGGGTATTTAACTCCTTATCTGAAATGCGTGGCCGAGCCCGACACAGGTCGGATCCTTAGGGAGGTGCACGAAGGATATTTGGCTTGTCATTATTAGGTTCCAAGTCTAGGGTCAACGGGCGGTCGACCTAAGTCTCGTTCCTTACTGGAGATGTTGCGGATTCGGTGCTCTCGGGTTGTGTCGTCCTAGCCTGTGTCCTTCTGTCCTTCGCTTCTCTTCTCTTCTCGCCCTGCAAGAGGGGCAATACCAGGCACAGAGGGGGGGTGGTGCCTGATGAACCCTCTCCGATGCCTAAGTTAGTACGGTTTTTGTAGAGAGATAAAGCTAGAGAGATGTCATAGCTAAATTATGCAACTTGCCAAGATGTTCAAAGATGTTCAAATGAATGGTGGGAGAGTTGTATTTATTGGCAACGGTGTCATTAAGGTGACTTAATGACATCGTTAACCTTTAAACACAGTTAATTATCCTTTAAACACGTAATTAAGACCTTAGGGTACGGAGAGGGTCGGCGGAAATAAACCGAGTATGGGAGTCTAAAAGCGTTGTCGGGGCCCTTGGGGGGAAGGAAGATCCGACCCTCAAGGGTAGGGGTTGGGTGAGGCCACCCAACCCCTCCTAGGGGAGATCGGGTTGGCTGACCCGATCTCCCCTAGGGGAGGTCGGGTGTGGCCACCCGACCTCACCTAGGCGAGTCTAACTTGGTCCGGACGAGTATTTCGGCCTCGTCCGGACCGTTGGTGTTTTTGCGGGGTGTTCAAAATGAAACGATTCAGGAGTCAACGGGTTCAAATTGGGCGTATATCCATCACATGCCCCCGAGTCAACCAATGGCCTGACCCTTGATTGACTCTATTTTAGGATGGTATGATACGCGCAATTTGAAGCTGGGATTTTACCTTTTGTCGGAATACTTACTTACTCATGGATGTGTGTCTCTGACTCTGCCCCCTGTCTTATAAGATAGAGGAATTGCAAATGTCAGAATAGCACGGACACGTGTCCAAGCACGTAACCGTCTGAGGTGGAAATAATAGATCTATCTCCGCCATGGGCGTATGCTTGGAAAATATACGCTCATGTGGGGATGCAACATGAATATGGTTAAGTGAGTCCAAATTTTTTTCTAAGTATGGGATACTAGAAAATATGCCTATAGGATGTTACCTTGAGTGAACATGGATGTATCATGAACATGGAAGTGTGTACCTATATAAGGGAAGGTGTGTCGCAGACATGAGGGTCCTGGACTTGCGAGGTGCCATGCATCCGACGCGTCGTTGATGAACATCTTACAACAGAAGTATGCTCTCAATGTATATGCCGAGGGACATGACCCTTGTTTATATAGTATTGCCCCCAAGATCATTGAGGTGAATGCTCCCAGAGGGGGAGTATATGTAGTGACGTGGCCAAGTAGGGGCATTTGCCCCTTAGTCGCGAGGTGTTAGGCCTCCTGGTATGTTGTCGATGAACATCTCATGATAAACATGTGTTGGGTGGCGCAAACGCGTGTAGTGCCATATAGGCTGTATAAAGCGTCGGGACGAGGCCCGTACTGACATAGAGTTGCCCCCGTATAGAGGATGTTCGCTATGTAGTAGTTGTGAACTTGTAAGTTCGTAGGTGTGGAGTTGCCCCCTTGTCGGGACGTTCGCACCGTAGTCGTTTCGGGCACGAGGTGGTGACTATTGTATCGACTGCTACTTGGGTTTTCCAAAGTAGGGTGCATTCCATAGCTGCTACTTGGTTTTTCCCAAGGTAGGGTGCACTCCGCGACAGCTACTTGAAATTTCCGAGGTAGGGAGAAGGCCAGAGGTCGGACGAGGCGACATACCCTTCCATGGCGTCGGTCAGAGGTCGGCGAGGCGACGTGCCTATCCATGTTGTTGCCACAACCTGGCGTTTTCAAGGTAGTGTGCCTCATGCACCGCTACTTGGTTTTCCCCAAGGTAGAGTGTGGCTTGCGACCCGTATTTGGTTTTTCCCAAGGTAGAGTGTCTTCTTGGTACGTCTCCTGTCTCCTGAACCTGTATATAGTCTGTTACCTGTGAACACAATAATCTTTGGACAATATGCGGACATGATAGCCGCCTAGAGAGGGGTGGACATGACAGCCACTCCAAGATGTGCGGACATGATAGCCCCTTATCACCGCGTGGACATGATAGCCACTCTGAGAGGCGCGGACATGATAGCCGCCTAGAGTCATGTGGACACGATAGCCACTCCGAGGTGTGCGGACATGATAGTTGCCCCTAGATACGCGGACATGATAGCCGCTCCGAGATGTGCGGACATGATAGCCGCTCCGAGATACGCGGAGAAGATAGTCTGCTGCTATTACACTTAGTTTCCGGACGAGAGGTGTTACTCTTCCTCTTAGACTGTCGACATATGCGTGTTTGATAGGAGGTGTAGGAGGTGTACGCGCTTGGCGTGACTCTCCCGAATCTCGTAAAGTGGTGATCTTAGAATAACAGCGGTACGCCATGACTTGTCGTAGCGTTTCCCACAGACGGCGCCAAGTGTTAGGTTCCAAGTCTAGGGTCAACGGGCGGTCGACCTAAGTCTCGTTCCTCACTGGAGATGTTTGTGGAGATATACCCATCCCCATCCTCTAGGCGGTAAGCATTTGCGTATGGAACTGATGCTATCTTATACGGCCCTTCCCATTTTGGAGATAATTTTCTGACTTGGTCTAAATGTGAGAACTCGTTCTTTCTGAGCACTAGTTCTCCTATGTGGAATTGCCTCTCCTTGACTTGGCGGTTGTAATATCTTGCGGATACAAGGCGCATTCGTGCCTGTGCTTCTTCTGAATTCCATCTTTTATCCTCCACCATGTCTAAGTCTAAGAGCCTTGCTTTGTTGTTCCCACAGACGGCGCCAAGTGTTAGGTTCCAAGTCTAGGGTCAACGGGCGGTCGACCTAAGTCTCGTTCCTCACTGGAGATGTTGCGGATTCGGTGCTCTCGGGTTGTGTCGTCCTAGCCTGTGTCCTTCTGTCCTTCGCTTCTTTTCTCTTCTCGCCCTGCAAGAGGGGCAATACCAGGCACAGAGGGGGGGGGGGGGGGTGGTGCCTGATGAACCCTCTCCGATGCCTAAGTCAGTACGGTTTTTGTAGAGAGATAAAGCTAGAGAGATGTCAGAGCTAAATTATGCAACTTGCCAAGATGTTCAAAGATGTTCAAATGAATGGTGGGAGAGTTGTATTTAGAGGCAACGGTGTCATTAAGGTGACTTAATGACATCGTTAACCTTTAAACACAATTAATTATCCTTTAAAAACGTAATTAAGACCTTAGGGTACGGAGAGGGTCGGCGGAAATAAACCGAGTATGGGAGTCTAAAAGCGGTGTCGGGGCCCTTGGGGGGAAGGAAGATCCGACCCCCAAGGGTAGGGGTTGGGTGAGGCCACCCAACCCCTCCTAGGTGAGATCGGGATGTCTGACCCGATCTCCCCTAGGGGAGGTCGGGTGTGGCCACCCGACCTCACCTAGGTGAGTCTAACTTGGTCCGGACGAGTATTTCGGCCTCGTCCGGACCGTTGGTGTTTTCGCGGGGTGTTCAAAATGAAACGATTCAGGAGTCAACGGGTTCAAATTGGGCGTATATCCATCAGTCATGAAGGGGCCCGATCCATCGTAAGGAAAGTGCTGAACATGGGCTATTACTGGCCCTCGATGAACAAGGAGGCAACGATGCTAGTCCGATCCTGTGATGCCTGCCAGAAGTACGCCCCGAATATCTTGGCTCCAGCTGCCGATTTGACGTCCATCAAGAGTGCTTGGCCCTTCGCGCAATGGGGAATCGACTTGGTGGGACCCCTTCCAGTTGCAAAAGGTCAGTGCCGATATTTAATTGTGGCTATTGATTATTTCTCGAAATGGATAGAAGCTAAGGCATTGGCCAAGACAACGGGGAACCATATCCTCAAAGTCCTCCAGACCCATATCATATCCCGATACGGGATCCCCAAGGTGGTGATCAGAGATAATGGCCCCCCGTTTAACGGGGCCCAGTGGAAGGAGTACTTGGAGGAACTGAAAATTGAGAATCGGACAGCCTCTGTCCGTCATGCTCAAACCAATGGACAGGTGGAATCAGCCAACAAGATCGTGATGGATGGCCTGAAGAAGAGGGTCCATGCATTGAAGGGCAAATGGCTGGATGAGCTGGAAAATGTGCTTTGGGCTGTTAGAACGACACCCAAACGATCGACTGGTGAGACTCGGTTTGGCCTGGTTTATGGCACGGAAGCAGTTGCTCCCATCGAAATAGCTGTGGCATCCCATCGGACGAGGTATTACGAACCTCTGTCGAATGATGAAATAAGGCGTCTGGACTTGGACTTGGTCGAAGAGAAGAGGCGGAGTGCCGAGGAGGTCCAGGCTCGGATGCGCTTGGCAACGACACGATATTATAATCGACGAGTCAAATCTCGACAGTTCTTTGTCGGGGAACTGGTCTGGCGTCGGAACGAATTTACCCTTTTGGATCGGATCAACAAGATGTCACCAAAATGGGAAGGGCCTTATAAGGTCGTGGGGATGCCAGCTCGAAACGCGTATAAGTTGGAAGACCTCGATGGCAATGTCTTGAAGCATTCTTTTAGTGGCGAACACTTGAAGAAATGTCATGCTTGATATTAAGTCGCCTTCAGTGGTGCAAGTCGTTTGTTAAGTCGCCTTTAGTGGTGCAAGTTGTTTATTAAGTCGCCTTCAGTGGTGCAAATTGTTTATTAAGTCACATTCAGTGGTGCAAGTTATTTATCGCTTCGATTCGATGTAAACAAATTTCGAGCCATCAATAAATAAAGAGGTCGCTTCCGATTAAATCGCCTTAAGTGGTGTAGTCAAATCGCCTTAAGTGGTGTAGTTAAATCGCCTTAAGTGGTGTAGTCAAATCGCCTTAAGTGGCGTGGTTCCGCCTTAAGTGGCGTGATTTCGCCTTAAGTGGCGTGGTTCCGCCTTAAATGGCATGATTAAATCGCCTTAAGTGGTGTGGGTAAAATGTCTTAAGTGGTGTGGTTCCGCTTTAAGTGGCACGATTAAATCGCCTTAAGTGGTGTGGATAAGTTGCCTTAAGAGGCACGATTAAATCGCCTTAAGTGGTGTGGGTAAAATGTCTTAAGTGGTGTGGTTCCGCTTTAAGTGGCACGATTAAATCGCCTTAAGTGGTGTGGATAAGTTGCCTTAAGAGGCACGATTAAATCGCCTTAAGTGGTGTGGGTAAAATGTCTTAAGTGACACGTCAAAATTACTCTAAGTGATAGGATCGAATTGCCTTAAGTGGCGTAGTTAATTCACCTTAAGTGGTGCAATGGTAATCGGGACCAGAAGGGATTGATATTATAAAGATCCAAAAGGTTCACGACAAAAGAAGGAAATTACAACGATTCGAAAATAAAGCAATTAAGCTTGGTCCTTGGCAGCGTCGAGGGGAGCAGGGTCCACGAGGTCTGTGGCAGAAGGCTCCGTGATCGGAGGATCGGATCCAGGAAGATTGGCCGCAGGAGGATCGGACCCTTGGAGGTCAGCCGGTGAAGAGTCGATTATCGGGGGATCGGTTGTTGGGAGATCTGCACTTGGAGACTCCACCGCGCCTTCAGCATCCGCAGCCCTCTCGGGGGTGTTGGCCCCGTCGCTCTCCTCGGAAAGGTTGAAATACCTCTCCGCGAAGGGGGCGAGAGTCTAAGACTTGGTGAAGTCGATGGCACCACCATACTCCAGATGGAGCTCTTCGACAGCATTAAGCAGGGTGGTCTCCACCTCCGCCGTACAAAATTTCACCGCATCCACTTGGAAAGCTTTGGAGCCCCGATAATCTTCCCGTCCCTTGGCCTCAGCCTCGGCCAGCTTGGTGGGAAACTCAGCGAGTTCCCGCTCCATCTGTCGGGACCGATTGGCAAGAAGGACTTTCTCAGCCTCCAGCCCCGCCTTGGCATCCTCCAGGGCCTTCTTCTCGAGGACAAGCCTGTCCCGATCCTCCGCGCGCCCCTGCTGCTCTTCCTGGAGCTTTTGTCGCTCCTGCTTCAGCAGCCTCTCAAAGTCGTGGACCTGCCTCAGGAGGTCCCGAGTCTTCTGGTTAAGGAGGGCCTGCTCCTTAACCAACTTCCCCTTCTACGACTCGGAGGCAGCCAGATCCTCCTTGAGCTTGGCCAAGACCTCGGGCGCCGCCTTGGCCCGCTCCTGCTCCAGGGCCTCCTCCAAGGCCAGGACATACCCGAAACAGCGGTGTTGGTCCGCTATTTCCTGTGAAGAAGAAAGGAGGAGGTCAGTACACGAGAATATTCTGCCTTATATGTAATAAGTGTAAAAATAGGAAACCTTACCTCCACACGGCGAACGGCCATGGCGCGAATGTCCGCGTGGATGTCCTCTCGAGCCAGGGAGAGTGAAAGCTTCATAGATGGCGGAACTGAGCTTGCCAGCAGGTGCAGACCCAGTTCCGATGATACATCGTCCCGACGCAGCGGGACCCCCCGCAATGACTCGATCGGGGCCCAGGGAGCCGCCGCCTGGTCGGGGGTGTAAACCTGATAAAAACTCCCGTCTAAGGGGAGAGGAGGGATGAAGGACTGAGTGTCGGAGGTGCGCGCCTCCGAGCCGCCGTGAGAACCCGCCGGCCCCTCGGGAGTCAAGCTCAAGACCGGCGAAAGCTGCTGTGCCGGAGAAGATGGAGGCAGCCCTTCGGGAGTCGGCTCCAGCGGGGTCTGCCTCGCCCCTCGACGACGAACCAGGGGCTGACCCTCGCTCGCCTCCTCAGAAGAGTGAGAGATATCCAAGTCAACCACCCGACGGAACTGACCGTCCGTCGGGGCGCCTTCCGTCCCCGATCCTCCTGGGGCTGGAAGAGAAAGGAGGGGCTCTCCGACCTGGGCGTCGGAGGGTGGCACCTCCACCGAAGCTCCAGCTCCCGATTGACCTGCAGCTAGAGGACGAGAAGCTTCATAAAGAAAGTCAGGAAGTTGATCTGGATCCTTACACCAAATGACGCAACGGGAGAGGTACTGGTCCTTCCCGTAATAATTGTAGTAACCCGCTTTGAGGACGCGGGGAGTTTCTCCTTGCAGGATGCGTTTGATCCCTTCGATCCTGGCTCCCTTATCGGAGGGGATTAACTCCTTAGGAATACGCCTCCTGTATAATCGAATTGCTAAGCGGAGCTGTTTACCTTCCTCGGGAGTCTTGGTGTTGAAGATCTGCTCCATCTTCTCCACCCAGGCCCGCTTGATTTGCTCCGAGGTGGGAGGTGCCGATGAGGAGGCGGCCCTCTTTGAATACTTCCTCTTCCTCGCGGGGCGTGGGACAGCATCAGTCTCAGCCTGCTTAAGCACGAGATTGGTCAGCAATGATACCTTCTTAGCTGCAAAGACGAAAACGAAAGTGCAGTTAGAATATTACCCAAGGAACGAGGTTAGAAGGGCCGTCGAAGAGTTGACCCCCGGAGACGATATCAAGGAGTTGGATCCCGGTCAGAACCAGGTCCCGCTCCCCGATGGAGTTGGCATCGAGGGGAGCGAGAGAGTCCCCCCAACGATAAAGCTGGATGCAGTGGAGAATCTGGAAATCCTCCTCGGAGTAAGTGTGAAAAGCGGGAGCAGGGTCCGCCTCAACCTCCCATCGGGGCCATGGGATGGAGCTGTTTCGGATGAAGAAATAATTCCTTTTCCAGCCACTGTTGTCGGGCCCCGAGTCAGTGATGAGCCCGACCCTTGGCGACCTTCCATGTGTCACTAATAATGAATAAGGAGATTAAGATGAATTTTATGATGAAATTTCATCATCATCATATTATCGAGTCTGATGGGTTTTGATATAGTCGTTAGGCCCATTAACGGCGACTAAACGGCGAAGTAGGCCCACTGGGCCCCAAACGAGGCTTAGAAGACCAATACGAGGGGTCCCGACAAGGTCGGTCCCGATATATGAGCTGAACGCTCCCGATGTTATGCCTTTAAGTAGGCCCCGATGATATGCCTTTGAGTAGGCCCCGATGATATGCCTTTGAGTAGGCCTCGATATTGAATCCCTGAGAAGATTGACCCTGTCCCGATGACGAGAGGCCCCGAGCGGTGACCAAAGGAGATAACTCTGGAGTCCCCGACACCCGTCGGGACTTGCCACCAGAGCACGAGGCCGAGAAACACGCCCACTATCAACATAGTGGGGAAGTGGTCGGAAAAGACGGAACGTGGGCTACTGGCCGAGATAAACGGAACGTGGCAGTTATCCCAACAGGTAACTGAGGTAACCCCTCCCCTATATATAGGAAGGAGTTACCTCAGGATGGACACGTTCACATACTTACATACTGATACTTGCTTGCCTGCCTCGAGATACTCATTTAAGCATCAGAGAGGGATTCTGGGTCACCGCCCGGTCTATCCCCTTCTTGCAAGATAACTTGGAGCGAAGGAGTTCGGACTTCCGTCAAGAACGTACTTGAGTTCCAACCATGATCCAATAGAGTCCAATCAATCAAACCCAAAAAAAAAGTACCTCCGAAGGAAAGAGCTTGACGACGGAAAATCTTGTTCTGGGTTTGAAGAGAAACAATCGACTACGGGATTGCGGAGGAGAATGAAAGGTTGCAAGGATTTACATGGACAGCCTAACAAGCATTGTCCTCTCCTTGTTATCTTATCAGATTTTATATATTTATTTACCATATATATATATATATATATATATATATAAGTATTGAATAATAATTAAGGAAATGTGTGAAAAATATATTTTTAGATGTAACATGTTCTAAATTTGTGGTTTTAGATAAAACCGTTAAAATATCTGTTAACTTTGTTGATTATACAAAGTTTTTCGACGTGGCAACATATGATTGATCACTATGTAAAAAGAAGTAGTACTTTATTTAAAATAAAGGGAAATAACTTAAAAATAGAAAAATGCTGAATTTTTTTATGAAATTTTTATTGAAATATTAAATTTAAAATACACTTTTTGAAAGAAAAACAATATAATTTTTTGTTGCATAAATTTATAAATGGTTAAAAATTTCGAAAAAAAAATAGTGAAAATATTTAAGAGAGTGAAATTCTAAAACTAATTATTATAATTTTATTTTAAAAATGAGATATAAAAGGGACCCTTGGATTTTTTTCATTTTTAAATAAAAATCTATTTTTTTAGATTCAAAACCTATTTTATGATATAAAGAATTTATTTCTATATTTGGTAAATATTTACACATTTATTTTTACTTTTCCCAACTAATTTAGTTTTCCATACTATTTTTTATGTTAATATTTTATTATTATTTTCATAGTTATAATTTTTCTACCATTTATAGTATTTTGTACCATTTTTAGAAATTATTTTTACATTTTTTATATTGTCTGTTTATCACTTTTTTGAATTTTTCATATGTATAATTAATACTTTTTATATTTTCAGTTTTTTTTTTAAAAAAATTGTTTTCCTATTTTCTGTTTTTTAATAGTTTTTCCTATTTTTTCGATTTATCTTTCAAGGTTTTTAATATTTTTTTCAAAATAATAACAATTATTGATTTGCCACGTCATCTTTCCATCCGGCACATCATCTTCCGTTAGTCATTTTTAACAGATTTCATCTAAAACAACCAAAATGAAACATGTTACATCATCTATCACGAAACATGTTATATCTTTTACAACTGTGGTCAAACATATTACATATTTTTCATACTTTTCTCATTGAATTAATTAGCAACTCCATTTGTAATTGGAGGGGGTTAAATATCAAATAACTAATTAAACTTTCTTCAAAAGTGCAAATAGCTAGCTAAATTTTTTTTCGAGCAAATAGTTAGCCAAACTGTTTCTTAAATTACAATTAGATAGCTATGTTAATTTATTTTCTGGTTAAAAACTAACATAATTTTTCATGTGAAGAGTTTTTTTTTTCCACTCATGTGAAGAGTATTTGACTGATAGAAAATGTTGGCTGTAAGGCCTTTTTTGGCCTTAATGGGCTTGCCTTAGCCCATGTGAGGTGAATGACAATTGTCCAGATATATTGAATCCGAAAATTTATTTTTGGTTACAATTAATTATGGACAGAATATATTTCAAGATTAATGTGATGCAATTAATGCATCCAATTTTGGACAGAACTGATGTCGAGAATATTATGCTAAATCTCGAATTTAATGCAGAAGGAGCCTGTCTGCGCTATAAATACAGCATCAATCCTTCACATTTGAACACACCTCACAAATTCATTCTCTCATTTTTCTCTCTGAGTTTTCCTACCTCTCCGAGTTTATCTGTCACTACATTATCAGGTTATAGTATCTGTTTATCTTATTCATTCAGGTTCTACAATCTGTTCTTATATTGAATTTCTGCCGTCGTCGTCGGCATCTCCATTAAATTCCTGTTGTGTTCAGGTATTGAGTTCGGTTCGGTCAAGCGTGTTTCGTGCATAACACGATTTGACGACACTGTTGAATCATTGGAGGTGATCGCCCCGTGTTTAAACTCCTTTGCATAACCCGAGGGTGGAGTTGGGCGAAATTGCCTTAAGGAGACCGTGATCAGCACGGGCCTCAGTATTAAAATCACGTTTTCGTCTTTCTCGATTTTACGTGTAATTTCGGAGTTGTTAATATCTTGCATGATAATTCGGTATAGTTATATGTAAGAACTCGAAATTTGACTATTTACATTTAGTCCCTGAAGTTTCAAATATTGCAAATTGATCCCTCAACTTTTTGTGTTTTGCAGTTTGACCCTGATATTTGCCAACAGTCTTAAGGCAATTTTATTGTTGATTATCAGGGTTGTTGTTGGATCTTAATTTTGAAACTAACGTTGTTGTTTATCTGCTATCGGGTGATATGGATCCAAACAACAACACATCTGTTCCCTTCTCTAGCGAGATGATTCTCGAAACGGAAGTGCCGAATCAGGGAACTGGAGGTGTACCTCCACCGACAACTGCTGTCAACACCACTGCTGTCACCACAACCGCTGCTGTATGCACCGGACTGAATCTGCTTCCAGGCGGTGGTTTAAACTTTGCTGCTCCAGATGCTAGTTCATCTCAAACTGTTCCTGATCTCGGATTCGGGAACTTTGCTGGAGCACCATTGGCCTGAGGAGTGGCCATGCCCCGTATTTTAACTTCCCCGGTGGAGAAACCAGAAAAGTTTGACGGGACGAACTTCAAGATATGGAGTGAGAAGATGAAGTATTATATCACCTTCCATAGCATGAAGAGATTCCTGACAGAAATGCCCCCAACAATTGTCCCAGATGATGCCACATCCTTCCTGGCGTTGGAGGCGTGGAAGCATTCGGACTACCTGTGCAGGAACGCTATCATGAGCTGTCTTACCGACCCGCTGTATCATGTCTACAGCAGGACGACGTCTTCAAGGGAGCTGTGGACGTCCATTAATTCAAAATACGAGTCGGAGGATGCTGGAAGGAAAAAATTCCTTGTTAGTAAACTGTTTGATTTTAAAATGGTTGATAACAAATCTGTGATGCAGCAGGTGAACGCGCTCTTAAGTCTGCTTCAGGAGATCCATGATGCGCAGATGGCTTTTGTTTCGACCAAGTTAACGCGGGCTGTCCGCTGAGTAACTTGTCGATGTCTTCGGGTTGGGTGCGAGCTTGTTTGGGCCAAGTCCGTCTCCTAGGGTCGTGCACGGGCCTTTGCCTTCGTCTTCAAAATCGCACTAAGTCCTTCGGGCTCTCTCGCTGACTGTCCGTCCGTACCTGCAAGAGGAGCATTACCGAGCAACTCCCGTGGAGAAGGGGGAGGTGCTTGGTGCGCTCACTCCGACGGTCAACATTAGACAGTTCTAGAGAGAGAAAGTTAGAGAGAGGTCAGAGTTCTTCTCAATTCTCACCCAAAGTGACTTGAAAATGTTTACCCCCAAGGTGGCTATTTATAGGCAACCTTGGACCGTAAGCCGGTTTTGACCCGGTTCAATGTGGAAATGTGAACCGGGGTGCAGGGGAGAGCTTTGGGAAGAGGACTCTGACGCGCGTCTCAGGCGGCTGTCACGAGCGGGACGCGCGCGCCTTGTAACGGGGGGTCCCTGACGTATAGGAGTTAGTTGAAAATTGGGTCTCCGTATACATCCAGGACAAAAAAGGGGGGTGTGCGCGACACCCCCGAGGTGCAAAGCTTACCCGGAATTTTCCGGGTAAGCCCCCCGGGGGTGCCGGGCAAGTTTGCGACTTGCCCGGTTTCCCCGGGTTAGCTCGAAATCGGGTTTTTCGTGGGTTTCGTGCGTGTACGAGGTCCGAATAATTTAAAACCGAGCCCGAATCATGCGTATATCCATCACTTGCCCCCGAATTAAATAATGGCTTGACCTTTATTTAACTCTATTTTAAGATAGGGTGTACGCGTGATTCGGGTCGTCTGCTCACCTTGGGTCTTGACTTACCAAGGGTGGATACGCGCGGCTCAGACGAGCTCCTTGCCTTAGTTTTTTGAGATGGTCATGCTTGATAACTGCGCAAAGGGTTAGTAGCACAACGGACTACGAGTAATATGATAAATGTGATTTTGGAAGAAGTAAGGCGTGAGTGCACATGAAATTTTTCGGGTTTGTAAGATGATCAAATAAATATGGAACGTTCATGCCACGACTAATTGTATCAAAATGATAATAAATCATGAAAGTTTTGATAAAACGTTTTTCATGCAATATGATGGTTTTCGGGAGCCCGTCGTCCGAGACGGCCGTCTTGACGGCGGGACGATGGTTTTAGTAAATGAAATAATGCCGGGTTTGGAAAATCACATGTGATGGACTTGATACGAAAAATCATAAAAATAATGTTTTCAAGTAGTTGAGACCATTTGAAATAACTTAGTCAAATTTAGCTAAGTCACTTGATGGTGAAAATCCAAGTTATCAACAACTTTTAAAAAATGGAGGGTGGATGTGAGTGTACCTCTTGGATGTATGGTGCTTGTTAGGTTGTGTAGTCCCCCCTCTTTGTGATAGTTTATAAAACTATACACATTTGAATAGGTTGTTGAGAGGGTTTTGGAGAGGTTTTAGGGTAGTGATTTAGGAGAACCACCTTAGGGCCCTAGCACCACCCTATTCCGGCCGGCAACCACCAGGACCAGCACCGGCCAGAGCACGGCGGCCCAGCGGCGGCGCGGCGCGGCAGCAGCGGCGGCAGGAGCGGCGGCGACAGGTGGGGCGGCGGCTGCAGCTCGGCGGGCCGATTTCGGGCTCAATTCGACCCGTTTTCGGGTCCTTCTTGTCGGGTATTGATCGGTAATGTCCTCTCCTTCCTTTTCTTGATGTTAATTGGACCTTTAGGGCTGCAAATTTCGAATTTTAATAAGGTGCATGATAGGTGTTCGATGAAATGCCTAAGTGAAATTTTGGCTCGATTTTTCAAAATTCGTTTTTGGCCAAACTTTGAATGTAGATAGATAGAGTTATGGTTAGTGAACTCCCTTTGTGAAGAGGCCCTTAGGTTTCGGTCAACCGAGGTGAACTCGTGGAGGTTCGAAATCGGACTTATTCGAGCAAAAAGTTCGACCCTTTGTATTTTGATGTGGGTGACTTGATATGATGCCCCCGAGTGTGATAATGACTCCTTGATTATTTGTGAGTGGATAGTCATGCCTCCAGGGTTTAGGTGATCGCTCGGTAGCTCGTGCTTATCGGTGGCTTAGTTGACCCGAGTGCTCTTTGAATTGTTCGGGTAGGGGTAAGTTTCCCCGTGACATGTAATGGGCTTATTTAAGTGTATTTGAGCTGCTTGTATGTGCCCCCGGGGCCTTGAGCCGTTTTGGGGATAAAATTTGATCGAAATGTGGTCGGATGGCATTTTGGTAATTATGACCAATTTTGCATGCTTTAGATTTCCTTAGCTCCTGAGCTCGTCGTTTAGTTGAATGCTTGAATACCTGTGTTATATTGTATAAGTATATGGAAATTTTGTTAGTGGGTGGCCTAGGCCTTTGGTGAGCGTAGGGACTTTTGACTCCCGAGCGGGAGGGTCCCTAGCTGTTTGCTCGCGGACAGTTGGTCCGTTGGGTTGGATGCCCTCGCAAATGGCTTGGTGAATGGTGTTGATACGTGGCCCTGGTTTTTGATTGAGTTGTGTATGGTTTTTGCAGGGTTTGGTTGACGGGCTTGCAAGCGCGTGTCTTTGATACTTAGAGTGTTCCTGGTAGGCAACGATTTCTGCTTCTTCACGCAATGAGTAAGTCTCATCATTCTGTTTCGGATAACATTGATGGGGAGGTTGATGAGGGCACCATGGATTCTGATTCCGGGTCTCGAAGCGGTGTGCTTTTGGGACCGTCGGGTAACCGCGTAATACTGGAGAAGACCCAAATGTTTTTTCCCAACAAGCTCCCACGCTCCAAGTTCGATCTCTACGTCTCGACCCGGGGCTGGTGTCCCGGCATAGAGGTCTCGTATCCTTGGGACGTCGTGAAGGGGGTCGAATTTGGTCGGCCCACCGTTCCTCCGGCTGAATACGAGGCTGTTTATCTTTCACAGTTCCGAGAAGGGCTGCGCTTTCCTTATTGTCAGGATCTGGCCCGCCTTTGTCGACATTACAGGATTTCTCCCGTATCTATCACTCCACCGGGGTTTAGAGCTTGGACATGTTTCCGGGTGCAGTGTCATCTAAACTCTTGGGATTACTCGATAGTGCTTTTTCGAGCCTTCTATCGCCTGGGCAAGGCAGATGAGTCTGGGATGTGTACTTTCACCTTGCGTTGGCCTCACATGACCGAGAAGGGATTCTCCTCCCTTGGCTTGCGCAGGGCGGGGTGGAATACTGAGGCGCGGTTCTGCGAAAGATCGGACACTTCCCAGAACAAATGGAAGTGTCAGTACTTTTTTATAAAGGATGCGGGCACGACTTGGACGACTTCTCACATAGTGGATACCGACCCCGTTCCGCGTTTTCAGGAGTTCTCCGATACAGACAAGGTTGCTTTGAAGAAGATTCACACGGCAAATAGGGCGGGGGAGTACAGCCCCCTTTATCGTGCTTCCGACGCCGAGCTGCTCGCGGTGGGCATTCATGTACGTCCTTCGGGGGATGAGTTGGTATGTTTTGAAGTTTCGTAACATTTGTTCCTGTTTCCTTGTAGGTTGGTTTCTTAACAGACGCCCCTGTTTACAGGGCGGAGTCGCAGGCGGATCTCCTCAGACTGTTCCCGGCCTCGGCGACACTCCTCCTGTTGGCCCGGGTATGGGACTTGTGCCTTTAAAGGTTTCGTTGAGATTTTTCCCCATGCTAACATGCTAATGGTCTTTTTGTGGTTGTCTTTGCAGGCTTGGTACTCCCGTCGGCGGGGGGAGTCGCACCTGTCCGAGAGAATGATGCTGACGTCCGTTCCCCGAGCGATCCTAAGAGGTCGACGTCTGCCGGCATGCCTCTTGCTCCTTCCTGCGACAAAGGGAAGGGGCCAATGTATGCGGATTCGACCATGTCTGCCCCCCGGTCGGGGAGCGGCCGTTCAGCGGAGGTGCCTTCCTTGGCAGGTGGCTGTGATTGACTTCTTGTTGTATTGGTATAGTTTGCATTCTCCTAATGTGTTTGCTTTTGATGTGTAGTTGTTCCTACTCCTCCAGCTCTTCGCAAGTCTGATCTGATGTGTCGGCTTGATCGGGATGTGTCCGGGAACGAGTGGACTCCCTACTCTCAGTCTGCTATTCGCTTTCCCAAGGATGTTTCCTTGAGCACACATGCTGTCGGTGTGCATGTGGTTCAGCGGTCTGTTCCGCCGGCTGACCGCAAGAAGTGCCCCCGTGACCCTAAGGCTGCTTTGAAGTGTGTTGAGGAGTCGCTCGCGCGCTTTGCTCCTGTACGTTGTTTTCTTTTTATGTTGGATCTATCATGTTTGTCTGGCTTCTTTGTGTGTGATGTGCTTGTGTTGTTGTTGCAGGTGAATGCCGTGATGACCAACCTTTCCTCCTTTGTTGTTGAGCTTGTTGAGGAGACGAGGGGTTTGCAGGGTCGTCATGAGCGCTTGTCTCAGGATGTCGTTGTGTTGAGGGAGAAGGCGCGCGCACATTCAGATGCTTCTTCCAAGGCTTCCGCTGATCTCAAGGGAAGTCAGGATTGCGCGTCTCAGCTGGAGGCGGAGCTGTTTGCCTTATTGCGCCAGGAGAAGGTCGACGAGGAGGCACATGCTGTGGCGCTGAAGGAGACTAAGGAGTCTCATGTTGCCCTGGGTGATCAGCTTGGGATGATTGAGTTTCCTACTACAGCTGATTACTCCAAACTTCTCGAGAAGGCACGTGATGATCGCATGGAGTCTTTCTCTGTGGATTACTTCAGGAGGATATACTCTCTTGCCCCCGATTTTCCTTTCCAGAGTACTGGGCCATATACTGGCTATGCCCTCGGGGCTATTGCGGGGATCCGAACGGGCGATGTGGGCGGAGCGAGTGGTTTGACGGGACAGGTGTCCGTCCCTGTTGGTGACGATCGCCGTGTTGTTTTCAGCGGCCCTGCGCATGATGTTTTTTATGGCTGACGCCTTTGGCTCTGGTGCTCCTGACGTTGGGTCAGGTTGATCTTTCTTTGTTTTTTATGACTCTCTTGTGTATATATGGTTGCTCCCCTTGCATGGGTGAGATTTTGGCGGGGTGTGTCCCGGGCTTGACTTTTTATGCTGGCTGGATGCCTTTACTTTTCAGACCTGCTATATTATATATATATATGCCTGAACATGAGATGTTAGAAAGATATAATACTTAGTATTATTTTGCATCTTCCTTTATTGTTGTCTCTATAACTTGTTCTCTTTTGGAAGAGTGTAGCTCTGTTGACAGGTCGATTTCCTTAATCCGATGGTTTTCCTTAGGAAATTGCATCTCTATTGGTGGCGGGGTGCGGATGAATTAGTATTACCGGCACCTGTGGCTTTGTAAGGAGGAGGATCCATGTTGAACTGCTTGTCTTCCTTTACAAGGATGTGAGTAGATTAGTACGTTCACATACTTGATATAGTTGTTTGTTTGCGAAGTGTGGATAGATTAGTACGTCCGACACTTGCAATTTTAAAGAGAAGGGGGAACTCTTAAGGAACCGCTTGTCCTTTTGATTTTCATAAGAAGATAGTTCCTTACGGAACCGTGGATCTTCATTATGATATTTTGACAAGATGGTGGTTTCCTGAAGAGCCGCACGCCTATCTTGTTTTTTGAGATGTGGATAGATTAGTACGTCCACATCGCTTGATGATGGCTAAGTGTGGATAGATTAGTACGTCCGACACTTGCATTTGTTTGCGAGGGAGGATTCCTAAGGAACCGCTTGTCCCCCGACTTTTGCAAGGATGTGAATAGATTAGTACGTCCACATCCTTGTACTGCGGCGAAGTGTGGATAGATTAGTACGTCTGACACTTGCATTTGTTTGCGAGGGAGGATTCCTAAGGAACCGCTTGTCCACCGACTTTTTGCAAGGATGTGAATAGATTAGTACGTTCACATCCTTGTATTGTGGCGAAGTGTGGATAGATTAGTACATCCGACACTTGCATTTATTTGCGAGGGAGGATTCCTATGGAACAGCTTGTCCCCGACTTTTGGCAAGGATGTGGATAGATTAGTACGTCCACATCCTTGATGAAATTATTTTGTCTCCTTGCATGCGTCGCGCTCCCTCTGTTTTGAATACAGGCATGAGCTTTGCTTAGTCTTGCTTTGATATCTTTTTTATGGCTTTTCTTGTTTTTTGCCCTTTCTGCGTGTAGAGTTAGGGCCTTTGTTGATGATGTATGTGGCTTGTTCCTGGTTTTGGACCGGGGTAGCTTGCCATTACATAGTGATTTTTCCTTAGTGACGGTTTGATAAAGCTGGCTTCTTGCATGCAATGTAGGAACGCAGAGCTCCTTGTTCGATCAGTTCCTCGATTCTGTTGCGTAGAGAGGGGCACCCATTCGTGCTGTGACCCCATCTGTTGTGGTAGTGGCACCACATTTCTGGATTCTTCCCGAGGAAGGCAATCCGGATCTCGCTTGGAGGAGGTAAAACATCCTTCAGGATGGTCTTGAACAACTCCTCCACCTCTATGTTCAGAGGTGTATATTCGCCATCTTGGTTGTTGTTCAAGTCTTGTCTTGCACGCTTGTGTTCGCGCGCCTCTTCTTGTTCTGCAGGCGGGCTGAACCACCCCAGCTCGTTTGCGACCTCGATTGCTGTCTCCATCTTCTCTTTTAAGTCAGCCATAGATTTGGTTGTTCTCCACCCTTGTGTTCGTCCAAATAGGAGGAATGTAGGTGAGTTCATGTTCAGGAAAAAGGCATTGATCACGGCTGACTTCTCTGCCAAACTTGAAGTTGCATTTATGGCGAATCGCTTGAAGTAACTCTGGATGGATTCCGACTCCCCTTGCTTGATGTCCCATATGCTTGGGAGCATTGGGGTTTGAGGTGTTGGGAGTCTTTCTCCTCTGCTCATCATTTCGTCAAATCGCATCTCAACTTCAGACTTGGAACATTGTCCCCTTTCAATGACTGCTATGTCCAGACGGTTCTTGCATCTTAGGGCGTTGACATAGCACTTTCGTGCTGTCGTCTGATCGCCCAAGACTTCACCAACTCCTCCCCTTAAGCGGTACTTCAGCTTTTGGTGTGCCGTTGAAGGCACCATCTCGTAGGGGTTTATCGTTGTTCTTCCGAGAATTCCGTTGTAAGCGCCAAGGCTCTCGACGATCACGAAAGTGATGTCGACTTTCATTGTGTTCCATCCTTCTCCTATCACAGTGGGAAGGGTGATCATCCCCAGTGGATATGTAGCAGCTCCTACAAAGCTTACTAACGGGAAATTTCCTGGCTTCAGGTCCTCTCTCTTCATTCCAAGCTGTTCGAGGACATTGACATGGAGGATGTCTGCCGAGCTTCCTCCGTCGACCAGGATTCTTTTGACATCGAACCCGTTGATTTCCATTGTTATTACTAACGCGTCATCATGCGGGTAGACGATGTGTGCCATGTCCTTTCTCGAGAATCCTATCACGGGGTCCTCCTCTTCCGGTTTCTTTCTTTTGCCATACTTGGGGAGTGTGCTTGCCTGCGCAGCGTATACATCTCTTGTGTTGGAGACTTGTCCTCCTGCAGCTGGACCACCATGAATGACATTAATAACTCCCCTCTTTTTAGGAGGGGGGTTGTCATTGGTCTTCTCTTTTCCTTTCTCCTTTGGCGTGAATTTTCTTTTCACCTTCTCAATATTTCCCCCCTGGTCGACGTAGTGCTTAAGTCCGCCTTCTTGTATGATTCGATTGATTTGGAACTTAAGACTTCTACAGTCGTCAGTTTCATGGCCGTTGACTTCTTGGCTTTCATACCACTTATCTTGCTCTTTCCCTAGCTGGCCCTTTCTGAAACCGAATGGCTCTTTCCAGAGGTTTTGCTCTTTCATTTCTTTCAGTATGACACTCAGGGGAGCGTTCAAAGGGATTAGCTCAGTGGTGTTGACGTCTGGATTCTTGTCTTCTTCAATGTTGAATGTTCTCTTCTGGGGCGGAGTCCACTGTTTTTGTTGGGGGGGTTTGGTTCTGCTTCAGGGGGCCTGGCTTACTCTCATCTTTCTTGTTGCCGGGCTTAACCCACTTGTCCCGGGCTGTCATCTTGTAGTGCTCAGCATCAATGTACTCTTTTACTCTTGCCACGAGTTCTTCCATTGTTTCCACCGGCCTTGTAGAAAGCTTTTGGCCCAAGTCGTACCCGTGCCTACCCAGGTTTCTGACAAAGGCATGGATGATTTCTATCTCTGCGATGTTCGTTTGAATTTCCGAGATGTTTTGATTAAACCGGATGTAGTAGCTTGCGAGGGACTCATTCCACTCCTGCTTGACGTCATCCAAGGCATTTGATCCTTTGACGATCGAACGTTCTCCCATGTAACGGTGGATGAACTTTTCTTTGAGGGACTGCCACGAGTCTATGCTCTTCTTTGGCAGGGAGAAGAGCCAGTGTGCAGCTGGTCCGCCTAATGTTTGGGGGAATGTCATGGCTATGTGGTGAGGGTTGTCTGTCCTCCCCAAAAGCATTGCTTCATGCTGCTGCACATGCTCTATCGGGTCTCCCTTGCCTCGGTACTTTTTCGGCCTTAGATTATACAGTGCGTCTGGGACGCGACTGTACACCAGCTCGTCAGTGAAAGGGTGGGATGTGGTGTCCACCAATGTGTTCATCCCTCTCATTTTCCTTTGCTTTATCTTCTTTTCAATCAGCTTTTCAAGCATCTCCTCCGTCAACCCGGTAACTGGGTTACCCTGATTTGGGGGGCATGCTTCTTGTCCCATGCTTGCGCCTTGTTGGGGAAATTGCGCCTGCGTCGGGTTGTACTGAGAATATCCACCTTGATATCCCTGGAATGTCTGAGACGGCTGCCTCCAGGCTCCTTCATTGAATGGCCCTGCTTGGTAGGGTGTTTGGGGAGTGCGAGAGCTCCTGTCTTGTCCCTTGTTGGGGGAACTGCCTGCTTTGCTGTGCATTCCCGTGAAAGGTCGGGGTTTTTGAGATTGTAGGGCCTCTCTGCTGAGGTGCATTCATTGGAGGCGCCTGCCTTGGTGGCGGGGGCATATTTGCTTGTTGCGCGGGAGGGGGCGGTGGCGCCCCGTATCCTTGGTTGCGCAGGGCCTCTCTCAGATGAAGCAGCTGTTCGAGTGCCGCCATCATTTCTGGGGTGATTGCAGGCGCAGCCTGTGCCCCTGGTGCCTGATTGTATGCCCCAGCATTTGGCATTCCGTATGGTTGCTCCTGCGTGTTGAAGGTTTGATGGGCGAAGCCTGGAGGAGCGTCGGTTTGCTGTGTGCCCCCTTGCGCGTTACTCCGAGAGTGTACGCTTCTTGTTGGCATAGACGAGGCGACTGAGGCCTCGCTTTGGCTCTGCGGGGGGTCTCTCTGAGCTCTCTACGGAGGAGGTCTCATGCTTGACTCCGGGGCCGGAGTTTTCCTTGGACGTCCTGGTCCTCTTTTCTTCGTCTTAGTCGGCGGTGGCTGCTCGTTGCTTGCCATGCTTTTGGTCTTGTGGGTGATCCACGGACGGCGCCAAGTGTTTCGACCAAGTTAACGCGGGCTGTCCGCTGAGTAACTTGTCGATGTCTTCGGGTTGGGTGCGAGCTTGTTTGGGCCAAGTCCGTCTCCTAGGGTCGTGCACGGGCCTTTGCCTTCGTCTTCAAAATCGCACTAAGTCCTTCGGGCTCTCTCGCTGACTGTCCGTCCGTACCTGCAAGAGGAGCATTACCGAGCAACTCCCGTGGAGAAGGGGGAGGTGCTTGGTGCGCTCACTCTGACGGTCAACATTAGACAGTTCTAGAGAGAGAAAGTTAGAGAGAGGTCAGAGTTCTTCTCAATTCTCACCCAAAGTGACTTGAAAATGTTTACCCCCAAGGTGGCTATTTATAGGCAACCTTGGACCGTAAGCCGGTTTTGACCCGGTTCAATGTGGAAATGTGAACCGGGGTGCAAGGGAGAGCTTTGGGAAGAGGACTCTGACGCGCGTCTCAGGCGGCTGTCACGAGCGGGACGCGCGCGCCTTGTAACGGGGGGTCCCTGACGTATAGGAGTTAGTTGAAAATTGGGTCTCCGTATACATCCAGGACAAAAAAGGGGGGTGTGCGCGACACCCCCGGGGTGCAAAGCTTACCCGGAATTCCGGGCAAGCCTAGGCTTGCCCGGAATTCCGGGTAAGCCCCCCGGGGGTGCCGGGCAAGTTTGCGACTTGCCCGGTTTCCCCGGGTTAGCTCGAAATCGGGTTTTTCGTGGGTTTCGTGCGTGTACTAGGTCCGAATAATTTAAAACCGAGCCCGAATCATGCGTATATCCATCAGCTTTTACCGATTCATTCAAGGCAGCTGTGATTATGGAGAAGCTTCCCCCCCAGCTGGGATTGGTTCAAGGGCTATCTGAAGCATAAGACAAAGGAGATGCCGGTGTCAGAGGTGGTCAGCAGGATCGCCACCCAGGAGGGTCTCCAGAAGAATGCCCAGGGAAATCCGATCGGACCAATGAGGACGATCAACACGGCCAAGGCTAATGTGGTGGAGCACAACCAGGGCCCAAGTAAGCAGGGTTCTCGTGGAAGAGGAAAGAAGCCGCAAGACAAGGGGGTCAACCTAGGTCCGAAAGGTGGTGTTTCCAAGAAATCCAAAGGCGGCCAATCTTCTAAGGGAGGTAAGGGACCTCGAGGAGGACAAGGCTCTCAAGCTCCACAACGGTTTCAAGGTAGCTGTTTCAATTGTGGCAAGATAGGGCACAAAGCTAATGAGTTCAGGTTCCCTAAGAATCATGAAGCCCACGTGGCGACGGTTACCGAGGACATAGAGGACCTGAACTTGATCGCGGTGGTGTCAGAGATCAATATGGCTGATTCTAACCCCAAGGAGTGGTGGGTGGACACTGGCGCCACTAAGCATGTATGCTCGAACAAGGCGGTGTTCTCAAGCTTGGAGGAGGTGGATACCGAAGAATCCCTGTTCATGGGAAACTCTGCCTCATCGGCGATTAAAGGCAGAGGAACGGTGGTGTTGAAGATGACTTCTGGCAAGGACGTTACCCTCACCAATGTGCTGTATGTTCCGGACATCCGGAAGAACTTGGTGTCTGGGGCCCTCTTGAACAAGCATGGTTTTCGTCTTGTGTTTGAGTCTGATAAGTTTGTACTTACTAAGAATAATGTCTTCATTGGTAAGGGGTATGAGAATGGAGGAATGTTTAAACTTTTTGTAATGGCCGTAGTGCCCAAAAAGAATATGAATAAGAATGCTTCCTCTTCTGCTTACTTGCTTGAGTCTCCTAATTTATGGCATGGTAGGTTAGGACATGTTAATTTTGATTCTTTGCGAAATTTAATTAACATGGAGCATATTCCTAAATTCAAAATAGATCAGGAACATAAATCTGAAGTTTGCGTTGAAGCGAAACTTACTCGGACTTCGTTTCACTCAGTCGAAAGATTTACCGAACCTCTTGATCTAATACATAGCGATGTTTGTGACTTGAAATATGTACAAACGCGTGGTGGAAATAAATACTTCATCACTTTCGTAGATGATAATACGAAATTTTGCTATGTATACTTGATGAAAGGAAAAGATGAAGCAATTCAGAAATTCATGATCTACAAACAAGAAGTTGAGAATCAACTTAATAAGAAAATAAAAAAGTTACGCAGTGACAGAGGAGGTGAGTATGAAGCTCCGTTTGCAGAATTTTGCGCTGAACATGGAATTGTCCATGAGGTCACTGCTCCGTTTTCACCTCAGTCAAATGGGGTTGCGGAAAGGAAAAATCAAACATTGAAGGAAATGATGAATTCATTGTTGATTAGTTCGGGATTGCTCCAGAACATGTGGGGGGAAACTATTTTGACTAGCAATTACCTTTTGAATAAGGTACCCAAAAGAAGGAAGAGAAAACTCTGTTTGAATTGTGAAAAGGGAGGAAACCTTCTTATAATCACCTTCGAATGTGGGGGTGTCTTGCCAAGCTAATGATACCTCCCCCGAAGAAGGTGCGAATAGGCCCAAAAACCATTGACTGCATTTTCATTGGGTATGCTCAGCATAGTAATGCATATCGGTTTCTTGTGTATGAATCAAAGGTGTCTGATATACACAAAAATACGATTATGGAGTCAAGAAATGCATATTTCTTTGAGAATGTATTTCCGGCTAAGTCCAGAGGAGAAGCAAGTTCTTCAAGACAAGCATATGAGACTATAGAGGAAAATAGTCAAGACCGAGAATATGAAGGGAATGTTGAGGTCGAGACCGAGGTTGAAACCGAGGTCGAGCCCAGAAGAAGTAAAAGGGCAAGGACTGAAAAGTCCTACGGTCCAGATTTTCTGACCTATATGCTTGAAGCTGAACCTCAGACTTACCAAGAAGCCGTAAACTCCTCTGAGGGTCCTCTATGGAAAGAGGCAATAAATAGTGAAATCGAATCGATCTTGCAGAATCATACTTGGGAGCTAGTGGATCTTCCGCCCGGAAGCAAACCGCTAGGCTACAAGTGGATCTTTAAACGTAAAATGAAAGCAGATGGTTCGATTGATAAATATAAAGCCCGACTTGTCATCAAAGGATACAGACAAAAGGAAGGACTGGATTATTTTGATACATATTCTCCAGTAACTAGAATCACATCCATAAGGATGGTACTTGCGATTGCCGCGTTGCAAAATCTAGAAGTACATCAAATGGATGTGAAAACGGCTTTCTTAAATGGAGATTTAGACGAAGAAATCTACATGGAACAACCTGAGGGTTTCTCTGCACGAGGGCAGGAAAAGAAAGTCTGTAAGCTTGTCAAATCCCTGTATGGTCTAAAACAGGCGCCTAAACAATGGCATCATAAATTTGACAGTGTTATGATGGAAAAAGGTTTCAAAATAAATGAGTGTGACAAATGTATTTACGTGAAAGATACAGATAGAGGTTATGTTATTTTGTGTCTTTACGTGGATGACATGCTTATCGTTGGAAGTAAAGATGAGATGGTCCGGTCTACCAAACATATGTTGAGTTCAAGGTTCGGTATGAAAGATATGGGTCTTGCCGATGTGATCCTTGGAATTAAAATCATAAGATCTTCGGAAGGTCTCGTTCTAAGTCAAACTCATTATATTGATAAGATTTTGGATAAGTTTAACAGAGATGACAAGAACGAGGTCAGTACCCCTATCGATACGAGTAAGTACTTTTCAAAGAATAAGGGGGAATCCATTTCCCAAATTGAGTACGCTCGAATTATTGGCAGTGTCATGTACTTAATGTCATGCACTAGACCACATATCGCTCACGCGGTAAGTGTATTGAGTCGATATACGAGTAACCCTAGTGTTGATCACTGGAACGGGGTAATCAGGTTACTTAGGTATCTGAGATATACTTGTAATCATGGTCTACATTATACTAGAAATCCTTCTGTGATAGAAGGCTATAGTGATGCGAACTGGATATCCGATTCCAGAGATACGGACTCTTTGAGTACAAGTGGTTACGTTTTCACCTTAGGAGGTGCAGCAATGTCGTGGAAATCCTCAAAGCAAACAGTCATAGCCAGATCCACGATGGAGTCTGAGTTTATTGCACTAGATAAATGTGCCGAAGAGGCAGAATGGCTACGCCATTTCCTCGAGGATGTTCCGAGATGGCCAAAACCTGTGCCCGCAATTTGCATTCATTGCGATTGTAAAGCCGCGATCGGCAGAGCACAAAATTTTATGTATAATGGAGAGTCAAGACATATCCGCCGAAGACATAGTTCCATAAGACAATTACTCTCTACCGGAATTATCACGATCGACTTTACGAGATCGGTTGATAATATTGCGGATCTGCTAACCAAAGGGTTAAACAGAGAATTGTTTGGCCAAGCATTAAAAGGAATGGGGCTAAAGCCCGTAGATGAAACACCCTTGAGAAGGAAAACCCAACCATGATGACTGGAGATCCCAAGAACTTGGTTCAATGGGACAACCTAATCACAAGGGTGAGTGTGGTCACTGTGGGGGTCAAACCCCGAGCCCATTCCTATGATGCAAACAGTGATGAAGATGAGGTTAAGCTTTAGCCGTTGTTGATACTCACAAGCAAAGCTTTTAATGATTCGTAAGGAGAACTCAGAGTCGTGATGATGCTCTTGAGACATAGAATCACCTATGTGAGTGAGGAGTGGGGCCGCTTCGAAAGGAGTTGTTGAGGGCGCAACTCTTAAAAACGCTTGCAGAACCAGGCTAGTGATCCAAGGCCTAGGGATCAAAGGGCGTGAACCGAACTATACTAGGAAGGTATTTGTGTGGGTTATGTCGTCATTTACACCAACGACTGTCGGTTCAAGGACATCGCGTCTACCGACTAGTCAGTAGAGAAGGCATGATCTCACAAGGGGTAGGTTCAAAGGGGTTACCCCTACCTATCCTTTGCAGGTAGACCGTTGAACACAACTTTCGAGTCTAGAGCTACCGTTAGGTTTCCAATTTCCATTCATGTGGGGGATTGTTGGCTGTAAGGCCTTTTTTGGCCTTAATGGGCTTGCCTTAGCCCATGTGAGGTGAATGGCAATTGTCCAGATACATTGAATCTGAAAATTTATTTTTGGTTACAATTAATTATGGACAGAATATATTTCAAGATTAATGTGATGCAATTAATGCATCCAATTTTGGACAGAATTGATGTCGAGAATATTCTGCTAAATCTCGAATTTAATGCAGAAGGAGCCTGTCTGCCCTATAAATACAGCATCAATCCTTCACATTTGAACACACCTCACAAATTCATTCTCTCATTTTCTCTCTGAGTTTTCCTACCTCTCCGCGTTTATCTGCCACTGCATTATCAAGTTATAGTATCTGTTTATCTTATTCATTCAGGTTCTACAATCTGTTCTTATATTGAATTTCTGCCGTCGTCGTCGGCATCTCTATTAAATTCATGTTGTGTTCAGGTATTGAGTTCGGTTCGGTCAAGCGTGTTTCGTGCATAACACGATTTGACGACACTGTTGAATCCTGGGAGGTGATCGCCCCGTGTTTAAACTCCTTTGCATAACCCGATGGTGGAGTGGGGCGAAATTGCCTTAAGGAGACCGTGATCAGCACGGGCCTCAGTATTAAAATCACGTTTTCGTCTTTCTCGATTTTACGTGTAATTTCAGAGTTGTTAATATCTTGCATGATAATTCGGTATAGTTAAATGTAAGAACTCGAAATTTGACTATTTACATTTAGTCCCTGAAGTTTCAAATATTGCAAATTGATCCCTCAACTTTTTGTGTTTTGTAGTTTGACCCTGATATTTGCCAACAAGAAATTGGTGTCAACATATTTTCGTAACCAAAATCACACGTCCCTCTTTATTTTGGTTGAATGTCACTTTTTTTTTGAAACACTTCAACATTAATTTCTCTAAATCAATTCGGGTTCTAAAGGCGGATTTATCTTACGAAATTCTTGAATGAACAGTTATCTACCGTCCACCGACAATGATGGTGTATGACGTATGATTTTTTTTTTTTTTTTGGTTATGCGCCATGACATTTTCCTTACGTGAGGAATTCTAACTAAAAAATTAACATGACTAGCTAATTACTATTTTCAGAAAAGTTCAGCTAATTATTTGCTAAAAAAAACAACTATCTATCTGCACTTCTGGAAAAAGCTCACCTAGCTATTTGGTATTTAACCATTTGGATGTTTGAACCAGATTTTTTTAACAAAAAAATTTAAAACCTAAAAGCATTCTAAGTATATGCAATGTTGTCATTATGTGTTTGAGTTTTTTTTTAATTAAGATTGATTGTCTAAAATATCATATTCATTGCATTTCACTTTTTCGTCAAAAAAATTAATGTTAAAATTAACAATGAAATCATGTGACTTAGTTAGACATGACAAGTTTTCGTTATGGTTGGTTGTCCGACGTACTATATTTGTTGCAAAAAACGATCATGTGCCGGTCACGTGTTGAGCATTTAACTAGACTAAAATTTAATTTCTAATGGCAACAATTAGTATAATCCCTGATCACCGGAAGCATTAAACTTTTGACATATATTGGTCCTCCAATTCCTCTCTAAGTTCTTTCTTTGTGCCACAAAATATATTCTTACGAACCACTCTGAAAGCATAGCAAAATAATTATCAACTTAAAAGTAAATGTTACACAACACCAATGATGTTGATCAGGATTATTTTCAAATTCCTTTTGACCTACCTGGTGGTGCAAAGAAATATCGTTAGCTTTAAGTCGTTGATCCTTAACAGTCTCAAACCAGGCCTAGCTAGTATGGTGCAGCGTGCAAGTGTCCTTCCCACTCTTTAAATATGTTTTGACACCATACTAAACACCAGCCTAACAGAGAATTGTATTCGTGCATAAAGAAATTTACAGGCTCCCGAGAAAACAACGATTTTCATATTCACTAGGGATTTAAATCAAATTGGTACCTCCACTAAATTTTGTTGATTTTTGGTAGTTGAGTTATCCTGGGTGTTGCACCGTTGGAATTTCTGGTTAAAACTAACAGAATCTCATTTTTGGCGCATGAAAAGACCAAAATACATTTTTTGCATAATAGCTATATAATCAATACTCAAAACTTTAGAGCCCAATATCTCACTCATTTCTTTATCTTTTTGGACGAATTTTTTTTAAACCGCATAACTTTTCGAGATATGTGCAACCCAAATAGCGTAAAGTGATTTTCCTAGTTTTTTTTTTCAATAAACATCGTTTTCCATGTTAATTCATTCTTTTTTGTATCAAACTCTACCGCATTCTAACACTTATCACCATTGATCACCCACTTTTTTTTACTAATTGGATTTCAATACTACAATCAAACTGTTGCTCTTGGATTCCAACACTTCTGTTTAAGAACCAAATTGATGTTATACCTTTCATCCAAAAGAAAACAAAAAATGAAAGTCTGTCGAATTAATTGTTATGCAATCTATAACTTACTGGATATTTTCTTGATGTCTCCAATAAGCTATATTGGTGTGTCTCTAAATCAATAAACGTCACTGCAAGAGAACATATGGATCTTAGATAGATAAAGATGTTTCATACTTGAAGTAGAAAAATAGGAAAAGTATTGTTAAGGGTATATGAAGAACTTTTAGAATGGACACCAAGAAGAAATAGTTTATTTTTCCATTTAATCTACATGTTGAAATCGACTCTCAGTATCATTAGTGATGACCATAATGTGAGAAAATAAGATGAACTGGCATTAACAGAACCACACGGGAATTTTTACCATTATTGCCAGGAACTGTTTCCATTTGCAATTTTATGCTGGACCATGTCAAGCTTTTAAAATCGAAGACCTGCAGAACTGGTCAATTTTCCAGCATGTCCACAAAATATATAAAACAAAATATTGGTAGATTATCATGCTAAGATTCATATGTTCTTTTGCAGTGACGTTTATTGATTTAGAGACACACCAGTATAGTTTATTGGAGACATCAAGAAAAATTCCAGCAAGTTATATATTGCATAATAATTAATTCGGCAGACTTCATTTTTTTGTTTTCTATTGGATGAAAGGTATATTATCAATTTGGTTCTTAATCAGAAGTGTTGGAATCCAAGAGCAACAGTTTGATTGTAGTATTGGAATCCAATTAGTAAAAAAAGTGGGTGATCAAAGGTGATAAGTGTTAGAATGCGGTGGAGTTTGATACAAAAAAGAATAAATTAACATGGAAACATTGTTTATTGGAAGAAAAAACTGGGCAAATCCCTTTACGGCTATTTGGGTTGCATAAATCTCGAAAAGTTATGCGGTTTTAAAAAAAAATCGTCAAAAAATATGAAGAAATGAGTGAGATATTGGGTTCCAAAGTTTTGAGTCGCTATTATGAAAAAGAGTATTTTGGTCTTTTCATGCGCCAAAAATGGGATTCTGTTAGTTTTAACCAGAAATTCTAACGGTGCAACACCCAGGATAAATCGGGTACCAAAAAGCAACAAAATTTAGTGGAGGTACCAATTTGATTTAAATCCCTATTCACTATTTTTTCATAAAGAATATTTATTCATAAGGATGCATTCTTAATTTCTTATTGCTAAATTGTCTTGCTCAAGATTAAAGGTGCGGTAAAAAGTACATCCATATATTATTTAGGGTTAATAATCTAGGAAATGTCTGAAGTTTGACCCATGTTAAATGTAGAGGTCAATATGGAAGGTCTGAAGTTTCAACTTCGTTTATTTAAGGTTTTCCGTCCATTTTTAGGGTTAAATTTAACATAATTGTCTGAAATGACACTTTTGCCCATTTTTATTTTTTGTTTTATTTAATATCTTATTTGATGAAATGTGAAATGACAAAATTACCCCCGAAGTCAAATTAAAACAACCCCGGCTCCGGCCATCCGACTCCGGCAACCACCACCCAACTCCGACGACCGCCCCCACGGCTCTGTTTGGGCCCAAATCGGAGCCACAGAGCTCCGATCGGAGCTTTGATGCTCTGGTCAGAGCCACAGAGCTCCGATCCGGAACTCTGTGGCTCTGGTCGGAGCTCTATGGCTCAGGTCGGGGCCACAGAGCTTCGGTCAGGGCGGAGCTATGTGGCTCAGGTCGAGGCCACAGAGCTCCAATCGGAGCTTTGCGGCTCCGATTTGGGCCCAATCGGATCCGTGGGGGCGGTTGCCGGAGTTGGGTGGTGGTCGCCAGAGCTGGGTGGTGGTCGCCGGAGTCGAGGTGGTGGTTGTCGGAGTCGGGGTGGTGGTCGCCGGAGCCGGTTGGCGGTGGCCGGAGCAGTGGTGACTTTAAGGGCATTTTTGTCTTTTCACTTCAAGCATGTGAGGGGCACACTTTGATAGAAGGGCATTTTGGAAATTTAACTTTATTTCCGGTCACATGCCTGTTGGACCTAAAATCTGACTTAAGGCAATTACGTTTTGAAAAAACGCGGGATTTTTAAATAGAGCCGCCACTAGTAAATTATTAGGCTAACTAGAATCCTAAATCACCCAAGCGAATAACGAATTAACCACCTAGGTAAAATGGGTCTTCGATCAGAAATTCAAGTTTGGGGGTTCTATTACGAATAAAAAATATAGATCTTTAATTACGCCATTTCGGTACTCAATTCACTTAATTGCCACTTTTAAAATTTAAACATTCGTTACGTCAAATTAATCTAACGTTATAAAAGAAAAAAACTAAACTAATTTTTACGCAAAAACTATTATTAACAATAAATATAAACCTAAAAAAAAAACTATTAAGCGTCTAATTCTCCTAATTGAAATAAAATCTAAACAAAACTAAACATGCTCCAAACATGATACAATTTAGTAATTACATATCATACACATATATTCACAAAAACATGTTATCTAATTATATTTACATTTTAATTACCTTGCCAACATAATATAATAATAATAAAGAATAAACAGAAAATTTAAACAAAAAACAAATTATTAAATAATAACAATAATAATAATAATAATTTATTTATAAAAAAAACGGACAACAGATGGGAAACTCACCTGCGTCTCCAACCACTGCAGGGCCAGCACAGCTCAGATGGTCCTCCGGCCGAACAGACGGCACCGCAGCAGTCACGGCGGCTCCAGGCACGGACTCGGTAGAGCGGCGTGATCAGGCAACACCGGGATCTGGGCAGAAGCGGTCAGAGCAACGGCTCGGGTGGTCTTTCCAGCAAAACGGGCGGTCGGCGAAGGGTTGGCTGAGCATCAGTCTTCGTTGGCCACGAGCTGAGGACGACGTCGGACGGCAGGAGGGACGGAGGAGGCATGGCTGCTGGGCTGATGATCGGAGGTTGGCTCGGGTCGTGGTGGCTGCAGTGGCCGGCGTTGATAATGGGAGGGAGAGAGAGAGAGAGAGAGAGAGAGAGAGAGAGAGAGAGAGAGAGAGAGAGAGAGAGAGAGAGAGAGAGAGAGAGAAAGAGAGAGAGAGAGAGAGAACTAGGGCGGTCGCCGTCATCTCGACGTCGGACGGCAGGAGGGACGGAGGAGGCGTGGCTGCTGGGCTGATGATCAGACGGCGACGGGCGGCGCAACGCTGGGTGGCGGTCGGAGGTCACCGGTGGGAGCAACCACCCAGCAGCGAAGAAGAAAGCAAAAAAAAAAATTACACTACAAGACAAATTTACACGAATTTCGAGATCTGATAGTAATATTATTGATGTTGTGTTTTTCTCCCCCTTTACATGTAAATTTAATCACTATTTATACTAATATAGGCCTAAGCTAACTAGGAAATAAATATTACAGATTTATTCTAATCATAAATGCTAAATATTCAGAAAATATACTCTAAATATTCAACAAATATCATATGCAATAAATACAAATAATTAACATAATTTAAGCCAGTCCCATCTTTATAAACTTCGCGACCTTCAATATTTAAATACTTCCTATTTTCAACGCGTCACATACGACATTTTGAACGTGCTACGCGCGGACCAAAATTAGGTGTTTACAGTTTGCCCCTCTTTGGGCGAATTCCCGTAGAACGTGTTCGAGGGGATTTGTCCAAAGAAGAGTAAACACTAATTTTGGTTGGGAAGTATATCTTCTTTTGAGTCTTCGAATCTTCAAGGAAACTCCTGGCTTATTTCGGAAAGTGCAAAAAGTAGAGCCTCTGTCGGCGGTGCCCCTGTTGGCGGTGCCTCCATTAGCGTGGCCCTGTTGGCGATGCAGAAAGTAGAACCTCCGTCAGCGGTGCCCCTGTTGGCAGTGCCTCCATTGGTAGTGCTAAAAAATAAAGCCTCCAGTGGCATGCGGAAAAGTAAAGCCTCGGTCGGCGGTGCCCCTGTTGGCGGTGCCTCTGTTGGCACTGCCTCCGTTGGCGGTGCGGAAAGTAAAGCCTCAAGTGGCGTGCAGTAAAGTAAAACCTCAATCGACGATGCCTCCAGTGGCGAGCGACAAGGAAAAGCCTCCAGTGGCGTGACTTGCGAAGGCTGAATACTAGTTCGTCGGGGGTGACTCTCAGAAAGCTGGAAAACTTCGGATCCTGATTGTCGGTTGTGACTTGTAGGAACAGACTGTAACAGTCCTACTCATCATTTGAGTGGTGACTTGCGAGAACAGACTGTAACCGTCCCGTTTGCCGTGAATTTGACTCGTAGGAACAGACTGTAACAGTCCTACTCATCCTTGAATGGTGACTTGCGGGAGCAGACTATAACCGTCCCGCTTGACTTTGAAGACGCTGTATCGTAGAAAATACGCATGCGCATGAATGTTTGTCCCTAATTTTTGCCTAAACTGCGCATGACGCGACAACTTAGCGGGATCTTTCTCTTTTTTCTTTTTTCTTTTTTCTTCTTCTTTTTTTTTTTTTTGTGATTTTTTTTTCTCTCCTTTTGCCACGGCCGATTGAGAGATTTCCGACCGTGCCCCTCGACTTTTTTTATTTTCTCTCATTTTGCCATGATTGCAATTTCTAAACTTGCAACCATGCCTCTCATTTCCTGATTTTGCCTAGGTTGCCCTTTCGGGTTTTCAACCTAGCGGAAGCCCTCTTTATTTGGTAGCCGATCAAACGGTAGCTGTGACCCGTACTTTATTTTCCGTCTCGATGAGGGAGTATTTGTAGCCGTTTGGAGGGTGGCTGTGACCCTTTTCTCACTGTCTTCAATGTTGCAGGAACTCCTTTGATTGTAGCCATTTGGTGGGTGGCTGTCGCCCTTCATTCCTCGTCTCTGATCCGGGAAACACTTTTTGTACGTACCCATTTCGAGGGTGGTTTTGATCATTTCACTTAATACCCGTCGTTGATGCTCCGAGAGTGCTCTTTTGATTGTAGTCGTTTAGAGGGATGACTGTGACCCTTTCTTTTATTTTCCCGCCCTCACCGGGTTCGCGGGATCGCTCTTTTTGTGTAGCCATTTTTTTAAAGGTGGTTGTGGCCTTTTTTACTCTCCAGCCTTCACACGGTTCGCGGGGTCACTCTTTTATTTGTAGCCGTTTGGAGGGTGGCTATGGCCCTTTCACCTATTTCCCGCTTTTGATGTTGCAAGAGCGCTCTTTATCTGTAGCCATTTGAAGGGTGGCTATGGCCCTTTCTTTGTAGTCGTTTTAGTGACGACTGTGACCCTTTTTATCTGTAGTTGATTTAGGGACAATTGTGACCATTTATTTCTTCAATGCTCTCACAAGAATTGCATGAACACTCTCTTTATTTTTCTGTAGTCGATTAAAGGGCGGCTGTGACCCTAAAGAAAAATGATTTTTTTTTCTGTTTTTTTTTTTTTTGCCCTTTTTTTTTGCTTCTTTTTTGAAAAATAATATTTAAAGAAAATAATCAACAACAATTATGTACATGCCCCTAGTGGCAAATCTGAAATTTCTAATTCAAAACATCTTCTAGAGAAGGACTCAGTTGATTGAGTCAAAATATGTCGATCGTGTCAACGCCCTGGATGGACCCTGCGACAAACGGATGACATAGATAATAATGTATTCTTTGTTGGACTTGGTCAAGGAAACTGGCTTCTCAAGTGCCCTGGCATTGCTCAATCTTAGCTGGGGATGCCCCATGGCTAGCACCAATCGGGTTAGGCTCGTCACATGCTGGATGAATGGTCTGGTTGATGAACACACATGGATGGTGTTGAGTTTGGCACAGTAGTCCGCAAATGGTAAATTTGGGCATAGATATCGCCCGAGGTATCTGGGATAAATTCGACAGCTTGCGGCGAGCAAAGGGCCGCGCACAAGATGTGCTCTTCAGGCGCTTTGATTTGGATGATTATTCAAGCTGCAAAATGAGTAAGGAAAAACTCAAATTTCGGGGATAAAAATGATCACAGCTTCTCTTACCTGGGTGTTGGATTTTTTTTAGTGGGCAATGTGCTCGATATGCGACTGGACCTGCTGCATGTCCTGATTTTTCTGCTCCATCTAGAAAACACAACTTGTATATGAACACCTGTCGGAAAGTAAATGCCCCTGGACCTCTGATGGAAGACACCAACAATAATGCTTTCTTTGCTTGACATCTAAAATGTTCATTGATCAGCACATTGAATCTTCACGAGACTCTTGATGATCTCTTGATATTTTCCCATCTCCAGACATGTCCGATCTCAATAGGAGATGCCCCTTGGTTACCACCGACCGGTTTAGACCTCACCGTAAAACAAATGTACACCTTGGTTCGGGACGCGTATGAATTCCACACATGGTAGGTGGAATTTTGGCATGGAAGTTCTTTGAAGCAGTCTCATTTCATGTGGTTGCGACCTCGTTGAAGTGGTCGTCTGATCTGCACAAAAATTAGGGACACTCAAATCTCAAGGAAAAAATCAAGTATAATTCATCATACCTGAGCGTTGGATATCCCGAGTGCGCAATCTGTTCTTCGTGCAACTGGATGGCTACACGTTTTTTTTATGTTCCCCCATTTGGCTGACACCACTCGTATGTACCAGATACCTATCCAAGGGTACCTGAAAAACCAAACACGAAAGTTAGTATAAAGAATAAAAGAAGTCATGCATGATTTTTCGGAAAACTTCTAATGTCATTCATTTCATGATTTTGATTACATTTCAGAAAGAATCAAAATTTGGGATCTAAGGTGTTTTGCACTAACTTGGAGTTTACTGAATTCGCTGAGTGCACTATCTGGCTCGAACGCAGGACAGATGCTCAAAACAAAGTTTTTTTATAAAAAGATTTTCTCGTCCTTTGTTTAAACTCGAATGGTCGCACTTAACTGCACAGTTAAACTATTTTTCTCAAAAAATAGAATCAACTCTCAAACGCTAGCTTATGCGAAGGTTGAGACGAAAATCTTGGTGAACAAGTGTAATACACCTTGAATAAAAATGAACGACACTTTGAATATTTTTAAAAATGCTCATGCATGCTCGAAAGTTAAAGTTCTACTGTTAAGAAACTTACAACTTACAACCAGTTTACCTGAATATTGCATATGGAATGCATATTTTGAAATGAAAATTCCAGGTAGATTTTTTAAAAAAATAATGCAAATGCGTTGTATGTTTGAAATTAAAAGCTCAACAACTAAGAGAAGATTTACAATCTATCTATAAAAAAATCGTTTTTCCTAAAACAATGCCTATAGGATGTACATGAGATGAAAGTTGTAAAGTTAAGAAACTTACAGACTACCTAAAAAATTTTGTTTTGTTTTTTTTTTAAGAGGGACAAAAAAATCAATGCATCCTAGTTGCTCAAAAATAAATATTCAGGTGAATTTTTTTTTTTTAAACAATGCATATGAGATGCACAAAAATAAATAAAAGATGCAAACTTAAAAATAAAAGTTCTTAAACTAAAAAAAATTACAATTTACCTGAAATGTTTTTTTCCAAAAATTATGCATATGAAATGCACGTCTTTTAAAAAAAATCAGGTAAAAGGTTTTTTAAACAAAGAGCCTTAAAACTAAGAGAGCTTACAATTTATCTAAAAAGTTTTTTTTTAAAATAAATGCATACTGGATGCATTATTAAAAATAAAAAATTCAGGTAAAAAGTTTTTTTATAAGATGCATATGAAATGCACGTTCGAAATTACTAGCTCTAATAGCTAAGAAGAAGCACATTTTTTCCTAAAATGTTTTTTTTTTTTTGCATATTTGACGCGCTAACCAAAATTACAACTTACCTAAATAATTTTTTTAAAAAAAATAATGCGTATGAAACGCAAGTTTGGAATAAAAAAAAAATTCAGGTAAGATGTTTTTTTAAAAAAATAATGCATATGAAATGCACGTTTGTAAAGAAAATTTCTACAACTAAATGACTAACTACTTAGCTGAAAATATTTTTTTGATTTTTTTGTTTTTTTTAAAATGCAATGAGATGAATGCATGAGAAAAAAAGTTATATAATTAGAAAAACTTATATTTTACCTGAAAACCTCTTTACAAAAAGAATATGGATAAAACTCGACAAGTTGGGGGTAAAAAATGTGTGGCTTTGCTCTACAAGGTAGGTTGCATTGATAGGTTCCCGACACGGTGGTTTCCTCCCCCTAAAAAGGGATCTCGGGACCTACACGAGTGAGTGAGTTTTTCCGAATCGTACCGGCAGAACTACCGCTTCGGTCGTACCGTACTAAACCTCTGGGGTTCCTAGTCGCCTTGGGTTTGAGGCGTTTTGGACGTTACACTAGAGTGGTGTGTGCGAGTTCAAATAACACAACAAAGAAAAAGAGTCAGATATAATTAAAAGAAAACTCCACACCTGAAATTACACAAAAACAACCAAGTTAGATCAGTAAAGTCAAAATAAAATAAAATAAAATAAAAGCTACAAAACACAAACATGGCAAAAAGTGAACATACTGAGCCCGAACCCTCTATGCGTCCCCAGCAGAGTCGCCAAATTGTCGGACCTAAAATCTGACCTAAGGCGATTACGTTTGAAAACGCGGCATTTTTAAATAGAGTCGTCACTAGTTAATTATTAGGCTAAGTAGAATCCTAAATCACCGAAGCGAATAACGAATTAAACACCTATGTATAAAATCGGTCTTCGATCAGAAATTCAAGTTCGGGGGTTCTATTACGAATAAAAAATATAGATATTTAATTACGCCTCGGTACTCTATTCACTTAATTGTCACTTTTAAAATTTAAACATTCGTTACGTCTGTTGGATCACGGTTGGAACTCCGATACGGTCTTGACGGCAATCCGAAATCCTTTGCTCCATGTAATCCTGCAAGAGGGGAATAGACCGGGCGGTGACCCAGAATCTCTCTCCGATGCTTAAATGAGAATCTCGTGGCAGGAAAAGCAAGCAAAAGTACGAGTATGTAATTGTGTATCTGATCTGAGGTAACTTCTTCCTTTATATAGGAGAGGAGTTACCCCAGTTACTTGGTGAACTGCCAGGGCACTTAGCCCACGTTCCACGTATCTCGGCCACGTTCCGCGTATCTCGGCCAGTTCCGCTTATCTCGGGCCACTTCCCCACTACTCTGATAGTGGGCGTGTTTCTCGGCCTCAACCTCTGATAGCAAGTCCATCCCGACCAATATCGGGGACTCCAGAGTTATCTCGTTAGGTCACCGCTCGGGGCCCCTCGTCATCGTGACAGGGCCAACATCCTCAGGGATTCTTCATCGGGGCCTACTTAAAGGCATCTCATCGGGAGCGTCCAGCTCGCCTATCGGGACCGACCTTGTCAGGACCTTTCATCGTCGGGACCCATCTTGTCGGGACCCTTCGCATTGGTCTTCTTGGCCTCTTTTAGGGCCCAGTGGGCCTATTCACCGTTTACTCGCCGTTAAAGGGCCTAACGGCTATAGCGAAACCCATCATTTGCCCCCAAGACATGAGGGACTTACAGTTCGTCGTGTCTTTCAACTCCCGTCCTCCCGATATCGGTATTGGAGGCTTTTCCCTTGACAAAATTTATTGAAACGGACCTTCCCGTCCACGATTCCCCGATACCTCGAGGATAGTCACCAAATCCGAGAAGACTCCTCGGTTACTCGACCATTAAATGCGGCAGGTGACGAAGCGACGGTTTGGCACCCGTGCCTGATTTTTCGCGCCTGATTTTTTCTGAAAAAACACTTTTCAGGCCGTTTCATCATTAACGTCTCTTTCCATTCTGCCCCCTTTTATCTCAACGGCTCGGATTGAAACGCTTCGCCTTCAACGGTCCAGATTAGAATGTCCTTTCGACTGTCCCTTCTCCTATAAAACCCTAATCCTGGGCACTGTTCTTCTTTCTTTTTTACCGTTTCTGTGATTTCAAAAGCTCTGCAACTTCGAAAGCACAAGTTCTTCTCCGGCTTCCTGTTTTCCGATCAGCCTTCCGGCGACCGTTAAGATCATCGTCTCGCTTCAATTCATCATGTCTGGTAAGACTTCCTTCTCTGATGTTAGTGTAGCTTCTCCCTTGTCTTTGATCAATTTGCTTGTATTTTCCGAAAACCCACTACGCCTTTTCTTGCCATGGCTAATTTTCAGACCGCGGATCCAGTTCTGATGGGAGAAAACCCTTCAACTTTGATTACGCACTCAATGAGGTCTCGGTGACTGCCTATGATGCAGCTCTCCGAGAGGGATGCATTACCCAAACCTGGGAGCCTCGCCTTCCTTACTCTCGCCACCGTGCCTCGGGTGACCCTGTGGTCACTCGTCCCGAGGAAGGGGAGATATTTGTCTCCACCGGACAAATATCGGCTGGGATCCGATTCCCCTTTTGCGGGAATTTGGTTGAGATGTGCGCTCATTACAAGACGCATCCGACTACCTTCTCCCCACACGCCATCCGTGTGTGGAATGCTTTCCAAGTACTCTGCTTCCGACAGAAGTGGTTCTACAGCCTCCAACTCTTCAGGACCTTCTACGGAATGAAGTGCAACGAGGCTGGGGTTTGCGCCTTCTATCCTCGGATGCCAAAGTGGAATAAGCAGCAGCTCGCACGGTGTAGTTGGACCAGCGACACCTGGAAGGTTGTCAAGGGTCGGGGGCTCCTCATTGACACAGGGTCCGACAACAGCGGGTGGAAGAGGAACTACTTCTTCATTAAGAACAGTTCTATCCCATGGCCCCGGTGGGAGGTTGAAGCGGACTCTCCTCCCGCTTATCACACCTATTCCGATGAAGATTTCCAAATCCTTCACTGCATCCAGCTTTATCGTTGGGGGAGTCTTACACTCCCCTCGACGCTAACTCCCTCACGGAGCGGGACCTGGTGAATGCCGGGATCCGCCTCCTCGATACAATCTCTGGGGGTCAACTCCACGACGGCCCCTCCAATATGGTTCCTTGGGTAATATTTCTGACCATGTCTCTGTTTTCCATTGTTTGCAGCTAAGAAGGTATCACTGCTGACCAATCTCTTCCTTAAGTAGGGAGAGACCGACGCTGTCCAAGGCCCCGCGCGGAAGAGGAAGTCGGCAAAGAAGGCCGCTGCTTCGTCGGGATCTCCCTCCGCGGAGAGGACTAAGCGAACTCGCGTAGAGGAGATGGACAGGCTCTTCAATGTCCAGAATGCCGAAGAAGGTAAACAGCTCCGCCTAGCTATTAAATCATACAAGAAGCAAGTTCCTAAGGAGTTAATCCCCTCCAGCAAGGAGTCCCGAATCAGTGAGATCAAACGCATCCTCTGAGGGGAAACTCCCCGCATCCTTAAGGCGGGTTACTACAGCTACCATGGGAAAGACCAATACCTCTCTCGGCGCGTCATTTGGTGTAAGGACCCTGACCAACTTCCTGACTATCTTTCTGAAGCATCTCATCCTCTAGGTGCAGGTCAATCGGGAACTCAGTCGGGGGCTGGATTTTCAGCAGGGGCGCCACTTTCCGGTGCTCGAGTTGGAGAGAGTCTCCCTCAACTTCCTTCCCCGATGGGATCGGGGGCTGGAGAAACCCCGACAGGCGATCAGTTTCGTCGGGTGGAAGATCTGGACTCCTCCGAGGAGACGGACGAGGGCCTCGCCTTATTTCATCGTCGGGGGACGAGGCAGCCCCGCTGAAGCCAACCTCCAGGGGGCTGCCCCCCTCACCTCCTTTGCAGCATTATTCGCCTATCCACAGCTTGACTCCCTCCGGGTCCCAGGGCGACTCGAAGATGCGCACCTCCACGACTCCTGCCGGTCCTCCTTCTCTCCCCTTGGACGGGAGCTTCTACAAGGTCTATGACCCCAGTCAAGAGGCGGCTCCCTGGACCCCGATACAGACACTGCAAGGGGTCCAGCTCCGACAGGGTGATACATACCCGGAGCTGGGTCTGCATTTGGTGGCAGGCTCGGTTCTGCCATCTCTGAGGCTTCCGCTCTCCCTGGATCGGGAGGACATCCGCGCGGATATCCGTGGAATGGCTATTCGTCGGGTGGAGGTAGGGTTCCCATTTTCTTCCTTTAATCGATAAGGCAATATATTCATGTGCTAACATTTTCCTCTTTTCATCGCAGGAGATGGCGGAAATAAACCGCTGCTTCGGGTACATCCTGGCCCTCGAGGAGGCTCTGGAGGAGGAGCGGGCCAAGGGGGCTCCCGCGGTTGTGGCCAAGCTTGAGGAGGATCTCGCCGCCTCCGAGTCTTCGAGGGGAAAACTGGCTAAGGAGCAGGGCCTCCTCAATCGAAAGACTCGGGACCTCCAAAAGCAGGTTCATGACTTCGAGGGGCTGCTGAAGCGGGAGCAGCAGGAGCGGAAAAAGGACGCGGAGGCTGGGGACAAACTTTTCCTCGAGAAGAAGGCTCTGGAGTAGGAAATTGCTGAGGTTCCTGCCAGGCTGGCCGCGGCTGAGACCAAGGGTCGGGAAGATTATCGGGGCTCTGAGGACTTCCAAGCTGACGCTGTGAAATTCTGCACCGCGGAGGTGGAGAACACCCTCTTCAACGCGGTCGAGGAGCTCCATCTGGAGTATGGCGACGCCATTAACTTCGATAAGTCTGCGACTCTCGCCCCCTTTGCGAAGAGGTATTTCAACCTCTCGGAGGAGAGTGATGAGGGCAACACCCCCGCGGGTATTGAAGACGTGGCGGAGCTTCCAAGTGGTTATCCCCCGACAGTTGACCTTCCAGCAGTTGAACATGTGGAGCCTTCTGCCACAGATCTCGTGGATCCTGCTTCTGCCGATGCTGACAAGGACCAAGCTTAATGCTCTATCTTTATAGTCCTTGTAATTTTCCTCTTTTTGTCGTGGACCTCGCAGATCTTTATAATATCAAATCTTTTGGTTCCGATTATCACTGCACCACTTAAGGTGATTGCGTCATTTAAGACATTTCAACACATCACTTAAGACGATTTAGCCCACACCACTTAAGGCGATTTAATCGTGCCAACTAAGGCCATTCAATTCGCACCACCTAAGGCGACTTAACCACACTTAGAATAAATCTAAGAACCATGCACCACCTAAGGCGACTTAACAACTTGCACCATTTAAGGCGACTTAACAACTTGCACCACTTAAGGCGACTTAACAACTTGCACCACTTAAGGCGACTTAACAACACTTAGAATAAATCTAAGAACAATCTGATCGGAAGCAACCTCTTTATTCATTGATGGCTCAAAATATGCTTACATTGAATCAAACGATAGATAACTTGCACCACTTAAGGCGACTCAATAACATCGTGCACAACTGAAGGCGACTTAATATCATCGTGCACCACTGAAGGCGACTTAATATCAAACATGACATTTCTTCAACTGTTCACCACTGAAAGAATGCTTCAATACTCTACCATCGAGGTCTTCCAACTTATACGCATTTGGAGCTGGCATCCCCACGACCTTATAAGGTCCTTCCCATTTTGGCGACATCTTGTTGATCCGATCCAAAAGGGTGAACTCGTTCCGACGCCAAACCAGTTCTCCGACAAAGAACTGTCGGGACTTAACTCGCCGATTGTAATATCTGGCCGTTGCCAAACGCATTCGAGCCTGGACTTCATCGGCATCTCGCCTCTTTTCCTCGAGCAAGTCCAATTCCAGACGTCTCATTTCATCATTTGTCAAAGGCTCGTAGTACCTCATCCGATGGGACGCCACAGCTATTTCCACGGGAGCAACTGCCTCCGTGCCATAAACAAGGCCGAACGGAGTCTCCCTAGTTGATCGTTTGGGTGTCGTTCTAACAGCCCAAAGCACATTTTCCAGCTCGTTCAGCCACTTGCCCTTCAAGGCATAGACCCTTTTCTTCAGGCCATCCATCACGATTTTGTTGGCTGACTCCACCTGTCCATTAGTTTGAGCATGATGGACAGAGGCTGTCCGATGCTCGATATTCAGTTCCTCCAGATACTCCTTCACTTGAGCCCCGTTAAACGGATGACCATTATCGCTGATCAACACCTTAGGAATCCTGTATCTGGATATAATATGGGTCTGGAGAAACTTGACGATTTGGTTCCCCGTTGTCTTGGCCAATGCCTTAGCTTCTATCCATTTCGAGAAATAATCAATGGCTACAAGCAAATATTTACACTGACCTTGTGCTTGTGGTAGGGGTCCCACCAAGTCGATACCCCACTGCGCGAAGGGCCAAGCACTCTTGATGGACATCAGATTAGCAGCCGGAGCCACGATATTCGGGGCATACCTCTGGCACGCGTCACAAGATCGGACTAACAACGTCGCCTCCTTGCTCATCGAAGGCCAGTAATAGCCCAAATTCAGCACTTTCCTCGCAATGGATCGGGCACCTTCGTGACAAGCCGCGACCCCTTCGTGCACCTCCCTAAGGATCCGATTGCGTCGGGCTCAGCCACACATTTCAAATAGGGAGTTAAGAACCACCCCTTTTTGTATAGCTGATTGTCCACCACCACGTAATTAACTACGATCCGACGTATCCGGTTAGCTACTACTTCATCATCGGGGACTGCCCCCGTGGTCAGATACGCGACTATCGGGGTCATCCAAGTGGGCTCCTCATCCGATCCTGCTTCAATGGCACATACCTCCGATGGATCGGTGGTCGACAAGATCACCTTCTCCAAGAAGTGCACCTTCCGATTTTCCTCGAGGGGTGCCCCCAAGGCAAATTTACTCAAGGAATTCACTTCCGCATTTTCCTCCCTCGGGATTGCTTCAATATCAAAACTTTTGAAACTCTCCTTCAAGACTTGCACCTCGCGAAGGTACTTTCTCATCATCGGGCTCTTTGCCTCATATCGTCCTTGGACTTGATTCACAATCAGGCCAGCATCACATTTCACCCTTAAGTGGCCAACTCCCGTACCTTTGGCAATTTTGAGGCCTGTGATAAGAGCCTCATACTCAGTTTCATTGTTGGTGGCCCTAAACGTTAAGGCCAAAGCATACTGAAGGGGCTCGCCTCCGCCTGGTGGTATCAATACGAACCCTGCTCCTGATCCGTCTGAACTCGAAGAGCCATCAGTGTACATTTCCCAAGTATTTTCCTCATTTGGCTGTTCTGATTGCTCTGCCATTTCTGGTTGCTCTGCTATCGGGACCTCCATAGTTGCCCCCTCTACAGGGCCCGCCTCTTCTAGATCGGGGGCTGTAGACTCTGCTATGAAATCCGCCAACGCCTGACCTTTAATAGCCGTTCTCGGAGCAAAGTGAATGCGGAACTCACTAAGCTCGACTGCCCATTTCACTAATCTCCCCGACGCATCGGGTCGGTTCAAAAAATGCTTCAAAGGCTGATTCGTCAACACAGTAATCTCATGCGCGTGGAAGTAAGGCCTCAGTTTCCGAGCAGTAATGATCAACGCAAAAAGATACTTCTCAACGGCGGGATAATTCATTTCAGATTTGGCAAACGCCTTGCTTACATAATAAACGGGGACTTGATTACCCTCGACAATCTTCACTAACACAGAGCTAATAGCAAACTCAGAAACAGTCAAATATAGATAGAGCGGCTCGCCTAGGATCGGTTTCGCCAATGGCGGGAGAGTGCGAAGGTGCTGCTTGAGTGCCTGGAATGCCTCTTCACACTTGACAGTCCACTCAAACTTCTTATTGGCCCTCAACACTTCAAAAAATGGCATGGATCGGTCACTTGCCTTGGACATGAAGCGATTCATTGCAGCTAGTCGGCCATTCAACACTTGCACCTCCCGATGATTTGTCGGAGACTGCATCTCCTCGATTGCCCTCAGCTTCTCGGGGTTCACCTCAATTCCCCTTTGGCTTACCATAAAACCCAAAAACTTCCCTAAGTGCACTCCGAAGGCACACTTGGTCGGGTTCAAGCGAACCTGATGAAGCCTCATCCGTTCAAAAGCCGTGGCTAAGTTGTGAACATGATCTTCGGCCTGTCGGGAATTCACCAGCATATCGTCCACATAAGCCTCCATGGTTTTCCCCAGCATGTCCCCGAACAGCTTGTTCACCATCCTTTGATAAGTTTCCCCGGCATTAATCAATCCAAAGGGCTTGACATCGTAGTGATAGATGTCACTATCAGCATAAAAAGCAGTGTGGGGGGCATCTTCCTTAGCCATCTTGATCTGATTATAGCCAGAATAAGCATCCATGAAGCTTAGCAATTCATGTCCCGACGTAGCATCCACCAACTGGTCGATTCTTGGAAGCGGGTAACAATCCTTCGGGCAAGCCTTATTCAAGTCGCGGAAATCAACACACATCCGCCATTTCCCATTGCTCTTCTTCACCAGAACCGGGTTGGCGACCTAAGTCTGGAATCGGAGCTCTTTGATAAATCCAGCATTGAGCAACCTGCCCACCTCCTGCTGGATCGCGATCCTCTTGTCTGCGCCCATCGGACGCCTTTTCTGCGCGATAGGCTTGATCGCGGGATCAATCTTCAATTCATGCTCAATCACATCGGGGCTGATTCCCGGCATGTCACTCGGGGACCAGGCAAACAGCTCCTTGAACTCCTTCAGCAGCTCAATCAATTCTCGGGCCCTCTCGTCAGACAGGGCAAACCCGATTTTCACCTTCCTCTGAGGTCCGTCAATCTCGACCTCCTTCAAATCCTCCATAGGGGCGGGACGCCCAAACTCCTCTCTGGGATCAGCGTCGGTCTGGAGGATAGTCATAGCCTCCCGTCTTCTCCTTCGGGTGGCATTAACATAGCATTTCCTGGAAGCCACCGGGTCGCCCTTGACCTCCCAGACTCCGTGGTCAGTCGGGAACTTCATCTTCTGGTGAACAGTCGAGGCAACTGCCATCAGCAGGTTGATGGTAGTTCTCCCGATGATTGCATTATAAGCCCCCGCGGACTCAACCACCACGAACTCCACATTCCTCATCTCCGCTTTCCACCCACTACCGAACTCCACTGGTAAGGTGATCACTCCCAGCGGATAGGAGGTAAAACCAGAGAACCCAACCATCGGGAAGTTCACCTGCTTCAGATCCTTCTTCGTTTTCCCCATGGCCTCCAGCGCATCCATAAACAGAATATCGGAGGAGCTTCCTCCGTCAATCAAAATTTGCTTCATCTCGTACCCATCCACGTCCAGGGTCACGACCAAAGCATCATCGTGTGGAGTCTCCACACCTACCAGGTCCTCCGTTGAGAAGGAAATCACCATCTCTTCCTTCGCGGTCCAGGATCGGGACCTCTTGCCTAACACCACAGCAGCGGAAATTCTAGAGGCATAGACCTCCCGAGAGGCTGTAGTATCACCTCCTGCAGCCAATCCTCCATGTATCACATTAATGGTGCCCCGCTTCTCCTTACGGGCACCAGAAGACTCTGGCTCGGACTTCTTCTTCCTTGGGGACCGATCGCGGGATCGGGAACGGGACCGCGATCGAGATCGGGAGCGGGATCGACACCGCCTCTCAGCCACAAACTCCTTAAGCTTCCCCTTCTGGATCAGCTTTTCAATCTCCTTCTTCAACTCCCGACAATGGTTAGTGTCGTGACCGCTAGCGCGGTGGAACCGACAGTAACGATCGGTGCGGGATCCCAAAAATTCTCCTTCCTTCTTCGGGGGGTACCTGGAGATACCCTGCCGATCCATCACCGCCAACACGGAAGCCATAGAACTATTGAGAGGAATGTGATCCTCCCGCTTGTCCTTCCTCGGGGGACGCCTATCCTCTCTTCGATCAGAGCGGCCTCGACTCCGACTGCCCTCGGATCTATCCTTCCCCTTATGGTCGTTCAATGGCTTGAACGACTGCTTCCCCCTATTTGACTTCGGAGGATCAAGCTCTCCAGCAGCTATTTTCGACTCCTGCACGTCGATTTGCTGCTTCACTCTCTTCTGCAGCGCCTCCATGTTCCACACAGCCTTCTCAGCCACGCTGTGCATCAAGTCGGAACCATATGGTGCTGTAAGGTTCCGAAGGAAGGTGCGGATAGTCTCTCCCTCCGATATCTCCTCATCGATCTCGGCCACACAGGCAGTGTACCGCTGGTAATAATGCGCCAGCGATTCGTCGGGCCTCTGGACCACCTGGGCCAGGGACCTCACGCTCTTCAAGAGGCGCCAACGACCCTGGTACTGCTGAATAAAACGGTCGTGCATATCAGCCCAGCTGGAGATGCATCCTGGGGGCAGGCTGAAGAACCACGTCAGGGCCCTCTCACCAAGTGTACCTGGGAATAAAACGCACACTATGTCGTCGTTTGGGGCTCTGCCTAGACAAGCCATGAGATGCTTCTGGACATGTCGGACTGGATCTCCCTCTCCATCATACTCCTTAATCGTGGGGATACCCAGCCCTGGCGAGGTGAGGGTGTCTATCAATCGGGGAACAAAGGGATGGGTGGATCGATCCCTCAATTCCGACATCATCTGCTTCTGGTCCCCCATGCAGATGTTCACGATCTTCACCACCTGGTCGGGGGTGATGGGACCATTAAGGGGAATGGTCCTATGCTGCACTGGTCATGGCCCATCGATCACAAATCGCTCCGACTGAGCGGGTTCCTTGCCCTTGTCCTGATTTCTGGGTTGGGCCTCCTGTACATTCCGAACCTCCTCCGGCGGAGGCACCTCCTCCTGCTTTTTGGCAGCCTCTCTCCGCTCTAAGAGAGCCTCCATGGCCTCCAAGAACATCGGCATGGCATCTGCCACAGCCTTTGCCAGGTCCGCGTTTGGAGGAGCATCGGGAGCATCTTCCCCCCTATTCTCTTGGTGTCGAGCAGTATCCTCAGGAACTTCATTGTTCCCCCCTGTTCGGAAAACCTCAGCAGGGAGATTTTGGTCCACCACACGCTCCGGCGGGCCTGAATTCAGAGTTCCAGCAGGGTGACGGGAACCACCAGATTGTCCTTGCTTTTTCTGCTTGCCAGCCGCCATTGAACGAGTAGAAGTCATTTTTGCTTTTCGTTACGTTCCCAACAGACGGCGCCAATGTTGGATCACGGTTGGAACTCCGGTACGGTCTTGACGGCAATCTGAAATCCTTTGCTCCACGTAATCCTGCAAGAGGGGAATAAACCGGGCGGTGACCCAGAATCCCTCTCCGATGCTTAAATGAGAATCTCGTGGCAGGCAAAGCAAGCAAAAGTACGAGTATGTAATTGTGTATTTGATCTGAGGTAACTTCTTCCTTTATATAGGAGAGGAGTTACCCCAGTTACCTGGTGAACTGCCAGGGCAGTTAGCCCACGTTCCGCGTATCTCGGCCACGTTCCGCGTATCTCGGCCAGTTCCGCTTATCTCGGGCCACTTCCCCACTACTCTGATAGTGGGCGTGTTTCTCGGCCTCAACCTCTGATAGCAAGTCCATCCCGACCAATATCGGGGACTCCAGAGTTATCTCGTTAGGTCACCGCTCGGGGCCCCTCGTCATCGTGACAGGGCCAACATCCTCAGGGATTCATCATCGGGGCCTCCTTAGGCATCTCATCGGGAGCGTCCAGCTCGCCTATCGGGACCGACCTTGTCGGGACCTTTCATCGTCGGGACCCATCTTGTCGGGACCCTTCGCATTGGTCTTCTTGGCCTCTTTTAGGGCCCAGTCGGCCTATTCACCGTTTACTCGTCGTTAAAGGGCCTAACGGCTATAGCGAAACCCATAAACGTCAAATTAATCTAACGCTATAAAAAAAAAAAACTAAACTAATTTTTACGCAAAAACTATTATTAACAATAAATGTAAACCTAAAAAAAAACTATTAAGCATCTAATTCTCCTAATTGAAATAAAATCTAAACAAAACTAAACATGCTCCAAACATGATACAATTTAGTAATTACATATTATACACATATATTCACAAAAACATGTTATCTAATTATATTTACATTTTAATTACCTAGCCAACGTAATATAATAATAATAATAATAAAAAATAAACATAAAATTTAAACAAAAAAAATTATTAAATAATAACAATAATAATAATAATTTATTAAAAAAAAAAAACGGACAACAGGCGGGAAACTCACCTGCGTCTCCAACCAGTGCATGGCCAGCACAGCTGAGATGGTCCTCCGGCCGGACAGACGGCACCGCAGCAGTCACGGCGGCTCCAGGCACGGACTCGGTAGAGCGGCGTGATCAGGCAACACAGGGATCTGGGCAGAAGCGGTCAGAGCAACGGCTCAGGTGGTCTTTCCGGCAAAACGGGCGGTCGGCGAAGGGTTGGCTGAGCATCAGTCTTCGTTGGCCACGAGCTGAGGACGACGTCGGACGGCAGGAGGGACGGAGGAGGCGTGGCTGCTGGGCTGATGATCGGAGGTTGGCTCGGGTCGTGGTGGCTGCAGTGGCCGGCGCTGATAATGGGAGAGAGAGAGAGAGAGAGAGAGAGAGAGAGAGAGAGAGAGAGAGAGAGAGAGAGAGAGAGAGAGAGAGAGAGAGAGAGAGAGAGAGGTCGCCGCCAGCTCGACGGCGGACGGCGGGAGGGACGGAGGAGGCGTGGCTGCTGGGCTGATGATCGGACGGCGACGGGCAGCGCGACGCTGGGTGGCGGTCGGAGGTCACCGGTGGGAGCAACCACCCAGCAGCGAAGAAGAAAGCAAAAAAAAAAAAACATCTACACTACAGGACAAATTTACACGAATTTCGAGATCTAATAGTAATATTATTGATGTTGTGTTTTTCTCCCCCTTTACATGTAAATTTAACCACTATTTATACTAATCTAGGCCTAAGCTAACTAGGAAATAAATATTACAGATTTATTCTAATCATAAATGCTAAATATTCAGAAAATATACTCTAAATATTCAACAAATATCATCTGCAATAAATACAGATAATTAACCTAATTTAAGCCAGTCTCATCTTTAGAAACTTCGCGACCTTCAATATTTAAATACTTCCTATTTTTAACGCGTTACATACGACATTTTGAACGTGCTACGCGCGGACCAAAATTAGGTGTTTACAATGCCAAACATGTGACCATCTTCCGTTAGTTTTAACGGAAAAAATTAACGAAAACTTTTATCCACAAAGTTGAAACCTCAGACCTCTCAAATCAACATTTGAAACCTCAGACCTCTCAAATCAACATTTGAAACTTCAGACCTCTCAAATCAACATTTAAAACTTCAGTCCTCTCCGGTTAACATGGGTCAAACTTCAGACTTTTCCTAGGTTATTAACCCTATTATTTATTACAAGCTAAAGTTCCATCCCAAAGACACTAAATTAAAAGAATCTCTTACCAATTTTTTTTAATTTGCTAAATGACATCAAAACCAGAAGTTCAATTTGAGAAAAAGATAGTCAAACAGCATAGCCATATAATAATAGCACTACAGCAGCGATCGCCTATCCACCGAATACACAAGCAAGTTTCATTTGATATGATTTCATGGCTTGTGAATTTTGTGCAATGCAATGTTTGCATCTGAGGATATGGATACCAAAAGAGAGAGATTCTGGTGCCAGACAGCTTTGAAAACGCGCTTCTGATGAGTGCTTATTGACTGTGAAGGCTTATTCCCATTGTACCGGACATCAAATATGTGAATAAATGGGTCAGACGAACCAGAAGATACGTAGAGACCATCCGGTGACCAAACCTGCCTAACCAGAGCTGATTGAGACTCGTTACATTGCTGCTTCCAACCGAATGTGTGCACCTCCTTCTGCCCTCCTTCTCGAATATCAAACAACCGCAATTGGCTTTCATGTTTCCTGCACCATTCAAATACACCATAAATATAGAATTTAAGGTTCTACAGATAGAATAGATGATGATGTAAAATAATGCATTACTCACTCACCCGGTTTGAACCATAAAGAGGTTGATGTCATGTGGATTAGGCAGAATACTCATGCATTTGGAGTCCAATTGATGCTTATATGTTACCTTTGACCTAGTTACGTCGTAACCAAATATTTTCTTGTCGGAACCAACAGAAAAAACAACCTTCCTTTGTACTATGCCAGCCACTCCCATTACTGTAGATGAATGCATATTTCTATGCAAAGCTGTTGGTTCCCAAGATCTAATGTCATCACCTTCCCCTTCCCACATTATAACAGAATGATCACTTCCACATGTCACAAAACACTCTTCTTCCCAGGGCATAAAAACTATGCTATTGATGATACCCTTTTTGTGAGGCTTATGCTCCAAAAAACTGTTTCTATCCTTCTGTATTATGCAGACAAACACAGATTATAATAACAAGCCTCCAAAGGAAAAGAAAAAAATTCACTTTTTTTTTTATCATTAGAAGGATCTTCTGGTCTAATTCTGCAAATATTGTCCTCCCCGTTTATATATGGAGACCGATCCAAAAACGGGGAAGGAGTTATTTAGATTTTCTTTCTTTTGAATTATAGGGATTACAAGCTCTTTCCTAATATCCTTTTTATTTATTCCAAAAATATATTCAAACAAAAAGTAAGGCATACCCCTTGTTTATTCATATTGATGATCGACACTTGAGAGCTTCCTTCATCTGCACTATACACACAAAACAGACTCTTCCTTTGTGGATGCCAAGCAACATCTTCTGGCCATCTTCTATTATTAGCAGATGAGGAACACTCAGTAGCGCTCAACAGAGATGCGCCAACTCTTCAGTTCCACACCAACACAAAATACAAATGGAAAGAGTCAGTTCAGAGAGGCAGATTTTGTTTCATCTAAATAAAACTCGTTTCGAAAAATCATGATTGAGGAGATATATGCGCTGTTGCATCTAAAAAATTCAATTTAATATGATTGAATTGAATAAACCGAAGCTTCAGATTCATACTTGAAATCAACGTTGGTACTGTATTTCAGTTTATGTAATCAAAGCACTACTTCCAAGGCAATTCTTCTAGCAAAGTTTTCTTTAGCAATTTGCATTTCCAATTGAAGTTGATTTGCAAATATCAATTTATTTGATATTATTCATGGTTATAAATATATATAATTAGAGGAAAAAAGCAGATCACATCAGTCCAAAACAGAATCTGTAATTGACAAATTATAAACTTCTATATCTGGCCAGAAAACTATGTCTAATGCTGCAGAATAGGAGTGTGATATTATTGATGTTACTCCCAGCTCTGATTATAAATTGATAGTGATACACAAAGAAGCATGTAAGTCAAGATGGTTGTCTTTGGTCTTTACCGAAGTTATTTTGTACAAACAATGTTACTACTCAGTATCTGATGAAAATATAAACTGCCTTCAATGAGGGATTCGAGATTTACCCTTTTCCCTGAATTTTCCACAAGTTGACTACCCCATCCAAAGCACTGCAAATACCCAGAGAAAGATCATCAGATTAAAACTAGAGGTAACCACGAAACCAACAACCCATAGCTAGGTGATAAGATCAAATAGAAAGAATAATCACATAATTCAGAACTCAGATCTAGCTGAGGCGCAAAATTTATTTTCAAAGGAGGTTTTTTTTCAATAACTTTCTTACGACAATAGACTCATAAACAAGTTCCACCGTCTAGCATGTCAAAGGGCTTGAAGAATGTGAGCTCTCACATTTTCATCAAATGGGAAATAATATATCTACACCAAAGAAATGTTCCCACGTACCTGGTAGCAAAAAGCATATCATCTGCTGGACACAGAGTTAGAGTTCTTAGTTTTCTCCTGTGCTGACCAGAGAGAAGGTTGCATGATTCAACAACTATAGTGCGCGCAGAAGAGGTGCTACATAGTAATGGGATGATGTCTTTGGGTTGTTTTGCTTCTGCAAAAGGAAAAAAATAAGAATGCGGCCCTGACAAAATGCAACTCGGTTAATCTGAATGTTTATCATGTTTGCATACCGTGTCTCATTTTTAAGGTTCCATCCTGCCCCCTAATGGCTGCGGTGTCAGATGAGCGTCCACAAGACTTTTCCCGAGTCACTACTACAGCACCTTTATGCTGGTCTTTTCGTTCTGCGAATTTAGAGATAATGAAAAACCTGAATATAGATACCGACTTGAAATTCTCATCTGCGTGTTATGCTGTAAGCATACCATAATTCCTTTTTGTGCCAATATCATGCATTTTCATCGGTTTGCTGTCAGAAGAGGATCCAGAAGAATCCTCCTTTATAAGAACTACATCACCTCTACGGTACTCTTTTGGCCCTATAAAAAACAAGAACGGGATCTGAACATCAATCTATATGCTACAAATGCAACTTGAATTGTATATCAGAACGTGCACCGTACCATCTTTCCTTTCAGCGTCACCACGCTGCACCCCAACAGCTCCAGTGTCAGCCGAGCGTCCAGAAGTGTTTTTTTCATTAGCAACTAAAACATCTTTACACTGCTCTATATATTTTTCTGGTTATACAGGAGAAAAAAAAGAGTAAGAACTAAGAATATAGCTATAGATGCTACAAAAACCGCAAGGTAAGACCTATACCTTGTGTAACATATTTGCTTTTGGTCCCTCTACCGAGGGATCCAGTGACTTCGCTGTCAGATGAAGATCCGGAACTGTTTTCCTCCTTATGGTGCTCTTCCAATTCTGCAAAAGAAGCAACAAGAATATGGGTGCACATGGCACAAAATGAAACCTAGAGTTTATATCTGATTGATTATCATACTGTATCTCCTCCCGTTGCCACCGTGCTGCTGCACTCTAACGGCACCAATGTCAGATAAGCAGCGCGCACGAGAGTTTTTCTCATTAGCAACTAGATCACCTATAAGTTGCTCTTTTGGTTCTACATGAGAAAATGATGAATACAAGTGTAAGAATGTAGGTGTAGATGATACTACAAAATGCAACTCAAATTGAGATAAAAAAAAAAATGTATACCGTATTTCCTTTTTGTTCCTAAGATATCCTGGACTCTCAAGACACGGTTGTCAGATGAAGTGTTTTCCTCCTTGACCACTACACAGCCTTTAACTAGAGAAGTATTTGCATTTTTTGAAGGCTTGGAAAAATTTAGAGCTCCTGTGGGTATAATGAGCTTTGGTTTAGGTGGCCGTGTATAAAGGTAAGAAGGCTTATCATCAGTCTGGTCCAAATTGCTTCCCCCCTTCACCTTTCTAGCACTGTTTTCAGCAGGTGATGGTGGGACTGGCACATCTTTCTCAGCAGCTTTGATTTTTTTCCGAAGACGAGCCAACTTACAGTTATCCTTAGACAACATCTCTTCTGTGAGTGTGAGCTGCAGTAGTAGATCAACATTGATTGATTCAGGAAATAGAACTCCGGATCAAGCCCTAAAACATAAATTAAATTACATGAGCTCTTCAAATTTCCACAGAAATTACATACATGAACTCTTCAAATTTCCACTGCATTGTGCAAATTTTTTTATATTTTGGAAATCAATCAATGAAGAGCTGTAGCCAAACAAGGTGCATTGCCGCCACACTTACGAATGTGAGCAAAATATCCTCAGCCTCGACATCAACATCATTGACAGACAAACTACCAACACAGCAAATAATAAGGGCTGACTATGTGAAAAGCCGGTGCTTTACAGACGGTTCTTAGTGGGTATTTGTTGTTAAGAAAAGATTGAAGCATGCACTAAATAAAATTTTGGGAGACTGGAATCTTAATATGCGTAAGTTAGAAAGAGCATTACTTGCTTAGAATAGTAAGCGACGCGGTTGCGAAGATTGTCGAGTTCTTTCTTGCGGTGGTTAATGAGGGCTACCAGTGTCTCTTCTTGCTCTTGTAGACTGTCTTCAGCTTCAAGGTCTTCTTCTTCCTCTAACCGGCGTTCTGGTTCGTCAAGCCTGGGCTTCTTAGGAGGCGCGCTCATCGTCTTTGATCACGGCGGTTTGCTCCGAGTTTCGAAAATCTCTCTTCTTCTTTTTTCGCTAAAGAAAATCTCTCTTCAGTAGAGCAAGAGATATATGGAGCTGGCGCAAAACAGTCTTTTTTCCCTTAGAATTAAATTCATTTAAGTATTCCATACGGTCTTTCCGTTTTCTTCAAAATAAAAAATAAAAAATTCTTCCTTTTTTAGTCCCTTTGAATTCATTTTAGATTTTTAGTATTTACGGTCTTCCCATTTCCTTCTTTAAATTTTTCTTATGGGACTTATTTATTCGTCTATAAAATAATCTTCACTTTACCAATATATTTTTTCTTTATTTATTAGTAGTTATTAAGTTACGTTTTTGTAAAAAAAATAATATTTAATTTACTTTCTTTATTTCTTAATATCAAATTTCTTTCTAATTCCTCTTAAGTTTTAAGTTTTTAAATAATAATGGTCTATAGCTAATTGAGCTACCTGAATTTAGTTGAGTGAATGCCCAAATTAGATTAGTTTTTTAAACTAATTCTTAAAATATGCTTATTCAGAAACTAATTCTCAAAATAGGTCTCTTTATTTTTTTTAATAATATATATTATTTACTTTGCATCCTAATGTTTACATTGTGTTACAAATGAACCCTCAACCCCTCAACCGAAATATAACACAAGAAAAAAAATAAAAATTAAGAGAATTAAATGTATGAAAGCAATTAAAATGGAAATAAAAAATAATTAAATGATGAAAATACACATTAAAAAATAATCAAACAAACAATTTTTTTTGTAGATTTTAATTCTTAAAAATTTGTGAAATTAAAGGATAAAATTTACATTTAAAAATAAATAAGTTTTGAAACAATTATTATCTTGGCAAAAAAATAAAATAACAACTATATAATGATATAAAAATTATTCATCAACAATTATTCAGTCTTATAAATTGAACATGCTTTACTTAGGGTTTATGTACGCTTTCATTTTTTATATTTTCATACTTAAAAAATCATGAGTATTTAGTTTCTTTACATTTTATATCACTATTTTTTTATAATTTATTTTTACAATAATTTTTACAGTTACTAATTTATTATTTTTTAGTTTTAGCTTACCTTATTTTTTCAATTTTTTTAAATATATTTCTTATATTATATTTCGGTTTAGGATCAATTGTAACAAAATATAAACTTTAGGATGTAAAGTAAAAAATATAAGTGTTTAATAAAAACCTATAATTTGGAAATTAGTTTCTGAAAAAACCTAGTTTGGGAATAAGTTTGACAAAGAAACCTATTTTGAGAATTCACTCAATTTAGTCTAACTTTTTTTAACATATTGTTAATTAAACTTTTTGTAATGTGATTTTTTTTAACTCTATCCATCTTTCTATTAACCTTATGTGGAGAATACTTTAAAATTTATTTAATCACCTTCAAATTTTATTATGATGATAAAATGTCATTAGAATTTATATAACACTAATTCTTAAATTCACAAACAGAATTTTCAAATAATACATATTCAAGAAATATTTAAAAGTAATTATAACCCAACAAATACCAAAATAAAAATAGGAAAATAATTTTAATATATATATATATATATATATATATATATATATGTAACCCAAATTTTCTGACACTATAAACGTTTTTAGATTTTTAGGTGATATTTAATTTATATAATGTTGTATTATTCTAAAATTTATCTTGCTTTGCATTTAATTTCAAGTTATTTTATGATTATACTAAAACTTTATGATGTTTTTGGTGGAATTTTATATTAGTTTTCGTTCATAATTAATGAAAAAAAATTGACTCAACAAAATGCACAACTTAAAAGTTTAGCGAGGAAGTTTTTTTTGCCAAAAAAAAACTGGCAAATTGTTTACTAGTAATCTGGTATTTAATTATTAAATTAGTTATCTTATGCTAATCTATATATATTAAAATTCAGGTTGAGAGAGAATTGGAGAAGCATTCTGGAGCTTTAGGAACAGTATCTTGCCGTCTTCCTACATTCGCGGATAGGTTAAACACTCGGATGAAGGCTCCACCTCTTTCTTGGACTTCAGGTGAATATCTCGTTCTCAAGCATCCGAATGACAGTGCGAAGTGGAAGGAATACTATTTCCTTTGTGAGGATGGGGGTGTGCCTTGGGAAATCCGTCCTCGTTTCCGAGAAGATTCGGTTCTCTACCACGAGTTGTCCTTTGAGGAGAAGAAGACTTTGTCTCTTATCCATGCCTTTCACAGTTCTCCTGATTTTACTCCCTATGATTCCCAATTAACTGATGAAGACTCTTTATCTAGAGCGAACATTCGAGCTTTATTACCTACTTCTTCGGTATGATTTCTATTACTCTAATCCACTCTTATTTCCTGCGTAGGAGGGATTGCTGATGATTTCATACCGCAGGAGGTTGCTAGGAAAAAACGAAAGGCGAAATCTATTGCAGATAAAGGAAATCCTACAGCTGTTGCCTCGAAGCCCTCCGGAGCACCTAATGATGGCGCCTCTTCTGGTCCTAAACTGAAGAAGGCTCGTTTCTCTCAGCATGAAGCTTCTGGTTCCCGTCCTTCTTGTGGTAACCATATGTTTTTTCTCTTTTGCCTAGATATGTCTTTTATTGTGTCATACTCTAAGGATACTTTCCCCTTGTTATTTTGATTTTCCATTGCAGGTTCCAAGAAGAAGGTGGATGCCAAGTCCGACAAGGGAAAAGGTGTCGCTCTCCCTAAGGCAGTTACCGCCCTGGAAAAGGGAAAAGCCGTTGCTTCCTCCAAAAAATCATCGGCACATATGGCTAAGGATAAGGCGTCTGCGAAACCTGTTAAGGAAGTCTCTGGAAGTGAAGGAAGTCCGGAGTCAGCTCGAAGTGCTACCATGGCCGGACCGGATGATCCTGTCGGTTTCTTTGGTCGACCTTTTGACTTCGAAGATGACATATTTGATCAGGAGAGTTATCGGAGCAGGTCGAAACGCATGCATGAGCGATGGGATCCTGCTTCCTCTCTAAAGGATTTGCCCTTCCTTCGCGGTCATTCGGTGCTCGATCCAGATGTCGGACTTCATCTTTTGAATGCCATGGTGCCTCCCGGTGATCGTGTTCGGCTAGATTTGAGCCCTTCAGCTGTCCAAGGTTTGCTGAGGGATCACATGTCTCGACTCGCTCAGGTATAATACTATATGCTACAACTTATTCTTATGAACTCCTTTTTATGCTTAATTATCTTCCCTTTCCTTTTCCGTAGGTTGTTGCTATGTAGAAGAATTTAGCATACACGACCACTGTGATGTCTTTGCAGCTTGCTGATCTTCGCAGCAAAGCTTCTCAGAATCCGACTGAGTCTCCCAGCGAGATTTCCAGAGTATTGGGGCAAGAAATTGAAGAATTGAAGGAAAAGATCCAGAAGATGGAGTCCGATGCCGAGCAACAAGCGGAGGCATCTCGTCTTTCACTGGAGGCAGCCATTCATGAGCGCGGCGATGCTCTTAAGGAACGTGACGAACTGAGGGAAGGTTCTAAGGCTCGAATTTCTTCGTTGAATGTGAAGATTGCTTCCTTGGAGGATTCGATTGAGGGAGCGAATGCCGAGATTGCCGCTTTTGGGGCCAGGAAGGATGCTATCAAGTCTGAAGGTGTCACCGAGTATATGAACTCAGAGGCATTTCATGTGCATGCTAAGAGTCACGCGAAGAATCTGATTACAGGAGCCATTGGAAGGATTTCTGAACAGTTACATGAGATGGATCCCAACTTCCCTTTCGAGAAAGTTCCTGAGATTCACAAGTATGCTATTTGGCACCTTCGTAATATTGGGGCCATTGCTGACACCTCATCCAGTGAAGAAGACTCTCAAGCTTCTGCAAATGTGCCAAGCTCCAAGTCTGCTACCCTGTCATGAGATGATTCTGCCTCTGGTGCTGATCCTCCGGCTGACCCGTCGGATCGAGATGAAGAGACCTACGAAGAAGTCCAAATCGATGATTAGTATCGACGACTTATTTCATCTCCTCAAAAATCTATCTAGTATTTTGTTTGATATATATTCTAGCTATCTGTTTTGCCACCTATCAAGGTGTAGAACTATCCTTGCGTTATGTTTAGGTATGGTACGAGACCCTTATCTTTGACTTTTCATCGAAGTTGTGTTTAAGTAAACTATGTACTTTTCGCATAATTCTTACTTTTGAATGAATACTATGGTTTTTCTGATATCGATATGATATGCAAATACTTTATCTTACCACCTCGGTACCTGAAGAGTGTATCGATCATTTTGTCAATCCATGGGATCCAATCCCTCTGGCGGAATCAATCAACTTTGGAGAATGGTTTATCTACCAACCCGTTTTTTTTTTTTACTCATTCAGAGTGTTTATGGACGATCGTCTCTTTGTACGATCGACTTTGAAGAGTGGTTTAACTACCAACTCGATTTCTTACTCGCTCGGAGTGTTTACATTCGATCATATCTTTGTACGATCGACTTTGCAGAGTGGTTTATCTACCAACTCGTTTGTCACTCATTCAGAGTGTTTATGTACGATCATCTCTTTGTACGATCGATTTTGTAGAGTGATTTATCTACTAACTCGTCTGTCACTCATTCGGAGTGTTTATGTATGATCATCTCTTTGTACGATCGATTTCGTAGAGTGGTTTATCTACCCACTCTTTATGTTACTCATGAACTATTGGAATTAATACATATGCATAAGGAACCTTTATTGATATTGGCATAAATACTTATTCTTCGCAACTTATTATCATACATTTATGCATAAAACTTTCTAAGATGTTCACCACTAAAAGTATTAGTGGATATCTTCCCTTCAGAGTCCTCCAATCTATAGGCGTTCAGCGCTTGAATTGCTGCAATTTTGTAAGGACCCTCCCATTTAGGTGATAGCTTATTCAATTGATTTTGTCTAGAGAATTCATTCCTCCTCCAAACCATCTCTCCCAAGAAAAATTGGCGAGTCTTGACTCGACGGTTGTAATATCGTGCAGTTGCCAATCTCATTTTTTCTTGAGCTTCTTCCGCTTGATGGCATTTTTCTTCCACCATTTCTAAGTCGAGACGTCTAGCTTCTTCATTGGCGTCATCTCTGAAGTGGATGACACGATGTGAAGGTACCGCAATTTCTACTGGAGCCACTGCCTCTGTTCCGTACACCAAACTGAAAGGTGTTTCACCGGTGGATGTTTTCGGAGTAGTTCTGATCGCCCAAAGGACATTTTCCAACTCATCCACCCAATTGCCTTTTAACGCCACGAGTCTTTTCTTTAATCCGTCCAAGACAACTTTGTTCGCCGATTCCACTTGTCCGTTTGTTTGTGCGTGATGAACGGATGCAAATCGGTGCTCGATGTTCAGTTCTTCGCAATACCATGCTATTGATGATCCTCTAAACTGAGGACCATTATCGCTGATTAGGACCCTCGGTACTCCATATCGTGAGACGATGCGTGACTTTAGGAACTTCAGCACATGAAACTCTGTGGTTCTGGCCAGTGCCTTTGCTTCAATCCATTTGGAAAAGTAATCGATAGCAACGATAATGAACGTTAGTTGCGCCTTGGATTTGGGTAGAGGACCTATCAGATCGATTCCCCATTGCGCAAACGGCCAAGCACTAGGAATCGTTGTCAAAGGTGCAGCTGGGGCTGTAATTTTTCTTGCATATAGTTGACATGGTTCGCATGCTTGAACCATATTTGTGGCCTCCTTGTTCATAGTTGGCCAATAATATCCTTGGTTAAGGGCCTTTCGAATGATGGATTTTGCACCTTCATGGCAAGCCGCGTACCCTTCGTGTAACTCTTAGAGAATTCGCTCGGTCTCTGGGTATGCCACACATCTCAAATAGGGAGTAGAGTATCCCTTTTTGTATAGTAAACCGTCCCTGATGGTATAATTGACGGCTAACCTTTGAATTCTGGAAGCCTCCACTTTCTCCTGAGGAAGGATTCCGTCTGATAAGTATTGATAAATCGGAGTCATCCATGTTGGCGTAGAGTCGACCATCATTATCTCCACTTGATCAATTGTAGAAATAATGATCCTCTCAAGGAATTGCACCTCCTTTGCTATTGGGACACCTAAGGCGAATTTACTCAATGCGTCCGCCTCTTGATTCTGTTCCCTTGGAATAGCCTCTATGTCAAAGCTCTTGAATTTCTCCATCAATGTCTTAACTTCATGAAGATATTTTCGCATCCTTTGTGACCTTGCCACATAATTTCCCTTCACTTGGTTCACAACCAGTTGGGTGTCGCATTTTACACGGATGTGCTCCACCCCAATTCCTCTGGCTATGCGTAACCCCGTGATAAGTGCTTCATACTCCGCTTCGTTATTAGTGGCCCTAAATGTTAGTGCCAAAGCATAACATAAAGGAGTCTCTTCATTTGGAGGAATTAGAAGGAGTCCTGCCCCCGAGCCTTCAACGTTAGACGACCCGTCAGTGTACATACTCCATATCGAACTTGGATCGCAGACTGACTGCTCCTCACCCTCCCCCCTTTCCTTAATCGTTGGTTCCTCCAAAATAGGACCTGTAGATTCCGCAATGAAATCTGCCAAGGCTTGCCCCTTAATTGCTGTTCTAGGTGCGAAGTGAATGCGAAATTCAGTTAACTCCACAGCCCATTTGATCATTCTTCCCGATGTATCAGGCTTTTGCAAGAAATTTTTAAGTGGCTGATTAGTGAGTACGGTTATTTCGTGTGCATGAAAATAAGGCCGTAAATTTCTTGCTGCTACAATCAACGCATAAAGATACTTCTCAACAGCGGGATAGTTTATTTCACTTTTGGATAAAGTCTTGCTTACAAAATACACCGGAAGTTGGGCACCAGCCTCTTCTTTTATTAATACGGCACTAACTGCAACATCACTTATTGACAAATATAAAAACAGGTCTTCTCCTGGGATTGGTTTAGCCAAGGGTGGGAGGGTGAGAAGATGTTCCTTGAGTTGTCGAAACGCTTCTTCGCATCGTTCCGTCCACTCGAATTTTTTATTTGCCCGCAACACTTCAAAAAATGGCAAGGATTTTTCTCCTATCTTGGATAGGAATCTGCTGAGTGACGCCAATCTTCCATTGAGGCGCTGAACCTCTCTATGACAAGTGGGTGAGTGCATCTCCTCGATTGCTTGCAACTTTTCAGGATTCACCTCGATTCCACGTTGGCTTACCATGAAGCCCAAAAATTTTCCCGACTGTACCCCGAATGCACACTTCGCAGGATTCAATCGGACCTGGTGCAAACGCATCCTTTCGAATGTTGCCTTCAAATCTTCAACATGTTCCGCACTCTTCCTTGATTTTACTAGCATATCGTCCACATAAGCTTCCATCGTCTTACCAATGAAATCGCCAAAAAGCTTATTCACCATTCTCTGATAGGTGGCACCAGCATTAAGTAATCCGAACGGCATCACCTCATAGTGATAAATGTCACTATCGGCGTAAAAGGCCGTGTGAGGAGCATCCTGAGGCGCCATCTTAATCTGATTGTAGCCCGAGTAAACATCCATGAAGCTCATCAACTCGTGTCCAGAGGTAGCATCCACCAGCTGGTCGATTCTAGGTAAAGGGTATGCATCTTTCAGGCATGCCTTGTTTAGATCACGGAAATCTATGCACATACGCCACTTCCCATTGGACTTCTGAACGAGCACTGGGTTGGCCACCCACGATTGGAATCTAAGCTCTTTGACGAAGCCAGCATCAAGCAATTTGCCAACTTCTTGTCTGATGGCAATTTTTTTGTCTTCCCCCATAGGCCTTCTCTTCTGGACGATTGGCCTTATGGACGGGTTAAGCCTTAACTCGTGAGAAATGATCTCCGTGCTAATACCTGGCATATCACTCGGAGACCAAGCGAACAATTCTTTGAATTCCCTCAAAAGTGAGATGAGGGCCTCTTCATTCTCCTTGGTGATGAGGACACCAATCCGGACGACCTTCTCTGGTCCATCCACCTCAATCTCTTTCAGCTCTTCAATTGGAGACGGTTGACCTTTCTCCTCTCTTGGATCAATCTCCGTGACGATAGCCATGGTTTCACCCACCGACTGATATTTTCTCCTTAACGCGTTGACATAGCAATTTCGAGAAGCCACCTGATCTCCCCTGACTTCTCCCATACCATGCTTTGTCGGGAATCTCATCACTTGGTGTGTTGTGGAAGGAACGATCTTGTAGGGATTAATCGTCGTTCGTCCCAAAATTCCATTGTAGGCGCTAGGGGCGTCTACAACTATAAATGGGACTTGCACCTCCAATTTTCTTCGCCCTGCTCCCATAACCACAGGAAGAAGAACTGACCCTAATGGGTAAGAAGTCGATCCGGCGAAACCAATGAGTGGGAAATTGATCGGCTTAAGATCAGACTTGGTTTTGCCCAATGCCACCAAAGCTTCAAGGAACAGAATATCTGATGAACTTCCTCCATCAACCAGAATTCTCTTCACATCACAATCCAAAATGTTTAGGGTGATCACCAATGCATCATCATGAGGGAAATTTATTTGTTCCATATCATCTTCTGAAAAAGAAAGAATTGACTTCTCCGATGACCTTGGACGTTTCCTTGACAGCGCGATGTCGGTAGCCTGAGAGGCATACACTTCCCTTGCATTACTCACCGTTCCCCCGGAGGCGTAGCCACCATGTATCATGTTGACGACCCTCTTTGACAGGGTATTATCTTCCACCACCTTCTTTCCTTTGTCCTTCGCCGGGGGCAATGGGAGAGGGCTCCGTGACCTCTTTTGAGATCCTTCAATAAAATTCTTCAAGTGAACCTGTTGGTTCAATTTCTCGATGTCTTGCCTTAATCGAATGCAATTATCGGTATGGTGTCCTTTACACTGTTGGTATTCACACCAATGGTCGGCATGATTTCCCAACTGCACTCCGGCTTTCTTCGGGGTGGTGGGGTGTCAAGACCCTTTTGTCTCATCTCATGAAGAATAACCGAGAGCTCTTTATTTAAAGGGGTAAAACGAACTTCCTGAACCTCATTCGTACGATGCTGATTTTCTTCCAAGCGAGGACCTCCACGAGGGTGATTTTCAGGTGCCACCCATGTCAATGGTTGGCGCTGATTATGAGGAGTGGAAGTATTTTCCTTCTTTTTCTTGTTCATCTCTCCAGCTGCCGATTCCGCCATCTTCTTTGTTTTACGGAATGACCTGGTCTGCTCTAAGTCCATATGAGACTTAACTCGAGCCGCCAGTTGCTCAAGGGTATATACTGGATGGAGAGCCATATTATCCTCCAATGCGGCACCTAGTCTTCCGAGATTTCTCTTGAAAGCACGGATAATCTCCCCCTCCGTCATATCTTCATCTATATCAGCCAGATTCTGGTTGAAACGAGCATAATAACTTGCCAATGTCTCATCATGTCCTTGTCGGACATCGTCAAGCGAATTCGTATCCTTGAGAAGTTGACGAGTTCCCAAGTAACGCTGCAGGAACTTGGACTTCAGGTATTTCCACGAACTAACCGAACCCTTGGGCAGGCCGAAAAACCAATGTGAGGCTGCACCCGTCAGAGTAGTCGGGAATAACAAAGCGATGTGATTGTCGTCTTTAGTTCGTCCCAACAGTGAAGCCTCATGCTGTTGCACATGCTCCACCGGGTCACCCTTCCCAGTATAACGCGGTATTTCTGCTGGAGTTACACTGTCCGGTATAATGATATCCACTAAGTCCTGTGAGAATGGATGAGAAGCACGATCCCTCAAATTATGCATTATTTTGACCCGAGACTCCTCCATCTTTTTAGTAATCAGCGCCTCTATCTGTTCAGCAGTTATCATTCCTCCTGTAGGAGCAACAGGAACCTGGGGAGGTGGAGGAGGCATAGCCGTACTCACGTTCTGACTTGTTGTAGGAGGAGGTGGGTACGGCTGATACGGAGGGGGCTGGTAATGCTGATAATGTGGTTGATACGGAGGAGGAGGAGGTACTTGTTGCTGAGTGGGTACTTCTCCCTCCCGTACTGTAGAAGATGAAGACACCAATGGGGTAAATTGACTCTACGGTGGTGGTGGTGGTGGCACACCACTTCGGGCTCTCATCGCTTCTCTATATGCCAATAATGCATCCAAAGCAGCCATAAGCTCCGGAGTTACCGGATAATTTCTAGGAAGACCACCTTGAGGAGGCATCGGATAAGGAGGAACTCCATATGATGGATGCCCAAAGGAGGGAATTCCTTGCGAGGGCATTCCATACGATGGCATCCCGTACGGGAATCCGTAAGACGGAACAGGACCCCGTGGTGGCCTTTCCCGAGCAGATGGTCCTCTTGCCAATAGAGTTGATGCTGAAGAAGATAAATCTCCTTGGGCATGGGATGGTCCATCTTGTCGATCAGCTGGACGGGATGGACGTTGTGAGGATGGAGGATTTGCAGGGGGCACCGGCGGTCGGTTAGACTGAGTCGGATGATCTCTTCTTGGTGGTGGACGAGGTCCATTAGATGGAACGCCCGTAGTTTGCCGACTAGCTGTCATTGATCGGGTAACAGCCACGACTTTTAGTAGGAAATTCCCACAGACGGCGCCAAATGTTGGGTTTTGATCTCCGGACGAAGCTCGAACCCGATCGTCTGCGCGCCCGACCCTGCAATAAGGGACAAACCAGGCTTGTGCCCGGTAATCCCTCTCCGAAGCTTAAGTCAGAACTCAGAATATGATTTCTAAGAACTGATATATGTATTATAGTTTCAATCCAAACGTAAAAAATGAGAAGAGGTATGAACTTGTATTTATAGAGAATGGAATATATGGCAACTGGCCCATACATTTATGGTGCACCGATACCTTAGTATGGAAAGTGGTATATGCACACTTTCCTTTTTGGAGAGGGGATTACTTATTTATTTTCGGGACAATGTAGCTTCTTCTTGGGGAAGATACGAACCCGAAGCCTTATGTCCAGCTAGTCCTTCGTTTTATAAACAGAGAGGACGAGACGACTCATCCTTATAGAGAACGCGGAGGAGGGACGATTCCTTCTCTAAGGAGAGGATCGTCTCTCCCTCATGGGAGAGGGGACGATCCCCTCTCTTGGAGAGGGTCGTCCCTCTTTCTTAGGAGAGATGACGATCCTCTCTCCAGGAGAGGGTCGTCCCTCTCGCCTGGGAGAGGGGACGATCCTCTCTCCGGGAGAGGGTCGTCCCTCTCTCCTTGGAGAGGGGACGATCCCCTCTCCTGGGAGGGGGTCGTCCCCCTCTCCTTGGAGAGGGCTTACTTCATATTTGTCCGTCTAGAGGGACGTCTAGCCCGATTAGTGGAAATTATTACCCTTCTTAGACCGATATCCATCAGAGCTGATGTCTAAATTGTTTGTTCCTAGCGATGCAGAGCTAAGGGTCCAGCCATCGGAGATTGCCGAGCTGAAGGTTCTGTCTTAAGCAATTCTCGATTTAGGGTTTCTATCGGTTCTTTAAATGCTTGCAGTCCTCGAGGAGTTCTAGGTTAATGTCAAAGCATTAAATTTATATATGATAAATTACTGCCCAGTTGAAGCATCAAAGGGCGAGGGTTTAGGGTTCCGATGCGAACGAACATTGAATGTGGTCTCTCTGATACATTCACTTAGGGTTGTTGTATTCCCGATGTCAGGCTAGAACGATTCAACTTCAACTCCTCCATACTCACGATATAAAGAAGAGGCAGCGACTTACGACCTAAAGAATAAGCGACTCATGACCTAAATATTGCATGGTGATTGGATCGGAAGCGCACGCTCGTTTGAGGAAATCTGACTACTGGAGCCCCGACCTGGTCTCTGAATCTTCTCCGCCTCCACCTTCAAATAATATCTCTGGAATGCCTCCTACTTTCGGTTTGAATCTGTACCTGAGATCGGCACCTGCGTTCCCTGCCAATTCCTTCTCATTCAAAGGTAGTGCATTAGTTGTGTGATTGAGAAGTATTCCTAAGGTAATTTGAACTATATCTGATGCAGAATCTTTGATGTGATCATAATCAATGTTTACGATGAAGGATGTGCTAGGAAGGTGGGGAAGAAGGTCGCTGAGACGACCAACAAAGATTAGCTGGAAACACACAGCAACACTGTCAGCTTCTTTTTTCCGTTCTTATGTATTTTATGTGATTATTTTCTGGTTGATTCGATTCTTGAGTAGTTTTTATTATTCAATTGTTTCTTTTTCAATTGACCATTGTCTTATTTATTTCTTACTAATTATTCTTTCTTGGCTTTTGTATACATCTTGTGCGTTCTTAATTCAAAAAAAAAATTAAATTCACTTTCCATTTATGAGTTTTTTTAGTGTATTTTCATATTTTAACCCTCTACTTGATTCTTTCTACAAATGTGTATCTATCTAATTTTACAAGTCTAACTTAATTCAATAGGTGAATTTATGTACCGTTGTTAATTGGATTTGAAGTTCTGAACCCGAAATCCTTTGTTTGTGTAATTGTACAAGAAAACTAGGTGACGACGACATAGTAGATACAAAGGTATTCTATAAGTTGTTGGTGGTGATTCCGAGGTATTATGTAAACAACTTGACATTTGTGTTCAGGCAATCCGATTATATTTGTTCTAAAGTTTACTTAAGCCCCTAAAATTTAAACATGAGCTTACCATTTGTTGGTTTACCTGTTTGCTGGCTGCCTCAATACATTTAAGTTTACATATCTAAACTTCTTAGGAATGCTCTAAAGCTGGCCATATAGTTGCACCACAATGAGACTAGAGTTATGCTAAAGTCTGGATTGTGCTGTCTTTTCAAAACAATTCAGAACTACATTTTCATATTAGCATGTTGATCTTCAAAATAATGTTGATCTAGAATATGCTTGCAATGTTCTTTAAATAATACAGGGGAGGACCTTATCTCTTCTCGATAGCTTTATATTGTTGCTGAAAGGTGCTCAAACTCTTAGTAGTGGTTCAAATCTTGCCTTATTATTTTACCTCTGTTGTTTCAGGATTAACCAAAGATGAATTTTTTCATAAGGCACATCCGGAGATTCAACTTATGTCATGTTAAATCATAGTTGGAGAAGAAGATGATGACTTTTTAACAATACTTGAGAATACCTTTTCCGGCGGTAGGTTGGACATTTACAATGTTAAAGGTACTTTAGCTGCTTATAGTTATTGAGTGTTGCATTGTTCTTTAAATAATACAGGGGAGGACCTTATCTCTTCTCGACAGCTTTATAATGTTGCTGAAAGGTGCTCAAACTCGTAGCAGTGGTTCAAATCTGGCCTTAGTATTTTACCTATGTTGTTTCAGGATTAACCAAAGATGAATTTTTTCATAAGGCACATTTGGAGATTCAACTTATGTCATGTTAAACCATAGTTGGAGAAGAATATGATCACTGAGATAACAATACTTGAGAATACCTCTTCCGGCGGTAGGTTGGACATTTACAATATTAAAGGTACTTTTGCTGCTTATAGTTATTGAGTAGAAAATGTTGTGACTGCACATCTCTAAGCCAATTCATTGAGTTGAGCTCTTTATTATGCTGCTATAACATGCATCATATTAATTTTAAGCTTTGAGTAAATGAGGTTGAGGAAGAGTTGACAAATCCATTTTTATTATCAAAAACACGTCAATTGAAATACTCATATAACAAACTTCTAGGCTGTCATGATCCTGCTGCTCCAATTTGTAAACAACAACATGAATGATGACAAAGTTTTTTTTTTCTTTTTTTATAATCAATCAAATAGGATTTTTACTGATGCCCTGAGAGACTTAGAGAGTTCAAGGGATACTTTCTATTTGAAGAAGCATATTGTTTACACACGAGTGTCCTTCATTGGCTTCTCCTTCCTTACTCTTCTTCTTCCTGGGCTTATCCTTCTAGTATTCCCGCCTCGTGGGCTTCTTCTTCTTGTATACTTGTGAATGGGTGCCGGGGAGGGGGTTCTTGGTCGGCCCACTATTCGCACATGGTATCCTGAGTGCCTTCTTGCTTTGGACCTCCGCTCTTCCTTCTCCTCGAGATACCTGCAAAAGGGGCATTATCGAGACCAAAGGGGGTGGTGCTCGGTGTGCCCTCTCCGATGCTTAAGTGAGTATAGGCTCTTAGAGAGATAAAGTAGAGAGAAGGCAGAGCATGGATAAGTGATAGTAATATTGGTCTCAAATGAGGAGATGAGGCCTCTATTTATAGAGTTCCAATCGGACCGCTCCGGTTCCAGTGGCTCACTGGTCCGGTTGTGACAGGTTCGTAATATAAGCTGGCCTTGACCGTAAATAAGTTACCTTTGACCTCGGTTCGAGCGTAGGTAAGTTCAATGTGGTTAAGTGTTGGTGTGTGGCCTTCCAAAGGCAAGCCCCGGACGAGATATCGTCCGGGGGTGGGGGTCCGGACGAGGGGGGCTCGTTCGGACGGATATAGGTACCCGGAGGGTACCCCTATGGCCTTGCTCGGGTACCCGAGCAAGGCAGGACATTTCTCGGGTCCCTGAGCAAGGTGGGACTTGCTCAAGGACCCGAGAAAGGTCCACCACCCGGGGTCTTCCCGAGTGGTTTTTGCCACTCGGGGCCACTCGGGATATTTTCCGGGCCCATGTAATGAGCCTCGGGTATCCGTGGTCTAAGTCTCGGGTTATATTTGGCTACGACCCATTTCTCAGACCCAATTAGTGATAGCTTGGGCGTATATTCCTCATTTCCCCCGAGTCAATGAATGGTTTCACTTTTTCTTGACTCTATTTTTAGCGGAATATCGCCCAAGCGAGTTGCGAAATGTACATTCGTGACGATCCCGACCTTTATCGAGTGCTCGAGGAACGTCGTAATTTTCCCTGCCCCGTGTTAAAAGGAGCTTTAAGACGGTCCTGACCTCCATTGAGTGTTCGAGGAACGTCGCGATTTTCCTTGCCCGCTGTTCGAAAAAGCTTTGAGATGGTCGCGGCCTTCGTTGAGTGCTCAAGGAATGTTGTAACTTTCCTTGCCCCCTGTTCAAGGAAGTCGGATACACAAAACACTATTGCTAATATAAGATAATTTATGCCATGTATATATATTGTGTAAGGGTAAGAGTTGCGAGCCTTGGTCTCGTTTTATTTAGCCTTAGGACGGTGTCCTTTTATTTGAGTCTCCGTCTTATTGGGGTTTCTTGTGGAAGCGTTTGACACAACTCTTTATAAGAGAGGCTATGCGTCATCCCATTTAGGACCGTGTCTTTATTGGAGGAACCTCCTTTTTAGGCTCTTAGAGCCGATAAGGTGTTTTGAGAGTGGTGTTGCAATCCGTTTGTGAGGGTGCGAGTATGATCTCCTGGCTTTGGCCTTCAATGGGCTTGGCATTTTTCTCCCCGTTTGTCGGGGCGTGGGCTTGGTCCTTTAACCTTATCCCTGCAATTCACTCTATATAGATGGAGGTGAGAGTGGTTAAAATTCCTCCTCTTACCTTTTGTATAAAAGAGTTTTTATAAATGGATGTAGAAGGTTATTCCCTTTATATATGTTGGATCGTTACTCCCTTCGTGTAGGTTAAGGGACCTCTTCCCTTGTGGATTTTCTTGTGATTTGTTCTCGGGGCTTCCCGGTTGCTGATTTTGCCTTATTGTCTCAGTGCTGAGGCTGCCTCCGCTGTGTGCACACCTTGCTCCGCCATAAGAGGGGGTTTGGTCGTGTTGCTCATGCTCTGTGACCTGCGCATATAGAGATGTATGCATATGGTTGCCCCCGTAGTAGGCATGCTTCGGACGCTGGGGGGTTAGCCATTGCGTTAATTGCGAAACCTACATTTATGAGATTGTATATATATAGCTGCCCCTCACAGTGGGTGTCTACGGTTGCCCCCTTGCGTTAACCCTCGATGTGACTACGCTTGACAGCCCATGTATGTATCGCTACTCCCGTAGTGAGTGTTTTGATGTCTTTACATGTAGGAGTTCCCTCTTGTGGTGGTTACGCTTGGTAACTGATGACTGTGTGAGTGCCCCCGTAGCGGACACGTTTTTATATATAAGGGGATATTCCTTGTATTGACTACGCTTGGTAGCTCATATATAAGGTTATTCCTTTCATGCCATTGGTTGCTACATAGCTCGCTGTAGGTGTTTGGTCCCTCCCCCGGCTACCTTGGGTAGTGTTGGGATGGTCTTGCTCATCTCCCCCTTAGGGGTGCTTGTGATGTTTGTTTATCCACCATAGTCCTTCCTTTAGCAAGTAGTATCGTCCATGCACGTGTCTTTGGCCCCGTAGTTAGCATTTGATCTTTGTGCACTTTGGGACGTACTCCTGGGTAGGTTGGCGTTGATGAATTATCATAGTGCGTCGTGCAGGGTTAATAGTGCTTGATGTGTTATTGCTCCTCTTCCTGAGGCACTTTTTGCTATGTGCTTTGTCCCCCTGGTTTGCTATGGCTGACAGTCTCCTTGTGTTTGATTGCTACTTCCTTGAAGTTTCCTTATTTGCTTGTGGGGTGGGTTGAAGGGTGTTCGTTGCTTAATTGGGCGCATATCCCGCTTTGCCCCCCGAGTTAAGCAATGACCTTAACCTTTGCTTGACTCTAAGATGATCGGATATGCGTCCGATTAGGCTATTGATAGTTTTTTGAGAGCTTGGTGGAGGCTCTTTCCTTAGTTTGTCTCTTCGACCTTCGACGTTGTGGTTGTTGGACTTTGTAAAATAGAGAGGATGTCTTCATGGTGATTTTATATGGGTGTTTCACCCTTTGGGATTTGGTAGCGGCTTGTTGTTTGGGGTGTCTCAGTGTTTTGCTTAGGCCATCCCATGCTTGTGTAGTTGATACATACCCCTATGGAGGATGTTTTGTTCTTCTTTTCTCTCCCTTAGGTAGTGTTGAGGTGTTTTTACTTATTCATCCCCTTTAGGATTGTTTTCCATGCTTTTATTTGTCATAGTCCTCCCTTTGACAAGTAGTATCGTCCATGCGTGTGTCTTTTGCCCCCATAGTAGGCATTTGATCTTTATGCACTTTGGGACGTACTCTTGAGTAGGTCGGTCTTGATGGATATTGTATAATGTCTTTAGATGGGATTGGTAATTTCTGACGGACCGTCGTTTTTCTATTGTCAGGTGTGCTTTAGGGGCTAAAGGTCGTCGCATCACTCTCTTCCTACCATGATTAAGACTTCTTCTTCTAAGGTTCCCCGTGGTGGCCTCGCTCCTAATGCTCCCATAATCTGTTGTCCGCCCCAGGTGTTTTTATGGGGAAGCGGTTTCCGCCTCCCGACTTGAGCCTGAACTACAATGTCTTATTCTGATTCGGAGCCGGAGGTTGAGTTGTAGCCAATCCTTGAGGATAAGCTGGCTTTTCTTTGTGACCCCGTGATCATATTTGAGGTCCCTTCGTCATGCCGCATCGCTATAGTGGCAGCTTCGTTACCCCGCCTCCGGATGGGATGGCAGTGGTGTATATTTATCAGATTAAGGCGGGGCTTCGCTTCCCTTATTGTGCCGAACTTCGAAAGATTTTCAAGCATTACTGAATTTTCCCTCTTGATCTTTCCCTCTCTGCTATCCGTGCTTGGGTCTGAGTTAGAGTGTTGTGCCACCACCAACTCTGGGCTTACTCCCTTCATCTATTCCGATGCTTCTATTGTATCCAACATGGTGGTGAGTCAGGATTTTGTTCCTTAGCGATCTAGTACCCCTTGTTGTCTCATAAGGGGTTCTCTGGATTGGGTGATGTTAAATGGAATAGCAAACGTCGGTTCGTCTTTGCCTTCGAAAATGGTATTGGTCATTGGGATAAGTGTTACTTTTTCCTTGAGGGTCATGATGTTCCTTGGTCTTTGGACTCCCTTCTCGTGAAGAATTTGCGTCCTGCGTTTTCCCAACTCTCCATGTCCGATAAGCAATCCTTGAAACTGATATATATTGGGAACAAGACGGTTTTCTTTGAGTTTGTGCATCATTTCTCAGAGGGGGAGGTAAGTGCTACGGGGATTCAAACGGCAAGCCTCGTCTCTCATTCGTTATGCGATTCGTCGAGTTTACTTCTTTGCCTTGTATGTTGGCTTTAATATCGGTCTTCCCTGTTTCAGGAGAACGAAGGTGTTGAAGATGACATCCTTTCGGAGAGGGAAGTCTCGGCTTTCTTTCCCCTCCTTCGCCGGTGGTTGTCCTTCCAGCTAATGATTTGATGGCACATGTGAGGATGGAGGACGCCCTTCGTCCTGCTCGTGGAGAGGGTAGGATATCTGGTTTAGCCGAGGGTGGGGCTGTTGGAGTTGCGAGGGGCGAGGACATTTGACGATGTATAGGGTGATGGTATCCTCCTTTGATATATGGACATGATAGCCATTGTTGATGTATAGGGGGATGGTATCCTCCTTTGATATATGGACATGATAGTCATTTGATGATTTACAGAGGGATGGTATCCTCCTTTGATTTATGGACATGATAACCATTGTTGATGTATAGCGGGGTGGTATCCTCCTTTGATATATGGACATGATAGCCATTTGATGATTTACAGAGGGATGGTATCCTCATTTGATTTATGGACATGATAGCCATTAGGGATGGTATCCTCCTTTGATATATGGACATGATGGTCACATGTTGGAGTACTCACACTCTATATCTTGTTTGATGAGTTGCCCTTTGATTGGGGGACTTATATCTCATAACATGTTGGAAGGGTGACCCTGTGGGTCTTATATCCCTTTTCTGTTGGAAGGGTGGCCCTATGGGTCTTATGTCCCTTTTCGGTTGTAAGGGTTGTCCTTATAGATCTTCCTATTTCCATATGTAAGGATTGTCGATTGCCTTATCATGTTTCCGAGTTGTCTTTTTGGATCTTCCCCTTTTTCGGTTGGAAGGGTGGCCCTATGGGTCTTATGTCCATTTTCGGTTGTAATGGTTGTCCTTGTAGATATTCCCCTGTTCATATGTAAAGGTTGTCGATCGCTTTATCATATGTCAGGGTTGTCCTTTTGGATCTTCCCATTTTCGGTTGGAATTGTGGCCATGTAGGTCTTATGTCCCTTTTCGGTTGTAATGTTTGTCCTTATAGATCTTCCCATGTTCATATGTAAAGGTTGTTGATCGCTTTATCATATGTCAGGGTTGTACTTTTGGATCTTCCCATTTTCAGTTGGAAGGGTGGCCCTATGGGTCTTATGTCCCTTTTCGGTTGTAATGGTTGTCCTTATAGATCTTTCCCTGTTCATATGTAAAGGTTGTCGATCGCTTTATCATATGTCAGGGTTGTCCTTTTGGATCTTCCCATTTTCGGTTGTAAGGGTGGCCTTGTGGGTCTTATGTCCATTTTTTGTTGGAATGGCTGTCCTTATAGATGTTCCTATTTCCATATGTAAGGGTTGTCGATCGCCATATTATATTTCAGAGTTGTCTTTTTGGATCTTCCCCTTTTCGGATACATCTGCCATTCTAAATACATATTTACTTTGAGATCTGACAGATTTCATCAGTTCGAAAGATGTATAAGAATAAACAAAGGAAAGAGATCGTGTTTCGAGACAATTGATCTAAATTGTTGTTTCCATCTGATTCTTTAATATAGAAAAATAAGAGATAGTGTTTGAAGAAAATTAATGTGAATGGTTGATTTCCATCTATTTCATAAGATTCTTTAGTGAGGAGAATGCTTGGAGATCATATAATCTATTAAAGAGGCTCAGGTGTGATGATTAATTTCAAATTTTGTAACGCTTAAGGAAAAAAAAAACGGATCATGTGCTTGGAGATCATCTAAGCTATTAGAGAAGTTTAGGTGGATAGTTACACATCATCAAGAGAGATAGTGAATGAGTATGTCAAATTATATTAAACTAGATGGCTAACCCGCGCGTTGCGCGGTAATAATTTATTCAAAAATTATTGGTTTGTTGTGGCTATTCAAATTTGACATTGATAATATATTTTATTAATATATTTTATTAATATATTTTATTTGATTATTTTATTCAAGACAAATAACACTATTACACACAATTTAAAATAAATAATAGTTTAATTTATACAATTTTATCTTTATCGAATATCATACACAAAACAATGCATGTAGCTTCACTGTGCATTTTGTCAGTTATAAGTTCTAGGGGAAAAAACCTATTTACCATCTCAAGTTTGTCTCATGTTTCAGTTTGGTGTCTGGCGTTTAAATTGAGTGTCCCAGGTTTTATTTTGATTGAAATTTGGTGTCTCAGTGTGATTACTTTAGAGAAGTCAATCCCGACGAAATCGTCTGTCATATCCGAGCTCCCAAGCATGCTCCCTTCTCGTCAATTTGTCGGGACCATCACCTAAGAAGTTGGCCACATTTGCCCAAGTAAATCATGCTTTGTTGTCGCTCGAAATCACTCTGCTGGAAACTTTTTTTTATGTTCAACTTTTGTGTGAAATTTGACGATTTTGTGAAAAGTAAAAGTGATGGATAATAAGTGGGTGAGTCGGTTGATGCAAATGGTTGAAAGAAGTGGAAAAGACGGGCAGAGATACCAAATTAAAAAAAAAAAATGAAACCTAGGACAGTCTATTTTAATATTTTAAACTTTAAACAATGAACTGAAATATGAGGCAAACTTGAGACAGTAAATATGTTCTTTCCCCTAATTTCTAAGACGATATAATGATATAATGAATAGGTAATCTTCAAACATAAATATTATAGTAAAGATGTTTATAACACTCGTCATTCTCTTGAATATTTGTCGACATATTCATATATATTTTATTTTATTTTACCATTCTTTATTTATTTTATTAAATGCTTGAAAAATAAAATTGTCTGCAAAAGCAATTGTCCATAGTTAGCAACACAATAGAATAGTTATATGTTGTTTGATGCTTTCTATATTTCGTTATAATTACTTCTAACAGTGAAACAAAAATTGATGAGTACTTGTAATTGTATAAGAACACATGTTCTAGAAAACAGCATATTTATTTAACTACTTGTATTTGGCCAAAAAAAAAACTACTCATGGAATAAATTCAATTCTCAGTGGAGCAACCAACTCACCAAATAAAATTCATCGTCATTGTTAGGTCCTATGTAGAGGTTTCTATTAAGGTTTTTTTTTTTAATTATGGTTGAAATGAATGTAGAAACTCAATTTAAAGAAATTAATATATTAATAAAATTATTAATGCTCTCTTATATATATGGAATATATTAAATTTTGTGGGAGAAGAAATAATATCACACTTGATTAGTCCGCATTTATAAATTTTGTACATAATACGGGATCTGTATTTACCTATATATACAGTTTTTTAAAATCTATGTGATTACTATAATAATTAATGTCATAAAATACCAAAAATATAAAACCACTCAAGATAATTATCGTGAACTTCAAACTGCACAAATAATTACTATAAAGACCAGCCTTAGTAACTTACAACCAAAGTGAAGTATTAAAAAAATATAACTCAATCGTGAGTCTGAATAGTTGACATCTTCAAACAAAGTAAGTTAAAAGTTGGACTTTTCTACAATGCTCTTGGAGCACCATGCTTTTGCCACTAATTTTTTTATTTTTCTATTGTCCTAAAGGTGAACCACATAGGGAAATTGATATTATTAATAGTATGATACACATCTTAGGTGTAGTTTAAAAAATTCATATTTTTTCATGCTTTTAAAGTTTTACTTATGTTACAATTAAGTCCACCATAGTATTAAAAAAACCAAAAGTATGGTGCTCCCAAAGCATGGTAGAAAAATCCTTAAAAGTTTCACAAAAAAAGATGGTGGGAATGCATCTCCACAATATAGTCTTTAAGTTCAAGTAGAATAGTACAACACCATAGCCAAAACAGAACCTACTGTTAAATAGACATCCTAAGAGCATGTTGATAATCTCTCATTGATATTTAAATTAGTTTACTTCATAGAACCTTTTAATGAGGCAAGGGTAGTATAATCGACTAAAGCCAGTGATTTCTCCCTACCCTTAAAAATAAATACCATATACCTACTACAAAAAATTCACGTCCTTAAATCTTCACTGAAAAACTCTTTAGAAAATCAGCAAATCAGCAAGTCAATCATCTGGCCAAATAAAAAAAAAAAAAAAGCAAGTCAATCCAAAAAGAAAGTTAAAGGATCGATCATTAATTATGAAAAATGGTAATTTCATTTTCAGATTTGGAATGCATTAATTTAAAGTAAGAAAATAATTACAATTTAAGACTAATGAATTACTTTCAATAATTTATTTTTATAACATAATATATAGTTATATAATTATAATAACTAAAATGGAAGTTAAAAATTGATGAACAATTATTACGTGTATATTTAGTGGATGTTATGAATATATTTAGTGGATGTTCAATATTACGTGTATATACCATCTTCCTTGTTTAGACTTTCCTAGTATTAAATTTACTTCCTCCACAAGTATATGTAATCCCTATATAAGGGCTCCTTATGTGTGATAATAAGATATCCTCAAGTTCCCTCTTCTATTACCTCTCAACTTTCGTAACACGTTATCAGCACGATATCTCATAATTATTTTTCTAATGATCTTGTATCCGGTCACCAACGCCCAAGTCTAATTCCCAAATACTCAACACGCCTACAAGAGGATTAACGATGATGAAGATTCACAGGATCGTAAAAACTTCGTGGTCGAAAGTTGTATTGCTGAGAAGGAGCTTGCTTGACATGCGAAGGGACTCAAACACACCACATTTTTTTATATAGATTATTATCATACTAATCTATTTTGATTGATTCAATTTACTGATTGTTAAATATTTTATTTCTAACCAATATTTGTTATTACATACAGCAATATATTAAATATCGTGGACTTGATTTTTAAAACATGGAGTACAAACCCCAAATTAACTAGAAGGCAAGGTTTTCGGCTCTGAAGTGTCATAAATCAAAGGGGAGATTTTATTTTAATTCAGATTGTTAAATTAATTGTTAATTGATTGATTATTTTATATTCTAATCACTATTATTATTATGTGTAAAAAATGTCGAATTATATGGAGGAAGCTGACATAATTAATCGATTGGTTTCCCCGAGAGAAGATGAACATCACACCGATCTAGACGTCCGGGACTGCTCCACACAGATCCACTTCACCATCACAGATCATGGCTAGAACGGAAGACGAATACGATTACATCTTCAAATAAAACAGATGAGTATACCTATTATTACTAAATTGATATATGAGTTAAACTGAATAATTTATTTCGGTTCTTAAAAAAAAAAAAAAAAAAAAACTGTTTGTCGCGAATGATTAACTAACATAGCTATTTATACGAAGTTATTTATTTATGCTTTATACATTTTTTATTATTGTTATTTATATCTTACATATACAGTATATATTATTATAAAGAATTGATTACTCCGCAATCATCATAATGATGACGATGAATAATATAACAATATGCGGATTATGTTACAAGAGATACATGACATATCTCCTATGGAAATACGAAAGATACAGATATCAGTTAAACCTGAAGTTTACTGATGCATTGAGGTAAATCAGAAGTTTTACCCATATAATACAATATTTGGCGTGACCGGTTACAGACCATTCCGGATCACTTATGATGCGCAAAACATTATTTGGAAGAACCTGAAGATTCTCCATAAATCATTACGATGCTTGCTCTCAAGGAAAATTCATTATGTGATCATCATCAACTAAGTTCGGGATAAAATCCCCTTATTTATGGAAATTATAAAAGGTGAATATGGGCCCGTTCACCTGCCATGTGGACCGATATATTATTTTAAAAGATGCATCTACAATATGGTCGCATGTGCATTAAATTATCACGAATTTGCAATAGGAAAATTTCCAGATTATGCAATAAAGAATGATGATGATATTAAAAGTTGATATTTAATATAAGAATCAGACAATTGCATGTCTAGATTCGCAGTATAGCATAAAAGTTACAAAGAGCCTCCAATTAAATAGCTAAACTGCTACCAATAAGAGCAAATTGAGAACAACTGCATGCTTTTATGAAAGCAGCAATATAACTGCGCATCAAGCCAATGTTAAATCACAGTTCTCCCCATTACTACCAACTTTTGGTCAAGAGACAAATTTCCCATATATGAATTTTATGATGTGCGATATATATTTGAACTGCTCCACCGCAACGCACAAATATGGGTCTAGAATGTTGGGAAAAATATGTTGTCTAAATCAATTATTTGGGAATAATGACATATATATATTAAAGCAAGAGTTGCTGATTATTATTGATGAACAAATTTTCCCAACATTAGGGGGAGAAAAGAAGCAGCTGGCAGAAAATAGATTGACTGAACAAAAATTGTTATTATCTCATTTAGATCCTCGCACAATGATAATATGAACTTGAAAGAGATAACCATTTTCAGATACTGCCTATTAAGTGACTTTATGAGACCCAGAAAGTCATAAGTCAATTACCGGCTGCAAATGCTCCAATTTGAAATGTCCCGGTTGGACAAACTATATAATGAAAAATAATTCACGCCTGAAGTGTGTGATATTGGTTCCAAATATTTTTAACAAGAATGGAGCACGGAAAGAAAATAGATAAATATGGTCTTATTACGGAGGCGATTTCTCGAAAAGAAGTAAAGACATAACTAAATATGAAACCCCAGAAGTGGTTCAGGTACCTGAAAGTAATTATAATAAATATATCTCAATGAGTTATGTCATTAACGGAAAGTGATGGAACCGTAAAATACAAAGTTGTCGACAACAGTTTTGAATATTATTCATGAGTGATCATAAAAGAAGACGAGGATCTTGAGCTCAATATGTTAAACAAATATCATGATTGGCCAAAGTTTGAAAAGACGCAAGTATTGACATAAAAAATGCAGAAGGTGGAAGCCAGTGGATACAAGATATATCAGATGATATTATACGAATCAAGAAAACTGATATTTTGATAAGTTGAATTGATCACGCTATAGCCGAAAGGGGCATCGCGTGAGGGGGGGAGAATTTAAAGATATTGAAACTCGTGAAGAGTTTGTAAATACAATCAATTTATTGATGATGTTAAATTCAGACAAAATATATTGAAAGGACAAAGGTTTGGCTCGGCCTGAAGATCGAGTACTTAAGAGATTGAAAATAATATTGTCCTATATAAAAAAAAAAATGTCTTGAAGCTGTTTTGCATAGATAAATACATTTATTGAGTACCTTAATGATTGTAAGAATTCCATGAGTTTAATATCATGATGAATCAAGACCTAAATTAATTTGCTACACAAATGTAAGTTATAACATGGAAGTGCACAATTTTCAAATGTAGCATTATATTGTATATATATATATATATGAAGATAATGCAGGTTATATAGCTCGAGTTGAAGATTGTTATATCAAAGGAGACATACAAAACACATTCGCCTCAAGTTATTATTCATCCAACGAATTTGTTCATATGACTATCTAGAGGATCTTTTCAAGGAGGTTTTATCGACTGCGACATCTGGAATATTGGCGAACATGATTGGATTGCGTCGACTTAATGAAATTACGCGATGTCAACATCAGGGGGAGAATCTACACCGCTGCACTCTTTTTCCCTTAACTAAGGTTTTATCCCATCGGGTTTTCCTGGTAAGGTTTTTAACGAGGCAGCTTACAAAAATGGATTCATAATTGTGTACTCTTTTTCCTTCACTAGATTTTTATCCCAATGGGTTTTTTTCTAGTAAGGTTTAAATGAGGCACAATTCCCTTATGAACATCCAAGGGGGAGTGTTATGAATATATTTAGTGGATGTTCAATATTACGTGTATATACCATCTTCCTTGTTTAGACTTTCCTAGTATTAAATTTACTTCCTCCACAAGTATATGTAATCCCTATATAAGGGCTCCTTATGTGTGATAATAAGATATCCTCAAGTTCCCTCTTCTATTACCTCTCTACTTTCGTAACAAAAAGATATTAATTTCATTTTCAGATTTGGAATGCATTGATTTCAATATTATGTAGTGAGGAAGTAATTACAATTAAAAACTAATAAATTACTCTCATGATTTTTTTTATAACATAATATAATATATATAGTTATAATAGCTAAGTAAGGTAAAAAAAAATTGATATGAATAAGGTAATTCTCAAATTAATCTAAATCCGTAGCAAAAAAAGTGATCAACTAAACAGGGAATATTAAGAGGTGAATTTCTAGAAAAGAATAGTGCATGCAACATAGAAGACGGGTAATTCTCAAAAGGGCCAAAAAAAATTAATCAGCAAATTCACTTCCCTCGTTAAGGAGCAATTGCTTAAGTAATAACCATAGCAACCATGGTGATGTCCACCAATTCGATGACATCTTTTGAGAATTGATGAACTAATTGAAGAGGGTTCGAAGGATCCCGTCAAGCAAAGAATGGCCACCAGCGGCATAGAAGGAAGCTGGGAAAAATCACCCAAATACCCAGTATTTGAAACTCAAACACAAAAACAAGGGAAATTTTCGTCCGAAACTCAAAATAACCAATGGAGCATCTCCCAGATGCGCCATTTAGGGCGCATCTGGCAGATGCGCCATTTTCCCCGGAGCTGTTAACGGTCATTTTTTGACCCGGAAATTTTCCATTTTGCACGGAAATTTTCCATTTTGCCCGGAAATTTTCCATTTTGCCCGGAAATTTTCCATTTTTTCATCATTTTTTGACCCGGAAATTTTCCATTTTGCCGCATTTGGCAGCATATTTTATTGTTGTTGTTGAAGAGTTGAAAAATCAGTCCATCAATTGCTGTACCAATCTATACTAAGGTAATATATCTGATTTGCAGTTCATATTTTAGTTAGTTGTACATAGTTATTTCAATGATGACAGAAAATAGTATTGCCTGGTACAAGATTTAGATTTAGTATTGCCAATATGTATATATTGTAAGTATGTATGTAGTGATGTGCTAATACACTATGTAATAATAATCATGTAGGAAAATATGGTGACCCTATGGTTTCGATACGATGATGAGTGGTTTCGATACAATGGTGATAGAGACATTACACTTGATGATGTCATATTTGTAGCTAAGAGCATGACCCGATGCCGAACACGAAATGTTAAATTATTTTGGATGTTCGATGGAGAAATGAACACAGTCGGCTCTCAAAGTTATTGGGAGTCCATTTTGTCGTTAGGCATCGAGCAAATTGAACTGGTTCTCATACCAGAACTGGACGTCACATATCAGATGAGAGTTTTAAGGATACGTGGAGGCAATAGTGAAGGGGAGAGCAGCAATGCTAATGCGGATGAAGGTGAATGTAGCAATGCTAATGCGGATGAAGGTGATGCGACCCTACCGGAGGTTGTAGAGAGGGATGAGCGGTATTCATCCGACTCTGGAGCAGAGCAGTTCGAAGAGTTGGTGAACCGGGAGAACCGGGTGGGAGACTACGAGTTCATAGATCAGTGGTCGGAGGGGGAAAATGAGGAGGGAGACTACGAGTTCCCAGAACAGTGGGTGGAGGGGGAATGGCAACAAGGGCTAGAGTGCGACGACTGGGAAATACATGCTGCGAGGACGTCAAACAACGCGGAAAAGTATTTCCAGAAGGAAGACGAATATCCTAACAAGGAAGCGCTGCAGATGTATGTTAAAGAATGGCACATCGCGAATTCCCGACAATGTAAGACCCCAAGATCAAGCAAAACTGAAATTCTGTTTAAATGCGCGGATGAAAGTTGTTCGTGGAATCTTCGTGCAACATCAGGGTGGTTCGGTAAGTGGACGATTAGGAAAGTTGGGCCTATACACACATGTGTTAATATTGAGTCAATCGTGCATCACAGAAACCTTGACGCTTCGATGATTCAACGACAGATTTACCGTCATGTGAAAGATAACCTCAGCGTGACGGTAAAAGATTTGCAGAATAAGCTTAAAGATTCCGTGTATAAAGAGTATCCATCTTATCGTAAGATGTGGTACGCTAAATGTTTAGTCATTGAACGACTGTTCGGTAGTCATGTATCTTCATTCGGGCTACTTCCAAAACATTTACTGGCTGTGGCGCATTACAATCCTGGATCCGTATTCGATTTTCAGTACAAAAACCCCGTTATTGGGGAAACAGCGACGTTCGATAAATGCTTCTAGGCTTACGCTTCTTCAATTCACGGGTTTCGGCACTGTCGACCGTTGATCAGCATCGACGGCACACATCTGTATGAAAAGTACACAGGAAAATTGTTGGTTGCCGTTGGATACGATGCTAACAATCAAGTTTTCCCGTTGGCATTCTGTTTATGTGACAAGGAGAGCATTGCAACGTGGACATGGTTTTTGTCCCATGTAAAGGAGCATATCACTAAGAACTGTCATGTCTGCATCATTTCTGACCGTCACATCGGTATATTGTGTGCTCTAGCAGAGGTTTATCCGGAGCCAAATCACTCACACAGGTCTTGTGCCCGACATCTTGCGAGCAACTTTAATACTCATTTCAAGAATAAACAGCTGAAAAAGAAATTCTTGAGCATGATTTATGAGGTGAACAGGGAGAGGTTCCAGAAAGAGGTTGATATGTGGTTGGTTGCAGATGATCAGAAGTATAAACCTTTCATAGACTGTTGTGGTGACTTCGTTGTTTGGTCATTAGCCTTCGATGACGGCTCAAGGTATGGTGTAATGACAACATATCATTCAGATTGTTTCAACAAGGTCCTAAAAGATGCTCGCATGTTACCGGTGACCGCATTAGTCACTGAGACGTTCTTGAAGATGGTCAAATATTGGGTTGACCGGAAGAACATTGCAGAGGAAGCTGTTTTGGCAAGGAAAACGTATTCTCCGAAAATTACAGTGTTGATAGAGAAGGCTAAGGAAGATGCGAGGTTCTGCAGAACTGTAACTTTTGAGCAGGGCGTGAAGTACTATATTTCAGCTGCAGAACATGATGAAAACTACACGGTCAACATGACTGATAGGGACTGTGACTGCGGCAGATGGAGACTATTTCATTACCCGTGTTGTCACGCCATTGCAGCCATCGGTCATTCGAATCGTCGTCTTAAAGATTTTGTTCCCAAATGGTTCAAGAACAAAAGATGTATTAAAACTTATGGTATGCCGTTTCAAACACTGTGTCGGCAGTCGCAATGGCCAAGATGGGAAGGGCCTTTGGTAGTAGCAGATCCTCGGATGCTGATTGTTCCTCGGGGACGGAAGAAAAAGAGAATTCGCAATGAAATGGACACATCCAAAGAACCCAAGCGGAGTAGATGCAGTAGATGTCGTCAAGAAGGTCACAACGCAAGAAGTTGTAACACTCGGGGCCAAGATGAGTAGTACTCGTTGTAATAGTTTTATTTGAAGATAGTTGTAACTGAACTGTTTGTGGATCTGTTATCGTATGTAGTTGAAGTATGTGCTATGTTTTTTTAAATTTTTTCTAAACAGTTAGAAAAAATGATGTTTTTCCAAACCATGCATGTTAGGTACCCTGAAATCAAACATTTTGAAAAAAATCTTAAAAATCGACATACTCAAAAAAATATGAAAAAATTAAAATAGTTTCCTGACATATTTTTAAGACTAACATTGAAGTTTCACGACATTTAGTAAATTACATTATTTAATAATAAACTAAAATAATTTTATATCCGCGTCTCGCCCGGACGTTCCTACTACAACTGGGACCTGGTTCATCGGCCTGCGTATACTGAGTGGGAGGTGGAGGTGCGTCGTACATCCCCTGTGCTGGGTCATCTAACATGGTATCGAGGTCTTCGACATCCATACCTCCAAAGATCAAATCACCGAACTCGACATCGACACCAAAATCTGCACCAACATCAGGGGGAGGTACCTCGGGGGGAGAATCAGGACGGGCCATAAGTGCCTCAAAACGCTCAACCAAGTCGAGGGAATCATACCCTATACGGAAGTTCTCAATGAAAGCATTAGCACAACTAACTCCCGACTCAGTGGTGGCTAACCGACGCATCTTCTTCGCTCGCAACACGCCACGATCAAACGCATTGGCCTATTAAATGTGCAAAGTTTGAAAATATGTTGGACCAAATAAAATTGTTAACATTATTAAAATTGACATAAGAGGTCGAATAGAAGACTTACTGCCACCATAACGTTGTTTCCGATTCTATCGTGGTGTCTTGGGGGTAGAATTCCAGGCAGCTGTTCGGGTTCTTCTTGACGAGGAGTCGCCATTGTAACTGTAACAGAGTTGTACCACTCCATGTAAGCTTCGTTGGTCACCGGTATGCCACCTGGAACCACCACGATGCCGCCGTTGTTCCACACTTGGATAAGATCCCCATGCTGTTCGCAATAAGGGGGTCTCGCGTCCTTACCCCATGTGCGCTTTTCGTGGAGACTGGTCCATTGTTGAAGCTCAGTTGGAGGGTCGGGAATCGTCGGGGCCAACCCAAACTGTCGCGGGACCCGATCGGGGAGGTACCACTCCACGATGTTTATGTGGAACAACGGCAGCCGCCTCTTCGCCAGATCCTCATCTTGGAAACATACGGCGTGAAGCATTTCTCGCCGCTCCGTGGTATATGGGTCCCACTCCACCTGTAATGTTAAAAATTATAAGGCTACAATAAATGGTTAAACAATTTAAACATTATCAATTAAGTTTGGATAGTTGATCTTACAGATTTCGCAGAGGGGCCCACCAACATATCTCGGTATACTTGGTGGGAAAACGACGTCGGGTTGTTCTTTTGACTCTTCGGCTCAACCCACCAACATCCGAGACTAAGGCCAGGTTCTGGCAGGTTCTGCAGTGAGCGCCTGCCAACCGAGAAATGCTCCCACACCCAGACCTACGTGCTAAATCAAATTAAAAACAGAGCTATAAAATTAAAAATACTGTCAATACTAGAAATCTTGCATACCTGTAGAAGACAACCGCATCCTTGGCAGTTTTTTGTCTTCTTTTGAACAACATCGCAGAGGCCCCTATATAAATAGGCTAATACAGCCGAGCCCCAGCTGTACTCTCGTACCCTATCCAAATCTTCAAGAAAGAATATGTACTCAAGTGGAATATGATCCCCTTGAGTGTTGGCGAGCAACACTTGACCGAGGACCAAGATATAGCCTCGTGCCTTTCGTTGTGCCTGTTCTTCAGTGTCATGAGGGAGTGCCTGAATCTGGCTCCTGATCCATTTGGCGTTGACAAACGTGCCCTTTTTGTCCTTTAGTGCCTCTCTGGGAACTGTTATATCGAGGAGACGATGACATGTGTCCAACGTGAAGCGATCCATCGTTGTCCTCTCGGGCCTCGGTAGTAATCGGTAAAATTCGGTGACGGGCGTCCCAGTAATTGGTAGACCCAAAATGGCGGATACGTCTAGTAACGTCACCGTCATTTCACCATGAGCTAGGTGAAATGTGTGGGTCTCGTTACGCCACCTCTCAACAAGGGAATGGAGTAAAGCCTTATCGAAGTAGATATTGGAGGCTCTACCAGCTAATCCAAATCCAGCGATGTCAACATAATGTTGGGTACGGGCATCTAACTCCCACATCTTAGCACCTCTAAATGTGATCTCGTTAGCAGGTTTGACGACCTATAAATTTAAACGCAAATTAATGACATAGCGTATTTAATATTAAGTTGCTACAAATTAAAATATACAACTAATTCATTATATACATTACAATATTCTAAGAAAGCAACTATAACTTAAAATATTTAAGTGGCTATTAAATTTCAAATTAACAGTTTTATTTGGAGAACTATCTATAAAATTAAACGTAAACTAATTCTGCATATATAGAAATTCTAAGTGGTAACTACAAATTAAAATATACAACTAATTCATTATATACATTAGAATATTCTAAGAAAGCAACTATAACTTAAAATATTTAAGTGGCAATTAAATTTCAAATTAACAGTTTTATTTGGAGAACTATCTATAAAATTAAACGTAACTAATTTTGCATATATAGAAATTCTAAGTGGTAACTACAAATTAAAATATACAACTAATTCATTATATACATTAGAATATTCTAAGAAAGCAACTATAACTTAAAATATTTAAGTGGCTATTAAATTTCAAATTAACAGTTTTATTTGGAGAACTATCTATAAAATTAAACGTAAACTAATTCTGCATATATAGAAATTCTAAGTGGTAACTACAAATTAAAATATACTACTAATTCATAAACTTTCAGAATCTATCAAATTAACAATTTTACCGATGGTCTATACATATAGGCAGTAACAGGTATGTAAATTCCTATCAGCATGTAAGTCTAAATACAATTTATTCATTAATATTAACAAAAATAAATATTACCGTGTCCCAAGTAACATTCTGAGATATATGAGTCGCCTGGCTGTAAAGAAGTGACGGATCTGCTGGTAGCGCCATATCAACAATCTGACAATCTAAGAAATTTTTGAGAGGATTTTTTAGAGAGAATTTGGAGCTGGTGCGCTCTAAATGGCGCAACAGCTCCGTTTTTATAGGCCAATTTTACCCCGCATCTGAGAGATGCGGGGCAAATGGCGCATTTGCCTGATGCGCCATTTGACTCAACGGTAAAAAATTTGACCGTTGAGTCAAATGGCGTATCTGAGACAAATGCGTCATTTGACACAACGGTCAAATTTTTGACCGTTGAGTCAAATGGCGCATTAGGCAGATGCGCCATTTGACTCAACGGTCAAATTTTTAACCGTTGAGCCAAAATTGGGTTAACGGTCAAAAATTTGACCGTTAACCCTAGGGGAAAATGGCGCATCTGGGAGATGCTCCATTGGTTATATTCAGTTTCGGACGAAATTTTCCCTTGTTTTGGTGTTTGAGTTTCAAATACTAGGTATTTGGGTGATTTTTCCAGGAAGCTGTGAGGTGCGGGATTCCGCGGCGGTGGCAGGCAGGCAGGCAAGGCAACGGCTGAGGCGACGACGATTGATATGGTCCTATAAAAGAGGTCGTGGTTGGGCGTATGGAGTAGGCGTGGAGGCGTGAAGGGGAGAAGTCAAGCTAGGTTGCGACGTAGAAGAGCAAGGTAATACTGAGGTTAATTCAGGTCTCATCTGCTTCAAACCACTTTTGAGGGATTAAATGGTAGATTGTTATTATTGTAATAACGCTAGTGTTTTTTTTATAACGGTTGCGAGAAACAGTTAATCTTAATTTTTTATTCTTTTTTGCCCAAAATTAATCTTAATTTTTCATGTAACGCATTAGGAGGATAAAAATCGGCTCTTATCGAGCAATAAGAGAATTTTGAGATCATCCAAGCAAAGAGAGTTGCTTATTTGGACACTTACATGTCACCAATGCTGAGAATTAATGAGATGGACAATCAAATAATCTAATTTGGACATGTAACTTACTCATTTTGTTATGTGTCAAAATTATAGAAGAACTTTTGAAATTATATTATACTAGGCATTTCTCCGCGCGGCGGATTGGATATTTTTTATAATAATAATAATTTTGAGACTATTATATGACGTGTTATTATTTTTATTTTTTATTTATACATTATTATAACATATTTATCTCAAACTTTGGCAATGTTATATAAACAATGCAGTCTATGTTATCATTAACACGTCATAGTGTATTCTACCCAAATAAACGTATTATGAAAAAAGTATGAGAAATGATTTAAACTAAGAAATTTTCCGAGAAATTTCTACCGAAAGTTACCCTTCTGCCAGGTAATTAATTATATGACTTTTTTATTTTTATATCTTTAATTTTTTTGTGTCACTTTCCTATTCTACCCCATTCATTAATTAAGTTCAACTACTATCCTAACATATGTATGAGTATTTTCGGAAATTTTGTATCCCGTATTTAGATACCATATTATTTTTTAACGAGTTGTGCGTTTGTCGAGCGTGGTAACAAATTAAGTGTTTACAACGTAAACTAAATTTTGTTTGTGATTAATAATTTAATTAATTGTAGCTTTATAATCTCTGAAATGTGTTGGATCACGGGCGAAGCTCCGTTACGTCCTTGACGGAAAGCTTGGACTCCTGGGCTCCGCGTAATCCTGCAAAAGGGGATGATCTGGGTGGTGACCCAGAATCCCTCTCCGATGCTTAAATGAGTACGGTGATCAATGGGTGATAAGCAAAAGTATATGTTCGTCTTAGCGTAGATTAGATCCTGGTTTTCTGAGGTAACTTCCTCCTTTATATAGGAGGGGAAGTTACTCAGTTACCTGTTATTGCGCCTGGCAGTTTTGCCCATGATTCCGTGTATCTCGCCACGATTCCACATATCTCGGCTGGGATTCCATATATCTCGCCCCACGCTCCGCGTATCTTACCCGTACCTCCGTGTATCTCGGGCACGCCCTGCGTATCTCGGGGGAGATTATCTATATCTTAACCGTCTTCCCACTACTCTCATCTAGTAGGCGGGTTTCTCGGTCTTATCCTCTGATCACAAGTCTCGACTCCTGTCGGGGACTCCAGAGTTGTCTCATTCTAGATCACCACCCAGGACCTTCAGTCTCTACGGGACAGGTCCAGCCTCTGCGGGGCTTTATTATCGGGGCCTTTACTAAGGCTTATCGGGGCCTACTCAGAGGCTTCTCATCGGGAGCATTCAGCTCATACATCGGGACCGCTAAAGTCGGGACCCTTCGTGCTGGGCCTCTGGGCCTTCCAGGCTTTTCACGAGGCCCACTGGACCTACTCGCCGTCCATTGCCTGTTAACGGGGCTAACGATTACATCGGAACCCATCATTTGCCCCCAAGACATGGGGGACTTTTAGTTCGTCATGTCTTCCAGTTCAGATCTCTTGACCTCTTTTGTCGAAGGTTCTCGCTTTTATGCCTTCCGATACCACCGTCGGAGGCCTTTGTCTTCGCACCTCCCGATACCACCGTCGGGGACTTTTACCTTCACTTTCCTTGATGCCTCTTTGTCGAAGGCTTTCGCTTTCATGCCTTCCGATACCGCCGTCGGAGGCTTAGATCTTTGCAATTTTTGATACCTCGGTTAGAGGCTTTTGTCTTCATACCTTCCGATACCACCGTCGGAGGCTTTGATCTTTGCGTGTGACCGTTACATATCAAAGTCTCTTTCTTATGATTGCCTTGGGCCCACCAGGCCCCATGGGCAGTTGCCAAATCCAAGGAGACTCCTTGGCTACTGTAGCATTAAATGCCTAGGGATAGGGAAACGATGCTCACATCAGCGTGACTGTCGTTTTCCGAAAAAGGCACTCATTACGTCAGCATCGTCTTTTCTGTACTGTCCCTCAGTCTTCGACGGTTGAGATTGAATTGTTTCGTCTTCAACGGTCCAGATTAAGTCCGTCCAGTCTGTCATTTTGCTTATAAAAGCTAAGACCTGGGCAATATTCTTCTTCACCGTCTCCATTTTCGGAAGTGCCTCCGTTTTTGGACCTGAAGTTTTCTTCTCCCCATGTCTTTTGCTCTTCAAGTGATTCAAGACTCTACCATGTCTGGTAAGGTGTCCTTCTCCATCGTTTGCTCGCCTCTTTACTTAGCTTAATTGTATTTTTCCGAATGAGCTTAACATTCCTTTCAACGGCTAATTTCAGATGGTGGATCTGGTTTCGAGGGAAGGAAGCCCTTCAACTTCGATTATGTTCTGAACGAGATTTTTAGCACTGCTTATGATGCAGCTCTCCGGGAAGGATGTATCATTTCCATCAAAGGGGCCGATGCTCAAGGCCGGAAATGCATACCACAAGTTCAGAGTGAAGAGGAGCCACTTCTTCTTCTTCATCGGAAACTCCTCGATCCCATGATTCTGACAGCCATTCTTCCAACGGCTGACCCTGTGGAGCCTTCTGCCACCAACTCCGTGGACCCAACTCCTGCTGACACCGTCAATAAGGACCAAGCTTGATGCCTACATCTTTTAGTCCTTGTTGTTTTTCTCCTTTGTTTCTTGTAACAAACTCCTTTGGCCTTCTGTTTTGGCATCGATATTCATCTGCACTTTATCTAAAGCGGCTTAAAATTCGTTACTCAGAACGTTCCGATGCACCATTAAAATGACTTCTTACGTCCTTCCGACGTTTAACTCGGGACTTTACCATTTAAGGCTTCTCGTCCAAAAATCGGGATTTCGCCACTTAAGGCTTCTCATCCAAAATCGGGACTTCGCCACTTAAGGCTTCTCGTCCAAGATCGGGACTTCGCCACTTAAGGTTTCTCATCCAAAATCGGGACTTCGCCACTTAAGGCTTCTCGTCCAAGATCGGGACTTCGCCACTTAAGGTTTCTCATCCAAAATCGGGACTTCGCCACTTAAGGCTTCTCGTCCAAGATCGGGACTTCGCCACTTAAGGTTTCTCGTCCATGCCTTTCAAGGCCATTTTCATACCCTTTTAGGGCTTTCATTGCGTCTCTACTGGACGGCTTAGTCGTACCCGTTAAGGCTTTTTGTCGCATCATATAGACGACTTACACGGACCTGTTAAGGCTTTTTCATACCCGTTAAGGCTTTTGGCCGCATCATATAGACGACTTACGCGGACCCATCAGGGCCTTTTCATACCTAGGCTTTTGGTTGCATCATATAGACGACTTACGTGTACCCCGTAGGGCTTTTGTCCGTACCTGTTAAGGCTTTTGGCCGCGCCATATAGACGACTTACGCGTCCCCCGCGGGGCTTTCATTGTACCTCGGAAGGCTTTTGTCGCGTCACTCAGGACGTCTTATTAACAGTTAGAATAAATTTGAAAGCAATTTGATCGGAAGGCAACTTCTTTTATTCACTAATAATTCAAAGTAGGCTTACATCGGATTTTATTGATAGACAATTTGCGCCATTCGTGGCGGCTTCATATCAAACATGATACTTCTTCAAGTGTTCACCACTGAAGGAATGCTTCAACGTCTTGCCTTCGAGATCCTCTAACTTGTATGCATTGGGCACTGGCATCCCCACGATCTTGTAGGGTCCTTCCCATTTTGGTGACAGCTTGTTGATCTGGTCTTGATGAACAAACTCATTCCTCCGCCAGACAAGTTCTCCTACGAAGAATTGTCGGGACCTGACACGCCGATTGTAGTATCGGGCTGTTGCCAAACGCATTCGGGCCTGGACTTCATCAGCCTTCCACCTCTTTTCCTCGAGTAAGTCTAAGTCCAGACGTCTCATTTCCTCGTTTGTCAGAGGCTCGTAATATTTTGCGCGGTGGGACGCCACCGCTATCTCCACGGGAGCGACTGCCTCCGTGCCATAAACCAGGCCAAACGGGGTTTCTCCTGTTGATTGCTTGGGTGTTGTTCGCACAGCCCATAGCACATTCTCGAGCTCATCCAGCCAATGGCCCTGCAAGGCATAGACTCTTTTCTTCAAGCCATCCATCATGACCTTATTGGCTAACTCTACCTGGCCATTGGTCTGGGCGTGGCGGACTGAAGCGGTCCGATGCTCAATGTTTAATTCTTCCAGGTACTCCTTCAACTGAGCCCCATTGAACGGAGGGCCATTATCGCTAATCAACACTCGCGGGACCCCGTACCGGGATATGATTTGAGTCTGAAGGAACTTGAGGATATGCTGCCCCGTCGTTCTAGCCAATGCTTTGGCCTCTATCCACTTTGAGAAGTAGTCGATAGCCACGAGTAAGTACTTGCACTGACCTCTCGCTTGGGGAAGTGGTCCCACCAAGTCAATTCCCCATTGCGCAAAGGGCCATGCACTCCTGATGGGCATTAAGTCCGCGGCGGGAGCCATGATATTTGGGGCGTACCTCTGGCATGCATCGCAGGATCGGACCATCGCGGTCGCTTCTTTGTTCATCGAGGGCCAATAGTAACCCAAGTTCAATGCCTTCCTCACCAGAGATCGGGCTCCCTCATGACAGGCCGCGACTCCTTCGTGTAGTTCCCTTAGGATCCGATTCGTGTCAGGCTCCGCTACGCATTTTAAGAAAGGTTTTACATACCCTTTTTTGTATAACTGGTTGTCCACCATCGCGTAGTTGTCTGCAATCCGACGCAATCTGACGGCTGCCACCTTATCATCGGGGATTACCCCCGTAGTTAGGTACGTGACCATCGGGGTCATCCAAGTGGGCTTCTCCTCTTCCTCCGATCCTGTCTTAATAGCACAGACCTCCACCGGGTCAATGTTTGAGATGATCACCTTTTCTAGGAAATGCACCTTCCGATTCTCCTTGGGGGCCACTCCCAGGGCAAACTTGCTCAAGGCATCCGCTTCCGCGTTCTCTTCCCTCGGGATCGCCTCGATATCAAAGCTTTTGAAGCTTCCCTTCAAAGTCTGCACCTCATGCAAATATTTCTTCATCGTCGGGCTTTTATCCTCATAGTTCCCCTGGACTTGATTTACAACCAAGCTAGCATCGCACTTCACTTTTAAATGGTCGACCCCCGTACCCTTGGCAATCTTGAGGCCTGTGATGAGAGCCTCATACTCTGCTTCGTTGTTGGTGGCTTTGAATGTCAACGCCAGGGCATATCGTAAGGGCTCGTCTCCGCCAGGCGGTATCAACACGAATCCTGCCCCCGAGCCTTCTACACTCGATGAACCATCAGTGTACATCTCCCAGGTGTTCTCCTCATTTGGCTGTTCTGGCTGCTGTTCTGTTGTCGGAACTCCTTCCATGGTTGCCCCCTCTGCGGGACCCGTTACTTCCAGATCGGGTGCCGTAGACTCAGCTATAAAATTTGCCAACGCCTGGCCCTTAATAGCGGTCCTCGGAGCGAAATGAATGCGGAACTCTGTCAGCTCGATGGCCCATTTTACCAATCTCCCCGATGCCTCCGGTCGGTTCAAAAAGTGTTTCAAGGGCTGATTAGTCAATACCGTGACTTCATGGGCATGGAAGTAAGGTCGGAGCTTTCGAGCGGCAATTATCAACGCGAAGAGACACTTCTCAATAGCGGGATATTTTATTTCAGACTTGGCAAACGCCTTGCTTACATAATAGATAGGCACTTGGTTGCCCTTGACAATCTTAATCAGAACAGAACTAACAGCCACATCAGAAACAGCTAAATAGAGATAAAGCGGCTCGCCTGGAACTGGTTTCGCCAACGGCGGAAGGGTACGGAGGTGCTGCTTGAGTGCCTGGAACGCCTCCTCGCACTTGTCGGTCCATTCGAACTTCTTGTTGGCCCTCAATACGTCAAAAAAGGGCATGGCTCGATCACTCGCCTTGGATAGGAAGCGATTCATCGCGGCCAACCGGCCATTCAGTACCTGGACCTCCCGATGAGTCCTCGGGGACTGCATCTCCTCGATCGCTCGCAGCTTCTCAGGGTTCACCTCGATTCCTCTCTGGCTCACCATGAACCCTAGGAATTTCCCCGAGTTTACCCCGAAAGCACATTTGTCGGGGTTCAACCGAACCTGATGGAACTTCATCCGCTCAAATGCCGCTGCCAAATTCTGGACATGGTCTCCTGCCTGTCGGGACTTCACCAGCATGTCGTCCACATATGCCTCCATGGTTTTCCCTAGCATGTCTCCAAACAACTTGTTCACCATCCGCGGGTAAGTTGCTCCGGCATTGATCAATCCGAAGGGCATCACGTCGTAGTGGTAGACATCGCTGTCGGCATAGAAGGCCGTATGGGGGGCATCCTCCTTCGCCATCTTGATCTGATTGTACCCGGAATAAGCATCCATGAAGCTCAGCAGCTCATGTCCCGATGTGGCATCTACCAGCTGGTCAATCCTCGGAAGCGGGTAGCAGTCCTTTGGGCAGGCTTTGTTCAAGTCGCGGAAGTCGACACACATCCGCCACTTTCCGTTACTTTTTTGCACCAGCACTGGGTTAGCCACCCAAGTCTGGAATCGGAGCTCCTTGATAAATCCAGCATCGAGCAGTCTGCCCACCTCCTGCTGGATCGCGATCCTCTTGTCTGCGCCCATCGGACGCCTTCTCTGTGCGATAGGCTTGATCGCGGGGTCTATCTTCAGCTCGTGCACTATCACGTCGGGGCTGATTCCTGGCATATCACTCGGGGACCAGGCAAACAACTCCTTAAACTCCTTCAAGAGCTCGACCAACTCTCGGGCTCTTTCCTCCGACAAAGCAGAGCCGATCTTCACCTTCCTCTGAGGCCCATCGATCTCCACTTCCTTCAAATCCTCCATGGGGGCGGGACGCCCATACTCCTCTCGAGGGTCAGCATCCGTCTGAAGGACAGTCATGGTCTCCCTCCTTCTTCGTCGGGTGGCATTAACGTAGCATTTTCGCGATGCCACTTGGTCACCCTTGACCTCTCCAACTCCGTTATCAGTTGGAAACTTCATCTTCTGGTGGACCGTCGAGGCGACCGCCATAAGAGGGTTGATAGTGGTCCTCCCGATGATCGCGTTGTATGCCCCCACAGACTCCACTACGACGAAATCCACGTTTCGCTTCTCCATCTTCCAGCCACTACCAAACTCTACTGGTAAGGTAATCATTCCCAACGGGTAGGAAGTGGAGCCGGAGAATCCCACCATCGGGAAGTCCACCTGTGTCAGGTCCTTCTTCGTCTTTCCCATGGCCTCCAAAGCGTTCATGAAGAGAATATCAGAGGAGCTCCCTCCGTCTATCAGGATCCGCTTCATCTCGAATCCGTCCACATACAGGGTCACGACCAAGGCGTCGTCGTGAGGGCTCTCCACGCCAACTAGATCCTCCGCTGAAAAAGAGATCACCATTTCCTCCTTCAGGGTCCACGACCGGGACCTTTTTCCTAACACCACCGCGGTGGATATGCGCGAAGCATAGTTCTCTCTGGAAGCGGAGGTATCACCTCCCGCTGCCATTCCTCCGTGGATGACGTTAATAGTTCCCCGCCTCTCCTTGCGGGCACCTGATCCCGAAGCCTCATGCTCGACCTTCTTTTTCTTCGGGGATCGGTCGCGGGACTTGGAACGGGATCAGGACCGACTTCTGGAACGGGATCGGCATCGTCCCTTCCCGACGAACTCTTTCAGCTTTCCCTTCTGGATCAGCTTTTCAATCTCCTTCTTCAGCTCCCGACAATTCTCAGTGTCGTGACCATTGGCACGATGGTAACGACAGTAACGGTCAGGACGGCCTCCTAGGAATTCACCTTCTTTCCTCGGGGGGTATCGAGCTAGACCTTGCCGATCCATCACAGCTAACACGGAGGTCATCGAGCTGTTAATGGGGACACTTCAACCTTCGCGGTTATCCTTCTTCGGAGGACGCCTGTCCTCCCTCTTCTCGGGGCGACCACGGTTCCTACTTCCCTCCGTCTTGTCGCTCCCCTTGCGATCATCCGACAGCTTGGACGATGGCTTTCCTCTTCCCGACCTCGGGGGATCGAGCTCTCCAGCAGCAATCTTCGACTCATGGACGTCGATTTGCTGTTTCACCCTCGCCTGCAGGGCCTCCATGCTCCACACAGCCTTCGCGGCTACGCTATGCATCAGGTCAGAACCGTACGGAGCGCTCAAGTTCCTTAGGAAAGTGCGAATCATCTCTCCCTCCGAGATTTCTTCGTCAATCTCCGCAGCACTAGCAGTGAACCGTTGGTAATAGTATGCCAACGATTCATCGGGCCTCTGCACCACCTGGGTTAAAGTCCTCACGCTCTTTAGAAGACGTCTTCGTCCTTGATACTGCTTGATGAAGCGGTCATGCATATCGGCCCAGCAGGTGATGCTTCCTGGCGGGAGGCTGAAGAACCAAGTCATGGCCCTTTCTCCCAGGGTTATCGGGAACAACGAGCATATGAGATCATCGTTCGATGTTCGTCCCATACAGGCCTAGACGTGCCTCTGCACATGGCGAACTGGGTCCCCCTCACCGTCATACTCCTTGATGGTCGGAATACCTAGCCCAGGCGGGGCTACGGTATCGATCAGCCGCGGCACAAAAGGATGGCTGGACCGATCCCTCAGCTCCGATGTCATCTGCTTCTGATCACCCATGCAGATGCTCACGATCTTCACCACCTGATCGGGGGTGATGGGGCCATTCAGGGGAATGGTCCTGTTCTGCACTGGTCCGGGGCCGTCAACCACGAACTTCTCCAGGTGTGCTGGTGCCTTGCCCTTATTCCTGAGCGGAACCTCCTGTTCCTCCGGGTCCACCCTTGGCGGGGGTGGTGGTAATTCTTCTCGCGGAGGCAACTCCTCCGCTCTCCTGGCGGCCTCTCTCTTATCCAGCAAGGCCTCCATGGCGGCCAAGAACATGGGCATAGCCTCCGCTACTGCCTTGGCCAACTCCGAGTTCGAAGACGACCCTTCTTCCCTTCGCGGGACTCCTTCTCTCCCCTGGCCCACTGGATTTGGGGGAGCCTCATCTTCCTCCCTACGCGGGACATCCTGCCTGTTCGTCTCAGCGTCTCGGACTGAGACCTCATAGCCATCACCTTGCCCCCCCTATCTGGGAGAGAGCAGGGTTCTCACCTTGTTCAGCAACACGTTCCGGCAATGGGGAGTTCACAGTTCCTGCGGGACGAGAACTGCCAGCCTGAACTTGCTTCTTCTTGCCACCACCGGCCATTGATCTGGTAGAAACTATCTTGACTTTTTGTAAGTTTCCCACAGACGGCGCCAATGTTGGATCACGGGCGAAGCTCCGTTACGTCCTTGACGGAAAGCTTGGACTCCTGGGCTCCGCGTAATCCTGCAAAAGGGGATGATCTGGGTGGTGACCCAGAATCCCTCTCCAATGCTTAAATGAGTACGGTGATCAATGGGTGATAAGCAAAAGTATATGTTCGTCTTAGCGTAGATTAGATCCTGGTTTTCTGAGGTAACTTCCTCCTTTATATAGGAGGGGAAGTTACTCAGTTACCTGTTACTGCGCCTGGCAGTTTTGCCCATGATTCCGTGTATCTCGCCACGATTCCACATATCTCGGCTGGGATTCCATATATCTCGCCCCACGCTCCGCGTATCTTACCCGTACCTCCGTGTATCTCAGGCACGCCCTGCGTATCTCGGGGGAGATTATCTATATCTTAACCGTCTTCCCACTACTCTCATCTAGTAGGCGGGTTTCTCGGTCTTATCCTCTGATCACAAGTCTCGACTCCTGTCGGGGACTCCAGAGTTGTCTCATTCTAGATCACCACCCAGGACCTTCAGTCTCTACGGGACAGGTCCAGCCTCTGCGGGGCTTTATTATCGGGGCCTTTACTAAGGCTTATCGGGGCCTACTCAGAGGCTTCTCATCGGGAGCATTCAGCTCATACATCGGGACCGCTAAAGTCGGGACCCTTCGTGCTGGGCCTCTGGGCCTTCCAGGCTTTTCACGAGGCCCACTGGACCTACTCGCCGTCCATTGCCTGTTAACGGGGCTAACGATTACATCGGAACCCATCAAAATGTAACTGCGATTTTCAATATTCCTTGCATGTTATGAGTGTTGTCCTCCTGATGGGGGCCTTTCTAGGACACCCGTGAAAAATCAATGAGAAATTCAATCTTCCTTGTTTTATAGTTATATTTCAAAGATTTTCTTAATCAAATAAGAAATGATTTTTTTTTTGTTTTTATTTTTTTTTATAGTTTACTATGGATGAAGTTTTATTTACTTCCAGCTTCTGATACAATTCATGTTGATTTTACAAACTCAATTTTTTCTCTTTAATGTACGTGTACACACTGCATGCACATTAATTTACTACCACAAATATTTCTAAAATATCATTTAATGTGCTTTCGACATAATTTTTTATTTTACATTTCACATAGCTCTGTATTAATATCAAACTAATCACAATCGGATAACTGCAGTTTTTGCATTCTAGGATTCACTCATCCCAATCATTTTTAGAATAACAACAGAAAATAGTAGACACTTATCATATATTGATTTTTTTTCTTCACAATAATTTGTAAATTTCGGTATTATCATTGATATATATTTATTTTAAAAGTGTAGATTTGTGTGGCATAAAAATAACAATTAATAACAATACTATTTTTCACTAATAATACTATTTTATTTTGCCAAAGTAATAATACTAGGTAGAGTAGGATATTTATAAAAATAGTTACCTATTTTTTATTTTCGGTAAAAGATTTAATCAAGCTAGTTATTTTATCTTATCTACTTAATAAATAAATAAATAAAATGCAATAAGGAATGAAACCAACGTTAATAAATTTGCTAAAAGTTTGTGAAAGTTTTTTTTTTTGGTAAAGAAAAAGAAGTTTGTGAAAGTTGAATTGGATGTAATGTTGTTAGTGAGAATTAGCTAGTGAGGGAGAAAAAGCCAAAAAGGGCATTTGTTGAATAAAATATAGATGAAAAGCAGAAAAGAGATTTGGTGATTTCTAAGTGGAGCCCACCTACTTTGGGTGAAGAATTCACGGAGAGTTTCTCAGGCTATAGCACTGCTCAAAAAGTATTTGTTGATTACATGAAATATAAATTAATTAAAAGACTTGTATAATACTTCCGAATAAACACTCCCCTCATGCACGATAGAGAAACAAATTAGATTCTAATGACTAACTAAAACATAATCTATGTTTTTACAACGGAAAAAACAAAAATAATTTAGTTAAAACATATCAATGGAAAATGAAATAGTTAGTAGCTCTTTGTGTTGTAAAACTGCCTCAACCTGGCGTAGCTAATTTGATATCTGGAACAAATATATAAGGGATTTGTGTCAGCCAATATAGAAACTACATCTACTCTACCATATAAAAAACTATCTGTGAAAATTAGGCGAAACAAAATGAGACCAACTATATTTGCATAGTCAGTATTCACTATTCAGATACTTATACACACATTATGTCATCGTTATCAAGATATTGAGTAATTTACCTTGTTTATCTAAAGTAGTGTCATCCAATTTCCTTGATGGACCTTCATTGATGATAGGTTATCTTCATTTTGCTTGATACACATCAGAGTCGATATGATCAATCGACGAACCTAAATTATGCTTCTTTCACCACATAATTACAATGTTTAAACCTTTTGTAAGAAATTCTTGAGAAGCAAAAGTCATGTGGCAGGTTTTAGCTTATGATTCATGCCACTTGGGATGATTTTTAATCTACATTCTTCATAAATACCAAGAGATATATTTCCAAGTTTCATGCGTCCATTTGGGACTATGCAAATCACTAAATAGAGACAAATTTTAAGTATTGGTCTGTTCGCCTTGATCCTCCTCAACTTTGCTTAAAAACGACTGCTTTATGTTTTATTTTTTTCTCGTAAAGCTTTTTATGCCAAATATGAGGTTGATGTTATTGTTACCAAAATATGTTGAGTTGATTTGGTAAATACGAAAATAAGCACGCGAAATTGAAATTTTCAAACCTGAGCAAACCCTTGAATGAGAATCAAGGGTTTGACCAAAAGCTTCGGTCAAACCCTGGACTCCCATTCGAGGGTTTGACCGAAGCTTTTCAGTCAAACCCTTGACTCCCATTCAAGGGTTTGGCTGAAGACTTCAGTCAAACCCTTTACTAGAAATCTCGACTTTGACCTCGATTTTAACCCAAATTTGACATTAAAAAAAAATAAATTTCAACATTAATAAAAACGATTTTAAAAAAAAATATCCAACATATAAATTTAGGGTTTGAAAATAAAAACCATTTAAACATCTAACATCCCAAAATACAAACCATAGAATATTGTTCTTACAAAAAAAAAAATATCCAATACGACACATAATAGATAATCAAGGTCTCCATATTCGCCCACCTTGTCTATCCCGCTTGGTCGCCCTCCCACCGCTACGTCCTCTATCTAAACCTCTTACAGTTCTTATCTTTGATGGCCTAGAAGTTTCGGTTGGCTCCTGAGTGAGCTGAGACTGTAGATGCACAATATCATCTAGATAACTTTGATCATCTGAATATTCATCAATGGAATGGTCACACATGTCATTGTCATTTTCTTCATCACCCGGAAAATCATGATCAACTTCTTCTAGGATACGGTTGAACGACCGGAGACCACCTGTAATTTCATGCGCAACGCGACACACTTCAATGAGACCAGTCACATCATCTGCAATTTCTTTAATTCCCTTCTTCTAAATTTTTCTCGTGAGCCGAGTAGCTTGTTCAAACTGTCTCATCTGATTCATTACAAGTAAAACAATCAAACTATCAATAGTCAATTTTAAGACAAACAACTAACAATAAGCAATTCTAAGACAAAACAACTATTTATAAGCAATGTTAAGAAAAACTATCAATAAGCAATTCTACTATCAATAAGCAATTCTAAGACAAATCAACTATCAATAAGCCAATCCTAAGATAAACCACTATTTATAAGCAATGCTAAGACAAATCAACTATCAATAAGCAATTCTAAAATAAACCACTATTTATAAGCTGCATGGTAGGTTCCAAATCATCATCTTCATCCAGTCTCTTAATATCTTTAAAAAGGGCAACTCTCACCTTGTAATGCCAAGCCAAATACTCAGATAGAGGAAACTGTGGTTCAGATTCATGAACAATATGCTGGCTACGGTCATTCGAGAGCCTAATATATGAGTTAATAAATCATTCTTCAGATAAGTGAGGTACTAAAAAAATTGAGGTACTAAAATGACACTTCCATAGGCCATAGGTACAAGTTATTTTTCTTGATTGAGGATCCTTATAATACCTATTAAACCTGGATCAACATCTTTTCAGAACTTTCAGCTTTCTCTAGGAGACAGTAGCAATAGACAGCTGCATGAGGAGGAGCAGAGTAGTAATCAAAATGCACAAGATCATGAAGAACTACAAACAGAGGAAGCAATAGAGGTTGAAGAAAATCCTGAAGCTGAAAGTGATAAAAGAGAACAGAGGAAAGGTCAACAAGCATTAATTGCAATTGACAACCACAAGAAAACATATCAAAAGAATACATCACTTCACAACTGGGTAATGAAAAAATCATACTTCCATTGGGGGCATGTACAACTTGCTAGCTTAAATTTTTTTTTTTTGGGGGGGGGGGGGGGGGGGGGGGCTACTTGAGCTTATTTAAAGTTGCAATTTACTAGATCCGTCTAATTTGTTGTTAAATGGTAAAGGATACATGCACTTGCGCATCACGTGTCTTCTAAATTCTGTTAGCAAATTGCGTATTTTCACAAATTTCAGCTAGCAAATCGTACATTTTTCAAAACTTCAGTTAGCAATTTGCACGAATACAAAGCAAGAAAATAAAGAACATGCAATTTCCTGCCACCATTTAACAAGAAAATTAGACAAAACTAGCATATTTCAACTTTATATAAGTTCAATATGCAATTTGTCTCACAAAAAACAGCCAACAAATTGTCTAATCCTCAAAAGTTCAGCTGGTAAATTGCTAATAAACCATTTTCTTTATGACTGATATCATTCTTCCATTAGCTGAATTTGAAGCAAATAAAGGGATGGTTGAGAAACACACCTTTACTCAGATGGAACAAAGAGAGGACAAGAGAGGAGCTTCGACTACAGACGGCCAAAGTTGATGCAGCGCTTTCCATAGCACAATTGGCTGCAGCAGTTGCAGGTATCACTGGCACCAACATCATTGGAGCACACAGAAACAACCTCCATATACAAAGCGCCATGGTGCCTCATGAGAATGATACCGGCAATACAGTATCTTTTGCTGCAGCTCTAGTAGCAGCTGCTTGTGCAGAAGCTGCATAAATGGCTGGTGCTACCAAAAAGCATGTTGCTTCAGCCATCAACTCCGGGTTTGCAACACAAACACAAGCAAATATGGCTACACTAACAGCTGCTGCTGCAACATGTAAAATCTCTCACTTTCAACAGAACTTTGTAAAATACCTGAAAATTAAACAACAATATTCGGTTTTTTGGCAGGTCTAAGAGGAGCTACAACCCTCAGATCGAGGACTACAACCGGTGCCCACCATCAAGAAAGAAAAGAACTGCTCACATCTCTAACTCCATTACCTGTATTGACACCTTCTGGTAAAAGCAGCTAATCTGGCACTGAAATTTCATCAATGTCTGATATATTGAAAACACAGTTATCGTCTAAAGCGGGATTAATAAAAAGGTACTGATATTTATCCAGGGAATAAGAGGCACAGATTGGTGTCCATTCACATCAAGTGCAATCAATTATTGTTGAGCCTTACCAAGAAGTACTTGGGATCAGTTCTGACTTCCAGAGAGTGTAAGAATCTTATTTCTTCAAAGCCCCAAGTGGAAAATTAGCAAATATATGCATTTGGCTTACCAGCTTAAAATTTGCGTTATGTTCATGCATATTGATAATGCAGAACTGATACTCCTCGTACTTTGATTCCCAGATACAGTTCTTGACATGATGGGAGAATCGAGCAAAGCTCAAGGCTTCTACATGATCAGTTTACAGACTGATGGAGGTGATCTCAAGTTACTATTCCAAAATGAGAAACAATCAACCGACACTCTTTTATTATCATCCATCTTCCACTCAAGTTCAACATCAACATGAGAACTAATCAACCGACACTCTTTGATAACAATATTCTTCAGTTGGAGCAATGTTACGTCTTTTGGTGTATGAGCTATCACCAAACTACCATCGACATATTCAACAACTCTTCCATTACGTGTAACTCTCCCACCGTAATGGCATAGTAGATTCACCATGTCTTAAAAAAATGAAAACACAAAACTTAGCTTATTGAATTGTCGAAATATCATTAACTATGAATTTTTCAATGAATTAACTTATTTACAATCTCATTAACTAAATAATCTAACAAATTACTATTTTGGTACGGTTAAGGCAATCAATTTATGAAACCAATCAACAATTAAACACTAAAAATGTTCATAATTAAAAAAAATTAGCATCAAATTATCTCAATTTGGGTAATTGCCCTAATTTGTTAGTAATATCTCAATTTATGAAACCAATCAACAATTAAACACTAAAAATGTTCATAATTAAAAAAATTAGCATCAAATTACATCAATTTGGGTAATTGCCCTAATTTCTGAAATTAGGGTTTCGGATTGGAGTTGATACTCCGGCGAAGGGCCGGCGGACAGAGCAACCACGGGCGAGGCTACTTCGGGAGGAGCAGCTGCGGGCGGAGCAACGGCGGGCGGATCAACGGCGACGAAGAAAGGAAGGGCGGAGCAGCAGGGACGGGCGGAGCAGCAGCGGGACGGGCGGAGCAGCAGCGGGACGGGCGGAGCAGCAGTGGGTGGGCTGAAGACGCGAAATTTTGCGAAAAGACGCGGAATTTTTTTTTTTTTATTAGGGGAGGGCTGAAGCCCGGTTTGACCAAAATAGTGGTCAAACCCTCGACTACCAGTCTAGGGTTTCATTTAAATGAAACCCTCGACTGGCAGTCGAGGGTTTGACCACTATTTTGGTCAAACCCTCGACTCCCATTCAAGGGTATGCCTATTTTTATATTTTTTATTTTTACATGCTCAAATTAGTATTTTAGAATAATAATATGCTTATTTTGGTAAATTTCTCAAATATGTTGGAGAGGAAAGATTGTTTCGGTATATTTTCAAATACAGAATTGATGGAACAATGTTAACTGAAGTTCTTTCCTTCATCCGGAAAGTCTTATTTAGCTAAAGTTGTTGCAACTGAAACAGATTCTACATTTTTCAGGTGATGCACACATGCACATCCTAAACTATAGGCCAGAAGATTATTAGTTCTTTATAGTTAGTTCTCTGATCTCCCAGAAAAATAATGAATTCAAACCAACAACACTATCAACGAAAAGCATCTCCAATTGAACTTTGGCCACATAATCACGAACATACCAAACTTAAGCAGGAGTAACACATGGAATAACTGAAAATTCCCAGCTGTAAGGGGTAGTTAATGATAGAACAAAAGGAGACACGTTAATTTAACTTGCATATCAATAGAGCTTTTTGAAGTCCCTCGGCCTTGATTCGGTAGTCGATGGTCTTGGAATATCGATCTTCTCCATTCAGACTACCGGAATCGAAACCCTAACCACCCAATGATTCAGTTGCAGCTGTGGGCGGTGGACAAAGAATCCGATGGAAGATACATAAGATTGAAGAATGTTCAGTTACATTTATTACCTTCAATTCAGTGAAACAACAATGCATACTGTGAAAACCAAGGGCTTCGAGAGAGAAGATCGAGATTCGCAGATGAAGAAGACGAAGAGATCAGTAACCCTAGCAGAGAAAGAGTCAAATGTAATAAGGGATCATTTGTATTATTAATCACTGTTTACATCACCCCTATTTATACTAAACCCTACTAAAATAAATAAAGATTGCACCGCAACCTTTTTAAGTTAAACAAGTTAGTCCTCAAACAAAGTCTGGATTGCATCATTGGACCGAACCCAAAATAAATGGGCCAAACTGACAATTGGGCCAACTTAAATATTTACATATTCAGACCATAATGGACCGGGCCTCAACACTCCCCCTCAATCTGGGCTTTGCTGAAAAATATCGATCATCCCAAGCTTTGCAAGCAAACGCCTATGTTGAGCCTTAGGAAGGGCTTTAGTAAATATATATGCAAGCTGATTCGAAGTCCTCAAATGCCGCAACTTAATAAATCCTGCAGAAACTTGTTCACGAACGAAATGACAATCAACTTCAATATGCTTAGTACGTTCATGAAAACAGGATTATTCGCAATCTGAATTGCAGCTTTGTTATCACAATGTAAAACAATTGATTTATCAAATCCAAAGCTTAATTCAGAAAGCAAACCCTTTAACCAAATTAGTTCAGCTACTGTATCCCTCATACTACGATACTCAGCCTCCGCAGAAGAACAAGACACTGTAGGCTGTTTCTTAACTTTCCAGGATATTAAAGAATTACCAAACATTATGCAATAACCAGTGACAGATCTACGAGATTCAACACACCTAGCATAATCTGAATCACAATATGCAGTAATACCAATTTTTTTATCAGAAGATAAAAGTATGCCCAAACCCGGCTGTTGCTTTAAGTACTTTAAAATTCGATGAACAACATCATAGTGGGATTTTTTCGGATTCTGCATATACTGACTCAAATATTGAACTGAATAATCAATGTCAGGACGAGTAATGCCTATATAAAGCAACCTGCCAATTAATCGTCTATATAAACTTGGATCAGAAAGCAACATATCATCTTTATTCAGTTTTAAGCTCTCATCATATCCAATAGAAGTAAACCTTGCATTCTGCTCCATTGGAGTATTACAAGACTTACTACCCAACAAACCAACATCTGAAAGCATCTCTAAAACATACTTTCTTTGGCAGAGCACAAGACCTTTATCTGATCTTGCTACCTCTATGCCAAGAAAATATTTTAAGTCACCCAAATCTTCCATTTTAAAATTGGTTTGTAAAGTATGCTTTAATTCAGAAATTAGTACAGAACTATTCCCAGTAATGAGTAAATCATCAACATATACCAAAAGGATAACAATATCGCTACCTTTTCTTTTTGTAAAAAGAGAATAATCTAAATGACTTTGACTGTACCCATTGCTAAGAAGAGCATCAGTTAACTTGATGTTCCACTGTCGTGAAGCCTGTTTTAGACCATACAAGGATTTGTGTAATCTACAGACAAGATCGGATTTAACAACACATAACTCCCCCTGATTACCAAATCCAGGTGGAAGATCCATGTAAACCTCTTCAACTAAATCACCTTGAAGAAACGCATTATAAACGTCCATTTGGTATAAAGGCCAAGCATTCATTGCAGCAAGAGATAAAATAATTCTAACTGTTCCTATTTTAGCAACAGGAGAAAAGGTTTCTTCATAATCAATACCTTCTTTTTGCTTAAAACCTTTTGCTACAGTGCTTTATATCGTTCAAGAGATCCGTCAGAATTATATTTGACACGAAAAACCCATTTACATCCTATAGAAGTTCTGCCCTGAGGTAAAGAAACCAATGACCAAGTTTTATTGTTTTCAAGAGCAGCAATTTCTTCCTTCATTGCCTTAACCCAATGTAAATTTTTACAAGCATCAGAAAAAGATTTTGGCTCAGGAATTTTATCAATCATGCTCAAAAATGATTTATATTCATTGGTAACTCTATCAAAACTCAGATGTGCAGAAATAGGATGATTAGTTGAACAACCAACAGTCATATCATAGTCACGAGTCCAAAAAGGCGGCTTAATATGTCTAACATGTCTAATCGAAGGTTCAGAGACATGATGTGTAGTATCAAAAGAATCATGATGTAACTTACCGTGAGATTCAATGAGAGTCTTTGGAAGAAATCTAGAGTTTCTAGGGGTACATGTGGCGAATCCATGTCATCAGCCGTTTTGTAGAAAATTCATCAACCAATGAAAATATTTCTTTTTTACAACTATTGAGACTTAAAACTTATTATGTGTCATGTTTGTAGAATACTTAATCAAATTATATTATATATAGATATAGATAGATTCTTATAATTAGCATATAGTTTTATATGTTAATAATATGTAGAAATAAACTTTTGTAAAAATTAGGCTTATAAAATTGTACATGAAATATGATTATTATATATATATTCATAAGTGATCAATTGTTGTTAATAGCAAAAAAAAAAGGTGAGAGATTATGTAACTTACCGTGAGATTCAATGAGAGTCTTTGAAAGAAATCTAGAGTTTCTAGGGGTACATGTGGCGAATCCATGTCATCAGCCGTTATGTAGAAAATTCATCAACTAATGAAAATATTTCTTTTTGACAACTAATGAGACTAAAAACTTATGTGTCATGTTTGTAGAAGACTTAATCAAATTATATTATATATAGATAGATATATAACATTATGATAAAAAAAATTAACTGTTAATATGATGAAATATTTATTTAGAAAATTTATCTAAAACTATATAGTTTGCATTCAAGTATTTAAATATCTATATATAATATAATTTTGAAAAAATCTTATACAATCTTGACAAGTAAGTTTTTAACACAAGTTTATCTTTCATATGTGTTAAAAACATGACATTTTATTGGTCCATATCAAATTTGATAACTTACATCATCATTTCACCTCCACATGTAACTCTAGAAATTAACCAAAGCTCCATATTTCATTTCAAGAGCCGTTTCATTTTTAAGTTGGTAAATTAGAATTTTGAACTCCATACAAAAGAAAAATGTAATCTTTCACCCTAACAAATTAATTTGGAGAAGTGTACTAAAATTTGGTATTTAGAAAATAATATAATAATATATTTTAGCTTATATATATAGATAAATATTACTTCCATAAATTCTATAAAAAAAAAAAAATAAAGAGAAGAAAGAACAAATATAAAATTCCACATGTTAAAATACACTAAGTAATTTAATGAAAGAAATAGATTGTACTAAATATATTTTTTTCGAATAGTCGAATATATTTGTATATATATATAATAAATTTTTATTGCCAATATATAATAATTGGTTCATTTTAAAATTTTAGAAACATAAAATCGAATTTAAAAGCAAAATATAATATTAATATATGACTATTTATTTTTATACATAATTTATATCTATCTATATATAATATAATTCTAATGAATTTAACCTTCAGCAATGTCAAATGATATCCATTTATGGTACATCTCGATCTCTTCTTCAAAAATCGCACATGTGCAATCGCCGACTTTGCTTCTCCCTCTAGTTTGAGGAATTTAACACTAAATGCTTGGAGAATGCATGGGGAATATATCTATATCAACTAAGAATGGCAAGGATGTTGATGCGTGTCTTCTGTTTCAACCATGGTGTGATCAAGGCAACAAAAACTTGAAGCTTCAGAAAAAGAGCACAAATGGACGTTCTTACCAATTCTACAACAATTTTTTTTTTCTTCTTAATTTATTTGTCTTCTACACTTATTATAAAGCTAGGATTTAAATGTACAATATATACTCTTGATTTTGCATTAGTGAATCAATCTAAATTTTCCATAACATGTAAGTTTGCATTATAGAATTAGCATACATTAATTATAATGTATTTATCAATAAATCTAAATTTTTCAAAATTTAATTTTACTTTATAATTATAACATGTATATATATTAGTTGGTAATTTTAAAAGTTTAAATTATTACAATATTTCTAATATGTTATATATCATTAGAAAAAATTGGCCAAAAAATATATCATTAGAAATGAAAACGTCACATATATCTGAATATTATAGATATAAGTTTACTTTTTCAATAGATATAAATATATTTATATTCATCATCATGCAAACACTTTTTTAAGTTGAATGCGATCATTTCAAGAAAATATTCTTATCTTTTTTTTTTTCAAATAATTATTATATTTAAAAAAGTTTAAACATCTTCCAATGGACTTTTAAGTTAGACTAAATTGTTTATGTATTAATTTATTATATATTATTATTTTTTCCAAAATACCAGATACATGAATAAATATGATATTGATGTCCGTCATTATAAAAAGTTATTTAAAGTAGATGGTAATACTTAAAAAAAAACTGTCATTATTTAGAATAGTTATTATGATAGTGTCAGCATATTAATGACCATATATATATATATATACTTAAAATTGTGTATGGTAAGTTAGAATAAATAAATCAAATTAATATCATATTTAATATAAAAAAAATAGGATGACATCATTGTATTAATTGATAAATAAGTACTACTTTTTCATATTAAGTTAATACCAAATAAAAAAAAGTTAATACCAATAAAAAAGTGTAAACGTACTAAACTTTGGATGACTGGATTTTTTATGTTAAATAATATATATTTAAATAAATATTATGACTAATTCAATATATATACTTAAAGAAATCTTTCACATACACTAAAGAACGTATGTACTAATTTATCAGATATTATTAGTGTAATTAAGCATTTTTTGGATGGTAAATAGAATTAATACAATAGGTATGATCAGAAAAATAAGTTATATATATTTGAATATTATAAAGTTAGGTTTACTTATAGATATGAATATATTTAAATTTTTCATTATATAAGAACTTTTATAAGTTGAACGTCAGAATCTTTCAAAAAAAAATTCTTATATGTTTTTAAATAATAATAATATGAAAAAAACTGTAAATATCTTCTCATATACATTTACGTTGGACTAGAACACTTATCTGCTAATTTATCATATATTATTGGTTCCACAACTACTCATAGATGAATCAATATATATATCCAACAATTATATAAATAAACATTTTTACTGCGCAACGCGCGGGTTAACTAACTAGTTTACCATAATTTCAAAAAAAAATTACAATAGAAAATATCGAACCCCGCGCATTGCGCGGGGCAAATACCTAGTATATAATAAATCAACAGAAAAGAGGGAGTACTATCCAGGTAAGGCCACATCAGCATCTAGAGTGTATTTGAAAGTGCCAAATCAGCAGTATAAGAGCTACCTTATTTCGCCACGTAGCGTCAAACTTCACCCTCGGTTGGATTAATTGTCTTTAGTTTAATTCTCTTTCTCTCCCAATTACTGTGCATTTGATTAATTTATTTAATTAATTGTCGTTAAGAAGTTCCAATCAGCATCGCAATCATTTACTCACATTCATTACAATAAGAAAGGGACTAAAAAAGAACTGATTCCTCCTATTCTTTTATGTGTACCCTAAATCCTAATAAATTTTGTCACAGCGCGGCTGGGGCGAGAGGTAGGGAATATTGAGCATGCGGCAATCACTCAGTCAGAGGTTGGGCGGACTCCGGCGTCTGGATGGTGACTCTGGTGCGTGTCGGAATCAGGACCAGGATTGCCCAGGTTCCTCTTCTTCAGTTTCTTCATGTTCCAGTTCTTTCTTAGCACAATATTTGGTGTTTTTGCAGATGAATTAGGTGGGCGATACTGTGAATTGTAAACAATCTCGCTGCAAATTCGGTTGTGTTGATACACTAGACAAAGATAAGGAGAATCTTATGAATAGTTTGATTGCTTACTAAAATGATATATATTTATTTTGGTTGCATCTTGCAGGAGTTACTGGGGTTAAAAATAGTAGATGCGCAGGAAATGAATTTAATGTCTCTTACGAACTAAAATTGTTCACGGTGCATGATTCATTTTGACAAGGTAGTTGCAGGTAAGGTTGGATATGTTATTTCGTTCCTTTATTATCTGTATGATATGGAGATAAGATTAAATTTTTAGTGGTGGTGAGAATGCTTTTTTGTATTGTGCATCTTCTGGCAAATTGACAAGTTTATTCCATTGATTCGTCAAAAAAGTCAAGGGTAATTGGTTGCAATACATTTTCAAAAACGATATGTAAGTCCATAATTCCTAATTCACTGAATTGTTAGAATCTCTTTGACTACGGGAGTGTCTTCATTTCCAATGTGTCTTTCTATCTAGCTGGTTTTACTGCAAAAAATAAAAAAAAATCCATGTCATAATTTCACGTCTTTCCTTTTTTTTCTAGCAAATCAGCTGGTGATCTAGACACTTCATAGTCCATCGAGGAATCAAATAACCAAGGTTTCAGAGGCAGGTCGATTTTTGCAGCATGCGCTTTACATGAAGTGCATTGGTACATATACCAATGTCGATTGTGGCTTATTAGTATGTAGACTTTTAATTTGCACATACTTGGCTGCTTGAGATCTTGACTTGAGTGTTGATCATATCATAATGTTTGACTTTCTACTATATTAGGTACATAAATGATAAATCATGTTTTCTTTTTGTATTAATTATGTGCTATTTTGTAGGGCGTGTAGGCTCATGTTTTCCCGTAGTCATAGATGATATTGTTTGAGCTAAAATTAGTATTAATTGCCTTCAATACTTGAGATTCTTGAGAGAAATTTGTGGACTTTTATGTTGCTGTTAAAAACATTAGTACAATGTCAAGTCTTAACTGTAGTACTACCAATTAATAGATGAATTTCATTATGATAACTTTAAGATTGTAAAATCTGTAGCGAACTTTGATGTTATGTTACGGTAGCTTGAAATTGGGGGGTTTTTTTTCCAGCATTCAGTGTATTACTATTAACCCTTGACAAACTGTGTAGTTTTGAAATTACAAAGTAACCCCGCGCGGTGCGCGGGGTCAGCACCCTAGTTATATTATTATATAGATTGTTATGAATATATTATATGGATGTTCAATATTACGTGTATATATCATCTTCCTTATTTAGACATTCCTTATGTAGATTTTACTTCCTCTCCAAGTCTATGTAATCCCTATATAAGGGCCCCTTATGTGTGATAATAAGACACCCTCAAGTTCCCTCTTCTATTACCTCTCTACTTTCGTAACACGTTATCAGCACGAAATTGCTTTCAATTTATTTTGAGTCTTCCAATTACCCGAAGAAAAACAATTTCGAAGCTCTACATCCTCTTAGTGCCTCTGATCCGCAAATATGCTGTCTCTGCCCTCTTGATTCTTCTGTTCATGTCGTCGTTTATAAAAGATCTTGATCGCCTTCTCATTGGCTGGAGCGGGGAGTTGACAGAAGGACCTTCGAGGGATGATGAAGCCTTAAAAGGAGATTATTATTATTATTATTCTATTAGTTGATTTAATTAAATTTATTGATTATATTTTATATATTCTAATAAAAATTGTTATTATCTGTAAATAATTTGTCAGGTTTTGCAAAATTAATTTTCTCAACTTGGAGTTGGAGGTTGTAGCAGTCTCAATTCTCAAATTGCCAAGTGAGATGTGGTCATCGACTTTGAAGTGCCTTCATTTAAAAGGAGGTATATACCTGCACGAAGTCGGTGTACGAGTAATCCGCTAAAGAACGAATTCATCTTCTCAAACTACGTGGCAAACGAGTACATGCTCCAGGAGTATTCCTATGATCAATATGTTCGATTTGGCAAACTCGATCTTACGGTACGTGACATCATGCATTATATCAAAAGTCAGATTTTACGAAAGTTATATGTATTGATATGGCTCACTCCGTGAAGCAAGTTGAGAGACACATGAATTATTAAGAAAAAAAATAGTGTGGCCTAGCACATAGGTGCTTGGTGCTTTGATATCTCTATATGTAATTGATGAGAATATATATATGCATCGCCCACTAGATGTGTTTCGCTCCCTGAAGTGAGTGTTACAACATATGATTATGTTGATGATGATATACTCCACTCCCTGAAGTGAGTGTTTTAGTTTGTGATTATTTTTTGATATCATCTATACTCCCTGAAGTGAGTATCACAGTGATGAATATATTTCACTCCCTGAAGCGAGTGTTACAGTTTATGAATTTGAAGATTAAAATTTTGTTATAGTTACCATGACTATGTGCATGGTTGAGATGAAATAGTTAATAGTTAGCATCATCATGATATCGATAAAGAACAATGATGCATCTCACAAATAAAAAATGCATGAAAAGAATGCAAAGTCCAATTGATTTGGAAGAATGATAACTTTGAGATGCACGGTGACACTAGCTTTAAAATTGATGATATTATGCAGCGCGAAATTTGATTATTTTATGAAGCGCAATGAAATTAGGCTAAGTTTGGCCTCAATAGCAAATATTATTCGGTACTTGGATATTGAGATGAAGAAAATTGCATTCTATAATAATATCTCGTATCCTGAAGATCTGATATTACGATCTTGAAGATCAAAGTTATGAATATTCGTATTTATTTTACTTTAAATTTTACATTTACAATTATCTTTTATATTGATTGCACTACATTTACAATTATATTTATATTTCTTGCACTGCATTTATAGTTATCTTTTTATTTCTTGCACTGCATTATATTTGTTATATACATATATTTTTATGTTTATTGAATTTTATTATGAAATGATCCATAAGATCAAGAGTTATTCAAAAGCTCAAGAATTACTACTTTTGGAATCCAGAAGATTCTAGAATGTATGAGAAAATGATCAAGATAGTCCAATTTATGAAATAAAGATCTTCTTGTATAAGAAAACAAATCATGTTTATCATGAATTATTATAAATTAGGGATTTTGAAGATCCCAAGAGATCACGAGTTATGAATAAAGGATCTGAAGATCCTAGAAGATCTAGAACTATAAATAAAGGATCCCGAAGATCCTAACGATCTTAAATTATGAACAGATATCCTGAAGATCCTAAATTATGAACGGAGATCCTAAGATACTGAATTATTTCGAATGGATGATCTGAAAAGATGAAAATAGGATCTGAATATCCTAAGATATTTTGAGACATGAAAAAAAAAAAAAAAAAAAAAACTCCTCAAAGATTTTGAGTTACGAATAGGGATCCTAATATATTTTGAGCTATAAATGATCATGAAGATCATGAAATTGAGCATTTATACGAAGTTATTAATTTATTTATTTTTACGTTTTATGCATTATTTTTATTTAGGTTATTTATATGCTTTCATATACTTTATTTATTTATTTATTTATTATTTCAAATAATTTGATTACTCCGCAATCATCATTGAGATAGAGAAAAAAAAAGCGGATTGTGTTATCAGGATTATGAAAAAAAAAAACTCAGGTAAACCAGAAGTTTACCGCCAATATTGGCGTGATTTATTATATATTCGGTAAACCAGAAGTTTACTGATTCATATAGAGGTAAACCAGAAGTTTTACCCATATAATGCAATATTTGGCGTGGCCGGTTACAGCCTATTCCGGATCACTTAAGATGCGCAATACATTATTTGGAAGAACCTGAAGATTCTCCATAAATCATTATGATAATTGCTCTCAAAAGAAAATTCATTACGTGATCATCATCAACTAAGTTTGGGATAAAATTCCATTATTTATGGAAATAATAAAAGGTGAATATGGGCCCGTTCACCTGCCATGTGGACCGATATATTATTTTGAAAGATGCATCTACAATATGGTCGCATGTGCATTAATTATCACGAATTTGCAATAGCAAAATTTCCAGATTATGCAATAAAGAATGATGATGATATTGAAAGTTGATATTTACTACAAGATTCAGACGATTATATGTCTAGATTTGCAGTTTAGCATGAAAGTTACAAAGATCCTCCAATTAAATAGCTAAACTGCCACCAATTAGAGCAAATTGAGTGTAAATGCATGTTATTATGCAAGCAACAGTATAATTGCGCATCAAGCCAATTTTAAATGATAGTTCTCCCCATTACAAAATCTTTTAGTCAATTGACTAATCCCCCATTTATGAACTTTATAAAGTGCGATATATATTTGAATTGCTCCACCGCAACGCACTAAGATGGGTCTGGAATGTTGGGAAAAATATGTTGGATATAAATCAATTATTTGAGAAAAATGACTTATATATAAAGTAAGAGTGTTGATTGTCATTGTTGAACAACTTTTCCCAACATTAGGGGGAGAAAAGAAGCAGCTGGCAGAAAAGAGATTGACTGAAAAAAATTGTTATTATCTCATTTAGATCCTCGCACAATGAGAATATGAACCTGAAGTTCAAAGAGAAAAGCATTTTCAAATACTGCCGATAAGTGACTTTATGAGACCCAGAAAGTCATAAGTCAAGTAACAGCTGCAAATGCTCCAATTTGAAACGTCCAGTTAGGACGAACAATAATGAAAAATAATTCACACCTGAAGTGTGTGATACTGGTTCCAAATATTTTTAACAAGAATGGAGCACAGAAAGAAAATAGATAAATATGGTCTTATTACGGAGGCGATTTCCCAAAAAGGAAAAGAGACATAACTAAATATGAAACCCCAGAAGTGGTTCAGGTACCTGAAAATAATTGTAATAAAGAGATCTCAATGAGTTATGTCATTAACGGGAAGTGATGGAACCGTAAAATATAAAGTTGTCGACAACTGTTTTGAATATTATTCATGAGTGAATTCATAAAATAAGATGAAGATCTTGAGCTCAATATGTCAAAGAATCATTATGATTGGCCAAAGCTTGAAAAGACGCAAGTAAGAGCATGGAAAATGCAAAATGTGATAGCCAGTGGATATAAATAATTTCTGTGTAAATAGATTGACTCGTAAGATAGGCACAACCCGTGATACAAAGATTTTTCCGCAGAAAGATGACAATTATTATATGAATCATTTGGTGGAGCAATAACCTTCAAATACATTATTATGTTGGCAGTACATACAAGGTTTTAATATGCGTCTCATGATATGAATAATTTTATAGCCTATTTTGGTGGCTAATTTGATAGTGAAATCCACATAAAAATCACAGAAGGATTTAAAATGCTAGCATGAATATTTTTAAGAATGTTGGATGATAATAAATATATTGTACCATTATTTTGTATATATGAAGATAATGCAGGTTATATAGCTCGAGTTGAAGATCGTTATATCAAAGGAGACGTACAAAACACATTCGCCTCAAGTTATTCTTCATCCAATGAATTTGTTCATATGACTATCAAGTGGATCTTTTTAAGGAGGATTTATCGACTGCGACATCTGGAATATTGGCGAATATGATTGGATTGCGTCGACTTAATGAAATTACGCGATGTCAACATCAGGGGGAGAATCTACACCGCTGCACTCTTTTTCCCTTAACCAAGGTTTTATCCTATCAGGTTTTCCTGGTAAGGTTTTTAACGAGGCAGCTTACAAAAAGGGATCCATAATTGTGTACTCTTTTTCCTTCACTAGATTTTTATCCCAAAGGGTTTTTTCTAGTAAGGTTTTAACGAGGCACAATTCCCTTATGAACATCCAAGGGGGAGTGTTATGAATATATTATATGGATGTTCAATATTACGTGTATATATCATCTTCCTTATTTAGACATTCCTTATGTAGATTTTACTTCCTCTCCAAGTCTATGTAATCCCTATATAAGGGCCCCTTATGTGTGATAATAAGACACCCTCAAGTTCCCTCTTCTATTACCTCTCTACTTTCGTAACATAGATATAGATATAGATCTTGTGTACATGTCATTACTTAATTTTAGTACTTATCTAACTCCATATGAAACCTATAAAATATATTATACTAGGTGGTTGGCCCGGCTTTGCGCGGTATGCACATAGTAAACATAATTTAATCGTATTTTTTTTATAATACATAATCTTAAAATAGTTTAAATTATTTATTATGTAAATATAGATTATATTATTTTTTAATATTTTTTAACATATAATATATACATAAAAATATATAATAATTTAGATATGAAATACACAAAGAAAAATTATTATTTTTTAACCAATGAAAGAATATTTAATAAAGATTAATTAATTATAGGAAACATCGAAAAATGTGATATATATATATATATATATATATATATATATATATATATTGATAGATAGTTAACATAAGTTGGTAAGATAATAATATAAATCTTTATTAATATATATGATTTTTTTTTGGCCAAATTAATATGTGATGTTAATTCAAAATTTTCAACTTAACTTTTATAATATTTGTTTCTATAGGTACTTTATTAATTAACTAAATAGCTATTACTGAATTTTTATTATCGTAAAAGAAATATATTTTAATTTCTTTAAAAAGTAATTTATAAATAATACTAATTTGGAGTTATATGACAATATATATTTCAGACATAAAAATTGGGTTAGGAACCTAAAAACGGCATAAACTATCACAATTGTTGTTAACCACTATCTAGACTATTTTTTTGTTGTTAACCTAAAAGAAATATTAGTATTTTTTTATTATACTAATATTTCATAAAAAGTTTTCCGTCAAAATAAACGGATATATCAAGTGCCAGTGATGTGAACCAATTGGTTGCATCCCTAGATATTATCATAACTTATATAATGACAAAATTTGAAAACTTCTAATGAGGGTATTTATCGCATGCGAGCCCATGGATTCGTCTAATAGATCCCTAACTGTTATAATAAAAATGTTTCGTTTATTAACAAAAATATTTCATTTTTACAACTAAACATGTTGAAAGTTGATACGTCGTGTTTATAGCGGACATAACTAACAAAATATATCATATATTTATTTATCATCTTAATATTACCATATTCATTCATGTTAACGTAGAACTCCATTTAAATATATATATATATATATGATAATAAATATTTAAGGAATCTAAAACCTATGTTCATACATTTAAAATTAGATTAATTTTTAAATATAATACATAAAAATGATGATCATGTAGTGAATGTAAAGTAAATAAAACTATGAAAAATTGAGCACATAATTTGAAAAAAAAATACAAAATTTATTGACCGTAATACTTTTAGTTAATTGAAAATATAACATGAGTTGAATAATCTAATCAGATATGGTAAACATAATAAAATTGAAAAATAAAATATATGTGTAAAATAAACATATTCAAGAATTTTAGCATAAATGAATAATATAGAGCTTGTTATGAATATGAATTAATGTTAACATTAAATTTTGATAATTGTAATTAATATTATACAAAACCTTAAAATAAAACATTCGAATTAATTTGAAAAGTTATGCTGAACAAAATTTAAATTCATAGATATCACCATAAATTACGCTAATATTTGCAAAAAAATTCTCAATGGCAGAAATAGAAAAAAAAAAACCACATATGGTATTATAGTTAATTTTTTGGAATCTCCCAAAAAGCGAGGTGTGCACCTCTCAAGATGACCACCATCGTTCAATCAGGTAAGTAGTCCCATCTCCGTAGCCATCGGTTCATGCCCCACATGTGTTTCATCCAATATACGACATGCTTTGTTGCCTTTTTGCTTAACTCTCGATGACAGCATAGAAACTTTGAGTATCGAGCAACGGTAGTTGTAGAGATGAAGATAGAGACGACGACGACACAAATACTTAAATAAGACGAATAATGAGAGGAATGTCTGCGATGGTTGTTGTTAATTATGTTTGATTTATTTTCTTCGGTTCATATATTGTATTTTTATGAGATATTGCAGGTTTCATGAGGAATGATATAAGGTAGCATTACATTGATGATTCATGAAAATGTAACGTTTGACAAGAAAAAAACGGTCATTGTGGAGCAATAAGAGAGCTTGGAGCTCATCCAAGCAAAGAGAGAAGCTTATGTGAACAATGATACATCAACTATGTGAGAGATTAAATGTAATTGACCAATCATATTTTATTATTTGTACATGTCAGCGGTGCGTTTTAGTATTTGTCAACACCAAATTGATCTCATTGAAATTATATTATATATATATATAGATGCCCTAAATTGAAACGTTTCAACCGTATATTCAAAGGAAACATGAAGTTGAAGCAATCATAAAAATCTACAGAATTAGAAGATTAAAAACAGAAGAAACCAATTGAAATTGAAAACCCATAAAATAGATAAATAATAGATACTCACCCATGAAGGATGGATAACTTGTAAGTTGTAATACAAAAAAAAAAACAGTGAATCTGATATATATAGTTGCAATCGACAGAAAGGCAAATCCAGATTTTAGCAGCAAATTCAATCAACTTGTTTAATTTTTTAACAAATGATCATATCCATGATATGTGGATGGATGCTCAGTTCATACACAACAAACATAATAACACCACAACTAACTGAACCATCTATCTACTCCCAGTCCCACGTAACTAACTAACTAACAAACACAACAACTAACTGCAGCAAAACAAAATCAATCCCTCCCAGAAAAACTAAACATTGAAAACCTCATTTCTGCCCTTATCCGCCATACCCAACCATCCTCTTCATCTTAAAACGCTCTGGCGAAGTAAGGACAGCAGACATCAAGAGTTGATTATCCACCCTCTTCTTCTTCACCACCTCAAGTTTTTCCTCATCAGCTCTATTCCCAGAAAAGGGCAGAAGCTGTTGCATCCAAGTTTTGAATAAACTGAATGTCTATCCAAGGATCAAAGCTAAAATCAAATTTCAAAGCTGCTTTTCTCCACTCTTCAAACTCCACACTCATATTCTTCATTTCTCCCTCTAATTCTTCCTCTAACCTTAACACCTTGAGTCTTTCCTCATCACCAGCTATACACAACAACTTCTCCACATGATCCATAGCCATCATCTTTACTTCACCAATTAATTCAAACCATCTGGAAAACAAACTTTACTGCTCCTAAAATCTCCAGTCATCATATCATAGAAGAGAAATGATAAGACCGCTCCTTTATTCACATTTTGGATACTCGTAGAAATGGAAGAATCATTTCCCCCTTCAAATACAGCAAATATCAGTTCCCCATCAAAAGTGGTGTCGACCAGCCTATGTTTTGGAAAATTCATATCATCCATCTTCATTGCCAATGGAGGCAAAGCAGCAAATTTTAAGTTCCAAACTTGATTTTGGGAATCCTCCAAAACCCACAATTCAAGAGCGTGCTCGCAGTCTTCATAACAACAATCCCTGTTAGAAAGAGGATAATCAACTATAGCAACCTTCCCTTCAAACTCTACAAACATCCATGGATAAAGATCGTGTTTGAACCTTCCTTGGATGGAGAATTTTACAGCTTGAAAACTCTCTGTTCTAACATCAAACGCTACCAGGCAATACTCCCAACCATCTATCCCTCCAGAACCCAGTTAATCATAGCTTTGAAGTAGATCACTCCACTTACACAAATTTCATGCAGGGCAAGCGTTCTAGTGATAGAAGGGCCATCTACATACCTCCTACAATTCGGATCATCACCTGCTGTGACTACAACTTACTTTGTTCTCACTATCTCATTGCTAGGACCTAAAATCAAAATAGACTCCAGCAACTTGTGCTTACCTTCGACAGGATCGAATCCAAGGGAAACATATTGAAATGTCTTGTCGTGGCTTGATCGCTGAAAGACTAGGGTTTGCAATTCTGATCAGATCCTTATAACAGAAGCTGAACATCAGGCCCCCTACCGACTGGGAATATCAGGCGGGATCTCCCGATCAACATGACATTCTTGATTGGCATTGTTACTGACTGCCTCAAGACCAAATAGCTGTCCTGTTCCTCTGCCGCCGGATTAGGAAGACATACCTAGATTTACCTTTTACCTCTGCAGACAGTGACAACGAGTTTCGGCTGTTTTACAAACACATTTAAATCGGCGGATGGATTTCACGGGTAGTCTAGTGAGTATGTTGGAAATGGTATCTTCATGTAGAAGAGCATTAAGTTGAGATTGAGTAGTCACACTCATCTTCTTCCTTCTTTCTGAGAACGAAATCGAATTGAAGAATTAGGGTTTTCTTTACGTGGCTGAGTGGGGAGGGTTTAGGTAGGGGTGGCAATTCGTGCTCTCGTGCGTGCTATCGTACGTGTCAATAATCGTGTCGTGCTAAACTTACTGAACACGAACACGCACGGTAAGCTTATCGTGCCACGTTTTACAAACACGAACACGGCACGGATAATTTCGTGCGTGTTCGTGTCGTGCTATCGTGTTGTGTAATGATATATAGTTGTACATCCCGAAACGAGATCTTTAAGCAAAAAAAACAAAATAATAAACTTTATATATAAAAAAAACTATGATTAGTATGTCAATATTCATAAGTTAATAATATAGAGTATAAAACACTAAAAATTAAATCACTAACTGAAGTTTTAAAGGTAATAAATAAGATTTGTTTAAAAAATACTTAAGAATTAGTCTTAGTAGCACAACTTTATCGTGCTATCGTGCGTGTCGTGTTATGATACTCAAACACGAACACGACACGGAAGTTATATCGTGTTAATCGTATACGTGCTATCGTGTTATCGTTCTGCTATATGCTAGCACGAACACGGTTTTTTCCGTGCGTGTTCGTGTTGTGCTATCGTGTCGTGTCACAAATTGCCAACCCTAGGTTTAGGTCGACTCTGTAAAAGGGAATGGTGACTCTCCCTATACTTCTATACGTTTGCAATAAAATGGGCCGGCTGTATCAGAATTAGATAAATGGGCCGAATTTTATAGTGAAGAAGACTCTGGTTCATACATAAGGTGTAAAACTATTTGTGAGCTAATCGGGATCAACTTGGTTATAACTCGAATTCGACTCGAAAAAAATCGAATCGAGCCGATCTCGAGTCGAGTTAATGGTATGTTGAACTCAAGCTTGATAATACTCGACTTGAGTTACTCGCGAACCCAAACGAGTTTCGAGTTCGATTTTACAAGCGAGTCGAGCCAAGCTTTATTCTCATTATTATTCTTAATTAATACTAACTAATTATTATAATTTAATCGAGTTCGAATTTAGTCGAGTCGGGTCGAGCTCGGTTTTTTTAGTTATAAGAAATTTTAATTTATTGTGATGTGTAATTGGCTAGCGAGTCGAGTCGAACTTAAATCCAGGTCAAGTTCGAGTTTCAAAATTAGAGTTTGGTCGAGTTCGAATTCGCAAAATAATAATCGAGTCGAGTCGAGTTTGCCAGATACTCAACTCGTTTACACCCTTATCCATGCATGGTCCATGTGATGTGTCCGCTCGGATAATATAATACTAAGTCCTAACTTCTCGCGTAGTAATATTTTCCTGTATTTTATCTTATAGCAAAGGACGGTTAATATTGTTAATATTTATTCTTTTGCAAACATTAGATCGAATCCAATTGGGGATCTTTTAACCTAAACAAACTAAAAGCTGGGGATAACGATACTTGGTACTCAAGCAATCTCTTGCATTGTCTTTCTCTTTCTAGTTCTGTAAACACCTAATTTTGGACCACGCGCGACTCGGGTGACGTGTGGCGCACCTAAATGAGGAAATGTCTAAATTTGGCAAGTCGCGAAGCTTCCAAAGATGCTCAGAGCAATATTATGATAGTTATCTGTATTTATTGCAGTGTATATTTTATGAATATTTGTTTTAAGTATTTAGAATATGTAGAGTATATTAGGAGAATAAATTAGTGTAATTTACTGCTTAATTAGACTAGATCTAAGTATTATAAATAGTGGTCTATGTTTACATTATAAGGGGAGGAGAAAAACACAACACAAAAAATAGAAAAAATAAATAAAAAGACTATCAAAGTTGATGTACTGGCGAAGCCACCGATCATGAATTTGTGTTCTACTACTTATGATTATTATTATTGTTTATAACTCTTTCAATTCAAAAAAAGGCTAAACGAATAATGAATGCAGTTACTTCGTTTTATAATTGTTATTATTTTTTATTTTTTCTTTTTGTCATCTTCTTCAAAGCATCGATCAACAATTGGCCTCCATAATCGCTTGAATCTCTTGGTCTAGCTCGTCCGATTCTGTGGCTGCTCGGAACTCCTTCCTTCATCTGTTCCACTCCCCACTCCGATTCCGACCGATTCCACCTCCCCGACCTCCATTGGAGCTGCCCGGACCACTGCTGCTGATCTCCGCTGCCACCGTGACCACAACCTTCGATCACCTAACCTCCCCGCGCTGCTCTGCTCGCTCGAGTCCGGCCAACACCCAGCAGTCGATTCCGACCATCCACAAGTGCAGTTGTCCTTACCTTCTCCGATTCGCTCCACCCACTCTCACCGGAGCCACTCAAGCCATCCCTCAGACGATCACGAACGCTCCTCAAGCTCCAGGTCCCGGACCTTAATCGGCCTTGTACACCCTCGCTGTTCGCTACTGCTGCCGCCCGGAGTTCGTCTTCTATGCCAGACTTTCGCCGCATCCCTATTCGTGACGATACCGACTCGAGCTGTTGCATCCCTACATCTACCCGTCTCTGTTGCAGGTGTAAGTTTTTACAAACCCTAATTGACAGGATCTTGATCATGCTTTATGAGGGAAAAGATATAAAGAGGAATGACTTACCCGATAATTGATTTCGATTCCGCTGATCTTCTTAGATGTGCTTCTCTGTAGAACGGTTCTACTTCTCTCCCTTGTCCATCCTTCTGTCAGAGACCAGTTGATGGAGAACTGCTCTTAATCTCTGCGTCAATAACTGGCAGGGAGAGATGACCGTTTATAATATTATACCCTTTAATCTGGTACGTCCATCAAGTAACCAATTGAACGGTCTAGATTAAATCATACCATAAAGATATATATTGATATAATATAATATAATACATTATTCAATATATCTATACTCATTAATATTATCTGACCACATAATTAGAATATATATTGTAACATTAAATATATATTCTTACATTCTCCAACTTGGCCAGATAATCACATAAGTCTTACATCTTTATGGAATAACATAACGCGCGCGTAAAATCTAATCTTTCCGTTCATCATAATCACTTACATTCAATAATCTGTAAATGCGGGTTATGGCGGTCATACACTTATTTAAGTAGCATACTCCCTTCCATATACCACGACAGTTACATCTTATCAAACATAAGTCTGTAAGTAATATATATAAACACATTAGGGTCCGAGTAAGGCTTTGCATAAGGTTTTCCCGTTATCATAAACTTTATGTGTACACAATCATAATTAACAGGAAAACATTGGAGTCAGAAACATATCATTGAGCTCAGAGTGTCAAACATCATCATCATCAACTTTACAACTAAGACCCTTTATTTGCATGCTTATTTAATGTCATTAGTTGTAAACATTCATTTAAATACATCATTGTCAGCTTGGCCATTATGCTGACAGGCACTCTTGTTTCTGAACTTTCTTCTTAACGACAATAAACTTTCATTCCATAAGTTTGCACCTTTTAATGCTTGTCGTTTTGACGAAGAAATAACTGTGGCGTTATTACGATAATTTTTCCAGCGACTTGGTAACGGTGTCGACAACCTCAAGCCCTGAAATAAGTCCCACAGTCCTTAATGCATGATAAAACATGCTAAAAACCTTACTTTACATTATTGATAACGACAGATAATTACCACTTTTCTGTAATATTGCTCCAACACATAAAAGGAACAATTAATTAAAAGTTGACTTTCAACTGTCAAGATATCCCTTAAATCTGAATTTACATGAACATAAATGCATTCACATGTTCTTGTAGGTGCATTAGGACTTTATTTGCAGCATTCGAGAACTATACTCCCTTTTTAAGATCATTTCAATGTGAGCTTTATGAGACAATCCAACTATAATTGTGACTAGATTAAAATTTTAATTTAATCTGTGTCACATAAATTGTCTCTCATATTAACTTTCATCTTAACTTCAGAGAGAATCATAATACACAATCATTTAAATGTGAGCAAGATATAATCAATTATACATGTAAAATATCTACATACTCCCACTAATCCTACGGTTCATACGGTTGTCAAGTCACTTACTAAACCATTAGTGGGAACATTTATTTTATCTCATAAATTGATTTCTAAAATGACCATTCATTAATTGAAAAATATATAATTCATAACATAATATATTGTGGGAATAAAAACCGAAAATATTTACTAATATCTGAATCCTACAAGTAAACCAACTTCCAAAATAACAAGTTTTCGTAATGTTATACTAAATGATTTAACTTTATCAGATGATTATACTTTTCTTTCTTTATGGAGTATCATGTCTTTCGAACATTATCCCTTATGTTGAAATTTTCATTCAACTGATGGAACTATATTCTAATCCATGTGAATAATGTATTCATACAGATAGACAGTGTCTATCATTAACATAATATCCACATCTTATTATTCAGACACTCCCACTAATTTCATTATTATTAAAATTAACATAACTGGTTTCTACAATTTTCGGACTTCAGTTAAGAAAGTAAGTCTTTATACCCTTTGGATCTTTTAATGTTACTCTAGAGTAAACATTTCATTCAAGAATCCATTCTTTCATGTGGATCATAAACATTTACTTTTGGTAGACAACCTCAAACATACAGGTGTCTTAACCAAACTCCCTTCCAACGCACAGATCATTAAGAGGTTGGAACTGCCTTTATGGGATCTCAGACTTGACTCATACATCCACAACTTAATGTCATTAATGGGTAAAAAAGATTTACTTGTCTAACTCTTAACTGTAACTTTCAAAGTCCGATTATATTTCTCACAATACTATTTTCATAAATGTATGACATGTTCTCTTAAGAAGGCTTACTAATGAACTAAATGTCATATCATACTTCTATACATTTCTCATGAAAGTCACCACACATAAATACATTATAAGTTTTCACGTTTCTATCTAATTGCTTACTTTCTATCAAGAAAAATCACTCAGCAAATAGATATAGTCATGACATTAATAACATTAATAAGCTTAAATTCATACGTGCAAGAATATATACAATTATCCCCCTATTCTTGACACTTATTAATTTTCCGTATAAATAATCATGCAATAAGCGAGATATACGAAACATTACATTTTATTCACGTATGAAAACAATTGCACTAACCTTTTAGCAGCACTCCTTTATGCATGGTTGACATGTGACTTTCTTGTTCTTCATAACATACAAGCTAACTCAATATCACTTAATGAACACTTTAAAGTGCTCTCATAAATATTGAGTTATCTCTAGTCATCCTTAAGGTCTTTAATCTTGCTCCATAAGTTAGCCAACTCAAACTTCTACAAACTCTACAACTCAAATCTTAATGATTGTAGGTTTGTACATACGAGTGACTTATTACATAACTTGTACTTTCATCCACAAAACTTCATAATTTTCTTTCTTTACTGTTTGTGGAATAAGACAATATTATTCGCATAAACTTAATATTTACTCTGTTGTATCGTGTTTATACTTTATGATTTGACTTTCTACTTAAGTTGTGTACCCGTAAGGATACTGTTTAATTGTGTTAAGTCAGGACCTAGTAACTTTAGTGGAACCTGACTTACACGGTTTAGAAAGTCAAACCTATTAAACACAATAACAGAACATACATGCGAATTAACTATAATAGCTGCAAATTACATACTTGCTCATTCATAAAATAAGTTAATAAGAATCAGCTAATCATTTAACGTATATCATAATCGACATTTGGGCAACAACTATAATATACTATCATTAAGTAAATGCCAATTAGTAAATAAACTATTATAGATTCAGATAATCAATAAGAGTATATCATAGTCGACCTTTGGGCAACGACTACAATACACTAATCTTAATTAAATGCCATAACATTATTTGGAAATCATCAAAGTATACTATAACCGACCTTTGGGCAACGACTATAACACACGAATCTTAATTCAATTCCATAACATCATTGGACGATTAAAGAAAATCTCCAGCTAAATATATAAGTTATCTTTGGATATACAAATATATAGAACCAAAAGATCTTAATTATCCCATCATGTTTACCGGTTATAGAAAGCGATTCACCTTTGGGCAAATCCTAAAATTCTAGTAACCTGTAAATGTCAATTTATCCAATCATGTCTACAGTAATAGGCATTTCATTATTATCATGGATAAATGACACTTATATTATATGCATGAAACAAATAAACATTTTAGATTAGTCACTTTGGTGACAATAATCTACTTAAAATACAAGTTCATGCATATAATTATTGATCTTTACGTAGACATTACTATTATATTATACGCATGAATCAAATAAACATTCTAGGTTAGCCACTTTGGTGACAACAACCTACTTAAATTATATGTTCATGCATATAATAATTGATTTTCTTTAGGCATGACAACACATTCTAGTTCTGTCACTTTGGTGACTAGAAACAAACCATAAAGTCATGATGATAGTAATGTCTCATTCAACCATAACCTTATCATTCTAGTTCTATCACTTTGGTGATTAGAAACTAACCATAAAGTTATGCATATAGGCTTTAAAGTAATATTTCAATAACTAAATATAACCTGATATCATAACGGTTATCATCATAGGATTGAAACATCACTAGAAAACATTAGGTTTGGCTAAAATAAAATTTTAACCCATAGAATAATGGTTTTAATTACACCATAAAAACTGTGATTTTCTTTAGTGAGCAGCGGAAGCATTTAGCAAGGAAACTAAATCAAGTAATCCTTCATGCAATAGCCATTTTCATGCTTAAGTCAAACTTATAAAACCTTACATGATTGAAACATGATCAACACTTAACATCAAATTAGAACCACATAATCTAATATTCCATTCATTCATCACTCATGCATAAATAACATCATCATCATGCTTTACAATTCATAAACGCACGCATAGGAGTTTCAGTTGACTACCATTATCACACTCCAAATTCATCATTTATGTGTGAACTTTAATTTGATCACTTTAGGAACCACCTATGCAGTCAAAAACGAGTTTCTAAGTAGAGACGGAAAAGGGTAGGTAAAGTCGAGTCGTAAAGACGGAACGTAAAAACGTAAGTTTCTACCTAATGCTAAAATTACTTTAGTAATAGAATGTATAAATGTACATATGTATAATTATGCAAAAGAGATACGAAAAAATAGGCAATATACTCATTAATAGCCTATAACACTTTTTTAATAAAAGATACAGCCCCACCAGTAGTTGCCTCAATCGTCACGGTGAGCAATTGTTTTGGAATCGTGAGAAGAATTGACGGGTCAATTGTAGTGTGGGCTCGTATCTCAATTCATATTTTATTATTTTAGAAACTTAAAAGATAGGGAAATATTGATGGAGTATAAGACTCTTGCATATTATTAAATAATTAATGGATATTAAACTTGAATAGAATAAGAATAGGTTTTGAATTAATAAAAGATGAAAAATTACGATCCATGAAAAATACTATCGTGGGTTTGATTGATAAATTTTGTGGGATTGGCATAATTTATTATATTTAATAATTTTTTAGCAAATTAAGGTAAAAATTCTAGAAACGGGTAGAAACTTACGTTTTTACCGTTTCTACTCGTTTTTACGACTCTACTCGCGTTTCTACCCGTTTCTACTCAGAAAACGATTCTGATACGTTTTAACTCGTTTTTTATGGTAAAAACGTGCGTTTTTACGACCTAGAAACGAGTTTTTAACTACATAGGGAACCACAATCCACTTATTATATTTAAAACGTAATAGGCCAAAACATAAATCAAGACTACTACATCCTTATTCTCCATCAGCAATTCATAAATATATCAGTACATGATAAGGTTGATATTATATATGAAACATACCTCAATTGGGATCGTGAAGTTGATTAGGAGAAAGATATCGAAACCATAATTTTTGACGAACAGACTTGAAAACATTCAATTTCGGTCTGAGAAAGCTTCATGATGCTCCACAGGTCTATGATGTGGAGGCGTTTGAGGCGGGGAAGGAGACAACCTCGTCCACCGAGAAGCATAGTGAACCGGAGACAATAATTCCATGATCAGAATTTTGATTAAAACAATACTAATTCCATAGGACAAATCAATTTCATGATCAGAAAATAGGTTTAATCCATCACAACCAAATAATAACATGCAATAATTAAGGAGAGAACCCTAATCTCCACACAATCAGTAATCGAAGATTAATCGAAGAACATGTAAACATTGATTTGGAAAGCATGAATGTCAGGGACATACAAGTTGATTCCCGCCTAAAACACTTTGCTTTCAATTGGTTAAAAATGCCTACTGATTATCAATTATACTCATGTGCAACAGGTTCCATTTAATCAAACAGATAAACTTGATTAGGAAGCAGTAATTAATTTCAGAACTTAACCCAATAAGTTCCACCGACAGCAAAATGCCCAAATCATAACATAGTGATGTTGTAAGTGGATAAACATATGGTGAAGTTCCCTTTAACAATAATAAAGAATTGAAAGAATTTCTTTAACATGATTATTCGAGAGAACGAACAGAACATGATTATCAACTATTTAATAACGAAATCCTAACTTTAACAATTCCACCAATCACCAATTACGAAGCTAGCAAGCTACTCAAATTCCATAAGCAACTAAAGAAACACCAATTGGAATTTGATTCCACAGAGAAGAGAATAGATTAAACTATTCTACCGTACATATCGTCAGTTTGCATCGTGAGTAACCAACAATTTTGAGAACGGTAACGATTAAGGTGGATGAGTGAAAACCCTAAATCGTGGAAAACAATAATCACATCATAAAGGCATGATCAACAACTCAGGCTCTGATACCACATGTAAGTTTTTACAAACCCTAATTGCCAAGATCTTGATCATGCTTTATGAGGGAAAAGATATAAAGAGGAATGACTTACCCGATAATTGATTTCGATTCCTCTGATCTTCTTAGATGTGCTTCTCTGTAGAACGGTTCTACTTCTCTCCCTTGTCCATCCTTCTGTCAGAGACCAGTTGATGGAGAACTGCTCTTAATCTCTGCGTCAATAACTGGCAGGGAGAGAGGACCGTTTATAATATTATACCCTTTAATCTGGTACGTCCATCAAGTAACCAATTGAACGGTCTAGATTAAATCATACCATAAAGATATATATTGATATAATATAATATAATACATAATTCAATATATCTATACTCATTAATATTATCTGGCCACATAATTAGAATATATATTGTAACATTAAATATATATTCTTACAGCAGGTTCTCCCCGTTTTTCTTTTACTGTGCTTTCCTATTATTATTATAATATACATAATTTAATTAAAGTTATATTTAACTAGACTAAGATTAATTTAATAATATAGTTTTTTTTTTTTGCCATGAATAACACTAGGTACATGAATCATATATATATATATTTAATGTGTGAATTTGTCTTTTGATCTAAGTATATGTTGTGAAAATTGTTAGTGCGTTTAGATTTTATTTTGTTTGTGCTTAGAATCGATTAGTAGTTGATTAACGACGAAATTGGAAAAATAAGTGAATTGAGTACCGAAAGGGCGTAATTTATAATTCATGTGTTTTAATTCGTAACAGAACCCCCGAACTCGAATTTCTGATCGTAGACCGATTTTATACCTAGGTGTTTAATTCATTATTCGCTAAGCTAATTTAGGATTCTAGTTAGCCTTTATTAAAAAGTGGCGACTCTTTTGAAAATAACGTTTCCAAAACGTAATCGCCTTAGGTCAGATTTTAGGTCTGACAAGTTCTGCAACCTCAATCTTAGTTACAAGCAGCCGTTTCTTCAATACAACGAGAAAACGATCAACAACACACATCATATTAGGCAAAAACAAAAAAAAAACTGATCTATTAAGAAAGATCTAACATTATCGTGAAAGTCCCAGAAAAACAACGGTAGACGCAATCTGCACCTTGAGATCTGCAACATCAACATCATGGCCACCTTCTACCAAACCCCACTTATCAACCTGCAAATCTTCTTCGAGTCTGATCAACTCAATCGCCTCCTCGATCTGCAATCTACCACGAAAGAGAGCAATGGCGATTACTAAAGAATGTGCAGCTGAAGCCATTGCATCGATTGAAGCTAATTCACAATCACTGCTCTTCTTCAAAAGTCTTTCTACAGATTTCACCAACCCTTCATCTTGCTTGCCACCGAAGAAGCTAGAATACACAACCGGCTTGAACCCAAATTCAGATTACACCCAATCAAGCAATGGATCAATTTTCTTCACTTGTACCTCTATACGAAAATTCCTATAATTAGTTAGCTAACCATACCAACTATATTCTTATAACTATAATTACCAAATCCCTAGCTAAACTTTTTTTTGTGACTTTTCATTAGCTAAAGTAATACTGAGATGCAACTTGCTAGCTTGATCCATTTTCTGTTAATATGGCGCAGACCGCAAAAAATGTATATACGGTGAAAAAAATGGACAAAGCTAGCAAATTGCAGATGTATAAATTTAGACAGCACTATGTCGGAAATTAAAAAAAAAAAAACAGCTAGCAACCATCACACTGACTACAACTTCAGCTGCCGTGTAGAGTATTTAGCCCATGCATGGGAGTTTATAGAATAACTGTTGAAAGCAACTTGATCATTTTTATGTTATTAAGCATGATTACATCAACAAGCTGTTTAAAACCAGTTCATTGTTCCAGTTACCGATGCATTGTAATATGACCAAACTGCCAGATTTATACAAGGAAAAGGAACAATACTAGAAGGCGATGAACCATGTAATTCAAGCATATGAATGAACTATGAAGATTAAACTAAACGGACGTACCATGAACACCAATAGTCAAATCGTTGTCATCGGGAGCTCGGCAGAAGACCAGATCCTGATTGAATTTCCTCATTAGATGCTCAATAATCTTAGGCCGGGTCAATGGAACCCTCTCCAATGCGGTGCAGGCAAGCTTCATCAGAGGCATTGTGAAAGGTCTAATCCCATCTGTTTGCTACAATGCATGAACATTATATGAGATGAATGAAATCAAACATAATAAAGAGCCTAGTTCAATATAGCTGAATTATCAGCTTATGAACAGTATAGTTACACACTCCAACAAAATACTGATTCGGTTCCAACTCACTCTTACATATAATTCAGGCCTTGCAGCCTTTTTTCAATTGAACAACCAATCATAGGAACAATGAAATCATGCATTTCTGTTGAGAAACTTTCAGCCTTTTTTTCATCATTTTACAAGAATTCTACGAAGAATTGCACTGAGCGGTTCTTGACACTTTAAACAAACCCAAATATGTAGAAATTGAACTACCTGGTACTCCCACTCAGCAGCAATCGCCTTGGCAAGAGCCAAAGTGGGGAGCTTGAGCGGTTTCTTCGTCGGCGACTTTAAAGTTCTGTAATCAAGCATCACACTCCAGCCGTTCCCATCTTCTGCTTGCCGCGCGGTAACTTGCTTGTAGAACCGCTTCCCGATAATCGATCCAGTCATGAACGACATAGGCATCGTAACCGAAGAAGATGAAGACGTGGCTTGGAGATTCGGCGACTTAATGTGGATCTTGTCGCTGGAATCATCGCTGAAAGTGAAAGAGGGCGATGGGGGATCTGATTGAGCTTCGGCGGTGGCTGAGCTGAAGCGCAGACTGTAGGGTGACAGTGGCCTAACGATTATGCGGTATTGTATTGATCTGAGCGTTTTCTGTAGAAGAGATGAAGCGGCCATTGCTGCCGAGGAAATAAATGGCCGACTAAGAAGAATTTGCAGAGAGGTTGGAGCGAGAGAGAGAGAGAGACACCGACGAGAGATACACCACGACTCCTAAAAATTTCCAAGCTCATTCATACGGCTATTGAAAAAGATACTGTTCTTTTTTTTTCTTTTTTTGGTAAGGAAGCCGTGAAATATATTAATACCGCAAGAGTTTAGGGTCATAGACATGTAGCAATGTCCTGAGCAAACCATGTCCCAGTAAGATGATTCCTACATGCCTTCTTCCCAATCAGATGCTTCTTCCCAATCAGATGCGTTAAATGTACAAACTTACGTTTACGAAAAATAACAACTAGTTTAGACTTACATAACTCGATAACATCCGAAAGAAGTGCAAACAAAAAGGAAGGGCTAGAATCCGTGTGCTTAATGAATTTGACCAGCATTTGACAATCAGTCCACAAAACACGATTATAAGCTGTCTGAGGAAACAAAAGGAGGCATGTCCGACAAGCCAAGCATTCTGCCAAAAGTGGGTTTATTCCAAGCAGGGACTACACCGAGCAACCCAGAACAACACCTTCTGCACTTAACAAAACAGCAGCACCATACACTTTATTATTACAACTATCAATACTACCATCCACTACCATAGCAGCAATAGACTCGTCCCTATCCAGAAATTCTATGTTTACTGCAGTGGAGGGCGTGGTGGAGCACTGGATGAGGGAACCTGGACTGAGCGTGGTGGGGCGTCTGATGATGATGGAACTGGGATGGCTTGGATGAGCAACATTCAGAGTACAAATATCAGCCATAGTGTTATGATAGGAATACATAATCGAATCTACTGTCGGAGAAGCATTATTTAAAACAATACTATTCCTAGCTAACCAAACTACCCACATAACAACACACTTAATAATCAATACATTAGAAACACCCACACCCCGACAATCAACGTCTAAACCCGATTGGAGCCACTCCTTAGCAATGTTATACGGTAACAAATCCACCCTAACCGAGAGTGGGCTAGCAAACCAAATTTTTCTAGTAAATGGGCAATTCCAGACTAGATGATCACAGGTTTCAAAACAAACATTGCAAAATACACAAAAAAGATTAGTAGTAGATATCCGTATAGCTAAATTAGATTCAAGGGGTAGGCTGTTGTGGCATCCCTTCCAGATGAACATCCTAATTTTTGGCAAAACTTTGAGATCCCAAAGTTTTGACCAAAAATTGGGACTAGCAATCTCAGGGGTTGCAGACGATGTAGGATTATCAATCATGGAGTGATGTGTTCGGATGTAATTATAGCTAGACTTCACTGAAAATACTCCTGTCTTTGTGTGATTCCACATAAGCTTGTCCAAAACTGGAAAGATAGGAAGTTGGATATCCATAATAGCCGAGACAACCACCGGATGAATGATGGCTTGTAACGTATCACACAACCAAGTTCGAGTAGTCGGGTTAATCATTTGGGCCACCATTGTTGGGTTTGGGAGAATGTGTGGGAGACACCAATGTAATAGAGAGGGAAAATTTGGGACCCATGGATCAGTCCAGAAGTTCACCGAAGCTCCCGACCCAATCCTCCATCTACTTCCTTCCACCAAATGTGGTCGAATATTGATCAGTGTTCGCCATATGATGGATTGACTTGAATTAGGAACTGCCTCCCAAAAGGATGTATTATGAAGGTACTTATTCGTTATTGTAGTTATCCAAGGGGATGGGTGGTGTGATATAACCCTCCAAGCAAGCTTAAGAAGCAAAGCTGTATTAAATCCCTAAAAGAATGAAAACCCAAACCCCCCTCACTCTTAGGAATAGCAATCGAACTCCACTTTACCCAATGAATACCTCTTGAATTCTTCAAATTCCTCCACCAGAATGCCCGTATAACTTGATCCATCTTATCCAAGATTCCCAAAGGTAATTGGATTGATGACATAGCATACGTGGCAATGTATGCCGCGCTGCTCTTAATAAGCACCTCCTTACCAGCTGGGGACAATAAGGAACTCATCCAACCCTGAATGCGACCAGTAATCCTATCAAGAGCAGACATCCCCACTACCTTTCTTTGGGACGCCCAATCAATAGGTAAACCAAGATAGAGATCAGAATCACTCATTTCCTGAACACCTAAAGCATTGGTAAACCGAAGCTTGCCATCCGCAGAAATATTACGACTAAAACGGATACTAGACTTAGCATAATTCACGACTTGGCCTGATTCCAAAGCATATATCTCCAATATATTCTTAAGGGTAGAAATATGATCATCTGAAGCTTGAAAGAACAATAGACTATCATCCGCAAAGAAAAGATGGCTAATTGGAGAGCAATATCTTCCTGGTTTGATTCCCCGAAGTCCAAGATTGGACTTCGCTCACGAAATTTTTGATGATAAAGCTTCAGCACATAGAAGAAATAGAAATGGAGAAAGTGGATCTCCTTGACGTAATCCTCTAGATGGCTTAAACTCCGTTGTTGGGGTACCATTGATAAGAACAGAGAAGATAGGAGACCTAATACATTGCATTATCCAACCCCTGAATGAGGACGGGAATTGAAGAGCTTGCATTATGGCATCAAGAAAAGGCCATTCCACTCTGTCATAGGCCTTACTCATGTCTAGTTTCAGAGCAACTAATCCAATTTTCCCAGTTCGTCGTTGTTTCATAACATGCGTGATCTCTTGAGCTAGGAGGGTATTATCAGAAATCAACCGTTGGGGGACAAACGCACTTTGAAAAGGAGAGATAATTCGCTGAAGAACTGTACGTTGACGATTTGCAAGAATCTTTGCAATAATTTTGTACTATGTGTTGCAAAAGCTAATCGGTCTCCTATCCAACATAGAGCAAGGATGGGGCTTCTTTGGAATAAGGACAATGAATGTCTTGTTTGTATCAGGTAAAAGAAACCCTCTAATAAAGAAGTGACGAACAGCATTTAGAACATCTCGAGAAACTGTTGAACAAGTGGCCTGAAAAAAATTTGGTGTGAAACCATCAGGGCCGGGTGCCTTATCCGGATGCATATCAAGGAAAGCAGTAAGAATTTCAAAATCCGAGACTGGCGAATCAAGATGAACCATGTCTTGTTGGGCAAGGCGACCCATAAGAAGATTGGGCAGTGTGTATTCCTGAGGAGGTTGTGAAGCCGTAAAGAGTGTTGAGAAATACCCTACCACATGCTGTCTAATACTGGTTGGGTCTGTTAGCCACGCCCCGGTGGAGTCCTGAACCCAATCAAGTCGATTCCTCAATCGACGAGATAAATTTTGTGCGTGGAAACATTTGGTATTACGATCTCCATGTTGAAGCCATAATTGCCTCGACTTCTGGCGCCAATGAATCTCATGTGCTTCATAAAGTCCAGTTAGGGTTTGTGAAACCATATTTTGAGCTTCTTCTGTGTCGGAATTCGTTTGCAGCTCCTCTAATTTCTTTAGAGAATTCCGGATTTGAGTTTCCGAAGTGGTCATGAGACCATCGTATAATTTGATATCTCAGTCGGCGAAGTTTGAGGAACAGAACTTGTTGGGGATCTCCTTCTTGGCCTTGATTCCAAGAATGTTGAGCCATTAGATCGAAAGTAGGATGGTGAAGCCACATATGTTTGAATCGAAATAATGGGGGATGTTGCGCGGACGGAAATGGATGGAAGATTAAAGGACAGTGATCCGAGGCTATGATTGGTAGATGTAAAAGGTCCACCTCTACGTCTATTAGTCCATGTGAAAGGAGGTCCCCTAAAGCCCATGTCCATTAACTCTAAATCGTCCGTCCAAGTATGGACCTGTAAGAGTCTGCTTGCCGACACAGGATTACCCCCTTCTTTTTCTGAACTTGACCAAACGTCATTGAAATCACCTATAAGAGCCCATGAATCTGACAATTCATTACTAAGTCCGTTCAATTGAGACTAGAAGGCTGGTCGATCCAAGAAACGGAAAGGGGCATGAACAAAGGAAAAAAACCACGATGGAGAGCTTGGGGTCAACTTGATCAGACAGTGTATGATATTACTTGACTGAAAAACAACTGAAAGGGAGAAAATATTCTTCCAAGCTAGTAATAGACCTCCCCGGGAATTTATTGGCTGCTGAATTGACAGATTTGGGAACCCCAAACGAGTGAGCGTTGAGACCAATCGATTTGTATTTGATTTAATCTCTGATAGGAAGATGATATTTGGATTCCAGACACCCACAAGAAAGTTGAGGTGCCTCATTGTCAGGGCTCTTCCCGCACCCTGACAATTCCACACTAGGGAACTCATAATATTCGCGGAAACTGTCCTCCAGACAGATCCGTTATTTGTGAAAAGGTACTTGTCGTAGAGAATATGTCTGAACTATAACCTGAAACCTAGCATCCAAGTCAATGTGTGGTATATCAAAACTAAGGTTGTCTCTCAAATGATGATCATCCATTTCAGTGTAATCCTTAGCCCTAAATATATAATATCCAGAATCTTCAAAACAGCTACAAAAATAATCATAATCAGGTACTTGAGAAATAGGTGGCATAGATGTAGAGGTATGCGCAGTGCCCAAACGGTGGATCCTACTCTGACGTGGTTGAGAGTATAGGGGTCGTGGAGAGTGATATGAGGGCTCTCTAATCATAAGGGAAGAGCGGCGACGCTTCCTGCTTGGTACCTCCTCCCCATCCTCCATTAGCTCTTTCCCTGGACGGTGCTCCCTAGCTTGGATGATGTTTGCAGCAGGCGGGGAAGGAAGAATTGGGTCTGGTAGGACCTGACTCGGACCCTCCTGTTGAGTGAGCATATGAAGGTGCTCCATTAAAACCAGTTGCTCCGCTAACAAGTGATCCTCAATGAAAGCCTCATTGATTTCAACCCCCAATGACGAGGCCAGGCGGGCCAATTCAGCTGGTGATTGATGAAACAATGGTGAATCAACCAAGGCAGTTGAGGGAGTAGCCATGGTTGTATCCACCACCACCTCAGTTTTCACAGGCTCGATCACCATAGGGGAAGGCTGTGACTGAGAAGGAGCTTCCTCAACTTCCACCACTCTGCACTCATCCTCCAATTGTCCCTGCGTTTCCCGTGAAATCTGATCTGGCGAAGGTTGCACTGGATGAACAGATGGAGCCGAGTCTAGGGCTGGAAGTGACGATTGGGTCATAGCTCCTTGAGTACCCATGGTTTGTGGCATCCACGTTGGAACATAAACAGGAATATACACCGGGATTGGCTGCGCACCTGCAAAAGGAATTCTTATCAAAGAATCAGCTCCATGAAAATTGGACGTCTCCCCTTATTGAGGAATGGGGAAACCCAGATGACTTGTGTGAGGCAAACCAAACCATGGATTCATCGGAATAGTTGGAAATCCTGGCGGAACCAAGCTTGCATGTGCATGTTCCAGATGAGCTGCATTTGATGGCCCAGCTTGAAGGGTGCTAGGCCTGACAGGAGTCTGCACAGGACGTGGGAAGTGGCCATTATTAGGTTCTGCATGTCCATTCTCTGGTTGGCGACGACGAACACCGCGTGGGCCTCCAAGGGCTGGAACATTCAACCTCGGATTATCACTGTAGGGAATCCAGTAATTAAATGGCCCAACACCACGATTGGACCGGCCTAATTCTCGGAGTCTGAGCAGCTTCTTGTAGGTGAGAGTTGAGTGCCATCAGCACTTGATTCACTGGTTGGTGACACTCCGATAAAGTATGCCCAAGTCGTCCACATCTACGGCATGGTAGGACTGCGCGATAGCAGATCAAGATTTCGTGGTGACCCTCTCCCTCCAATAAACTCACAGATGGAAGTGTAGGCCTTTCCAAATTCAAGAAAACCCTAACCCTAGCATAGGCAATTTCAAGAGCCCGAGCGTCATCAAAGTCCATCCGATCAATTGGACCTACACGTTCAGCAATCATCCTGACATTAGCAATGTTCATCATATGTGGTGGAATACCCCTCAATTCGATCCAAATGGGAACCCTGGTGAAATCAAAGTGAATTTGATGCGTCTGCTGATCCGCTCTGGTAAGAACAAACATAAGTCCCTCAATCTGAAAAGGGCCATTTTGAAGGACCTCCAGCGCCTGGCGTTCGTCAGGAAATTCGAAGACCCAAAGGCCATCAGCTCGTCGGTGCCCTTCAACTTGTTGGGGGAGATGCCATTGTGATTCTGTGAAACGGCGAACTTGATCCACTCTATCTTCACCTCTGGCCAAAAGCTCGACCAAATAAAATTCGATCCCAGTGAACCATAGTATCTGGAGAATCCAAGGATTTCACATCCCTAACAGAAGTATAAATTCGGTGTAGAAGAGGAGAGTCAGGGCCAAAGTGGTGTTTGCAGAAAAAATCTTCAGAGCAATCCGGTGGGCGTTTTATATCTCCCTCCATAAGTGTGCTGATTGGATTTGGCTGGTGGAATTGGAAGGGACTCGTCTTGGCCGTCATGCAGACCATCGGAATTCGCCAAACCTGGAAAGGCAGTAGTGGAACCAGAAAAAATGAATAATCAACGGGGAATACGAAGTGTCAGATGAGAAAGTGGAAGTGAAAAACGTGTCTGAGAAGAAAGATGGTGGGTCGTGGGAAAACTGAAGAGGCGGAGGATGGTAGGTAGACTAGGTTTTCAGTGGGAGATAGGGATTTCCGCAGAGACAGAAGACTGAGGAGCCAACTTTTTTTTAGGTAATATTTGTTAGTTAGTGGATACTGTTCTAATAACATCAAAATATTATAATACTCATTATTGAGAATTTCTCTACTGGGTAGTATAGTGTGAATTCACTCTTTGAATTTCATTAATTAAATTCATCAAATCTCATATGGTTAAACAAATTAATCTATCTCATTAGGATTATATACAACCACCAGTGCATTGATTAGTAGCTTAAATCCTCTAACCCAGAAGCTGCTAGATTGTCAATAAGTTCCAGAAATTGATCTCGGGTCACCAAACTTTTCAAATTTAAAGTGAAGTTCTTCAAACTTAATTTTGTTGATGCATGATATAATTGGTGAAGTTGTGATTCTTGATGAAATTACGACTTGAACGGTAATGTGAACGATGATAGTGCAAACTTAAAGTTTTACGACTTGGACGGTAACGTGAACAATAGCTTGAATGGTAGTGCAAATTTCAAGTTTCATATTTCTTTCGGTTATTGCATGTGTTTGATGTGTGTGGCGTGGGAATGGAACCAGAAACTTTCAGTTACATTCAACAGTTTTTTTTAGTCAAGAATGTAACATTCTGCTGCTTCCAAATTCACTCATCTGATTTTTGGTACGTATTCCCAAGTCATATTACATCAACTATTGACACTGCAACGTATTTAAGTCTCACTGGCCTAATCAATTGTATCTAAAAATTTGCAAGCTCATACCTATTGAAAAAGATAAATATTCTAATAACATCAAAATATTATAATTGAGAATTTCTTTCACTTTGTCACTGTTCTGAATTTCATTAATTCAATTGATCAAATTGTAAGAATATATATTTAATATTACAATATATATTCTAATTATGTGGCCAGATAATATTAAGGAATATAAATATATTGAATAATATAATATATTATGTGTTATATTATATTATATCAATATATATCTTTATGGTATGATTTAATCTAGACCGTTCAATTGGTTACTTGATGGACGTACCAGATTAAATGGTTAATATTATAAACGGTCCTCTCTCTCTGCCAGTTATTGACACAGAGAGAAAGAGCAGTTCTCCATCAACTGGTCTCTGACAGAAGGATGGACAAGGGAGAGAAGTAAAACCGTTCTTCAAGCAAATCATCACTCCGGTAAGATCTACGGAATCGAAATCAATTACCGGGTAAGTCATTCATATCTATATCTTTTCCCTCATAAAGCATGATCAAGATCCTGGCAATTAGGGTTTGTAAAATTTACATGTGGTATCAGAGCCTGAGTTGTTGATCATGATTTATGTTGGAATTACCGTGTTTAAGTAATTGATAACTGCGGCGATATATTTAATTAGTAAGGAACCGACCGTCGTAAATTTGTTCCTGGCCTGGGCTTTGAATTCGATCGCCGTTTTAGTATCAATTTCCTAAACGAATTGGTGATGCCGACTTCCACGGTTTAGGTTGATTTTGTCGCATACGTATGGATTTTGAATTGTTTAATAATTGTAGATTGAATTGTGTTGATTGGTGGTTAGCTTTCTCATGGATATCAGATTATATTCCACTAGCAACTTGATGCCATTCTCACGCATGCTAATTGCCACCTGTATCATGATTTGTTTTAATTCCTTCGCTGTGTTATGATATGAGGATAATTGAATACATGCAATTCCTTCGTTATAGATTACGAATTGCTTAACTGTATATATATATATATATATATATATAATGATATGATGATTGCATACTGATGACATGATTGTTAGCGAATGGAATTGTTATTCATGAAATTTGGTTAGCAATTGAAGAAATTTGATTTATCACCTAATGAAATTGATTTATTGATTTGGAATTGTTTAATCAAATTTCTGATAATGGAATCATTGTCTTCATTTCATTATGCTTCTCGATGAAATCAAATCGGTGACATGAGGCATTGAGGAGAGCGAGGAGTTGTATCTCGATTTGTCGCCCGAGTGGTTCGATCCGGGAGCAGAGACAGATTGCTACGGTTATGAATCCACCATGTAATATGTGATAAATCCTCTACATTATGACTGACTTTACAAGGACATTACGTGGATGAAAATGATCACGTATCTGCGAATCCGCTAAGTGGAGGGCTTTCAGAATTTCACGTATGTATACTCTCCCTCTTTTATACAACTCATGATGATAGTATGCTAGATCAGTTTAAGAACAACACGTACTAGCATGTATAGTATCTTGATAGTGTTTCCTAAAGTGATCAAATTAGAGTTTACCTATTTCATTCATTACGTGCCTTAAGGGTGATTAGAATCGCATGCTTATAATAATATGGATATACACCTAAATGATGAATTTGGAGTGTGATAATGGTAGTCAATTGAGACTCTTATGCATGTGTTTATGGATTCTAAATCATGATAATGTTATTATTTATGCATGAGTGATGAATGAATGACATATTGGATCATGTGATTCTAATTAGAAATTAAGGGTTGATTATGTTTCAATAATGAAGGATTTAGCAAGTTTGAATTAAGCATGAAAATGGTTATTGCATGAAAGATTACTTGCTTTAGTTTCCTTGTTAATTGCTTCCGCTACTCATTAAAGAAAATTATAGTTTTATGGTGTAAAACCATTAACTTTAAGGGTTAACAATATTTTATTTTAGACAAACCTAATGTTTTCTAGTGATGTTTCAATACTATGATGATAACCATTATGATATCATGTTATATTTATTTTTTGAAATATTACTTTAAAGCCTATATGCATGACTTTGTAGTTAGTTTCTAATCACCAAAGTGATTGAACTAGAATGATAACGTTATGCATGAATGAGGCATTTACGGTCATCATGACTTTATAGTTAGTTTCTAATCACCTAAGTGATTGAACTAGAATGATAAGGTTATGGTTTAATGGGACATTACTATCAACATGACTTTATGGTTAGTTTCTAGTCACCAAAGTGACAGAACTAAAGTGTGTTGTCATGCATAAAGAAAATCATTTATTATATGCATGAACATATAATTTAAGTAGGTTATTGTCACCAAAGTGGCTAATCTAGAATGTTTATTTGCTTCATGCGTATAATACAATAGTAATGTCTAAAGAAAGATCAATAACTATATGCATGAACTTATATTTTAAGTAGATTATTGTCACCAAAGTGGCTAATTTAGAATGTTTACTTGTTTCATGCATATAATACAATTGTCATTTATCCATGATAATAATGAAATGCCTATTACTGTATACATGATTGGATAAATTGACGTTTGCTTGTTACTAGAATTTTAGGATTTGCCCAAAGGTGAATCGCTTTCTATAACCGGTAAACATGATGGGATAATTAAGATATTTTGGTTCTATATATTTGTATATCCAAAGATAACTTATATATTTAACTGGAGATTTTATTTAATTGTCCAATGATGTTATGGAATTGAATTAAGATTCGTGTGTTATAGCCGTTGCCCAAAGGTCGGTTATAATATACATTGATAATTTCCAAATAATGTTATGGCATTTAATTAAGATTAGTGTATTATAGTCGTTGCCCAAAGGTCGATTATAATATACTCTTATTGATTATCTGAATCTATTATAGCTTATTTCCAAATTAGCATTTACTTAATGATAGTATGTTATAGTTGTTGCTCAAAGGTCGATTATGATATACTCTGAATGATTAGCTGATTCTATATTAGTTTATTTTATGAATTGGCAAGTATGTAATTTGCAGCTATTATAGTTAATTCGCATGTATGTTCTGTTATTGTGTCTAATAGGTTTGACTTTCTAAACCGTGTAAGTCAGGTTCCACTAAAGTTACTAGATCCTGACTTAACACAATTAAATAGTATCCTTACGGGTACACAACTTAAGTAGAAAGTCAAATCATAAAGTATAAACACGATATAACAGAGTAAATCTTAAGTTAATGCGAATAATTTTGGTTTATTCCACAAACAATAAATAAAGAAAATTATGAAGTTTTGTGGATGAAAGAACGAATTATGTAATAAGTCACTCGTATGTACAAACTTACAACCATTAAGTTTTGAGTTGTATAGTTTGTAGAAGTTTGAGTTGGCTAATTTATGGAGCAAGATTAAAGACCTTAAGGATGACTAGACACAACTCAATATTTATGAGAGCACTACAAAGTGTTCATTATGTGATATTGAGTTAGCTCGTATGTTTATGAAGAATAAGGAAGTCACATGTCAACCATGCATAAAGGAGTACTGCTAAAAGGTTAGTGCAATTGTTTTTCATACATGAATAAAATGTAATATTTTGTATATCTTGCTTATTGCATGATTATTATGCGGAAAATTAATAAGTGTCAAGAATAGGGGGATAATTTATATATCTTCTTGAACTTATGAATTTATGTTTATTTTTCCGTATTAAGAGTTAATGAAGAAAATTAGTTAGTCACGCTTATTAATGTTATTCATGTATGACTATATCCATTTGCTGAGTGTTTTTTTTCTTGATGGAAAGTAAGCAATTAGATAGAAACGTGAAAACTTATAATGTCTTTATGTGTGGTGACTTTAATGAGAAATGTATAAAAGTATGATATGACTTTTAGTTCATTAATAAGCCTTCTTAAGAGAGCATGTCATACATTTATGAAAATAGTATTGCGGGAAATATAATCGGACTTTGAAAGTTACAGTTAAGAGTTAGACAAGTAAATCTTCTTTACCCATTAATGACATTAAGTTGTGGATGTATGAGTTAAGTTTGAGATCCCATAAAGGCAGTTCCAACCTCTTAATGATCCGTGCGTTGGAAGGGAGCTTGGTTAAGACACCATTATGTTTGAGGTTGTCTAATAAAAGTAAAGTAAATGTTTATGATCCACATTAAAGAATGGATTCTTGAATGAAATGTTTACTCTAGAGTAACATTAAAAGATCCAAAGGGTATAAATACTTACTTTCTTAACTGAAGTCCGAAAATTGTAGAAACCAGTTATGTTAATCTTAAGAATAATGAAATTAGTGGGAGTGTCTGAATAATAAGATGTGGATATTATAGTAAATGATAGACATTGTCTATCTGTATGAATACATTATTCACATGGATTAGAATATAGTTCCATCAGTTGAATGGAAATTTCAACATAAGGGATAATGTTCGAAAGACATGATACTCCATAAAGAAAGAAAAATATAATCATCTGATAAAGTTAAATCATTTAGAATAACATTACGAAAATTTGTTATTCTGGAAGTTGGTTTACTTGTAGGATTCAGATATTAGTAAATACTTTTTCGGTTTCATTCCCACAATATATTATGTATGAAGTTTATGTGAAAATGAGCACAGCGAAATATAGCGGAGCACGGCGGAGATTCGCCGGAAAGACGGAGAGACGCAACAAGTATCACAGAGAGAAAAGAGAGTGTGTTTTTGGGGATCACACGAGTCTGTTTATTAATTTTCTCATCACCCCAAATATATAATAAACCCTAGCAAACTAATGCAAGATTGCACCGCAATCTTTTAAATGTGCACAAGTTTGATCCTGAAACAACACACAAAGTAACGGATTGATACAACGACCAACCATGGGCCAAAGCGGGCCAAAGCCCAACAATATAAAGTCCAGAACAGCTTGAATCATCTTCTAGGCTGAACTGATTAGCAAAATAGTGGGCCAATCAGATGATGGACTTCATGGGCTTCAACACTCCCCCTCAATCTGAACTTTGTGCAAAAATATCTACCAAGTTGAGTTTCACGAGCAAACGCCGATGCTGAGCCTTAGAAAGCGCCTTGGTAAACAAATCTGCAGGTTGACTTGAAGTATTCAAATGCCTCAATTGAAGAAAACCTGCAGAAACCTGATCACGTACAAAATGACAGTCAACTTCCACATGTTTGGTACGTTCATGAAAAACGGGATTGTTACCTATCTGAATTGCCGCTTTATTATCACAGTACAAAGTAATTGGTTTTAAAAATGCAAATCCTAACTCTGAAATAATCTCATTCAGCCAAATCAATTCAGAAACTGTTTCTCGCATACTACGATATTCAGCTTCCGCAGAGGAACAGGACACTGTGGGCTGTTTCTTAACCTTCCAAGATACTAAGGAATCTCCAAGAAAAACACAATATCCTGTAACAGATCTTCTAGACTCAACACAACGAGCATAATCTGAGTCACAAAAACCCGTTACAGTATTTTGTTTATTTGAAGACAAAAGAATACCCAAACCAGGCTGTTGTTTCAAATACCTCAATATTCTTAAAACTGCATCATAATGGGATTTTTTAGGATTTTGCATATATTGACTTAAGTACTGAACAGAATAGGCAATATCAGGACGAGTAATTCCCAAATACAAGAGCTTACCAATCAGCCGTCTATAAGTAGTTTGATCAGAAATTTTTTCATCATCTTTATTCAAATCAAGGGCTTCATCATATCCAACAGATGTAAATTTTGCATTTTGCTCCATAGGAGTACTACAAGGTTTACATCCTAACAAACCAACTTCAGAAAGCATTTCAAGAACATATTTTCGTTGACAGAGCACAAGGCCTTTATCAGACCTTGCCACTTCAATGCCAAGAAAATATTTTAAAGTTCCTAAATCCTTCATCTTAAAACTGGTTTGTAAAACCCTTTTTAAATCAGAAATCAAAGCATCACTATTCCCAGTAATAGGTAAATCATCCACATAAACCAGGAGAATAACAATTTGATCACCTTTTCTTTTTATAAAAAGAGAATAATCAAGATGACTTTGAGTATAACCACTACCAAGCAGAGCTTCAGTAAGTTTGATGTTCCACTGTCTTGAAGCCTGTTTCAATCCATAGAGGGATTTGTGTAATCTGCACACAAGATTAGATTTAACAGTATACAACTCCCCCTGATTACCAAATCCAGGAGGTAAATCCATATAAACTTCTTCAAATAAATCACCTTGCAAAAAAGCATTATAAACGTCCATTTGATATAAAGGCCAAGCATTCATGGAAGCAAGAGATAAAATAACCCTAACTGTTACAATTTTGGCAACAGGGGAAAAAGTTTCAGCATAATCAATTCCTTCCTTTTGTTTAAAACCTTTTGCAACAAGACGTGCTTTATAACGCTCAAGAGTGCCATCAGAATTGTATTTAACACGAAAAACCCAACGACATCCTATAGAAGTTCTACCTTGAGGCAAAGGAACTAATGACCAGGTTTTATTGTCTTCCAAAGCAGAAATTTCTTCTTTCATTGCCTTAACCCAATTAATGTTTTTACAAGCATCAGAAAAAGAATTGGGTTCAGGTATTTTATCAATTATGCTAAGAAAAGATTTGTGGTCATTAGAAATATTATCACAACTCAAGTGAACAGAAATAGGATATTTGGTTGAACAAGTCATAGACATATCATAATCCCGAGACCAAACAGGAGGTCTGGTTTGTCTAACAGGTCTAGAGGTGGATTCAATATCAACAGGAACAATATTATTCAAATCAGTTGCATTCTCAGACAAACCATTATTATCATCATTACCTTCAGATATATCCTCAGGATTACCTTGATGAATATTAGGATCAGCAACTGAATTAGGAGTAATCTGCGTATCAAATGCATTATCAATTGAATCACCTGAAGAAGGAATAGGCGAAACATTAGGCACAAAAGAAGGAGGAACATCAGAACCAACTTTGAAAGGAAAGGAGGATTCCAAAAACTTAACATCTCTTGAAACAAGGAAAGTCCTGGTAGATAAATTGAACAACTTATATCCCTTTTGAACAACAGAGTATCCCATCATAACACAAGCAACTGATCTGGGGGCAAATTTATCACTTAATGGTAAAACTTTAGCATAGCAAAGGCAACCGAATACACGTAAATGATCAATAGAGGGAACTTTATTATAGAGCTTTTCATAAGGTGAAAGTCCTTTTAAAATTTCAGTAGGCATCAAGTTAATCAAATAACAAGCTGTAAGGATACACTCACCCCAAAATCTGTCAGGAGTATGACTTTGCAATTTAAGAGCTCTAGCAACCTCTAATAAATGACGGTGTTTTCGTTCAACAACTCCATTTTGTTGTGGAGTATAAGCACAGGAAGTCTCATGAATAATACCCATGTTTAAAAAGAATGAGGAACAATATTCATTGATAAATTCACCGCCATTATCAGATCGAACACGTTTAATCCGTTTGGAAAACTGAGTTTCAACCATTGAGTAAAAATGTTTTAAAATAACAATGACATCAGATTTTAAAGTCAGCAAATAAACCCAGGTAACTCTAGTAAAGTCATCCACAATAGTAAGAAAATACTTTTTATTATCATGAGTGGCCTTGTGATATGGTCCCCAAACATCAACATGAATGAGGTCAAAAGGACCAGTAGTAACAGAACTACTATTGGGAAAAGGTAACCTAGCTTGTTTTGCCATAGGACACACAGTACATTCAGAAAGACCTTTATTTTGTAAACTAAAAGAACTAAGGAATTGAAACTTGTTTAGGATATGAAAAGGAACATGGCCCAGTCTTTGATGCCACAGAATGGTTTGAGGATTAAAAGCAACAGACTGAAATGCTACAGGGGCTGGATAATGTGATTTGAGAAAATAGAGCCCTGCAGCTTCATGTCCATTCCCCAACACCATTCCATTGCAGTGATCCTGCAACATAACTGAATTAGTATGGAAAGTAACTGAATAAGACAAATCCTTAGTCAACTTAGAAATAGAGATCAAATTGTACTTAAAGTCAGGCAAAAACAAGACATCAGTTAAAACATTATTCTTGTCAAGGGTAATATTACCAATGCCAGCAATTGCAGATTTGAAACCATTAGGCAACTGAACATTAGAACTTAAAGGTCTAAAATTATGCATCCAATTTGACCTAAAACTCATATGATGTGTAGCACCTGTATCAAGGATCCAATCAGTAGAGTAATTAGGCACTAAAGTGGCAGGTATACCTGATGCAGAGGATGCAGCATTCACCCGAGGTTCAGCCTCAGATGCATTGTGCTGAGAACGCACGACACTACGAGCTAAATGCTCGAGTTGTTCAGTTGTGATCATCATAGGCTGGTTTTTTGGAAGGTCAAGAGGGGTGGAAATGGAACCGCCAACCTCAGAACCTGAAATATCAGAGTGACCATCAATGACTGCATTGGCTTGAGGAGTTCTGATCTGATTAGGACGGAGTTTCCATCCTGGAGGGTAACCATTCTTCTTAAAACAGTGGTCAGAATCATGCCCCTTAGCCTTACAGTAATCGCAAACCAGATTCAAATTCCTCTTCTGTCCCCTTGATTTATTTGAAGAGTTGGTGGACAGAGAGGGAAGTTTTCCATCAGCAAAATTGGCAACAGAATTAGAGGAGAGGCTACGTTGATTTTCTTCTTGGATCAAAACAGAATATGCCTGGGAAACAGAAGGAAGGGCCTCTCTCATGACCAAATTGGTTTTGACATTGGAGTAGGAATCATTGAGGCCATTCAAAAATTGGAAAAGCTTCAGATTGTTTGCATGAGAAATATGCTTTTGAAATTCGGGACAACCACAGTTGGGCAAATTACAGATAGCATCAAACTCTTCCCACATGGTTCTTAGCCTGGCAAAGTAAGTGGATATGGAATCCACACCTTGTTGAGCTAAACAAATGTCCCTGTGAAGTTGAAAAATTCTAGAACCATTGACTTTGTGAAGCCTTTCTTTTAAATCGTTCCAAACAGAGAAGGCACTCTCAGTGTAAATATTCCCAGACATAAGCTCACGAGAGACAGAATTCATAATCCAAGCTAAAACCAAAGCATTGCATCGATCCCATAGAGGATGAAGACTAGGTTCAAAATTCTCCTTCTTATAGGCACCAGTCACAAATCCAAGTTTATTTTTCGAAATCAAACAGATTCTCATAGCTTTGCTCCAAAATCCGTAGTCCTCAGAACAAGTGAGTTTTTCAGTGACCAGAGATAAACCAGCAGAGTCAGAAGGATGAAGGTAAAGAGGGTGATTGTGATCAATTTTTGGCATCGCTTCGACAACCACATCAGTTGGAGCATCGCCTGAGTTGAGGCCAGAATTCTCTCCAAGATTCTTTTCCGATTCTTCCGCCATTTAGCGAGAAAATAAGCAGATCAAAGAAGATCTACAAGAATCGGAGGTAAAGAACAACTTTAGAGAGAAGGAAGTCTCAAATAGAAATCACAATCACAAATATGTTTTTTCAGCTGAGTAAAAAGGCATCACAGGACTACAGTGCAGAAATAAGATGATAGACGGAGCAGAATCAGATTCATAAAAAAAGAAATTGTGCAATACAAGTTTTCGTCACGGATCTACTGAGCAATAATAAAAACTTGCAAGATCTCCAAGTTTTAGAACGCAATCATCACATGCAAGAAGATTTTACTTGCAAAAAGACTCACATAGCAAAGAACAAGTGTAGATCTAAACTCTGTTACAGCCAAAAGTTGAGGAATGATCATCTATCGTCACAGATCTACAACGATACTTAAAAATCGCGAGATCTACGAACAGATAAAGATAATCATCACATGCAAAGAAGATTTGCTTCAGAAAAAAAAAACAGAATGAAAGGTTTCCGAAAGGTCAAGTGTAGATCTGTACTTATTTAAGCAGAGAAATCAAATATTGATCACTTTTATCATAGATCTTCAGCGATAACCATGAAATCGCGAGATCTACAAGCCAGTGAGAATGAACATCACATGCAAAAAAGGATTTATCAAAAAAAATGCAGAGAAAGAAGATTCCGAAGAAATCAAGTGTAGATCTGTACTTATTCCAGCAAGAAACTCAAGAAGAAGAAAGTTCGTGAGTTAAAAAAACAAACAGAAGCGATGAAAGTTATCGTCACGGATCTTCAGCAACAAATCAAACGTTGCGAGATCTACAAACGTACAAACACAAACATCGTTCGTTGAAACCAAAGAAGGGAGATGATAAAAGATTTTACCACAGATGAAGTAAGGTAACAGAATCGTCGAAGTGGTATGAGCTTCGAGGCTCTGATACCATGTAAAAATGAGCACAGCGAAATATAGCGGAGCACGGCGGAGATTCGCCGGAAAGACGGAGAGACGCAACAAGTATCACAGAGAGAAAAGAGAGAGTGTTTTTGGGGATCACACGAGTCTGTTTATTAATTTTCTCATCACCCCAAATATATAATAAACCCTAGCAAACTAATGCAAGATTGCACCGCAATCTTTTAAATGTGCACAAGTTTGATCCTGAAACAACACACAAAGTAACGGATTGATACAACGACCAACCATGGGCCAAAGCCCAACATAATAAAGTCCAGAACAACTTGAATCATCTTCTAGGCTGCACTGATTAGCAAAATAGTGGGACAATCAGATGATGGACTTCATGGGCTTCAACAGTTTATATTTCTCAATTAATGGATGGTCATTTTAAAAATAAATTTATAGGATAAAATAAATGTTCCCACGAATGGCTTAGTAAGTGACTTGACAACCGTATGAACTGTAAGATTAGTAGGAGTATGTAAATATTTTACCTGTATAATTGACTATTTCTTGCTCACGTTTAAATGATTATGCATTACGTTTCCCTCTGAAGTTAAGATGAAAGTTAATGTGAGAGACAATTTACGTGACAAAGATTAAATTAAAATTTTAATCTAGTCACGGTTACATTTGGATTGTCTCAGAAAGCTCACATTGAATTGACCTTATAGAGGGAGTAATTCTCGAATTCTGCAATAAAGTCCTAATGCACCTACAAGAACATGTGAATGCATTTATGTTCGTGTAGATTCAGAATTAAGGGATATCGTGACAGTTGAAAGTCCACTTTCAATTATTTTTTCCTTTTATGTGTTGGAGCAATATTATAGAAAAGTGGTAATTATCTGTCGTTATCAATAATGTAAAGTAAGGTTTTTTGGCATGTTTTATCATGCATTAAGGACTGTGGGACTTATTTCAGGGCTTGAGGTTGTCGACACCATTACCAAGTCGCTGGAAAATTTATCGTAATAACGTCACAGTTATTTCTTCGTCAAAACGACAAGAATTAAAAGGTGCAAACTTATGGAATGAAAGTTTATTGTCGTTAAGAAGAAAGTTCAGAAACAAGAGTGTCTGTCAGCATAATGGCCGAGCTGACAATGATGTATTTAAATGAATGTTTACGACTAATGACATTAAAGAAGCATGTAAATAATGGATCTTAGTTGTAAAGCTGATGATGATGATGTTTGACACTCTGAGCTCAATGATATGTTTCTGACTCCAATGTTTTCCTGTTAATTATGATTGTGTACACATAAAGTTTATGATAACGGGAAAACCTTATGCAAAGCCTTACTCGGACCCTAATGTGTTTATATATATTACTTACAGGCTTACGTTTGATAAGATGTAACTGTCGTGGTATATGGAAGGGAGTATGCTGCTTAAATAAGTGTATGACCGCCATAACCCGCATTTACAGATTATTGAATGTAAGTGATTATGATGAACGGAAAGATTAGATTTTACGCGCGCCTTATGTTATTCCATAAAGATGTAAGACTTATGTGATTATCTGGCCAAGTGGGAGAATGTAAGAATATATATTTAATGTTACAATATATATTCTAATTATGTGGCCAGATAATATTAAGGAATATAAATATATTGAATAATATAATATATTATGTGTTATATTATATTATATCAATATATATCTTTATGGTATGATTTAATCTAGACCGTTCAATTGGTTACTTGATGGACGTACCAGATTAAATGGTTAATATTATAAACGGTCATCTCTCTCTGCCAGTTATTGACACAGAGAGAAAGAGCAGTTCTCCATCAACTGGTCTCTGACAGAAGGATGGACAAGGGAGATAAGTAGAACCGTTCTTCAAGCAAATCATCACTCCGGTAAGATCTACGGAATCGAAATCAATTACCGGGTAAGTCATTCATATCTATATCTTTTCCCTCATAAAGCATGATCAAGATCCTGGCAATTAGGGTTTGTAAAATTTACACAAATCTCTCATATGGTTAAACAAACTAATATATCTCATTAGGTAGGATTATATACAACCACCCGTGCATTGATCAGTAGCTTAAATCCTCAGGCTGCTAGATGTGGCCCTTTCAAGTTCCAACTTGATTTAAACTCATGCTACCAGAAATTGATCACGGGCCATCAAACTTCAACTTTTTTAAGCATATCAACAGATAAGCGAGACTCTGATACCACTTGTTGGGGTGGCCAACAGGGTTAGTACCCACAGATTGTACATTTAACCAAAGATAATCTCAGTTTGAAATTGCATAAAATAATATTGATGCCAAATAAACGTAAAAAAGAGGACACCAAATATAATGTGAAAAATATACCAATAAAAAGAGTAAAAAACACAGGGGTCGAGATCAACAAGGATTTCAGTAAACTAAAGTAACATCAATTCGGTCTTAGCAGGAGACCAACTTCAATTGGATTACAAATACTCTCGTCACTACTATCTCTCACAAAATGGAGTACACTGCGTTATTGATCGGAATGATCATTAGACCACTTGCATGTGTTTGTTGTGTCTGGGGTGGGGGATGGAACCAGAAACTTTCAATTACATTCAGCATTTTCAGATGGAGTCAGTCAAGAATGTAACATTCTGTTATGACCGACAATAATAATAGTGGCTAGAACAGTTATTTTATAATATCTTTATAATATTTAGTTATCTTATAATATTTAGAATATCTATCTTTAGGTTTCTTGTAATCCCTATATATAGGGTATTCTTATATTAATGAAATATGAAACTTCCAACAATTAATCTTAGTCTCCTAAAGAGATTAGGGTTGATTAGGAAGTAAGCTTTCCTATACATATATTCATTCTTTCAATATCTGGGGCACGTATCATATTCCGCTGCTTCCAAATTCACTCATCTGATTTTTATCCGACTGGAGAGCTGAAGAAGATTTCTTGAATTTAGGATGTACTAAAACAATATGACCTTTTTGGTATTATTCAAAGAGTTGATTGTTAAATTTACATGACCAAATCAAATGTACTTGTGTATTGACTCTTGTATCGATAATATTTCATGAGCACCATCAACATTTTTGAAATAATAAATATTGAAAGGTCATAACTTTTTGAAGAGCATCAACTTTCTTGATTTTCCAAATACACTATGTTCTTGTTGCATTTACTTCTTTCTTGGATCCCAATATTGTAATTATGAATCTTTTTTCTTATCTGGGTTGGGTAACTTCATTTTAATCTATCTAATTAGTAAAAAATGATCATAATCCAGTGTATGCTTTTCTTCAGGTAAATGAACTATATATCTCAACCATCATCATTGGATTTGGAAGTGGAGGAAATGATTCAACAAAACATAGTGCTAAGGTTGTTTAAAAGCAATAGCACAAATGATCTTACAGTTGAACATTGCAAGGAAAATCTTAAAGACGAAACTTCAGAATAAAAGTAATCCGTTTCAATCTCTCGCTAATTTGCTACTAACATTGAAAAACTTTGTATATATATGGTACTGATTACAAAAACACTAAGATTTGGTGTTTCTCTATATTAATATCGAAAGAATGACATAGATAACACATATTTACACCAATGACATACATGACTACTTATTTATCTGTCTAAACCTAGAATGCTGCACATTACCTTAAGCTGTCAACATTAATTAGGGTTAATCAGACTTTTACCAGCACCATTAACAAGCTAAGCATCGTCTTTGGAAAAGAATACCCTCCATGTATTTTAATCTTGTCAACAAATACTCTGCACAAACCAACCACAATAAATCAGTCCATTTCTAGACTTATGCCCCAAGTCGACTAGTCGAGGTTTTTTTTGCCACAGTCGGTATTCAATATTTGATATTACTAATAGCTTGAGGTTCAAGGCATGTACCTACTTTTCGGTTTTTGCTAAGAAGCTACGCCATTGGACAAGAACTTATGAAATCGATGAACCCTTCTGTGAGACCGAGTCGTTCTTGATGTACTGAGTCTCTTACTTGTTGGACGGAAGAAGAAATCTTCAGTGTCCAAAACATACAATATCTGCACAGTAGTAGTAAGCGATAGATAGATACCTTGCAGTCCAAGCAATCAGTACATGAGATATAATGTTACCTTCGATGATATGCAAGATATCTTGCACTCCAAGCCATTGACCTGTCTAATTCCCTCTAAAGCCATGCACGTTGCTGCACCTTCGTCCATCTCAATATACTTGCGTTTGTTTCTGCACAATTTATAAATCATCATCAGCACCAACATGATAACATATCATTTTTATAAAATAAAATAAAATAAAAAAATAATAAAAACTACATACCTATGAAGATATATGTCAGGCTGCTGCTTCCTGTTTTGGACAGGTTGTAGAAAATCATTATGCAGATAAGCTGCAAAATTTGGTTCAACCGAAACGGCAAAAGCCTCGGGTTTCTCACAGATATTGTCCATCAATTGGATGGACAATCCAGAACAAGACTGCAAGAGAAACATATATATATATATATAGATTAAAATCCAGACAACCAAACCCTTGATTATTGAGATTAAATCACGAAATCCGCACTTACGAATTTCATTCGGTAAATATTTTCGTCATGAAGGTACACCCGTGCATTCTCGTGATACACCGAGTCATTAATCTTGACATGTGTACGACTTTGTTCGTATTCATACAACTGGAGAAGCTTAGTGTCCATTTCATCGGATGCTATCGCTTGAAACTGCAATAAAAATATATTTACTATAGATTGGAGCAGATATGGAATGAACAGCAAAAAAAAAGAAAAAAATGACCGGATTCAAGTATGTACCTGTTTTACCAACTTATAAATCAATTTGTCCAATGTAAAGAGCACATAGGACTGATTCCCGATTATCGCTCGACATTTATCCTCGAACGTTGCATTGTCGATAGACCCATCAAGCAAATTGTACAGAGCATCCATAAATCTGCAGAACAGTTACAATCAGGGACAAGGCTTGAAATTACCTCAGTGAGGGCAAGAATTAGAGTAAGGCGGGGCAGAGATAAGACTTCAAAGAGCTAAATCGAAAACATATATTTTTTAGGTCTAAAACCACCCATTGAAAGTTGAGGCCCTCGCTCCTGACAAATCATAAAGGGTCCATCTCCTATCAAGCAAGAGACACTGATTCATGAAATGAAGAGCCAAACAAAACAAGACCTAGAGTAGGGATCTGGAGAATCAGAAGCATTCAAGTTTTTCTGCTTCTCCGCATTATGGCAGTTGGTTTTTGCTGACAGAAGCCTCTCATATAGAGTCTGCAAAAAAAGTGTAACTTTTTAGATTCAGTTAAAAGCAATTAACTATTTTATTTTATTTTTTTAAAATGAAGCAGTTATTAAAACACTTTTTTACCTGATGAAGCCGAAAAAGAGCATAGAAATCATCATTTCCGTAGAAAACCTGAGAATCTTTTGCTTCTTCATGTAAAACTGACTGAACCCGTTTAGTGAGAGGTTTACAAAGTGAAAGGAATCGCTCCGAAAATATCAATGGCTTGCAATCTCCTCCAATACTATGAGCATCAACCATCCCCTCGGCTTCACCTTCGCTCTCAGCTCTCAGGTCACCCTCATTCTCTTCATGAGAACATTCATCACCTATAGAGGGGCAGAATGTTTAAACTATGATGTCTTATGTAATATTTCAGTATATTTATGGGCAATACAAATAATAACAAAACTTAGAAGGGGCCGAATTGAAACACACTATATTTGTTTGTGTGTGTCTGTGTGTGTGTGTGAAGTCAGGGGCCTCTCACCTCGACATGGCTTATAAATCAGCTTCTAAATAATTTACCCTTATATAATGAAAAAGGAGATATCACCATACCTGCAGATTCACTGCCAGAGATATCACCTCTTACAGAGACATTCCCACTGTCCTCATCATCAGCTTCTTCCCCATTGGCTGAATGATTTTCATGCTCATCAGTTTGCTTCCTTTCCTTCAGCAAAGCCTTCCCACCATCTTCTTTAAATTCGACCGGAGTCTCCTCAAATTCACCGTTCGGTGATAACTCGCCCTCTTCCTTTTCAGGTTTGTCCACCTTTTGGTCATCCTTAAGAATCCCGCACCAGCTTAGTTTAGCTAATGCACTTGCCTAAAACCAAAAGAACAAAAAATTGACATTGCAAAGAAGAAAAAATTATTAGAAATCACACTGAAGGTTGAAAAAGTCGGTTCATAGAACAGTCATAAGTTTGAGTTCTACAAACCAATAACGGGACGGCATCAGCATCGACCTTGCTATCCAAGCCAGTATTGGGACGAGTGGTGGCATTTGATGAAGCCACACTACACCCTATAAATTTGAAAATAAAAATATGTTATGCGTAAGCATTGTATCCACTAGCCAAAAAAATATATAGGTTTTGAGGTATTCTTTTTTCTTGGGGACTACGCAAAATTGGACTACTGTGTTCCAACATAAATAGAACAGACAGACTGAACAACCATTGCAAAATTTGAAAACAAATTAAGTTAGCACAAGTACTAATAGATGTTTCTTGAGACAACCAAATCATATGAGAGTAACACTAATATAAACAATATAGAAGTGTATGTGTTCTGTAACCTTACCGACTGTTACTGCTTCACTAGAGGTAATTTGGATTTTAGTTTCAACCATACCCTTGATCTCCTTCTGGGTAGTAGAACTAGAATCATCTCCAAACCGACGTTCAAACTCCACAAAATCATGTTCTTTTCCAGATACATCCCCGTTCATCAAACCAGGCCGAGAAAAATTCATCAACGGAAGGTTTCCGCCTTTATGGTTCTTGGAATTATCTTGCTTAAAAATGGACATTTTGTCAGCTTCGTCATTTTTTCCAATAAATTCCGAAGCCTCTTTAGTCCTGGAAGGAATACCAAGCACGGGCTCCAAGAAGGCAGTCCAAAGCCGCATGACCTTATTCAACTGTTCTTTGGTTGGACAAATTTCTTCACACGAATACTCGAAAAGTTTGTATAAATCCTCGTGAATTCTCTCGTCTGTGAATTTGTAATCCAACTGTGGAACAATGGGTCGCCGATTTCCAGCAGCAATGGCCAAGAGATGGTCGTCTTCTTTTTGTTGCTTCTCTTTCAATTCTTTAATCTCCGCAACAAGATCTGAACAAAAGCAATAAATATTAGAAGACAACATAGAGAACCATGAAAGATTTGAAAGTAACTGTCTCATTCAAATTGTAACACCCCATGCCCAACCAAGGACGAAGCCAGGATTTTATCTCAACGAGGCAAGAATTAGAGAAGGATCAAATTATAAAAAAAATATCAGGTGGATTTTTGGCTTACTTTTTGTGCTCAAGATCTTCGAATCCAGTTGCTTGAAGTAGAAGCTACGGTGATCGAGCGACTTGTAATGGTTTTTGGCATATACATCGGCCCAAACCTTGTTAAAGTCGGATCTGCATTTCGTCCATTCCTCTTGCTTCTGCTTGAGGCGAGTCAAAATGACAGGCATTGCAATAGTTGGGTTTTTGCGGAGGATGTCTAAAACATCAAGTCCATGGTCGCCATAAAGACGCTCAATGCATCTCACATGTAAAGCTGCAAACAAATCAAAAGTACCAACAATGCATCAAGCAGAAGTTTAGTATGCAAAACTAAAGAAGCATGAAAGTTATGCAAAATATTGTCTTTATAAATAATAATATTAGTTGTAAGAAATTGTACAGACCAGTGAAATGATTTTCAACTTGGAATGGTGTCTCCAGACTGGTTTTGTTTTCATTCGAGGTATTTAATATCTCCTCAGCACGTTTTGCAGTTGTGCTCACGGATTCTATCAGCATGTCTAGTTCGAACCTGCAAGAATAAACACACCACTAATTACAAAATAATGATTCTTCCGCTCTATCAAAAAATTGATATTTTACAGCCAAATTGATTATATTCTGACACATGAAAGCAGAGTTCGTATGAAATGGTTAATCGCCATTTAAATAAAAATAAAATATTTTAACCTATCATCTTCACATCTGAATAGACTTTCTTCAAACTGATTCCTTCGCATATGCTTAAAAGAGTAGTCCTCGCTACCAGATGTCACCGATACCCAATGATCATTCAGAAGTTGTGCCCCAAGATCGGATTTTTGACTTGCTGTAGGAATTGGATACTGCAGCAGAATTGGAAATTTGGAAAACAAAAAAAAGCATCAGAAATCATTTTTCATCAACAAAAATGTAATACTCAGTAGATGTGTATCTAAACCAGCATAAGATACTTTACTTGAAGCAAGGGTAACCAATAGCATGAGCCAGAAAGCTATAATTTTAGACCCAACATCAATATCTTTAAAATCCTTGTAAAGCAAAAAAAAAAAAAACATACGTCATCAGGCAAAAGGCGATAACTAGGAGTGCAGCGCTGACAATCTGAGAGGTCGAGCTCTTGAATGGATTTCGCCCAATACTTCTCTTTGGATCTTTCTCTTTCCTTTTCTGCTTCAACTTCACGTTTTCGTTCATTTTCGTCTACCTTCATCGGTTTATTCACGGGTCCATCATAGATGAGTGATTCTGCAATTACGGGAACAAAACTCTTTAAAAAAAGGTTCCATGAAAAATAGATCTCAGAATTTATTTTTGAAATATATATATTATAAACAATAAAAGGGACTTGTCGCATACTCTTGCTCATAACACCAGCAAGAAAGCCATCTGCATATTAAAAAAAATCAATTTACTATTCTTGACAAAATGGAATATTGTCTGAACTAATAATTAAGTCCAATAGGTACCAATATTTTCACACCGCTCAAGGAAATCATTGAACTCATCCATGAGATCAGAATGCTTTCCGAGCAAATCAGTTACCTGAAATTGTATCGAAGTTTTAGTCCATCATGGATCTTATATATGTGGTGGAAGATGATCAAATGAAATAGAGAAACTACCAGATTTTGCAAGTCATTTCTTTTAATAATTCCATTACTATATATGTTAAGGCACTTCAGAAATGCCTGGTAATCATCTGAGGTGCTTAGCCTCTCCTTGACTTTTTCGCAGAACATGAAACCTTCATTATACATGCCTGCCATGTAACAGAAGAGGATAACTGAATCATCAAAAGCAAGACAAATATATCAAGAATATAAAATGTCAGGACATATTTACCAACTGAAAATATTTGCAATCATATACAAAGTATAAATTAGATCTCTTTTCACCTATTTGTAACTATAGTATTTTTAAGGTAATGATAAAATTGTCATTTTTTTTTTCATAATTTGTTTCCCCTTATCTGATTATTCATTAGAGGTGAAAAGGATTTAGTTTTTAAAACCCATGTAATAAAAAACCAAGATAGAATAGATAAATTTATATGCTCGAGGTAATTATCTTTGACAGTAAAACAAACATTATTTTTATTCCAGAAATTTGAATTTTTTTTTTCAAATGCAATAATACAGAAAAAAAAACCCAAGATTCTAGAGGAATCAACAATTATGTATTGGCCAAAAAAGAATTATGTAATTTAATTCACTGGAGCAGTAACTAGTGTACAAACTTCCACCTTTATAGATCATTTCGAGATTAACTAACCTTTCAAGGCATCCTTGTCATCATTAGTAGCAAAACCTTCAACCTTCTTGGAAGATTTCCTCTTCTCTGACAAGCGGTGACCATTAAAATCCTTATTGTCATGCTCAGATTCTCGATCATCATGTTCACTGTTTTTCTTATCTCGATTATCCTTCTGCTTCCGCTGCTCTTTCTGAATTTTCAACATTGCTTTCTCATTATCCATATCGGGTCGATCAACGCTAAGGTCCCGTTCAACTTGAGAATTATGAACCTTATCACGCCTACGTTGCTGGTCACATTTTCCGAATAAATTACTTATTAAAACAACTAAAATATGAAAGATTGCAATTAACACACATTAACATTATATATTAAGAAAAGAAAAACAGAAAAAGTGAAAATTAACTAGTATTATTTTGTTACCAAGCCCAAAAAAAGATAATTAATTTGTCAATGTTATTAGAGAATTGGTGTTAACTTGGGTTGAAGCAAAAGAGAAAATCTAATGTTTTCTTATCAATGTTACACAAAAAACTAGTGTATGTTTGTAAGCGCTTATGAAAGCTTTGGCAGTATCCCTAAAAATAGAGCCTGAAATGATTAATAATGCAATAATAGAAAACACTAGCTTAACTAATTACCTTATCTGTATGTACTTGACGTGATATTGGTAACGCACAACTCCTATCTTCATGGCGGGGAGCCGGGCCTGTCCATACGGAAATTTTTGCATTACTGGTTCTTCTGAGTTATTTGGCAAGAATCTTGTGAACTCATCCAGTAAATCTGGATGGTCATAAAAAAGGGTGGCCACCTGAAAGAGAAGATACACTTTATTAAAAATAAATAAATAAGTAGAAGTTGCAGAAACCATCAAAACAATTTATTTTTTTTATAAATGAATTACCTCACTATAGACCTCATTTATGTCCTTGTGTTCCTTCCGATACATATTCAATATGTCTAGGAACGATTTGTACACATGCTCATCATTTAGGAACCGTTTCTACAATTGAAAAATAACCGTAAAATAAGCTTCTTCTTTTTCCAACCCTAATAAAATCCATGCCCAAACACGTGCACGGGTGGTCAACCATGAGGAATGCAACTTTATTACCTACCTTAATCTTGTTGACAAAACTGATGGCTTCCTCAAATTCAACTGTTTTCTTTGTCGTTTCATCCTCATCAAGAGTTATCTCAAATCCCTTTGGTAAGAACGTATTAAATCCCAATATTAAGTTGTTGTGGCCGTTGAACAGTTCCTTTACTCGTTGTATGACACCTGCAGTGTCAGTTCTGACAGGGAAACAAACAACATTTGAGTGATGTTATAGAGGATGTCCATGCAAAATCAGGAAAGATTATGTGTTAAGGTACTTCACCTCTGAGCCTTAAAATCTTTCATAACCTCCAAGAATGTATCGTACTTTTCTCTTTGGTCTTGAAACATTTCCTTGACTTCTTTTAGATAGGTTAGTGCATCGTTGGTGGTTAGTTTTTGAGAGCTGCTTCCTCCACTTCCATTTACAGTCACTTGTGATTGTAGATGGCTTTAAATAAAATTATCATAAAATAAATCAGAACTGAAATGTGCTAACTGAAATAATAACCCTAATGACACTTATTTTCATAACTTATCACTTTGCTTTGAGCTGAGCATAGCTTCTAAAAGAAAATAAGAAGCCAAAACTAATCTAAGGCACGTAACTAACTGAGCTTACCTAGGCAAAAAAAATTTCCTTTATCATTATTTTGGAATTTGACAAGAAAAAAAGGGTAACCTTACCTTAAAAGGCAAGCTTCAAATCGAATTTCAGGTATAAATGCCGAGTTAGTAATAGCGTTGATTTGAATGAACCAAGAAAATTACTGAATTTGTCACTAACGAATCATTTTGGAAGTCTACAAGAAAAAGGAAAATTGATAGCATTACCTACAAAAGTAGGCTTCAAACCGAAGTTCAGGTATGCCATTAGGTTGGCAAATCTAGCTTAGATTTACATAAACCAAGAAAACGATAAAAGCCCAAATCTATATAGAACAGAATGGAGTGTACATCTTGTACTGAACTATGCTATTACTCGGTGCATGATCAGGAATAGCTCCAATATCTCCAAATCACATATAACACGCAACATCAAACAGTTAACTGAAGTCATGATTAACAAAAATATCGAATTGGCTAGAAGAGCTTACGATTCAACCCTTGAAGCAGCAAAGGGCCGTTTGAATTGAGAGCCAGGGAAGACATCATCTCTAGTCCTCTTCATCTCTGGGGGAAAATTTGGGAATTTAAGCGACTAAATCAAGAAATTAGACAAAGCCCAATTGTGAAATCAAGAGAGAGAGCTCAACCCAATCAGTTGTGACTTGTGTGTGTGGAGCAGAGGAGGGTTTAGCAGATCTCTGATCCCGCTGTTCAGTACAAAAACATGAAACAAAGGTTGCTCCTTCCAAATGTTTGAACTTTCTCATGAACATACAACGGAGAAGAACTGCAATTGCGAGAGTGAGAAACAGAGAGGAGGGTTAATGGTGTGCTGCAATTATACGAAGTTGGGTTGGTGCTACAGAGAAAGGGCAGATAAATGAAATTGGATTGCTGAGATTGATTCAGGAGTGGGAGAATTATGGTATGGTTTTACAAGCAAAGGGGAGGGCTTTTCACGTTTCAGGCAGGGAAAGGCTTTGGAGTGGAGGATTCTTTTTTCTCTCATGTATGTATTGGAAATTGAATTCCATTACTTTCACCCAAAAAAATTGCATTACATTACCTGCTTGCTTTCACACACCAACCGATTGTTTCAGTTTGTATGCTAACCGCATAAAATCCCACGACTTCCTTTAAAATTGGGTTAAAAATCAAACTGATATAAATGCAGTGATACTCAACATAATTTATTTATTTTTCCTTTTAGGTATTTGAAAAATTCAAAGTGTTGCACAAATCGGAATTAGGTTCCAACTGATTAGTTCGGATCGAGATCAGGGCTAGATCCGGTCATAGTTAAGTTTGCCTGACTTAGTCTACCCCAACCATGGTCGAACATAGTCTAGGGCTCGACCCAAGCTAGATCAACTGAGATCTAGTTCCGATTGGTGCAATAGTTTGAATTTCTTAAGTACCTAAAAGTCACAAAAATTATCTCGTGTACCAATTTGTCAACGAATGTTATCTCATGTACCTGTTTGATTTTAAACTCGTTACCGGTTTGATATATGGACTTTATATGAATGTTCAATTTATTATACGAATTTATTTTAGTAAATTGTTAGCTGGACTTTTTATATTAAACAAAAAATTAGCTTCGTTCATCTTCATTAAAATTGAACGAAAAATACTTTTAAAAAATTAATAAAAACATCATAAAAATTTACTATGATATGATGACATAAATGTTGGAGTAAATGGGTCGCCGTAATAGGAGCCCATTAATATAAGCCCAACATGTTAAGTCTATAGGATATGACACATAAGGGATTTCAAGCCGAAATCCTCACGAGGCATGCGCGGCCCATGTGAACCGGCCCTATTAGACTAATGGTTCGGCTGAATATGGTGAGCAACCCACCAAGGGTTTTGCTCACCTCATCTTATAAATAAGAGGTGTAAGTGATTTCTTAGGGTTGGTCACTCTCTCCCTTTTAGTTGTCAGAGAATTTATCTCTCCATTTTACCATAGGGTTCGGCCGAACCTATTGTTGGATTACGGGGCTAAATACTACGGAAACATAAACAAGGTACATGCTAGTAATCAGAATTACGCAACGGAAGATGTGCACATACCTTAAACCTTTTCCGTAGTCCCAAGATCTTGCTAAGGAAGTTCTCGATCCACCGGACGGAACCCCTAGAAGTTCTTGTTAAGGAAGCCCTACGCGGTATAGTCTCTATAGCAAAGCCTCTAATCAATTCTTGGTAGGGACAGATCTCCGGAGTGTTTTCTCAAAGCAAATTGGCACACCCTTGGTGTTGCTGTAGGGTTCGGCTGAAACTAGTGTTTAGGGAGGAAGGTTTTTCTCTCAAATCACCACAAATGAGGAATTGTGAATTACCCTACTAAAACCCCTAACACTCCATATTTATAGGAGGAGCAAAGTGGACAAAAGTCCACTTTGCCCACACAAAAATTTCGGCCGGCCTATGTAGTATAAGGGAGGCCCAATTTTGGGCCTCTCATGTCAATTGGGATTTGGGTCAAGCCCAATTTCCCTAATGTGACATTTACCCAATTTCTTAGGTAACATATACATATTAATGGGCTTCCATTTACGGCGCCCAATCACCATATGCTAACAACTCCCACTCGCCGGAATGGGAGGATGCCTGTTTAATGTTTTGTTGTCCAAATCGCATCAGCATTTCACTCTTCTGATCTTGCCCTTGCTTCCGAATAGTTCATACGAGGTTGCTGTGCGACCGACTGATACGACGGGCATCGTGCTACTCATTTGTTAGGAGTGTTGTAGCGCCCGCGGAATGTTGATTCCCTATCTCAAATCAACCTGTTAAAAATATCAAATTGTATCGCGTTGTATCCTAGGTCAACTGTTAATTCTCAAATTGCCCAGTTTCCACATAGGAATACTTCTCCAAGGTATCCGTACAAGTACTCCCAACCTTCAACTAATATCCGGTTGGTGGCCACCTAGTGAATACAAGAGTCGGTGAATTAAAGGTGAACTTGACCATCCCCATCGCCCATACTCTTAGTCAAACTCAACTGGTTTCCAAAGACGTGGTAACTTGTTCTTTTTCTTCAGCACTGCGCTCATACGCCGAGAAGCGAACATTGAGCATGACCTTAGATATGAGTCCCGAGTCCATGAAGATACTTCAGGTGTGATGTGGGAGATCTTGAAGTGTTGGATTTTGGCGTGCGAGTACTGTATTTCATGCAGAAACGGCGATCTGAGCAAGACCCATAGTAAATGATGAGGTTTAACGTTTTTCGGCCAAATTTCTTCGTTTAGGGGTCGAAATTTTAGTTTTATGTTTCTGTCAGTCTTTTTTGTAATTTGTCGGTTTTGCTAGAGTCTGTTTGCAAATTTCGGATTTTTACCTAAGGTTAGGGTTTTTTTTCCAGCATTTAAGATATATTTAGAATTCTTTACATTAAGTTTATTGATATATGAAAAAAATTGAGGTTTTCCTCTACCTGCGTCAAATCCTCGGCATTCTTCTGAATCAACAAGTTCTTGCGGCTCTATCCAACAAATTCTCGACATTCCCTTTCGAATCAACGAGTCTTTGATCTATCTATCCCCATCACGCTGCACCAGATTGGTATCAGAGCCAAAGATTCTGCGATGATGTCGTTCCTTGACTGGCTGGCACCAGATCATACCAGAACTGCTGTTGTTCTTCATAATCCAATTTATGATGAATACATTGAAGATGAAGACATCACAGCAATGATCGACCATCACCCCACCTTCCATGATCCTGAATTCATCATCTCCCCGACCGCCAGGAGCGAATTCGAAGGCCTCTGGACCTCCGATTTCGGGTACAAGAAACAAGGCAAATCAACCCCAACGTCGACACCTAGACCACACTCGAGCACCGCTTCAGGTGAAAACTTTTATGATGTTGGGGCTGAGTGTGTTCTTCTTCCTGCTTCCTATTACTGGCCTTCGTTGCGTAAGATTCGAGGACTGATCTTCTCTTCCCCGGAGAGAATGATGTGGGAGATCTTGAAGTGTTGGATTTTGGCGTGCGAGTACTGTATTTCATGCAGAAACGACGATATGAGCAAGACCCATAGTAAATTATGGGGTTTATCGTTTTCTGGCCGAATTCCTTCGTTTAGGGGTCGAAATTTTAGTTTTATGTTTCTGTCAGTCTTTTTGTAATTTGTCGGTTTTGTTAGAGTCTGTTTGCAAATTTCGGATTTTTACCTAGGGTTAGGGTTTTTGTTTTCAGTATTTAAGATATGTTTAGCATTCTTTACATTAATTTATTGATATATGAAAAAATAATTGAGGTTTTCCTCTACATGCGTCAATTCCTCGGCATTCTTCTGAATCAACGAGTTCTTACGCCTCTATCCAACAAATTCTCGACATTCCATTTCGATCTATCTATCCCTCGGCATTCTTTGATCTATCTATCCCCATCACGCTGCATCAAGGTGCCTCTTCATAAGGCTCTCGGGATCAATCACACGCTCGAGGTGAAGAAGTTTGCGCCCATCCGAATCTCGAGGATTCTACCTAGCACAACCGAGCATGACCCCGTGGTCGAACATGGCACGCGTAGTATGAAGCACGCGTCGATAGCATACCCGAACATCGTAAGGTGTGGTATATGTCAATGATGCTATCGCAGATTTTTATATGGCCCAGAATGTGGTTAATGACGAACAAAGTTCATCTCCGGCGATGTGCAAAACGAAGATCATGTCGTGTTACTCCGAAAGCAAATGATCGTTTTGCATAACTAAGTATATCCAACTGGTTCTTAGCCAGTCTTGCTTCAGCATAAGTCCCCCTCTCCTACAAGACGACCGTGCCCGTGTGACAAGGCAAGGCCCACATCAATGTGTTTAGTCCTACTATGGTACTTTGGATTCTTTACTGCCGCAATAGTTGCCTGACTGTCAGAGTACACCTTCACAGGCTTACTTCTGACATCGCCACCAAGCAGCGCAGTAAGAAGTCTTTTCAGCCAGACCGATTCCTGTGCATTTTTGGAGAGAGCAACGAATTCTGATTCCATCGTAGATAGCGAGACACATGATTGCTTCTTGCTCATCCATGAAATGGCGGCATCAGCAAGGATAAATACTCATCATGTGATGGACTTACGATCTTCTGGATCGCCACCATGGTCGGCGTCACTAAATCCGGTCAATTCTAACTTCCAGCCCTCATAGCACAGTACGTAGTCGACAACACCTTTCAGATATCATATGATCCACTTTACAGCTTTTAAATGTTGATAGCCAGGGTCTGATTGGAATCTTTTTACTAGGCCTACAGAGTAACAGATGTCCGGACGAGTTCAAAGCATGGCGTACATGAGATTTCCGACCATGCTTAAATACTCTGCACTCCTCATCTGTTCACGCTCTTGCTTGTTCTTCGAGACATCACGTTTTGACAACGAGCACCTGAATACTGCTGGTGTCTCCACGGGTTTGGCATCTTGTAATCAAAAGTTTTTCAACAGTTTGTTGATGTAGGCTTTCTAAGATAGACATAAACTCCGGGCGGCACGATCTCTAGCAATCTTAATGCCCAAGATGTACGTAGCCTCTCCCATGCCAACCAGGACTCTGATTCATGCATGAAACTCACATCGTTCGCAGCAATGAGTATGTCATCCACGTATAAAGCTAAGATGACGTACTTAGACTCAGAGGTCTTTGTGTACATGCATGGATCCTCGTGGAGATTCACGAATCTGTTTCCAATGATTTCGTCATGGAATCTGCGGTATCATTGCCGAGACGATTGTTTAAGGTCGTATATGAATCTTTGGAGTTTTGAAAATTTACGTTCGTTACCAGGAGTAATGAAACCCTTCGGTTGCTCCATATAGATATCTTCCTCCAGGTTTTCGTGGAGGAATGCGATCTTAACATCCATTTGGTGCAGCTCTAGATCGAGGCATGCGACCAGGGCTAGGATTTCCCTGACTGTGGTGTACCGCACAGTTGGTGAGTATGTTTCATCAAAGTCCACTCCGTGAAGCTGGGTGTATCCTTTCGCAACTAGTCGAGCTTTGTATCGCTCGACATTTCAATCAGTAGTGAGTTTCAGTTTCAGAACCCACTTAGCCCCTATGACCCTGCGGTTAGCAGGTAAATCAACTAAAGACCATACCGAATTGGCTTTCATTGAGGCGATCTCTTCCTCCATTTCTTTCCTCCACTCCTTCGCTTGAGGTCTTTTCAACGCTTGTTTAATCATTACCGGTTTTTCAACAGACGTTAGGGTGAATATCTCACCCATCTCGATGGGATACTTCTTGGGAGAAGTTCGATGCCTTTGACTTCTTCTAGGCTCGTTTATCCTATCTAGAGTCTGAACGTTGCTCCCACTCGGAATAATGCTTTCTATCGGAGCATCACTCCCACTGGGAACAAGGGCAGTGCAAGAACCTTGACCTACAATTTTCTTGGACGACCTCTCGGTCTCGGGATTCTACCTCCGAGATTAATTCCTTGATTACTAGGACCTGGAACCAAGTTGGCTTATCCACTCCCACTGGGAACAATGGGTAGTTGTGGCATTATTGGATTTTCATCCAGCGGTCCGGCTACGTGATTTTCAGGTTCAACTTGATTCGCACCTGCAGTTGTATGGTAGGATTGGCTCCTCCCACTGGATTTACTATGAAAACGTTTCCATCTTCATTTACCATTTCATTCACTTGCGTTGCTGCCTCAAATCTCCCACTCGAAGTAAGTGCGACCTGACTATCATCGTTATCCTGCTCCAATTCAATCAAGACTTCGTTTGTTTTGATTTCGCCAAGCGTAGGAAATTCATCCTCAAGGAATGTGACGTCTCATGTTCGACCACAACACCATTGTCACAAGCTAATTTAAACAGGTATCCTATAAGAGTAGTCATCGTACTCTTGGTTCAAATACTTTTTTAATGCGCAAGTTAATGTCGCATGATGATAAGATTTAACTCGTTATCAGTACTTTTAGCTTTTATGGCGTCGTGTTTGACCGTTTTTGTTGGAACATAGTTCTACACTTATGTGATTCAACTGATTTTCATCCCATAAGGAACGTCGGTCGTTGAACTAACATTATGTTTTCAAACCATGCTAGTTGAAGTGCGTTATCGATATGAATGTCTTGCCAAACTACTCGTTCAAGGAATTTAGTGGGAGAGTCATTTTACCGACATCACCTTTTTCATTTGCTAATTCATCTCAAAGACTTATCCATCTCTGAACTGTGCATTGGGTTTTTGCCTTATGCGTCAGTTGATAGTTGATACTTTACGAGTTCGTGGTAGCTTGTGAAGCATACCTCTTTTCATCGTGTAAGTATTGAATGAATTATTCCCAAAGGGAGGCAAATGAAAATTTCGACATTTATTCATTAAAACACTTCATCATTAAATTCGTACTCTGAAAACGATGTGTCCCGTCTTTCGAGGTACACGCGCGCGTGGCGCCTATTCCAGGTTTAACCCATGGTATAAATCATTTTTGTTTCCAAGATTGAATTTAATTTAATCCAATTGGTGTCGCCCATGTTCATCATTACATAATTTATCATATAATGGAGTACTAACAAATAAGAAAGATTTAAATCAGTTCGCTCTTAGAACTACGCAATCGATGGATATTAATGGTATTTCGATGTTTCGCGATATTAGATGAAGGAGAGTGTGTCTTTTGTTTGATCTGACCAATTGAATTTGGCGGATATTTCGGTTTCAACTTCATTTCGGATCGATCTCGTTTAATTGGGTCGATTAATTTTGATAAGTAGATTTCGTTTCGAGTCGAACGGAAACTACTTTATTCAATAAATCTGAATCTCAATCAACCAAAAATTCAAACATTAAACGAACAAATAAGAGAAATAACGACAATCTGTCTTATTTCAGATCATCTACGAAGCCATAAGAGATAAAGGTAAAACTACAAAGAGAACTGCTGACATCTCGACCAACGATCCTGAAAGAAATATTCACAAGTGAATTTCATCAGGTGACATTAGCCATATAAAACGTTAACGGCTTTATATATGTGGCAAACGAGGCGTACCTATTTAGGGCACTAATCAACTTTGTTTGTACACCGGATCTCATTTATGGACCGATTTGATCATGTTCCCTCTACTGATTCCCTCGATCTCTTGCGGTGATGCACATCGGAACCTTTCGGCTCCTTTCGGTTGCTTTCGGCGAATAGGACCATGGTAAACCTAATCGATTCGATCAAGTAACCTAATCATTTGTCGTCAACTAACCATGATAGCGGGTATCTCTGTGCTATATTGAGGACTTTTCTCCAATTGGATCTTTCGTCCTGAAGATCTGACGCGGGTTTACTCCAACATCTTGGGAAAGTAGGTCAACATACTCTAACAAAACTTTTATTGCTTCGGCTGCCCTCCCCTTGCCGAAGCGAAGTCTGAGGGCAACCCAAAGCTGAAGAGCACTGTAGTTGAGTTTGAAGTCATCTGCAACCTCTTTATCTAAGGCTCCAATATCACCTTACAAGCTCTCCGATCCCGAAGGCCTCTAATCCCCTGACGGGTTTTAAGATTGCCATACTCATCCACCAATGTCCTTCCCATTTCAGCATCAATACATTTGTGTGTATTTTCAGCCATGGGAAGTCCCTTTACATGTTCACTCCATGCATCGTAATCCATACCATCCAGATTGCGAGGTTAATAGAAGTGTACTGATCCAGCCATGAAATCTAACACATTTATAATCATGCACAATCAGAGAGACAATAAAATTTTGAGAAAGAATTGCATACATCGGATATCTATTAAGATGGAATACGATAAATAATGATTCATCAGCCATCTAAACCAACCGACCGCCAGTAAACCGAGGGAAGGGGGTTCGTGAAAGAGTTCACATTACCGTCGTCTCCAATCCAATAGACCAGTCTCTTAAAACGGTTTTGTTCGCAAATTACCAGAACGGGAACTTTAAAATAAGCATACCCGATCTTGGCAGGCCCTTTTGTATTTTAAAATATTCCGATGAACTTTTGCATGCATATACTGTTGGATTACGGGGCTAGATACTACGAAAACATAAACAAGGTACATGCTTGTAATCAGAATTACGCAGCGGAAGATGTGCACATACTAAAACCTTTTCCGTAGTCCCAAGATCTTGCTGAGGGAGTTCTCGATCCACCGGACGGAACCCGTAGAGGTTCTTGTTAAGGAAGCCCTACGCGGTATTGTCTCCACAGCAAAGCCTCTGATCGATTCTTGGCAGGGACGGATCTCCGGAGTGTTTGCTCGAAGCAAATTGGCACACCCTTGGTGTCTTAGGTGGTTTGGCCGAAATTAGTGTTTAGGGAGGAAGGGTTTTTCTCTCAAATCACCACAAGGAGGAATTGTGAATTACCCTAATAAAATCCCTAACACCCCTTATTTATAGGATGAGCAAAGTGGACAAAAGTCCACTTTGCCCTCTCCTAAGTTTCGACCAACCGATGGTGTAAAAGGGAGGCCCAATTTTGGGTCTCTCATGTCAATTGAGATTTGGGTCAAGCCCAATTTCCCTAAGGGTTAACAAGTCTTTTGGTCTATGATGTTTGACAACTTTTGGGTTTTGTTCAATGATGTTTTTTTTACCTAGTTTTGGTACCATATGTTTGCAGATTTTTTCTAGTTTTGGTCTAACCGTTACATTCTGTCCATTTTTGACATTTTCAAGTCGCGTGATCCACTCTAAACTTTAAATTTAGTCCCTCTAATACTTTATTAACCTTTTATTTTTGTTCAATTTAGTCCCGAAGTTTCAAAATTGACCCCAATTGGACAATAGGTCCAATTGAATTTTTGAAACTTCGGGACTAAATTGAAAAAAAAAAAAGTTAGGAAAGTATTAGAGGGACTAAATTGAACAAAATTGAAAGTTTAAGGTGGATCACGTGACTTGTACATGTCAAAAATGGATAGAATGTAACGGTCGGACCAAAACTAGAAAAAATCTGCAAACATATGGTACCAAAACTAGGGAAAAAAAAAACATCATGGACCTTTCCCTAATGTGACATTTACTCAATTTCTTAGGTAACATATACATATTAATGGGCTTCCATTTACGGCGCCCAGTCACCATATGCTAACAGCTCCCACTCGCCGGAATGTAGGCCTGGGCATAAAAACCGGTTCGGTCAAACCGAACCGGAACCGAACCAGAACCAAACCGTCATGAACCGGTTCAGCATGAACCGGTTCTTATATGGTTCGGTTCTGATGTAAATAATCTGGAGCGGTTTTCAACCGGTCCAAAATAGGTTCAGAACCGGTTTAGAACCGGTTTTTCTGAACCATTTCAAACTTAAAAAAAAAACCTTACCTCTCCTCTTTTCTCAACAAACGCTGCTAATCTAAGGTTGAGAAGTGAGAACCCTCTCCCGTCTCCAATCCATTAATCAACCAATTTCTCTACGCAATTTCATCGATCGCCTGCCTTCTAGATCCGACACTGCTCGCCGGTCTGTTACCGCTCGCCCCCCGCTTTCTTCCCTAAGTATGTACCCACAGCAGAACAAGTTATAGTAGATGTTGCTTCTAGAATAGTTGATTATACAATGGAATGGTGACATCCATTACCTCAGATCTAATTTTGTTACTGATGGGCTAGATTTAGATGTTACTGAACTTGGAAAGAAGTGGATGGTTGGTTAGTCTCATGAATGTTGATGGTGGGAGAGTGTTAAATGCTGACTTGCTGATGTTTCGTTATCATCAGTGAGGGCATGGTAGTCGGTGTAGATGTGGGTTCTATCCTCGATGGATGGCAAAGGTCCTTTATGGAATCCTCTGTAATCAGCTCAATTATAAGTATAGGATGGTTGCTCTGCGCATTTATTTTTGTTCATATCAGTAGGAGAATTTTTAGAGAGACGCTCGAAATTGATCGTGATACCGATCTTGAACAACGTCGGGTATATCAAAATGTTAGATTTTAGTGTCCGGTATAATATTGTGGGTGAGTCATATGAAACTTTATTACTATTAGTCTCTCTTTAGTGCAGGCATTTCAGAAGTTTGTATATGTTTCATTGCTTGTGTTTGAAGATGCATGCATCGACCTTCCTTTCACCTTGAAAACGTGTTTTCAAGGTTGCTGATTCCCAGATACAGTCAGGAGCTTATCATCTTCTGAGTTGTGCTTTCCTATAGATTTATCTTATCTTTATCTTTTTTTTCTTGTTTAAAGTAATATAAACTTTGTTTATGCTAGGTTGAGGTTGTTGTTCGTGATAATGCCCAAAAGTTGTATGGTTCAAAGCTAAAAGAAATTGGAAGAAGTATTCTAAAATGTACATGTGGTAGTATAATATTCAATTCAATACATTAAAATTAAATGTTTATAATTTCTTAACACATAATCTTCGTTTATAGCTTGCTGAGGACCTGTTCAAGGAGCGTTTCAAAATATTGGTTGAGGAAAACGTTACTTCTGCATTGACCAGAACTGAACCTAGTGTGTATTTTGGGGAAAAAAAAAAAGAAAAGGTTCTGAACCGGTGCGAACCGGTTCTGAACCGGTTTTGCTATGGTTCGGTTATATAGCTTCAAATCCGGTTCGGTTCTTGCCTGGTACAGAAAACCTGTCTGAACCTTAAATTCGGTTCGGTTCGGTTTTGAACCGGTTCGGCCCAAAACCGAACCATGCCCAGCCCTACCGGAATGGGAGGTTGCCTGTTAATGTATTGTTGTCCAAATCGCATCAACATTTCAGTCTTCTGATTTTGCCCCTACTTCCGAATAGTTCATATAAGGTTTGCTGTGCGGCCGGCGGATACGACGGGCATTGTGCTAATCATCTGTTAGGAGAGTTGTAGCACCCGCGGAACGTTGATTCCCTATCTCAAATCAACCTGTTAAAAACATCAAATTGTATCGCGTTGTATTATAGGTCAACTGATAATTCCCAAATTGCCCAGTTTCCACATTGGAATACTTCTCCAAGGCATCCGTACAAGTATTCAAAACCTTCAACTAATATCCGGTTGGTGGCCACCTAGTGAATACAAGAGTCGGTGAATTACAAGTGAACTTGACCATCCCCATCGCTCATACCCTTAGTCAAACCCAACCGGTTTCCAAAGACGTAGTAACTTGGCCTTTTTCTTCAGCACTACGCTCATACAGCGGGAAGCGAACATTGAGCCTGATCTTAGGTATGAGTTATGAGTCCATGAGGATGTTAGATTACGGGGAGTTATCACTACGGATACTATAAACTTGGTACATGCTAGTAATCAATATTACGCAGCGGAAGATTCGCATATACATCAAAGTAGATTCGTAGTCCATAGATCCTGCAGCAGGGAGTTCACGGTTCACCGGACGACACCCGTAGAGGTTCTTGTTAAGGAAGCCCTACGCGGTATAGTCTCCACAGCAAAGCCTCTGATCAATTCTTAGCATGGACGTGTTCTCCGGAGTGTTTGCTCGAAAGAAAATCGGCACACCTTTTGGTGAAGTATGTGGTTCTGCCGAACTATGTGTGTTATCGGGAGAGGGTTTTCTCTTAAATCACCACTAGGGAGGAATTATGATTAACCATAATAAAACTCCTAACACCCCATATATATAGGAGGAGTAAAGTGGACTATAGTATAAGGGAGGCCTAATTTTGAGCCTCTTATGTCAATTGAGATTTGGGTCTGGCCCAATGTCCTAATGTGACATTTACCCAATTGTCTTAGTAACATATACATATAATGGGCTTCCATTTACGCCGCCCATCACCGTATGCTTACAGCTCCCACTTGCCGGATTGGGAAAGTTCCTGTTAATGTATTGTTGTCCAAATCAGCATCAACATTTCACTCATTGGATCTTGCCCTTGCTTCCGAATAGTTCATACGAGGTTTGCCGTGCGACCGGCGAACACAACGGGCATCGTGCTACTCATCTGTTAGGAGTATTGTAGCGCCAGCGGAACGTTGATTCCCTTTCTTCAATCAACCTGTTATAAACAATATAGTGTCGCGTTGTATCCTAGGTCAACTGTTAATTCTCTATTTGTCTAGTTTCCACATAGGAACACTTATCTAAGGCATCCGTACAAGTATTCACAACCTTCAACGAATATCCGGTTGGTGGCCACCTAGTGAATACAAGAGTCGGTGAATTACAGGTGAACTTGACCATCCCCATCGCTCATATCCTTAGTCAAACCCAACCGGTTTCCAAAGACGTGGTCACTGGGCTTTTTTGTTCAGCACTACGCTCGTACGCCGGGAAGCGAACATTGAGCCTGACCTTAAATATGAGTTCTAAGTCCGTGAGGATACTTCGGGTACCTCTTCATAAGGCTCCCGGGATCAATCACACGCTCAAGGTGAAGAAGTTTGTGTCTGTTAGAATCACGAGGATTCTTATCTAGCACAACCGAGCTGTGACCCCGTGGTCGAACATGGCACGCGTAGTATGAAGCACGCGTCGATTGCATACCTGAACTTTTAAGTTGACAGGAATGGGATATATCAATCATGTTATCGCAGATTTTCATCTGGTCCAGAATGTGGTTTAATGACGAACGAAGTTCATCACAGCGATTTGCAAAACGAAGATCATGTCGAGTTACTTCGAAACCAGATAATCGTCTTGTGTAATCAGGTTTATTCCCCTGATTCTTTGCCAATCTTGCTTGGTAGAGGCCTCTCTCCACCGCAAGACGACCGTACCTGTGTGACGAGGTAAGGTCCACATTCGACATAGTTTGGCAGAGGATTGCGTCCTCCTACGACTTAGTTTATAGACCGTAAATATGATGTATTCAAACATTATGGATCATAAAATCGATTGCAATTCTCTCGTTTATTAGAAATGTAACTTTTAATTATCAAAATGTTATCACAGATACATGCCACTTTTAAACCCTATGCAATCCAAGCAGATTTACGTGCTTTTCGAATGTCTCCCTGCGTAGTGGTTTAGTTAATGGGTCCGCGACCATGTTATCAGTGTACAAGTATTCCAAAGTGATACCATAGATTTAGCATAAAAACATTTCACATCAATGTGTTTAGTCCTACTATGGTACTTTGGATTCTTAACTGCTGCAATAGCTGCCTGACTGTCAGAGTATACCACGACGGGTTTACTCTTGTCTTTGACATCAAGCTGTTCAGTAAGAAGCCTTTTCAGCCAGACCGCTTCCTGTGCGTTTTTGGAGAGAGCAACGAATTCCGATTCCATTGCAGACAGCATGACACATGTTTGCTTCTTGCTCGTCCATGAAATGACGACATTAGCAAGGAGAAAGACTCCTCTTGTGGTTGACTTACGATCATCCGGATCGCCACCATGGTCGGGTGCACTGTAACCGGTCAATTCTAACTTCCTACTCTCATAGCACAGTGCGTTGTCGGCAGTACCTTTCAAATAACGAATAATTCGTTTTACAACCTTTAAATGTTGATAGCCAGGATTTGATTGAAATCGTGCTACTAGGTCCACGGTGTAATAGATGTCCGGACGGGTGCATTGCATGTCGTACATGAGACTACCGACCATGCATAAATACTCTGCACCCTTAATTTGTTCCCGCTCTGCTAGGTTCTTGGGACCGTCACATTTTGACAGTGCACACCCAAATACTATCGGCGATCCACGAGTTTGGCATCTTGTAATCTGAACCCTTTCAACAGTTTGTTAATATAAGCATCTTGAGATAGACATAATTTTCGGGTAGCGCAATCTCTAAAATTTTAATGTCTAAGATGTATGTGGCATCTCCCATGTCTTTCATCTCGAATACAGATGCCAACCAGGACTTTGACTTGTTCATAAAACTCACGTCGTTTGCGGCAATGTGTATGTCGTCCACGTATAAGGTTAAGATGACATACTTAGACCCGGAGGTCTTATAATACACGCACGGATCCTCGTGAAGATTCACGAATCTGTTTCCTACGATTTCCTCGTGGAATCTGCGGTACCATTGCCGAGACGACTGTTAAGACCGTAAATGGACCTTTGGAATTTGCAAACATTACGTTCGTTACCAGGAATAATGAAATCCTCTGGTTGGTCCATGCATATCTCTTTCTTCAGGTTTTCGAGGAGAAACGTGGTCTTTAACGTTTATTCGGTGCAGCTCGAAATCGAGACCTGCGACCAGGACCATAAATGGCCCTAACCGTGGTTTTATGCACAGTCGGTGGGTATGTTTCCTCAAAGTCCACTCCATGAAGTTGGATATGTCCTTTCGCAACAAGTCGGATTTTGTACCACCCGACCTTTTCCATCAGTGGTGAGTCTCATTTTCAGGACTCACCGTATCCTTGTGCCCCTGTGGTTAGCAGGTAAATCAACTGTAGACTATAATGTTTTTATTTAGGCGATCTCTTTCTTTTATTGTTTTCCTCGATTTCTCCACTTGAGGCCTTTCAAATGCTCGTCAACAGTTGTTAGAGTGAGATTTTCACCCTTTTCGATGGGATACTTCTTGGGAGAAGTTCGATGCCTTTGACTTTCGTCTAGGCTTGTTAATCCCATCTTGAGTCTGAACGGTTCTCCCACTCGGAAGAATGCTTCTTGTCGGAGCATCACTTCCACTAGGAACAAGAGCAGTGCTTGAACCTTGACCTACAACTTTCCTCGGATGACCTCTCGGTCTCGGGGTTTTACTTCCGAGATGAATTCCTTGATCACTAGGACCTGGAACCAAGTTGGTCGGATCACTCCCACGGGGAACAATGGGTAGTATAGGTAGTTCTGGCATTATTGGATTTTCATCCAGTGGTTCAGCAACATTACTATCAGGTTCAACTTGATTCGTCTTTGCAGCAACAGTGATTTCGTGTGGTAGGGTTTATTCCTCCCACTGGATTTACTATGAAAATGTTTCCATTATCAGTTACCATGTCATTCACTTGTGTTGCCGGTTCAAATTTCCCACCCGAAGTAAGTGATGTAATGTCTCATATTCGACCACAACACCATTTTCCCAAGCTGTAAACAGGTATTTTTTAAGAGCAGTTAACGTACTCTTGGTCCAAATACCTGTTTAATGCGCAAATTAATGTCGCATGATGATATGATTTAAATCATTATCATTCTTTAGCTTTTATGGCGACGTGTCTTACCGATTTCATTGGAACAAAGTTTTACATATATGTGAATTATCTTTCTTCATCCCATAGGGAACGTCTGATAGATTGACTCTAACATTATGTTTATAAACCGTGCTTCTTGAAGTGTGTCATTTGATTTGAATGCCTAGCCTGACTTATCGTTCAAGGCGTATAGAAGGAAAATTGTTTAACCGACTTCGTCCTTCTTCGTTTGCAAACTTATCTCAGAGATTTTATCCCATCTCCGAACTGAGCATTTTGGGTTTTCACCTTATGCGTCAGTTGATACTTTTACAATGTCGTGGTAGCTTATGAAGCATACTTCTTACCGATGTAAACGTTATCGATAAGTTGTTTCCGAAGGGACGCAAACAAAAATTCAGCACTTAATCATTAAAAACACTTCATCATTAAACTCGTATTTTGGAACGATGTGTTCCATCTTTCGAGGTCCACACGCGCGTGGCGCTATTTGCCGAAGTTTAACCCATGGTTAAATCGTTTCATTTATGAATTTAATTCAATTTAATCCAATCGGTTTCGCACATGATTATCATTACTGATTATTTGATTCAATGGAGTACTAATAATAAAGAAATAGTTAAAATCGGTTCATTCTTAGAGCTACGCAATCGATGGAATTTAATGGCATTTTGATTTTACTCAATATTAGACTAAGGTAAAGATGTATGGATATGTTTGATTTGGCTTTTATTCTCGATTTCTAGATTGAAAAGATACTTACGAAGTTGTTCCAACTTATTAATTGGCATTAACATTCAAAATAAAAGAAAATAGAAGGGCCTGCAATTAAATGCTGCCTTTCGGCCTCCTACATCTGCAGAAATTTAGGCATAAAAAAGAGCGGAGTTGGCTGCGGAGGAAATAGACTGATAGTCTCAACAGAATCATGATCTAAAGGTATCCATTAACCATAGTCTAAAAAAAATAGATAGACCGATCGTTTGATTCATTTCAATTCATTGATGGAATAGTGGAATTTTTTTGAAATGCAAGAATCAAATAATTCTCTGTGGTGCCCTTAAGTGGTATTACCAGCCATTCTGGAGGAGCAGTTGATTCAGCAATTTCTAGTCTTCATCTATCTGGTGTTTCCATTTATTTTGGCCTTTTGACCCCATATTGTAGGGTGGATCTCGAAGTGCTAACCGCGCGCCCTGTAGTTTTCTTCGCTTGCTCTGCCTTTTGGGTTGGGCTGTACTCTAATTAAGTAGCCCGTATAATTGAACGAAACAATGGGAATTCGTATCGGATCCCCCCTCCTTCTCCGAAAGCTTTACGAATCAGACAGGGCAATTCCTTACTTTCACTTCAGAATCTGGTACCCCCCAAAAGTTTACCGGATAAATTGATAAGTCGTGCATTCCCGGCCCACCAAGCGAAACTTCATACCCCCCCAAAATTATTTGCGTTTTGGTTGAAATTTTTATAATAATTAACTAACTAGATTCAAGACTTGATTAGATGAGGTCAGGTCGGACGGTGATGAAGGAAAGGAAAAGGAATCCTATCTCATTCATACGTGCAAAGAAAGAAGAAAAAAAGCGGGTGCGGATGGTGGAGATGGAAGATTCATAGAAGACGACTCGACCTCAGAACGCGGACACAGGTGGTGCATGGCTGTCGTCAGCTCGTGCCGTAAGGTGTTGGGTTAAGTCCCGCAACGAGCGCAACCCTCATAGCCTTAATTTTTGGTTTAATTGCTTTTCAGATCGATCCCGTTTAACCGAGTCGATTAATCTTGATAAGCAGAACGCATTTCGAATCGAATGGTAACTACTTTATTTAATAAATCCGAAACATTATCAACAAAAAATTTAAACATAAAATGAACAATAAGAGAAATGACGACAATGGTTTAGATTCCAGATCATCCACGAAGCTTTAGGAGATAAAGGTATAGCATTAGTAGTACTGTTGTCAAACGAGACATACTTTTTACGACACTATTATCGCTGGTGTATTCAAACCGAATTCTCTTTTGAGGACCAAAATGATGATCCTGTTTCCTCTGCATCTTCCCTTGATCTCTTGTGGTGAGGCACAGAGGAACCTTCCGGTTCCTTTTGTTTGCTTTCAACAAACAGGACAATGGTAAACTTAATTGATTCAATCAAGTAATCCAGTCCCTTGTCGTCGGCCAACCATGATAGCAGGTATCTCTGTGCAATACTGAGTATCTTTCTCCAATTTGATCTTTCGTTTTGAAGATCTGATGTAAGTTTTACGCCTGCATCTTGGGAAATAAGGGCAACATACTCAAACAACACTCCTCTGGCTTCGGCTGCCCTTCCTTCACCGAAGCGGAGTCTAATGGCACACCAAAGCTGAAGAGCGCTGAAGTTGAGATTGAAGTCCTCTGCAACCTCTTTGTCCAAGGCTGCCAGTATCACCTTGCAAGCTCTCTGATCGTCAAGGCTCCTTAACTTATTAGGGTATGTAAGGACGCCTTGCTCATTCACCAATGTTCTGCCCTTATTCACATCAATACACTTGTGTATACTTTCAGGGAAAATGAGTTCTCTTAGATATTCACTCCATGCATCATAGTCCATGTCATCCAGATTGCGAGGCTCGTAGAAGCGAACCGGCCCAGCCATGAAAACTAACACTTTGACAATTACATAAAATCAGGGAGACAATAACATTTTGAGAAAGAATTGCATACATCAAATATCTATTAAAATAGAATCCGACAAATAACGATTCCTCAGTCATCTAAACCAACCGACCACCAGTAAACCAATGGAAGATGGCTGTGAAAGAGTTCACATTATAATCGTCTTCTATCCAATAGATCAGTCTTTAAAATGGTTTTAATCGCAAATTACCGGAACGGAGATTTTAAAACAAGCATAACCGATCTTGGCTTTCCAAAGGCCCTTTTTATTTTGGAAAAATATTCCGATGAATTCACTCATGCATATATAATTCTACCATCCATGTAAATCATCATACGCCAGTAACATTCATCATACAAACCACACTCATGCTTACGCGTCATGCTCTAATGTTCCGAGAAACTCATGCTTGCATATATAATTCTACATGCAAGTAAATTATCAAATGCGGAAACATCTTCAACATTCTAGCATACGTGTCAAACATGAAACATTCACATCAATCTTACATATTTGGCGACTGGTTTTCGATTTTAAAATAATTTTAAACATTAGGGGCTGATTTGCAATTCATGCTTATATTCAGTTACGCAACATTCTAGACATGAATACTAGGCATTTCTAACCAGCACAGCATGTCTATCCTAGTGCGCATTCCATATATTTAACCAGGGCTCCGCCCCCAACATGCAATATTCAGCTAGCTTGACTAAGTCAAGACAACAGTTCTAATCATGCATAAATATATATTGAATAATAAACAATTGCAATTCAGCCCAATAATTAATTCAGTCTCAAAAACATGTATTTCCGAGATCCATCCACATATTCGAAATAAGGCATAAAGGTTATCAACCCTTGAGCACTCTGTAGGCCATTTTAAGGTTCAAAACATTTGGATTTTAAAAATTGACCTCCCTATTTTAATTGAATTGAATTCGGTTTTGAAAAATTCAGTTCGGTTCAGTCAATTTCGGTCCGACTTAGTTCGGTTCGGTCCAAAAATTCCGGTTCGGGTCCGGTCCGATGTAATATCTGGTTTGGTTCGGTCCGATTTTAATTTCAAAATCTGGTTCGGTTCAAACCGGTCCAATAAAATAGGGTTCAGTTCAACACACAAAATCGGTTTGGTTAGATCCACTTAGTTACCCCGGTCCGACCCGACCTAATTAGGTCGAACCGATTGAGAAAACCCGGTTCGGTTCAATTCGTCCCGGTTTGACATATTGGACCGGCCCAATAATTAAAAACAAAAAGATTGGGCCGAAATGTTTATTGTGGCCTAAGTAGGGTTTTGAAGTGCATTAAAAATATTTATCTTAGCCACCAAGTAACATTGACTATATAAAATAATTTCCAATATTAAATATATATATTTCGGCCAATATTATAACACATATATATTTAGTGCCAAGATTCTATCTTTAAGATTCAATCAATCAACAATATATATATATATGTAAAATTCGGCTATATATATAAATATATATTTTATTTATTGTCAATTCTTAATAGGGATACCAATATATTGACAATATATTTTCTCAATCTTTTAGGAAACTAAATCTATCAATAATATCTTTAACCCTATTAAATATTTAGATATATTGATAGTTATATATATTTATATTAATGTGAATCTATCTTAATGTTTCTAATTATAGATATATTGTTACCTAGAATAAAACTTAAAATATGGTAAACAATATTTTATTGGGTTCGGCCGAATTTAGCTTTCTTGGTGCCTAAGAAATTAAAAATTTTACCTTGTTAATTTTCCTAGGGTTCGGTCGAAACACTATATTGGAAACAAATGGTCAAATTTTAAGATCAAAGTTTAATAAGACCTACAATCCAATGTTCGATTTTGATAAATATCACATTTTTCTTGAAGATCATAAACATCAAATTTACCAAGAACATCATGAAAATTTCGGACCATCATCAACGAAAAATTTGAAAATTTTAAATCTTCTCTTTTAAAATTTTCGGTCCAAATTTTAAATTTTCAAGAACACCAGTTTATCAAAATCATGAACTCCTAACACAAGCTCTGATACCACTGTTAGATTACGTGAGTAATCACTACGGATACTATAAACATGGTACATGCTAGTAATCGAAATTACGCAGCGGAAGATTCACACATACCTCAACAGTAGTCCGTAGTCCCAAGATCCTTACAGAAGGGAGTTCACGATCCTCCGGTCGGCACCTGTAGAGGTTCTTGTGAAGGAAGCCCTACGCGGTATATTCTCCGCAGCAAAGCCTCAAATCGATTCTTGGCAAGGGACAGATCTCCGGAGTGTTTGCTCGAAGGCAAATTGGCACACCCTTGGTGTATGTGGTTCGGCCGAAGTGTGGTGTTTTTGGGGATGAGGGTTTTTCTCTCTAAAACACTCCAATGAAGGATTAAGGATTACTAATAAAACCCCCAACACCACATATATATAGGAGTAGTAAAAGTGGACAAAATTCCACTTCACCGCTCACTAATATTTCGGCCGGCCTATGTATAAGGAGGCCCATATTTTGGGCCTCTCATGTTAATTGAGATTTGGGTCTGGCCCAATGTCCTAATGTGACATGTACCCAATTAACTTAGGTAACGTATACATATAATGGGCTTCCATTTACGGCGCCCATCACCATATGCTTACAATTTCTGCCTAAATAATTTGAGATTATTTGTTGTATCGGTTGTTGGTTTGTAGATTATATGGAAATTGAACTTAAATTGGTATAAAGTTAGGATTTTACATGGAGGATCTGTTAAAACTTGGTGAATAATTGTAGTACAAGTACTACTAAGGAGATTTCGTTTACAATGTAAGAAGAAAAACTTAAAGTTGAAGAAGTTGAAAGCTGAAACTTCAAGAACAAATTGTTAATTAAAGTTGAAATTGTTACATTTTAGTGAGTGAAGTTGGGTATGTTTGTTGATTAGAGGTGGAAAAATTGAAACTTGATCACTTAAACCTCTTTTTCTACGGCAAGAGTGAATTTGGTTTTTAGGGTTTTGGTAAAAAATTCACATTTGAACAATTAATTTAAGGGTTTTAGTTTCGGATAAATGTGAAACTGTATGTGTGTTATATGTTATGTATCTGTTGGTAGTTTAAGAAAATTTGGTTATTTTGGCATAAAAAAAAATTAGGTTGTTTCAAGTTTGGTTGTTTCAACTTTGAAGTTTTTGAACAACAATGGGTGTATATGTTGTATATCATATGAAAATTTGAAAAGTGTAACCAACGTTATTACTCAAGTGAATGTGATTTATTTGACCAAATCAGATTATGTACGATATTAAGAGTCCTATTTTAAACAAGAACAACAGTTCAGACCTTCTTTATTCACAGAGTGGAAATGTTAGACAGCTAAAACCAACATGAATGGGTCTTTCAGACCTACTGTTTTAACAACAAAATTTAAATTTAAATCTTACGTTCCAAATTCAGCAAGTATTTTTGTTGAAGATTTGAGTATTTTTTTTGTTTCAGACCTCTGTATAATCTTCCATGAATATGTTTTGTTGCAGATTTGCCAACATGCCTAATACCCTAGAGGAATATCCCATTACGTTGCAGATATACCACCATGGTGCCTTCATAATTGAAGACAATGGTAATATCAGGGAGTATGTTGGCCAAACTAACTACATGGAAATTTCAAGTTACTACCCGTTCAATCAGTTATTAAACGAGTTGAGGGCCAAATATGGGTGTCCAGAGTGAGGAATGATACAATATAGGAAGTATGTTCCTGATTGAATCATTTTACAGTTGATGCTGGCAAGATCTGATTGGGGTGACGTGATAGAAATGCATCCTAGAGGTGCAATAATGCAGGTTTACTTGGTGAAGGATGAGGTAGGTGGGTTATTAAATCGGCGATCGTGTAACGCTGAGGGGAGTAGTCGATGACCCGAAGATGAGCTGACTACATCCCAATTTAGGGCTTGTATGGAAGAGCTGGTTGATGGGTTGGCACAGGCTGCACTGAACATAGATGGACAAGTGCCAGCAGAAACAGTTGTTGAAGCTCCCATCCATGAGGAGACTCAAGCTCCCATCCATGTCGATTCATCCAGTGATGTGGAGGCTTCCGCCAGTGAAGATGGTGACACCGGAGCTGAAGAAGAAGAAGAGCAAAATGACCGTATTTTGTCCTCCGACTGTTCTGATGATCAAAACTGGGAGCCTAGAGATTGTGATGATTTACATAGCACAGATGAAAGTTCGTCTGAAGATGCTCCTACCGACATATGACATAAAGTTTCCAATGAGACAGCACAGGTGGAGAAGGCGAACGAGTTAGAAAGGAGGAAGGCCGTCGCGGCCGGAAAGAGAAAGGTCACTGATGTGACGAGAGAAGACGGTAATGCTACAGGTTAGTGTTCTCCCTTTAACTTATTAGTAGTGTTGTGTTATGTCGGTTTAACACATGACTGTTGAAATATATTTTTCTACAGATGGAGATGTTGATAAATTGATATTGTTGGATGAGATGGATGGAGTCCATAGTGATGCACCCGAGGAGTTGCTCCACAACAACATGAGCCTCGCGTCTTTTGCAAAGTCTGATGATGATGGAGTTGTGAGTTCTTGATTCCCTGAATACAAGGAGAGTGAAGATGCCAATGCCCCCCCACCAGACTTGAAAATCGGGTTTCTATTCTCGAATGTTGAAGCATTCTGACAGGCACTGGTAGAGCATAGTATAGCACACAGCTACGCGTACAAGTTTTAGAGCAATAACAAGGGTAAAGTTGAAGTTGTCTGTAAAAATAAGTGTGGCTAGAGGATATACGCTTCAAAGTTTCAGAACGAGGAAACTATCCAGGTACAGTACTATGCTTAACCTTTGTTGAGATGCTAGTTGATGATTTTCTAGTTTAAGTATTTTGGTTTTGACTCGTTTGTTTTGGTTTTGCAAATTTTCAGGTGAAAAATTTCAACAATAAGCACAAGAAACATTGCCTTGTGCTTAGGACAAGGTAGATCAACAGGAACTGGTTAGTGAAGAAGTATCTGGAGAAGTACACATAGCAGAGGCTTAACACCGGGTACATTGTGAAGGAGCTTGCTAAAGAAAGACATTTCGATTTGAGCCGGTTCACTGTACGAAACGCTTGCAAGAGGATGGATGAAATAATTCAAGGCGAGAGGGAGAGGCAACATTCAGACACTAAATGTCACAACACTAGAACTTGCAGATCTTGATTTGTCAACAATCAGTAATACAACAACAGTTTTTGAATTGCAGTCACTTCAAATCAACAATATTAAAGCATCAAACCTTACTTCATACATAACCATGTTCTTCAAAATGAACCCTTCAACAACTTACAAATGGTCAACACCTAAAACAAGACAGTTGTTACACTTAGAGATACAATTTTTCTACAAATAGAGCACTTATCACTGACATACATAAGCAAACAATTACAATACGATACATTCTCTCAAGTCGGTTTAGTTTCGCTTCGGCTTCAGAAAGCTTTCTCTTCGCCATAACAGCCATCCTACTTGAGTGGGAACACATTCCTTCTTGAACCCACTCGAAAAATCCACAATATTCACCTTTCCTCCCCTACCGCAAGAAGAAACAAAATAACACTCAAATTAAACAGCACTTTCAAAAATAATTGCTATTTTATCAAACATTCAAAATATCCCATTTTCAACTGAATTCATCACTGAAAATTTAGGGCTAGGGTTCTATTGAACACCAAAATATCTCAGTTATACAGAAATTGAAGAATTTTGCAGTCAATTGAAGCTCAATTCATGGTAATTGGACATAATGAACAATATCCCAACTACACCCAGCCCCAATTAGAAAACTTACATTGAAAAACCTGCACCCATAGAATCTCCGGCCGAAATTTTCAGTTGTTCCCGAAGTTCTCACCACTGTTGTGACGCCGCAGTAACAGTTAACATCCTCACCCAGGAAACAACATGCATTCCGACGAGATTTGGTGCGGCTCCAGCGGCTCGATTCAGACGACGAACCAATCTCTTTCATCAATGGCAGCAGTATCTTCCAGCAGTACCTTCAGAAGACTCCAGCAGACGATGGCGACTCCAGTAGACGACGACTCAGGTGGACTGACCCCGACGATTTTCCTCAAGAACCCTAATTTCCTCACCTTCCTAATTCTACAATCACCTCTTCTCTTGCTTATTTGAACCCACGTGAATTCAGATGCTGTATGTTTTAATTTGTGCAAAGGGGTACTCTAGTCATTTCATGTTCCATTAATAAAACTGATAAATTCATTAAAATATTGCAAATGGGTAAGTCTGACATTTCACGTGGTTCTGTTAAATCTGACAGAAAATTTGGACGGAAAACCTAAAATCAACAATGTTGAAACTTCAGACCTTCCATATTAACTTTTTAAACTTCAGACATCTCCCGTTAACATGGGGCAAACTTCATACCTCTCCTAGGTTATTAACCCTAAAATATAAGCATGATAATCGGTATTTAAGTTTATTTTTTTAAACTTTAGGTATATAAAAAATACACTTTAACAAGTTAATACATGATCATTTTGTTGAAATAGAATTGTACACGTTCACACTGGATTTGAATAACTTCTATTTGAATAAAAAGAAATGAAATAAACAGAAGAAAACATAGTTTACTTAGGATAGAAGTAGTATTGAGCTACAAACTCTTTGAATCTTACAATTTATTGTGACTCTGATTAGGGGATATGCCCTTTTAGTAGAGGATCTCTAAGTACATACTAGGTGAAACATGGTGAAACCATGATTACTTTGAATGTTAAAATATAAGACACAACTTCATTATCAAGTGCAGATATTTGAATATAGAAAATTAAGGGTAGTTGTGGCTGAAGCCGTCTGGATAAGAAGAGTATTAGAAGAAATGAGTTTAATTATGGGTCGGGGTCACCGGACCCAGGGGACCCTGACCCAGGGTCGGACCTAGCCCTAAGCTAGGTCCGACCCTAGCTTAGGGCTAGGGTCCCCTAGGTCAGGGTCGGACCTAGCCCTAAACCCTAGGGCTAGGTCCGGCTAGGTCAATTGGACCTAGCCCCAATTTAACACAATTGGGGCTAGGTCCCAATTGACCTAGCCGGACCTAGCCCTAGGCTAAGTCCGGCTAGGTCAATTTGGGAAAATGGTTTGGTTTTGAAGTTTTAGGACTAAATTGAACAAAATAAAAGTTAGGGATGTATTAGATGGACTAAATTGTAACAAAATTGAAAGTTTTGGGCTGGTCACGTGCATGGCACATGCCATTTAACGGCTGTTTTTGACAGAACTCTAACGGAGGTACCAAAACAGTAAGGTTTGGAAACATATGGTGCCAATTCGGTACGAAAAAATACTAGTGGTATGAACAGTGTAATTTTTGCAAACATGTGGTACCAAAAGGACCTTTAACCCAATTGTAAAACTTTCAAACATATAATTAGTAATTTGCATAAAAAAAGGTAGCAAAACGATAAACAACATATATACATATAAAAACAACTCATTTTATCCTTTAAAGTTCATTGCCTCCGAAAATATCTAATTTACCCTCTAAATTACATAAAGGTTTTTGTTAATAAAACGGTACCCAAGTACATTTTTTTGGGAAAAATCACTTTCGAAATGGTTCCGTCTAGGGATGGCAACAGGGCGGGTCGGGGCGGATTTTCGCAGCCCCAAACCAGCCCCGCGGGTCGGCCTGGCTGACCCGGCCCCGGATAAATGTACTACCCGGGGCGGGGAAAAATCCTACGGGTCGACCCGCGGGGCCCCGACCCGCCCCGCCGTGTGAACAATTTATTTATATTTTTTTTTTCACTTCTCAATATTAAATACAATTTTTTTTGCCAAAATATTACATTATATATAAAAACAAACCATAAATCTAACACCAATCAAATACAAACAACAAACACATCAAATTCATCACAAAATACAAATTCAAATCCAAACACCAAATCCAAACTAACAAATCATAATAATCTAAATATACATCTATTTATAATTTGGTCATGTTATTTATAAAGGTACTATATTAACCATATTGTTTAATAAATATTACATCATATTAAAAAAAAATATAATATATATATATATATTAGGAACTTCGGGGCGGGTCTGCGGGCCTCGCGCCCCTAGACCCGGACTCGCCCCGGGTCCGCACCGTGACCCGCGGGTCGGCGGGTCAAAGCCGGGTCGGAACTCCGCGTGTCGGCGGGGCCCGTGACCCGTTGGCATCCCTAATTTCGTCTTTAATGGCAAAAAAAAAAAAGTTCAGCCTTCACGCATTTTGGGCATAGCAGTCCAATTTTTAACCATCGAATTAACACAATTATTCAATTTAATCCTCAAAACTGATTTTCAATCGATTTTATCCTCAAGTTCATTGATATCACCCAATATCATCACTTCAAACTCATTTGAAACCAGAAATTTATTCAGATAACAAGATCATATATGACATGATATCAGAGCGCGCAGGTTCGAATCTCCGCAGCGCCAAGTTAAACCCCAATTTCATCATGTTTGCGATATGGTCAAGCAAACACGTGATGGGCTTTCTAAAATCTATCAGCCCACACGAAAAATAAGTTTCACGTGATGGGCTTTCAAAAATGTCTCGGCCCACACGTGAGGGGGAGTGTTGAAATAAAGATTAAATCACACCTAACACCTTAAGGTTTTAGGACAGTTGGTCAAGTGGTTAGTCTTTACTTTAACATGGTATCAGAGCCCGGTTCCGATAGGCGGTGTTGGGTTTGTCCCCTTTGTTGGCTCCACGTACAAGGTTACCGGGTCGGGCCTGGCGTGAGAGTGGGGTTTATTGAAATTAAGTCCCAACCCGTCCGGATTTGAAAAGGCCGGTGCCTTAGTTAAAAGAGTCCTCACGGTGCGGGGGGTGTGTTGAAGTCCCATAGATTTGCACCGTGAGTATAATCCCACACCGGTTGAGTACCTCCTCCTATCACCAATTGAGTACCGTGTGGGATTATACTCACGGTGCAAATCTATGGGACTTCAACAGATATCACCCAATATCATCACTTCAAACTCATTTGAAACCAGAAATTTATTCAAATAACAAGATCATATATGAGAGTTTTTTACCGATATAAGCCTTCATGGACAACCAAATACAAATATAGACTGCATGAAAAAATAATTACAAATATGAGGCAAACCGAGATGTGAAATCTCGGTTAGGATTTTTTTTTTTTTTTAGGGTTTAGAGCACTAAAAAACCCTAAACCCTAAAAAAAAAATAAAAAAAAATCCTAACCGAGATTTCACATCTCGGTTTGGATGAAAAAAATCCAAACCGAGATGTGAAATCTCGGTTTGCCTTATATTTGTAATTATTTTTTCATGCAGTCTATATTTGTATTTGGTTGTCCACGAAAGCTTATATCGGTCAAAAACTCCATATATGATACGGTAAGTAACTCAAGTTAATGTTTTCTTTATATACACATCTCCTCTGTATCAAAAACACAAGCCTAACAAGGAAACACCACAAAAATGTCTAGCAAGCATTGCAACTCTTTCTACAGAACCCGACCGCCTTCTCAGAACCCACCATGTAAAGAGGGTTCTTCTCGCACTCGCCCCTCCTGGCCCACGCTGCACAGTTATTGTTCTCGTCTTTACAATCCTCTTTTGATCTGCGAACAGGAACTGCATCAAATGACCGAACATGGATCCACTTTGTGGCCGACCATTTCTCACCCTCAATCACAGGACAGCTCCCATGGAGGCTGCTCGGGTCTGTGGTTGCATCAGGATGGAGACTGAAGAACAGCAAGGCATCACCCTTCGCGGGTTTCACTGCAAAATATTCGGGCTTAGGCCATTATCACACAAAATGCTCTATAATTAATGAAACCATACTTACCAATACTTTGAGGTGTACACATACACGAGTTTCTTTGGTCAAATTAAACTAAAAGGCGATAACTTTCTTTTGGGGACACTAAAAAATGAATAAAGGAGTAGCTTTGATGTTCTTGAACTCAACATACACTCTAGTAGAGCATATTGCAGAGGTTTCTTGCATTTCAAGTCAAGATAGCATAATTAACATACAACAGCAGAACTAATAATAATAATGCAGAACAATTTAATAAATACTGAAATATATGCTGCAATTCGGGAGTACCTGCATAACCCTTTTTGGCACATTCGGACCATGTATCATCCTTTGGTTGTTCCAGTTTACTCTGTGGCAGCAAAGTTGAGTGTGTTAAATTTTAATTGATGTTGGAAAAAAAAAATGCTTTTATTAGAAAAAAAAAGTGCATTTCTTTTTTGTACAATTTACAATAATTATAAAATAAGAAATATGGAGGAAAGCATGAAGTTTCAACCTCGGCATCAGGGAATACAGTCTCACCACCCTTTTCAACATTCGACAAGTACATTAGGACAGTGGCCACTCTGTGACCTCCGAGTTCTTGATTGACCTTGTCGTGAAAATAATCGTAATGAGGTTCGTATTTCTGGCCATGTTCATATCTCAGTATTTGGATGGACTCCCCATTTTCTGTTCATAATGGTGAAATACTTTTAGTTAGCTAAAAAATTCACAAATTTAATATGGTTTCTACGAACTGAAGCCAATGGTTACCTGGTGGAAGAAATGTCCAAGCACCAATCCTTGCCTCAATGGTAGCTACTACTTCATCCTTCAAAGCAAAGACACAAAAGCAATTAAGCTTTTCTAATTGAGCAGTGCTACAGAGTGTGAGTTTTAGAGTAAACTGACGATACATTTGATCGTAGAAAAGATAACATTTGCACTCTCTCACTAAGTTTCACTCTTTACAGAAAAGGAAAGCTGCTAGTCTCTAATTTGTATTCATAATGATAGAAGGGACAGTTGAAAAGAAATTTCTCCTACATTATCAAATGCTCATTGATCTGGAACAAGATATGATTCTTCATCCAATTCAAGAACTTTGGCCAAAAAAATATCCAATTCAAGAACAGCACAGTATCTTAGGGACTTATCATGATTGAATCGACCCAAGAACTACTTGGGATTGAGGAAACAACCGAATGAAATTGGTGTTATATTAAGTACTAATCCTCAGGCAGCATTCCTAAGTCCTAACTCCTAAGAATAGACGTTAGTCAAGATTCCATTTCATCTTTTTTGCATCATATGTACAGTGCAGCTGCAAAAACCTTTGATTGATCCATACAAACCATGGAAGGCAATAATTGCAATACCGACTAGAAATCAGACAAAATACATAACCTTGAAAGCATTTACCTGAGCTTTTGCAAGAAACATTCCGGAGCTGGTCCGCACTTCACTCGCTATACTCTTTCCGGACTCATTATCTGCCACCATTGACTTCTCTAGCTTATCCTTAGCCTACACCAAGCAAATTTCACATCTATATAACAAAAGAAAACCAAACTATGCATACGAATCATGACTCCCATGATAACAAATGCGAAACAACAAGGAAAATGGCTAACCAAGGTAATTAGATGATCACATTCCTTGTCTGTCAAGAACCCCTTGTACAAAAATGCCCTGAAAGTAATCCAATTTCATCCGTTTTAGAATCAATTGCTGCATTTACAAGTATGATATAACAAATTGCAGATTACTTCTTAGAATTGCATTTTTTTTTTTAAAAAACTGTAATTTCTTTGCTGAAACTAATCCACGCAACATTGGAATATCGTCAATTTCAGAATCAATTGATGTACTTGCAAGAAGGAGAAAACAACAAAATGCGATTCTTTTTTCAACATATAAACGGAAAAACGAAAAACAACATGCAGCGAAAAATACTGACCTGGGGTTCCAAGACAGTTGCGTGACCCTAGTGGGGTCGAATCCTACAGAAATCCTGTTTGTCTTCATCTTGATTATCGATCCACGCCTGCAACATCCCAATGCCAAGAATCAAAACCGAAAACCGACGCAAATTATCAAGAAAGGGAAGAAAAAGGTTCTTGATTACGTGTCGTGGGGGGAAAGGAGGAGGATACAGAACGAAAGCAGCGCGAAATGCCTAAAACCCATGGCGGAAATTCCTTCAATCCGATCGAAAATGTCGTGATTGGTTCTTGTTCAAGCAAGAAGCTCAATGCCAGAGGAATAAGAAGACTGGTCAGAGTCGTCGCTTGGAATATGGCTTCGTCTAGTTGCCGGAGCTCGAGACAAAGGGTTTTATGGCGCCCACGGGATCTAGCTTTCTGTCTCGAATCGCCCCGGAATGTCCAAACTTTGGCCTCCGATTTAGTCGTTTATTACATTTCTGGAAGGTTCGTGTGAGGCAGATAACGTACAAGAAGAGGGGTAGCAGTGCAGGGGTAAAAGGGTCAACTAGTTTTATTATTATTATTATTCTCAATTTCTGTTTTTTTTTTCTTATAATAATTGTCAATCCAAAATCAAAGTAAGTGACAAAGTCGAGATATTCTTTTTTCTTGATTGAGAAAAATAAACGGGGTTATACCGTTTTTTTTTTAAATCTGGGAATAGGGCTAGGACTAGGGTTTTTTTACGAAATCCCAAAAGACTCGTCCCGTCCCTTTTTGCTAACTAATCAGCTATAAACTATAGTTAGTTAAGTTAACTTTAGTGATGGCTCGGGTTGAAATTCCATTTGATCTGGGATTTGTATTTATAACTTGTTATATCAGAATTGTTGGTGACTTTGTGATAGAGTCTTGGTAAAACTTAGTTTTGGAGTTATTGGTGAAATATTTTGGAGAACCAAGTTATGTGTTGAACTTTGTGTTCTTACAAGTGACAAAATGTTTGAGTGATTTTGGTGTTTTATGTTGAACTTTGTGGTATGTGTTGAACTTTGTTGTTGTTCTGTGTTTGGTTATGGTTTAAGTAAATTGAGTATGATTTATTTTTGAACTTGGATGGGAATTTGGGTTTGTCCCATTTGTCCCTAGTCCCTGTAGGCCCGTGGCGGGCGGGCCTTTTCCTACTAGCTAGGGCTCGGGACAGCCGTTAAGTGGCCCTAGTTTTAGGACTTGGGTCATTTTTTAGAAAAAGCCCGCCCATCCGTCCAATGCTCAGCCCTAATTAACAGGGGAATATGATTATATGATATGTCAGGTAATATTCTAACAATAACGCAATATAATTGCAGTTATATATATACAATAACGCAATATAACTGCAGTTTACGCTCAATTATATGTTAGGTAGTACTCTCCATGACGATGTTTAACCTAATGTATTTTAACATAAACTTTGATTCTAAACCCCAAAAGTAGCAATTCTAAACCCTAGCAGTTACGAATAATTAATGAGAATCAATAAAGATAATTTGTTTGGAGCTCATCATGGTCCTAATCAAAGAGAGTCGATGCATGTGTTTTTTTTATTCAGGGACAAAATTCTCCAGTTTCGAGTAATGAGAATATTAGTAATCCTAGTACTGGAGGTCGATCTAGACGATATCAACTTTTTGTTATTCCTTATTAGTGGATGAGCTGCAAAGTACAAAGTATATGTTTGTCATATTAGTGATAATTTATCACTTATTTTCATAAGATTGCTTGAATTATTTTAATTTGTTTATTTGTTTTTGTAACTTTTCTATTGTGTAGCAGGAAATTTGGATGGAGGCTTCCCTCAACCTAATTAAAGGTGAGAAACGTGCAACATTTATTTGTAGCAACATTCTTTATCCACAACGAATCAATTTCCCCCTAGTCAGACCCACCAATGTCAACATTCTCTATGTCGTTGCGTACGTAGTTTTCTCACACGGAGCGTTCATTGCATAGATGTTTGCATAAGTGTTTGATGCGTGCTTGTACACTAATTGGATTGTCGGTTGTACCTTTCAGGATATCACATCTCGTTGTTTTCTTTTCGGAGTTAGTCTTCTTGCAGCTGTTATCATGAGTAAGTCTTCTATCCCCATTCCGCGAGTGTCACTATGTTCGGATACCGATGATGAACCGGATGTTGACATAGTTGAGCCGTTAGATATCACATCAGGTGTAGAGGTTGGTATCGTTGCTAGACCTCCTGTCTTCCCCCGCATTACAAAGGATACGACGACAAATGTGAATTACTTCTCCAAATCAGATTGACGAAGACATGTTTAACTCGTATGTAGCTTGTTGCGGACTTATTCCGGATCTAGAAGGCATACTTCCTTATGACGTGTTACCTAGCGTCGAAAAGGGACAAATTACCATACCTCCCAGTGACTTGACCGTGGTTTATACCTCGCAGATTAGGGAAGGCTTGCGCTTTCCTTACTGTCCTGATTTGATAGATCTCTGTCGTTATTATCAGATCTCGCCATTGGATCTCTCTCCTGCTGGCTTCCGAGTATGGAGTTGCTTCCGAGTGTTATTTCACAAGCAGTCCTGGCATTATTCCACTACCCTTTTTCGCTGCTTCTATCAGTTATTGTGTCCGGACATGACAGGGTTATGTGGTATGAAGATGCGTTGGCCTAACTTGCAAGATAAAGGTTTCAAACGGCTTGGACTTGGGGACGCTGAGTGGGATTACAGACAGCGACTAGCTGCACCGGCTGATCGCTCGGGTCCACATTGGCGACATCATTATTTCTTTGTGTGCGATGTCGGCACCAATTGGGAGGTTGAGAGAGTTGAAAGAGCTGATCCTGCTCCTATCTTCTCCGAGCTTTCTTCAGATGACAAGGAGACTGTGAAGGCTATTTATCGATGTCAACAAGAGCGCAGTTTCCGTTGTCTACTACGTGCTTCAGAGCAAGAATTGATCGACGCCGGGATTTTCATACTTTCTTCTGACAGTTTGGTATGTTGACAATCTTTATAACCTGTATCATGTTGCAATGTAGGTCGAACTGATGAAAAAAGCTCGTCCTTGCAGACAGCTGATGTTCGCGGTAACCCACTTGTTGGACGACATGCTCGTACTGATGCCCCCGCTATTCCTGGAGCTTCCGGGCATGGTCGTGATAAGGGGATTACAAGTAAAACACATTCTTGCATCATCTTTGGACTTGTTAATTTTCCAAGTTTTGTTGTCTTCATGTTGCCTTCATTTTCAGGTCACTCTGTACTTGTGATTGAACGCGTTGTTACCGCTCCTGTCACTAGAGCTCTTCCTAAGAGGTCCACCTCAGGGGCGCGTCCCTCGAGTGATCCCAAGCGCTCTAAACCGAGTGCGACTGTTCCCACTCCTTGTGACAAAGGGAAGAGAGTCGAGAGTCGCACAGTGGCGCCTTCTGCCCCCCGGTCGAGGGACCGGTCTGAGGAGGAGTGTTCCTCTCGTCGAGGTACGTGTTGTTTTCTTCGACACGTTTCTTTTACTTAGGATTTTTCGCTAATACCTTCTTTGTTTTATGTTGACCTTATTGCAGCACTTTCAGGCATCAAGCGTGATGATTTGACTCTATCCGACGGGATGGATGTATCTGGAGAAGATTGGTCACCGTTCTCTACTGACAGTCTTCACTTTCCGAAGGATTCCAAGCTCAGCACACCAGCAGTTGGGGTGCGAGTGCTTCAAACGTGCGTTCCTCCTGGCGACCATGACGTTAAGCCATCCACAGACGAGGAGGCACAAGCATATATTGAGAGTAGCTTGGTTGAATTTGCCCCGGTAAACCTTGCTATAACTTATGTGTTCGCATGCTGTAATCATATGTCTTGTGTTGATTGTCTTGTTGTTTGGTTTACTGTACTTAGGCTATTTCAAGGATGATGAACATGTCATCCTTTGTGTTGGAGCTTGTACGCGAGAAGAGGGCTGCTATCCAGAAGGGCAATGCAGTTATCCGTGAGCTTGCACAGTCCGAGGAGGAGGTGCAAAACTTGAACTCCCAGGGTGCTGATTTTGATGCACGCATTGCTACTCGTCGCGCCCGTGTTGAGCAACTTGAGGCTGAGATTGCTGCTATCAAGCAGCAAATTGCAGAGAGTTGTAGCGTTCATGATGTCGCGCTTGCTTCTATACGCGAGGAGACACACAAGTCAGGGATTGAGAAGGGACTTGCCGAGTATCCCAGCATTGTTGCACATACTGCCGCCGTCCTTGCTGCCGCCAAGGCGAAGTCTTCATCTATGATTGGCGAGTTTGCCAAAGATTATATTGGCAGAGTTCGCGCACTTGCCCCCGGCTTTCCGTTCGACAAGTTAGGTCCTTACTCTTCTTTTGATGTTAACCATGTTGCGGATTTACAACGTAAAGAAGCTGAAGCGGCTTCTCTCTCCGTGATTTTTGGATATGGCAATGACGATATTGCGCTTGATGTTGACTTCATGAAGATGTTATCTTAGTCTTTTGGAGATGATGTTATCTCTTGAATAGTATCATGTCGCTTGCTTTCAGCGTGTTGAACCCTTTGTGAATGAGTTGATGTTATGTTGATGCTTTTGTCCCAACCTTCATTTATGCGTTTGCTTGCATGATATTTTGTCACTTGGACCTGTTTTCAATAATAATAAACACATGATAACTTGTTAGTAATATTTCATACCTTGAGTTATCTTTGTTGTCCGTATGTATTGGACTTGCATGATGAGATTGATCTCGTTGTTATAATGGATAAACATCTAATATTGCGACTTGCGCATTGCAGGGTGTTATTAGCGCCCCTCTTGAAAAAATTTCCAAGGCATGGCTTGATATGTACACTTGGTACTTGTAGCATTGTAGATAGTAATGTACTCGGCACAGGCACTTGACACAGGCACTTGACATGTAGCAGTGTCATCTTGACGAAGCAAGATTTAAGTTTATACAGTCTCTTAGTTCCACTCTAAGGCGACGTTGTACAAGACTTGACTTGTAAGTTTAATGAGTTTTTCAAACAGGGTGCGCTCCTGCTAGCGTTTTTTAGTGAAGCCTGCCCACTTAAGGTATAGATCTTCATTATGTATGCATCCTTAAGAGGATATGCATAGTTTGAGTATACATGAAGCTATCCTATCAAGGAATGTATCTTCATGGTGTATGAACCCTTAAGAGGGATATACATACTTTGTAGGTGGGGTGATCAGTCCCACCTAAATGCCGCATAATATAAGTTGCATATGATAATGACTTGAGTTGTTGATATGAGTAATTTGCTCGTTGTTTGTTACTTGGTGTTAATCCAAAGTAGAGTGCGTATTATAGAGATGTACCTACGAAAGTAGATTAATCTTCATTAGAATTTGATTATGCGTACAATCGCTTACAGGAAGGCGTCTACCGATCGCACTTTCCGAGATATTTCTAAGTACAAATATGTTGACAAAGATGTAAAGATAGATAAAAAATGGAAAGTCTACCTCCCTTTGAGATGTTTTGGTAGCGGACGAGCATCGTTCTTTGCGACATAGCTTCCCAAAGCTCCGTGTGCAATAAACTCCTCTATTTCCATTCTCAAAGTTAAGCAACTGTTAATATGGTGCCCCCATGTTTGGTGGTATCGACACCAATCGTCCACATTTCTTCCTAGGAAGGCAGTCATCGGCTCAAGTGGATGCGGAAGCTTGTTTTCCAGGAACTTGATGTATATCTCTTCGACCTCCGTGTTCGAGGGGGTGAAGATGTCAGGGTATTCGACGCTTAAGCTTCCTGGTTCTCTTGATGTTTGAGCTTCCTGATCCGAGCTGAGAGGTGTACCCATCCCAGCTTGCGTTCACAAGAGATTGCAGTCTCCAACTTATCTTTCAGGCAAGCCATCATCTTGGTTGTACGCCATCCATATATTCTTCCGAACAGCAAAAATGTTTGCGTGTTCATATTCAAATAAAATGTGGTGATGACTTCTTTCTTGGTTGCCCTTAGTGCAGCTGCATTTCGGGCAAACCTCCTGAAGTAAGCTGTGATGGACTCTTCGTGTCCGTGTCTGACATCTAGGACGCTCTGTCTTGTTGGGAAGAGCGTCCTATCGAGTCCTTCCCCTGGTGTTAGCTCCCTTTTCTCTTCATCATCATCTGAAGCAAACAACTTTCTTTTCACACCCACTTCTATCACGGCGATGGACACCTGGTTCATCTTTCTAAGAGCATTGACATAGCACTTCCGTGCAGCTGTTTGGTCGCCCAGCACCTCGCCAATCCCATGAGGAGTTAGGAACTTCATCTTTTGGTGGGCAGTGGATGGCACAATGTTATGCGGGTTGATTGTCGTTCTTCCTAGGATGCCATTGTATGCTCCTAGGGTGTTCATCACCACAAATGTGACATTGATATGAAGTGCCTTCCATCCTTCTCCCAGGATGACTGGCAGTGTGATTATACCCAATGGATACGTTGCAGCTCCGGCGAAACTGACTAACGGGAATGTACTTGGCGAAAGATCGGCTTCCGTTTTTCCCAATTTCTTGAGAACCTCTACGTGCAGTAAATCTGCAGCACTTCCACCATCCACTAATATTCTTCGCACATCATATCCATTAACATCCATCGTAATGACAAGAGCATCATCGTGGGGGTAGACTATGTGCTTCTTGTCAGCGTTTGAGAACGGGATGATCACGTCTTCCTTCTCCGGCTGGCGTCTTTTCCCATACTTGGGCAAAACTTGTATTTGCGCAGCATAGACATCACGAGCATTAGAAATGCTTCCTCCAGCAGCTGGTCCTCCGTGAATCACGTTGATGACGCCACGCTTCGCCAGAGGCGGATTGACGTCCATCTTCTCCTTTCCCTTGTTCATCTTTTTGGATGGCTCAGAATGGTTCATTTTCTAGCGCTTGTCGCCTTGATCTACATACTGCTTGAGCTCTCCTTTGAGAATGAAATTGTTTACACGGAATCTTAGGCTAACACATCTATCCGTCTCATGGCCTTAGACCTCATGGTTCTCGCACCACTTGTCTTCTTGCTTTCCAAGTGGACCTTTTCGGAAGTTTGTCGGCACCTTCCACATGTTGTCTTCTTTCATCTTTTTCAGGATCACGGAGAGTGGTGCATTCAAAGGAACGCAGTCTGCCAAGTTTACTTCCTTCGGTCTTTGGAACTCCGGCTGGAACGGCCTTTTTTACGGCAGGAACTGCCTTGATTGTTGCGAACCTTGTTGAGGTCTCGTCTGCTTCTCCTTTGCACGAGCTGCGTTGAGTTTCGCCTTGTTCTGATCCCTGGATCTCTCTAGATCCACGAATTCACTGACTCTTGCCGCCAATTCTTCAAGTGTCTCCGCGGGGCGCCTCGACATCTTTTCCTCTAGGGAAAATCCTCTTCGGCCTAAATTTGCTATGAAAGCGCACACGATCTCTCCTTAGGTGAGGTTGCCCTGAATGTCCGCGACATTTTGGTTGAAACGGATGTAGTAATCCGCCAACGACTCATCATTTTGCGGTACCACCTCGTTTAATGCACCTGATCCCTTTATAAGTGTGCGCTCTCCCATGTATCTTTGAATAAACTTCGCCTTCCGGTATTCCCACGATGTAACACTTCCGCATGGTAATTAAAAGAACCAATGTGCGGCCGTTCCCACAAGGGTGTTGGGGAATGTCATGAAGACATGATGTGGGTTGTCAGTTCGTCCCAGCAAGGAGGCATCATGTTGTTGAATATGTTCAATCGGATCTCCTTTTCCCCTGTACTTCTCTCCTCCAATTCGGTAGAGAGCGTTTGGGACGCGGCTGTACACTAGTTCGTCGGAGAACGGATGCGACGCGTTCTCTTCAAGGGCATGCATTTTGACTGCTTCATCTTCTTCTCGATCATTTCTTCCAAAGCCTTAGCTGTAAGCCCCGTGACTGGGATGTCACTGTTGCACGCAGGCTTCCTCCACCCCTCATTATATGTATGAGCACGAGTTACTTCCTTGAAATGGCCTTCCTTGTGTACGTCGGCATGGCTTGCTGACTTGAAGTTGCCTTCCTTTTGTGGCCTCTACGATTTGTTCACAGGGGGTTGCCTCCATCTTACTCCTTGTTGTTGCTGGTTCACACCAACACCTGGAGTGTATGAATGTGTAGCTTCCTGCCTTGCCTGCTGGTACTGGTAGGTTCTTTCAGAATATCCTTCGCCTTCTGGATGCTGCGGCTCTTGATGGTTGACATCATGCGACATCTCCCTCGTAGGTGCAGCATATTCATTAACTGGCGGAGGTGGCGGCGGGGGTGCCATGTACCCCTGATTCCTTAGAGTTTCCCTGAATGCGAGGAGCTCTTCCAGTGCGGCCATCATGGCAGGTGTGACTGTTGGCAGGTTGCCTGCGCCTCTTGCTTGTTGCTGCACTCCGTCAGCTGGCATTCAGTGTGGGAACTCTTCATTCCTCTCCGCCCTTTGTTCGAACTCGTGCACTGGTACCTCGTTCTGGACGTCGGGACCATGCTGCGCGGAGGGCGCATTTGCGGTTGGCATGGAGGAGGCGGTAGAATCTGCGTCTGGAATGTGAGAAGGTATTGGTTGGCTTCTCGTCGGCTTTGGCTTGCTCGCCCCCGCCTTCTTCGTGCGTCTGCTTGTCATAGCTTGCGATATAGAACGGCTTTCTTTTCGAATCACGCTGACGGCGCCAAGTGTTGAGATCGTTTCCACTTGGGATATCTCGAACTGTTTTTCAGGGACCTAGAACCTCGATCCACGAACTAACTTTGGTCACCCCGATCCTCGAACTGACTTCGATCTCTGTCTATGTCTTCTAAACACCGGGTCCTGCAGAGCGGGCGATAACCAGCATGGAGAGGGGGAGTGGTGCTGGTTGTGCCCTCTCCGATGCTAAAGTCATTATTTTAGAGAGAGAAAGTTCTAGAGAGAGGTCAGAGCACAAATAGCCAATTCTCCAGAGTTTCGAGTTAACTTGTTGAAATGGGAGATCTAGGCCCCTATTTATAGGAAACCAGAGAACTTTGCCCGGTTTGATGTCGGTTTACAGGAAAACGCTTACCGACATCGAGATTGGCTATATGCGCGCTAACCTCACGTACATAGAAAAAATAGGTGTATACATGCGGTACAAGTATGTAATCCGGAGGTCCCCCGGTCCGGGTGCGACGCGCATCCGGACCGTTTTAACCACGGGATGACTGCGGTAAGACCCATTTTGTGATTCTAGCGTGTTTGTGAGGTCCGAAATGTAAATACGAACCCGAATTGGACAGATATCCAACATACACGTTTAGCATTCTGTAGTATTACGTCCCCGTAATCCAACAGTGGTATCAGAGCTTGTGTTAGGAGTTATAGAAATTTTGATAAACTGATGTTCTTGAAAATTTTATAAAAAAAAACCGAAATTTTTATGATGAACACCATGAGTAATCCGAAATTTTTAAACAAATTTCATATGTTTGATCTTTAAAAACTTAAAATTTTCAGGAGTTACATGTTTTTATAGATCAAAAACCGAAAATTCATGTTTAAATTTGAGTTTGATGTTCATGATCTTCAAGAACACGATGAGTTTTATCAAGAACAATTTTTGGATTCATGATCATAATAGTGTTTGATCTTAAAATTTGACATTTTTTCCAATTATTGGTGTTATGGCCGAAACCCTAGGTGAATTATTAGGTAAAAAAATTAATTTCTTGGGGTGCAAGTAAGTAAAATTCGGCCGGCCCTAGCATATGGATATATTTGTTACCATATTTTAATCTTATTAAAATGATACAATATATCTATAAATTGGAAAGATAAGGAAAGATTCACATTATATAGTAAAATATATAAACTATCAATATATTTAGCTAAAAGATAGGGATAAAGATATATTGATAGGATTTGGTTACTTAAAAAGATTAAGAAGATATATTGTCTATATATTTTATCCCTAAATATATATTTGGCAATAATTATATATATATATATATATTTGGCCGAAAATTATATATATATATATATATATATATATATATATATATATATATATATATATATATATATATATATATATATATATTTATATTGTTAATTGATTTACATCTTAAAGATAGAATCTTGACAATATTTATATATATTAATAATATATAAGTGCCGAATTTTATATATATATTAGCAATATTGGAAATTATTTTACATAATTAATGTTTCTTGTGGGCTAAGTTAAGTTTTTAGTGGACTTTAAAACTCTATTTAGCCCAAAAAGAAATGTTTCGGCCGAACCCAATGGGTTTATCGGGCCGGTCCAATTTGCAAAACCGGTTAAACCAATCCGGGTTTTCTTAATCGGGTTGACCTAGTCGGGTAGGGTCGGACCAAAGTAACTAAGTGAATCTAAATCGATCCGGTTTCGAGTGATGAACCGAACCACAATCTTATTTTATTGAACCGTTTCAGACCAAACCAGATTTTAAATTGGACCAAACCAAATTTTAAAATTTTTCGGAAATTTTAAATGTTCAATAAAATAGGATGTCAAATTTTAAATCAAAAACGTTTTCGAACTTTAAAAGTTAACCTAAACAGTTGTCTTAGAGTTTACGTTTTAACACGTTTTCTAATAAAACCCTAATACCTGGTTACGATTATGGGGATGGATCTCGGATATGCATGTTTTTGGGACTGGATTAAATTAGTGGGCTGAATTGCAATTGTTTACTTTATGCAATATATATTAGAACTATCGTCTTGACTTAGTCAAGCTAGCTGGATAATAAATTGCGAGCATTGAGCTCTGGGATTTAAATATATGGTGTGCGCAATATGATAGACATGCTATGCTGATTGAAATTGCCTAGAATCCATGTCTAGAAATTTCGCATGATTGATTGTAAGCATGAATTGCAAGTCAACCCCTAATATTTTCAAAACGTTTTTAAAACTGAAAATACCAGTCGCCAATTATGCATGATGTATGCGAAAGTTGCATGTTTTGACACGTATGCAAGAATGTTCATGAATGAAAGCATGTGGTAATTTACTTTAAGTAGAATTATGTATGCTAAGGAACATTAAACGCATGACGCGTAAGCATGTTGTTTTGGTTTGTTCGATGTTTATGGCGTGATATAGTATTATGCATGCGTAAATTATCGGATAATTTTTACAAAATAAAAAAGGGCCATGGGAAAGCCAAGATCGGGTATGCTTATTTGAAAATTTTCTTTCCGGTAATTTGCAATATAATAACCGTTTTCAAAAGATTGATCTATTGGCTGAAGAAGACGATAGTGTGAACTCTTTCACGACACCCCCTTCCCTCGGTTTACTGACGGTCGGTTTGGTTTAGTGACTGAAGGATCACTATTTGTCGTATTCCATCCTAATAGATAATCCGATGTTTGTAATTCTATCGAAATGTTGTTGTCCTCCCAACCTTAAACTGTTATCAATGAATAGATAGCATTATCATGTGAATTTGAGCTATTAGTTGAGACGAATTATGACTCGTGGAGCAAACGCATCGTTACGAAATTGGAGGGACAAGGTCTGAGTGACCACATTCAAATAACCATGAATTACCCGAATGCCTGATTAACCAAAGATCTAGCGTTCGCCCATTTTAAGTGGGAGCAGGATGACAAGAATGCAAAGGAGATGATACTGTTTGAAATGTCAGAGGATTTCTATAACCGTTATAAGGATGATCCGACATCAAAGGACATCTGGGATGCCCTCTTTCTGAAATATGGAAATGGCATGGCAGTTACTCAGCACCCACTTATACCGGCACTAGAAACCTGTCTGAACAACAACAGTAAAAGCATACTTGAAAAAGTGTACGATCTTCTTCGCCTATTAAAGCCATTGGAAGATGACAGTCAGATGGCTGGATGGGATAAAACTCAGGCCATAATAGGGATTCTCCCGAAGTCTTGGAGAGAAACCAAGACTATATTGACTATTAGCAGTTCCTGCTTGATCTTGCATCTGTCCTGAAACTGATCGAGATGGAAGAGGCTCGATTAAATTCGGCGTCGAAAGAACTGAAACCGGCAGGACAAGCTGGTCGTAAGAAGAGGAAATTCAGGAACAAGGGAAAGAAACAACAGGCAATCGACAATAAAACGTTGACTACGCCTAAGAAAGGCAGTCCGAGATTAAAATCTGAGATAGTTTGCGGGAATTCCGGCCCACGTCGAATAAGCGATGGTGCAAGTTCCAGCAAATCGCATCCTGAAAAGGTATGCGGATTTGGTTATGTAGAGGAAGCTTTAGTTTCCTCAACTTTAATATTAATTGACTCAAATCCGTCTTGGATTCTTGATTCAGGTGCAACAGACCACATAGCCAACGACAAAGAACTATTTGCCAAGTTTAGACGATTGTCGAAGGATCTTAAAAAGATATACATTGGCGACAACTCACAAGTCATAGGGGTAGGAACTTGCAAATTGCCAATGGGAAATGGCAATCCTTACTTCTAGAAAAATGTCCTTTTTGCTCCTAGAATCCGTAGAAATGTTGTTTCTGTTTCTGTTCTTATGAATAAGAACTTGTTTTATCATTCGAGAGATCCTTGGTCCGGATAAATAAAGTGGATACTTTATTTGGATATGCCTTTTCTTATAATGGTTTATTTATCATGGATTTACATGGCAATGTAAATTCATATAGAATGTATGCTATGTCCTCCAAAGAAGTAGAAACTGACGCGACCGGATGGCATTCGCGGCTTGGACATATAGGCTATGACAGGGTTCAATCGTTAGCACGACGAGGGCTTTTGCCCGGAACAAACAGTGTGGTAAAACACACTTGTCATGACTGTCTAGCTGGAAAATCCACCCGCAAGCCATTCGGTGAAGCAAAACGAGCAGAATTTCCATTGCAAATAATCCATTCCGACGTATGTGGACCAATGAATGTAACTGCAAGAAATGGAAAGCGATACTTCGTAACTTTCACTGACGACTACACCCGATTCGGGTTTACTCATTTGATTGCTCGTAAATCTGAAGCTATAGATTGCTTTAAAAGCTTTCTAAAGCTCGTGAAGAATCAACAGGAGCGAAAGGTGAAAACCCTACACACCGATAGAGGTGGAGAGTATCTCTCTAATGAGTTTGATAAGTTATGCTAAGAAAGTGGAATCTCCTGTCAAACGACGATCCCCAACACACCACAACAGAATGGTGTGGCTAAATGTCGTAATCAGAATCTCCTAGACATGGTAAGAACCATGATGTCACAAGCACAACTACCAATTTCTTATTGGGGAGATGCGTTGCTTGCTACCACTCATGTAGTAAACCTTGTCCCATCAAAAGCAGTTATCTCAACACCTTATGAGCTGTGGACTGGTAGAGAGTTAAATATTACTAGGCTGCGACCTTGGGGATGCGCAGCTTATACACATACAACTGACAGCCGTTTTGGCAAGTTAGGCCCCAGATGACTTAAAAGTATCTTCATAAGATACTCTGAGAACTCAAAAGGTTATGTATTTGTGTCAACTCTAGAAAACGGTAGTGTGTACGAACATGAGTCCAGAGACGCCACTTTTCTTGAGGACGAATTTCCATCGCTACGAGAGATAAAGACAGACGAAGTTCTGACTGAACTAGAACATGATGAAGATAATTCTCAGGTCCCACTTTCTTCGAGTGGGAGATTTGGCACAACAACAAGTGATTCGGTTAATGAGGACGAAATCCCCATTATAAAATCAGTGGGAGGGCTCACTCCACCCCAAACACAAATAACTATTGCTGGCAATGCGAATCAAGTAGCACCTGACAATCATGATACACAACTACCTATTATTCCCATAATTTCAAGTGGGAGTAGGATGATCACTTCAGTTCCAGGTCCTAACAATCAAAGAACTAATCATGGAGGTGAAATCCCGAGAGGAAGGGGTTGTCATAAGAAAGTTGTTGCTCAAAGTTCTAGTTCCCCCATCATTCCCAGTGGGAGTAATGCTCCGATAAGAAGCATTAATCCAAGTGGGAGTATGGATCAGACTCAAAATGGGACGAATGAGCCTAGACGCAGTCAAAGGCAATGTACTTCTCCTAAGAAGTATCCCATCGAGAGAGGCGAAATATTCACTCTCACGTCTGTTGATGAACCGGTAACGGCTAAACAAGCGATGGAAAGACCCCAAGCAAAGGAATGGAGAAAAGCAATGGAGGATGAAATCACCTCAATGAAAGCTAATTCAGTATGGTCTTTAGTTAATTTACCTGCTAACCGCAGAGCAATAGGAGCCAAGTGGGTATTGAAACTAAAACTCACTGCTGATGGAGAAGTCGAGCGATACAAAGCTCGACTGGTTGCGAAAGGATATACCTAAATTCATGGAGTGGACTTTGATGAAACATACTCACCAACTGTGCGTTACACCACAGTAAGGACCATCATTGCCCTTGTTGCATGTCTCGATCTAGAGCTGCACCAAATGGATGTTAAGACCGCATTCCTCCATGCAAACTTGGAGGAAGAGATCTATATGGAGCAGCCAGAGGGTTTTAGTACTCCTGGCAAAGAACGTAAAGTTTTCAAACTCCAAAGGTCTATTTACGGTCTTAAACAGTCGTCTCGGCAATGGTATCGCCGATTCTACGAGGAAATCGTCGGAAACGGATTTGTGAATCTTCACGAGGATCCCTGCATATACACTAAGACCTCCGGGTCTAAGTATGTCATCATAACACTATACGTAGATGACATACTCATTGCTGCAAACGACGTGAGTTTCATGAACAAATCAAAGTCCTGGTTAGCGTCAGCATTTGAGATGAAAGACATGGGAGAGGCCACGTACATCTTAGGCATTAAGATTGCCCGAGATCGTGCCGCCCGGACATTGTGTCTGTCTCAAGAATCTTATATCAACAAAATGTTGAAAAGATTAAGAATGCTCGATGCTAAACCCGAGGATACGCCGGTTGTGTTCGGGTGCGCGCTGTCAAAGCGTGATGGACCGAAAAAAACAGCTGGAGCGTGAACAGATGAAGGGGGCGGAGTACCTAAGCATGGTAGGGAGTCTCATGTACACCATGATATGTACTCGGCCAGATATCTGTTACGCTATGGGCCTAGTTGCAAGATTCCAATCAGATCCTAGTTATCAACATCTAAAGGCCGTAAAACGAATTATAAGATATCTGAAAGGTACTGCCGACTATGTTCTGTGCTATAAGGGCAGGCAAATAGAATTGACCGGTTATAGTGTCGCTGATCACGGTGGCGATCCGGATGATCGTAAGTCCACCACATGAGGAGTTTTCCTTCTTGCTAATGCTGCCATTTCATGGGTAAGCAAGAAACAATCACGTGTCGCGCTTTCCACTATGGAATCAGAATTCGTTGCCCTTTCTAAAAACGCACAAGAAGCAGTCTGACTGAAAAGGATTCTTACTGCATTGATTGGCGCTGGCAAAGAGAGTAATCCCGTAAAGGTATACTCCGACAGTCAGGCAGCCATTGCAGCAGTTAAGAATCCAAAGTACCATAGTAGGACCAAACACATTGATGTGAAATACAATTATGCTAAATCTGTTCTTGAAGACAACATAATCGCTTTAGAATACTTGTCCACGGATAAAATGGTTGCAGATCCATTAACTAAGTCATTACGTAGAGAGATTTTCGAAAAGCACGTAAAACTGCTTGGATTGCGTAGGGCTTAATAAGTGGCTTGTATAAGTGATAATATTTTGATATTTGAAATATTATTTCGATTGAATAAAATAATTTAAAATTGAGTATATGATCCATCGACGTCATAATGATAAATAACATCGGATTTTACTGTCTATAAACCAAGTCGTAGGAAGAGGTAAAACTCTTCCACCAAAATTATGTCGAATGTGAACAATGCCTCGTCACCCAGGCACGGTCATCTTGTAAGGAGAGGGGGACCTCTACCACAACAAGATTGGCTAAGAAACAGGGGGATAAACCTGGCTAAACAAAACGATAACCTTGTCACGCTTAATGCATGACTTAATCTTCGTTTTGTACATCGCGTATTGGACCCAGTCCATCATTAAAATCACATTCAGGGCCAGATGAAAGATTCTGCAATAGCATGATTGACATATCCCAATCCTGGCTAGTCCAGGTGTGCTATCGACGTGTGCTTCATACTGCGCGTGCCATGTTCGACCACGGGGTCATGCTCGGTTGTGCTAGCTAGAATCCTAGTGATTCAAAGAGCGCATACTTCTTCACCTTGAGCGTGTGATTGATCCCGGATGTCTTATGAAGAGGCATCCAAAGTATCCTCTCGGACTCAGAACTTATACCTAAGGTCTGGCTCAATGTTCGCTTCCCAGCGTACGAGCGTACAGCCAAAGAAAATGGCCAAGTGACCACGTCTTGGAAACCGGTTGAGTTAGACTAAGGGTATACGCGATGGGGATGGTCAAGTTCACCTATAATTCACCGACTCTTGTGTTCACTAGGTGGCCACCAAGCAAATATTAGTTAAAGGTTGTGAACACTTGTACGGATGCCCTGGAGAAGTATTCCTATGTGGAAATCTGGGCAATTGGAGTATTATCAGTTGACCAAGGATACAGTGCGGTACATGTTTTATTTTAACAGGATTGATTTACGAAAGGGAATCAACGTTCTGCGGGCGCTACAATACTCCTAACAGATGAGTAGCACGATGCCCGTCGTATCCGCCGGTCGCACGGCAAACCTCGTTTGAACTATTCGGAGACGGAGACAAAGACTGAAGACTGAGATGTTGATGCTATTGGATAACTATATATTAACAGGCACCCTCCCATTCCGGCGAGGGGGAGCTGTTAGCATATGCTGATGTGACGCCGTAATTGGTAGCCCGTTAATGCTAAGGAAATTACCTAAGTTAATTAGGTAATTGTCACATTAGGCTAATTGGGCCAAACCCAATCCCTAATTGACATGGGAGGCCCAAAACTGGGCCTCCCCCTTTAATAGCATGGTTCGGCCGAACTAATGTCCCACATTGGTTGGAGTGGACTTTTGTCCACTCCACCAATCATATATATATATACGGGACTCACCTAAGGGGTTTACACATCAATCTAATAAGAAGTTCCTCCATTGAGGAACTTGAGAGAAACCTCTCACCCCCTTAGTTGATATTTTTGGTGAACATCTTAGTCCGAGGTTTTGTCCCCGTTGAAGAATCGACCAGAGGATTTGTTGTGGAACTTACACCGCGTAGGACTTCTTCTCACGAAGAACTTGTACGTGGTTCCGACCGGAGGATCAGAACTCCCTCCACATCGTTCTTGGGCAGGAAAGCTAAAAGGTATGTGTACACTATTCCGCTGCGTAGTTAGATTACTTGCATGTACACGTTTAGCATTCCGTAGTATTACGTCCTCGTAATCCAACACAGTGATCTCATGTGGTAGGGTTTATTCCTCCCACTGGATTTACTATGAAAATGTTTCCATTATCATTTACCATGTCATTCACTTGAGTTGCCGGTTCAAATCTCTCTCCCACTCGAATTAAGTGGGACCTAATCGTCAGTGTTTTCTTGCTCCAGTTTGATCAAGACTACATCAGTTTGAAAAACTAACCATGCATTGTAAATTCGTCCTCAAGTGATGTAATGTCTCATGTTTGACCACGAAACCATTTTCAAAAACTTTAAACAGGTATTTTCTAAGAGTAGGTAACGTACTCTTGTCCTAAATACGTGTTTAGTGCGCAATTTAATGTCGCGCGATGATATGATTTAACTCATTATCATTCCTTAGATTTTATGGTGACGTGTCTTATCGATCTTATTGGAACATAGTTTACATACATGTGAGTCATCTTCTTCATCCCATAGGGAACGCCTGATAGATTGACTCTAACATTATGTTCTTGAACTGTGCTTCTTGAAGTGTGTATCACTTGCTTTGAATGTCTAGCCTGACTTATCGTTTAAGGCGTTTGGAAGGAAATCGTTTAACCGACTTCATCCTTCATCGTTCGCAAACTTATCTCAGGGATTTCATCCCATCTCCGAACTGATCATCTTGGGTTTTCACCCTATGCGTCAGCTGATACTTTTACAAGGTCGTGGTAGCTTATGAAGCGTACTTCTTTCCGATGTAAACTTTATCAATAAGTTGTTTCCGAATGGATGCAAACGAAAATTCAGCATTTAATCATTCATTACACTTCATAATTAAATTCTTATTTTGAAACGATGTGTTCCGTCTTTCGAGGTCCACTTGCGCGTAGCGCTATTCACCGAAGTTTTAACCCCCAGGTTAAATAGTTTCATTTCTGAATATAATTTTTTTTAATCCAATCAGTTTTGCACATGATTATTGTTACTAATTATTTCATTTAATGGAGTACTAATAATAAAACAAGATTTATAACCGGTTCATTCTTAGAACTACGCAATCAATGGATTTTAATGGCATTATGATTTTACTCAAAGAATTAGATGTGGGAGAAGATGTATGGAGTTGTTTGATTCGGCTATTTCCAATAGCCTTATTGCTTCAGTTTACTTACATTTCGGATCGATCTCGTTTCTAGCCGAGTCGATTAATCTTGATAAGCAGAACTCATTCTGAATCGAATGGTAACTACTTTATTCAATGAATCCGAAACAATAATAACCAAAATTCAAACAAAAATGAACAATAGGAAAACCAACATAAACAATACTGGGGTCTCAGATCTCAAACTTGAAGCAATCACGAAGAAGAATGATGGACAGGTCGTCTTAACCGAGTTGTACCTTGAAGGTACTGATATCATGGTGGTTATCGCACTGGATCATCGTTTAGAACTTTTGTTGCCCGGGGTTGCCAAGCATTTCAACATACCAATGAATCTGTCAGAATGCCTCGGGTTCTTTCGGAAAATTTCCTTCTTTATCATCTGCTTCGAATAAGTCTATTGTCGTCTTAATCGATGTGATCAGACGCTTGAGCCCTTTTTCGTCAACAAACTATAAAAGAGGAAACATTCTCATTACTTTCCGAGCCCTTGTCCATATGTCTAACTTGTCAGCGGGATCATGAAAGGCTATTACACCGTCATCACTGCATAGAATACTGTAGTATTCTGCCATTAAGGCTCGTGCTTCAGCGGCCTTACCCTAACCGAAGCGAAGGTATATGGCACACCAAAGATGCAATGCGCTGAGTTGTATAAACTCTCCTTCTACTTCAGTTGACAGTTGCGAGAGAATTAATTATCGTGCATTACGATCCTTCCTCAACCTTTTCTTGTTGTTGCTCTCCTGTGGGTTTCCATATTCGTCCAGGCTTATCCTTTGCTTTCGGATTGACTTGATCGTCAAGATCCGCAGTGATCAGGAGCTCCATAACATTATCTCTCCATGCATAATAATCCATGTCGTCCAGTTTGTGAGGTTCGTAGAACTGTATCGGTTCAGCCATGAAAACTAACACATCGATAATCACACAAAATCCGGGAGACTAACATTTTGAGAAAGAATTGCATGCATCAAATATCTATTAAGATGGAATCCGAAAAATAATGATTCCTCAGTCAGCTAAACCAACCGACCACCAGTAAACCAATGGAAGATGGCTGTGAAAGAGTTCACATTATTGTCGTCTTCTATCGCAAATTACCGGAACACGGATTTTAAAATAAGCATACCCAATCTTGGCTTTCCCAGACCCTTTTTATTTTGGAAAACTATTCCGATGAATTCACTCATGCATATATAATTCTACCATCCATGTAAATTATCATACGCTAGTAACATTCATCATTCAAACCACACTCATGCTTACGCGTCATGCGTCTAATATTCCGAGGAACTCATGCTTGCATATATATTTCTACTTCCAAGTAAATTATCAAATGCGGCTTCAACCTCAACATTCTAGCATACATGTCAAACATGAAACTTCCACATCAATCATACATATTTGGCGACTGGTTTTCAATTTTAAAATAATTTTAAACATTAGGGGTTGATTTGCAATTCATACTTATATTCAATTACGCAACATTCTAGACATGAATCCTAGGCATTTCCAACCATCACAACATGTCTATCCTTGTGCGCAAATAATATATTTAACCAGGGCTCCGCCCCCAACATGCAATATCCAGCTAGCTTGACTCGGTCAAGACAACCTTTCTAATCATGCATAAATATATATATTGAATAATAAACAATTGCAATTCAGCCCACTAATTAATCCAGTCCCAAAAACATGTATCTCCGAGATCCATCCCCATAATCGAAACAAGGCATAAAGGTTATCAACCCTTGAGCACTGTGTAGGCCATTTAAGGTTCAAAACATTTGGATTTTAAAACTTGACCTCCCTATTTTAATTGACTTGAATTCGGTTTTGAAAATTCAGTTCGGTTCAGTCAATTTCGGTCCGGTTTGGTTCGGTTCGGTCCAGAAATTCCGGTTCGGGTCCGGTCCGATATAAAATCCGGTTCGGTCCGGTTTTAATTTCAAAATCTGGTTAGGTCTGAACCGGTCCAATAAAATAGGGTCCGGTTCGGTTCAACACACAAAACCGGTTCGGTTAGATCCACTTAGTTACCCCGGTCCGACCCGACCCGATTAGATCCACTTAGATCCACTTTACCCACCTATTAAATTCGGCCGGCCATTATGCAAAGGGAGGCCCATATTTTGGGCCTCTCATCTCAATTGGGATTTGGGTCTGGCCCAATGTCCTAATGTGACATGTACCAAATTCACTTAGGTAACATATACATATAATGGGCTTCCATTTACGGCGCCCATCACCATATGCTTACATTCCGAGACCTAGAAACCTTCAATTTGGCCTTGTTATCCAAAACGGCTTGGCGACTTCAACACGAACCTTCCTCTTTTTGGGCTAGAGTCATAAAAGGAATCTATTTCCCGAATTCGGATCTATGGGAGGCTAGAAAAGGTGGACGCGCGTCATGGGCATGGTCTAGTATTCTTGAAGGAAGAGATATACTTAAGGAGGAGGGCACATGGAAAATAGGTAACGAGGAGAAAGTACGAATTTTCCAAAATGCTTGGATACCCGGATTGCCATCATTCCGCCTAGTGAGAACCTCAGACTGATTCACATTATATCGATGCGGGGTAGGAGGTGACACAATGTGTCCTTTTTGCAACAAAACGGAGACAATTGATCACGCTCTTATGACATGTGAATGGGCTAAACTAGTGTGGTTTGGGTGTATGTGGCTGCGTTGGAACCCGGGTGAGGAACCAAGGTGGTCAGATTGGCTTGAACTAATGGGTGAGCGGGCACAACAAGGAGGAAATGAAGATATTCGGACACATATAACAACTGAGGTCGTTGCATGGGAATTATGGAAAGAGAGGTGTAGAGCTGTTCATCTACATGATCGCCCAAAACCTCACTCGGTTGTGGAACATGTGAAGAGATTAGGGGGTGACACTTGGGAACACTGTTGTAGACGTAAGCCTTCTAGCTGTGGCATGGTACCAATTGCACGTATAGCATGGTAAAAACCAGAGTTTGGGGTGATAAAAATTAATTGTGATGGATCTTTGGAGGAGAGAACGAGATGTAGGGGAACGGGGGTGGTCGCTAGGGACCCGACCGGAAGTCTACTATCGGGGAGGAACTCCTTCTATAGAGATATTAGCACAATGAACGTTGAGGCACAAGCTATATTGCATGGAGTCGAGTTGGCCAATCACCATCGATGGAACAACGTCGTTATTGAGTCGGATGCGGAGTACGTTGTAAACCAAATCAAGAAACCGAGCGGGACGCGTGATTGGAGACTTGACAACATCATTACCTCGATATTACAGGTGGCCGAGAACATATCGTCTATTTCTTGGCGATTTACTCAAAGGAACCCAAACAGATGCACGAACTGGATTGCTATCTAATTCAGAAAGAAGATGTGCCCGATTGATTGGGTACTTATACCCCATCTCCTTTTCTTTCTTTGTTACTTTTAGATTGTAATTCAGACGTTGGTTGATTTTCGTTAATAAAACGTGCATGTTCCTTGAGCCCAAAAATAACATTATTTATCCCATTATTATTTCTTATGTATATGTGATGACCATATAACCTAAAAATGAGTAATTTTTATTTAAACTTATTTTATAATTGTTATGCAAAAATGTATTTAATGCCTGCGCATAATTAAGACATATAAGTATGTTTTTTTTTCCATCAAAGTATATAATCTAAAGTATCACCTAAAGTTTAGATAATTTTTTTTTTTCATAATATCTTCAATTTCTACACAAATAGAATGTTAATAACCTTTAAAAATTATATAAAACTCCGCACAAAACGCGTCATTGACTTGTTTTTTTTAATAAATTAAGGGAAAAAAAAAAAGTTGACACGTGGTAGCATACATGGATGATGATTCGACCAAACTGAAAATAAAACACTCTATTATATCAATCTATATATATATATTTCGAATGCTAACAACCTAACAGTTTGTGATTTTACTTGTTATACTGGATTTCCATTTGAATCAACACCGTTATCCAATGTTTTACTTGTTCTACTTAAACCTGTTTTACTTTTTACCAAGTCCAATTCAAAAGTTGTAAAAGATATCACTCCAACAAACCCCTTTATCTTCATTTCTCCATACCCTAATCCTCTCGAAAGGATCATGACTCTACTGCCAATGATAACCAGACCAGGAGCAACTAGCAAATCATGTGCTTCGTGTAAACACCAGCGCAGGAAATGCACGAAAGATTGTCTCCTCGCCCCGTACTTCCCTTCAGACCAACCGCGTATTTTTCACAATGCACACCGTTTGTTTGGTGTCTCGAACATGCAGAGGCTACTGAAAATGGTTGAACCCACACGGAGGGACAAAGCTATGGAGACGATGATCTATCAAGCAAATGTGAGGGCCATGTACCCGGTCCACGGATGTGTGGAGATCATAAATCAGTACCGTGAATATATTGAACTTCTACATGAAGAAATACATTACGTTAATATGCAAATCGTTATCTGTAAAGAGCAAGGGTCGACCGCTAGTTTTCACGTGCATGAGAATGGTGGTGGGTATGCTAATGTTAATTTTGTCAACGGTTGTGATCTTCGTCAATATGGAGAGCCGGATTTCTACGTAGAAGATGTTTATGGTAATGGTGTCTCGTTTGATAATCTAGTTGGAGATGTAGGACATTATGCGTATCCGGAGTCCCTACAACCATCTAATTCAAGGTAAATATGGAAGTATTAGCTAGATTTCTAACACCGAATAAAAACTATATCATTCGATTTATTTATGGACATTTCATTTTTATATATATAATAATAAACGGTAATACGCATGATGATATTATTTTGATTCAGTTCCGATTCAAATTCAATATCCAAGGACGAGGCAATGAGGAGCTACAGCTTCGAGCAGGGTTCGTCGATCGAGTTTCAGGATATGGGGGTTGCTAATTTCAATGTCAAAGCTGTTAAAGATGAATTTGCAGGTCAAAGTCTTTTTTTTAATGTGCTTGAGGAGGGACTGACTTGAGTTTTTATTTTATTTAGTCTTTTTCAAGTTATAAAATTCAAGTGTAATAAGCTACCTAGAGGCAGGAGGTCGAACAAATGTAATCTATGTGATAACTTTTTTAAATTTGTATTTTTAAAAGACCGCAGTTTTGTGTCAATTTTAGCACCGCTGCATGTTGGTTATTATTTTTTTTAGCTTAGTTGGTACATTTCTATCTAGATACTAATTATTTCGATCGAGAGATAATAAAAAAATTAAAAAGAGAAGAAAAATAGTTTATTCTTGGGCCGTGGTGGTGGTCGCCGGATTTGGGTGGTGGTTGCCGGAGCTGAGGTGGTGGTCGCCGGAGTCGGGGTGGTGGTGGTCGGAGCCGGGTGGCGGTGGACGGACCTGGGTGGTTTTAATTTGACTTTAGGGGTAATTTTGTCATTTCACATTTCCTCTAATAAGATATTAAATAAAACAAAATATTTAAGGGGCAAGAATGTCATTTCACACAATTCTGTTAAATTTAACCCTAAAAATGGACGGAAAACCTTAAATCAAGAAAGTTGAAATTTCAGACCTTTCAAATTAACATTTGAAAATTCATACATCTCCAGTTAACATGAGACAAAATTCAGACATTTCCTAGGTTATTAACCCAAAAATAAATTCCCTCTCCCTAAATATACATAGTTCGTCCGAACCATATACTACACCAAGTAGGTGCCGAATTGTAACAAGCAATTCACCCCGGAGATCCATCCAGCAACTGGATTGAAGAGGCTTTGTTGTGGACACCATTGCTTGCTGATTGCTTCTTAACAAGAGTTCCCGTAAGACACCGTCTGGCAAATCATGAACTCACTCGTGACGTTCCTTGGGCTACGGATTGCATAATAACAAAATAGGTATGTGCACACTTCCGCTGCGTAATTAAATTACTGAGCATGTATCTGTGGTTATACCTCAAAATCAGTCGACACTATTCCTTGCGAGTTCTGGACCGAACGAGAATTTGATATGTCCAACCTACAATCTTAGATTGTAGGGTCTATACTAGAACCACTAACATGCGATACGACAAGTTAGACGATTGAGGTCGAAAGAGAAACTTCTGCATATATTCTGAAACCTTGAAACGTTAAGTATTTACAGGCACTAAGGATAGTGGGAGTGTTACCGAATATGGATTACGCAATGTAGTATTCTTAGAATACGAGTTTCCAAAGACTAGGTGACTAGACACTGAACGAAACTGATAGACTTATAGATTAGTTAGATGTACATTTCCTAGATAATCCGAGTGGGAGAAAGGAAACCACAGCTGAATTCGATGATATGGAAAATAAAAATCAGGTTGCTTAGGTAATTACGACTTAGTTGCTGGTTTAGGACCGAAATTAAATGAATTACCCAACGTCGTTTTAAATGCTAGACCGATTATACAGCATGCTGGTATGTATCATCCAAAACCTGTCACTAAATTTTTCCTAACTATTAGCAGAAATTCAAACATGAGCATTGGGACGCGCACTTCACGTGCTGCCACCCGAGGTATAGGTGATCAGATTACTGAGCCTCCACAAGCGAGTGTGAGCAATCATGAACTGTCCAGTGGGAGCCGAAATCTTAATGAGCTTTGTGGGAGTAATTCTCTTTTGGCCAGTGGGATAAAGTTGAATGTCACTAACTCTCAAAACCCAAGACGTAGTTCTTGATGAAGATCTATACCCAAGATATTTCTTAATCGAAAGGGGTAAGATCAACAATTTAATATCAGTTGACAAACCAGTAAATGTCATAAAGCATGGGAATGACCTCAAAGAATTGATTTGATCAAAGCAATGAGAAATAAGTTGCATTTAATGCACTCGAACCATGTACTGGAATAAGTTTATACTCTTTAGAAGATGTAAGGCGATTGGTACTATGTGGGTCCTGAATGTAAAGCTTACGTCAAATAGGAGCATAGAAAGGTTTGAGGCTAGATTAATAGTGATAGGTTACTCTAAGCAACATGGGATTTATTTTGTTTAAACGTACTCACCAACATGGGATTAATACGAGTCGTGCTTGTAATCGCAGCTAGTCTGGATATTTAATTGCGTTAGATGCATGTTAAAGACAATCATCCTTCATTACATGTTGGAAGAAGAGATCTACATAAAGTAATCAAAAGAATTCGTCCAACCGAGTAACGAACGAAAAATTTGTGAACTTCTAAGATCTACTTATGATCTTAAACAATCCTCGGAGCAATTTTACTAAAGGTTCCATGTGAAATCGTTGCTAGTGGATATGAAGCATTCTTTGAAGACCCCTGTGTGCATTAAAAGATTGGAATCAGGATTTGTTGGGTTACGATTATAAAGACAGAGCATACAAGTCGAGAGCATGCAAGTCGAGACTCATGAAAGAGAGTCAACGACCAATCCTATTCAAAATGAGGAGACAAGAATAAGTAGTCGACACCAAATATGGGGAAAGTCGACAACTGAGATCTTTGAAAGATTGGCGACAAGACCACTCAAAACTCTTCCTCCTAAGGAAAGGACAACTAGCAACCTGCTTGCCGCCTCAGAGAAAACCATTCCTCTTAAGGAGGGGGCAGGTGGCGACCTACTTTTCACATGTTAAACTGAAGGAACCTTCCTCTTAAGGAATGGTGAGGTGGCGACCTGCTTCAACTGCCAGAGGAAAGTCTTCCTAGCTAAGGAAAGATGAGGCGGCGACCTGCTTGTCACCTGCTTACACCGACTCTGGATATAAACCCTCCCAAGAGGTAGCTGCCACTCAAAGTCGGTACACTTCTCCTATAAATAGGGGAACACTTTCATTATCTAACTTAATTACATTCACATACTTTGATAGTTTTCTCTTAAATTCAATTACTGACTTAAGCTTCATAGTGGAATCAGGGGTCATCCCCACCTCTTTTCAGGTCCTCGCCTACCAAAAGCATCCTAAAGGAAACTAAGCACCCCTGAGGTCGACATAGACACCTAAAGGAGCTAGCTACCGGTGAGATCTCGAAATCCATTACTAGAAGCTCCAGGCCACGTCATTTTGATCCCAACTGGATTTATGATATTGATGTATATGCCCAAGGCATATAACTGTTTGTGAATGACGTATATGATCTGCACAAGGTTTAAGCCTTGATTAACTTCTATTTTGAGATGATGGACATGAGCGAAACTACGTATATCCTAGGTCTTGAGAATGCTAAGGACCATGCGACGCGACGCCTATGACTCTCTCAAATGAGTTACATTTATAAGATGTCTAAATAAGTTAAACATGAAAGACGGTAGAATGGCAGACACGCCTTTAGAAAATTGGTTGGAAGTTGAGTAAATAAAAGAAACCTATAATCAAACATGGATATAAACAGATGCGGGACGTGCTGTACAAAAGCGCGCTCAAAACTCTAATGTTTACTGTGGTGTACACGAGACCGTACTTTTGTTATACAATTGATTTAGTTGCGAGATACCTGTCGAACCCTGGCCATGGACATTGTGTAGACATTGAAAGAATCATGTGATATCTTAAAGTCACTTTTTGTTACGCGCTTTACTTTTGTGGAAATTTGAGCTTGGAATTATTAGGGTATAGTCTTGCAGATTCAGCTAATCGACGACCATACCAGTTATTCTACATCTGGTTTTAGTTTTCACACTTGCAAGCAGTGTAATATCCTGAAAAAGTGAAAAGAAAACATGTTTAGCATTATCCACTATGGAAGCAGGATTTGTAGCTCTTTTCGAAACAGTAATGTAAGCCGTAAGGCTGAAGAGACTCTTTGAAATGTTTCTAAAAGATGGAGGACCGGATTTAGCCAGTCTTAGTTAACACTGACGTTTAGTCAAACTTTAACCAACACGAAAGAGTGCAAGTGCCATAGAAATATTTCACCACATAGATGTGAAAAACAATTTTGGAATATAAATGTTCAAGGACAAGCTGATGGATTTGGAGTACATACGTACAGACGATACAAATGCAGATCCCGTGACTAAAACATTGTTAGTTAAGAAATTTTCGAAGCATGTAAAGATTCCATCGGCCCGTTTAAGCTTTTAGTTAGAATCATTGGATAATATTAGAATGACATGAATTAATGACTATTCGTTATTAACCATAAAATACCTATTTAAGTTTAATAAAAGTGACGATCTCATTAAGAAAAGAGTTATGCAGCTAGATTCCACACGACCATTAAGAGCCTAACTAGCTCTGCACAGATGATCGTTAAGAACATTATAGTCAATGTTAAACAATCTGGGATTGTGGATTTGGGGTACCTAGTTTCTGTTTTGTATCGCCCCGGTGGCTCAAAGCCACAATAAAAGACCACATTCTCTCTGGTTATGATTTCGATCTAAGACGGTACGTACATACTTAGCCGTGAAAAGGGTCGTACTGTAGACGCGTCATTCATACTGCGTGTGCCATATTCGACCACGGGGTCAAATTCTCGGTTGTGTTAGGCGAATATTATCATATTCGAGAAACACAATATTTACTCTACCGAACATGCAAACCGATCCTGATAGCTTACTGAGGTATGCTATCAAAGTATCCTTAGGACTTGACTCATTTTCCTGAGATTCGATTAAATGTTTGTTTCTTTGGTTTTGGATCGCCTGAATTAAGAAAACATATGTAGTGAAAATTCTGGGTATAACGAATTGATATGATTCAAAAGGAGTGGACGAGAAACATGATTATGAGTTGTCGTATGTTTCCAACTCTTATGTTCACTAGGTGGCCACCAACCCGATATGAGTATTTGGTTGTGAACATTTGTGCGGATGGTCCTAGAGTATATGATCATATGGGATTGGACCGAAGAAACTACTTGACTAATCAAGGATGGAAGGCGAATTTTTTTATTGAGATTTACATTCGCTAGTGATGAAATCACCCAGTGAAGTGATAAGCAAACCTATGAAGCATTATTTATCATGAAAGCAGAACATTATGGCCCTTTTCGAAAAAGCAATGGAAAGCCATTAGGCTTAAGCGACTCTTTGGAACGTTGCTAAAAGCTGGGAATCAAGCTAGGCCAATTCTAGAGCAAAGCGTTTATCCCTTGTAGTTAGCATCGATGAAAAGGTGTAAATACCATCGAAATACTTATCACACGAATATCGAAAAAAAAAATTGAAAAGGCTTTGAAGGATAAGCCAATAGATCGGAGTACATAGTAGATGTGTTCGTAGATCTAATGATTAATTGAACATGTATGACGTGTTCAAATGCAAGCATGTATAATCGATGAGATTACAATAATCTATCCAGAAGTGTATTTAGCTCGATTGGATAATATTAGAATGACTTGATATAATGAATATTATATTATTTATCAAAAGCCGACTCTTTTGATAAATGAAAGTAATAAACTCATTTAGGAAAGAGTTATGCATTAGATGTGTCACGGTCTATAATATTCGTTGTAATGGACTCCACCATTTAAAATTATGTCGAATGTGAAAACTCGCCTCTTCGCACAGGCAATGTGATCGCTAGAGCTTCATTTGCTCAGCGCAGGTGGCCGCGAAGGATATTTTCGTAATGTTAAACAATTCGGGAATGGTGCCCCTGGGGTGCCTAGTTTTTGCTTTGTATCGCCCTGGCGGCTCAAGCCGTCGTTAAAGACCACATTATTTTTAGGATTTCGATCTACGTTGATATAGACATACTTAGCCCTATAAATAGGGTCGTGATTCATGCCGCGTGAGTTATCTTTTTACCAGGGGTCAAGTGCTCGGCTGTGGTAGGCGGATTTATATAAACCATAGAAACATAATATTTACTATATCGAGTGTGTGTAACCGATCTCGGTAGTTAATTGCGATTAACTACCAAAGTATCATTAGCACTTGATTCCTCTCCATGCGATTCAGTTCATAGTCATTACTTTAGTTTAGGAGTGTCATGACAATAACAAGTCAATAGTGAGAATTCTGAGTAATTGAGTTGAACTGAGTTGTAGGGATAGGATGAAAAGGATAATTTAGTAATCAACGTGAGTTTCTTACTCTTATGTTCACTAGGTGGCCACTAACCAGATATGTGTATTAGGCTGTGAACACTTTTCGGATGGTCCTAGAGTTTATTATCCTATGTGATTGGACCTAAGAAACATACACAACTGATCAATGATACAAGATGAAGTTTTGTTTATAGCAGGTACCACCACAACAGGGTTTTGCGCAGAAGTTACAATAGTCTCAACAGATGAGTAACGCTGTTCCGTTAATGCTCGTCGGTCGCATTGACTAACCTCGTATGAAATAGAATTGAAAGAAATAGACGACATGCATTACAAGTATAGTAGGCATCCTCCCATTCGAGCAAGTGGGAGCAGTTGGCAATTATAGCAATTAGGTCGCTCGAGCGAATTAACCATGCATAACTGAGTGTGATTTAATTAGAAGCAACTTATCCATTAATTTAGGCATACGTGCCGAAATTAATAGAAACTAGGGTCTTATTAGGCTAGCTCATTAACTATAAGGATTAAGGTCTATTAATTGGACTCTAATGTGGAATTCGGTCGGCCCATGTAGGAGGAATACTTGGTGGTCAAGTTTTGACCACCTAAGATTAATGAATGTGAATATTATCCCTAAAGTTAGATTTAGTAATCCAATATATTATATTCTATTGTAGGAGATAATATATACATCATTAATTATAATATATATCTACAATGAAATGATATATTGTTGAATATATTATATTCTATTTATAGTGAATATATATAATTGTAGTAGATTATATATATCTATGGAATTAAATAAATATTATTTATCTTAAGATATTAAGATTTTGGAAACAAGTCAGCTCATCCTTATATAAATAGGGGTACTTCGACAGAAACATGCTCATTCATTCATTGGTGTGCAAATTAATCCTCATCACAACCAATAGTGAGAAGAGAGTTGTCTTACCCCTAGTAAACCCTAGTCCATCTATTCCATCTGTGAGGTATAGTCGGTGGAGACTTATCCTCCTTTTGCGTTTAGGATCATGGAGAAGGATGACAACGCCAAAGGAACTGTAAAGATAAGCTCGTCATAACCCGTAAGTATTCTTGGTAAACTATTTTCTTATTATTAGGGATTATCCTATGTTATTTCCAACACGAATGAACAAGCAGAAGAGTCGTTGAGGCGTGCTGTAGATGAGTGGTGCTACAAGAGCCGTGGGGGAGATCAGATCGTCAGGGGGTCGGCCTGGGCAGATCCGGGGAACCCCGTACCGAAAAGCATCGGATCTCATGAAGAACAACCTGGGTCATGGATTGTCTTGTTGTTTAAAAGAATTACAGGCGCGGATGTAAGCAAAACAGGAGCAGAAGAAAGATTCAATGGGTAAAGTGATGAAGGAAGTTTAAAATGCAAGGTTTGTATATAATGTGGGTGTCTATATATTATTAATAATCTCATTTATAATTGATTACTAAGCCAACTAATTCTCTTCCTTTTTTTTTCTTTTGCCACTACCAACTAATTCTCTTTATGTATACCGAAATTGGTAGTTATTTTTATCCATAATGTTTGTTTTAGCACCTGGAATGTTTTTGACTTATCTAGTTCTATACCATTCTATCAAACTGGTCTGTTAAAATTTGATAATTTCGCCTACATGTGTGTACACGGTAGTACTCACTATTATTTTTACACAATAGTCTTATTTTTATCATTATATTTTTATTACATTAAAGTTGTTAATCACTTAAAGTCTAACAAAACAATTATAATAATGAAATAGTTCCATTCTTAATATACTATATACTGCATAACTAAACTAACATGTAGAAGATTTGTAAGAAAAAAAACTTTTGCCTTGACATTGTAATGTGAGTATAAAAATAAAATGAATTATGTATCTTGCATGTAGCAGTAATATTCATAAAGTGATAGAATCAATTATAGCAGAATAGATGTTTGAAATGAAAACTTATCTGACTAAAGTTACATTTTCGCATTATTAAGGACCACGATATGGTGCAAAACAGAAACAATTAGGAGTTTGATCCTCAGGAATCATCCCTCCACCTTTACTGGTATCAATTGCTTCCAACATCCTTACGACTTCATCCATCTCTAATCGCTTTTCTGGATTCGCATCCCAACATTTTCTCATGATATTTGCAAGAGTATTCGGGCAACATCGAGGAATATCAGGTCTCAAATTCTGTTATTAACCAAAAAAAAGTATCTCTTAAATAATAATATAAACAGTAAAATTAATATTTCATTCAATACTAATTACTACATTATTTGAATTGCATTTCATTTGGTTATTTATGTTTTAATATTATTTTAAAACAAACAACCTGTCGAACGACTGCGGAGGAGACCTCAGCAAAGCTTAGATCCGGATATGGCATATCACAACAATATATCTCCCACAAACATATGCCGAAACTATACACATCACATCTTCTATTGTATGGCTTACCATCAAGAACCTAACAACACACATAGAGCCTTTTAATCATATATGTATGTATGTAAAAATTAGCAATTGGTAGAGTATAAATAAGGGTTAAGAACCTATGAAAGGTCTGAACTATCATCCATGTTAACGGGAGAGGTCTGAAATTTAAAAAGTTAATAACAGAGGTCTGAAATTTCAGTTTTGTTGATAACAACGGTCTCCGTTAGTTTTTTCCGTTAAAACTAACGGAAGTTGGTCACATGCTTGGCATATGACCGGAAATAAAATAAATTTCCAAAAATGTCCTTCTATCAAGTGTGTCCCTCACATGCTTGAAGTGAAAAGACCAAAATGCCCTTGAAGCCACCACGGCTCTGGCGACCACCGCCCGACTCCGGTGACCACCAACCCAGCTCCGGCGACCACCACCGTACTCCGGCGACCACCACTAAGGCTCCGATTGGGCACAAATCGGGCCACCGGCCCCGATTGGGCTCCGATCGGAGTTTTTTTGCTGAGGTGGTGGCCGGAGCCGGGTCGCCGGAGTCGAGGTGGTGGTCGTCGGAGTCGAGGTGGTGGTGGCCGGAGTCGGGTGGTGGTGGCCGGAGTCGGGTGGCGGTGGACAGAGCTGGATGGTTTTAATTTGACTTTAGGGGTAAAATTGTCATTTCACATTTCCTTAAATAAGATATTAAATAAAACAAAATATTAAAGGGGCAAAAATGTCATTTCACACAATTCTGTTAAATTTAACCCTAAAAATGGACGGAAAACCTCAAATCAACAAAATTGAAATTTCAGACCTCCGTTATTAACTTTTTAAATTTCAGACCTCTCCCGTTAACATGGGTCATAGTTCAGACCTTTCATAGGTTCTTAACCCTATAAATAAATAGGCTTAAAGTAGAACGTACCTCTGGAGCCATGTATCCTAAAGTACCGGTTTCACCAGTCATATCACGTGGATTTTGAGCCTCAACACGAGCAACTCCAAAATCAGCAATTTTCAACGTTCTTTGTGAATCTAGTAACATGTTTTCAGTCTTAACATCTCGGTGTACTATCTTCTTGGAATGAAGGTAACTCAAACTACATATATATATATTATATATACGAGAAAGAAAAAAAAACAAGATAAATATATGTATTGAAAATTTACTTTTGAAGGGGAAAGTATTGAAGGTAGTGTTGTGTTACCCTCTAGAGAGATCTAAAGCAAGTTGTATGACTACTTTAAATGCAAGTTTCTTCCTTCGATTTCTTATTAGGAAACTTTTTAAGGTACCAGCAGGAAGATACTCTACAACAACACAACATGCTTTTGCTGGAAGTGAGCATGGACCATCATTATTAGAAGCACCTCCATTATTTGATGGGATTTTGAGGTTTGATGTTCCCATTGAAGCTCCAATAAACTACAAAATCAAATAATCGGATCATGTCATATTATTATGGGTTAACAGGTATTTTGGTCCATGATGTTTGACAGCTTTTGGGTTTTGGTCAATGATTTTTTTTTTACCTAGTTTTGGTACCATATGTTTGCAGATTTTTTCTAGTTTTGATCCGACTGTTACATTCCGTCCATTTTTTGACATGTACAAGTCACATGATCCACCATAAACTTTCAATTTTGTTCAATTTAGTCCATCTAATACTTTCTTAACTTTTTTTTTTGTTAAATTTAGTCCCGAAGTTTCAAAAATTCAATTGGACCTATTGTCCAATAGGGGTCAATTTTGAAACTTCGGGACTATATTGAACAAAAAAAGGTTAAGAAAGTATTAGAGGGACTAAATTTAAATTTTAGAGTGGATCACGTGATTTGAACATGTCAAAAAATGGACGGAATGTAACTGTTAGACCAAAACTAGAAAAAATCTGCAAACATATGGTACCAAAACTAGGTAAAAAAAAACATCATTGAGCAAAACTCAAAAGTTGTCAAACATCATGGACCAAAAGACCCGTTAGCCCTATTATTATTATTAAAATTATCAAAAGTTGTGATGAATGAATTTATAAAAAAAAAAAGAAGAAGAAACATATTATGTATGTATCTACTTTTGTAACATTTGGATGGTCTAACTTGTGCCAAACAGCGACTTCCTGTCGAAACGATGCACGCAATGCTGCAGTTTCAGCTACTGTAGCCATTCCATCCTCACCCCAATCCAACAACTTCACTATAATATATACATACATACAATCATAAAAGACATATTTGATTTTACCGATCATCGTTCCATTATTTGAATAAATTATTAAGAAATTGATTAAGTACGTACCTGCGACATCTAGGTGGTCATAAGTACCTCGGTATACGGTGCCATAGGTACCATGAGCAATGACATGTCTAATATCCAACTTTGAGAGATCAATCTCCCATTCTTCTTTGGGTCTTTGGTTGTTTTCCATATTGTTACGTGACCAAACTCGACTCAAATGTTTTTCTAATTGTATGTCTAAACTCTTGAGATCAAGCTTATCTGCCCTAAAATACGACGACGTATCTGATGACGAGCTACTCTTCTTCTCCGCTTTTGAATCCTCATCTTCTCTCTTCCCATCAACATCCATTGTTTTATCCACATCCATCATACAAACAAGTAATTACTGAAAAGAAGAGGAAGAAATACAATACAATATAATTAAATCAAATCCAAAACAACAAATCTTGAAAGCAGAAACAAGATAATAACAAAGACTAAATCCCTCATACAACAAAACAAGAATGCTATTAGGAGGACACCCACCTCTACAAACAAAACGATATATGAACCATCATTTCTTGGAAATAACAACCGCTATTTTCCTAATTAAGCACAATTCTTGAAAATATAAATAAATATTATAATGCTTTTGTAAACCAACCCACAAAACAAAACAGGTGGACTTTGAAAATTTCTCAATTGGTGTGGGAAGAAATCACATTCTGCGGTGGCTAAGAGCCTCACTATTAGCATCTTTAAACAGACAGAGAAATCAAATTATTCTGTTTTCATTTTATTTATGCAAAAAAAATTTCTAAATTAGAAAGGGATTATGAGATTTTTATGCAATTATATAAGAATGACCTTCATGATGAATGACCATCTCACGTCTAACTTTTGCATGATTCTCCCGTCAGAAGGTTTAAAAAAAGATTTGTCAGAATAATCTTCCAACGCGGGTGAGAATTACGTCGAAACCTTGTAAGTGAACTACCGCGATTTCGAATAGCGTCGATGGGTATTTTTGTTAAAATATTTGCTTCGAGGATATTTTTGTTATTGGTATCAGAAAAAAAAATTATATATATCACATGCGAAAGTAAGAAATGCGGCTATTTAATTATCTATTCTATTTTCCAATTCTACCAGTATGCACTTGATATAATATTTAGTATATCATAAGTATTATATTTTACTTACGATTTCAGACAGAACAAAGAGAAAAAGTACAAGGAAGAATAAAATTTTACTTTTCTTAAAAGGCTAAACATTTTTTTTAGAAAATTTTACTTTTCTTGATGTATACTAGTTCTAGTAGAATATACAAAATAGTTAAATACGTTACTTAGTGTGATGAGTTTTAGTAAGTGAATCTGCACATATCGTAGCAAAAGAATATAGTTCATTAAGGTTATTCTATTTGTTTATCATAGATGCTCGGGGTTATCGAAAATACCATAATTTATATTTTTTACTCACATACCGTAGTCATAACATAATTATTAAGGATAATTTTTAGTACCATAACATCAACATTCATAATCATTGTTTCACTTAATTAAACTGAACTTCCTTACTTTATTTCCCTCAGTTACATAATACCGGAAATTTGGAGACTTGAGAGTTAAAACGCAAGTTCAACAACCCTAACATAGAAATGAAAATTGAGATTGATAGAGTCTGAGAGTTAGATTGATAATAGGAATTAACAGCTATGATTGTTAGGTTTAGTGTAGAAATTCTTGAGGGACTGAATGGCAAGCTGACCAGTTTGTGTTGTGTCTTTTGTCTTGTTTTAATAGTTCTGGACATACTTGTTATTTATTAGGACATGTTTGTCATTGTTTGTATTCTTTGTGGGTCATGTTCTTTCGTTGTAAAACTGTGGGTTGAACTTGGCATTTTACAGAGTTCCCTTTAGTGTTATTATGGGGAGAAGGTTCCACTTGAAGGAACAACCTTCTAAGATCCCGTCATTGCCTCTTCGATTTTTTCTCTAGGATTTCTAAGATTTCACCAGATTATCATGGTACCAGAGCGATTGGGACCATTTTGAGTCTCAAATTGTTTGATCCAGTCTGTTATGTTGTTCCTATGTCTATCTTTTCATCTTATTACCCTTTTCCACCACTCTCGTTGTTGTTCGATTATCCATGTCGTTTCATCTTCAACAGAATTGATTCCACCCTTGCACGAATCGGTTTGTTTCAGCATTTTCTGGCTTTAGTTTGAGGATATCTAGGGTTTTGTAGTCATCTTCTTCGGCATCTCTCCGGTTTCTTGCGATCCGTTTTGTCTTCTACAAACCCTAGATTCTTCGATCGTGTGATTTTTTTTCATTTCACGAAGATTATGGCGGATGAATCAAAGAAAGCAAGACATCCTTAGGCAAGGAGGCAGATCTGAGTGCTACCACCAAGAAGAATGGAATCAACGATTACCCTGAGGTACATGCACATCATCCTCTATACTTGCATCCCTCTGATAATGCTGGTATTAGTTTCGTTTCGAACAAACTGTCTGGTTGCGATGATTATGCGATGTGGAGCCGTGCCATGTTCATAGTTCTGCATGGAAAAAATAAGCTAGGGTTTGTCAATAGGATGTATATGAAGGAAAAGTTTGATTTGCCTCTGCATACTCTTTGGGAAAGATGCGATACTATTGTTTTTGGTTGGATTTTGAGTTATGTCACTCGTGATGTTGCCAATAGTATTATGTACATGCCTAGTGCTCATCTTGCCTGGAATGATTTGAAATCAAGATATGATAAAAAAAAAAATAGTGGATCTAAGGCCTATCACTTACATAGGGAGATTGTTCTCGGCAACCAAGGTCTAGATAATGTCAGTATTTTCTTTACCGGGATGAAGTACCTTTGGGTAGAATATGCATTTGTTTGCTATTTGCCTCACAATGAGGGTCAAGAGTTCAAGAAGTATCTTGATCATAAGAAAAATCAACGCATGTTTCACTTTTGAATGGGACTGAATGACAGTTTCTCTGCCATTCGTAGTCAGATGCTTTTGTGTGAAACCTTACCTACTGTTAATCATGTTTACAGCCTTCTTCTTCAAGAGGAAATCCAACGCTCTATCAGTTCTTATATCTCTGCTGGCTCAAATCCTCTATATGCTAATGTGAGTATCAAATCTGTAAGGGCTAGGAGAGCCACTAATCATAATATGGTGTGTGACTTGTGTCACAAGAAAGACCATTCTACTGATAGATGCCAATGGCTGTGATTTTTGTAAGAGGAAAGGGCATTAAAAGGAAAATTTCTTCAAGCTTCGTGACATTCAAAAGGGGAAGATTCATATTGCCAAGAGCAATGTTGCCTCCTCTGAGACTGGTAGTATTGAAGCTTCGTGACATTCTGGATTGTCCTCTAGGAATTTCATATCTTTCACTCATGACCAGTTTGATAGGATAATGCAGTCTGTGGAGCATGGCAGTGGCACGACTAACCAAGCAATGACTACTCCAACCAACAATCTTGCAAACTCAGCTGGTACATCTTTTTCAAACTTTTCTTCTTATATGAATGACCATTGGATAATTGACTAAGGAGCCACTAATCACATGACTTCTAGATCTGACTGGTTTGAAAACCTTAAATCTGTTTCAGGCTCCAAAGTTTATTACCCAATGGTGGTCATTCCTCTATTTCTAGCATTGGAGATATTACAATTTATTCTGATAAAAAGTTGTTGAATTACATATACCTGAGTTTAAATACAATTTATTTTATGTTTCTAAACTTACTCAGGATCTTAATTGCTCTGCAATCTTTTATCCTAAATTTTCCCTTTTGCAGGACCTCTCAAATGGGAGGGTCTTGAAAAATGGCATTGAAGACTCAGACCTCTATTTTTTTTTAAGAATATTAGCCCCAAAGATAAACCAACTGCTCTGAGTTCTTCTTCAGTGTCCACTCTCTTTCTTTGGCATCTTCGTTTTGGACATGCTCATTTACAAACTTTACAGGGTGTTGCTAGTTTAGACATTAATAAAAATAATAAGTCAGTGATTTTGGATTGTTCTATTTTTCCTAATGCCAAAATCATTAGACCTAGTTTTCCTATTTCAGATTCTAGAGCACCCTATATTTTTTTATTTGATACATGCGGATGTTTGGGGTCCCTAACATGTTACTACTCATGGAATAAGAGATATTTTCTCACTCTTGTGGATGATTTTTCTCGGTTACTTGGGTATTTATCATCCCTTTTAAATCAGATGTGCCTTTCATCATTAAGAACTTCATCACCATGATTGAAGACCATTTTGGAAAGAGAATTAAAACCTTTAGAACAGATAATGGTGGTGAATTCTTTAAGGTTTTGTTTCAAAATTTGGGAATTTCACATCAGTCCAGTTGTTTTAATACCCCTAACAAAATGGTAGAGTTGAAAGAAAACATAGACATCTGTTAGAAGTTGCTAGGGCACTTAAGTTGCTAGCATTTCTTCCAAATCTGTTTTCGGGTGATTGTATTCGCACTGCTTGCTATTTGACAAATATGATGCCTACTCCTATTTTGAATGGAAAATCCCCCATAGAGGTTTTGAAAGAGAAGAAAATCAGTTTTTCTCATTTAAGAGTTTTTGGGTGTTTGGTTTATTCAAATATTTTAAAAACCTCAGACAAATTTGCCCCTAGGGTTGTCCCTTGCATACATGTTGGTTATTCAAAAAATCAAAAGGGTACATATCTGACCAATGGAATTTACTTTGTTAGTTGGGATGTGAGTTTTAAAGAGCATATTTTTCCTTATTCTAGAGGCAAACATGATATTTTCCCTGAGCAATCTTTCTTTTAGTTCCCTACATCCAAAAATCCTGCCAATGATATATCTCCTGTTTTTACTGAGGTAACTAATAATCTCTCTGACACTTCAACCTCTGATTATTTCCATCATGATGATACTGATCTTTTTTACCCAGATTATTCTGGGTTTGGTCATCCTGCTGATTTTGATGATGCAATTGACCCCAATTCAAATGATGAGGGTATATTCCCTTCTGATGGAAATGACCCATTAGAACCATCTCATTCTTCTGATTCGAACTATTTCCCTGTTTCTAGATTTGGAAGGGTTGTCAAGCCACTAATCTAGACAATGGATTATGTGAGGGATGATGCTCATATTGTTTACCCTATTAGCTCTTATGTATCTTATGACAATATCTCACCTGATTACTCTTGCTTTTTTGATAACATTTAAAAGTTCGTAGAACCTATGAGCTTTCAGGAAGCCATTCAGGATCCTATTGGGTGACTGCTATGAAGGAGCAAATTGAGGCTCTTGAAGCAAATAGCACATGGGATATAGTCCCTCTTCCAAAATGTAGATTTGCTATAGGGTGCAAATGGGTATACAAACTGAAGTATAGGTCTGATGGTTCTTTAGAACGTTACAAAACTAGGCTAGTAGCAAAATGTTTTAAACAGAAGTATGGAATTGACTATCATGTGACTTTTTCCTATGTGGCTGGAATGAATACTGTTTAGAATTGTCTTGTCTCTTGGTTCTATTCATTCCTGGCCTATTATATCAGATGGATGTATATAACACATTTATGTAGGGTGATCTTAATAAGGATGTGTAAATACAGGTGCCACAAGGATTTGGTAAACAAGGGGGTGATGACCTTATTTGTCGTTTACAAAAATCCTTGTATGACCTTAAACGGACTTCTAGACAGTGGAATCATAAATTGACTGATGCTTTAGTCTATTCAGGTTATATTCAGTCTAGAAATGATTATTCCATGTCTACTAAGAGCATCCACAATGCAAGAAAAAAATGGAGGACAACTCCTCCATGTGGCAAGGTGTGTTGTCACTTTGCATTGGAAATGGACAAGATTTCTCGTCCAATCCCTCCAAGGAGGGATCCACTCTCTCACATCCCATCATTAATATGGTGATATAGTATAGAAGAAAAAATTGTTAATTTTATTAATATTAAAAGAATATGTAGGGTCAACTTGGTAGACACCATTGGAGTAGTGATAGACAACTTTAAGACACTCATTTTTTTAATAATATATTTATATGTGACGCTGATGTGGCATTAAATGGGATGGGAGTTGGGGTTGTGCATTGTGGATGCTCTAAGAAATCTGGTTGTTATACTGTTATTATATTTGCTTATGCTGATGACTAGTTGATTACTGGAAATAACCTGAGCTTAGTGATTAAGTTGAAGCATGTTTTAGAAACCAACTTTAAGATGAAGAGTCTTGGTTATTTGAATATTTTCTTGACATTGAATTAGTTAGATTTGATCAATGTATTGTTTTGTGCCATAGAAAATATGCTCTTAAAATCATTTCTGAAGTTGGCTTGTCTACTTATAAACAAACCTGTTAGAACTCCTATGGAGATGAATTTGAAACTCACTACTAAGGGTTATGATGATCGATTAAGTCTGAACCAGCATGATATGCTTGCTGATTGCCCATTTAATTTTTCTCGTACACACGTGCAACTTCATTTGAACATGAAAATGGGCATTTCATCTTGTCCTGCAAATTTGAAAACAAAAAAAAAAAAAAAAAAAAAAAGTAAACTGTACGCTCCCATTTGGGCTATTTTAGAAATTTTTATAATTATTCACTCATGTGACTACATTATGTCCAACTTAACTGCAAAATTTGACGGAGACCAAATTGCAACAAATATGAAACTTGGGACGGTCAATCTCGTCCTAAACAAGAGGCAAACTTGTGACAGTTTTTAGGTTCTTATCCTTTTAAAAAAAATAAGGGTAACTTCAAAACTCAATTTGAGTGAGGCTGATGGTAAAGGAAAGCCTAACATGCTGCACCCAATTTGAAGCTCTCTAACAACAACAATGCTGTCAGTTGAGCTCAAGCTCAGGCAAGCAGTCACCGGATTCTTGACTACTTGAGGTGCATCATTTTCAACGCTCGCTCTGAAGATGAAATCACCAATCTTTCTTCAATGTGTCAAATCCATAAAGAAGCAACCAAGCAGAAAACAGTCCAAGCCCCTTTTCCCTTGCCTTCCAACCGTGAGCAAGTTTCCAGATTATTACGCAAAATCATCAAACTCCAACTCATCATAGCAAATACTTCTCCACCACTGTTCGCCCAATCTTTTGTTGCATGTCCTTTGGTGTTTCAATCTGCATTCCACCAGAGAAGAATAAATGTTAAGTATACATGTGACTGAATTGTACCACATCGGTTAGTTTGAATACTATATAAGCTTAATGTGCTATTCCTACTATCCCCAATTGGTTTGATACAGAACCTTAGTGGACTTATGTAGTAGGTTTGGGCTCGCTACTCAATTTTAATCTCCCAACAGAAACATCTTACTAACTTTGACCAACAATCTCAATTCAATCACTGCAGCCTAGCTACTTACCTCATTCAAAGCTTTGAAAACAGCTTTTACTGTATTGTGCGGATTTCTCGACCCTACAACCTGCAGAAGAAAAAACTTGATGAGAAGAAGCACAACTCACTCCCCTAAACCTACCAGACAACATCAGTTTTCTTTACTGTTATTTACCTTTGATTTCACATTTTTGAAGCCAGCCAAGTTCAAAATTATTTCAACAGTTCTTCCTGCCTTCATACCCGTCCTAGTTTTTGCAGGCCATAGATATACCTATTATATTTATTTATATTAACATATACATAAACAAAAGTCTTCAGATCCACCATTTTAAATACAAGCTTCAGTCAAATGAAATGAAACTCACTAGACAATATATAAACGACAGAAATCAGTGACAACCTTTGTTTTCTTATATGATGTTTGCACAGCATGAGCAATAGTATGCTCCTCGTGTCGTTCCACATGGTGGAGATTCTGAAAGCATTTCTCATACGCCTGTTCAATCATTTCAAACAAATCACTATAAGACGCTTTTTGACATCAATTTAGTCTCTCTCATTATAAGATACTAGTCATACATAAATCCAGTAACATGAAAAACACCATGACTGGCATAACTGCACTGAGAAAAGGAATGCTGACAACTTGCTCTATGAATATTAATTTCTACATATAAGATGCAAACTTATATTTGCTAACAAAAACATACAAGTCAACCTTTTTAATATCTACAATTTAGTTCTGAGTTTAGTTTTCTCTTGAGGAAATACTTTCTTCCTTTTGGCAATACCAAATTGGACTTCAATTCTTATCATTGTATAATTTATTTCACTTGACAACAGCACAGACTACATCTTTTCTTTTCATTCACCACTTGAGTTGGGATGATTGCCTAAATAATATATTAACCATACATGTCCTAACAGATGCAGTTTTAATATATTTAATATCTTTAAAAATCCCAATATCAACTCAGCCAAAGGAAGACATCATTATATTTGCAAAATTTTATGTATGTGAATAATGTATGTGGAGTTCAATTAAGAGGGTAAAATAATGTCCACGTCGAATGAAAACTTGCAATGACGCAGCGCCCATTTCTATAAACTGATTTGATACCTTCTGAAGAGCAATGGGAACTGCAGGGGCTTTCGCTTTTGCGAACCCAATAACACCATTATAATTTCCACAGGCCAACATCGCAGTGTACTTGATCACTTGACCACCCTGAAGCAAAACAAAGTATATATAATCACGCCCAAGATAAGTAGATCAGTAACAACTATACTTAGAATTTGGACATGTACCTACCTTTGTAACTTTACACGTTCGGTTGACATCAATGAGTCTCACGTCAAAGCCCTACCATATTTACGCATAGAAATAAGAATTTAGTATATCATCAAGACATTTTCTCCATTTGAAAAGCAATGGTACACCTTGAGCACACAAACCCAATAGAAAACTCAAGAAATTCAGAAGTATACTTCAAAATTAGAGGTATTTATTAACTCTTAAAAATATAGTCATGAACTTTCAAATGAAAAAGAGTATAAGACAAGAGAATCTCTCTTAGACACTACACTGCACATATTTTTACTAGGTAGAGAGATGAAAATAGGAAATTTGCTTACTTTCCGGTAAAGTGGTATTCTTTTCTTCTCTATCAAAGAGTTTCTTTCTTCAGCAAGATTTCTAATTTCCTCCTCTAACACCTTGCCCTTCTTTCCAAATGTATGGTCCAAATCCGCTAACTTCTCTTCGAGTTTCTTGTCTATTTCACTGATTTTAGCTATCAATATATCATCCTTTTCTTTCATGTCATCAAACTCCTCATCCTCATCATCATCCAGAGTAACCATTTGTTTCTCCTTCCCAGCATCTTCTTTGGTTTCCTCAGATGGATCTGCCTGTTCACGCTGAATAACCCCATAATTAGCAGGATTGTTTGGATCATAACTCTCCTTCCACTGCACCAATCTCATAGCTCTATTCAGTTTTTGTTGAAGGATAAACTTCTCCTTTCCTTCAGCTACCTTTAGCCGATTGATTAACTCACCTATGACCCGGTACTCAGGACGAAGGCGAAAATGTTTCTGTTCAAATTTATCTATTTTGCTCATCCATTTGAAAGCATCATCAAGCGTCTCTGTGTAAACAACCACAAGCAAGAAAGAACAAAGTGAGGCTGACATAAGTATATGTTACAAATGAACTATTCTGCAATATTAGGGGTGGCAATTCGTGCTATCGTGCGTGCTATCGTGCGTGTCAATAATCGTGTCGTGCTAAACTTACTGAACACGAACACGCACGGTAAGCTTATCGTGCCACGTTTTACAAACACGAACACGGCACGGATAATTTCGTGCGTGTTCGTGTCGTGCTATCGTGTTGTGTAAGGATATATAGTTGTACATCCCGAAACGAGATCTTTAAGCAAAAAAACAAAATAATAAACTTTATATATAAAAAAAACTATGATTAGTATGTCAATATTCATAAGTTAATAATATAGAGTATAAAACACTAAAAATTAAATCACTAACTGAAGTTTTTAAAGGTAATAAATAATATTTGTTTAAAAAATACTTAAGAATTAGTCTTAGTAGCACAACTTTATCGTGCTATCGTGCGTGTCGTGTTATGATACTCAAACACGAACACGACACGCAAGTTATATCGTGTTAATCGTATTCGTGCTATCGTGTTATCATTCTACTATATGCTAGCACGAACACGGTTTTTTCCGTGCGTGTTTGTGTCGTGCTATCGTGTCGTGTCACAAATTGGCAGCCCTATGCAATATGCAACCAATGAAACAAAAATCTTTAAAGAAATCAACATATTTCCGTATGCAACCGAAGTAGCAAAACTCCATAAAAGAAAATAAAAGCTAATATAATAATTAATATACTCAACTAGCAAGTTTTAAATTCAATCCTTAAACCCCCCCATACCTTACTCAACTAGCCCTTCCCTATGATCTGATCGACTACCACTTAAAACAATCACGCAAGCCATCATTATGGTAAATTAAAAAAAAATAGAAGCAAAATGTTATTGTTATTGTTACTGCAACTGCAGGGAATCCAAGATGAAACTACGAAAATCAAAGTGCAATTGAAGCGCATCCGGTCACTTCCCATGGATACACTTGAAAATATCGACAAGTGCAATAAAAGTGAAAAAAATATTTACCACAGTCAACGAAGATCTCAAGCATTTCTTCATGGCGCTTGAACTTCTTGTCAAACTCGTCGATTCTCTTTTTCATGTTTTCAGGAGTGAATCTGTCATCCTCGTCGTCGGACTCAGAGTCTGTGGGCTCCTCGTAGGCGTGAAGGTTGGCAGGGGCAAGGTCCTTGAGTTTCTCCTTCTCGAGCTTCTCAATCAGCGGCCCCACGCCCATGAAATCCTCTTCCGCCTCCGCATCAATGTCTTTCGTATCAAGGCCAGCCCTCCTTCTAGCCTCCCTATCCCGCTGCCTTTCGTTTTCTACCTCCGCGAATAGCTCTTGAATGGATCTTCTGGAAGAATCTGCTGCCCGATAAGTGGAGAAGCGAGACTGATGGAACAAAGAGACTCTATCATTGAGTGGATTCGTGACAGATGCATTTCCAACGAGGCTCTTTCTGAAAATAAGATGGGACCATGAAGACGATATCTGCTTCGAAATCCTCCTAGAACTCATACCGTTCGCTCGTCTATCTTTCCTATCAAATGCTCATAGTCATACCTCTTGTGCAATAGACAATGAGGCAGCCAAATGTCAGCAAAATCAACTTCCTCGTGGAAGAAGGTTGGACTGGTGAACAGCAACGGCAAGACCGAAGTCGACTTGCAGGTGACGGTGTTGCTCTGTTTCAGGCCAAACCTCCAGACTAGGGTTTTTTCGGTTGAAGGAGAAGGAGATGGAGAAATGGGCTTTGAAATAGTAGTAAGCAGCCCAAATGAAACTGGACATTTTTATCAGTCTCATACATTAACAACTTGGGCCAACGGAAGAGGACAAATCCATTTTTGGTCACATGAAGAAATAAAATTTTAGAGACTTGTTTTGTATTGTCCAAAATAATAAGGACCGAATTGCTCTAATTCTGAGTTTCAGTTGGTTAGAATTTGAGATTCCTCATATAGAAATGAAGTTGTAATCTTGAGTTGAGTTAGTGAATTGAAGAACACAAGATTGAGATATCCATTTCTCTCATCTTGGAATTATGCTCTTGATTTTCATCTTGGAGTTTAAAATGTGAAGCAAATTTTCGTTTTTGAAGGAATTGTGTATTCACTGTGTTATCTAATCAATTTGACGTCATGAGGTAAATCTGAGATACTAAATAATTATTTTCCCTTATATAGAAGAAAGATAGTTATTGTTGTGCAAGGGTAATTACACTCTAAATCAGTCAGTCCATCCAATACTACTAATTCTATATATAATAGTATAACCACAAACAAATAAGTCATACCAACTGTTATAACTAACTGACTTGAACAGCATAGATGCTAATAAAACAATGATTAATTCACTACTGATTGGAAAACGGATGTATATTCATTCATTCCTTCTACTTTAGCTGCAACTGTCTATAATCACAAAATCAACTGCAGAATCTGGATTGTGATGCAGGCAGGCAACTACTCTTCTTCTTCTCTGGTTGTTGAATGTTTGCATGCTACTTACTGTTCGTCCTTGTTGGACAAATATGATAACCCAAACTTTTGGCCGTGTGTTAGACCAGGACAAACTCCCTGCTAGTCATCATCAAAATATAAATATATGTCTTACATGTATGTATGAATAAAGCTGTGGTAACACAGAATCACCTTAATTGATGGATATGCAGAATGATGAACCGATGTAAACGGTGGGCCTCCGTATATTATTTTGGTAGCATTATTAGAATGGAAGAATGAGTCACAATGAGCCCCCAAGTAAGAGCAGTGTTCCCTTACTAGGGATATCTGTGGGGTTGCAGCCAATAAGTGCCCTTCTGTGCTGAATATGTACCTTTTTATATAACCCAACCCAACCCAATTTATCATTCATTATTATATCACAAAGGATCAAGAACAAGTATGTATGCATATATATGGAGATTCCAACTCACTTGTATGGACCATTTTCAACAAGGTTATCAGGACCAGCAGCCAAATCAAATAGAAGCCACAAGTACTTCACCTAACAAACTAACATAATTAAGTATATACTCACACGGATGAGATAGATTATGGGGAAAATAACATATTTAGTGTCCCAGCATGTGTCAGTTTGGTATCTCAGGATTAAATTGTTAATATTTGGTGTCACAGGTTTCAATTTTGTTGCGATTTGGTTTTCCGTCCAATTTTGGGTTAACTTTGACAAATTAAGATAAAAAGACAATTTGGCCATTTTAAATTTTTTTTCGGTCGCAACATAATTGAAACTTGGGACAGTCGAAAATAACATTTTAATCCTAAGACACCAAATTGACACATGGGGTAACACTAAATAGGTTCTTTTCCCTTTATTATGAGATGGAGTAAGTGCAAGGCACACACTTACAGTTTCAGCAAGGAAAAAACTCTCCATATGGTCTTCCTGCTTGTGGGCCTCCACATCCGATATGTGGCAATAACCACAAGGACATCGAGCACCATATTGCAGGCTCGCCACCATGTCTCTCCCCGCATCAACATATCTACAATCATCACATTCAATATCAAACAACCACAACCACACTAACTCAACCAAAATATTCATTTCTCAACTCACTTCCCATCTCTTGTTGCTTTGTACAGCCAATACGTACTCTCCATCAACTCTGGACGCAGTGGGTAACTTTTCTGCCCATGCTAATACCACAACATAGATATTGCAACTTTCAATTAAACTCGTGACAAACAAGAAGGCGTGACATCGAATAATAATAATAATACCGTACTTGGACACTTAGTGTAGCAAGATTAAAACCCTCAGGGGTGAAACCGTATCTTTTCCAAACGCTGAAGAAGGCAGCATGAGTTCTAATTGCAGGATCCACATCACCAGCCAAAACCTTCAAAACATCATAAACATCTCCACCTCATTCATTTATTCATTCTATCATTAGTTTTATTTTTCCCAAGCATCATTATTTGATTTGATTATAAAACACCAAATTGTACCTGGAGTCCAGGCCAAAATGCTTGCAAGCTGTTGAATAATGGCCACACAATAGCAGCAGAATCCATGTTTACTTCCACGTACCTGTAACACATCAAAGCCTCAACTATGTGACCCACAAAGAAAATAAATCAAATCAGCAATGAATGTTTATTTAGCCACACTACAGTCTTTTACCAAGGATCATTATAGAGATAGTGCATCACAGCAGCATAAGCTTCTCGGAAGATATGCAGATACTCCTCCTCTCCGAATAATAAATAAGCCTGAAAATCCCTCACAGTAAGCAAAAGCAATTCCCAAAGAAAAAGTGATCCTTGCGGGAAACTATGATTTGAAATTCATTCATATTGTGTATTGCATCCTCAAATCTACCACAAGTAACTTTGCCAAGCTTTGGTACCCACCAAGAAAGAAAGGTTGTACATGATATATGCCCTCAAAGAAAAAGAGGTAATCCGTACGTAATTGTTCTCTATCAATGAGTCAACAGGCATGCAGTTACTGATGTCAGTAGAAAACTCACAACATATCAAACTTCTGTCTACTCATTCAGTTTCCTTTCTAATTTTTCTCAAGTGTTATCTACTGAAGTAAACTAACCTTCAAGAGATACTCATAGAATGAGTCAATACTTGTTCCGATTCCAGCATCCTACAAAGGCAGAAGCAAAAGGTTTTGAATAAACAAGATAACTATCCAAGACTATTAAGAGTTCAAGATTGATTAGAATGAAAGAGTTGGACTTGGAATACAACATGTTTTAGACTGAAAGAGTTCAGGATTGACTATCGGCTCAACACACTTGTACAGCCCAGTATTCTATTTGACAAAAAGCATACAAACCATACAACTTTTAGATGTTCCAGTAAACCTAAATATGGCGAATCTTTTTTGCAATGTAAAACCAGAGTTGTCTGTCCAGGGATAATAAAATCAAATTTCCAACACCTGCCTGCAGATATCTCTTGTAAATGTCATACTTTGGCCTTCCATGGGCACATTTCATAGGACACTCGATCCAAAATCCATAACATGATATAGTGAAAACTTAAGGGTATACCGCCAATGACTATATTACTAGGAACCTGAGAATGTCTCCGGAGCAAAATAATGTGGAAATACTCGTCTCAAAATGTCTTAACACTTAGTACCAACATATAGTATTCACTTGTGACTAGCTAGAAGCTTCAGAAAGTGGAGCTGGAGCTTCTAGCCAATCTTGTCAAAGATTTCCCACTAACCAGAGAAAAGGAGAGAAATGAAGAAACAAAAACATTTACAAAGTTAAAAGTTCCATACGTAACACAGGAAGCTTAAATTTATGGGACACAGGTTTTGGCATTCACCTGTGAGCAAGTTGTAGTGTCCGTGATTCACAAAAGCTTAATTTAGCAATGTTCAACTTAGGAATTGGGTGCTGAAGTTTCCAAGATGGAAAAAAAAATCCTCAAGATGGGAAGTAAATATGGGATTGAACGAAGAATTATACTGCACTTGGATATACACAACTGCCTGAATGTAGAGTAGCTGCTTAAGGTACCCTTAAATGATAACATAGACCCTTTTGAGTTTATGTAACCAGGTCAAGTTGAACATTCAAAAAAAGCTACTCATACAACTGTCCATCCTAATGTATACCTTTTGCGTCCATTCGCCCGTGAATACATTAATATGAGCACCGACTAGGTTAAGCTTTGACCGTCGTGCCCACAACCCACGGACTGCATTTTTTGTCACTTGCTCAAAAACTGCAAAATAGATAATAAAAAAAAGTTATGGATGCATAAGCAACAGCAGTAGGGTTGTTTGCTGGATTTTTTTTTTATAAAGAGATTGACCATATTATTAAAAAAATAACAGAAAAGAAAAGTATCAAGAACAATAAAACTAATAGCCATGATGCTGATGATAATGATAGTCAAAGATTCTATTTTAGTATTTTTATTTATTTGCTTGAAAGCTCATTCTGTATTGTACTTTCATATCTGTATTCGTATAGCTACACAGAGAGATGGTCACACACTTGCAGAATATGTTTTCTCTCACTGTAAAACATAGTACACGAGCATCAATACCTACTGAAGTAACTGTAATTTATCAGGAATCCCTTCAGACTCTATTCTACTTTCCTTTGACTGGCAATCTCTAATGACCAGGAAAATAAATGGGTCAATTAGGGACATCTCTTGGCCAAAAACAATTAGGGACATCTCTTCCTCTGGTCAGTTTTCAAGAATCAAGCAAAGAACACGTTTAGGGGCTTGCACAGCCTAGTATTCTCTCCTCTTCCTACTTCAGGCAAAATCCAGGGGTGGTGGCAGATGATGATGATGATGAACCATTAAATTTGACCAAGGATAAGTCTAGAAAGAAAGCTCAGAACTATTTCGCCGAGGAACCAGTTTTATAAAAATGTTTTTTATTTTATTTTATTCAGTCAATAAAACGGTAACAATTTTATGAACACAAAGTGTAACAAATGCAGGTAGACATACTAGGATCATTTGTCAAGCGACTTAGCACCCCAAATTCTAAAGTTAGGGTCCCCCCGCCAGCTGTTGATGTAATCTGCATAGAAGTCAAACACTAGTTAAGAAGCAATAAAAATATTTTTCTTCAAGGAACGGTAACCAAAACAGAAAGTACCACAATAATCTAGCATAAATTCAAGTAATCCAGAGAATTCTGAAAATAAGAAAAATTCTGCAGCAAAGTAACAGAATATGACCCCTCTAATTAAAGTGCAAAGACAGCATGCCTTCACAAAAAACTTTTATGTAGCATGTGGAGAAGCAGAGAGGCTTTGCCTTGCTTTCATGTTCATCAACTCCATGCAAAAGATTAACAGATCCAAACGGAATACCTGCAACAATGCAATTTATGGATTTAGGTCATCATCGCATAAAACTCTAACGCGATAATGAAAAGAGAATATCAAAATTTTGAATCCTCAAGCTATATTAAAAACACCATATTGCTTTGATCACGTCAGTTGATTGCACTATCGTTGGTAAGAGATGCCATGGGTTTTAAAAAGAACAGAAAACATTACATAAAGCAATAGAAATGTACTGAGGCCTCAGCAATTTCGTCCATTTCAAATTTCTTCAATAACTATGTAAGACCATAATATTTATCTATCCCGTATCCGCCAACTGCAAATGAAAACTTTATCCAGCGTGCCAATTGAATTGGCAAACCGTTAGCAGACTATAATCTATTGTCACATTAGTAAACTGTCTGTCAGCCCATAGTGACAAAAAAATTTACAGCACATAAGAGAAAAAAGTAACCAAGTAGCAATCACCTGTAGGGGTATCAAAGGCAGGTAGCAGTCTCCGAGCAAGATCCTCAGCCAAGTGAAGTAATTGATCATCATAGGAAGGGATTCTCATTCCCTGGGAAAAGATGTTCAAATCCTATCTCAAGACTTGTGCAACTTACATAAAAGCACTAATACAGAATCAATGGATCTTCTGAACAGCTATAACCAAACCGGAATGCTTCTTATAATATCATCATGCTTGGCAAGGGGTACAATAACGGATAAGAAAAAAAAAAGAAAAGGTAATTCATACCGTAGCGTAGTCATTTGCAATCATATGCGCAGAAAGCAACCCACCAAGAATCCTAATTGTTGTCTCAAAAACAGATACCGTCTTGTTCTAGAAATTCAGAAACCAAAAATGAGCTAGTTAGTATTTAACATGCAATACATGTGTATCCACTTCAAAATGGGAAGAGGAAGCCCAAAAACAATCTGTTTTCTTGTGAATGTTGCGCTGGTCAGCAGTGAAGGATTTAAAAAAAAAATCCCTGAAATCCTTCATCAGTCATCTAAGAGTCGTGAACTATCAACATCTACAGAGGAGCATGGACCCCTAAGAATTACCAGAGTACAAAACCCTTTTATTGAAAGATGATTCATGAGAATTAATTCAGAAATGCAATTCATTTGACTAAATAGAAGTCTAGCTATGACCATGCCATACTATGTCCACCTTCTCTATATCCCTTCATTTAATGTTCAGGCGCCCCTTCTATGCCTCTTTTATACATTTTTAGAGATTCTTTTTACGAGAAAGAGTGTCATTTTCATAGTTTCGACTATCAACAGTAGAATCTATACTAAACAAATTATTATGTATTGTAAGTGTCTATCCTAAAATCAGATACTGGATACCATCCCAACCTAATCAGCATAAAATCCAGGTAGCAGCTCCAACAAGACAAAGTAACGGCAATACTCACAATATCGAAGCGTAGATTTTTACCAATCCATTCAACAGAAGAGGCAAACCGCATTTGATCACCAAGTAGAGCTAATGTGTCCAAGGAGTCAATCTGAAATCCTAAATGTTAGAAACCTGACAAATAACGAATACCGGAAATGAAAAAGGATGATAAAGATGGGGAACAATTACCAAAGTTAAAGCATAACTGCCTATTGTGTCTTCACCTCCACAAGACATAGGCCTCAGCTCATCCTGAGGAAAAGCATGCTCCATGTACCCATCGAACGCATGATAGAACATTTCACGTACCTGCAAGGCCCGTGTCATCAAAAGGATACAAAAAGTTAGATGTTGCATAATGGAGAGACTAGCTTAATATCCACCGGTTCTGCAGTGACACATCTTTCCACCAAACGTAATTTCACTAAGAGAATTTTGTTGCAATTTGATGGTAACCAAATACAGTTGCAGTTAAATTAAATGTAAGACCAAAAAGAGATGAACTACTGTCTTGAACATTTCAGCCAATATATTTTGCTCTCAAGTCAGAGAGGCACTGATCAAGTCCAGACCCCTCTATCAATACATAGAAAGGAACTAACACTGAAGCCAAAGCAAAGGTACTTGTACATTTTAGTAGCTGACTAAAGACCCTGATCAAATGAATTAGCTGAAACTTTAAGTACAAAGTATTAAAATAAGCCCATGCACTGGACCTGTTATTAAAAAACTTTTTCTGCAAAAAAATAAAAAAACAGCAAGAGTTATTAAACCACCAGTAAGAATTACAAAATCGTCAAGCCTTGACAGAAGGGTGACAGTTTCCATGATGTTTCCCTTTGTAAACCATAGTGGTTGGCCTCATCATTAAAAACATCTCTTGCCATCAAACAAGGTTGGACTTCCCCTAATACTCATAACAAAGAGAACCATTCCTTGTCCTAATTCCAGCAAGACACAGTTTTCCACTGAGCAAAAATGAAAATGACCTGATTTCAGATTGCTCAATACAAGGTTCATTGACCCTATTATCAGGAGTCCGAAAGTCATTGTCAGGTCAAAACCCCAGTTTTCAACTCTCAACAAGATTTTATTTTTAAAAATAAATCTTTTACACAAGTTAGATCGCCTTCTACCAAAACCAGTATTTCAGGGGCACTCCATTGAATAACGAAGCTGCAATTACCTCGTCCCTAAGCAGCTTAGCTTCCGCAGGTGTGACGCCATCTGCACGAACTTGGTCCGTCAAGAAGTTGGTATCTGTTAGCAAAATCAAGAGGACGAGGTGACGAATCAATGATCTCATCTCTCAAAGGTCTGGATTTTGGGGCGGACGAAATCTTCTCGATTCAGAGGTTTCAAACTTCAAAATTGCTTGCTTTTAAATTGGACTTGACGGAGTTCCGCTCCGCTCGCTATATTGTTTTCCTTTCACCAGAGCAACAATGTACATTTGATCTGTGGATCGCCAATCCCATATGCATATAGCATATATGATTTTTATAGTTAATTACCCAATTGATATCTGAACTTTATCTTAATGTGCAATTTACTATATTGATTAGCTAAACTTTTATTAATATATATATTCAGTTCTATCGATTTTTTATTATTAGAAAATAGCTAGCTAAACTTTTTTGAATGTACAGTTTATTAGTTCATCAATTTTTTCTTTTAAAGCCAGACGCTATACTTCAAAAATCAATTCAATTTTTATGTAAAAAATATCTCGAATATAATCTTAAAATGATATACATCATGCAAAAAATATATATGAGGTCAATATATAACTCCAAAATTCAAAAAACTAAATCATAAACAATTTATGTAAAATACATTTTGAAAATATTTTAATAAATTATTTTTGGGTTACATGGGTTTCATGTATATATTTCATTTTTAAAGCATTTTTTGCTAAAGGTTAAGGGAATGGGATTTCCTAACATGCTTCAAAAACATGTCTTTCTACTATGCTCCACAAGCATAATGATTGTGGTAGTTTTTTTTTTTTTTTTTTTTTTTTTTACATTTTTCTATTTTTATGAAGTATACTCTATATGGAAATTGATATTGGTAATAATATGATACAAATATTAAGTGTAACGGAAAAAATTCATATTTTTAATGTTTTACATATGTTACAATTAAGTCCACCCTAGCAATAGAGAAAGCATAAGCATGGTGCTCCACAATCATGTTAGAAAATCACTCCAGACGCACTATATGTGTGCTCTTTTTACTTGAGGTGACTTAATTATAACATATGCAAAACTTTAAAAGTATGCATTTTTTTAGTTACACCTATAATTTGCATCACACGATTGTTAATGTCAAATCCTCTATAGGGGTCACATTTAGGATTATAGAGAAATGCCAAAAAAAAAAAATACCACAAGCATAGTTCTTATGAAGTGTGGTAGAAAGACCCAACAAGAAGATGAACTGGACTAGCTTTTTGTAAAAATATAGAAAGTTCAACTAGTAATTTGCTACAAGAAAAAGTTCGGCTAGCAAATTGCACATTCATGTAAAGTTCAACTAGCAATTTGGTAATGAACACTTTTTTAATCATCTATATTTTTACTTGCATACTAAAGTTTACATTATGTTACAAATGAAACTAAAGAAAACAAAAAAGATCATGATTTAAAAAAAATAAGGAGAAAATGTCTAAAATATAAAACTAAAAAAAATTCAAAAATGAAAATTATGATGAAAATTCATTAAAAAAACGAACAAACAAACATTTTTGTAGATTATTTTTTCAAAGACTACTTGAAATTAAAATTTTAAAACAAAAATAAAAGTAAATCAGGTTTGAAACAAATATAGTATGATACAAAAATTCTTCATTTGAAAGTATGAAATATAAAATAGGAGATGTAGTAAAATCTATTCTTAAATTTATTCTATTGAATTTTTATTTTTATGCTACTTCATTCTTTTCTTTTCTTTTTTTCTAATCAGTATATGATTTTATAAATTTTAGATGTTTTATTTTGAAGTCATGTACACTTTTATCTTTATATTTTCATATCTTATAAAAAAAATCATGAGTATTTATTTTCTTCACATTTTATATGATCATTTTTAATTATATATTTAGCATTTTTAATTTCAAATGTTTTAATAATTATTAATTAAATTAATTTTACTTTATATATTTTAAATATAGTCTCCTTATTTTTTTTAATAAATGTAAAATTATGATATATATCAATTCATGCATACTTTTTAAATGGTGTAAACATTATGTCTAATTATATACCATAATTACCAAAAATAACATAAATTTCACAAAAAATGAGATATATATAGATTTATTTATAATATGTATTTCTATATTTCTGTTAACTGGTTTAAAACAGAGTCCTCCGACTGAGCCCGAAAATAAAAAAACCCAAAAAGTCGGAAAATTTATGGGCGGGCATTATTCTTCAAGAAAACTCGTTTGAGCCCGTCTGCGCCCACCCTTAGATTTGAGGGCAAAGGTTTTCGCCAACGAAACCTCTCTCATCAAAAAATCATATTTGTCGACAAAATAAAATCGTCAGTAAACTATTACAAGCTGAGGGGGGGGGGGGGGGGAGTTACGATTAAATTTCGTCGGAAAAATAGTCAATGTTTTCCTAACGATTTTTTTTACCAAATTTTATCGGCAAAAACTATTGCCGATTGCAACTAAACCAGCATAATATTTCCAACGATTTGGCTTAACGACAAAACAAGTTTTTACGGACGAAATTGTAATTTTTTATAGACGAAATGTAATTCTTCGACAACCACAACGTACGCTAGTCCACTGATATTCCTCGTTCAATGATGCATCTATAGTTTGTTTTTTCGTCTTGTCTACATTGGAACTTTCTACCATCTTCGATTCTCTCATGTGGTCTTTCGTGTTCTTTAATTGGATTGTCTATGATTTTGTCGTATTTGGTGCCCTTTCTGGTATAGCTTGTCGTGCATGGCTGCGGCTAGCTAGATTTTCTTTGAGGGAGCCTTATTTCTCTTGTTGAACTTGATCTACTCCTCATCACCAAGCTGTTGAATTTGTTTAGGACATTTTATGTTCTTGAACTGATCATATTTTTTACTTTATTTATTACTATATAATTAGGGCTCTATAAATTTAAATACAAAGATATTGATTGACTGTTGTTGGATCAATATCGTCTGGCTAAACTTGGTGTAGATTTCTCTTAGTCTCTTCTACATGTCTTTGGGTCTTTTGGGCGCAGATGGCCGCTAGCTCCTCCTGGCGCGAGTGTTTGGCGAGGACCTCGGAAAGGGGTGGGGATTATCCCCCTGATTCTACTCTGAAGGTTAAGTCAGTTTATGGATATCAGTGTAAAAAAAGTATGTATGCATGATAAACACCTTGCTATTTATAGGGTTTAGTTTACCGACATAGATGACCGTGTTACCCTTTCGGAAGGGTTTCCTTTTATGGCGATCGGAGCAGGTGACAAATAGGTCGTCACCTCAGCCTTCCTTAGGAAGAAAGGTTTTCTCCTGTAGTCGACGTAAGAAGGTCACCACCTCACCATTCCTTAAGAATGAAGGTTTCTCTGTAGTTGGTGACAAGTAAGTCGCCACTTCACCATTCCTTAAGAATGAAAGTTTCTTCTATGGTAGGTGGGAAACATGCCACCACCTCACCGTTCCTTAAGAGGAAGGGTTTCTTAAGTGATGCTAGCCTCCCACCTGTAGTCGTCGTCTCTTTTTATAAAGGGCTGCCGACATTCTGTCTTCGTCTTTCTACGTGCATTCTTTTGTGTCGTCGAATTTCCATTCCCGACTTGACGATTGTCGACTCTGAATTCCCTTATTTAAGAGCCCAACACTTGTCCCCGAGAAATTGGTCGTTAGCTTTTTCTTCGAAAGAGGTAATGACCTGTGTCAAGTTCTCCTTTTCAGCTTATTTACCTTAATCTTTGATGACTTTGTGGGATCTTACTTGGAGTTTTCTATTCTCTGAAACTATCTCAAGGGGCGTCCCTTCCTTAGCCCTTCATGGCGTTGGGACTGGAAGTCGTTTCCTCTTCTTATAAATGATTTACAATGACCATTTTTTGGGGAGTCTTCCCAAGGAAGTAAGTTATCCAAGGAGGTCATTTATTACCGCAGTTGTCAGACCTAAATCTAACTTAAGGCGAAAAAGTTTTGAAAAACGATGAATTTTGAAAGAGTGACCACTAGTTAATTAGTAGGCTAACTAGAATCCAAAATTACCTAAGCAACTAACGAATTAAACATCTAGGTATAAAATCGGTCTACGATAAAAAATTCATAGTCGCAGTTCTAATACGGATTAAAAATATAATTTTTTAACTACGCCCTTTCGGTACTCAATTTACTTAATTTGCCAACTTTATTGTTATGTAATATCTAATATAACTAATTTTATAAAAAAAAAAAACAAAATAAAACCTAATAGCACTATCGAACATATTTACATCAACACATAACTTAGCACCTTCACATAAACATAATTTGAGTAATCAAGTTTCACTTAGTCTAAATTAATTAAATTTAAACCTAAATATAATATAATATAATATAATATAATATAATATAATATAAATAAAAATAATAATAATAATATAAAAACAGAAAAATATAATTAATAAATGATAAAGTAATAAAAATAATAAATAAATAAATAAAAGAAAAAGAAAAGAAAAAAAGGTAGTGGAACTTACATGGCCAGCAACGGGACCATGGACCAGCGACCGGGGATGAGGGTCGACGGCGAGAGCGGTGACCGGCGAGAGGCGGAGCAACAGGTGGAGCGCCGGGAACGGGCAGAGCAGCAGGCGCGGAGCTCTGGTCGTGGTCAGGGGAAGGCTGCATCGAATGAGAGAGAGAGAGAGAGAGAGAGAGAGAGAGAGAGAGAGAGAGAGAGAGAGAGAGAGAGAGAGAGAGAGAGAGAGAGAGAGGGAGGGAGAGAGAGTGGTGGTGGAGCTGGCCGAGTCGACGACCTCCAGATGGAATAACGGCGGAGAAAAAAAATTGCACTAAAATACAAAATTTGCACGGGTTGCGAGCCAACTTGTATTATTATTGTTATGATGTTTTTTTTCTCTTTACATGTAACCCTGACCCCTATTTATAGTAAAACTAATCTAGGTTACAAATAAGATCTCCTAAATATTAAAATGATAAATAACTTACAGATAAATTCCTACGGATAAATACCTTACATATATCTATTCATAAATAATAAGAAATAATACATGTAGATAAATACCTCACAGATAATAAATATTATATATATATATATATATATATATATATATATATATATATATATATCTAAATATTTCGAATATAACTGAGATATTTTACAAATATATATTTATTTATTACTCTAATATGCACATGAGCATTTTTGGACAGTTCGTGACTTGACACATCTAAATATGACGCGTCATGTGTAAAGACGTTACGTCCGGATCAAAATCGAGTGTTTACAGCAGTGAAAAGGAAGAAATAAATGATGAGTGGTCGATTCACCTGTCTTCTTCCAATATAAATGTATGGTTTCACTTTTCACCACTTCATCTTCATCCTCTTGTTTTCTCTCTAAATATCTCATCGTTATCGTGATTCATCATGGCTAACAAGTTTAGTGTCTTCGTCATTAATCTGTAATTTCCACGGCCTTGATCCCCTGACAATAGGATTTTGGTCAGAATCGATTCTTTTGGATCTCACGATCCTTCTCAAGAAACTTCTTTTATTTGTTATCTTTCCAGGACTCCTATGGCTTCCAGTAGAAATCCTTCATGTAACGTTTCGTCTTCTTTCTTTCATTCTCCTTTTGTAAACCCTAGGCGGAACCTCTTGTATGCCTCATCTTTTAATGAGGCGATGAATCGAGCCAACTTCACAGATGCGGAGAGACCTTGATATGGTGGCACCACTAAACAACAGAAATTCCCTTTGGAAGATGAAGTCGCCATTTTTTCGAAGCAGATTGAGGCAAAGATTCGATTCCCCTTTTGCCCCGACCTCTTAGAGCTCTACGAGTTTTATGGCATCCACCCATGCCAACTTTCCGTCAACGCCCTCCGTTTCTGGGTGGGTTTCTATTGTCTTTGTGATGTCCAAGGTTGGAGATACGACCTTGGCATCTTTAGGGAGCTTTTACAGGTTGGAAGGCAACGATTTTGAGACATTTTCCTTCAAATCGCGGTGGCACAAGAATAAGGTCTCTTTATTAGGGAAGGTTACTACGGACTTCGTTGTAGGGCTGGAGACTTACAATGGAAGGATCATAATTTCTTTCGTCGAGTTGGCGTCTCCTGGCTGATCATCGCCTCTAGGGGTACTGAAGCCCCTCGTTCCTTAGAGAGTCAAGCTGTTTGGGAGTTTCACGAGTTGGAGAAGATAACTGTCGCCCTTCAGTAAGGCTCGATTCCTGGTACTAGGTGTTGGATCGTGATTTATTACATACGACCATACCAAGAGCGTACCATTTATACGGAAAAGTTCTCAAACACTAAATTCGGGACCCTCAGATAACAAAGTCGGGACCACTAAAGTCGAGACCACTAAAGTAGGGACCCTCAGACAACAAAGTTGGGAGCACTAAAGTCGGGACCCTCAGACAACAAAGTCGGGACCACTAAAGTCGGGACCTCTCAGAAGAATTGAACTGGCGGCACCTCCAGGGAAGGCGTTAAGGTGTCAGCCTGAAATATCATCAAGGCGCTAAGGTGTCAACCTAAAGTGTCATCTAGGCATTAAGGCGTCAACCCAAAATTCGCCAAGTCATCAAGACGTCGACCCAGAAGTCGCCATGTCGTCAAGGTGTCAACCCAGAAGTCGCCAAGTCGTCAAGGCGTCAACCCAGAAGTCGCCAATTCGTTAAGGCGTCAACCCAAAAGTCTCCACGACTTCAACCCAGAAGCCGTCAAGTCGACAACCCAGAATTCGCCAAGTCGACAAGTCGTCAAGTCGACAAGTCGTCAAGGCGACAAGTCATCAAGGCGTCAAGGCGTCAAGTCGTCAAGGCAGAACCACCAAAGTAGAGACCAAGTGGCAACCTTTTTAGAAGAAACCTTCCTCCTAAGAAAGAATAGGTGGCAACCTGCTTGTCACCTACTTAGAAGAAAACCCCTCAAACTAAGGAAGAAAAGGTGGCGACCTGCTTGTCACCTGCTGACACAAGTGCCTCCCATCTCCACCAGTGAGAGTAAGGCGGCCACCACCCTTGTCAACCAATAAGAGAAGGCAGACACCACCCTTGTAAGTGGGTTTGAGACCCCTACAAATAGTAAGCTCTCTATATTCATTTCATTAAGATTTATCACTATTAGAATGCATACTAACTTAAGCTTTGGAGTGGAATCGAACAGCCCCGCCTTTTCCAGGTCTCGCAAAGAGTAGTCTTGCCGTGAAGACCAAGCTAGCCCACAAAGCTTTCCAACTTCAAAGGGACACCAAGGCGAGAACCAGAAGAGCCTCGCCAGGCTTAGCCGTACTTTATGATCCAACATTTGGCGCCGTTTTTGGGAACCCGATAAAAAATTCATGGCGCCTCAACTTCAAAAAAGGTCGTCGCAAAAATGTCGTCGCAAAAATGTCGTCGCCATAAGGTCATCGCCAAAAATGTCGTCGCTTTAAGATCGTCGCCAATAAGTTTGTCGCCAAAAATGTCGTCGCCAAAAAGGTCATCGCCAAAAATGTCGAAGGTCGTCGCCAATAAGGTCGTCGCCAATAAGGTCGTTGCCAAAAATGTCGTCGTCATAAGGTCGTCACCATAAAGTCATCGCCAAAAAGGTCTTCGCCAAAAAGGTCGTCGCCAAAAGGTCGTTGCCAAAAAGGTCGTCACTATAATTTCGTTGCCTAAAATGTCATCGCCAAATAGGTCATCACCAAAAAGCGTCACCCCAAGGGTGTTAACACCTTAGAAGAAATTCAGCACTCTCGAGGATGACAAATCATAAAGGTAAAGCCTCATATGCCATCTTTTCATTACGATAATTTTATTTAAAGAAGGCAGGAGGCAAAATCAACAAAAAAAGGCGTCGTCATCTACAAAAAGTTTAGTAATTAACTAACTCCTCGACTCAAGAAGGCGTCGCCATCTACAAAAGAGATCAGTCATAATACTGACTCCTTGACTCCCTATAGTCGGCATCTACAAAGGAGATCAGTCATAATACTTACTCCTCGACTTCCTATAGTCGGCGACATCGAAGACAACAAGTCCTTTTTCGAATCGATTGTCGACAATTAATAATCTGATATCAACAATATCACTCAGATTAGTCGGCAACTCGAAAGAGTTTAGGCGTGAAGATAGTCATTTTCCGAATCGATTGTCGACAATTAATAATCTGATATCAACAATATCACTCAGATTAGTCGACAACTCGAATGAGGTTAGGCGTGAAGATAAGTCCTTTTCCGAATCGATTGTTGACAATTAATAATCTGATATCAACAATATCACTCAGATTTGTCGGCAACTCGAAAGAGGTTAGGCGTGAAGATAGTCCTTTTCCGAATCGATTGTCGACAATTAATAATCTGATATCAACAATATCACTCAGATTAGTCGGCAACTCGAAAAAGGTTAGGCGTGAAGATAATTTCTTTTCTGAATCGATTGTCGACAATTAATAATCTGATATCAACAATATCACTCAGATTAGTCGGCAACTCGAAAGAGGTTAGGAGTGAAGATAAGTCATTTTCCGAATTGATTGTCGACAATTAAGAATCTAATATCAGTCACATCACTTAGATTCGTCGGCAATTCGAAAGAAGTTAGGCATCGACATTCCAGACCTTTTAAGAATCGATCATTCGACGGGAAATAACAAAGGTTAAAACCTAAGCCCCACGACGATCTGAAATAAATTGGCCATCCACAACATTTGGGAGGCAAAAAGGGATCAGTCATAAAACTGACCCTTAGCTTGAGAAAGTTGTCACCTCGGAAAAAGTCATCGACTCCGAAAAGTTGGCGACAAGGCTAAAAAGGGATCACTCATAAAACTGACCCTTAGACTAGGAAAATTGTCGCCTCGAAAAAATTCACCGACTCCGAAAATTCGGCGACAAGGCCAAAATGGATCTCTCATAAAACTGGCCCTTAGCCTAAGAAAATTGTCGCCTCGGAAAAAGTCACTGACTCCGAAAAGTCGACGACAAGGCCAAAAGGGATCAGTCATAAAACTAACCCTTAGCCTAAGAAAATTGTCGCCTCGAAAAAATCGTCGACTCCGAAAAGGCGTCGACTCCGAAAATACGTCGACTCTGAAAAGGCGTCGACTCCGAAAAGTCCTCGAATCCGAAAAGTCGGCGTCAATGTCGAAAGGGATTCAGTCATAGAACTGACCCTTAGCCTAAGAAAATTGTCGCATCAGAAAAAGTCGTCGACTCCGAAAATTCGTCGACTCCGAAAATTCGTCGACTCCGAAAAAGTCGTCGACTCCGAAAAGTCGGCGACAAGGCTAAAAAGGGATCGGTCATAAAACTAGCCCTTAGCCTAAGAAAGTCGCCACCTCGGAAAAAGCCATCGACTCTGAAAAGTCGGCGACAAGGCTAAAAAGGGACCAGTCATAAAACTGACCATTAGCCTAAGAAAGTCACCACCTCGGAAAAAGTCGTTGACTCTGATAAGTTTGCGACAATACTAAAAATGGACCAGTCATAAAACTTACCCTTAGCCTAAGAAAGTCATCACCTCGTAAAAAGTCGTCAACTCTGAAAAGTCGGCTACAAGGCTAAAAGGGATCAGTCATAAAACTGACCATTAGCCTAAGAAAATTGTCGCCTCGGAAAAAGTCGTCGACTCCGAAAAGTCGTTGTCTCCGAAAAGTCGGCGACAAGGCCAAAAGGGATTAGTCATAAAACTAACCCTTAGCCTAAGAAAGTCCCACTTCGGAAAAAGTATCCTTTGAATGAATCCACTGAAAGCTCTCGCCAGTCAGATGATCAACTACCTTCGCTATCCTGAAAACATGCCTGGGCAGATTCCCATTCCTAAAAGCCGGTCTCTGTCTGGAAGATCTACTCTCAGGGAGCTTCTTCGTCGACTCCGAAAAGTCGGCCACAAGGCCAAAAGGGATCAGTCATAAAACTGACCCATAGCTTTAGAAAAATGTCTCCTCGGAAAAATTCGTCGACCCGAAAAGCCGTCGACTCTGAAAAAGTCGTCGACTCCGAAAAATCCTCGACTCTGAAAAGTCGGCGACAAGGCCAAAATGGAACAGTCATAAAACTGACCATTAGCATAAGAAAATTGTCGCCTCGGAAAAAGTCGTCAACTCCGAAAAGTTGTAGACTCGGAAAAAGTCGTCGACTCCGAAAAGTCGTCGACTCCGAAAAGTCGCCGACTTTGAAAGTAGTCGAATCTGAAAAGTTTTCGACTCCGAAAATTCGTCGTCTCCGAAAAGTTGTCAACTCCGAAAAGTCGGCGACAAGGCCAAAAGGGATCAGTCATGAAACTGACCATTGGCCTAAGAAAATTCGTCACTCCTAAAATGGCTACAGTTGGGTCATTCTTTTTATCCCGACTTGGATAATGCAGAAACGACATCACCCAAGTCTCGGGGGCCAGTGTTGGATCGTGATTTATTTAATACGACCATACCAAGAGCGTACCATTTTTACGGCAAAGTTCTAAGACACTAAAGTCGGGACCCTCAGACAACAAAGTCGGGACCACTAAAGTTGGGACCTCTCAGAAGAGTTGAACTGGTGGCACCTCCAAGGAAAGCGTTAAGGTGTCAGCCTGAAATATCATCAAGGCGCTAAGGTCTCAACCTAGAGTGTCATCTAGGCGTTAAGGCGTCAACCCAAAAGTCGCCAAGTCTTCAAGGCGTCAACCCAGAAGTCGCCAAGTCGTCAAGGTGTCTACGCAGAAGTCGCCAAGTCGTTAAGGCGTCAACCCAGAATCCGCCAAGTCGTTATGGCATCAACCCAGAAGTCGTCAAGTTGGCAACCAGAAGTCGTCAAGTCAGCAACCCAGAAGTTGTCAAGTCGACAAGTCGTCAAGGCGACAATTCATCAATTCAACAAGTCGTCAAGTCGTCAAGGCGACAAGTCATCAAGGCGCCAAGTCGTCAAGTCCTCAAGGCAGGACCAACAAAGTAGAGACCAAGTGGCAACCTGTTTAGAAGAAACCCCTTCCTCCTAAGGAAGAAGAGGTGGCAACCTACTTGTTACCTGCTTAGAAGAAAACTCCTCCTCCTAAGGAAGAAGAGGTGGCGACCTGCTTGTCACCTGCTGACCCATCTCCACCAATGAGAGTAAGACGGCCACCACCATTCTCAACCAATTAGAGAAGACGGCCACCGCCCTTCTAAGCGGGTTTGAGACCCCTATAAATAGTAATCTCTCTATATTCATTTCATTAAGATTTCTCACTACCAGAATGCTATACTAACTTAAGCTTCGGCGTGGAATCAGGGGAACAACCCCGCCTTTTCTAGGTCTCGCCAAGAGCAGTCTTGCCGTGAAGAACAAGCTAACCCACAAAGCTTTCCAACTTCAAAGAGACACCAAGGCGAGAACCAGAAGAACCTCTCCAGGCTTAGCCGAACTTTTATGATCCAACACTAGGTATCTGGTGTTGGGATCAAGAGGACGTGGCCTTGAACTTCTAGTAGTGAACTTCGAGGTCTCGCCGGGAGCTAACTCTTTTAGGTATCTTTCTCGACCTCTCGTGTACTTAGTTTCCTTTAGGAGCTTTGTGCTAGGCAGGGACCTGAAAAGGAGTGGGGATAGCCCTTGATTCCACTCTGAAGCTTAACTCAATAATGGATTTATGTAAGAGTATTGTAAAGTTTAAGAATCAAGCTTGTAAAATATTTAGAATATTTCTTTATTTATAGGGAGAGATTACCGACTTTAAATGGCGGCTGTTGGGATCAAAATGACGTGGTCTTGGAATTTCGTGTAGTGGACTTCTAAGTCTCGCCGGGAGCTAGCTCACTCAGGTATCTTTCTTGGTCACGTGGACACTTAGTTTCCTTTGGTGGCTTTGTGCTAGGCGAGAACCTGAAAAGAGGTGGGGATGGCCCCTGATTCCACTCCGAATCTTAAGTCAGTAATGGATATCAAGAGAATAATATAGAGTAATTGATAGATCTTAGAACTTAAATCAAATAATGAAAGCGAGTCCCTATTTATAGGGAAAAATGTTACCGACTTCGTGGGGCGGTTACCCTCTGGGGAGGGTTTTGTCCAGAGTCGGCTTAAGTAGGTGACAAGCAGGTTGCCAGCTCATCCTTCCTTAGTCAAGGAGGTTTCTTCCTTCAACAGTGGAAGCAGGTCGCCACCTGTACCTTTCCTTAGGAGGAAGATGTTGGATCACGGTTGGAACTCCGGTACGGTCTTGACGGCAATCCGAAATCCTTCGCTCTACGTAATCCTGCAAGAGGGGAATAGACCGGGCGGTGACCCAGAATCCCTCTCCGATGCTTAAATGAGTATCTCAATTATCTCAATAAAACTGGCAAGCAAGAGTCTCGGTATTAAAAAACGTATCTGATTTGAGGTAACTTCCTCCTTTATATAGGAGAGGAGTTTACCTCAGTTACCTGGTGAACTGCTGGGGCAGTTAGCCCACGATCCCGCCTATCTCGGCCATGATCTCGCCTATCTCAGCCACGATCCCGCCTATCTCGGCCATGATCTCGCCTATCTCGGCCACGCTCCGCGTATCTCGGCCACGATCCCGCCTATATCGGCCATGATCTCGCCTATCTCTGCCACGCTCCGCGTATCTCGGCCTCAATCTCTGATAGCAAGTCCCGACCAGTATCGGGGACTCCAGAGTTATCTCATTGTGTCACCGCTCGGGGCCCCTCGTCATCGTGACAGGGCCAACATTCTCAGGGATTCATCACCGGGGCCTACTTAAAGGCATCTCATCGGGGCCTACTTAAAGGCATCTCATCGGGAACGTCCAGCTCGCATATCGGGGCCGACCTTGTCGGGACCCTTCACCATCGGGACTCCTCTCATCGGGACCCTTCGCATTGGTCTTCTTAACCTCTTTTAGGGCCCAGTGGGCCTATTCACCGTTTACTCGTCGTTAAAGGGCTTCACGGCTACAGCGGAACCCATCATTTGCCCCCAAGACATGAGGGACTTACAGTTCGTCGTGTCTTTCAACTCCCGACCTCCCAACATCGGAGTCGGAGACCTTTCCCTTGATAAAGTCACTTGATACGGATCTTCTCGTCCACGTTTCCTCGATACCTCGAGGATAGTCACCAAATCCGAGAAGACTCCTTGGTTACTCAGCCATTAAATGCAGCAGGTGACGAAGTGACGGCTTTGGCACCCGTGCCTGATTTTTCGCGCCTGCTTTTTCTGAAAAATACTTTTCAGGCCGTTTCATCATTACGCCCCTTTCCATTCTGTTCGTTTCATTTCGACGGCTCAGATTAAAACGTTTCAACTTCGACGACCCAGATTAGAACGTCCTTTCACTTGTCCCTTCTCCTATAAAACCCTAACCCTGGGCACTGTTCTTCTTTTACCGTTTCCGCGATTTCGAAAAGCTCTGCAACTTTGAGAACTCAAGCTCTTCCTTGGCTTTCCATTCTCCGATCAACTTTCCGGCAGTCATCAAGACCATCCTTCCCACTTCGAATCATCATGTCTAGTAAGACCTTCTTCCCTGATGTTAGTGTAGCCTTTCCTTCATCTTCGATTAGTTTGCTTGCAATTTTCCGAAAAACCCAATATGCCTTTCCTTGCCATGGCTGATTTTCAGACAGCGGATCCAGTTCCGAGGGGAGGAAACCCTTCCATTTTGATTATGCTCCCAACGAGATCTCGGTGACTGCCTACGACGCAGCTCTCCGAGAAGGATGCATTACCCAAACCTGGGAGCCTCGTCTTCCTTATTCTCGCCACCGTGCCTCGGGTGACCCTGTGGTCACTCGTCCCGAGGAGGGGGAGATATTTGTCTCTACGGGACAGATATCGGCAGGGATCCGATTCCCCTTCTGCAGGAACTTGGTTGAGATGTGCACCCACTACAAGACGCATCCAACTACATTCTCCCAACACGCCATCCGCGTGTGGAATGCTTTCCAGGTCCTCTGCTTCCGCCAGAAATGGGTCTACAGCCTCCAACTCTTCAGAACTTTCTATGGGATGAAGTGCAATGAGGCTGGGATTTGCGCCTTCTATCCTCGGATGCCCAAGTGAAACAAGGCGCAACTTGCGCTGTGCAGCTGGACCAGCGACACCTGGAAGGTTGTCAAGGGTCGGGGACTCCTAATCGACACGGGGTCTGATAATATCGGGTGGAAGAGGAGCTACTTCTTCATCAAGAACTCTTCGATCCCATGGCCCCGATGGGAGGTGGAAGCGGACTCTCCTCCCACTTATCACACTTACTCTGATGAGGATTTTCAGACCCTCCATCTTATCCAGCTCTACCTTTGGGGGGAGTCCTATACTCCCCTCAATGCTAACTCTCTAACGGAGCGGGACCTGGTGAAGGCCGGGATCCGTCTCCTCGACATAATCTCTGGGGGTCAACTCTTCGACCGCCCCTCCAATATGGTTCCCTGGGTAATGTTTCTGATCTCTGTTTTCCATTGTTTGCAGCTAAGAAGGTATCCGTGCTGACCAATCTCATCCTTAAGCAGGGGGAGACCGACGCTGTCCAACGCCCCGCGCGGAAGAGGAAGTCGGCGAAGAAGGCTGCTGCTCCGTCGGGATCTCCCTCCGCGGAGAGAACTAAGCGAAGCCACGTGGAGGTGGACAGACTCTTCGATGTCCAAAATGCTGAAGAAGGTAAACAGCTCTGCCTAGCTATTAAATCACACAGGAAGCAAGTTCCTAAGGAGTTGGTCCCTTAGACCATGGAGGCCCGCATCGAAGAGATTAAACATGTCCTCCGAGGGGAAACTCCCCGCATCCTCAAGGCGGGCTACTACAACTACCACGGGAAAGACCAATACGTTTCTCGGCGTGTCGTTTGGTGTAAGGACCCTGATCATCTTCCTGACTATGTTTCTGAAGCATCTCGTCCTCTAGGTGCAGGTCACTCGGGAACTAAGTCGGGTGCTGGAGCTTCAGCAGGGGCACCACTTTCAGCAGGGGCGCCGCCTTCAGCAGGGGCACCACTTTCCGGTGCTCGAGGTGGAGAAGACCTCCCTCAACCTCCTGCCCGATGGGATCGGGGGCTGGAGAAACCCCAAGCGGCGATCAATTTCGTCGGGTGGAAAATCTGGACTTCTCCGAGGAGACAGATGAGGGCGCCTCCTTGATTCGTCGTCGGAGGACGAGGCAGTCCCCACTGAAACCAACCTCCAGGGGGCTGCCCCCTTCACCTTCTTCACAACAGCGACAGCCGTCGCCCATTCACAACTTTACTCCCTCTCCAACCCAGGGCGAGTCGGAGATGCGCACCTCCACGACTCGAGTCGGTCCTTCGCCTCTCCCCTTGGACGGGAGCTTCTACAAAGTTTATGAGCCCAGCCAGAATGAGGCTCCCTGAACCCCGATCCAAACGCTGCAAGGGGTCCAGCTCCGACAGGGTGACACATACCCAGAGCTGGGTCTGCATCTGCTGGCAGGCTCAATTCTGCCATCTCTGAGGTTTCCGATTTCACTGGATCGGGAGGGCATCCGCAGGGATGTTCACGAAATGTCTATCCGTCAGATAGAGGTGAGGTTCTTATTTTCTCCCCTTCATCAATAAGGCAGAATATTCATATGCTAACACTTTCCTTCTTTCCTTCGCAGGAGCTGGCGGACATAAATCGCTGCTTCGGGTACATCATCGCCCTCGAGGAGGCCCTGGAGCAGGAGCGGGCCAAGGGGGCTCCCGCAGTTATAGCCAAGTTTGAGGAGGATCTCGCGGCCTCCGAGTCTTCGAGGGGAAAACTGGCCAAGGAACAGGCCCTCCTCGATCGAAAGACTCGGGACCTCCAAAAGCAGGTTCATGAATTCGAGGGGCTGCTGAAGCGGGAGCAGCAGGAGCGACAAAAGGATGCAGAAGCTCGGGACAAACTTGTCCTTGAGAAGAAGGCTCTGGAGGAGCAAATTGTTGAGGTTCCTGCGAAGCTGGTCGCGGCTGAGACCAAGGGCCGAGAAGATTATCGGGGGTCCGAGGACTTCCAAGCTGACGCGGTGAAATTCTGCACCGCGGAGGTGGAGAACACCCTCTTCAATGCGGTCGAGGAGCTCCATCTGGAGTATGGCGACGCCATCAACTTCGACAATTCTGCGACTCTCGCTCCCTTTGCGAAGAAGTACTTCGCCCTCTCGGAGGAGAGTGATGAGGGGAACACTCCCACTGGTGTTGAAGACATGGCGGAGCTTCCCAGTGCCGATCCTCCGACAGTTGACCCCCCGATAATCGACCCTCCAGCAGCTGAACCCGTGGAGCCTTCTGCCACAGATCTCGTGGATCCTGCTCCCGCTGATGCCGATAAGGACCAAGCTTAAATGCTCTATCTTTATAGTCCTTGTAATCTTCCTCTCCTTGTAATGCTTCCTCGGGTCTTTGAGCCCTCATCAATATCAAACTATCTTAGTTCCGATTTTCCGTTGCACTTCTCAAAGCGACTTAACTATGCCACTTAGGACATTTCAACACATCACTTAAGACGATTTAGCCCACACCACTTAAGGCGATTTAATCGTGCCAGCTAAGGCAATTCAATCTGCATCACCTAAGACGACTTAACCACTTGCACCACCTAAGGCGACTTAATATCGTGCACCACTTAAGGCGACTCAGCCACACTTAGAATAAATCTAAGAACCATGCATCACTTAGGACGACTTAATCTCGTGCACCACTTAAGGCGACTTTTTCTCGTGCACCACTTAAGGCGACTTAATCTCGTGCACCACTTAAGGCGACTTAACCACACTTAGAATAAATCTAAGAACCATGCATCACTTAAGACGACTTAACAACTTGCACCACTTAAGGCGACTTAACAACACTTAGAATAAATCTAAGAATAATATGATCGGAAGCAACCTCTTTATTCATTGATGGCACAAAATCTGCTTACATCGAATCAAACGATAAATAACTTACACCACTTAAGGCGATTTTACATCGGGCACCACTTAAGGCAACTTTTTATCGGGCACCACTTAAGGCGACTTTTCATCAAGCATGACATTTCTTCAAGTGTTCGCCACTAAAAGAATGCTTCAATACTCTGCCATCGAGGTCTTCCAACTTGTACGCATTTGGAGCTTGCATCCCCACGATCTTATAAGGTCCTTCCCATTTTGGTGACATCTTGTTGATCCGGTCCAAAAGGGTGAATTCGTTCCGACGCCAAACCAGCTCTCCGACGAAGAATTGTCGGGACTTAACTCGCCGGTTGTAATATCTGGCTGTCGCCAAACGCATTCGAGCCTGGACTTCATCGGCTTCCCGCCTCTTTTCCTCTAGCAAGTCCAATTCCAGACGTCTCATTTCATCATTCGTCAAAGGCTCGTAGTATCTAATCCGATGGGACGCCACAGCTATTTCCACGGGAGCAACAGCCTCCGTGCTATAAACAAGGTCAAACGGAGTCTCCCCAGTTGATCGTTTGGGTGTAGTTCTAACAGTCCAAAGCACGTTTTCCAACTCGTTCAGCCATTTGCCCTTCAAGGCATATACCCTCTTCTTCAGGCCATCCATCACGATTTTATTGGCTGACTCCACCTGGCCATTAGTCTGAGCATGATGGACAGAGGCTGTCCGATGCTCGATATTCAGTTCTTCCAGATACTCCTTCACTTGAGCCCCGTTAAAGGGTGGACCATTATCGCCGATCACCACCTTAGGAATTCCGTATCTGGATATAATATGGGTTTGAAGAAACTTGACGATTTGGTTCCCCGTCGTCTTGGCCAATGCCTTAGCTTCTATCCATTTCGAAAAATAATCAATAGCCACAAGCAGATACTTACACTAACCTTGTGCCTGTGGGAGGGGTCCCACCAAATCGATACCCTACTGCGCGAAGGGCCAAGCACTCTTGATGGACATCAGATTAGCAGCCGGAGCCACAATATTCGGGGCATACCTCTGGCACGCATCACAAGATCGGACTAACAACGTCGCCTCCTTGCTCATCGAAGGCCAGTAATAGCCCAAATTCAACACTTTCCTCGTAATGGATCGGGCCCATTCGTGACAAGCCGCGACCCCTTCATGCAATTCCCTAAGGATCCGACTTGTGTCGGGCTCAGCCACACATTTCAAGTAAGGAGTCGAGAACCACCCCTTTTTGTATAACTGATTGTCCACCACCACGTAATTAACTACGATCCGACGTATCCTGTCAGCTAGTACTCCATCATCGGGGACTGCCCCCGTAGTCAGATACGCGACTATCGGGGTCATCCAAGTGGGTTCCTCCTCCGATCCTGCTTCAATAGCACAGACCTCCGATGGGTCAGTGGTCGATAAGATCACCTTCTCCAAAAAGTGCATTTTCCGATTTTCCTCTAGGGGTGCCCCCAAGGCAAATTTGCTCAAGGCATTCGCTTCCGCGTTTTCCTCCCTCGGGATTGCCTCGATGTCGAAACTTTTGAAGCTCTCCTTCAAGACTTGCACCTCGCGAAGGTACTTTCTCATCATTGGGCTCTTCGCCTCATATCGTCCTTGGACTTGATTCACAATCAGGCCCGCGTCACATTTCACCCTTAAGTGACCAACTCCCGTACCTTTGGCAATTTTGAGGCCTGTGATAAAAGCCTCATACTCAGCTTCGTTGTTCGTGGCCCTAAACGTTAAGGCCAAAGCATATCGAAGGGGCTCACCCCCGCCTGGTGGTATCAATACGAACCCTGCTCCTGATCCGTCTGAACTTGAGGAGCCATCCGTGTACATTTCCCTAGTATTTTCCTCATTTGGCTGTTCTGATTGCTCTGCTATCGGGACCTCCATGGTTTCCCCCTCTACAGGGCCCGCTTCTTCCAGATCGGGGGCTGTAGACTCTGCTATGAAATCCGCCAACGCCGGGCCCTTAATAGGCGTTCTCAGAGCAAAGTGAATGCGGAACTCACTAAGCTCAACTGCCCATTTCACTAATCTCCCCGACGCATCAGGTCGGTTCAAAAAATGCTTCAAAGGTTGATTCGTCAACACAGTAATCTCATGCGCATGGAAGTAAGGCCTCAACTTCCGAGCAGTAATGATCAACGCAAAAAGATACTTCTCAACGCGGGATAATTCATTTCAGATTTGGCAAACGCCTTTCTTACATAATACACGGGGACTTGATTACCCTCGACAATCTTCACTAACACAGAGCTAATAGCAAACTCGGAAACAGCCAAATATAGATAGAGCGGCTCGCCAGGGATCGGTTTTGCCAATGGCGGGAGGGTGCGAAGGTGCTGCTTGAGTGCCTGGAACGCCTCTTCACACTTGGCAGCCCACTAAACTTCTTGTTGGCCCTCAACACTTCAAAAAACGGCATGGATCGGTCACTTGCCTTGGAAAGGAAGCGATTCATCGCAGCTAGTCGGCCATTCAGCACTTGCACCTCCCGATGATTTATCGGAGACTGCATCTCCTCGATTGCCCTCAGCTTCTCGGGGTTCACCTCAATTCCTCTTTGGCTTACCATAAAGCCCAAAAACTTCCCTGAATGCACTCTGAAGGCACACTTGGTCGGGTTCAAGCGAACCTGATGAAGCCTCATCCGCTCAAACGCCGTGGCTAAGTTATGAACATGATCCTCGGCCTGTCGGGACTTCACCAGCATATCGTCCACGTAAGCCTCCATGGTTTTCCCCAGCATGTCTCCGAACAGCTTGTTCGCCATCCTTTGATAAGTTGCCCCGGCATTAATCAATATGAAGGGCATGACATCGTAGTGATAGATGTCACTATCAGCATAAAAAGCAGTGTGGGGGGGAACCGCCTTAGCCATCTTGATCTGATTATAGCCCGAGTAAGCATCCATGAAGCTCAGCAATTCATGTCCCGACGTAGCGTCCACCAACTGGTCGATCCTCGGAAGCGGGTAACAATCCTTCGGGCAAGCCTTATTCAAGTCGCGGAAATCAACGCACATCCGCCATTTCCCATTGCTCTTCTTCACCAGAACCGGGTTGGCGACCCAAGTCTGGAATCGGAGCTCCTTGATAAATCCAGCATCGAGCAACCTGCCTACCTCCTGCTGGATCGCGATCCTCTTGTCCGCGCCCATCGGACGCCTTTTCTGCGCGATAGGCTTGATCGCGGGATCAATCTTCAACTCATGCTCAATCACATCGGGGCTGATTCCTGGCATGTCACTCGGGGACCAGGCAAACAGCTCCTTGAACTCCTTCAACAGCTCAATCAATTCTCGGGCCCTCTCGTCGGACAGGGCGGACCCGATTTTCACCTTCCTCTGAGGTCCGTCAATCTCGACCTCCTTCAAATCCTCCATAGGGGCGGGACGCCCAAACTCCTCTCTGGGATCAGCATCGGTCTGGAGGATAGTCATAGCCTCCCGTCTTCTCCTTCGGGTGGCATTAACATAGCACTTCCTGGAAGCCACCTGGTCGCCCTTAACCTCCCCGACTCCATGGTCAGTCGGGAACTTCATCTTCTGGTGAACAGTCAAGGCAACCGCCATCAGTGGGTTGATGGTAGTTCTCCCGATAATCGCATTGTAAGTTCCCGCGGACTCAACCACCACGAAGTCCACATTTCTCCTCTCCGCTTTCCACCTGCTACCGAACTCCACTGGTAAGGTGATCATTCCCAGCGGATAGGAGGTAATACCAGAGAACCCAACCATCGGGAAGTTCACCTGCTTCAGATCCTTCTTTGTTTACCCCATGGCCTCCAGCGCGTCCATAAACAGAATATCGGAGGAGCTCCCTCCGTCGATCAAAATTCGCTTCATCTCGTACCCATCCACGCCTAGGGTCACGACCAAAGCATCATCATGTGGAGTCTCCACACCTACCAAGTCCTCCGCTGAAAAGGAAATCACCATCTCTTCCTTCGCGGTCCAGGATCGAGACCTCTTGCCCAGCACCACAGCAGCGGAAATTCTAGAGGCGTAGACCTCCCGAGAGGCTATGGTGTCACCTCCTGCAGAAAATCCTCCGTGAATCACGTTGATGGTGCCCCGCTTCTCCTTACGGGCACCAGAAGACTCTGGCTCCGACTTCTTCTTCTTCGGGGACCGATCGCGGGATCGGGAACGGGACCGCGATCGAGATCGGGAGCGGGAACGACGCCGCCTCTCAGCCACAAACTCCTTAAGCTTCCCCTTCTGGATCAGGTTTTCAATCTCCTTCTTCAACTCCCGACAATGGTTACTGTCGTGACCGCTGGCGCGGTGGAACCGACAGTAACGATCGGTGCGGGACCCCAAAAACTCTCCTTCCTTCTTCGGGGGGGGGGGGGTACCTGGAGATACCCTGTCGATCCATCACCATTAACACCTCAGCCATGGAACTGTTGAGAGGAATGTGATAGTCCTCCCGCTTGTCCTTCCTCGGGGGACGTCTGTCCTCCCTTCGATTATAACGACCTCGACTCCGACTGCCCTCGGATTTATCCTTCCGCTTATGGTCGTCCAATGGCTTGAGCGAATGCTTCCCTTTATTTGACTTCGGAGGGTCAAGTTCTCCAGCAGCTATCTTCGACTCTTGCACGTCGATTTGTTGCTTCACCCTCTTCTGCAACGCTTCCATATTCCACACAGCCTTCTCAGCCACGCTGTGCATCAGGTTGGAACCATAGGGGGCTGTCAGGTTCCGAAGGAAGGTGCGGATAGTCTCTCCCGCCGATATCTCCTCATCGATCTCAGCCACACTGGCAGTGTACCGCTGGTAACAATGCGCCAGCGATTCGTCGGGCCTCTGCACCACCTGGGCGAGGGACTTCACGCTCTTCAAGAGGCGCCGACGACCCTGGTACTGCTGAATGAAACGGTCATGCATATCGGCCCAGCTGGAGATGCACCCTGGGGGTAGGCTGAAGAACCATGTCAGGGCCCTCTCACCCAGTGTACCTGGGAACAGCACACACACAATATCGTCATTCGGGGCTCTGCCCAGACAGGCCATGAGGTGCTTCTGGACATGATGAACCGGATCTCCTTCGCCATCATACTCCTTAATCGTGGGGATCCCCAGCCCTGGCGGGGCGAGGGTGTCTATCAGTCGGGGAACAAAGGGATGAGTGGATCGATCCCTCAGTTCCGACATCATCGGCTTCTGGTCCCCCATGCAAATGTTCACGATCTTCACCACCTGGTCGGGGGTGATGGGACCATTAAGGGGACTGGTCCTATGCTGCACTGGTCCTGGCCCATCAATCACAAATCGCTCCGACTGAGCGGGCTCTTTACCTTTGTCCCGATTTCTGGGTTGGGCCTCCTGTACATTCTGAACCTCCCTTGGCGGAGGCACCTCCTCCTGCCTCTTAGCAGCCTCTCTTCGCTCTAGGAGAGCCTCCATGGCCTCTAAGAACATCGACATGGCATCTGCCACAGCCTTTGCCAGGTCCGCGTTTGGGGGAGCATCGGGAGCATCCTCCTCCCTATTCTCTTGGTGTCTTGCCGTATCCTCAGGAACTTCGTTGTGCCCCCCTGTTCGGGAAACCTCAGCAGGGAGATTTTGGTCCTCACACGCTCTGGTGGCGAATTCAGAGTTCCGGCAGGATGACGGGAACCACCAGATTGTCCTTGCTTTCTCTGCTTGCCAGCCGCCATTGAACGAGTAGAGGTCATTGTTGCTTTTCGTTGCGTTTCCCACAGACGGCGCCAATGTTGGATCACGGTTGGAACTCCGGTACGGTCTTGACGGAAATCCGAAATCCTTCGTTCCACGTAATCCTGCAAGAGGGGAATAGACCGGGCGGTGACCCAGAATCACTCTCCGATGCTTCAATGAGTATCTCAATTATCTCAATAAAACTGGCAAGCAAGAGTCTCAGTATTAAAAAATGTATCTGATCTGAGGTAACTTCCTCCTTTATATAGGAGAGGAGTTTACCTCAGTTACCTGGTGAACTGCTGGGGCAGTTAGCCCACGATCCCGCGTATCTCGGCCATGATCTCGCCTATCTCAGCCACGCTCCGCGTATCTCGTCCACGATCCCGCCTATCTCGGCCATGATCTCGCCTATCTCGGCGACGCTCCGCGTATCTCGGCCTCAATCTCTGATAGCAAGTCCCGACCAGTATCGGGGACCCCAGAGTTATCTCATTGTGTCACCGCTTGGAGCCCCTCGTCATCGTGACAGGGCCAACATTCTCAGGGATTCATCATCGGGGCCTACTTAAAGGCATCTCATCGGGGCATACTTAAAGGCATCTCATCGGGAGCGTCCAGCTCGCATATCGGGGCCGGCCTTGTCGGGACCCTTCACCATCGGGACTCCTCTCATCGGGACCCTTCGCATTGGTCTTCTTAACCTCTTTTAGGGCCCAGTGGGCCTATTCACCGTTTACTCGTCGTTAAAGGGCTTCACGGCTACAGCGGAACCCATCAGGGATGGCCCCTGATTCCACTCCGAAGCTTAAGTCAGTAATGGATATCGAGAGAATAATATAGAGTAATTGATAGATCTTAGAACTTAAATCAAATAATGAAAGCGAGTCCCTATTTATAGGGAAAAATGTTACCGACTTCGTGGGGCGGTTACCCTCTGGGGAGGGTTTTGTCCAGAGTCGGCTTAAGTAGGTGACAAGCAGGTTGCCAGCTCATCCTTCCTTAGTCAAGGAGGTTTCTTCCTTCAACAGTGGAAGCAGGTCGCCACCTGTACCTTTCCTTAGGAGGAAGGTTTACTTCTAGGGCGGTGGAAGCAAGTCGCCACATGTACCTTTCCTTAGGAGGAAGGTTTACTTCTAGGGCGGTGGAAGCAGGTCACCACCTGTACCTTTCCTTAGGAGGAAGGTTTACTTCTAGGGCGGTGGAAGCAGGTCACCACCTGTACATTTCCTTAGGAGGAAGGTTTACTTCTGAAAGAGCTTTTAATGGTCACTCGACTTACTCTTTAAAATAGAGGTCTGGTAGTTTGGTCGCTTCTATCTTTATTAATCATGTTCTGAAAGTCGACTTCCTCAAAAGATGATAGTCGACCTTTTACCTTTGTTTCACCATTCCAAACAAGGTTGGTCGTCGATTCGTCAATCTCGCCAATAAACATACTTGGCTCTAGTCTTTGTCGTTTAATCGTAACCCAACACTTGCCCCCGAGACTTAAGTCGTCAGCTTCATTTATGAAGAGGAGGTCTTGAGTCGAGTATAATTGTTGAACATGTTCGAGCGAGATTCCATCTCTATTAGTTCACTTAACCTCGGTTGGATAGGCTAAAAGAGGATACCTTTAGTCGAGGCGAGATGCTAGTCCCTATGGCTTTCCTGACCGTTGGTCTGGGAGAAGCTGGAGAGTCACCTCGATAAGCCCTTGACAGGTGCAAGGCAATGGTCATGTTGTCAGGGAATGACCCAATGAATGCCTGACCTCGGGAAAACTTCCTTGGGAAGTTAAGCGGTTAATACTTTTTAGTATAAATACCACCATTTACTCTCCATTTTTTACTTCCTGCTCTTGTTTTTAGTCATCTTGGCGAATCAATATAGTGCTTTCTTCATTAACCCTAACTTGCCTCGTCCCTGCGCTCATGAAGAGAGAATCCTTGTTGGAATCGCCACTGCTGGTCCTTCTGATCCGCTTCGAGAAGCTTCTTTCCTTCGATCCCTTTCTCATGCTCCCATGGCTGCTCAATTCCAACAAGGTAGGTCGCAAGGGTTCATCCCTTCTTTCCCTGAGTCTCCCAAATAAAATAAATTGTTTAGCGCCGCTTTCATAAAAGCCGTGACTCTAGCCAATATGAGCGATCATGAAGGCCCTCGTTATGCTGGTCCCCCCGGACAAGGATATAGGGCAAAGGATGGAGAGGTCCCAGTATATGCGGGCCAGATTGAGGCAGGGCTCCGATTTCCTTTCTGCACAAAGTTGGATGAACTCTTTGAGCATTATGGGATACATCATTGCCAGCTCACAGTCAATGCTATCCGCTTCTGGGTTGGTTTTCGGTGTTTGTGCGACGTCTATAATTGGACATACACCATTCACGTCTTTAGATGCTTCTATCAATTGTTGAGAAGCAAGTCGTCGTTCTTTGGTTTCAAAGGTTGATGGCCCTCAGATGACCAACTTTCTTGGAAATCGGCCAAGGAATTGGTGGTTGGGCTTAAGTCTTATAATGAAAATTGGAAGCATTATTACTTTTTCTGTTGAGAAGGCGTCACTTGGCCCATATCCCCTCCCCTTGGTGCTGATGGTCCCCCGACTCTCCGTGGATTAACTTCTGAGGAAATCGCCACGGTCGGCAAGATTCACGCCATCGTGACCTCGAAAGAGTTTGAACCGTGGAAATCTATTGAAGATACAACAGAAGAGGCTCTTATTAGATCCGCAATTCGTCTTCGCACTGAAGATCCTCCTCTTGATTGGGTAATTTCTTTTTTCATAGTAGCTTTTTTAAATTCTCTTCTGGTTTCATGTATGTCTAATTAAGAAGCTTTTTGATGCTCGTGGTCAGGCGGCAACAGGAGTGCCCTTGGACGATTACGCGGCGACCAGCTCTGAGGCCGTCTCTGAACAACCCTCCCTGACGGGAGCTATTACTGAGGCTGCCCCCAATTCTGAGAAGGCGGAATCTGCGGAGGACGTCGTGAAGACTCCTCGCATGAGGACTGCCCGCAAAAGTATTCCCAAGCCTAACAAAAGGGCACATGTGGCCGACGCCACTCCTATCTCAGAGTTCCAGGAGACGGCTTCCTTAGCCGCTCCTGCCGTTTCTATCTCCCCAACCCCAAAGGTAGAAATTTCTCCATTCTCGATTTTATCTTTGTTTGGATATCCTTAGAACTTTTTCTAAATTCTTTTCCTTTTGTAGAAGTCGCCCCGGAGGAAGGGGGTCGTGGTGAAGCTTCTAGCTCCCAAGCCGTGACTGGCTTGAAGTTTGAAGGTTCTCCCTTTTCGTGGAAGATGCTTCATACTGCCCCAGAGTCATCATCGGGTGTCGCCAACTGGGATCCCCTGGTTTCTTTGAAGGGCTATCAGTTGAAGGAGGGACATTCCATCACCAATAGGGAGTTAGCCCTCCATCTTATAGATGGCTCCATTCCTCCTCAAGATCGCCCTTGCATTCCTGTGGAATGTGCTGATGAGACTGCTCGCATGTTTCTACATCGGCAGGCCAAGGTAAAGAATTTTGTCCTCCTCATAATCTTGATTTCTCTGAAATCGCTTCCGTACTTATCTTTCTATGCTTTCAGGCCACCCGCAATTTTTTACAAGTCGGTCAGCTGCTCCTCGACTTGGGTGAAGAAGTTTCTTCTTTAAAGGGGAACCTCGCCTCGGTGGAGTCGGAGCCGGAAGAGGTGCAACGCCTCCGAGGAGAAAATACCCGCCTGGAAGAGGAGCTTCTTCGTCTGAAAGAGTACTCTGCCAATATGGCCAAAGAACTCGCCTCCCTGGAGGAAACTGCAAGGGCCTCCGCTAATATGATCGAAGAAATCGCCTTTCTGAAGGACACAGTGAGGGCCTCCATGACTCTTTGAGCATTGATGGATGATGCTCATCGTACCTCCGCCGCTTTCTTAAGGGCTTTTCGTGCCAAAGTGGCTTCTCATCAAGAGGAGATCGCTTTGTTGAAAGCGAAGATAGAGGAGCACAAGAAGTCTGCCCCCGAGATCATTGCTGACTATAAGGCTAGCGCTAATTTTCAAATCGACGCCGCCATGGCCAGTGCGTAGATGCTTCTTTCCAGCTTTGCCTCTGTGGTAGCGGATATTAGGGCCATCAACCATAGTTTTGATTTCTCGAAGGTGGGGTTCCTTCGAGATTACTTAGCGGAGGAGGCTAGGAGTAGGAAAAACTCTGTATAGATTTTATTTTTCTTTTCCCATCCCTCTGTAATCTCAACTTGATTTAATCAGTATTTATTAATGATAGAAGGGAGCCTTCTTTTTGGCAATTCTCGTGCATTCATCCTTACTTCCAATCATTCTTGTGATAAATTTACCCAAGATCAGAATTCACCTTTACAAGAATAAGGCTCTTAATCGATTTTCTAGAGCGAAACATTTAAAGTCTATATAATCGATAATTAATATTCAAGGATGATTTTATCCTTAGAAAATCAAACCTGTCTTCTGAGTCATCAATCCCTCTGAGTGATTTGGTTGATATCAGATTCCGGATGATCGATATATGACTTTGAGAAGATCATCTTATAGTACTTCTTCTTCAAGTAGTCGACCGATCTGGGTGATTTAGTTGATATCAGATCTTTGATGGTCGACTATTGATTCGGCAGTAGTTCTTCAATACTTAACCTCTTTCGAGTAGTCGACCGATCTGAGTGATTTAGTTGATATCAGATCTTTGATGGTCGCTCTCGATTTGGAAAAAGCTCTTCAATACTTAACCTCTTTCGAGTAGTCGACCGATCTGAGTGATTTAGTAGATATCAGATCTTTGATGGTCGCTCTCGATTCGGAAAAAGCTCTTCAATACTTAACCTCTTTCGAGTAGTCGAACGATCTGAGTGATTTAGTAGATATCAGATCTTTGATGGTCGCTCTCGATTCGGAAAAAGCTCTTCAATACTTAACCTCTTTCGAGTAGTCGACCGATCTGAGTGATTTAGTAGATATCAGATCTTTGACGGTCGCTCTCGATTTGGAAAAAGCTCTTCAATACTTAACCTCTTTCGAGTAGTCGACCGATCTGAGTTATTTAGTTGATATTAGATCTTTGATGGTCGCTCTCAATTTGGAAAAAGCTCTTCAATACTTAACCTCTTTCGAGTAGTCGACCAATCTGAGTGATTTAGTAGATATCAGATCTTTGATGGTCGCTCTTGAATCGGAAAAAGCTCTTCAATACTTAACCTCTTTCGAGTAGTCGACCGATCTGAGTGATTTAGTAGATATCAGATCTTTGATGGTCGCTCTCGATTCGGAAAAAGCTCTTCAATACTTAACCTCTTTCGAGTAGTCGACCTATCTGAGTGATTTAGTAGATATCAGATCTTTGACGGTCGCTCTCGATTTGGAAAAAGCTCTTCAATACTTAACCTCTTTTGAGTAGTTGACCGATCTGAGTGATTTAGTAGATATCAGATCTTTGATGGTCGCTCTCGATTCAGAAAAAGCTCTTCAATACTTAATCTCTTTCGAGTAGTCGACCGATCTGAGTGATTTAGTAGATATCAGATCTTTGATGGTCGCTCTCGATTCGAAAAAAGCTCTTCCTCGACGCCACCTCTTCATCGACCAATTCTGAGTGATTTAGATGATATCAGATTGTTGGTAGTCGATTCTTTGAGTATTTTGACGGAAGAACTCGGAATTCTTGAAATAAAAGGGGCCTTAAGAGGCTTTATATTTATTTAACCTTCCTGAGTTTTACACAAAAAGCATCATAAGACAAACATTAGACTTAAAAGATAAACAAAATTTCTTTCTTAATTAGGCGCGGTTTCTATGACTTCTCTTTGATTGCGACGCCGCATTGAGCTGACGTAGCACCGTCGGGATGCGGTTTGATCTCCTCTTACTTCCCCTATCCCCTGTAGTGTCGGAAATCTCATTACTTGATGATCAGTTGACGGGATTATACGATGGGGATTGAGAGTAGTTCTTCCGATGATGGCGTTATATGAGGAGGCGGCGTCGACGACTACAAAAAGCACCTCAATTTTAAGGGTCATTTTTCCCTTTCCCAGAATCATTAGCATCTTGATGGCTCCCATTGGATAGGTAGCTCTTCCGGCGAATCCTATGAGGGGAAAGTCGACGTTGAGGAGATCTCTTCTAGTTAGCCCCAAATTTTGGAAGGCTTTGTAAAAGAGTATGTCCGTCGACCACCCGCTGTCGATGAGAATCCTCTTTACTTCATACTCTGCTAGTGTGGCAGTGATGACTTAGGCGTCATCATGAGGATGAGTAACCATCACTAAGTCGTCAGTGGTGAAGCTTATGGTTATCAAGTCGATTTCCTCCTGTCTTCTGCCTTCATCCTCATGCGATGTTCGAGCAACATAGACTTCCCGGGCGAGGCTGGTTTCTCCTCCTGAAGCAAATCCTACGGCGATGACATTTATCGTTCCTCGTTGAGTCGGGGTTGTATTGTTATGGGGGGGGGGGGGGATATAAAAAATTCCTCTGAGGGCTACGGCTTCGTTTTCAGGGCGCTTTGGAGGGATTTTCGATAAACTTTAACTGTTTACCTCTTCGAATTAGCGCCTCAATGTCGTGTTTTAGAGCAACACATTCATTTGTGTCGTGCCCTTGAACTCGATGGTAACGACAATAGTCGTTCATCTGAGATCCCATCGGGCTTTTCCTGACTAGAGGGGGATCATCCAGTCTAAGTTTCTCCATCTCTTGAAGCACCACAGATATATTGTGTGTGAATGGAGTGAATTTTGCGGAATAAGGATTAGGCTCCTTCTTCATTCCCAGGCGATTTCCTTGTCGAAAAGTTCCCTCTCGTCTTTCTTCTCTCTTGGATGGTCGAGAAGCGGAACTTTCTTCAGCCTCAGTTGGAGTATTCAGCCTCTTGACTTCCATGGGCGATCTTTCATGTCACATCTCCAAGTCGATGTACTTCTTAACCTTGATGGCGAGAGTGTCAATCTTTCGTACTAGCTTTATCACCATGCTATCCTTCAAGGCTTGACTTTGTACCCTGAGACCCCTCCAGAAGGTCCTGATCAACTCGCCATCAGTGGCATCTTCATTCAGTTGCTGAAGTATCTTATGGTATCTAGTATAATAATTGGCTAAGGTTTCATCAGGACCTTGCTCAATTTTATTCAGAAAAATCCATACTCTTGAGGCGTTGTCTTTGGCCTATGTGACCCTCTATAAACTTGGCCTTCAATTCTTCCCATGAGTCAATCGAGTTATCTGGAAGACCATAGAACCAGGTAGACGCATCTTCCTTCAGAGTTGTGGGGAAGAGCGCCGCGTAGTGGTCCGGTGTTGCCCCTCTTCCTAGAAGGGAAGAGTTATGGGTGTTGATATGGCGAACTGGGTCTCCCTCGACTGTGTAGTCCTCGATGTTCCTCGCAAAGACTTGCGGAGGGACTCGAGTATTGAATAACCTCTTGGAGAAAGGGTGAGAAGTGTGGTCGCGAACGACAAGTAGATCACTCGCTCCTCTTCTTTTTTTCTCCAGCAATTCTTCTACCTGTCCTATAGTGAATAGGAAAGGGCTTTTGCTCGCCATTTCGCCCTCTGGCGCTTTGGGGGCCTTCTCCGGGAGATACTTTTCCATGATCTTCACACTAGAAGCCACCTCTTCCTTTTGGGAGACTTCTCGAGTTGGTTCCTTTTTGTCAGGAACCGTTCCTTCCTAGGCTTGTTTCCAGAAGGCTATGAAGGCCGCCATTATCTCCTGAGGGACAACCGGAGGAACGGTTCTCGCCTCTTCCGTATTTGGTAGTGACTTGGAATAGCTGAGATTCTCTTCGCCACCAGTACTATTAGCTTGGGGCACTAGTGGGTCTTCTTCTGGCGTGGATCTTGAGGTGGTGGGACTTGCTTGAGTGTTTCCCATCTCCTTAACCACAGGGTTTGGCATCTTGTTCTTCTCGGAGGCCATGACTTTTTGATCTGTTCCCACAGACGGCGCCAAATGTTGGGATCAAAATGACGTGGCCTTGGAACTTCGAGTAGTGGACTTCTAAGTCTCGCCGGGAGCTAGCTCACTCAGGTATCTTTCTTCGTCGCGTGGACACTTAGTTTCCTTTGGTGGCTTTGTGCTAGGCGCGAACTTGAAAAGAGGTGGGGATGGCCCCTGATTCCACTTCGAAGCTTAAGTGAGTAATGGATATCGAGAGAATAATATAGAGTAATTGATAGATCTTAGAACTTAAATCAGATAATGAAAGTGAGTCCATATTTATAGGGAAAAATGTTACCGAATTCGTGGGGCGGTTACCCTCTGGGGAGGGTTTTGTCCAGAGTCGGCTTAAGTAGGTGACAAGCAGGTTGCCAGCTCATCCTTCCTTAGTCAAGGAGGTTTCTTCCTTCAACAGTAGAAGCAGGTCGCCACCTGTACCTTTCCTTAGGAGGAAGGTTTACTTCTAGGGCAGTGGAAGCAGGTCGCCACCTGTACCTTTCCTTAGGAGGAAGGTTTACTTCTAGGGCGGTGGAAGCAGGTCGCCACCTGTACCTTTCCTTTGGAGGAAGGTTTACTTCTAGGGCGGTGGAAGCAGGTTGCCACCTGTACCTTCCCTTAGGAGGAAGGTTTACTTCTGAAAGAGCTTTAAATTGTCGACTCGACTTACTCTTTAAAATAGAGGCCCGGTAGTTTGGTCGCTTCTATCTTTATTAATCATGTTCTGAAAGTCGACTTCCTCAAAAGATGATAGTCGACATTTTACCTTTGTTTCGCCATTCCAAACAAGGTTGGTTGTCGATTCGTCAATCTCGCCAATAAACGGACTTGGCTCTAGTCTTTGTCGTTTAATCGTAATCCAACAGCGGCTACCCTCTTGGGAGGGTCTTTGTACAGAGTCGGTTTAAGCAGGTGACAAGTAGGTCGCTACCTCGTCTTTCCTTATCTGGGAAGGTTTTCATTTGGCGGCTGAAGCAGGTCGCCACCTGTCCCTTTCCTTAAGAGGAAGGTTTCTTCATGGCGGCTAGAGCAGGTCGCCACATGTCCCTTTCCTTAAGAGGAAGGTTTCTTCAGTGGTGTTTTGGCTATCGACTCGACTCGTACCTTAACAGGAGAGCGTTAAGTGATTTAGTCGCCTTCTTTTGTTAGTCTTTCTTCAAAAGTCGACTTCTTCATATATAGTTGTCGACCATTTGTCTTTGCCTTGTCGTTATGAGCAGAAATGATCGACGACTTAATTTTCTTTAGTCTTGCCTTTAGACGTACTCGACTTATTACTATCCCATTCTTTTAATCGTAACCCAACACTTGCCCCTGAGACTTAAAGTCATCAACTTAATTCATGAAGAGGAGGTCTTGAGTCGAGTATAAGCTCCAGGATCTATTGGTGAGATTCTGTATCTAATTTGGCCATTCGTTTACGAACTTTTGACTTTTGAGGTTGAGACAGGTGTCTTTAGTCGAGATGTGGCCCTTGGCCAATGAATTTTTTACCGTTGGGTGGTTTGGAGAAGCTCAAGGGTCGTCATAGTAGATTCGCAACGGTTCTCTAGATAACGGTCATGTTGTCAGTAATTGCACCAATCGGTGATGACCTAGGGAAGGCTTCCCTGAGAAGTTATCCCAGGTGATGAAGATTTCAGTATAAATACTATTGTTTCACGTTCATTTTTCACCCTTGCTCTTGTTTTCAAAATCTTATTTGATCCTTCAAGAGTGAGCTATTCCTGAGTGGAAAACAAATATTTATGGCGGACAGTCCTTCTTCAAGGGTACCTCTTAAACAGCCTTCCTGAGATTACTTCTTTCTTTTTAGGACCGCTACTTCCTGCCTTTTAACAGCCTTTTGATGATCGATGTTCTTTTTCCTCTTAGATTTTATCAAGATGATCCTTTGGACTCATCGTCAAGCTATGGGACAAGCTTCTTCTGCCCCCAAGTCGAAAGAAGCTAATAGTGGGGCGTATATCGATACTCCTATCGATGTCGAGGCTATCCCTTCCGCTAAGAAGTCGCTTGTGAGATCCTCCAAGGATAGGGTGAGGCGAAGAATACTACTCATTATTCCAGTCGAGATAGGAATACCCATTATTCTAGCTCTTGGCTAAAGAGAAGGCGATGTGGACATTCATCTTCTTCTTCATCGACTCAAGCGTCACCTACTCGTGCTGAGACTTCTGCCAGTGGTCTTCCGGATTATGAGGGTCCTTCTTTCGACTGTGATATGTTGTTAAATTCTTCTGTCGACTATTCCAAAGATTGGGATCCTTTGAACTTTTTGCAAGGGTACCCTCTTAAAGAGGGACATTCCATTGTTAACCGCAATCTGGCTCTTCATTTATTAAATGCTTCGATTCCCCCCAAGGATCATCGACGTCTAGGGACAGGTGTGGATGAACTATATGAGGCTACTCGCCTTTTCCTTTTAAAACAAGCTGAAGTGAGCATTGCCCCCTTTTTGATCATTGAATTTACTCATTATTTGATCTTTTTTTTTTTTTCTAATTTCTTCTTCAACAGGCTTCCAGGGATTCCCTCCAATATTCTCGTCTGATGATTGATCTTCTTAAGGAGTTACATTCGACCAAAGAGAAACTTAGGGACTTAGTGCCTACAGAAGATATAGGAGAGGTTCGGATCCTTAGAGAGGAGAATGCCAAGTTGAAGGAAGATCTCAAACATGCGGCTGAAACGTCTACTGCTTTTGAAAGAGAGCTTCATAAAAGCGAGGAATCTTTATAAAGTTCCATTTTGTTGGTCAAAGAATACCGTAATCTGCTGGGGAAGAAAGACAAGGAAAGAGAGGCTTTTAAAGTAGAAAACATCATTCTTCGCGAGAAAGTCGACGTGCTACAGAACGAGATGTCGAGCTTGAGAGGCTCAGCAGCTAGAACTGTTAATGATTACAAAGCAAGTCTTGCCTACCAAGCTGACATTACGGTGGCTGCTTCTGACCTACTATTCCCATCCCTTAAGGAGATTGTGGCTAACTTAAGAGCGTATCAACCTGATTTTCTTTTTTCTCAAGTCTCCCTTCTCCAAAAATATTTGGAGATTCCTACCGAGGAGGATGATAGCTTTGTTGTTTCTTCCTCCAAGGGAAAAGAAGCTTTATAAGTAGTTGCTCTTTAGATTTCTAAGATGCTTTCTTTTGATCAATTCCTTGTGTAATGAATTCTATCTTCCATAATGAAAGTTCTACCAGAATTTCTGGATTTATTATCTTCATTTAAATTCTGCCAGTGTCGTGTTTATCAATTTAAAATTGTAAACGCTAACCTTTTGGGTGAATAGTCGACTTTTGAGATTGTAAATGTTGAACCTTCTATCAAGTTGTCGACGTACCTAGGCTTTATTGCCATCTTGGGCACATAATTTGTCGACAATCGAGATCGTAGACGCCGATCTTCTGTCGAGTTGTCGACGTACCTAGGCTTTATTGCCATCTAATACACATAATATCGACAATCGAGATTGTAGACGCCGATCTTCTGTCAAGTTGTCGAAGTACCTAGGCTTTATTGCCATCTTGGGCACATAATGTCGACAATCGAGATTGTAGACGCCGATCTTCTATCCAGTTATCGACGTAGCTAGGCTTTATTGCTATCTTGGGCACATAATGTCGACAATCGAGATTGTAGACGCCGATCTTCTATCGAGTTGCGGACGTACCGAGGCTTTATTTCCATCTTGGGCACATAATGTTGACAATCGAGATTGTAGACGCAGATCTTCTATCGAGTTGCTGACGTACCTAGGATTTATTGCCATCTTGGGCACATAATGTCGACAATCGAGATTGTAGACGCCGATCTTCTGTCGAGTTGTCGACGTACCTAGGCTTTATTGCCATCTTAGGCACATAACGTCGACAATCGAGATTGTAGACGCTCTTCTATCGAGTTGCGGACGTACCTAGGCTTTATTGCCATCTTGGGCACATAATGTCGACAATCGAGATTGTAGACGCCGATCTTCTATCGAGTTGCCGACGTACCTAGGCTTTATTGCCATCTTGGGGACATAATGTCGACAATCGAGATTGTAGACGCCGATCTTCTATCGAGTTGCCGACGTAGCTAGGCTTTATTTCCATCTTGGGCACATAATGTTGACAATCGAGATTGTAGACGCCGATCTTCTGTCGAGTTGTCAACGTACCTAGGCTTTATTGCCATCTTGGGCACATAATGTCGACAATCGAGATTGTAGACGCCGATCTTCTATCGAGTTGTCGACCTACCTAGTCTTTATTGCCATCTTGGGCACATAATGTCGACAATCGAGATTGTAGACGCCGATCTATGATGGTAATATTTGAACGATTTCTTGTAAGAAAGAAGAGGACCTCGAAGGGTCCATATTTATTCATCGTTTCCTGAATATTACATAAAAAAAGAGAGAATTCAAAGCATTAGCCAAAACAAAGAAGCATCTACTTTAGAAGTTTTTATAACTTCTCTGGGCATCGTGTCGACGTGTTGTAGCAGTGTCGTGCCATGGCTTGATCTCCTCGAACCTCACCATTCCCCTTGGGCGTTGAGAATCTTATAATCTGATGAGCTGTTGAGGGGATAATTCGATGAATATTAAGGGTTGTCCTCCCAATAATAGAATTGTAGGCCGAAAAGGCGTCGACAACCACAAAGAGTATATCGATTTGCAAAGTTTTCTCGTCTTCTCCCAAGATGGTTGTTAGTCGAATAGCTCCCATAGGATAGATAGTTTCTCCTGCGAATCCTATCAAAAGGAAGTCGACTTTCTTCAAATCTCTTCTTGTCAGACCCAATTGTAAGAATACTTGGTAGAAGAGAATGTCAGTTGAGCTCCCGCTATCGATAAGAACTCTTTTGACCCTATATGTTGATATAAAGAGAGTAACTACCAGGGCGTCTTCACGAGGTTTATTTACCTTTAGAAGATCACCGGTAGTGAAGCTAATAGTCTCGAGGTCGGGTTCTCGAGGTCTTTTTCCCATCAAGGCCGCTGTGGATATTTGGGCGGCATATACTTCTCGAGCTGAATTCGTTCCTCCACCTGACTCAAATCCCCCTGCAATAACATTTATGATTCCTCTTTGAGATGAGAGAGCCTGATTGTGTGGTGGTGAACGTGAGCCTTCTCGAGGGCTTCTATTTCGCTTCTTGGGGGTATTGGTAGATTTTTCCACAAACTTTAACAACTTGCCTATTTGAATAAGGGTCTCGATGTCCTGCTTTAAGATGGTGTATTCATTTGTATCATGCATCATAGTGTGGTGATATCGACAGTAGGCATTTATTTGATGACCCATCATGCTCTTCCTCACCAAAGGTGGGTTGTTTAAACGTAGTTTCTCCATCTCTTGAAGTACCACCTCAACGTTGTGTGTGAGAGGGGTGTACCTCGCTGGATAAGGGTTGACGTCCATTTTCTGATTTTGGAATTTTTTAGGTCGAGAACCTTCATCTCGTCTTCCTTCTCCGTTTCAGAGTCGAGAAACAAAACCTTCCTCGATTTTAGTAGGTATGACCTGTCTCTTGGATTCCCCAGGCGATTTCTCATGCGACCTCTCCAAGTCGATGTATTTCTTGACTTTGATAGCGATGACATCAATCTTTCGCACAGGCTTCATCACCATTCTATCCTTCAGAGCTTGGCTCTGAACTCTGAGGCCTCCCCAGAAGGTCTTGATCAGTTCGCCATCAGTAGCGTCCTCATTCAGCTGTTGGAGTATCTTGTGGTATCTAGTATAATAATTGGCTAAGGTCTCATCAGGACCTTACTCAATTTTATCTAGAAAGTCCATGCTTTTGAGGCGTTGTCTTTGGCCTATGTGGCCTTCTATGAACTTCGTCTTTAACTCCTCTCATGAGTCTATTGAGTTGTCAGGAAGACCATAGAACAGAGTGGAGGCTTCTTCTTTTAGAGTTGTTGGGAAGAGAGCTGCATAATGATCTGGCGTTACCCCTCTCCCTAAGAGGGAAGAGTTGTGGGCATTGATATGGCAAACAAGATCTCCCTCGCCTGTATAGTCGTCGATGTTCCTCGCGAATACTTGCGGGGGAACTCGAGTATTGAACAGCCTTTTGGAGAAAGGGTGAGAGGTGTTGTCATGAACAATTAGCAGATCGTTCGCCCCTCTTCTCTTCTTTTCCAACAATTCTTCCACTTGTCATATAGTGAATAGGACAGGCTCTTTGCTCGCCGCATCGACTTCGGGAGCCTTAGGAATCTCTTTTCCCAAGAGATTTTCCTCCGCTATCTTCACGCTGGAAGCCACCTCTTCCTTCTGGGAGACTTCTCGGGTTGGTTCCTTCTTGTCAGGAAAAGTTCCCGCCTGGGCTTGGTTCCAAAAGACTATGAAAGTCGCCATTACCTCCTGAGGGACAGCCGGAGGGACTGTTCTCGCCTCTTCTGGATTTGGTAATGACTTGGAGTGACTAGGATTCTCTTCACTGCCAGTGCCATTAGCCTGAGGCATGGGCAGATCTTCCTCCGGTGTTGGTTTTGAAGTGGTTGGATTCACCTGGGATCTTCCCACCTCCTCTACCACGGAGTTTGGCATCTTGTTCTTCTCGGAGGCCATGACTTTTTGATCTGTTCCCATAGACGGCGCCAAATGTTGGGATCAAGAGGACGTAGCCTTGAACTTCTAGTAGTGAACTTCGAGGTCTCGTCAGGAGCTAACTCTTTTAGGTATCTTTCTCGACCTCTCGTGTACTTAGTTTCCTTTAGGAGCTTTGTGCTAGACGAGGACCTGAAAAGGGGTGGGGATAGCCCCTGATTCCACTCCGAAGCTTAAGTCAATAATGGATTTATGTAAAAGTATTGTAAAGTATAAGAATCAAGCTTGTAAAATGTTTAGAATGTTCCCCTATTTATAGGGATAGATTACCGACTTTAAATGGCGGCTACCCTCTTGGAGAGTCTCTGTCCAAAGTCGGTTTAAGCAGGTGACAAGTAGGTCGCCACCTCATCTTTCCTTAGCTGGGAAGGATTTCCTTTGGCGGCTGACGCAGGTCGCCACCTGTCCTTATTCTTAAGAGGAAGGTTTCTTCATGACGGCAAGAGCAGGTCGCCACCTGTCCCTTTCCTTATGAGGAAGGTTTCTTTATGGCGGCTAGAGCAGGTTGCCACATGTCCCTTTCCTTAAGAGGAAGGTTTCTTCAGTGGTGTTTTGGCTATCGACTTGAATCGTACCTTAATAGGAGAGCCTTAAGTGATTTAGTCGCCTTCTTTTGTTAGTCGTTCTTCAAAAGTCGACTTCTTCATATATAGTTGTCGACCATTTGTCTTTGCCTTGTCGTTCTAAGAAGAAATGGTCGAAGACTTAATTTTCTTTAGTCTCGCATTTAGACGTACTCGACTTCATACTATCCCATTCTTTTAATCGTAACCTAACATCTTGCACTACCGAGCGAGCCCTTATTAGCTTTAGAATACGTGGACGACTTTTTGAATTTTCTGTTGATTGGTAATTATATTCTCGCCCTTATTTACAATCTTTCTTGTCTTTTTGTAGGCCTCTTTAAGAAGTTGTTTGATGCCCGTCGACAGGCGACAACTGGACTGCCCCTTCCCAAGATTCCTACGGAAGAGAGACATACTGAGGCGTCCACCGAGGTGCCTCCGACTACTGAGGATATTCTCGTCGATGAGGAGTCGTCAGTTGAGAAGACACCTAAGCCAAAGGGGCGAGTGAAGGTGACTACTAAGCGTAGTAAAGGTGACACCTTCTCAGCAGAGATATTTCGGGTATGAGGTGTAAAGTCGTCGTGATATTCCCGTCTTTGTTCTCTTTTGGGCCCCTTATTGTCTTTACCCCGCCTATCCTCTTTCATCACATCCTTTCTTGGGGGAGGGTTTATGTATTCCTCCCTTCGGTCGACGACTCTTCTCCTTTCCTCTTTAGGCTCTAGGGGAACTGTTTCCCATGACCTTTCAAGGTCAATGTATCGTTTCACTTTTGTGACTAGGGCTTTGACCTTTTTGATTTGCTTTGTTACCATACTATTTATCAATAGTATGCTTTGTGGCCCTAGACCTCTCCAGGAGGCTCTGATTACTTCATCGTCAGTTACATTTGATGGATATACGCCCAATTTGGATCCGTTTTCACTCGAATTGTATTATTTTAATAACCCCACGAACGATTGCAAATTGAAACTTTGACTCGAACACGTCACTCGCGGTAAAACGGTCCGAACGGGAAAAAAAGCCCGTCAAGACACGTTGCTGGTCCAGTCTCACCAAGGGGAGACCGGATCTGCTGGTCCGAATCCCAGATCTTGGGGGTCGGACTTTCAGTCTGACCTTGAAGGTCTCGACACCCTTCAGGGGACGTAATATCCCCTCCGAAGGGTTGTACGCGACGTTCGGAACATTGTCATCCAAACCGCCCCTTGTGTGACCCGACCTTATTTTGCACGTCAGACCCTTATAAAATACCACGAACCCTCCCATGCTTGTTAATGGTCTAATCCCTTCATTACTTGTTAATTAAGCTCATTTAGGGGTTAACGGTGTCATTAACCGCCTTAATCTCTTTTGAGCCTATATATAGGACCCAACCTCCTTTCATTTGAGAACTGAAGAAAACTTTACACATTTGAGCTCTGTCTTCTCTCTACTTTCTCTCTCTAGAATTATTTATCATTTAGGCATCAGAGATGGTTCATCGAGTACCACCCCCTATGTGGTTTCGATGTTGCCCCTTTTGCAGGTGTTAGGAGAAGCGCGCGCGGACTGCATAGGAGCTATGTCTCGACGCTTGGAACGCTCAGCAACCCGTCAACACAACCTTACGACACTCCTGGGACTCAACGACCCTCGAGTCAACGACCTAACATACGAACGACGGGATGTAAGAACAATTACATGTACGGACTTCCAAACACTTAGCCATTTTAAGGGCTTGCAAACCTCCAACAGTCCGACAGTCCGACACTCTGACAGTTCGACAATCCGACAGTCCGACACTCCGGCAGTCCGACAGTCCGACAGTCCGACAGTCTGACAGTCCGACACTTTGACATAGCAGTCCGACACTCCGGCAGTCCGACAGTCCGACAGTCCGACACTCTGACAGTTCGACAATCCGACAGTCCGACACTCCGGCAGTCCGACAGTCTGACAGTCCGACACTTTGACATACGACGACCCGAAGTACAAACTACCCAACTCACGAAGGATTCAAGGTTAATGATCGAACCCAACGAGCATCCCGAAGGAATCATATCGCGAAGGAAGGAATTTCATCTGTGAGATTGTTATTCGGATCGACACCCCAACCCAATACACACGTCTTAACAACATCCTTGCTCAATTCCTGAAATGTTTTTTGGAACCGATCGTAGTAATTGGCGATGGTCTAATTGAGACCTTAAACCATCTTGTCTAAGTATTCCATGTTTTTAAGTTGTTGTCGCTGCTCTATATGCCCTTCAATGAACTTCATCTACAGCTCTCCCCATGAGTCTATGGAATTGCTTAGTAATCCATAAAACCATGAGGAGGCTTCTTTAGTGAGAGTTATCGGAAGAGCACCGCATAGTGGTCAACCTCCACACATCTTCCTAAAAGAGAAGAGTTATGCTTGTTGACGTGCTTGACAGGGTCGCCCTTTCCTTTATAGTCGTCGATCTTACGAGTATACACTTATGGCGGCACCCTGACAGCGGAAAATCTCTTGGAAAAATGGTGAGAAGATTGATCTCTGACTATTGACATGCTTCTTTCTCCCCTCTTCCTTCTTTCCAGGAGTTCCTCGACCCGCTCTAATGTAAACATCACTTGCTCCTCTTTTGCTGGGTGGTCAACCAAAGCTGCCATTTTTGCGATAGCTGGAGCTAGATTTTGGGTTCCCACTGTTTTGACACTTAAGGTCCCTTCTTCAGGGTGTAACACTTCAGCCACATGCTTCTTTAGTGGTGGAACCAACCCAGCTTGTGCTAGAGTCTAGAAAGTAGTGAAAGTCGTTAGCACTTCACGGGACAAAACTATAGGTGATGGCGTCTTCTCCGTGGTTATTTGCGGTACATGTAGTGAGTTTTGTTCCCCGTTGGCTCCCCTGCTCGTTTTTTGAGGTGGCTCCTGTCTTTTCTCATCACTGGCTTGAGGGGGATTTTGGGTATTAGCTCTTGGTGGGGAGATTTCCTCAACTCCGTTAGACACACTTTTCGTCTTATCCTTTAGTGCAACCATGAATTCTTGATCGGTTCTCACAGACAGCGCCAAATGTTGGATCAAGATCGTCTAACTAAACTTGGTGTAGCCTTCTCTTGGTCTCATCTACACGCATTTGGGTCTTTTGGACGCAGATGGCCGCTAGCTCCTCTTGGAGCAAGTGTTTCGTGAGGACCTGAGAAATTAGTGGGGATTATGCCATTGATTCACTTGATGCTTCTTAAGTCAGTATATAGATATCAGTGTAGAAAACGTATGTAAGAATGATAAACACCGTGTTATTTATAGGGATTAGTGTACCGACTTAGATGGCGGTGTTACCCTTTGGGAAGGGTTTCCTTTTATGGAGGTCAGAGCAGGTAACGAGCAAGTCACCAGTCCTTAGGAAAGAAGGTTTTCTCATGTAGTCGACGTAAGCAGGTCGTCACCTCACCATTCCTTAAGAAGGAATGTTTCTATGTAGATGGTGACAAGTAAGTCGCCACCTTACCATTCCTTAAGAAAAATGGTTTCTTAAATGATGTTATCCTCCCACTTGTAGTCGTAGACATATTTGGCGTTGACCGGGTTGGCGTCACCTATTTTTATAAAGGGCTGGCGCCTTTTGTCTTCGTCTTTCTACATGCATTCTTTTGTGTCATCGACTCTTGGTTCTCGACTTTGAAGTTCCCGACTTGATGGTCGTCGACTCTGAATTCCCTTATTTAAGGGTCCAACAACTGTTAATTTTTTTTATTATGAAAGTCGAGTTTTATTGAAATAAGAATTATTACATACTACGAATTAGAAAATACCCACTCTGAAGAGATTGGTTAACAACAATTCCCGACCTAGTAGAGCGTGTATTAACAGAACAACAGAAGAAAAAATAACAAAGCAATACACAGAAAAACAACTAAACGTAATTAATCTAAAACAAGAAAACAGATTAGCGGAAGAGATGACCCCAGGCAAAGGATAGAAGCTTGGGGAGGAGGAATCCACCTAATACAGCGGCACTCGTAGCCCTTCGGAGGGTAGAAGAACCTTCCTCAAGAGCGACATAGCTAACAACGGACTTGCACACCAAGCGATACCAGACAAGACCCATAATAAATCAGAAACACAAACAACTCCATAGACTAACAAGGATAACTGCATGACCGGTGCAGAGATTCTAAGTGGTAGGGGCTGGATGAAACCAGTCTACCCAAACACCCCTGCATGTGGAACATCCACGAAGGACTAGCGCACGTCAGGGGTGCCAAAGAAATGCTATGTTTCTCCTTTAGGAGAAGGAAATGAGATCTTCAGAAGGGTAAATATCCTGCGGTGGCTTGTCCTGAGAATGGAGCGTTGGTTCTGACGAACCATGGGTTCAGCTGGAAGGGGTAGATGGGGGATGGTAGTAGGTTGTACCGCCAAGATGTAGTCTAGTTTGAGCTTAAAACGGTGAACAACATCCACGACGGTGCGTGGAGGGACGCAGGCGAACCGTGACGATGCGTGGAGGAGCGTCCCGGAGCGCGGTGGCGCGTAATCTCGCAAGGCGGCGTGTGGCATACACGCGTGGGTGGACGTTGGGCGGCACGTGGTGGCGCGTGGGGTGTGTTGGGTGGCGCGTGAAGCGCGTGGGGCGGCACGTCTGACGCGTGTGGCAGCGCATGTTGGCGCGTATGAGCGTGTGTAGGCGTGTGGAGGTGGTTGAGGTGGTGGTGAGGGGTCTTTGTGCGGGCTCGGGGGTGGTGGTGATGGTGGGGGTGAATGGGGGGACGTGAGGGGCGAAAGGGTGGGGTGGACTCCGCGATTTGGCGAGGCGGAGATGAAGAGTGAGATGAATGCGAGGTTGAACAAGGCCATCCGCTGTGGTGGGATTTTGGCTTTGGCTTAGGCTTATGCTTTGGCGTATGCTGGAGGAAGAGTTGCTCAATGCTCATGGCCGACGGGAGAGTTTGCAAGAGCAGTGACTTCCCATCGGATTTTGGATCGAAAGGAGTCATATGCTCCAGCCGAGGCAAAACTATTCAGAAGCTAGAGAGCTTCTGAATAATGCTCCTGAGAGAGCTCTTTAACAACTGTTAATTAAGAAAAATATTTTAAATCATATTTAAAGCTCTACGTAAAATAATGAATCAAATAATTTGAATTTTATATTTAAATGATATATCTATACAGTTCGGCTGCGAACGCTTCATAGACCACCATGTAAGCAATATATAATAATAATAATAATAATAATAATAATAATAATAATAATAATAAATTATATGAACAATTCTATTTTTATAGTGTTTAAAAAAAATACATTATTATAAATAATGTTATGCTTTAAAACGAATTTTGAACAGAGAGCTAAAAGGCTTTTGCTTTAAAAAACTATCAAATATATTATTTGTGGGAAAAAACTATCAAATAATTAGTATTGAATACTTTAGTTAAATCAATTTATTATTAATTAATTTTTTATCCAAAAAAAGTATTTAAAATTTTCAAATAATTGTTAATTGCATATTTTTTTTTTTTGGTTAAATATAATTACATATTCAATAAACTAAATTAATTTAATTTATTTAATACTATTTTTATTTAGATTTTTTCTATCGCACGGTGCGCTAATGTTGACGATTTGTGATGGCTACTGATTAGAGAATAGAGAGAGAGAGAGGAGGAGTGGAGAAAGAACTTGTATTTTGGAGAATAAAAAATAGGAGAATATGGAAGGAAAGCAAAAGTTGGTGAGTTGTTTTCTCAGGTGAATTGTATTACTCATTTTATTAATTATTAACAAAAAAAGACATACACGTTGGTTGTTGTTGTTGACTTGTTGTAGGTTTTTTTTTTTTTTTTGTGTATCTTGGGTTATAAAAAGAAGGGTTAAAAGGTACTTTTGGTGCCACATGTTTACCAGTGTAGGTTTTTGGTGCTATATGTTTAGTTTTGTAGGCTTTTGATGCCATATGTTTGAGAGGTCGTATGTTTTTTGTTCTTCCGTTAGTCAACAGTTAGTTTGACCGTTAAATACTTTTATTTTGTTCAATTTAACCCTCAAATTTATATTTCTAAAATTTAATATTTACATTTTAGTCCCTAGTGTTTGCTCAAGTCACCGTCGAAGGCCGCCGACCACCCACCACCCCCAAACCCCCAAAGCCACCGCCGACCACCACGAAAATGGCCGGCCACCACCAATTGGTGGTGGCTGCAGCCCTAATCAGGGCCGGCGGCCCCAATTGGTGGTGGTCGGCCTCGATTAGGGCTGTAGCCACCACCAATTGGTGGTGGCCGGCCCCGATTGGGGTGGCCACCACCAATTGGTGGTGGCTGCAGCCCTAATCGGGGCCGGCGGCCCCAATTGGGGTGGTTTCCAGCCCCAAGTGGTGGTGGCCGGCCATTTTCGTGGTGGTCGGCGGCGGCTTTAGAGGTGGTGGGTGGTAGACGGTGACTTGAGCAAACAATAGGGACTAAAGTGTAAATATTAAATTTTAGAAATATAAATTTGAGGACTAAATTGAACAAAATAAAAGTATTTAACGGTCAAACAAACTGTTGACTAACGGAAGAACAAAAAACATACAACCTCTCAAACATATGGCACCAAAAACCTACAAAACTAAACATATGACATCAAAAACCTACATTGGTCAAACATGTGGCACCAAAAGTACATTTAACCCTAAAAAAAAAAGAAAAACAAAATGAATGAGGAGGATACATTAATAAATCAATTACTGCTATAGAAGGATATAGATTTAATCTTACGCGGAAGAGAGAGGATTAAAAAGAAAAAAAAAACTGGGATGGGATACGCGGTTGCTGATCAGGAGGAAGCATACTCTCATCTTCCTAGAAAACACTTCACTTTCTTTCTTAGCGAATAAGGTGGACGCCGGAATTAATCTACGCGCCTTTAACCGCCGCTTTTTATTCCCACACTATATAAATACCTACACCACACTCAATACACCACAATCCTGCATCTCAACCTGCTAATTGCTTCCTGAAATCAATCAATCAAATTCATTAACACATATATAGAGTTTCCATTCCCTTGCTAATCATCTCCAGAGAATCTAAATCCCCATGACAAGTCTTCTCCGTTACCATGGCGACTTCATTATAGAGGTAGTAGATCAGCTCTCTACCAACAAACATGCACGCCGCCAATGGCAACGAGCTTTCGTTTCCATCTACTGCTCAAGAGCCCTCCTCGCCGTCCTCCACCACCCTCCGTCATTCAAAACCCTAATTCCCCCCATCGATGACGACTCCGATAATACCACCTTCGCCATTTCGCCAAAAGATCTCACCGACATCGTCAGGGAAAAGAATCACCACACTGTCAAACACATCGGCGGTGTCGAATCCATTGCCAAAGCCCTCGAAACCGATATCACCACCGGAATTTACGCCGACCAAGACGACATCGCTCGCCGACAGAAGGTGTTTGGATCAAACTCATATAACAAACCTCCTACAAAGAGTTTCTTCCATTTTGTGGTAGAGGCCTTTAAGGACCTCACCATCTTGATCCTCATGGCATGCGCTGCTCTTTCTCTCGGGTTCGGTATCAAACAGCACGGAATCGCCGATGGATGGTATGACGGTGGCAGTATCTTCGTTGCGGTTTTCCTCGTCATCGCCGTATCTGCTGTTAGTAATTTCAGACAGAACAGGTGAGAAATTTTAGACTAACAACTTTGACCAATCTTTATAATTCAACATTCCCTAAATGCATAAATTTTTTCATTAAACTAGGGTTTTTAACACTTTTGTATGAAAACTTAACCAACTGTTCTAAAACTCTAAGATAAAATATGAATGTATGGTTTAATGTACATTTTCCAGTCATTACCGTATCTGCTGTTAATAATTTCAAAGATAATAAGTGAGAAATTTAAGACGGAAAACTTTGACCAATTTTTTATATGAGTAAATCTTTAAAATGTGAAATTTATTGTGAAATTTCAATAGAAAGTAAGAAATTTAACATTCCATAAATGAACAAATCTTCTCATTAAATTAGGGTTTTTTTTAACACTTTTGTAGGGAAATTTAACAAACGGTTCTAAAAAACCGTAAGATAAACGGTGAATGTGTGGTTAAGTGTAAATATTATTATATTTGACGGATAAGTAGACCAATGTTTATATTTCAACATTCTCTAAATGCACGAATCTGTTCATTAAATTAGTGTTTTTAACACTTTCTTATATATAGAAACAGATGACAAACTGTACTAAAACCGTAAAGTAATATATGAATATGTAGGTTAACGTAAGTTTACATTGTATTTGAACTAAACAGGCAGTTTGACAAGTTGTCGAAAGAAAGCGGGAACATACAGATTGAGGTTGTGAGGGCGGGGCGTCGTCAGATGATCTCGATATACGATATCGTGGTTGGTGATATAGTGCGCTTGAAAATTGGAGATCAAGTTCCTGCTGACGGACTGTTTGTAGAGGGGCATTCTCTGCGAGTTGATGAGTCGAGCATGACCGGTGAGAGCGACCATGTTGAGGTGAACCGCGAGTCTCATCCGTTCCTGGTATCGGGGACTAAGGTTGTGGATGGATACGCAACGATGTTGGTCACCTCCGTCGGGATGAACACCACTTGGGGAGAGATGATGAGCTCTATAACTCGCGACACCAACGATCAAACGCCATTACAGGTACCATATCATTAAAAGATATAATACCACTGACATTGAGATTTAGTAGTTTAGAGCGTGGTGATCTGATTAAAATATGTTGGGGGTACATTAACGTGATCAGTCAATGTGTTAGTCGTTTATTAATGCTGATCAGAAAAATCTCAGGCCCTGAGCCTGATAATCCAAACATTATGTAACAGAATGATTTTAGGTTAATTAAAGAGGTAATTAACATTTTTATTTATCGACGGTGGTGCAGGTTCGGCTTAACAAGCTCACCTCATCAATCGGGAAGGTGGGACTGGCGGTAGCGTTTCTAGTCCTGGTGGTGCTGTTGATCCGATACTTCACCGGCGCAACACGTGACGAAAACGGTAACCCCAAATTCAACGGCAGCAAGACAAGTTCCGACGATATCATCAACACTATCGTGGATATCGTCGCAGCTGCCGTTACAATCATCGTCGTCGCTATCCCCGAAGGCCTGCCTCTCGCTGTCACCCTAACCCTAGCTTATTCCATGAAGAGAATGATGGCCGATGAAGCAATGGTACGCAAATTATCCGCCTGCGAAACCATGGGTTCCGCCACCACAATCTGCACCGACAAAACCGGCACACTTACGATGAACAAGATGACGGTCACCAAGTTTTGGCTCGGTCAAGATTCCGTCGAAGATCAAAACGTTGTTTCTCCTCAGGTTCTTGAGTTGATCAGAGAAGGCGTTGCTTTGAACACCACCGGCGGTGTTTACCAGTCCGGCTCGACAATGGAGTTTTCCGGCAGCCCAACTGAGAAGGCGATTCTTTCCTGGGCTGTCATGGAGCTCAACGCCGATATGGAGGAGGTGAAGAAGAGTTGCACCGTTCTCCATGTGGAGGCTTTTAATTCCCAGAAGAAACGGAGCGGTGTTCTTCTTAAGAATCATGAAAAATCCACAGTTCATGTCCACTGGAAAGGAGCTGCAGAGATGATCCTCGCGATGTGTTCATCGTACTACGACGCGTCGGGCGCGATCAAGGATTTGGATCACGAGAAAATGACGAAGATGGAGAATGTTATCCAAGGAATGGCAGCGAGCAGTCTTCGTTGCATTGCTTTTGCATATAAGGTAAAATAAATATATTAGAAAAATATATATTTTATTATCCGCTGATCTAGTTATATTATGAATAGATACATTTTCATTCACTAATAAATCAGGAGTGTTAAATTTCGTATTTTTTTTTTTCACAATTAGTGACGGTAGAGTATGTCACTTCAACAGGTGGCTGCGGCGCAGCCCGAGAATAAGATGAATATGGAGGAAGACAACTTGACACTGTTGGGATTAATCGGGATAAAGGATCCATGCAGACCCGGAGTCAAGGATGCAGTCCGTGCTTGTCAAGACGCTGGAGTCACCATCAAGATGATAACCGGTGACAACGTGTTCACCGCCAAGGCAATAGCCGTCGAGTGCGGTATACTCGGAATAAAGGATGAAGATAATGAGGATGCAGTGGTTGAAGGTGTTGAATTCAGGAACTACACTGATGAGGAGAGGATGGAGAAGGTGGAGAAGATACGCGTAATGGCGCGATCCTCCCCTTTCGACAAGCTACTCATGGTGCAATGCCTGAAGCTGAAAGGCCACGTGGTGGCCGTCACTGGTGACGGGACCAACGATGCTCCTGCACTCAAAGAAGCCGATATTGGTCTCTCCATGGGTATCCAAGGCACTGAGGTACTGCTAAATTTCACGTTGAGCTGAGTTAAACCTAAATAAAACAAATTGGTGATAACTGTGGTAGTCAATTTATGTATATTGTGCTCTAAATTAAAATAGACAACAGTGTGACGTAACCTTTCTGTGCACTGTGATGACTCTTTGATTAAGACACATAGTTTCCAAATTCATACTAGTTTAGACTAATATTTAAAAAAAAAAAATCACATTTCATATTGAGTCGAGTTAAGTCTAATGAGCAGTTAGCATCTATCTATATAAATGGAGTTCTATCCTAACTATTGGTTCGTGCCTTTTGTCACTTCAACAGGTAGCCAAACAGAGCTCTGACATCGTCATCTTAGACGACAACTTCGCATCGGTGGAGACGGTGTTAAAATGGGGGAGATGCGTTTATAACAACATCCAGAAGTTCATCACTTTCCAACTCACTGTCAACGTCGCGGCTCTCGTGGTCAACTTTGTAGCCGCCGTCTCATCTGGCGACGTCCCACTAACCGCCGTCCAACTCCTATGGGTCAATTTAATCATGGACACCCTCGGAGCCCTAGCCCTAGCCACCGAACGGCCCACGGCGGAGCTCATGGATTCTCCGCCAGTGGGCCGAACTGCACCGCTCATAACCAACATCATGTGGCGGAACATCGTTGCACAGGCGGCGTACCAGGTGGCGATCTTACTGACACTACAATTTCGCGGGGAGCAAATATTTAACGTGACGGAAGGGGTGAACCGGACGTTGATATTCAATATCTTCGTGTTGTGCCAAGTGTTCAATGAGTTCAACGCGAGGAAGCTTGAGAAGAAGAACGTGTTCGAGGGGATTCATAAGAACAAGTTGTTTTTGGGGATTATATTTGTCACGGTGGTGCTGCAGGTGGTTATGGTGGAGTTTTTGAAGAAATTTGCAGACACTGAGAGATTGAATTGGGGGCAGTGGGGGATCTGCATTGCGGTCGCTGCGGCGTCTTGGCCGATCGGCTTTGTGGTTAAGTGCATTCCTGTCCCGGAGACACCAGTGTTTACCTATCTCAAGTCGCTGAGAAGAAATTAGAAGCAGCAGCATCCTGCAGCTGTCTACCTAAAGATGACGGTTCATCGCGCCATTTATGCATATTTTTATTCATTTTATTACTTGGACTCCACTCTATCTATTTTAGAGTGAGACTAGATTGATGATTAATTATTTGATTCTTTCATCTCTGTATATATAGGACGTTGAATAATCTTTTATTCCTTGTAATAAGTATCTGGCTATCTGATGATGATTTTTATTAACTTATTAATTCGTAAAGCATCGCACGATCTCTTGGGAGTTTTCTTTGAATACCTTTTTAGGGATGGCAACGGGGCGGGTCGGGACGGGTTTTCGCAGCCCCGGATCCGCCCCGCGGGTCGGGCTGGCTGACCCGGCCCCGGCCAAATGGGCCTTCCGGGTCGGGTCAACAATCCCGCGGGTCGACCCGCGGGGCCCCGACCCGCCCCGTCATATGAACAATTTTTTTTTTTTAACTTTTCAATATGAAATACAATTTTTTTTTGTCAAAATATTACATTATATATAAATTCAAAACATAAATCTAACATCAATCAAATATAAACAACAAACACATCAAATTCATTACAAATACAAATTCAAATCCAAACACCAAATTAACAAATCCTAATAATCTAAATATAAATCTATTTGTAATTTGGTCAATGTTATTTATATAGGTACTATATTAACCATATTTTTTAATTAAATGTTAGATCATATTAACATAAAAAAATTAAAAAAAAAAATATTATATATATATGGATTTCGGGGCGGGTCTACGGGGCCCCGGGTCTCTAGACCCGGACCCGCCCTGACCCGAGCCCGACCCGACCCGTGACCCGCGAGTCGGCGGGTCAAAACCGGGTCGGGGCCCCGCGGGTCAGCGGGGCCCCGAGACCCGTTGCCATCCCCGTGCTAAAAACTAAAAATGAAGGGAAGAAATGCAACAGGAACAACAGTAGTAGCATGTTATGTGCAGACGAGGAGCTTTTGAAATGAGCTTTTATTTTTGCAGCAAGTACTCGAGTCTAGCTAAGAGAGTTTGGTTAAAGTTTTCTAAACTTAACTACTGTTGTTTAAACAATTCTTTTGCAGTTTAAAGTCATGGAGCATTTCTTACGAGAAATTACGCTATTTTCGATTTCTCTTGATATATAAGTTGTATTTAGGGGTGGCAATTCGTGCTATCGTGCGTGCTATCGTGCGCATCAGTGATCGTGTCGTGTTAAACTTACTGAACACGAACACGCACGATAAGCTTATCGTGCCACATTTTACAAACACGAACACGACACGGATATTTTCGTGCGTGTTCGTGTCGTGCTATCGTGTTGTGAAGGATATTCGGTTGTATATATATTTATACGAGATCTTTGAGCAAAAATCAAAATAATTAACTTCATATTTAAAAAACCATGAATTAATATGTCACTATTCATAAGTTAGTATTATATAGTTTAAAAACACTAAATAATAAACCACTAATTGGAGGTAATAGATAAGATTTGCTCAAAAAGTACTTAAAATTTAGTCTTATTAGCACAACTTTATCGTGTTATCGTGCGTGTCGTGTTAGGATACTCAAACACGAACACGGCACGGAAGTTATATCGTGTTAGTCGTGTTCGTGCTATCGTGTTATCGTACTGCCATATGCTAGCACGAACACGGTTTTTTTCGTGCGTGTTCGTGTCGTGCTATCGTGTCGTGTCACAAATTGCCAGCCCTAGTTGTATTTAACTCCTAATAAATAATTACAATCTATAAATTTAGATAAATAATACTATAAATATAAACATATAAATAATCAAAATATATAAACCTCTATATAATCAACCACATAAATATAATTTATAAAACGTATAGAAATATTCAAAATATATAAACCTCTATATGATCAACCACATAAATTATGTATAAAACGTATATAAATAATCACTGTATATAAACCTACATAAATAATAATAATAATCTGATTAGTTGCAAATATGTTTTGAATTTAAGAAGTTATGTTAGGTTTAAGGCTTTTTAAGACGATAAAACTCTTCAAAATTCAACAGTGTAGATAATTGTTCTTTTTATCATAAAGATTCTCACTTTTAAAATACACTTCGAATGAACAAGTTACAGTCATATAATTATTATTTGAAAAATAAATCAATTTTATTAAAACCTTGTTGATATACTTGCTTATTTAATAAATTTTGACGAATCAATCTTTTTTCCACTTTTAATTACATTCAATATAAAAAAAAAAAAAAAATGTTCTCTCGTGCAGTACACGAATGTAGCATTTAGTAAACAAATAAATCTGAACTGAATCTGCATGTTTATAAATGAAATTGGATCTAGACTAACTTTTTTACCTGATCCAGTCAAACGAGTTGAACCAAATCAGTCTGACTGGATCGGGAACCTTGCCAATTCAAAATGGAATTACTTATTTCTATATACTTGAGTTATTAATCATCATGAGTAAGCAGACGATGAGCATTTTGAGTAGAGAGAATACAAGAAGAATTATGTTTGTCCCTCTTCCTATCCATCATCCGTGTTATCAATATCAACAGCAGACCGGAGTGGCGGGATTTGCAGTGCCAAACAATTCACATGGATTGAAGTAGAAACAATGTACAGTTTAGTAGTTGTTTTAATTCACAATCAAGCATCATCTGCATCGCTCCCACCAACGTGTGCTTCGTGGTTGCTGACCCAGTAATTTCTACTGTCCGGACCTGACACCTTAAACCTGCCCGCCCAAAACACCACAATCTTATATTCTTATTTTGCACTCAACATCAATAAAATCATCATCTTCATCTTAATAAATAACTCACCGCTCCAGCACAGATTTTCCTTCCTTGTACTTTTGGCTCTTTTCATGAGCAGTCTCCTGAAACAATCACAACACGCCTTATCTATCATCACCATGTGGATAAGCTCAGCCAACTACTGCTGCTTTGCTTTGCTTTCTACTCAAGTCAGTCTACACATAGAAATTTGATATTCTAGACCGAAATAATTCTTACGTATTTCCATCCACATCCAACACAAAATATATCTGCTACTATGTGCAGTCCTGTCATCATCATTCTCTCTTCTTTCTTTCCAACAAACACATTCACTCTGCAAAAACACAAATAACCCAACTGACTAAATCATATTCTACAGGGGTAAGACAATGGTTATGCAATGATGACTAAACCTCTTTAAGGAGACAAAACACCTCTTTTAAAACAAAGGTTATGATGTTGGATACATGTATGGGAAAGTGAATGAAGTTTTGACAATGATCAGGAATCAAAACTAAGAAAGCAATTCCCAACCATTGCATCCTTTTACTAAAATACTCATACCAATTCTGGTGCAGAAACAATGACAGGGGACAACATTTTCTTCAAACATATAAATTATATAATGGATGAAGAAATGGCCAAAATAAAGAAAATACTTACACTTTACTGAACAAGTAGGCTTTCCCATGCCTGCTATGGAATGACTGTATACACGGAAACATGCAAAAAGTAGCATCAGCACATGTGCGTTTGATGAATACGGTCAAAACTTGGAGCTTCAAAGTCTTACACATACCAAGAATTCTGCATTTGCGCATTTGCTAAGTAAAGTTCACTAGAAACCATATGGCCAACAAATTCTCACCATATTCACTAAAACTGTTACTGACTAAAAAATGTTTAAAAACTGAAAAAGAACAAGAATTCACAACAATCTCATCCCCTGCAGTAACCTCCTTACAGGAATAAACATAGTTATATTACATATGCAGTTCAGAAAGTAGCATGTTCTTATTAAGTACTCATGGTCATGCATCGATAACAAGAAAAATCAGTGCATGCCCACAAGTTGAAAAAAGATCAATTGAATCTCTTATCATACAGTTACTATATTTAAATCATCTTCCTTCCCACATTCCACTACTAAGGTAGCAGATGTCCTATCTACAGATTGACACAAGCACGAGTACAATATTTCTAAACAACAGCAAAATGATGATCTCCAGCAAGGGCAAACAATGAAACTGAAGTTAGTGAGGAAATGATGACATTCAGCCGGACCTATACGCATATTATAGGATTAGAAGCAAAAACGTAAGAGAATTTTCAGAGCTTTTAAATCATCATGTAAAGCAAATTCTCACATGAAAAGAAACTTCCATATTATTTGCTAAAAAAATGTTGGTTGGATCATTACCAGAAATAATAATAATCGTTAAAAGTCAACGCTGCTACTATTACGCATAACGTTATCCTCAAAATACTTGCTCATGAATTCTTCTCATCACTTCCATAGAACAGGACAAAAAAAACCTCCAAATTTGTAGAGAAATTCTGGCAACCAGTATAGCATGACACAGAGCTACGAAAGAAACAACTAAAGCAACAAGAAACTAAGAAAACTAACAAGACGAGAATTTCATCATCAAACAATATATAGATAAATATATTTTCAACGAACAGATCTTCAAAAATAAATGAAGATCGGACCTTAGAGACGATGTCTTCAGAAAGGCCAAGATGGATTCTGCAGTGTTTGCAACTGTAAACCTTCCATTCAAGATTCACCACAAACAACTTGCCCATGACTGTATTTTCTCTCTACAGATTTTCAAGACAAGCAAATACTCAAACTAGATCGGTCGCGAACCCCAACTATTTCGATTAAAAAAATCATTGAAACAATCGAGTGGATAATTTCGTAGAATCTCAAAATCTGATAATAGAGAACGACGATAGAGAAAGAAAGGAATCATTGCATATTAACTCAGATTGCTTGCACTGAAGGACCAAGTTGAGGTAAAACGGAGGACGACAGACAAATGAGAAATGAACCTGCAGACTTCTCCTTCGCCGCAGATCACTACAAGATAGGCATCATTCGTCAGTAGCGACCCTTCGTCAGTGAGCGGCGACAGGGTCTCAACGGCTTATATGGCCGTCTAGCGTCCTCTGCTCTGATCGTCTTAGATTCTACCTCCTCTCTTTTGATTGAATCAATTTCAAGGCTTGAATCCTCGCCTCAGGTCATGCCTATCCTCTCCCCCAATCGCCGGCCGAACACCGTTTGTCTGGTCGTCGTAGATCTGGTATTTTCTCTCTGGTAAAAGTAAAACTAGAACCTCCGGCTTTTCAACTTTCCAAGATTCAAGTATTTTCTATTGCCGGAAAAACAAATAAAATTCAACTTTCAAGTCTTCGTTGCAACTTGCATCATCTTCCTAAAGAAACAAATTGTTTGCTAGGAAATGGTAACCAAAGAAAATGTTTTGACCACCATCACCAACCAAGTTGCCTATAAACGAGAGAATATTTGAAGAATTGAAAAAGAATGTGGAAACTTTTGAAGAAAGTGGTTACGTGTAGATATATATGATTATTTAAGCAACCCTCCGAACTTTAGCATAATTCTGCATATTTATAATATATATACTAGATATTTTGTCCGCACATTGTGCAGTATGCAAAAATATTTTTATATTATTGTAGTTTAAAACTACTAAAATAATTTAAATAGAAAAATTTAGGAAAAATAGTAGATTAATTGATTTTTTTCATAAAATATATATAAATAGAAAAAAATGTATAACATGATTGGTTATTTTAGTAGTCTAAATTGGATTGTTTAGATATAAATATTCATGCTTTCAAATTTTACTATTTTTTTAATCATTTAATCAAATTAAATATCAATACAAAAATAATTATGTCAGTAACATTATTGAAGAAATATTATAACTAATAGTAATAAATAAATTAAATTCAGACTATTTGTAAAAATAAGAATATATATTGTTGACTTGAGATTATAATATATAATTACTTATGTTTACTTATTTTATTTTCGCTACAAAATGTATGTTAATAAAACGTAATACATCAATATAATAATGTTGTTGTAACACAATATAAAATGTATGTAAATTAATTAACAGTAATAAATAAAAAATTAACTGTAATAACTAAATGAATGTAGTATAATTGTTAATTGAAACTTACAAAATAATCAGTACTCTTTTTTATTTTTTTTATTGATATTGTTAAATGAAACTTACCAAAAATAACTTAACATTTTGTAAGATTGAATGACACCTATATTTTCGTCCTTTTTTACTTAGACGAAGGGGGGGGGGGGGGGGGTAGTTTAAGTGTACACATGACATTGTCACTTCATTTGTAAGAATTAGATAGACGTGGACCAATACGATGTTTCGCTTTTAACATGTAAGTGCGTCATTTTATTACTTATCACAATTCTATACAATGTATCCAAATTAGAATATATGAAAAATAATCATGCATTATGTTACATTTATATACAAACACCTGTAATTATAAGAATTAAAATGACGACGACACTTTTCATATATTGCATATGACTCTCATGAAAGAAAAAAAATATTATCAAGTATTTTATTTATCCAATTATAAGTGTGAAATTTGGATTTATTTTTATAAATGTGAGAAAAAAATGTATCAATTATAATATCAATATAAAATTAAGTTCCCCAAAGCCTATTTATGAATCTAAAACCCCTCATTCAATCTTAAAAACAATTTTTGGCCAAAAAAAAAATCTTAAAAACAATTTCATTTTTTCTTTGTCCGTTTCGTTTAACAATTAACACTAATATCATTTGTATATTACAACTAATTAATTTATATACTTTTTTATTTTTTGTAACCTAAAACTTTATTATAATGATGTATTGTTTGTGCTTATACAGTTAATTTTTTTTAACTAAAGAAAACATAACAATATCTAGAAAATTTAATTTTAGGCTATAGTATAATAAACAATTATATCATTATTTTTACAATAAGTTCTAATTTGGTTTAATTACTATGAAATTGCTTATAATATTTATTATATAATTTTATTAATATTTAATTTTATATTCATCTATTTGATTTGATAAATGATTAATAAATATAAAGCTAATGAAGGATAAAATTTTATATCTAAGTAATCTTCTTTACGCTACTATAATAATTAATTATATTACACGTGATAAATAAAATGTATGCTATATTTTTTAATTTCATAAACCAGAAAAAAAATTGTACAAATTTGGTAGTACTGAGAAATAAAATATGAAATAAAGAAAAAAAAATCATCTTAATATGTTATTATATTCGATTAAAATATACATATACTAATTTTTTTTTATCCAAAACCAAATTTAATATCAAACTCGATAGTTCTAATATTAAATAAAATTATTAAAAAAAAGTTATAAAAAACACAACCTTTTATTGGCAAAAAAATTTTTCAACATTTTTAGTATTTATTTATAGTGGATTTTCATTAATAATTAATATTAATTTACAAAAAAAAACGGACAAAATAAAGTAACTGCTTTCAACATGCAATTAGGAAGGTTGGAGGAAATCTAAGTGCTTATATTAGTCTACATGGAATCGAAACATCATCAGAGAGATACTTAAGTTGATATGGATCAATAGAATAACATTATATTGACATGTAACCGACATATTTTGTTACTTCTCAAAATTCTATGTAACCTATTAGAATTATATCATATATATATATAATGGTTAATTGTGTTTTTACAAACATGTTTTTTTTTTCTAATTTTTTTTTAACATATTTCAGATATGTTGTATTTTAGTGTATCTATTAGACATTTAATTTTTATCATTAAATAGACGTTTAAACTCCAAGATCAGCAACATATGGAAATGATCTATGCTAATATGATACCAAATGAGGAAGACAGTTCTATCCATCCTAGTTCGACCTATTTGTCTAAATTCGTTGTATGAGGAGATAGTCGTAGATTAGGGTTTAAAATTATTAAGATACCCGAGTAAATAGAGATTGTCAAATGGTACCCAATGCAATTTTTTTTTTTAACTTTTAGGTACCTTAGAAATCTAATATATTGCACTGTCACTTTACCCATTTATTTTGGGATTTTTCTACCATGCCATGTTTTGGGAGCACCATACTTTTGGTTTTTTTTTAATACTATGGTGGACTTAATTGTAACATAAGTAAAACTTTAAAAGTATGAAAAAATATGAATTTTTTTAACTACACCTAAGATGTGTATCATACTATTAATAATATCAATTTCCCTATGGGGTTCACCTTTAGGGCAATAGAAAAATAAAAAAATTAGTGGCAAAAGCATGGTGCTCCCAAAGCATAGTAGAAAGGTCCTTTATTTTGAGCAGAAGTGATCACGTGTCTTGCACGTAATCAGTAATGACACTTGAATAGAAAAATATACTTCTGTCTTTTTCTTCTTATCTTAGATAATTTTTGTAACTTTCAAGTACATCAAAATTCTAAAGTGTCGCACTGCCTATTTACTCGTCAGTTTTGGTCTACTCTTCCAAACTACGTACAATCTTCTCAAAATATTGTTGTTCTAAGAAATTCTTAATTACTAATCAAACGATTGAATCTTAGCCAGGTCCTTCCATGTTGTGTTGCACCCTTGTCTGGTCGGGTTGCTCATCACCACTATCAAACTCTTGAACTTCGAATATTTCCACACGACGCTTCTTCTTCTTCCTCACTTTGATCGCAATTCAAAAAGTCTGAGTCTGTTGTATACGTTAACTCTGTTGTGAGCCTTCTCGATTATATGTGTCTTGATTATATGGGTCTTTATCCCTTTATCGTGATTCAATTTACAAGTTAATTATAATGTTTAGACTAATATATAAATCCATAAAAGGATAAAAATTTCATCTATGATCTTTCATGTTTAGAAAAATTCTCATTAATTTCTGGCAACAAGTGTTGCAATCAAAGTGGATTCTCAGGGTCATGCAACAAATCTATTATGTACATTAAATTGATGAATTCAACATACAAATTTCTATGATTATCAAGTCATATTTGCGTCATAGAACATACACAATATATTGTGCTGAAAACTAGTGAGTATTGAAATAATTTTGACAATAAAGTTAAAGAGAGATATAAACATAATGGTTTTCTTTTATTAATAGGTTAGTGTTTGGTATTAGTTAGGGCTGGTAATTCGTGTGGGCCGTGCGTGTTCGTGTCGTACCAGGTTCGTGTCGTGTTCTAAGGGGTCAGCCCAAACACTAAGGTGTGCCAATTTTGTTCAGCACGAACACGACACGAGAAAAACACGACACGGCCCGACACGAAAAATCGGCAAGAAAAATCTATAGTAAATTGAATAAAAAATTCACACATAACAATTTTTAAGCTAAAATTTTAAAATTACTCAATATAAAGAGAGTTTAATCTAAACTTCATAAAGTGTCATTATAAAAAGAGGTCATACTAACTTTAGATAGGTTTATATTAGTAGAAATTATTGTATATATACATATAACTATCGTGTTATCGTGTCGGGCCGTGTCACCAATATCGAACACGAACACGACATATCGTGTGTAGTTCGAATTATTTTCTTGTAATGAGACTAAATATAGATATATATAATAAAGAGGATATAAACTAAATTATTAAACAAAGAACAATTAACATGAATAGAACAATTAATATGAATGTTAATTCTCATTTGGGGTCGATGTTTGTTACAGAGTGCATATTCAATTTTTTTTTTTTTTGGTACCAAGTTTAACCATTCTAGAATCAATAAAGATTTAGACACCACATTCTTGACCATGTCCCTCTAATTTATTAACCGCTTTGAATAATTCTCAAGTTACTTTATTCTTCTTTTTAGACATAACTATCTCAGGTACCAATTTACCAATTATTTTTTTTACTCAATTGCCTAAGTGATATTAAACCATGTGGAAGAAGGGATCTTTCTATCATGCTCCAAGAGCACCATGGTTTTGGTACTTTTTTTTTGTATTTTTATATTGCCCTAAAGGTGAACCCTAGAGGGAAATTGATATTATTAATAGTATGATGCAAATATTAGGTGTGGTTAAAAAATTTCATATTTTTTCACACTTTTAAAGTTTTACATATGTTACAATTAAGTCCACCCTAGTAATTATAAAAACCAAAAGTATGGTGCTCTTAGAGCATGGTAGAAAAATCCAATATATCATTTATCATCTTAGTTTCCTCGTTTATTGCATAGCTTCCTTAGACAACTCGCATAACTTGTATATACGGGGATCTCCTCTCATTTGTAAAGCATAATTCCAAAGAATTGTAAGTCAAGATAGTATTACAAAAGTAGTGTTCCTCTAATATATTCAGGTATTTTTTTTATATTTCCTCGTGAGTTGAGAGAAATTGTTGAACTTAGGGAAACCAAAGGCTACACGAGTTTGGACGAAACGATACTATTTCTCCAAGTTCTTGACAAATGGTATCAGAGTCATCTTCTTGCGCAACAAATAAGTATCATGACTGGAGGTATAAAGAGAAACGTGATCAAAATTGTTCAGGAAATCGTCGTTGATGAACAGGCGAGAGGTTGTTCGATGAACCTAGTTGTCGAACTGGAGAAATGTTTGGTGAAGATCGAGGACGCTTTGGTAGAGGACTAAGAGCTCTTGGAAGATAACACCACTCACGTGAATTGTGAGGAGGGCATATTCAAGTCCCATGAGGAAGCCACAGTTCGTAATAACTTGCTACAGTGGTAAATCGAGGATTTACAAGAGAAGACCGGGGGAGGGGAGGGGTGCATGAAGAGCTTACCAAATTTCAAACGACGATGGCAAGATGTATCATCAACGTGTAGCACTCTCCCCACCCGAATTTTCAGAGGCCACCTAAGGTCAAGGGAGAACATTCAGCGAAGGATGTGGACCTCCTTATAGATAAAGAGATTCGTCGCATCAGTATAAACTAGTGCACTCAGGAGTGTGCTCGCAATCTTGACATCCACGAACTTCTTGAGGAAATTTTTAATTCCCAACATCTTGATTGCTTCAAGACTCATCTCTTCTGGCTCCTCTTCTTGAGATATGGCGGCGAATAGTTGCTTTCGGGACATAATTTTGCCTTGTGATTCATGTCACATCGGAAACACTTCAGGAATGAGCGCTCCTTTTAGCTAGAGTCACCTGTTTGAACGACATTCTCTTGTATTTTCTGCGGTATTTTAGTGATATATCTCCCCCACACATGTATTTTCCCTTCCCCTTGGTCGGTAGTACTATCTCGCGTGTACTCAACCATGTACTCGCACACTTGTATGGTTTTCTTCAAGTCCCTAATGCCCCGTCATTGCAAATCTAATTTGGGCCACGATTTGAGTCCATCCAAAAGTGACGGAACTTCTCCTTCACGTTCAACTTTGGGATTGAAATTTGGATTATTTGGAACTCACGAACGTAATCTCGTAGGCTGATCCTCTTCACGAGAAGTCGCAACTTGCTCCGAGCCTCATCAACGACCTACTCGTGGTAAAATGTTTTGTGGAATAAAAATACTCAAAGATTGTGATGGGTTCTTCTTCATCATAAGACATGTTCCTCCACCACATCAATGCATATTCAACAAGATATGATGTAGCAGGGTGTTACGTCCGCTTCCACCTGGGTAGCTTCGGGCTTCTTTTTTCACGAACGGGCTCGAGATGTGTGTATAAGGACGGGAACGCTGCGATCCTTAAAACACAATCACCGAACTAATCTTCCAGTCCTCGACCTCGAACTCTCGACCTTCGGATCCTGCACGAGGGGCAGTAACCAGCGTGTGGGGGGGGGGGGAATGCTGGTTAGGCCCACTCCGACGCTCAAGTTAGAACTTCTAGAGAGAGAAAGCCTTAGAGAGAAGTCAGAGCATCCAAAGTCCAAAAATGAGGGAGTTGTTTAGAATGGGAGACCTAGGCTCCTATTTATAGGGAACCTATGGATCATGCCCAGTTTTGAACTACTTGATGTCAGTATGAAGGAAGACGTATACCGTCATCAAGGTGGACTATGCATGCACCGACTTCCCGCACTTGGCAAAAATAATCTGGGTGAGTGTACGAAGGAAATCGGCGATCCGGACTGATTGATATGTGTCCAATTCGAGTTCGTATCTATATTTCGGGCCTCGTAAACACGTCAAAATTACATCACAGCTTCAAAAACGTCTCCCAAGGGTCAAAACGGTCCGGAAGCGCGTTACGCGCGTCCGGACCTCGCCGAATTTCCCAAATTCGACGAGGTCCGGATTGCACTACGGGTATTGCGCAATTACCGTTTACGCGATTACCGTTACGTGTAGAGAAGTCAAGTTCGTGCATTGCCAATATTGATGACGGTTACCGCTTGCTTTTGAACCGTCATCAAACCGCTTTAAAACCAGGTCCGGTCCCAAGGAAGCCTATAAATAGGAGGCCTTGGCCACCCATTTTCACACATCCTCTCATTTGCCCAACTTTGGTATTTTGAGCTCTGACTTCTCTCTAGAAATACTTTCGAGACACAGACCTTTCCGAGACTCAGCGATAAAACCGAACACTCGTCAGTGGCACAAGGCGAAAACCTCTTTTCAGACGAAGGGTGACAGCCCAAAAACCCGCTCAACCACTCAGACAGACGCGTCCCTACGACCCAGTTCATCCAGGACGCAACATTGGCGCCGTCTGTGTGATTCGAACAAAAAGCTACCATACCGCAAAGACATGACGAGTGATCGCAACCCTCCCGAAGAGGTTAACGCGAGGAATACAAGGAAAAGGCTTGGACGTCCTAAGAAGTCTCCGGCAAACAAAAGAGCAGGAGGTCAGAAGCCAGCTGGAAGCCAGTCGGGGCCTTACTACATACCGAGAGCTACTTCCGTAGTTTCATCCATGCCAACCGAGGATGTGCCCGACGCACAGCACAACCTCCAAGAACCAAATGACGAGCATCGTCCACCCCCACCTGGTTTTGAGCCAGAGATGCATGATGATGATGAATTTCAGTCAGAAATGCCGCAAGGCAAACAACAAGGAACGGGAGCAAACCCGATGCCTTCGGTTACTCCAGGAATGATGGCTGCGCTGGAAGACTTACTCGCATTCCGTGAGTCACTGAAAAATCAAGGATATGCGGCTCAACCACCTCCAACCGCCCAGGAGCACGCTACACCGACAAGAGAAATGTCGCAAAACACTACCCGCCAAGGCCATCCATTCCAGGGCAAGGACCAACATGCAGAAAATGCCTTCCAGCATACAAGATATGAAGCCGCACATTCATACACTCCTTCCCAAGAAGTCCGTCATTGGAGGAATGCAAGAGACTTTGACGCTGAAAGCGAGAATTCATATGAGCAAGAAGTGTACATTGCAAAGACAATGCACAAGACCGATGACACCAACTTGGAGTATGCCGACATAAAGGATGCCGCCTTTGAAGATGTCATTGATTTTTCATCAAAGGACAATGAGCACGTTGCATACCAGGACGCCTTGCCCATAACCGCGCATAAGCCAATAAGAAGACAACTGGGATCCTTCCAAATCCTTGTTGCCACATCCAATGCTTTCTTCACGCCAACAAGAAATGCATCCTTCGCACAATACGATCAAGGAGTCCTCCAATACAAATGTGTCAACCCACCTCCACCTGTCTCTCCTACCATGACGACCGCACTCGAAGAATCCCTTGCATTCCGAAAGATATCAACGAACCAAGGATACGCCCTGCCATCACCACCTCTGCCTCCAGTCAACGGACAAGTTGAGGCGACAGGGATAAAGTCTCGAGTCACAAGTCATCAAGACGCACTGCACCAAAGAATAGAGGGGCAATGCACGGAAGGTACCTTCCAGTACCAAACAATCAAGGCATGGAGCTGCACGCTCATGCAATCCGTACGTGATAGCACAACACCAAAGAGAGGCATGGAAACAACCTCCAAAGCAGAATAAAAAAAAACCGCCCTCAAGCGGTCAGAAAGGAAGAAATTGGCAGCCTCAGCCGAAAAGTCCTTTCCAAGAAGATTTCACAGACTGCATTCTATTGAATGCACCACTATCCGTGATAATGAAGAAAATGAAGGATGCGAACATATGGAAAGAGCCGAACAATTTCAGAAAAGGTCCGCTGGGGAAAGACAAAGACAAGTGGTGTGAAAACCACGAGGTCTTCGGCCATGAAACGGACAGCTGTGTCAGCCTACGTTCCCGCATTAACAGCTTCGTCCTCAAAGGCGAATTGGAGCAATTCATCGATCAAGGCGACAACCCTCCAAAGAAGACTCAAGCAAAGTCATCAAAAATACACAAGGAAGGTCCTTCCACAAGGACAAGCCAAGACGATGCTGACATCTGTCACAAGGAGGGACGGGAAAAACCTGTTAGTGACGATGACGTCCCAATCACGGGATTGACAACAAGAACCTTGAAGGCAATAATTAAAAAGGAGATACACGTCTCCTGGAAAAAGAGACAACCGCAACAAAAGAGGTCATTCCAGTCAAATGCCCAAAGGCTCAAAGAGACCAATCTCGCCAAATGTGTTCCATTGAACACACCGTTATCTGTCATCTTGAAAGAAATGAAAGAAACCAATCTGTGGAAAAAGCCCTCCAATTTCCGCAAGGGACCACTGGGAAAAAATGAAAGCAAATGGTGTGAAAACCATGAAGTATTTGGCCACGAGACAGAAAGCTGTGATGGATTAAAGCTTCATGTAAACAGCTTGATCTTAGAAGGAAAAATGAAGAAGTATATCGACCAAGGCAATAAGCATCAAAGGAAGCTTCGTTTGAAGTCTTCAGAAAAAGGCAAGGGAAAAGAAAAGGCGGATGATAATCCACCTATCTCCAAACGCCAGAAAAACAACGTCACTTATGGAACCAATTGTGACGACTTATACAATCCTTGGAGCATGAAGGCGGAAGAAGCAAACACTACAAGAATTAAGTATTATTGCGACGACCAAAATCGTCACAAAAACCCCTAAACTCGTCACTATATGTATATTGCGATGACAAATCGTCGCAATAGCCTCGTCGCTATAGACCCCTAGCAATAGGTCCATATTGCGACAAAAATAGCAGTCATCGCAAAAGAGTGTACTCTATTGCGAGGACGAATATCAACACATCTGCGACATTAGTTGTCGCAACGGCTATATCTATTGTGATGATTTGATAAATCTATTGCGATGACAAATTTAAAATTATTGTCGCAGTAGGTACACCTATTGCAATGATTTAATCTTTTTGTAGTGCCATAATTTAAAGATAATTGTCACAATTGGTCTCTCCATTGCGAGGATTTGATAATCCTATTGTGATAACACAAATATTGCCAGTATATGTATTTATTGCGTGGATCCTTTAATTTTTTTTTTATTGCGACGAGTTTCGATTGTACCGCAACGATAAATTTTGAAAGTGTCTTCGCAATAGATGTGTCCAGTTTTAACTTTTAAAATGCGACGAAACTTTTGTAGGAATATAATCATTAATTAATTTTTTTAACCAAAATAAAAAATAAAAAATTCTCACCTGATTAAAACGACCAATATATTTAAAAAAAAATCACAACTAAATATTATACAATCTAGAATACAAATATAAACTAAATACTCAACATAATTAAAGTAACCATGGCAGAACCAGTTTGATTCGAACTGGTTTTTCTTAAAAATATATATATATTCAAACCAAGCAGAACTTGATAATCCCTCTCCAACTAAACATCCTCATCTTCGTGCCTCTTTTTTATTGCAACCATTTTCTCATCTTGTTCTTTGATCAATTTCTCGATCTCTTCCTCTAATTGCTCTTTTTTTTTTCTTGTAGGCTGCAGCTTAATAACCTTCTCCGACCTACACGAACAACCATAAAGTAATTCAAGTTCTGCATATCTAATATTTAATTATTCAGTTTCTAATTCAGTCACAAGTACCGAATTAATGGTATGATTCTTAGTTTAAACGTTAGGATGATGTAATCATTAATTCACAACCATTCTTATGTATCAGATCTTTTTCAATACCTTACTGTGCTTTCTTTCTTCAATACCCTAGCGTGCTTTCTTCAACGGAAAGAAACACGGCGACTAGAGGGGACGGCGGGACGACAACGAGTTGATGGCGCCGGAGAAGAAGAGTACTCGGACAGAGTTTTATTTTATGGACCACAGATAGTGTAGAAGAAGAAGAGCTACAGAGAAAATAAATTCAGTCCATAAGTAGTATATTTTATTGAATAAGAAAAGTAAATTTCAGCCAGCAAAAAGAGAAAGTTATTAAAATAACTTTATTACCAATTAAATTACTTTATTCGGCCAACTTGTCCTTTTCAAGTAATTAAAAAAAAAAAAACTATTCATTTATTTTTGGTAAAATTTAATACAGTGCAAGTAATATAACACTTTCACTTTTTTGGTAACAAATAAATTCATTTTTTGTGCAACTCAATTAATACATATATTGCAACGACAATAAGTTATTGTAAAGACAATTTAACTGTGGATCTTGGCCAAAAAATAAAATAAATAACTATGGAGATTTTATTGTAATACTCTGAAATTCTAAATTATTGTCCAAAAAAAATTATTTTATAATTGCAAAAAAGATTTATGTGCTAACTTTAATTTAATAATACTTAAATATTTTATTATATCAAATTGATTCAAATTATTATTATATTATACATATATATATATACAATGTGTTGATGTACACTGACGCGAACTCGCGATTGAGCAAATTATGTTATGTGAGCATGTGAGTACACTTGAATTAATAGAACAAATAGACAGAAAATAATAATAAACTAAAAAACTACATCTCGAAATAGAATTACATCTGTAACGCCGTATATGATACCGAAATTAATTTCCGTACATGACCTCGCACATCGCCCAAAGTTGAGAAGTGAATATTTATCCCAACCACTTTTTATTAATTTGAAAAAAATAATAACTTTTTTTAAATAATTAAATAATAGATAAATTTCAATCGATGTTCAATTCATTACCTTTTTTTTTTTTTTCCAAATTTCTAGAAAACATAAAATGTGTTACTATCAGATCTAGTAGTCATATTAAAAATAAGTTCAATACTAGTTTTAATTTTTTAAGGTTTAGAATTTAAGAATTAAGGTTTCCATGTATAGAGACTAAGATTATAAGATTTTGAGTGTAAGGTTTATATTTTGATGTTTATGATATTGATGTTTAAGTTTAAGGTTTTGAGTATCGAGATTTTAAGGTTTAAAATTTAAGATTTAATGTTTTATGGTGTATATTTTAGATTTTAGGGTTTATGGTATTAATGTTTAAATTTTAACGTTTTAGGTACTGATATTTATTGTATTAAAGTTTATAATTTATGGTTTCTAAGGATTTTAGACTTTTGTTTATGGTCTAGGCTTTAGAGTTTAAAGTTTAGATTTATTTGAACTTTGATGCAAAATTACCAAACCTTGCCTAATTTCAAACAAGTTACAAAACTTTGTAAATAGAAATATCTGAAAATATCTTAGTATATAATTAATTGCGAAAAACAATTATCGTGATTGGATAATCCACATCTCCGCAATAAATCTACTATATTGGAAGGATATGTGGTCATCACAATCGATTACAAGTGTTCTTAATTGGTTTCCCATAAAAGTTGGCGCCAACTTTTGTGTGCAAAATTTATTATTGCGAGAAGTATTCATCACAATTAAACATTACACATCATCACAATAAACACATTCTATTGCGACTGTATGTAATCATAAAAATATAGTTGTTGTCGACAACTTTTTTTCCAATAAAAAACCGGTATCAACATTTTGATGGGAAAATTGTTGATGTGAGAAACTATGCTGCAGTAGAATAGGTCAAATCCTCGCAATAAACCTAATCTATTGTGATGATATACGGTCATCGTAATAGAATACATTTTTTCGTAATTGGTTTCCCATAATAATTGGTGCCAAATATTTTGTTCGATTTTTTTTTTATTACGAGAAACAGTCGTCACAACTGAATATTACATTTTCTCGCAATAAACTAAGTCTATTGCGACAATTTGCGCTCCTAGTAATAGATTTGGCATCATTGCAATTTTATATTATACACCCTTGCAATAAATCTATTTTATTACGAGGACATAAAGTCCTAGCTATAGATTTGACGTCGTCACAATTGTTTTCTTATAAATAATTGACGCCAAGATTTTTGTGGGAAAATTTCTATTGCGAGAACCAGTCGTCGCAATTGGATATTCCATATCCTAGCAATAAATTTACTATACTGCGAATAATATGTGATCATCGCAATAGAAAACGTGTCGTCGCAGTTGGTTTCTCGAAAAAATTTGAGCTAAAATTGAGGTGAGAAATTTGTATTGCGAGAAGTGTTCGTAGCAATAGGATATTACACATCCTCACAATAATCTCATTTTATTGCAAGGATACGCGGTCCTCGCAATAAATTTATCGTTGTCGCAACACTTTTTATATTGCGATGACCCGTCGTCGCAATTGGATATTGTGATGATGTTCTCGTCATTTCTACATGGTATGTGACGAAAAGTGTATCTCGTCGCAATAGAAACGATCTATAGCGAGGACACGACGTCATCGCAATAGAACTCGTCGCAGTAGACCGAAATTCTTGTAGTGAAATTTCAAACTCCCGGAAAACAAACTTCACCGCCCACTTGAGCCAACGACTGCCTTCCTTGGCAAAAATGTTGAAGAACAACACAAGCAACGTAAAACTGGGGGGCATGACATCAAAATTTGTTCATCCCCAAGGGCGGAGATTGAAGAGCTCAACACGCTAGATGCATTGAGAAATTATGTGGCACGTGGCAGAGTCAACTGGCCAACAAATCACCTATGAGGATGTCAAACACATCAGCAATCCCTTTATCTCCCTTATCTCCTTTTTCGCATATCTATTTTAAAATCTTTTTAGATTAAGTACAACTTATGCTTATTAGCCTCAGTACTTTTCAAAAGAAGTGATCAGTAGACGCTTTCTTGTAATTCGTTGTGCGAACTCCAATTATCTAATAAAGATTAAATCTACTTTCGTAGGTACATTATTATGACGCATATTACCTTGGAATAACGCCAAGTAGCAACTATGCACATATTAATCGCGTCAACAACACAAAGCCTCAAGCATTCTATACGCGCAAGACTAAAAATCGTGTTGCAATAATAAATAAGGCGTGGGCATTACCCAAGGGCAGATCATGCACTATTAGGAGATGAAACAATAAAAACCATCAGGAAACAGCGATACAACTGCCAAGCGACTTGGGGGGCACCAAGCTGACAAATGCTCGGCATTCTACCTAACATATATACATACCTATCATGATCGCACATATCGCGTCCGCACTCAGGGAAGTTTCCTACACAAACAAGGAATCCTTGTATCAGATTCCTTTACTTTATTTATTATATGCATGACTAAAAAGAAAATTTCATGACTCCATACTTTTGCAAACTTATAAAAATGATGATTATCTGACAAAAGCAACTCTGTTCGTAGGTACATGCTACACTACGATTACTACGTGGGAATTACGCCAAGTAGTAACCTATGCACAAAAATCTACTTCAACAATACAAGTTAAGCATTGTGTTCAAGAAGGGATTTATGGTATACAACGCCAACATATCAATTATCTACACCAACAAGGGAGTCTATTTCTGCATTCATAACATTGGCGTCTATCTCAAGAAGGTGCCGGCAACACAGAGCCGTCGCGCTATGTGCACAGTCAACTTATATATCGCAATGACAACTTGCGGATTATCTATCAAAATGACGACTATTCCAGAGGCGTCAACTACAAGCAATACTTTGGAAAAACACCAAGGTCTACTATCAAAATGACGACTATTCCAGAGGCGTCAACAACAAGCAATACCTTGGAATAACACCAAGGTCTACTATCAAAATGACGACTATTCCAAAGGCGTCAACTACAAGCAATATCTTGGATTAACACCAAGATCTACTATCAAAAGTAGCATGTTGAGGTATCCTCTTTGTAAAGACAAACCCCATGTTTACTTCTAAAAAATGACATGCTGTGACATCTCTTGTTAGAGGCAAATCCTCATGTTCATAGCCATTCCCTGGATTCAGAACAGGATAGGCAAATACAATACAGGAATGATCACCCCATAAGTGGCGGAAGTTCTCTTGTTAGACAACGACCCCACGCTACAACAAGTGTGAATTCCTGTTTAAAGGGTTCACTCTTTATGGCGAATGTTCTCTTGTTAGATGACAATCCCATACTATGAATTCCTATTTAAAAGGGTTCACTCTATACGGCGAACGTCCTCTTGTTAGATGACAATCCCGTACTATGAATTCCTGCGTGAGGGTTCACTCTTTACGGCAAAAGTCCTCTTGTTAGATGACAATTCTGTATTATAGATTTTAAACCGTGTTGCATGGTTCCTGGACGCAGAAAGCATGCATCACAATTCATATTTTCAAAAAGTGTTACGTGGTCCCTGGACGCAGGAATCATGTATCACAAATATTTTTTCAAATAATTTATCAAATATTTTATCAAATATCTTATGTTTCAAATATTTTATCAACACGGCTTTTGCGTGTATCACGAGCTTTTTTAGGGTTCACAAATATTTTTTCAAAAACCAAAATGTTTTTACATATGCTTCCCCAACGCGGGTTGATACACGCTGGCAGGTGCGCACCCTGTTTAAAACTCATAAAATTTACAAGTCGAGTCTTGTACAACGTCGCCTTAGAGTGGAACTAAGAGACGGTATAAACTAGTATCTTGCTTAGCCAAGATAACACCTTTCAAATAAACTACTTGTTAAGAAAAATTGTTATACGCAAAATACTTGGCAGGTTACAACATACATAGCGGCAAGCTATTCAGGAAAGAAGGGCAACATGCGTAATGCATCATGCAAGCAATCGGGAGAGCATCTCAAGTCATCAATCAAGAAGTGGCTAATGGTCACGGCTGCGGAGACTACATCTATGCGCAAGTCGCAACATCCTATGCTCTATCCATCTTGTCATGCCTTGGAATCTAACCAAGATGGGCGATCATAACACTTAACAATGAGCGACATACAGTCGCAACTACGGACATCATGTTCATCATCTACGGATATCTATCCTATCTTCCAAGTCCAAAACATATGGATTGCATAGATAACTCAAGGTATGAAATATTACTAACAAGTTATCACATGATTATTATTGAAAACAGGTCCAGGCGACGAAATATCATGCAAGCAAAGGCATGAACAAAGAATTATCAACACAACATCAAAGGGTTCAACATGCTGGAAGCAGACAGCCCGACACCAGCCAAGAGTTAACATCATCTCTAATGACCTATGGCAAAGAGTTCATAATGTCAACATCAAATGCAATGTCGTCATCCACACAAAGGACACGACAAGAATGATTGTTTCAACATTCAACACAACACAGTTCTTCAACATAAGGGTGACAATCAGCAATACGAGCATCAAAATCAGCAATCAACAAATACTTACTTCAATAGGAGTAACGCTCCTCCTTGAGCCGGTCCCTCGACCGGGGGGCAGAAGACACCACTGCACAACCCTCAACTCTATTTCCTTTATCAAGAAGGAATTAGCACGGTCGTACTCGGCATAAACAACTAAGAATCGCTCGAGGAACGCGCCCCGACGTCGGATCTTTTGAGAATTATGCTAAAAACAGAAGCTGCAGCCAGCAATAACTTGGAAAATTAACAAGTTCAAAGAAGATACAATGAGACGTCTTACTCACAAGCCCTTTACCGCGACCGTGTCCGAAGACTCCAGAGTAGCGGGGGCACTTGTATGGACATTCCTCCCAACAAATGGATTTCTGTACACATCAGCTATCTGCAAAGACAAGCTTTTTCCCATCAAGATGGAGATAGTGGACTTACTCATGGTAACAGCCGTGGGAAGACTAATTCTGACAAGAAGACAGCAAGATCTGATATCCTGGAAAATGCAACCAACAATCCAGTCAGTGCGTAAACACGCACCAACACTTATGCAAGCATTTATGCAACAGACGCTCCATGTGAGACAACCATGTACGTACAATACTCGATAGTCTTCGTGCAACAAGTAACAAGCATCACGCAAGGGGGGCAACCTCTTCAACACATTAACCTTGCATGACAACATCGAGCTCATACTCGCAGCATACAAGATTACAATGGTGGAATATTTTCTAAGTACTTTGCTCAGGATGACAGTCAGCATACAACCATGTGTCAGCATATTATCAGGAGTTGGCATATAACCTGTGTTCGCATCAAGCATACGGAAACAACATACATAGCCAGGGATGGTGAAAAGATTCTAAGTACGGGGGCAAATACGCACATACAAGTGTACATACATACATGTCGACAAGGAGAAAATATTTTCTAAGTGTTTCCATGTACGTACATACATGTCGACAATGATGCATGTCAACAAGGAAAAAATATTTTCTAAGTGTTTCCATGTACGTACATACATGTCAACAAGGGTGCATGTCGACAAGGAGAAAATATTTTCTAAGTGTTTCCATGTACGTACATACATGTCAACAAGGATGCATGTCGACAAGGGGAAAATATTTTCTAAGTGTTTCCATGTACGTACATACACGTCGACAAGGATGCATGTCGACAAGGAGAAAATATTTTCTAAGTGTTTCCATGTACGTACATACATGTCGACAAGGATGCATGTCAACAAGGAAAAAATATTTTCTAAGTGTTTCCATGTGCGTACATACATGTCGACAAGGATGCATGTCGACAAGGAGAAAATATTTTCTAAGTGTTTCCATGTACGTACATACATGTCGACAAGTATGCATGTCGACAAGGGGAAAATATTCTCTAAGTATTTCCATGTACGTACATACATGTCGACAAAGATGGATTGCATACAACAAGTAGCTATGACGCCTAAGCACACCTACGACGCTCATCGACAAAGCTCATACGACGACATCTATGGTAACAAGCATTAGATATCGTTTAAATATTTTCTAAGTGTTTTGACATGCTTGCAGAAAATGACCGACGGTCTATACATGATGCTCAACAATACATCGCATAAGCTATCATTACCAACACACAACCATTAGCGTCAACGCGCATAGCAAAGTCAACGCGCATAGCAAAGTCAACGCGCATAGCAAAGTCAACACGCATAGCAAAGTCAACGCGCATAGCAAAATTGATACGTGCAACAAAAGTGACCAACGTCCCAAGAAGCTATCATGCAAGCGGTGCGACTAATGTGACGAACCGCGAAGAGCAAACACGACAACACTTAAGAAAATATTTCTCCAAGGCAACAAACGACTACTTCCAAGAGATTCCTTGATGATAAGGATCAAATGAGTAATTCACCTACACCCACACCTAAGTGCTTACGGTATACTCCGCCCTCTTCTAAGTATTTATCTCTACGCACATGATTATTTCGGTATTACGCATATCAAATTCGTCATTTTACATGCATGTTTGTATATCACATGATTCAAAACATGTACCGCACTGTATCCATGGTCAACTGATAATTCTCCAATTGCCCAGTTTTCCACATAGGAATACTTCTCCAGGGCATCCGTACAAGTGTTCACAACCTTCAACTATTATCCGGTTGGTGGCCACCTAGTGAACACAAGAGTCGGTGAATTATAGGTGAATATGATCATCCCCATAGCTTATACCCTTAGTCTAACTCAATCGGTTTCCAAGACGTGGTCACTTGGCCGTTTTCTTTGGATCTACGCTCGTACGCCGGGAAGCGAACATTGAGCCAGACCTTAGGTATAAGTTCTGAGTCCGAGAGGATACTTTGGGTGCATCTTCATAAGACACCCGGGATCAATCACACGCTCAAGGTGAAGAAGTATGCGCACTTTGAATCACAAGGATTCTAGCTAGCACAACCGAGCATGATCCCGTGGTCGAACATGGCACGCGCAGTGTGAAGCACGCGTCGATAGCACACCTGGACAAGCCAGGGATGGGATATGTTAATCATGCTATCGCAGAATCTTTCATCTGGCCCTGAATGTGATTTTAATGCTGGACAGAGTCCAACACGGCGATTTACAAAACGAAGATTAAGTCATGCTGTAAGCGTGACAAAGTTATCATTTCGTTTAACCAGGTTTATCCCCCTGGTTCTTAGCCAATCTTGTTGTGGTAGAGGTCCCCCTCTCCTACAAGATGACCGTGCATGTGTGACGAGACATGGTTCACATTCGACATAATTTTGGTGGAAGAATTTTACCTCTTCCTACGACTTAGTTTATAGACCGTAAAATCCGATGTTATTTATCATTATGACGTCGATAGATCATATACTCAATTTTAAATTCTTTTATTCAATCGAAATATTATTTCAAATGTCAAAATGCCATCACTTATACAAGCCACTTATTAAGCCCTACGTAATCCAAGCAATTTTACGTGCTTTTCGAAAATCTCTCTACGTAATGGCTTAGTCAATGGGCCCGCGACCATATTGTCTGTGGACAAGTATTATAAAGCGATTATATTGTCTTCCAGAACATATTTAGCATAATTTTATTTCACATCAATATGTTTGGTCATACTATGGTACTTTGGATTCTTAACTGCTGCAATGGTTGCCTGACTGTCGGAGTATACCTTCACATGTTTACTCTTCTTGCCAGAGCCAATTAATGCAGTAAGAAGCATTTTCAGCCAGACTGCTTCTTGTGCGTTTTTGGAGAGGGCAACGAATTCCGATTCCATAGTGGAAAGCGCGACACATGATTTCTTCTTGCTTACTCATGATATGGCAGCATTGGCAAGGAGGAAAACCCCTCCTGTGGTGGACTTACGATCATCCGGATCGCCACCGTGGTCGGCGTCACTATAACCGTTCAATTTTATCTGTTTGCCCTAATAGCACAGAACATAATCGGCAATACCTTTCAGATATCTTATAATTCGTTTCACGACCTTTAGATATTGATAACTAGGATCTGATTGGAATCTTGCTACTAGGCCCACAACGTAACAGATATCCTGTCGAGTACAGAGCATGGCATACATTAGACTTCCTACCATGCTCAGATACTCTGCATTCTTCATCTGTTCACGCTCTTGCTAGTTCTTCGGGCCATCAAGCTTTGATAGCGCGCACCCGAACACAACCGGCTTTTCTACGGGTTTGGCATCGAGCATTCTGAATCTTTTCAACAGTTTGTTGATATATGATTCTTGAGATAGACACAATCTCCGGGCGGCACGATCTCGGGCAATTTTAATGCCTAAGATGTACGTGGCCTCTCCTATGTCTTTTGTCTCAAATGTTGATGCTAACCAGGACTTTGATTTGTTCATGAAACTCACATCGTTCGCAGCAATGAGTATGTCATCTACGTATAAGATTATGATGACATACTTAGACCCGGAGGTCTTGGTGTAAACGCAGGGATCCTTGTGAAGGTTCACAAATCCGTTTCCAACGATTTCCTCGTGGAATCTGCGATACCATTGCCGAGACGAATGTTTAAGACCGTAAATAGACCTTTGGAGTTTGCAAACTTTACGTTCTTTTCCAGGAGTAATAAAACCCTCTGGCTGCTCCATATTGATCTCTTCCTCCAGGTTTCCATGGAGGAATGCGGTCTTAACATCCATTTGGTGCAGCTCTAGATCGAGACATGCAACAAGGGCAAGGATGGCCCTAACTATGGTATAACGCATAGTTGGTGAGTATGTTTCATCAAAGTCCACTCCGTGAATTTTGGGTATATCCTTTCGCAATCGTTCGAGTTTTGCAACACTCAACTTTTCTATCAGTAGTGAATTCTAAAATTTCACTTCCTAGCTCTGCGGTTAGCAGGTAAATCAACTGAAGACCAAAACCGAATTTGTTCTTATTTAGGCAATCTCATCCTCCATTGTTTTCCTCCATTCCCTCGTTTGAGGTTTTTTTTTTTTTTTTGCTTGCTGAACTGTCACTGGTTCGTGAACGAATGTCTCACTTGATGGGATACTTCTTTGACAGAAGTTCGTTGCCTTTGACTATGTCTAGGCTCGTTAACCCATTTATAGCATGATCGTTACTCCCACTCGGAATAATGCTTCTTTACGGAGCATCACTCCCACTGGGAACAATGGAGGTGCTTGAACTTTGATATACAACTTCCTTAGAATGACCTCTTGGTCTCGGGATTTTGCTTCTGAGATTTATTCCTTGATCACTGGGATCTGGAACCAAGTTGGTTGTTTCCCTCCCACTAGGAATAATGGGCAGTTGTATTAGCTCAGCATTATGATTATCAGGTCCGACTTGATTCGCAATAACATTTAGTGATGATTATGTGAGGGGGAGTGAGCCCTCCCACTGGATTTATTATGAGGATGTTTCCATCATCATTTACCATGTCATTCACTAATGCATTTACTAATGCTATATTATGCTCCCACTCGAAGTAAGTGGGACCTTAGAATCTCTGTTAACCATTTATTGATTTGATCAGTACTATGTCCGTTTCGTTCCGCAAAGCATTGGAAATCTATCCTCAAATTCTTATAATGTGTCATGTTCGACCACGTTACTATTAATTCAAGATAATTTTAAATTTTTATCTTTTAAGAGTAGACCGTACTCTTAATAAATACTTGTTTAATTTGCAAATTAATGCTACTTTATGATAAGGTTTCACCTGTATCATTCCTTAGCTTTTATGGTAACGCGTCAACCGATTTTATTGGAACATAGTGTTACATTAATATGAATCAACTTAATTTTATCCCGTAGGAACAATTAATGTTGGATTCTAACATAATGTAATTTTAAACTATGTTTCTCGAAGTATTTTAATAATATGATTGCTTAGCCAAACTTTTCGTTCAAGGTTTATAGTGGGAGAGTCATCTTACTGACTTCTTCCTTTCGTTTGTTAGAACTCATCCAGAGGCTTATACACCTCATGGGTTATGCATTTAAGCTCTCGCATTAATGCCATAGTTGACGTCCTACTAGGTTGTAGTAGCGTTTTAAGTATACTTCTAACCACGGTAGTCATCAATGGGTTATTTCCAAAGAACTACAAACGAAAATTCAGCATTCATTTATTAAAACACTTCATCATTAAATTTGTACTTTTAAAACGATATGTCCCGTCTCTCGAGGTTACGTGCGCCTTATACCAGGTATAGTCCATGGTTTCAAAATCGTTTTAGTTTCCAAGTTTAAAATCAAATCGATTGTTCATGCACATTATCTGGGATACTTATCATTTTAATGGAGTACTTAAATAAGGATGTAATATTGGTCGGTTCGTTTTACGACTTTATACAATCGATGGATGTATTAAAATGATGGTTCGTTATTCACGATTCAGAGGTATGTGTTTTGTTTTAATCCAATCGCTTTACTGATGGATTTTCTGTTTTAGTTATTCATTCCGGATCGATCCCGTTTAACTGGGTCGATTAGTTTTGATAAGTAGGTCAAGTCATGAACTGAATGGTTACTACTTTATTCAATAATTCCGAATCATCATTAACTAAATTTAAACATATAAACGGGTAAATAGGGATCCTTAACAAAAATAATAACAAAGTTTCCGGATCAATAACTGCAGCTACAACAAAGAAAGTTATATAGGGCAGGTAGTCTTAACCACGTTTGAGCAACCCACCTGAAAATAAATTCAAAACTGAATTATGTCAGATGTTTATGCATCATATAAAAAGTTTCACCGTTTTATGTATTGTGGTAAACAATGCGTACCTTTTACAGTGCATAAATCAACACTGGTTGTCGCACCGGATTATCGTTTAGACCTTTTAATGTTGGGTTTATCCAAGCAATTCCGAAGTCCAGCAAACCTAGCATCGGACAATTCGGGAAGTTTGAAGATCTTTTCATCTTTATGGTCGGCATCATATAAGTCAATTGTCGTTTTAATTGCTGTGATCAGACGTGTAACTCCGTTATCATCAGCAAACCACGAAAGAGGAAACATCTCCATTACTTTCTGAATTCCTGCCCATTCATCGGCGGCGTCGAGAACGGTTTTATCCAAATCTCCTTGCATAGAATTTCATGGTATGCGGCCATTAGTTCTCTTGCTTCGGCTGCCTTTCCCTTCCCGTAGCGAAGGTGTAAGGTGCACCAAAGATGCAATGCTCTCTTTTGAATAGTCCTTTCCTCCGTTTCAGCTCTCAGATGCGAGCATATTATTTTCCGAGCTCTTTGATCCCTCCATAACTTGTCTTTATTATTGTATCTGTAAGGTGTCCCTCCCTCGTTTGTATGTATTCGTTAACCTTTCGGATCGATACGATCCTCAACTCCCGCAGGTATCATGTCACATTCAACACTAATTTTTCCAATCATCATAATTAGGGTTAACAAGTCTTTTGGTCCATGATATTTGACAAATTTTGGGTTTTGGTCAATGATGTTTATTTTTACCTAGTTTTGGTACCATATGTTTGCAGATTTTTTCTAGTTTTGGTCTAACCGTTACATTCTGTCCATTTTTTGACATGTTTAAGTCACGTGATCAACTCTATACTTTAAATTTAGTCCATCTAATACTTTCTTAACCTTTTTTTTGTTCAATTTAGTCCCGAAGTTTCAAAATTGACCACAATTGGAAAATAGGTCCAATTGAATTTTTGAAACTTCGGGACTAAATTGAACCAAAAAAAGGTTAGGAAAGTATTAGAGGGACTAAATTGAACAAAACTGAAAGTTTAGGGTGGATCACGTAACTTGTACATGTCAAAAAATGGACGAAATGTAACGGTTAGACCAAAACTAGAAAAAATCTGCAAACATATGGTACCAAAACTAGGTAAAAAAAACATCATTGACCATAACTCAAAAGTTGTCAACATCATAGACCAAAAGACCTGTTAACCCTCATAATTAATGTCATCCAGTTTGCATATTTTTTTTTAAACAATCTGATCGAGCCATTAGAACTATTACAGTGACAATCATGCAAAGTTAGGAAGACAATAACGTTTTGACAGAATTGCAAACATCGGATTAACTATTAAGATGGAATACGGCGAATAGTGATCCTTCAGTCACTAAACCAAACTGACCGTCAGTAAACCGAGGGAAGGGGGTGTTGTGAAAGAGTTCTCACTATTGTCGTTTCCAATCCAATAGACCAGTCTTTTGAAAACGGTTATTATGTTGCAAATTACCGGAACGGGAATTTTCATAATAAGCATACCCGATCTTGGCTTTCCCAAGGCCCTTTTTTATTTAAAAGAATTATCCAATAATTTACGCATGCATAACACTATATCACGCCATAAATATCGAACAAAAAAAAACTTACGCGTCATGCGTCTAACGTTCCTAGCATACATAATTCTACGTAAAGTAAATTATCACATGCTTTTAATCCTGAACATTCTAGCATACGTGTCAAAAGATGCAACTTCCGCACACATCATGCATAATTGGCGACTGGAATTTTCGGTTTTGAACAAAGTTTTGAAAATATTAGGGGCTGATTTGCAATTCATGCTTACAATCTAATCATGCGAAATATCTAGACATGGATTCTAGGCACTTTCAATCAGCATAACATGTCTATCCTATTGCGCATACCATATATTTAAATTCCAGAGCTCAATGCTCGCATTTATTATTTAGCTAGCTTGACTAAGTCAAGACGACAGTTCTAATATATGTTGCAAAAAGTAAACAATTGCAATTCAGCCCACTAATTTAATCTAGTCCCAAAAACATGCATATCCGAGATCCATCCCCATAATCGTAACCAGGCACTAGGGTTTTAACCGAAAACGTGTTAAAAATGCAAACCCTAAGAGCACTGTTTAGGTTAATTTTTAAAGTTCGAAAAAAATTTGGATTTAAAATTCGACATCCTACTTTATTGAACATTTAAAATTTCCGAAAAATTTTAAAATTTGGTTCGGTCCAATTTAAAATCCGGTTTGAGTTGGTCTGATTTTAAAAATACGGTTTGGTCCGATGGTTCTGTTCAACACTCGAAACCGGTTAGGTTAGGTTCATTTAGTTACTTTGGTCCGACCCGACCCGACTAGGTCGGCCCGATTAAGAAAAACCCAGATTGGTTTAACCCGTTCCGGTTTTGCAAATTGGACCGGCCCAATAAACCCATAGGGTTCGGCCGAAATATATCTTGTGGGCTAAGTAGGGTTTTAAAATCCACTAAAAACTTAACTTAGCCACCAAGAAATGTTAATTATATAAAATAATTTCCAATATTGCTAGTATATATATATATAACATGGCACATATGTATATATATACATACATATATATATATATAATATATATATATAAATGTTGTCAAGATTATATCTTTAAGATGTAAATCAATCAACAACAAATATATATATATAATTATTGTCAAATATATCTTTAGGGATTAAAATATATGTAGACAATATATTTTCTTAATCTTTTATAGCAACTAAATCTATCAATATATATTAACCCTATCTATTATCTATATATATTGATAGTTAATATATATTTCAATATTATATTGTGAACATTTCCATATTTCCAACTTATAGATATTTTGTTACCATTAATTAAAATTAAAATATGGCAACCTATATCTATTATTTATTTGGCCGAAATTTTAATTACTTGGTGCCCAAGAAAATTAATTTTTTTACCTAATATGCCACTAGGGTTTTCGGCCAAAAACAAGAAATTGGAAAAAGTTGTTAAAATTTAAGATCAAACACTATCTTAATCATGAATCCAAATATTGTTCTTGATGAAACTCATCGTGTTCTTGAAGATCATGAACATCAAACTTAGATTTAAACTAAAATTTCGGCACCAATCTTTAAAAACATGTATAATCCGAAAATTTTAAGTTTTTAAAGATAAAAAACATGAAATTTATGTTTAAAATTTTGGTGTTCATGATGAAAAATTTCGGTTTTTTATAAAACTTCTAGAACATCAGTTTATCAAAAATTTAAGAACTCCTAACATTGCTCTTATACCACTGTTGGATTACGGGGACGTAATACTACGGAATGCTAAACGTGTACATGCAAGTAATCTAACTACGCAACGGAATAATGTACACATACCTCAATAGCTTTCCTGCCCAAAAATGATGTGGAGGGAGTTATGATCCTCCGGTCGAAATCGTACAAGTTCTTCGTGAGAAGAAGTCCTACGCGGTATAAGCTCCACAGCAAATCCTCTGATCGATTCTTCAACTGGGACAGAACCTCGGACTGAGATGATGGTGTGCCGAAAATCACTACTAAGGGGGTGAGAGGGTTTCTCTCAAGTTCCTCAATGGAGGGACTTATGAATTACTTGATATGTATAACCCCTTAGGAGAGTCCCCTATATATAGGATTGGTGGAATGGACAAAAGTCCACTCCAACCAATATGGGAGTCCGGCCGAACCACACATTAAGGAGGGGAGGCCCAATTTTGGGCATCCCATGTCAATTAGGAATTAGGTCAAGCCAAATTAACCTAATGTAACATTTACCCAATTATCTTGGATAATATCCTTAATGTTAACGGGCTACCAATTACGGCTCCACGTCACCGTATGCTAACGGTCATAATGTTTAAAATTTCATCGGATTTTACGGTCTATAAAATAGTCGTATGAGGATTGACCTCCAAAATGAAATAATGTCGAATGTGGGCCAAGCCTCATCACACAGGCTCGGCCGTCTTGACGGAGAGGAGGATCTCCATTAGATCAAGATTGGCTAAGAACCATGGTGGCAAACCTGGTTAAGCAGAACGATCATTTGGTTTTCGGAGTAACACGATATGATCTAAGTTCTGCAGATTGCTGTTACGAACTTTGTTCGTAATAAAACCACATTCTGAGCCAGATGACGAATCTGCGATAGCATATGACATTTCCCACTTTCTAAATAAACTCTGGTTATGCTATCGAAGCGTGCTTCATACTGCACGTGCCATGTTCGACCACGGGGTTAGGCTCGGTTGTGCTTGATAGAATCCACGAGATTCGGATGGGCACAAACTTCTTCACCTTGAGCGTGTGACTGATCCCAGATGCTATATGAAGAAGCATCCAAAGTATCCTCACGGACTCATAACTCATACCTAAGGTCAGGCTCAATGCTCGCTTCCCGGCGTACGAGCGTAGTGCTGAACAAAAAGGCCAAGTGACCACGTCTTTGGAAACCGGTTTGGTTTGACTAAGGGATGAGAGATGGGGATGGTCAAGTACACCTGAAATTCTCCGACTCGTGTATTCACTAGGAGGCCACCAGCCTGACATTAGTTGAAAAGTTTTGAATACGTGTGTTGATGCCCTAAAGGAGTATTCCTATGTGGAAACTGGGCAATTGGAGAATGACAGTTGACTTAGGATACAGCGCGGCACTTTATTTTTCGCAGGTTGATTAGACATACGTTCCGCGGGCGCTACAACACTCCTAACAGATGAGTAGCACGATGCCCGTCGTGTCCGCCGGTCGCACGAAAAACCTCGTATGAACTATTCGGAGCAGGGATTGGATCGAAGAACAAATGTTGATGTGTTGGAGGACAACATATTGATAGGAACCCTCTCATTCCGGCGAGTGGGAGTTGTTAGCATTTGGACAATGGTCCGCCATAATTGGGAGCCCATTAATTGAGGTCATGTACCTAAGAAATTAGGTAATGTCACATTAGGGATTTTGGGCTAGGCCTAAAATCTCAATAGACATGAGAGGCCAAAAATTTGGCCTTCCTTAACCCGGGGTCCCGGGGACTCATTCTGACTGAAACAAGGGGTGGGTCTTAGGCCGGCCGAAATTAGATATAGATATAGGTGGGATTTATACCACCTCCTCTTATAAATATGGAGTGCTATGAGGGTTTTAAGAATGCTAATTCTCTATTCCTTTGTGGTGAGATTAAAAGAAAACCCTCCCCCCTATTCAAGCATATTTTCGGCCGAACCACACCAGGAGCAAGGACGTGCCAAATTGTGTTAAGCAATTTACTCCAGGAGATCCATCTCACGAAGAATCGACTGGGGCTTTGTTGTGAGGCATAATCCGCGTATGACTTCTCTAACAGGAACCTCTACAGGGAACCGTTCGGCAGATCGAGAACTCCCTTCAACGGTCTTGGACTACATGGAAGCATTGTAGGTATGTGCAGCTTATTCCGCTGCGTATTAATTACCATGCACGTACCTTGATTTGTTTCTGTAGTATTAATCCCCTAAATCGTATAGTCCCCCTGAAATGGAACCCTAACACATGATATCTCCCCAGCCGGAGGAATTGAGGGAGCAGCTGAAGGATTTTCTTGCAGCGGGGTAGCCATCGAAGTCCCCGCATGGTGCACCGATTCTGTTCCAGAGAAAACACGATGGTTCTCTCCACATGTGCATTGTGTATCAAGACTTGAACAAGCAGATTGTGAATAAAAATTATCATATCCAACTTATTGCGGACTTGTTCGATTTGTTGGACGAGGCGCAGTGGTTTACGAAGTTGGATATGCGCTTGGCCATTTTTAGGTTCGGATCGTTGAGGAGGACATCCCAAAGACGGAATATGTGACTCTTTAAGAGAGTTATGAGTTCTTGGTGGTGTCGTTCGGATTGACCAATGCGCCAACGGCATTTTGTTCCTTAATGAATAACACGTCTCTTTATCCTGCGACGTTTTGGACTCCTGTTCCTTTCTCTTTGATCTCTAGATTTTGCCACAGACCTTATGACATTTCCTCAATGGATGAGGGCCTATGTCTTCTTTTAGGACAAAGCAGTCGTCAGTTTCATGTCCCTTTACCCGATGATATCGACAATAGGAACTTGAATGTTGCCCCATTGGATTCTTCTTTTCAATTGGCGGGTCAACGAGACTTAGGTTTTCCATCTCTTGCAGAATCACAAATATGCTTCTAGTGAGAGGGGTGAATGCATCACTAGTGTCAGACCTAAAATCCGACCTGGGGCGATTAACGTTTTTGGAAATGTGGATTTTGAAAAGAGTCGCCACTAGTTAATTATTAGGCTAACTAGAATCCTAAGTTACCTAAGCGAATAACTAATTAAACACCTAGGTATTAAATCAGTCTACGATCAGAAATACGAGTTCGGGGGTTCTGTTACGAATTAAAACTCATCAAATTAATCACGCCCTTTCGGTACTCAATTCACAAATTTGCCAATTTCACTATTTGAACACATGTCACAAATTAATTTAACGATGCCAAGATTTAATTAAATTTCTATCATGTGCATAATATCTAAATCTAAAAATAAATTATAATCTACAACTATTATTTAGAATGAAATCTAAAATACTAAAATTATCTAACATGCTTAAATCGAAACGTAAGCTAACATATACATACATAATTCACACAACTAAATTTAACCAATTACATCTAAATTACCTAATTAAATATTTTAATAAAAAAATAATGACAGAAAAATATAATAAGTAAATAATAATAAATAAATAAACAAAAAAAAAATATGTGACCTCCTCCAGAAGACAGCAGCGAGGGCAGGGGCGGCTCCGGCGGTCAGCGTCGGGCGGAGGAGTAGGCGGAAGTCACGGCGTCGTCGTCGGACACAGCGGCAGTGGTGGCTCAAGGGCGAGGGTCGGATGGCCGGACGAACGGGCAGTCTTGGATGTCGTCGGTGCAGGAGAGAGAGAGAAGAGAGAGAGAGAGAGAAAGATAGGGGCGGCCACCGACGGGGCTTCGGAAGTCCGGCAGGCTGGAACGGGCGACGGTGGCCAGGTGGGGCGGAGTGAGAGCCACTGCGTAGCGAGCAAGAGGGCCACCGACGGCAGGCGGATGGGGCGGCGCCGGCGAGGGGCAGAGCAACCACCGGCGATGGAAGAAGAGAGGAAAAAAAAAACTTTATTCACTACGAGACAAAATCGCACAGTTTTTGAGAACTGATGTATTATTATGATTATTGTGGTGTGTTTCTACATTGACAAGGGGTCCTTTTATAGCTAGATTAACACCTAAAATTAGGAAAACAATATTTTCCCTAATATACACTAATTAATTCCGAAAATTATGAATATATATTTATCGCATATTGCCATAAATATTTATCATATATTTTCTGAATATTACACAATATTAAATGCATCTATACTATCCTAAATTAAACTAAGCCTATTTCTAGCAACCCCGTGACCTTCCATATTTAAATACTTCCTTTTTTAAACGCGTTACACATAACATTTTTGAACGTGTTATATACGTGTCGCGCGTACCAAAATTAGGTGTTTACAGCTTGCCCCTCTTTGGACGGACTCCCGTAGAATGCATTCGAGGGGGTTTGTCCAACGACGAGTAAACACAAATTTTGGCTAGGAAGTATATCTTCTTCCGGGTCTTCAAGTCTCCAAGGTGGCCTTTGGCTTTATTAATGATGCGAAAAAGTTAAACTTCTGTCGGCGGTGCCCCTGTTGACAGTGCCTCCATTGGTATCGCAGAAAAGTAAAGCCTCGGTCGGTGGTGCCCCTGTTGGCGGTGCCTCCGTTGGCAGTGCAGAAAGTAAAGCCTCGGTCGGCGGTGCCCCTGTTGGCGGTGCCTCCATTGGCGTGCGGAAAATAGAACCTCCGTCGACGGTGCCTCTGTTGGCGGTGCCTCCATTGGTAGTGCAGAAAATAGAACCTCCGTCGGCGGTGCCCCTGTTGGCAGTGCCTCCATTGGTAGTGCAGAAAGTAAAGCCTCCAGTGGCGTGCAGAAAAGTAAAACCTCAGTCGACGTTGCCTCCAGTGGCGAGCGACAAGGAAAAGCCTCCAGTTGCGTGCAATAAAGTAAAACCTTTGGTGATGATTGGTAACAGAAGACCTCTACGTCATACAGTACCAACAACCTCTGGTGACGCCTCTAGTGGCGAGTGGTAACGGAAAAACCTCTACGTCAGACCGTACCAGGAAACATCTGGTGATATCTCCGGTGGCGGAAGACCTCTACGTCAGACCGTACCGGAGACCCTTTGGCGATGCCTCTAGCGGCGTATGTCGGAGAAGAGCCTCTAGTGGCGTTCGTCGAAGAAGAGCCTCTAGTGGCGTCCGTTGGAGAAGTGCCTCTAGTGGCGAGTGGTAACGGAAGACCTCTACGTCAGACCGTACCGGAAAACCTCTGGTGATATCTCTGGTGGCGGAAGACCTCTACGTCAGACCGTACCGGAGACCATTTGGCGATGCCTCTAGCGGCGTATATCGGAGAAGAGCCTCTAGTGGCGTCCGTTGGAGAAGTGCCTCTAGTGGCGTGACTTGCGAAGGCTGAATACTAAGGCTTCGTTCGTCGAGGTTGACTCTCAGGAAGCTGGAAAACTTCAGATCTTGATTGTCGGTTGTGACTTGTAGGGACAGACTGTAACAGTCCTACTCATCATTTGAGTGGTGACTTGCGAGAACAGACTGTAACCGTCCCGTTTGCAGTGAATTTAACTCGTAGGAACAGACTGTAACAGTCCTACTCATCCTTGAATGGTGACTTGCGAGAGCACACTGTAACCGTCCTGCTTGCCGTAAAGTTGACTTTGGAAGACGCTGCTTGCGCAGGAGTGTTTGTCCCTGATTTCTGCCTAAATTGTGCATGGGGCGACAACCTAGCGGGATCTTTTTTCTTTTTTTTTTCTTTTCTTTTTTCTTTTTTCTTCTTCTCTCTTTTTTTTTTGTTGAGAATTTCTCTTTTTCTCTCCTTTTGCCACGGCCGATTGAGAGATTTCCGACCGTGCCCCTCATATTATTATTTTCTCTCCTTTTGCCATGATTGCAATTCCTGAACTTGCAACCATGCCTCTCATTTCCTGATTTTGCCTAGGTCGCCCTTTCGAGTTTACAACCTAGCGGAAGCACTCTTTATATGGTAGCCGATCAAACGGTGGCTGTGACCCGTACTTTATTTTCCGCCTCGATGCGGGAGTATTTGTAGCCATTTGGAGGGTGACTGTGACCTTTTTTTCATCGTCTTCAATGTTGCGGGTGCTCTTTTGACTGTAGCCATTTGGAGGGTGGCTGTGGCCCTTCATTCCTCATCTATGATCCGGGAAACACTCTTTGTATGTAACCAATTTGAGGGTGGTTGTGGCCCTTTCACTTAATATCCGCCATCGATGTTTCGGGATCACTCTTTTGACTGTAGCCGTTTGAGGGACGACTGTGACCCTTTCTTTTATTTTCTCGCCCTCACCGGTTTCGCGAGATTACTCTTTTTGTGTAGCCATTTTAAGGGTGGTTGTGGCCCTTTCACCTATTTCCTACTTTTGATGTTGCAGGAGCACTCTTTATCTGTAGCCATTTGAAGGGTGGCTGTGACCCTTTCTTTGTAGTCGTTTTAGGGACGACTGTGACCCTTTTTATTTGTAGTTGATTTAGGGACAACTGTGACCCTTTTATTTCTTCACTGCTCTCACAAAATATGCATGAGCACTCTCTTTATTTTTATCGGTAGCCAATTAAAGGGTGGTTGTGACCCTAAAGAAAATGATTTTTTTGCTTTTTTTTTTTTTTTGCTCTTTTGCTTCTTTTTTTATTTTTTTGATTTTTTGCTTTCTTTTTTGCCCTTTTTTGCTTGCTTTTTTTTTTTTTTTAAATGAAAATTTAGCGAAAATAATCAACAACAATTATGTACATGCCCCTAGTGGCAAATTGAAATTTTTTAATTCAAAACATCTTCTTGAGAAGGACTAGTGATTGAGTCAAAATATATTGGTCGTGTCGACGCCCTGGATTAACCCTACGACAATGGATGACATAGGCAATGATTTCTTCTCTCGGCTTCTCAAGTGCCCCGACTATTGCTCAATCTCATCTGGGGATGCCCCACGGTTAGCACTGACGAGTTTAGACTTCGCCGCATGACGAATGTATGACTCGGTTGAGGATCACACATGGATGACGTGGAGTAGTCCGCATTGCGGCACATATATTGCGCGAGATAAATTCGGCAGCTGACACAAGAATGGTTGGCGAGCGAAGGGCCGTGCACGAGATGTGCTCTTCAGGGGCCTTAATTCGGATGATTATCCGAGCTGCAAAATGAGTAAAGAAAAGCTCAGAATTTGGGAATAAGATTCATCACAACTTCTCTTACCTGGGTGCCCGACATCTTTAATGGAAATTTGCTCCATATGTGAATGGACCTGCTGCATGTCCTGATTTTCCTGCTCCATCTAGAAAACATAACTTATGTACACCTGCCACAAAGTAAATTCCCCTGGACCTCTGACAGAAGACACCAAAATTAATGTTTCATTTGCTTGACATCTCAAATGCTCATTGATCAGCACATTAATCTTCTGAGGACGCTCGATGATCTTTTGATATTTTCCATCTTCGGACATGTCTGATCTCAATGTAAGATGCCCATTGGTTACCACTGACCGGTTTAAACCTCACCGTAAAACAGATGTACAACTTGGTTCGGGGGCGCGTATGAATTCCACACCTGGTAGGTGGAATTTTGGCATGGAAGTTTTTTGAAGCAATCACATTTCACGTGGTTGCGACCTCGTCGAAGTGGTCGTCTGTGATGGATAACGCCCAATTTGAACCCGTTGACTTCCGAATCGTTGTATTTTTATCACCCATTAATGATTGTAAATCGAAACTCCAACCCGAACACTTTGCGAGAACACCAACGGACCGGACGGGGCCGAAGCGCCCGTCCGGCTGAGGCAAACTCACCTAGGTGAGGTTGGGTGGCCACACCCGACCTCCCCTAGGGGAGATCGGGTCAGCCAACCCGATCTCTCCTAGGAGAGATCGGGTCGGCCAACCCGATCTCCCCTAGGAGGGATGGGGTTGGCCAACCCCATCCTCCCTAGGAGGGGTTGGCCAACCCCATCCTCCCTAGGAGGGGTTGGCCAACCCCATCCTCCCTAGGAGGGGTTGGGTGCCCTCACCCAACCCCTACCCTTGGGGGTCGGATTTCCCTTCCCCCCAAGGGCCCCGGCACCATTTTTGGACTCCCATACTCGGTTTATTCCGCCTACCTTCTCCGTATCCTAAGGTCTTAATTATGCGTTTAAAGGTTAATTAACTGTGTTTAAAGGTTAACGATGTCATTAAGCCACCTTAATGACACCGTTGCCTATAAATACCCCACCTCCACATTTCATTTGATCATCTTGGCAAGTTGCACAATTTTGCTCTGACATCTCTCTAGCTTTATCTCTCTAAAACCGTACTGACTTAGGCATCGGAGAGGGTTCATCAGGCACCACCCCCCCCCCCCTCTGTTCCTGGTATTGCCCCTCTTGCAGGGTGGCAAGGAGAAGAGAACCAAGGAAGCAGAAGAGCATAGAGCAGTAGGACAAGCCCCAGGGGTAAGAAGTACAAGCCTCAGGAGGTCAGGAGGAGAGAAGGAAAGGAGGTCAGGAGAGAAGGAAAGGAAGTCAGAAGGAGAGAAGAGAAGGACATATATCAGAACGACTACCCCAAGGGAGTATAAGGGCATGGATCAGAACGACTACCCCAAGGGAGTATAAGGGCATGAATCAGAACGACTAGTCCTAGGAACACTGAACCCGACATTTCATTAGTGGGAGATAAATTCTAGATTGACGACCCGTTGACCTAGACTTTATAACCTAACAGTCTGATCTGCAAAAAGAGTAGGGATACTCAAATCTCAAAAAAAATCAAGTAAAATTCATCATACCTGAGCGTTGGATATCCCGAGTGTGCAATTCGTGCTTCGTGCAACTGGATGGATGCACGTTTCTTTTTTGTTGCCCCATTTAGGCCGACACAACTTGTAATTGCGGGATACCTAACCAAGGGTACCTGAAAAGACCAGACACGAAAGTTAGTATAAAGAATCAAATGAGTCACGCATGATTTTTCGGAAAACTTCTAATGTCATTCATTTCATAATTTTGATTACATTTCAGAAAGAATCAAAATTTATGATCTAAGGTGTTTTTCACTAGCTTGGAGTTTAATGAGTTCGCTGAGTGCACTGTCTGGCTCGAACGCACGATAGATGTTCAAAATGAAGTTTTTTCAAAAGGATTTTCTCGTCCTTTGTTTAAGCTCGAATAGTCACACTCAACTAAACATTTAAACTGTTTTTTTTCAAAAAAATCAAAATCAGAATCAAATCTCTTTTTCAAAACGCTAGCTCATGCAAAGGTTGAGACGATCTTGCCGAAAAAGTGCAATACACCTTGGATAAAAACGAATGACACTTTGAGTTTTTTTTTTTTTTAAATGCCCATGCATGCTCGAGAGTTAAAGTTCTACTATTAAGAAAGTTACAACTTACAACCAGTTTACCTGAATGATACATATGTACAAAATGAAAAATTCAGGTAAAGTTTTTTTATAAAAACAAATGCAAATGCAATGCTCAACAATTAAGAGAAGATTTACAATCTATCTAAAAAAAAATTTTCCTAAAAAATGTCTATTAGATGTACATGAGATGAAAGTTGTACAGTAAGAAAATTTACAAGTTATCTGAAAAGATTTTTTGTTTTCTGTTTTTTTTTTTAACGAGGAAAAAAAATGCATCTTGGTTGCTCAAGATTAAAAAAATCAGGTGAAAAGTTTTTTTAAAAGAATGCATAAATGCACAACAGTAAATACAAGATGCAAACTTAAAAATAAAAGTTCCACAACTAAGAAAATTACAATTTACCTGAAAGGTTTTTTCGAAAATAATGCATATGAGATGCACATTTTAAAAAAAATCAGGTAAAAGGTTTTCTTAAACAAAGAGCTCTAAAACTAAGAGAGCTTACGATTTATCTAAAAAGGTTTTTTTAAAATTAATGCATATTTGATGCATTATTTAAAAATAAAACAATTCAGGTAAAAGGTTTTTTTGAAATGATGCATGTGGAATGCACGTTCGAAATTAGAAGCTCTAATAGCTAAAGATGAACCACAATTTTTTTCTAAAATGTTTTTTTGCATGCGCGACGCGCTTGCCAAAATCACAACTTACCTGAAGAGTTTTTTTTTAAAAAAAAAATAATGCATATGAAACGCAAGTTTGAAAATAAAATAAAAAATCAAGTAAGAGGTTTAAAAAAAATGCATACAAAATGCATGTTCGGAAAGAAAATTTCTAAATGTACGACCACTTAGCTGGAAAAAAAAAAAAGTTTTTTTTTTTGTTTTTTTAAAAAATGCAAGAAGATGGATGCATAAGAATAAAAATTACACAGTTAAAAAAAACTTACAGTTTTCCTGACGACTCTTTTTTACAACAACAAAAAAACACGGATAAAACACAACATGTTAGGGGTAAGAATGTGTGGCTTTGCTCTACAAGGTAGGTTCCACTGATAGGTTCCCGACAAGGTGGTTTCCTCACCCCCATCATAGGGATCATAAGACCTTCACAAGCGAGTAGAGTTTTTCCGAGCCGTACCGGCGGCCCAGCCGCTCCGGTCGTACCGTACTAAACCTCCGGGGTTCCTAGTCGCCCTGGGTTTTAGGCGTTTTAGTGATTATTCTAAAGTGGGTGTGTGCAAATTTAAATAATACATACACAACAAAGAAAAATTGTTAGTCATAATAAAAACTTAACTCCACACCTGAAATCACAAAAAAAACAAGTTAGATCTGTGAAATAAAAATAAAAATTACAAAATTCTAACATGGCAAAAAGTGAATATACTGAGCCCGAACCCTCTAAATCTTCCCCAGCAGAGTCGCCAAATTGTCAGACCTAAAATCCGACCTGGGGCGATTAACGTTTTTGGAAATGTGAATTTTGAAAAGAGTCGCCACTAGTTAATTATTAGGCTAACTAGAATCCTAAGTTACCTAAGCGAATAACTAATTAAACACCTAGGTATTAAACCAGTCTACGATCAGAAATACGATTTCGGGGGTTCTGTTACGAATTAAAACTCATGGAATTAATCACGCCCTCTCGGTACTCAATTCACAAATTTGCCAATTTCACTATTTGAACACATGTCACAAATTAATCTAACGATGCCAAGATTTAATTAAATTTCTATCATGTGCAAAATATTATCTAAATCTAAAAATAAATTATAATCTACAACTCTTATTTAGAATGAAATCTAAAATACTAAAATTATCTAACATGCTTAAATCGAAACGTAACCTAACATATACATACATAATTCACACAACTAAATTTAACCAATTGCATCTAAATTACCTAATTAAATATATTAATAAAAAAAATAATGACAGAAAAATATAATAAGTAAATAATAAATAAATAAATAAATAAACAAAAAAAGAATTACGTGACCTCCTCCAGAAGACAGCGGAGTGGGCAGGGGCGGCTCCGGCGGTCAGCGTCGGGCGGAGGAGTAGGCGGAAGTCACGGCGTCGTCGTCGGACACAGCGGCAGTGGTGGCTCAAGGGCGAGGGTCGGATGGCCGGACGAACGGGCAGTCTTGGATGTCGCTGGTGCAGGAGAGAGAAAGAAGAGAGAGAGAGAGATAGGGGCGGCCACCGACGGGGCTTCGGAAGTCCGGCAGGCTAGGACGGGCGACGGTGGCCAGGTGGGGCGGAGTGAGAGCCACGGCGTAGCGAGCAAGAGGGCCACCGGCGGCAGGCGGATGGGGCGGCGCCGGCGAGGGGCAGAGCAACCACCGGCGATGGAAGAAGAGAGGGAAAAAAAAAAAAACTTTACTGTTGTGGTGTGTTTTTACGTTGACAATGGGTCCTTTTATAGCTAGATTAACACTTATAATTAGGAAAACAATATTTTCCCTAATATACACTAATTAATTCCGAAAATTATGAATATATATTTATTGTATACTGTCATAAATATTTATCATATATTTTCTGAATATTACACAATATTAAATGCATCTATACTATCATAATTTAAACTAAGCCTATTTCTAGCAACCCCGTGACCTTCCATATTTAAATACTTCCTTTTTTAAACGCGTTACACATAACATTTTTGAACGTGTTATATACGTGTCGCGCGTACCAAAATTAGGTGTTTACAACTAGGCTCCCACTTTTGTTCCCTTCTGGGTGGTCTCTTTTCTTAACCTCTCATGTCTTCTCTTCTCGCCTCTCTTCTTGGGGGATTAGTGAATTCCTCAATATCCCTTCTATCGACTTCTCTTCTTTCTCCTTCAGGAACCCGGGGTATTGTCTCATTGGATCTCTCTAAGTCGATGTAGCGCTTTACCTTTGAGGCTAGGACCTCCACCTTCCGGATAAGCTTGGTCACCATACTATATCTCGAGAGTATACTTTGGGGTCCTAAAACCCTGAAGAAGGATCTAACCACTTCACCATCAGTCACATCTTCGTCGACTTGCTGAAGAGTTATGTGAACTCTATTGTAGTATTCATCGAGATTTCGTTGGATCCGTGCACAATTTTGTCGAGCGACTTCATGTTCTTCAAGAGCTGCCTCTATCCAATGTCACCCTCGGTGAAATTTACCTTCAATTCTTTTGATGAATCTATTGAGTTACTAAGTAACCAAAAGAACCATGAGGAAGTCTCTTCATAGAGATTTGTTGGGAAGAGAACTGCGTAATGATCATCGTCGGCACTCATTCCTAACTGAGATGGGTTGTGTTTATTGATATGATTGACATGCTCGTCTTCTCCCGTAAGAAACGTACACGTCACTATTATTGATTTGGTGTTTTTTAAAGTTTAGAATCACTAATATTAAGAAAATGAAAAAAGTATCTTTTTTTATTAATTAACAATAATTTTGAAGCGCCAACTCTTTACTCTTAATGCTTCAATACTTTATTCTTACCGGGTGACCATGTGCGAATTATTTAAAAAAAAAAAAAAAAACAGAATAAGCATGATACTGCATATACTCTTGATAGTTAGTCTGTATAACACCCTCGAAAAAAAATGTCAGAAGGGTTATTCATTAACTATTCACGATTCTTAAAGGTTAACCCGATGCGAGTGAAAATTAATTTAGGTGTGGAAAAAACATGCTACGTATGTTGTCCTCCAGATGGAACCCTTCCTATGACCCTGCGGAAAAAAAAAAAAAAAAAAAAAAAAAAAAAACTATTCACGTTTCCAGCAAAAATAACTATACAAGGTTGGGTCAGAACTCCCAAACCCCAAACCAGAAGTTATCAGCTACTGTAACCAACGGGCAATATCTGACTGAAAAGCTCTAGATCGACTCGTAACCCTCTTCTTATCCATAAATTCCTGAACTTTCGTCGGATTTCTCCATCACACTTTGTATTTTTTTGGGCTTTATCAACTGTTATCGCTCCCAAACTATTCGAGAAGCACTTACTCACCCTGGATGGAAGCAATTCATGATTGATGAGATGCAAACTTTGGAACAGAGTGGTACGTGGGAATTGGTTCCTCTCCCACCAAAGAAAAGTATTGTTGGTTGTAGATGGGTGTTTGCTATCAAGGTAGGAGCTGATAGTCAGGTTGACCGCGTTAAAGTTCGTCTTGTGGCGAAGGGCTACACTCAAATTTATGGTCTGGATTATGGGGATACATTCTCTCCAGTAGCAAATATCACTTCTGTGCAGCTATTTCTTGCTATTGTAGGTATCAATTAGCGGGCAAACATTGGATAGTTTATGTTAATGATATTATTATTAGCGGGAGCGATCATGAGAAGATTCACCAATTGAAGAGTCACTTATTTAGTCGCTTCCAGACGAAAGATTTATGGAATCTTAAATACTTTCTTGGGATTGAAGTAGCTCAATCAACGACTGATGTTTGCATTTCTCAAATGAAGTATGCACTAGATATTCTAGAAGAAACGAGCATGTTATATTGTAGGCCCGTCGATGGCCTTATGGATTCGAAGAGTAAACTTCTTCCAAATCAGGGGAAGCTATATGATGACTCAGAGAGATATAGAAGGTTAGTGGGTAAATTGGTCTATCTCACCATCACTAGACCAGACATCTCATTTGCGACAGGTGTGGTTAGTCAGTTCATGCAATCTCCATATATTCAACACTGACATGCTGTAACTCGGATATTCTGGTACATCAAGAAGTCACCAGGTCAAGGATTGATATACTGAGATAGAGGGGACCCTGAAGTGATGAGATAATGATTGACATGTTGTCCAATAAACAGAAGATCCACAACAGGTTATTGTGTCTTTGTTGGGGGAACCTAATCTCATGGAAAAGTAAGAAACATGATGTGGTTGCTCGCTCGAGTTCTGAAACTGAGTACAGAGTCATGACACTTGGCACGTGTGAGCTCCTGTGGGTCAAACAGCTTCTTCAAGAGTTAAGAATTGGAGATGATAAATCAATGAAGCTTTATTGTGATAATGAAGCAGCTCTCCGCATAGCCTCAAATCTTGTTTTTCATGAGCAAACAAAACATATAGAGCTTGGTTGTCACTTTATTCGAGAGAAGATCGTCTTCAAGGCAATTGCAACTAAGTTTGTTAATTATGGTGGTCAACTCAATGATACTCTCACAAAAGCTTTTGGTGGGTCTCGTGGATAATATATTTGTGCTAAGCTTGGTACACTGCTCTAGCTTGGGGGAGTGTTAGAGATATATTCTCTACTTATTATGATATATTTAGCTATCTAATATGAGAGCAACTCATATATATATCATCTTCTACAATATGGAAACCTAAGAGAATAAATCTAAGGGTTAATAATTAAAAAACTGTCCAAGGTTTACCCTATGTTAAAATTAGGTGTCTGAAGTTTGAAATGTTAAAATGGACTGTCCCAAGTTTCATTTTTGTTAAAATTTGGTGTCTCGGTGTGATTACTTTAGAGAAGTCAATTCCGATGAAACCGTCTATCAAATTCGAGCTCTCATACACACTCTCTTCTCGTCATCTTGCCGGGACCATCACCTAAAAAGTTGGTCACATCCGGGTAAGTAAATCTCGCTCTATTGTCCTTGGAAAATGGCTCTACACCACTCTTTTAGAAACTTTTTTTTAATGTTCAATTTTTAGGTGAAATTTGACGATTTTGTGAAAAGTAAAGAGTGATGGATTATGAGTGGGTTGGTGGGTTGATGAAAATGATGGAATGAAGATGAAAAGACGCACAAAGACACCAAATTTCAACAAAAATGAAACTTGGGACAGTCCATTTTAACATTTCGAACTTCAGACACCTAATTTTAACATAGGGTAAACATTGGACAGTTTTTTAGTTATTAACCCTAAATCTAAAATAACAATATTATAGTAAATTAAAATAAATAAATATTATTTAATAAATTAAAATAAAAAATATTAATTAATGACCCAGAAATGTGTTTTAAAATTTAGAATCACAAATATATCAAGTAAATAAAAGTATAATTTGTCGGTCATATTCATCAACTATAAACGGTTCTAGCAAAAACAACTGTACACGGTTGGGTCAGAACTCCCAAAGCCCAAACCAGACGTTCTCAGCTACTGTATCCGACGGGCAATATCTGCTGCTAGCGTATTCATTCTCACCGCCACATACCAGAATGGCACTCCACCACCTATCGCTAAAGTTCACGTTCAAACGGACGCCTCCGCTAGCGGCGGCGCCCCAGCTTGAGCTGTTGAAACAGTCGCGCCTCTGTCTGGCAGCCAATTTACGCTCCCCACCAAAATCGAAAATTCAGATCCGCAGAATCACCACCACAGTTAGGGCTGTGGAAGAGAGCCAAGAAAGCGCGGAATCGGAGCCGAAGGCGAGTGAGGCATCTCAGTCAACGGTGGAGTTGAGCGAGTTGGGAGCGGAGATTAAGAAGGCGATGGAGGAGCGCAAGGAAAAGTCGGAAGAAGGAGATCTGCTGAGCGGAGTTGGGGAGGAGATAAGGGAGATCGAGTGGCCTGCCTTTGCCAAGGTCCTCGGAACTACCGGCGTTGTATTGGGGGTTATCGCTGGCTCCAGCGTCGTTTTGCTTACTGTTAACGCCGTTTTGGCTGAACTATCGGATAAGGTTTTCTCCGGCAAAGGGATTCAGAATTTCTTTGGTTGAGGTTGGAACGATCGAGTTATAGTGTTTGTTAATTGTTGTTAGTTTCACTAATGGCCTCCTTTTTTATCATAAAGGAAAACTTAATTTCATAGTATATATTTTAATCATAGTGATTAAAAACGCTTATAGTGATTAAAAACGCTTACTTTCATATAGTTTAACTCTGAAATAACATGTTCGAAATCTTTAGAGCCGTCACATCGCGGTGACTTAATTAAAAAAACAGTTCTCTTCATATGAGTAGGCGATCAAAATTGGAGCTTATTATGCTGGTGGTGGGCCTACATTGATAGAAGTCGTGCATACGCTGGTTGTTCACTAAATTTGGTGAAGAAAAATTTCAAATTGCGAACAGAAAAATCAGAACATTATGCAACCAGATAGATATAAATTTGTCAATACTAGCTCTTTTATTTCATTGGCAACAAAAAAAAAGTTTATATTTTAGAAATGACCGCAACAATCAAGACACCCTATGAGAGGAGCAATTCTCCGGTGGCACGGCGGCAATGAACAGTTTACCCTTTAGTCCATAATATTGGATCCCACCATTGTGTGGGACAAAAGGGTATATTGTTCACTTACATCGGCGGTAAGAAATAATTTTTCCTATGAGAGTTTTTTATTAAGATACACGAATTATCAAATTCGCACGAGTTGAGATAAATCTCTACAAACCTCATCTCGCATAGATAAATTTGATATGTGTATGAGTGTAAACTAGTTGAATATTTGGCAAGTTCGATTTGCTTTGGAAGATTTTGCTCGAGTTCGTACTCGATCGAGCTTATTTTTCCAAATCTAACTCGAATTGGTGCTGCTAGAACCTTTATATGCAAAATAGAAAAGTCGACGACTTCGAAAAATAAAGTCGTCATTCTCGATAAAAGACGAACAGTCACAAGAATACAGAACAAGGTACAAAAAGCGATGCCCGCAAAAACACTTCCTCTTATGAAAGCGAGGTGGCGACTAGCTTACTTACCAAATCTATATAATAATAATAAAATAAAAAAGCACTATTTCTTTTAAGGGGTAAAGTGTTGACTATGAATATTTTTACTTTCTCATAGTCACTAGCTGAGATTGAACAAGACAATTCTATCATTAGAAAACATGATTTTCATTTTGAGTATAACTTTTGCAATCTAGTCAAATGTTGGCATGCAATTTAACTTTAATAATAATAATAATAATAATAATATATTTAATTTTTTAAAACGATTAAAAAATAAATACTCATTAAAGTACCCGACCTCAAATAAAATATATCAAAATACACTACCAAATAATAATAAAATTTAGGGTTAATTATCAAATTGCTAGTCCATATTTGGGTACGTAAATAAATTGCTAGTTCATGTTTCTTTTCGAACAAATAGCTAATTCATGTTCTCTTAAGTTAATAAATAGCTAGCTCCGTTCAGTTTTCCACTTTTTTTTTTTTTTACAAAATCGGCAGGTGGACGGCATGTGATAACCAAAATTCTCCAACCCATCATTTTCTAATATTATTGGCCCAACCTACATATGTAATCTTTTAGGTTAAAATAAATTAACCACATTCAAAATCAAGAGATCACAATTAACAATAAATAGGTCTTAAGCATGCTAGTCTCTATAAAGATGATGGGTTGTGACATTTTGGTTATTTTGGATAATTATATATTGTGTACGTACCGATTCCGTTAAAAAATAACGGAAAAGTAAACATAAGCTAGCTATTTGTTTACTTAGGAAAACTGATTTACAGACCCAAACGTGGGCTAACAATTTAATAATTAACTCTAAAATTAAATTTGAACCTCAAACCGCACTTTCTAAGAAGCAACAGCTTCTTCAATCCAATCTATAAAACAAACTAGGGATGGCAACGGGTCTCAGGGCCCCGACCGGGTTTTAACCCGAGGATCCGCCGATCCGCGGGTCACGGGGCGGGTCGGAACCGGGTCCGGGTCTAGGGGCATGGGGCCCGTTGACCCGCCCCGAAATGCCTATATATATATTTTTTAATTTTTTTTTAATGTTAATATAATGTAACATTTACTAAATATGGTTAATATAGTACATATATAAATAACATGGACCAAATTATAAATAGATGTATATTTATATTATTAGGATTTGTTAATTTGGATTTGGTGTTCGGATTTGAATTTGTATTCGGTGATGAATTTGATGTGTTTGTATTTGATTGATGTTAGATTTATGGTTTGAATTTATATATAATGTAATATTTTGGCAAAAAAAATTTGTATTTAATATTGAGAAGTGAAAAAAAAAAAAAAAAAAAAAAAAAGTTCACGGCGGGTCGGGTCGGGGCCCCGCGGGTCGACCCGCGGGATTTTTGACCCGCCCCGGGAGGTACACTTACCCGAGTCCGGGTCAGCCAGGCTGACCCGCGGAGTGGGTCCGGGGCTGCGAAAACCCGCCCCGTTGCCATCCCTAAAACAAACCATTCTCTGAATGCTAAATCATTTGGTTGCCTTCTGCCCAAGAAAATAAGCTATCATGATGAACTTGAGAGTGTTTGAGAATCCATTCATACTAAATGATTCAAGTGAAGCATTCAAACTTTATTTACCTCTCTAATACATAACCAATCAGAGTTCTTCACCATCTGATAATGACAACAACCTCATAAAAGGATTTTCATTTATTACAATGCAGAATGAAGACACCCAAACCTTGGCAACATAACATTGATCTACCTGTGCTCCAACAAAAATAAAAATCTTATATAGCTGGAAACACATAATGTCATACTTCAAATGGAAGCCAACAACATGAGATTACAATGCATCCTACACAAAAACTATTTATGTCAAGGAGAATTGAATTACCTGCAATGGTTTGGTTGCACAACTTTCTTTATAAGGTCGATAAGCAGGACCTTCAGATACACGAGCGAGGCAACCATCCTCCTTTAAAGTAAGTCAGCAACTCTACTGGCGGTGGAGAAAGTCCGCCAAGTGGAGTAATAGTAATCTAACACAAAAATGAATTTTCAAAATTACTAATTCGAAAAAATAAAACTGAAGTGAAAAAGACAATATATAAGGAGAAAACTCGTACAAATCCTTCCTGGAGAGCATGGTGGTCGGTATCCTCCTCATCAACTACAGACTTGATCACCTGTGAAAATCAAGAGGTATTAGTTTTGCTGCATTGCTGCAGTTGTATGGTCCTAACATAGCATTCATATACTGACTGAACTAATCAGGCTCTATTGGCCAAAAAAAAAAAATCAGGCTCTACTAATCATAGAAACTATAATTGTCAAAAAGAAAATCTTTTGTTGAAGTCAACAACATTTAAGAGAAATATACAAGCACTTCCACAAAAAAGAAAAAAAAATATGTAGTATTAATGCAAATGTTATATAGAGCACAGGTCTATGAGCAAGACTGAGCTATAGCCAGCATACCGGTACACTGTAAAAAGCTAAAATGGTTAATAAATGAGATAAAGAACATACTTGTCTCTTGAACAGACGTTGCTCTTCCGACATGGTTGTTGTTTGTGGGGTTGATGATGCTGCTGCATCTCCATCCATTGTCATCGTTGATGACATGTTAGCACCTTGCGTCTCAGATGACACTTGTTTCCATGTCATTAAGAACATACTTTTACCTTGCTTTGTCAACTTATACCCCTTTTACAAGTAAAAATGAAATGGATCAAACATTGGTAGATGAAACTGAAAGCAAATATGCTGTAATCCAATATAGAAGTTAAAGCACATAGCCAAATGATAATGGGATATTCATACTGACAATTAATATTTGACCAAACGCATGTTTCACTACCTTATGGTTTGCAATATTTGTTGGCAGATCAACATTTAAGAAACATCCTTGCGGATACTGTTGGTTCCTTATCTCAGTCAGTACTGCACTTATTATAGGTAAGCATGCCTCTGCTGCAATAGTGTAATCTTGAGTGTTGCTTTTACCTCCAACCCTGATAGTCAATTTCATTACAAGTAAAACACAACAAGGTAAACAATTGAAAAAAAAAAAAAAAAAAAGAGCCTCTAGAGAAGGTATACGATTAGGAATATCACAAATTCAGGAGAAGTATCACATAGATCAACATTGTTAATCATCGGAATTAAGAATCAACTGCACAACCTATGGAAATTTATGGGATAACCTTCCTGCAGAAAAAATAAAGACTTTACAGGAGCAAAACATACCAATCATATGATACTGAGATAGAAGGCACACCGTAAAAGAACGCTTCACGAGCACCAGCTACCGTTCCTGAGTAAACACTGCAATATACTGCAGTCAACAAAACGATAACACTGGAAGGTTTAAAAATAAAAATGAGAAACGCAACAACAAAGTTGCTAATGATTTTAAAGGTGCAAGTCAATTTCTAGTGCATCTACTTCTCTAGTAATTTTATCTGTATCTACAACATGTAGATTCATCATTTTATACCACAAACAGTGATTTCTCTGCACGACTAAAAGAAGCGTTACTACATCTACTTGCAATGTTTTCAGCTTCGTATTTTTCTCCCAAAATGAAAGGCCACGCCATCAAAACTTTATCAATCAATTAACTTCTGCGCAAATTGTGAGCGTTTATGGAAAAGAGGAAGCACGACTAGAACTATACCAAAGAAAACAAGCAGATAGGTGTTACTAACGTGTGATATCCTGTGTTACTGCCCTTGTTAATGCCGCTGACTACCTATCACGATGAAGTTTGGCATAAAGAAAAAGAAAAGTTATCACATGGGAAAAAAATAGGTGCAAGATGTTTTATCCATTAATAAATGATTCAAGGACCCCGTATATAAACAAGAAAGGCAAGGTACCAGATCAGGGATTGAAGGAAAGAGGGCTTTAGAGAGTCCCATGGAAGTACAATCTGCTGGAGTTCCTGCAGATACATGGAAGAAGGTGATTTGTTTACTCGATTTACAAAGATAAAGTACAAAACAGTGGTTCCATCAATACCCTAAATAAAATTACTTTACAAGCTACAAAAGACAGATTTCGAACAATTGTTCTCCAATTGTCTAGTATCAAAAATACAATTTGTTCTATAGAAGCAAGGGTCAACTAATATTGCATGTAAATAACATCAACAATGTATCACTTCTTTCTACTAATATTGCCTGTCTCAATCTTAACATTAACAGACAATTGTGGGAAAGAGTCTTCTGTATTTTTCCAATATGTAGTTTCTTTTAATGATGCAATTATGCAAATACACATATTTAATGATTCGTGGAAAGAATTTAACCATCAAGACAGTTTCTTTAAAGAGAAGAGAACAAACCAGATACTGCAAAGGCGGTTGCTCCATCAATATCCACTTGCTTGACAGCAATTGGGTGACGCCATGTGATACTATGACTGACAGCTGATTTTTCCCTATACAATACCACAATCGAACCCAATTCAGATCAAACTGAAGGAAAATTATGAATCTGTATGGTAAGATCTTGCAACCATCGAAAAGTTGTAAATGTCCATCTCTGCTGGTAAAAATAAAATGTCAAGCAGGTGTATTATGTAGGAGAATCAAGATCGGAGAGACATACGAATCAGGAGCGCAGACTAGTACGGAGTAACTACCGGTGGAGACAAGAACGCGAACGAGAGCACGTAAGCCATCTGCGTCGATGCCGTCGTCGTTGGTGACCATGATTGTTGGGCGCTGATCGGAGCTAAGAACTCCATCCATTTCAAAAGATTAACCAAGAGACGGAATAATAATACTGGGGTAGGGGTGGAAGCTAGGCGTAAGGAAGGATCAATCGGCAGCGATGTTCAACTCCAAATAGATTTGCTGCCTGCTCTGGTTACTTTTGCAGTTAATAATAAATATATTTATTAGTAATAATATAGTTTTTTTTGGGCCGAAAATAATAATATAGTCTTAAGCAAGTGTCACGGGCCTGGATTATCTAGCGCTCCCTAACCGTGCGGCCTTAGGATTCCGCTCCTAAGTCAGCCTTTTCCCTAGCAAAACTATGAAGAGAAGAGTATGAAGTGGAGAGGAGCTTGGAACTCAAGTGAATAGATTTCTAAGGATGCTTTACAAATGAGAGGGGGTCTCCCTTTTATAGGCTCCAAGGGAGACATCCACCAACTACACGCATTTATTACAAGAGTCCCAACTATCCATTAAATGCTATCTCTAGATAATTCTACATATTACAAGAGATTTCTACAAGTGTGTGGAGTCTTCTAGAATCTTCTAGAATCGCACGCATCCCAAGACTCCCCGGTTATGGATTCCCGACTTGAAAACGAGGCCCGGCGTGTCAAGGACGAGCCTTAGATCATGTAAACTCCGCGTCCGTGACATTCTCCCCCACCTAATCGAGCGACGCCCTCGTCGCGTCCGCATCATGGAAAGCCTCGATCTCCTTCGTGAATTGCCAAAGGTCTTCCGCCGGCTCCCAGCTTGCTTCGGACTCTGGCAATCCCTTCCACTTGATGAGGTATTCCCGCTTCGGCTTGCACCAACGTTTTCGAACCTCCCGATCCGCCAAAATCTCTTCAACGTCTCGGTCGTAGGCCGTCTTCGCTCCAATTGGTGCACGAGATGACTCCGCTCGGCTTGGGTCCTCCTTGTCTTCGTGGAATGGCTTGAGCATACTCACGTGAAACACCGGATGGACCTTCATTTTGGCTGGAAGTTCCACCTTGTACGCCACCTTCCCGACTCGTTTGAGAACCCGGAATGGACCCTCGTAGCGACGAACAAGCCCCTTGTGAACATCCTTGTGACGGAGAATATTGTGCATCTTCACCATCACTTGGTCGCCCACGTTGTACTCGATGTGTCTCCGCTTCTTGTCCGCCCACTTCTTCATTCGCTTGGTGGCTTTGTTTAGGCACGACCGCGCTATGTCCGCCTCCTCTTGCCAAGACTTGGCGAACTTGTAGGCCGATGGACTACTCCCCTTATAGCCCGTTGCCACCGTACTTGGAGTCGATGGTTGCTGTCCCGTCACGATCTCGAATGGACTCCTTCCCGTGGACTCGCTCCTTTGTAAGTTGTAGGAGAATTGGGCCACATCCAGCAATTTCGCCCAATCGGTTTGTGTCGAGCTCACGTAGTGGCGAAGGTACAGCTCCAAGAGTGCGTTGACTCGCTCCGTTTGTCCGTCGGTTTGAGGATGCAAACTCGTGGAGAAGTTTAAGTCCGTACCTAGCATTTTGAAGAGCTCCGTCCAAAATCTCCCGGTGAATCGTGGGTCTCGATCGCTCACGATTGTGGATGGCACTCCCCAATACTTCACGACGTGCTTCATGAAAAGCTTGGCCGCCTCCTCCGCTGGGCAATCCTTCTTGGCCGGAATGAACGTCGCGTACTTGGAGAACCTGTCCACCACCACCATTAGCGTTTGGCATCCTTCGGACTTGGGCATGTTGACAATGAAGTCCATCGAGACGCTCTCCCATGGTTGCTCCGGGGTAGGAAGAGGCTCGAGAAGTCCCGCGGGTGATTTTTGCTCCAACTTGTCTTGTTGGCATACGAGACAAGTCTTCACGTACATCTCCACATCGTCCCGCAATTGAGGCCAGAAGTACCTGTCCTCCACAAGTGCCATGGTGCGATGGATTCCCGGATGACCCGCCCACTTCGAGTCGTGGCACTCCCGCAAGATCTCCTTCCGAAGGTTGTCATGTTGAGGCACGTACAGTCGCGGTCCTTTGGTATAAAGTAGGTCGTCCTCACACCAAAACTGTCGTGTCTTCCCCTCGGTCGCCATCCCCATCAACGATTGGGCCCTCGCGTCGTGCTTGAGTCCCTCCTTGATCCTCCCGATTAGCGTACATTGAGGTCGGCTTATGGCTGCCAGCTCCACTCGCCTACTTAGCGCATCCGCAACCGAGTTTGTCTTCCCCGGTTTGTACTCCAACGTGGAGTCGAACTCCGCCAAGAAGTCTTGCCACCTTGCTTGTTTTGGTGACAACTTCTTTTGGGTTTGGAAGTAACTTGTCGCCACGTTGTCGGTCCGCACCACGAACCGCGATCCAAGGAGATAGTGCCTCCATGTCCGAAGGCAATGCACCACCGCCGTCATCTCCTTCTCCTGGACCGTGTACCGCCTTTCGATGTCGCTGAGCTTCCGGGACTCGTACGCTATCGGATGCCCATCTTGCATTAGGACACCTCCAATGGCAAAGTCCGAGGCATCCGTCTCTACCTCGAACGGCTTCTTGTAATCGGGCAACACGAGCACGGGCTCCTCCGTAACCGCCTTCTTCAAACGATCGAACGCCCTTTGACACTTCTCCGTCCACTCCCACGCCAAGTTCTTCTTCAACAGGTCCGTGAGTGGCACGGTAATGCTCGAGTATCCCTTGATGAACCGCCGGTAATAATTTGCCAAGCCAAGGAACGATCGTAACTCCGTCACCTTGGTTGGTGGCTCCCACTCCATGATGGCTTTGATTTTGGACGGGTCCATGCGAACTCGCCCTCCTCCAACAACGTGACCGAGAAAGGGGACTTCTCGTTGTGCAAACGCGCACTTCTCCTTCTTCACGTAGAGGCTGTTCTCCCGCAATGCCTCGAACACTTGGCGCAAGTGCTCGATATGCTCCTCCAAGGTCCGACTATACACCACAATGTCGTCAAGGTAAACCACAACGAAACGATCGAGGAACGGATGGAGTACCTTGTTCATGAGAGTACAAAATGTAGCCGGCGCATTTGTTAATCCGAAGGGCATCACGAGGAACTCGTATGATCCGTAGCGCGTCACACAAGCCGTCTTTGGTTCGTCTCCCTCCGCGATCCGAACTTGCCAATATCCCGAGCGCAAGTCCAGCTTTGTGAACCATCTCGCCCCGCTAAGTTGGTCAAACAAGTCCGCGATGAGAGGAATCGGATACTTGTTCTTCACCGTCAATTTGTTCAACGCCCGGTAGTCGATGCACATTCGCAATGATCCGTCGTGCTTCTTTTGGAACAGCACCGGCGCGCCGAATGGGGCCTTGGAAGGCCGGATATATCCCGCATCGAGCAACTCCTTAAGCTGCTTCCGTAACTCCTCCAACTCCGGGGGTGCCATGCGATAAGGCGCCATGGCGGGTGGCCGTGCATCCGGAACCAAATCGATCTTGTGGTCCACCTCCCTCTTAGGTGGCAACTCCTTTGGAAGCTCGGCCGGCATAACGTCTCCAAATTCTCCAAGGACTTGGGCTATTTCCTCCGGGATTTCGTCCCCTCGGCTTTCACCCTCGTCCAACTTCAAGGTCGCGAGGTATGTGCACTCTCCTTTGCGGACTCCCCTCTTGAGTTGCATGGCCGACAAGGTCTTGTTGTCACCTCCCTTCGAGCGCTTGACCGGCACGATGCATTGGCACCTCGCATCCAAAATGCATATACAATCCGCGAAAGGAACTATCATGGCATCGATCCGATCGAGGAAGTCCATCCCGATAACGAAGTCATAGTCATCGAGAGGGATCACCTCCACCGTTTCTTTGCTGCTCCAAATACCTAACTTAATGTTTACCTCGCGAGCAATTCCGCATGTCGGGACTTCCTTCGAGTTCACCGTCTTCAACGTCGTGTTGGTTTTCTCCAATCGAAGGTTCAGCTTCTTTGCGACCTCCTCGGACATAAAGAGGTTGGAAGCCCCCGTGTCGACAAGTGCACTCATCTTCTTGCCGGCAACTTCAATCTCCGCGAACATTAGGCCCTTCGCCTTGGCCTTTTTGCTTTGGATGGAGCTAAGGATCCGCAGCGAACCCAACCGCGTACCTTCTTCTTCCTTCTCCTCCGAAGTCACGAGAGCTGCGAGTTTCTCCCGTTTTGGACAATCCCGCGCCAAGTGAGGCCCCTTGCACAAGAAGCACTCTATCGGGCCACGATCCTTCCACCGCGATCCACCTTTGTCTTTGGAGAACGACTTGGTGAATCTTCCGCCATCGGATTTTCCTCCATCGGGCTTGTGGGATTTCCCTCCATTGGAATGAGAAGGTTTACCACGATCTCCCAAACCATTTGGCTTGGACTTCTCCGGTCGATATTCGTGTAGCGACTCGGCCGTCACCATCGCTCTCTCCAAGTTCTCCACGCCCCGACGCTCCAACTCCGTCTTAGCCCATGGTTTGAGACCGTCCATGAACTGGAAGAACGCCTCGTTTTGGGTCATGGAAGGGATTTGAAGCATCAACTCCGTGAATTGCTTGACGTACTCACGAAGTTCCCCCTTGTGCTCCAAACGACGAAGCTTTCCCCGCGCTTCGTTCTCGGCATACTCCGGGTAGAATTGTTTGTGGAATTCCGCCCTGAACTCCTCCCAAGTTTGGATCTCCTCCCCTAGTCGGTTGTCCTGCCTACGACGCCACCAAACTAGTGCATTATCTTGCAAGTAGGAAAAGATCATACCTAGCCGAGACATATCATCATCTACTCCCGTGGCTCGGAAGTAGTTCTCCATGCTGAAAAGGAAGTTGTCCACGTCTTTGGCTACTCGAGACCCCTTGAACTTGTCCGGCCTAAGGACGTCCGGACGTGGACCGAGCTGCACCGCGCCCGCTCCCTCGACACGGGTTCTCCGCACCCGATTCAGCTCCCTCCTGAGTTCCGCCACCTCCGCCCGCAATCCCACGAGCTCATTCACCTCTTCTTGGATGGCCGTGATGGTAGCTCCGAGCGCGTCACCCTTCTTCCCAAGTTCTTCAGTTGAGTCCCTCACATCCTTCTGGATCTCCTCCATTCCATAACGGATTTCGTCCACACCCTTGGACGCACCAACCGCGTCTGCTTGGACTTCAGCCACCACATCTTGCAGCACCGCGAGTTGATGATAAAGGTCCGCCAACTGCTCCTTGGTATTCATCCGGGTCTTCTCAGCTACCACCACCTCCGAATTGGATGCCATCGATTATCCTTGCTCTGATACCACTTGTCACGGGCCTGGATTATCTAGCGCTCCCTAACCCGTGCGGCCTTAGGATTCCGCTCCTAAGTCAGCCTTTTCCCTAGCAAAACTAAGAAGAGAAGAGTATGAAGTGGAGAGGAGCTTGGAACTCAAGTGAATAGATTTCTAAGGATGCTTTACAAATGAGAGGGGGTCTCCCTTTTATAGGCTCTAAGGGAGACATCCACCAACTACCCGCATTTATTACAAGAGTCCCAACTATCCATTAAATGCTATCTCTAGATAATTCTACATATTACAAGAGATTTCTACAAGTGTGTGGAGTCTTCTAGAATCTTCTAGAATCGCACGCATCCCAAGACTCCCCGGTTATGGATTCCCGACTTGAAAACGAGGCCCGGCGTGTCAAGGACGAGCCTTAGATCATGTAAACTCCGCGTCCGTGACACAAGCATATTGAATATTGATAACGATGGCAAAAGAATATCTTCTAATATATAGGATTCGTATAAGTGAAAATAATCATGGAAAAAATAATCAATAAAAAAATTATGAAAATAATAAAGTTCTCATTATGGAAATAAAATTGTTTGATTTAATTCAATTAAAAAAAGCGTTGTCTAAAATTCAGTCGAGTTTATTTCAACTCGATTTCTCAGCTATTAGATTAGAAGAGAGAATCCATCAAAATTCAGAAGAGATAAAAAAAAAAGTTTCTTACACATACTACAAGGTGCATAATCGAATGAAAAATAAAATTGAAATAACTCGACTTTATTTTAGCCGAACCCTTAAAAGAAATACTTAGTGTAATTTTGGGCTAAGTTTGAGTTAGGAAAATATGCACATTACATTTTTTTAGAATTAAACTAGTGATATGTGATTAGATAATTTTATGGATATTTTCTAAAAGCATATTAAGTTGTATAAATTTTTTAACTAGGTGAACTAAATTGAGAATAAGTTTAATTAGTTTTATGATTATTTTTTTAAAAAGCATATCGGATTGGGTGGAAGGTTTAGTCAAATGAAAATGAACATGTATGTTTATTCAAATTGACGTCTAGGGTTCATTCGATCCAACTGATTACCTAACTTAATATATTTTTTAGAAAAATAAAATTATAAATTTATTTATACTCTAAACCGATAAAACTAACTAAACCTAAAAAAAAAAATGGCCGCCACAACAATATGCGCTATTCTTGTAATAAGTTCTAAAAAATTACCATTTTTATCTTTGTCTTCATTCATCTTTACAATTGATGAATGTCGAGTAAAGTTTCTCCCTCTAAAATTTGTTGTGAAAATTGCTATGAAAGTAAGAGAGAGAAAGTTGATGTAGTGCAAATGTAAAAATTCTTGCGGACCCATTCCACTTTCTATGAAAATTTCACATTAATTTTTACGGAAGATTCTTATATTCCGCTACGGAATGGTCACGCCTACTAAATATAGTAATCTAAAATAAAAAAGGAAAGTTTGTTGTAATAGTTTAGAAAATAATTTAATTACTTAAACTTGTAACCTATCAAGAAGGTTATTTAAGACAAAATAATAAAATATCTTAAAAAATAAAAATCATATTTAATTTTTTTGAAAAAATTTAAATTACATTTATTTTTTATATTATAAGTTATATTACACATGTTAGTTTTTGCAAAATTAGAAACTACACCCGAGTTTATATTATAAATAATATTACCACATATATTAATTTTTTTAAATCAAACCATAACTAATTAATACAAAATTACATTTGCATATAATTAATATATTTGTGAGAATATTTACATTAAATTTTATTTTAATTTGATATTATATTATATTTACATTACTTTAACAAAATATTTATATGCAAGAGTCTTTATAATATATATAACTTAACAGAAGTTTATATATAACATAATATATATATATAACTAGCATAATATATATATTCAATTCAAATCGAGTTCAAGCTCGATCTCAGATACACAATTTCATGATTTAATTGAACAATTTAAAGTTGGCGAGTCGAGACGAGCCGAGAATGAGCTCGTCGAGTATGGCACCGAGTCAAGCTCGAGTTTGAAAAATTTAGGTTCGGTCGAGTTTGAGGTCGAGCTCGAGCTCGAGTACAATGACTCGAGTCGAGCTTGCCAGATACTCAGCTCGACACTGCTCCTTTACAGCCCTACACGTTACATTGATTAATGTGTTAACACTCGATTTTTAATTGAGTTGTAAAATTCTAATGCGTTAAGTAGGGGGTGCAAACGAGTCAAGCTACTCGTGAACTGCTCGAGATCGGCTCAGTCGATATTCAAATTCGACTCGCTAATTTCGAGTTTAGTCTAGCTTTTTCTAAAGCTGAGTCGAGTTCGAGTTCACTGGTACTCGACTTGAGAGGCTCGCGAGCCTAATCGAGTTTTTTTTTTTTTCCTATTTGAGTTGAGTTTGAGCTCAAGTTTTCGATATTTAAATAATAATTTTATATATGTATATGTTTGAGTTCAAGTCGAGTTCGAGCACGAGTCAAAAGCCTAATCGAGTCGAGTTCAAGTCGAGTTCGAGCACTAGTCAAAAGCCTAATCGAGTCGAGTTCGAACTCGAGCTAAGATACACAATTTATTAATTAATTCATTTTTGTAACTTTATCGAGTCGAGTCAAGTCGAACTCGAACTTGTCGAGTATGGCATCGAGTCGAGCTCGAGCTCAAAAAATTAAGGCTCGGTCGAGTTCGAGCTCGAGTCGAGCTTGTCAGATACTCTGCTCGACTCGTTTACAGCCCTAGCGTTAAGAAAAAATTCAAGCATGTATATTTTTGAAAAAATCATAGAACTTGACACGTGTGACTAGTAAGACAGTTGTGAGCTGAATAGATTACAAAGAGATATATCAATATGGGTCTTGAATCGAAACTCGTAAAATAACTAATGCAACACAACTGACCATGAATCATTTGGTCTTATAAAACGAAAGTTATGATCAATTGAAACTAAAAGTGAAAAAAAAGTATAAAAAACCTGCAACCAGCATGTAATTATACATTTTTATTTAATTTTAATAATTTAAGACATATATAACCGTTTTTTGACTTTACTATTTAAGGAAAACAAGACGATTCCGCAGCGTGACTGAAGTGAGGTTCTAATTTTTACAGTTTGTATCACCACTCATGTTTTAATTGTAAGAACACAATAAGCGGTGTAATGCCTCGAGATTCTCAACACTCGAGGGGCTTATCTACTTCACCTATGTCTATTAGAGAACAAATCCTCTAATTAGAACTTAAGCTGAACACCGAACAAGGAATTGAATTTGCACCAAATCAAGGTCCTTGTTCATTATAATTCATCTCAACAATCACGCTTCCACACTCCGGTACTTTCTTCAAGTACTTCATACTTCTTGATTTTAAGCTTTATTCTTGTACTTGAGTCTGGTTCGGTACACCTGTTAGAGTATACACCTCCTTCCTAAAGCCTAAATTATTGTTGCCACACCAGAAAAATAAAATATTTGTGCAACTTACAGAAAAGAAGCACAATCAACAACAAAAGATAAATAAACTATGGCAAGACCTGAACAATTTCTCTAAATTTATTATACGAGATTAAGATTCATTAATGATTTGAAAATTGTTTGTCAATTGATTGGTAAGTATAATTGATGGATATACACCTAATTGAACTCACTTAGGCTCCATTTTGGTCGCCACGTCGACCTCATACACGGTTAAAAACCAAAACATTGATACTGATCGACCAAGGATTTAGAAAACATACCGAAAACCCACACCTCGAGAAAAAAGAGGTCTGAACAGAACAAATCCGCCCGGACCTCCAACTAGTCCGGATGGAACAGGCCCCCATCAGGACTAGTCCACACGAGCGTCCTTCGCCCGTGCTCGGACCCCGACACCCGAGTGACTTTCACTCAGGCCGCAACTTTAGAGGCCACTTCGAAACACCTATACCCGTATGAAAAACGCGGACGCTACCAAACAATGTTGACCCCTCTAATGCCAAACAGGAGATAAACATGTCTTATCCGCGAATACAGCACTATCCCGGTTAGTGCTATCCTTACCCGGGTTAATATCTGTGAGCTCCATAAATATAGCTCAATGTCACTCATTTGAAAGGTAACTTGACTGAGCTCTGACTTCTCTCTAAAATGCTGCTACTTTCTCTCACTACAACTCGAGACTCATTTAAGTATTAGAGAGGGTTCATCGGGAACACCCCCAGCACACCCTTCTTGCAGGTCGCTAAGGCAAAGGAACACGAGAAGATGGACAACATCAAAGGATCTTGGAGCACATGATCCATCAGTGACGTCGTCTAGTGAGATCCGAACATAAAAACCTGGCTATCACCCGATCAATGACGGTCAGTCAACAGTCAGGGGGCGACCATCCGGTAGGAGATAACACACCACCCAATCAAGCGAGACCGCCAGTCCCCCCAAGTCGACAAACTCCCTCGCAACCAAGTCGACAAGCTCCGACACATAACAACCAGGCCGGACCGTCATGCCCACCTAGAGACATGTCGCGCCATCCTGGAAACGTGTCCTCCACAACGTCGACGCCGCAACAGAAGAGAACCTCCAAGGAAAAAAACATGATAAAAGTTCAATTTTCAAAATACCCAAAGGAAGGCGACACCAGTATATATATGAGCAAACACCAGCTATCAACCTACTCGTCATCAGATCATGTGGCGACATACTTATCATCATGATTAGCTAGCGACCTACTCGTTACCATCCCAAAATTTGTGGCAACCTGTTTGTCACCAATTGTCGTGTCTCTCAACCAATGAAAGGCTAGATGCCGCCGCCCTTTGATGGCGAATCACGAACATGGAGTAACCGCTCTAACACTCATCAAATTTATGACCATGAAAAATAATTCGATACTGATTTGAGCGTTTGAGAGGAATCGTTGAACAAAATTACATCCTTTCAAGTGTTAGGTGCGCTGGAGTAAAGAAGTCTGAACTTCCACAATCCAACACTATGTATGTAAAAAATACCTATGTAGTATTTTAATCTTTATTAAAAGTGGTTTGTGAAAAAGTGATATATATATGGTACTTTTCAATTCTTCAAACCTACTAGTAGATTTGCTAAGTTATACTATTACGTTATCTATTTAAATATTAGTTATTGACATGTGTCTTGTACGAGATTTTATTTATATGAAAGCACAAAGTAATTTTTTAATTTAATATATTGAAATAATATATGCATTTTATTATTGACTAGTTATTACACGTACATAAGTTAGAAATATACGATGTCATATATCATTCAGAAGGTTTTCATGTCTACTTTTATATAAAAAAATATGCTCGTACATCAGAATACCCTAAAATGTTTATAGCTCTTTGATTACGATATTCAAAAGTAAATAATACTAGTAAATAATTTTTTTAAATTATAGAGATTAAAATTATAAAATATCATTTAATGACATAGAAACTAAATTTGTACTATCATTATTAATTCTTATAAATTAGAATTATTGGTTTTGCCACATATCATCCTTAATTTTAATTTAGTGAAATCATGCCGAATTATAATTCTTTGGATTCCCTCAAGAAATAACTAAATTAATACTTGATTTTCATGTGAATGTACAATTTGCTAATGAAACTTTCATTTTATAACAAATTGGTAGTTAGACTTTTATACCTATGTATAAAATGTTAGGTTCGTTCATCTATATATATATATATATAAGAAAAACAACATTTTAGGAACCTAAATTTCAATCAATATTTAAAGGATTCAGGTCTCCTGTCCCACTCTCCATGTCCCAAACGTTAAGATCTTGACATGTGTCATGATTGTAATTAATTTTGTAGTTTTTTTTTTTCTTCTAAAACTCTATTGGAACTAACGAACCGTAGAATAAAAATATTAAATTTAAAGATACATGTCAAAATCATAACAACGAGACTCAACCTAGCATATGGACAGGTGATTTGAATCCATATTTAACCGGTCTCTTTTATTTATTTCAGTAATTAAATGCATTAAACATTATATTAAAAAGCTATGTTCTTTCGGGACAATAAAAACACATAATACGACTCTTGATTTTGGAAGAACGAGTAGTTTTTACACTCTCCTTTCAATGATTGAGCAATACGATCACATTGACGTAATTAAAATCTGAAATACTTCATCGTCATTCGTCACAGGACACAGGGAGTTAGTTCGGTATGAAGTTTTAAATGCCCCCCTTCTATCATAACAATAAAAAAAAAAAAACTATAAATTTCAAGTCGAAAGAAAAACTTTATTTTCTCTCTCCAGTCTCTCGCATCTCTCGATCGGAAACATTGTATCCTACGTGATATTATTGATTGATTCAGCATCTGCAAGAGAGAATTATTGATTACTGTTGCTCCTATTATTCCACCGCATCTGGTTAGGTAAGCCACTCACAAATTTCGTTCCATTCCTTTCGACAGTCCCTTCTGAAGCTTTTTTGGGTGTCTCGTCGGAATTTCGGAGAAGGTTTTGAATCTTCTACTACAGATCTGTTGATGATTGTGTTTATTTGAGTTCCTGATCGAGCGAATCGGAGATTTCTGGGAGTGGGATTTGGATGAATATTGAAATTTAGGGCTTTTGGTGGTTTTGTATCTGTGCGAGTGATGCGCATGGAAGAGAAGCTAAGATCCAGTGACCAGACTGAGATATTAGTTAAGAAGCGGAGCTCTTCGGGCTGTTTGATAGTGAGAAAGAAAGGAGATGCGGTGGCTGCTACCAGTTCTGCCGGGTATAGGAAGGCTTACGATGCGAAAAACGAGAAGAAAAAGAGGCCGAAGTTGATGATGACTGACTCTGACTCGAGTGAAGACCTGCCTTTCCCTCCACCTAGGAGGGCAGTTTCTACCAAGCATGCCAGCCAAGGGACTGAGTTACCCGGTCTTAATGATTCAGAGATTAGGAAGGGGAGTAAGTCTAATATATTCAGTTATGATGAATATGGTGCTGCCCTTCCGATTTCTAGAAGGTTTGAAGATGGTGGGAAATTCTCAGATTCGTCGTCCTTTCGTCAAAGTGGTAGCAGGAAGGCACCTGGGAATAGAAAGAATTTGTACCGTGAACGTATGAGCAGTTCAAGTCGGGGAGATCTGGATAATGTTGATTGGTATGACACGAGGCGCAGTGGGAATGAAGCACTGTTAGTCCTCCCTCAGGAGAGGTATATGAAGAATATAGATGAGCCCATACGGGTTCAAGGTAAAAACGGTGTCTTGAAAGTGCATATAAATAAGAAGAAAGTTGGTGCTTATGGTCAGTGGAAAAGAGAGGAGAGGAGGAACTTCTCTTGGTCCGAAGACACGGGGAATAGAAACGCCGCTGTTGTGTCCGCTTATGCAGGCATTAGAAGGTCTGAGAAGCCAAGTTCCTTGTTGAGGATGAACAAAATTCAGAAGGATCTGCACAACTCCATGGCAACTATGAAAAGTGACTCTTCTGACCAAGATTCAGAGGATAGTCATGAATTGCTACGGCATGGCCTGAAGAATCACAAACCTGCAAGATGTGAAGGTGTCACCGAGAAGAATGTTGCAGTTTTACCATCAAAAGAGGAAAATAAAAGATTTAAGAAACTTAAAAGAAAGGAGGAAAACAAGTTGAAATCCCAAAAATTTGAGTCAGCTATAAGTGATGGTTTTATTGCGGATTCTCAGGACGACAGATCATACTTGCAGCAGATATCCAAGAATGCGGAAGCTAGAGATTTTGTGAGGACAGTCAGTGAAGATAATGAAAATCCCCCTCAATCAAAAGGTCTTGCTCCAGTAAAGAGCATTAAGCGTGGTAGTGGCACTGAAAAGCAAAAGCTGCGTGAAAACATAAAGAACATGCTCCTGAATGCAGGCTGGACAATTGATTATAGACCTAGAAGAAACAGAGACTATCTTGATGCTGTCTATATCAACCCTGCTGGGACTGGATACTGGTCTATTGTCAAAGCATACGAAGCACTTGAAAAACAACTTAATGTCGGTAATGATGAGGAAAAAGCATGCGAGAATAACTCTGTATTTAAATTACCAGAGGAGACACTGAGCCAACTAACTAGGAAAACCCAGAAGAAGATTGAGAAAGAAATGAAAAGGAAGCAAAAGGAAGAAAATGCTGCAATAGCTTCTCGAAAGAAAGCATTTTACGGTGAGGATGGAGCAGATCGCTTGGGCTGTAATAGCCAGGAAGAAAGCCTAAGCCCATTGTTAAAGCAAGAGGTCAAGTCATCTCCGGTTAGCCTTTCTATGGATTTCAATAAGAATCTTGGGACTTATTCGAAAATTTCTCTTGATGGAAGAAAGAGCAAAAAGCTTGGTATACTAGTCCGGAGATCTGACAATGGGTTGAATTCAGACAGCGATGGTTTTGTTGCATATAATGGAAAACGATCCCTTCTTTCATGGCTGATTGATTCAGGAGTTGTGCAGTTGAGCCAAAAAGTGCAATACATGAATCAGCGTGGGACCAAGGTGCTGCTGGAAGGACGAATTACTCGGGAGGGAATTCATTGTGGTTGCTGCAGTAAAATCCTCACAGTCTCGAAATTTGAGATTCATGCTGGTAGTAAACTGCACCAGCCGTTTCAGAATATATATCTAGATTCTGGTGTTTCACTTCTGCAGTGCCAAATAGATGCATGGAACAAAAAAGAGGAATTCAAGCAGTCGGACTTCTTTTCTGTCAAAACTGACGGTGATGATCCCAATGATGACACTTGTGGCATTTGTGGAGATGGTGGAGATCTCATCAGTTGTGATGTTTGCCCTTCAACATTCCATCAAAGCTGTTTAAATATAAAGGTATGTAATCTTTCTGCACCATGGCATCAGATTCTATTTTCAGTGCAATTGTTGTGTTGTTTTCCTCTCGGCTGTTCTTTCATTTCTGTTGACTTAATTATTTCCTAACCGTTCAACTTACAGTACTAGAGGCTTGTTATAGTTAATGCCTCAAAGGATTTTTCTATAGAGCATCAGGTCTTGATTGAACCTTTAAAAAATTGGTTATTTGATTGAACAGTACAACTTCCTTGATTGAATAAGTGGTGATCCAGAAATTGTAGTTTAAATGTGCTTTCTATCTTGAGTTTAAAAAGTAGACGACTTATCTATGGAAATATTTTGTCTAAAGAGATGGAAGAACACTAAAGAACCTTATTTTCCTATACGAGTTAAAGACTCTATGAAAACCACTCATTCCTTCTTATGAGGCATTTTTGCTTTACTCAAACAACATTGAAGGCTACTTCTACATGATACTATGGAAAATTGTGATTATTCTGTCGGAGCTCTAAAATTATGAAGAAAAAATTGATTGGCAGTCTTTGAAACTCTGATGCATTATGTGGTTATAGATAAACAATCCATAAATTATCATGTTCTGCTATATTCAAATATTCTTCTACTCTGCTTGTGCGTTGATGGACACTCGGGTGACTGCAGGCAATTCCTACGAGCAATTGGCACTGCCCTGCTTGCGCTTGCACATTTTGTGGATCAGCCAGTGCACGTGCTTCTCATGGCTCTGCAGATAGGATTAGTGGATGCCTCACTTGCAACCTATGCCAAAGAAAATGTAGCTCCTTGCAATTCTTTTAGTGATATGATATATATGAATTCTTTACTGCAAGAACAGATACTCCTCTGCTCTGTGTTTCCCGTTGTATCTAAGCAGTGTTCTTGCCTAATTTGGTCTTTGTAGTCCACAAATCATGCAAAAAGGAGGTCGCTTCATGTAGTGCTGATTCCCCTGTCTCCAACTGCTTTTGCAGCCAGAAGTGCAGAGAGGTACGTATGATTTACGCTACAATTTATGGAAATGCAGGCAGTAATGCTGTTTCAGACTTTCAGTGTATAGATGACTAGATGTAAAGTTTTGTGATCTTCATGCTTTATAGAATGCCATTCTTTGGAAGTTGATCACAATTGCATATATTCGCTAATTGATTCATTTATAACCTGTTAAAGACCTTGTAACCAAAGTTACTTCCCCGCAAGAATCCTGGTTTAATACAAAGTTGAGCACTCATTATGTACCAAAAGTGGTCCATCACAATCTTAACTAAAATCCCCATGGAGTTGTGAAGTCAGCTCTGTAGATGTTAATGTGCATTTTAGGAGGCTCAACTCTTTCTGGAATCTGGACATGATCGAGTCTTGGGTTTCATCTTTCATGGATTAGCTGGAAATCATCCACTCTTTTGCAAGATCTCAGAGCACCCCTCTATGAAATGAATCCCTGAATTTCTTTTAAAAACTACATTGTTGATTTAGGCTTCTGCTAAGTAAGTGTGGAAGCTACGGATTGGAAGAAAGTCTTACTTATACTCACTAGGAATCTATGTTTCTTGTTCCAATTGACATATTTTTGGAGAAGGAATTCAGTAGTGTTAAAGTTTCGCCACAGAATAGCTATCTTAGGGGTTTGCACGCTATAGTGTCACAGGAATATACTCTTGTTTGAGGATTTGATGCTTCTTCTACAAAGTAATAAATGTTATTTTCAATCCAACCCTGAACATCTTGCTTCTTCTGCAGCTCTTTGAACACCTACAGGATGATCTCGGGGTGAAACATGAACTTGAAGGTGGATTTTCTTGGTGTTTTATTCGCAGGGCAGATCCTAACTCAGATCCATCTTCAGCGAGGTTTCCTCACGAGGTGGAGTGCAACTGTAAGCTTGCTGTTGCATTTACTGTCATGGATGAGTGTTTCTTGCCAATTCTTGATAGGAGATCTGGGATAAATGTGATGCATAATGTTCTTTACAATTGTGGGTAAGTATCCTTCTGCTAGGCCTTCAAGAGGTTACTAAGATGTGCAAATATGAATTTTCGTACATGACTATATATATGTGTATATATATTTTGTAGATCAAACTTCAACAGGATCAACTTCAGTGGATTTTACACTGTTATCCTTGAGAGGGGTGATGAGATTATTTCAGCAGCATCTCTTAGGTAATGAATCTACCAACTCTGGATAATCAATCGTGCGTTTCAGTTTTTGTCTAAGGAATAAATGAAAAATATGCCCGGCGTATCACTGGAACTTTTGTCGTAAGGTTTCTATTGAAATGCGATTGTCTTAGAATTGTTTCAAAGTAAAATAGACAAACACATTTTGAATGACTATTTGGGTAAAGAGTCCAAAGACACTTTGCAGTGGCCCGAAAAATTGGATGAACTGTATATATATTTATGAGAAAAGAGAAGGAAAGCAACAGTAATTTGGAAACTGGATGCTGTCATATGACAGGCGTAGGGTTAATTTTCATCTCGAGGGCATGAGTTTTGTAAGTAATATCCTGTTTATCTGTTACTTCTCAGGTTCCATGGAGCTGATTCAGCAGAAATGCCTTTTATTGGAACTCGGGAGATTTATCGGCGTCAAGGGATGTGTCATCGACTCTTCTCGGCCATTGAATCAGTACGTTGCAAAATCGAATACTATATAGATAAGTTGTGATTTGACTTGAAGAAAGTGGGTAATTTATTGTTTTTTGTCCTGATCTTTCTTGTTCCAGGCACTGCGCTCCCTCAATATTGAGAGGCTTTTTATTCCTGCTATTCCAGAACTTATGAAGACCTGGACTGATGTTTTTGGTTTTAGTAGTGTTGAGGATTCTTTGAAGTACGAGCTAAGGTCCTTGAATATGGTGGTGTTCCCAGGTTTAGACATGTTGCAGAAGTTTCTTCTTGAGAAAGGAACTACTGTAAGCGAAAGAACTGCAGTTGCTGATTTAGGTAAAAGAAGAAAGATAACTTGTCCGTTGTTTGACATGATGATTTCTTACCAGACTTAACAGTACTTGTTATTTCTTATGGCAGGTGGAGAATTGGTGGAAGTTGAGAAAACCGAAAATTTGGATGATGTCGGGTCTCCAGGTTCCGACCAACGTGGAAGAGTCGAGTTTGATGTATCATCTCTACAGCTAAGTGATGCTGTTGTTGGTGACATTAAAGAAGTAGCAGATGGGATGGAGTCTGATGGAAATTCTACTTCTTCAAATGACTCATCTGTTTCAAACACCTCTTCAGACGACACAGCAGATAATACTGTACCCCCAGGCTCCAATGGCAATGGAGGACAGATTGGTGCCGAGACAGAAGAAGACTTGTCTGATAATTTCGCTGAATCTGAAGAAACCCAAACTCCAATCGCTGATGGCGGTTTTGTGGAGTTGACTTCACCTGTTCAGTTTAGTGGCCAGATTGTCAAAGATGTGGATCGATCCGCAGGAGGAGATTTAGATGTGACTCATGAAACAGATGCCCAGGTACACTTGGACAATGAAACTGAACATGATGATTCCTCTGTAGGGATTATGTTGGTTTCAGGAGATGCCGAAACTCGATATAATACTGAAGCTGCTGCTGCTGCTGAATGCATAGACTACAAGGAAGTTAAAGAAAGCGTCATTGAGAATGATCGGAAGCCACCAGAAGATTGTAGTTCTAACAAAGAATCGAATTTTCATGAAAGTGATGAAATGTGTTATAGTATGTTAGCTAAACTCAGCGAAGATGACATGGAGGGATAAGGCCGATGATGAGAGGTAAATTGATTTGAAATCGAGAGTATTTTCATGTGGGGCGAGCATTTATAATTAGAAGAAGCATTTGATTTCTGCCTTCCAATTTGGAGTGGTGGGTGTAAAGTTTGTGTAAGAAAAGCTGTCCATCATGAATTAGGTTTATGAGGATTGAAAGGGGAGGTGCTGTAAGCTGATTTTTGCAGGGAAGATTGAAGTTGTGCATGACACACTCTTCAGCAGCTGCGATTCATTGGAGCGTGTATATATATGCTGCACGAATACAACATTTGTTGGTGGAAAAGTATTTCTGGTGGTGCCGTTACATTTTCCCTGATGAATTAATGGGAATGCTTACAACTAATTGTTGTTTAATGCTAGAGTCCCTAGTTGTTTGGGGTTCATATATTTTCTTGTGGAGTGTGTTTGCATGTATGTCACTCACTGATTAGCGGATATGAAAAATTGACTGAGAGAAAGGAGAAGAAGATGTTTGAAATAAGATACGATTATAATAACGTTGCAAACAAAATGAAGAGATATTTTTCACTTTACATGATGGTGAATAATTTTTTACTTTATCATAAACGGAAGATTACAAAAGATTAATTAAAATTGCTAGCTAATGAATAGGCATTTAGACAAATTACGAATTAAAGTTTTTCTTTTTTAATAATTTATTAGCTCAGTTTTCTTTTTTTAACAAAATTGATAACGTGGATTGCACTTAATTAAAAAAAACATATATAAAATTACGAAATTGACTTTATTCATATAGTCATTCCACAAGCATTCACTTAACTGAAATTACAAAATTTCATCATAACATGAAAAGCATTATAAGAATCGCTATTTTTGTGAATGCATTTCATCATTTTAAGTATATTTTTCAGTTTTTCTTTAATTATGTGTCAACCATGCAATCATTTTGTCCAAATTAGACATAGTATTTGTTATAGCTAGCCACAGTGCTATTTTCGGTTTGTGTTACTTTTGTATTTGATTCTGTATAACTAGCTAATTTAGTGAAAGTTTCTTACATAATAAAAGGTGCTAAATAGGAGATGTCTCTTGAGGGGGAAAAAACGATGTCGGTCCATAACCCCACAAGAGGTAGGTAGAACGTCGTCGTTGCAGTATGTTTGCAAGTCCACATCCACCTCACCCGAACCGGAACCGCTTTCTCCTTCATCAACCGGTTAATTGAGATTATAGCGATTGCCAACTGTCTGTCTATCTTCTCCGTTGCTTCCCCAACCAACAATGGCGTCGGCATCTCTGCATCTTTTCCTCCAGTTGCTTCTCTTATCCTTTCTCGCCGCCAATCATTTGGTTAGATGTGACAGTAAGCATCTCTTTACTTCACATTCTCATTCATTCTACTGCTGCATTGCCTGATTCAGCTTCGGTATGCACCGGTTTTGCTCATTTCTTCATCTTCGAGTCTGAGATCTGCTCATCGCCTGCCTTATTTGATACTGCAGTATTATCTCAGCTGATTGTTCCGTTGAATACTAGTGTCAGTTCATCCTCTTTTGACTTAATTTTCTCGAGTTAATTAGTCTCTTCAGTTGAATTTGAGAAGTGCATCACTTGCAGCTCATAGAGCTCCGATTTAGTGGGAGTTTGGATACTTCAGAATTCAGATCTGTAGTATATTTTCAAATTTGGTTTTCTGTTTCTAATCATGCTCCTACAATTGTGATCCTACACAATCAAACTAGTAACAAATAGTACCGAGACCAGCTGCTGCTATAGAATGAATTGCCAGATATCAAATGATGTTTGTGTATATTATAACTTAACTGTCCACCACTTGCTAAGATCTAATCGCATATACTTATAATGTAAACTCCAACTTAACAGTACAGTATAGCTGGATAATATATAGATTAATCAAAAATATTAATACCATAGCTTTTCAAGATTAATCAATTCTTTGGCTCTTGGAATTTTTTGTAGCCCAAATAAGTGAGATAATAACCTTTTTTGGACATGGTTCAACTGTCCCTTGCACGGATTTGTTGGGTGTAGTAGCTAGCTATGTAGCTGCAAGGCTGTAAATTAAATGGTTCACACATTGGTGCATATAATATATTGACACAACAATGGATTATGGATGGACAATGCTCACTGTGTGGTATAATATTCCAGGTGATGAGGAAGATAATCTTCTCCAAGGGATTAACAGCTACAGGACATCCTTGAACTTGACAGCCCTTACAAAGAATTCAAATGCAGAGTGCCTCGCGGATGAACTAGCAGAGCAGTTCAAGAATCAACCGTGTACTAACACGACCGGATCCAACACAATTCCTGGAACAGAGCCTCAGCTCGGAAACTACCCAACCCTTCTTGGAAAATGCCACCTGAACGTGTCTGTGACAAGAGACGGAGCAGTGATGCCAGCTTGTGTACCAAACCTGGTGCCCAGCATCGTTCTCTCGAACTTCACAGAGTCTCAGTACTCAGGCAGTCTGAACGACTCCAAGTACACGGGAATCGGTATCGGTTCAGAGAACAACTGGGTGGTTGTCATCCTTACCACAGCAACACCTGAAGGAGGCTACTCTACTGGTACTTCAACCGACGATAATGATGATTCCCGTGCCACCCCAACTGTCATCTCCGGAACAACTGTGCTTTCGGCATTTCTCATCGTGGCGGCTTCATTTTTCATCTAAAGACGGTGAATTGAGCATGAATATCCACTATACACCAAGGATAATCAAATTACAGGAATTTGAATTCGTTGCCTTACTTGTTATTTGTATATGAGAAACACCATTCGGTTTAGCCGCTGTTTCCTTTCCTTAGGATCTATCTGTTGTGAATTTGGTTCCGGTTCTTTAACTAGTGAGAGGATACTCAGGAGTTACTGTTGTTGGTGTTGGAGATCACTCTGCTGTTTGTTCTCTTACATACATGCACATCTACACTACTACAGGTTCATATTTGTAGTAATTCTCGAATGGGTTTATTTTTGAACTGGTACGTACAATCACTAGATTATTTGTGTATGTATTTAGTTATTTTGGGTTATACGAAAACCTAGTTTAGATGTAAAATGAATAGAACAATACTAGAGAGACTGGAAAGCAACCATTGTTATAATTAATAATGCTTCAGTTTATTCCCTTTTCTGATGAGTATACAAGTTTATCATCTCCATATGCTGGCTAGCTATTCATGCAGAAGAAGTATGGGCTATGGCTTCTTCAATCGAAGAGGTTTGGCAGAAAGAAGGGTTTGAAGTGCAAGAACTAAGAGCCAAGTTGTTTTAGTGATTTTCTCTTTTACCATGAGCAGCAATGCAGAGCTGAGTACAGTCTTGAGAATCTGAGGCTGCAGTCCTTTGAAGAAACCCATCAACCCTTCTCTTTTCCATATGGCACACACCGCTCCCCCGATCGTCTTCTTTTCTCCCCCTTTTGGCTCATCATCTGATTCAGCAGCCTGGATTGTCACCTTACACCTGATATGATATTCAATTCAACACTGTCAACTTAAAAGCTAGCAAACCCTCAAACAACAACACGAAGAAGATAACTATCTCACCGGATAGCTGGATAAGTTACACAGGTGGCTATACACTTGGACACCGCTCCCAAAACAAATGCAGATGCTGCAGAGATGGCCTCTGGTGATCTACCGCCACCACCACCACCACCCGGTGTTTCTCTTTCTCTACCCTTGTTCAACAACATTCGCTGCTTCAGCTGATCAAATGCTGTATACTGTCCAAACACACAACAATCTGTTACTACATCATCACTTCACCCTACACTTACATACATTAAACTTGATTCAAGCCAAGCAAGGATGAGCATTGAGCACCATACAATTCAATACCTGAATAGATGGGTTTATTGTTAGAAGAAGAGAGATCCCAAGACCATCAAACGCCTCCCGCCATGTACCCTCTGATAGTGTTTTAAAGAGTCCTTTAGATTTCCCAAATTCGCTAGTTTGCATCCGCGAAGATGCTGTATCCAATGGCTGTATCATTCATTTACATGTATGTATTCATAAACAACTATTATTATTATTGTTATAGTATTTGCTACTGAGATGGCAATACAATACAATACCTGTGTCACGACAACAGTACAAGCAGCGGCAGCAGCAGCAATGATCAAGTTAGCCTTTGTTTCAATCTTCTTGTTTCCACTTTTTTCCAGATAAAGACGCTTGAAGAAGCTGTACCCATAGAAATACACAAACTGTGAAATGAAAGATTGCAGATTTTTGGTTCCCAGGCCCTGGTACAGTGATAGGATCTGCCGTGTAGAGATAGCTTCCCAAAGAACATCCGAGATATTGCTGCAACAGTAATAACCCACTCAGCTCAATCACCTCTGTCCAAATTAGGACTGAATTTTGCAATTGCAGTTCAAAATAATTAACTAGTAAGTAATATGGAGACCTAATTCACACTAAAAGAAAAATGCAGCAAGTTTTGATTTCAATCACAGATAAATACAATTAACTGGATTTGACAAAATGATAGATATATAGAGCAGATAAGACTAACAATACCAGTAATGAACATTAAACTACCAAAATTAAGAGCATTGTTGATAATAAAGAAAGTAAACCAGGAAGAAATATCTTGTTTAGTTCTTCCTTCCTCACCTACCTGTACTTACGGAGCTGGCCGGTTCCAATCTCGGCTTGGTACTTGGTTTTACAGGTGTCGAGTGGATACAGCACTGTGGTGCTGACTAGAGCTCCGATGGCTCCCGAAGTCGCCTCTGACAGAGATTCGATATCAATCGCCATGGATCAGTTAGAGCAGAGCAGTGAAGCTCGAATGAAGTCCGATTTGAAATAATTGTAGATGAGTTATGGAGAAAAGTGGTTTGGCTTGATTGAATGGAGAAGATGTAATAAGAAGAGAAAGTGACGAAGAGGTGGTGGTGGTGACGGACGGTAATGGTTTGAGGTTTGTCTCCTCCGACTGCAGAATTTATTTTGGGACCATCTATTTCGGGAATCGGAACGGAACGTGACGCAAATGGAATCCACCCTCATCCTTACGATTTTTTTTTCTTTTATCGATTTAAAAAGTGCAAATTTTAAAGGAATACATACCTTCTCAATGGAAAACTTTAATCTCACGTTACGAGTACGTTATGACGTATAGTAATGTAACGTGTATTGTAATATGAAATTACGTTTAAATTTTATTCAACGTAATGTGAGATTACATAAAAAAAACGGATGCAACGTGACATTAATTCAACATTACAAAGTGTTATTGCTTTATTATTATTTATTAATAAAATATTTTGTATTATCTTTTTAGTCTATTATGATAATAATATTGTTATTAGTTTTTTATATACTTCATACTCATTATTTTAATAAATAATAATGCACATAATCGTGACGAGCATAATCGTGATGAGGAAGTTGAGATTAAAGTTGAATTGGCGGAGACTTGGCAAAGGGAAGAAACTTATTGGAGGCAACGTTCCCGGGTACAATGGCTCAGTGATGGAGATCGTAACACACGTTTCTTCCATCAAACCACTATCGAAAGACGACGTCGCAATAAAGTCCTCCGATTGCAGCAAGCTGATGGTTCATGGGTAGAATCGGAGAGAACAATTCTTAATGAATGCAATCAGTATTTTCAAGGCCTATTCACGGCCGAGGGGACGTCAGGGTGGGAAGATGCATTGAATTGTGTACCTACACTTATCACGGATGAACAGAATGTGGCTCTCACTAGGCCTATTACGGATGAGGAGGTTCGTTTAGCGGTGTTCCAACTTGGCGGTGCAAAGGCCCCTGGCCCGGATGGTTTCTCTGGTATGTTCTATCAAAAGTTCTGGGATGTGATTGGACGTGACGTAATCCATGCGGTCAAAACCTTTTTTGAGACAGGTACTATCCTTCCTAGCTTTTGTTATACTGATATTGTCTTAATCCCTAAAGTGCCTAACCCGATAAACACCACACAATTTAGACCCATTAGCCTTTGTAATTTTAATTACAAAATTATCTCGAAAATCCTTGTTAACCGATTAAAGCCCATCATGCCTAATCTTATTACACCTTTCCAAAGTGCTTTTGTATCTGGCAGGCTCATACACGACAACATTCTTGTCGCACATGAGGCTTTCCACCATCTACGGATGCGAAACGGGAGAAAAAGAGAGGAGGCTGCAATCAAGATTGACATGAACAAAGCCTATGATCGGGTTGAATGGGATTTTTTGTTTGAGTTATTGCGGGTATATGGGTTTAATGATCGATGGATAGGATGGGTAAAGGAGTGTATATCCAAAGTACGCTATTGTGTGGTGGTTAATGGAAAAAAGACGAACCGATTTCAGCCGACACGAGGTATTCGCCAAGGTGACCCTTTATCGCCTTATCTATTTATACTTGTGGCTGATGTGTTGTCAAGGCAGATATTGCAATCCATTGAACAACGGTCGCTTGTCGGAATGATGATCAAGAGAAGTTGCCCGATTATTCATCATCTTTTGTTTGCAGACGATTCTTTGTTCTTCATTAAGGCCGATGAGCGAAATGCGAGGTCTTTAAAGAATGTCTTAGCAACATATAGTCGGGCGTCGGGGCAAAACATCAATCTTTCCAAATCTGGTATTTATTTCGGCTCTAATGTGCGGGACGCAGCCAAAGAAGCGGTCGTTAATGTATTAGGAATTAGTGCGGTCAATAATGCAGGCAAGTACTTGGGGTTACCGACAGTATGGGGTCGGTCAAAGAAGGAGGCTTTGGCGTTTCTTAGGGACCGAGTGATGGCCAAACTCAATGGATGGAAAATTCTATCCCTTAATCAAGCGGGGAAGGAAGTGCTCATCAAATCGGTAATAACGGCGATTCCCACATACACGATGACTCTTTTCAAGCTACCTAAATCGTGGTGTGAAGAAATTACGAGTTTGGTAGCGAAATTTTGGTGGGGACAACGAGGAGATGAACGGAAAATGCATTGGCGAAGATGGAGCCGCATGACCGTACCTAAGGAGGAAGGAGGTATGGGCTTTCGAGACTTACAAATTTTCAATATTTCTTTGCTCACTAAGACGGCTTGGCGATTACAAAATGAACCAAGTGCATTTTGGGCAAGGGTCTTAAAAGGTATCTACTTCCCGCGCGATGAGTTCATGGATGTTCAAAAGGGCTCACGTTCTTCTTGGGCATGGTCAAGTATACTAGAAGGACGAGAGGTACTTGCGGATGAAGGTGTTTGGCGAATTGGTTCGGGCCAACGTATTCGAGTGTTTCGGGATGCTTGGGTGCCCGGAATGGATGGTTACAAGCTGAATATTAATCCGGTAGGTGAGCCATTGCAAAACATGATGGTATCGGAACTTCTACGTCCACCTGAGAATCACTGGAATTTGCAACCGATCGAAAACCTACTAACGACGGATATGGTACACGCGATTCGTGCGATACATGTGGCCCCAACTAGCTCTTCGGATCGAATCATATGGCCAACATCAAAGGAGGGTGATGCAAAACCCAAGCTTGTATACCAAAGACTCCGAGAGAAAGCACCGCCACAACCCAACTCGGCAACTTCGACGTCTTACATGGTATCTAAGAGTGTTTGGGCTGGAATATGGAAGGGATCTACGCTACCCAAGGTAAAACATTTTCTTTGGAGGTCATGTGCACGAACTATTCCAGTATTTGATGAATTGAATAGGCGGGGGATCAATGTTTCTCCAATGTGTCCATTTTGTGATCGATGTGAAACTGTTGATCATGCTCTCCTACAATGTAAATGGACGAAACCAATTTGGCTAGCGGGTGCGGGCATTAGATGGGAAAATGGCAATGAACCGCGATGGCCGGATTGGATCGAGGAGCTAATTGACATGGAGAAGTCTCTGGGATCGACGGGCGCTATGGTACGATTAAAGGTCGAGACTCTCGCGTGGGAAATTTGGAAGGAGAGGTGTCGTGCTGTTCATAGCCGCGATCGACCACGTCCTTCCCATGTGGTTCAATATGCGGCTAGTCTCGTTGAGGAAACATGGCGCATCAATGTTCAGCGACAGCCGACAGCGAGTGACCCCACACCCATCACTGCGGCGACATGGGTCAAACCTCTCATGGGTAAGATCAAAATTAATTGTGATGGTTCTTGGGTGGCGACTTCGAAAAGAAGCGGAATCGGGGTCGTGGCAAGGAATTCTAGTGGATCCCTTATCGATGGAAGGAATGACTTTTTTCATGACATGAACGTACCTAGTGTGGAAGCAAAAGCTATTCTTATGGGAACCCAACTTGCGGTCAATAACGGATGGCAATCAGTGATTATAGAATCCGACTCGGAATATGTAATCAATCAAATCCGTGGGACTGCGAAGACCGGCGATTGGAGGATAAATGACATCGTGTCCACCATCAGAAGACTTGCTGAACAAGTGCCCGAAATTTCATGGTCTTTTGTTCGTCGAAACGCAAATCGTTGCGCCAACTGGATCGCTTTGCAGTCCAGAAAGGAGATGTGTCCTATGAATTGGGTCGTGGAACCCCCATCTCCTCTTATTTCTCTTTTACTTTTAGATTGTAACCCAGATTGAAGTTTTTTATAATAATTAATGCATTATTCTTGGCCAAAAAAAAAAAAAAAAAATAATAATGCACATGACGTTCGTTTAAAATGAGTAAGTCTTTTTCGTTGCATTTTGTATGAAATGTTTTTATTATAAAACTATATATAATGTTTTGATTGATAGAATTTTAGTTGTTGTGCGTATTGAGTTTAAATATTTAGTTTTAACATTCATAAATGACTATAATATTAAGGGTTAATGAGCCACTTCATATCACATGTTTGCACGAAATACATTGTTATTACCATATGTTTTTTTTTTACCGATTTGGTACCAAACGTTTTTATTTTTTAACCGTTTTCATACATCCGTTAAAGTTCCGTCCATTTTGGCAGTTAAAAGTCATGTGTCGTGCACGTGACTGACCCTAAACTTTTGATTTTGTTCAATTTAGTCCCTTTAATACATTCCTAACTTTCAATTTGTTCAATTTAGTTCTAAAATTTCAATATCGAACCCATGATCCAAATTAACCTAGCCGGACCTAATGTCGATCTCGAGTGTTGATCCCAGCTAAATCTGTCAAATAAATATTTAATGGTCTATGAAAAGCAATGGATAGTAGGGTGTCAATAAGGCGGGGCGATGTGGTCTTAATCAATCTCAGACTCGCCCTGCGGGTCAAAATTATTATCCAAAACATATCCCATCTATCTCATGGAGGGGGACGGGGCCCCGCGAATGACATGGTCTATCATCAACCATCATAAACCATAAATTCACTATATTCAAGTTCAATTCTAAATCCGAATCACAAATTACGAATCTAATTTTGAAGCAAACCACCAAACACATCCCAACTTTGAATAAAAAATTAAAAATTCAACTCCAAATTCAAATTTGAATCCAAATACAAATATAAATCTTCAGACACATCAAACTCATTATAATCCTTGTTGTGATGTACTATGTGTTATATTACCCCTATAATTTTGTATAATTTACATATATATATATATATATATAAAGACATAAGTGCATAAGAACGGATCTAGTATAGGACGAGGGGGAGGAGAGGCGAATCCCTCTCAACTTTTTGTGATGTGCAATCTAAAATTTGTAATTATTGTTAATTTGACACTTTAAAATATTATATTTGTCCCCTAATTATTTTTTTATATTAGTTAGTTGCTCTTAACTCAATTTTTATCTTTGAAAGATATTTCTGGCTTCGTCTCTGCACGTGCAGGGTGTGTGGGGCGGGGTGAGATGGATTCGTGGACCCCGCACCTCAAACCTGTACCAGTCCCATATCACACAAAATGCTGATCAAATAGACAAAATTGGGGAGACCCACCAATCCGAACAAAGTTTTAGAAAAAAATACCACAAAATTAATATGTGTCAAGATCTTAATTGCAATAAAAAAAATGAGACAGTAGATTAATATCCGGACAGTATGCAAATAGAAAAACCTCTCCTTTCCTTTTTGAAAATAATAGTTCGGCTCCTGACCGTTCTTTCTTCGTTTTCAAAATTTTCTTCTCCCTCCCTCTCTTAGTCTTTCTCTCTCTAGGAGGTCACTTCCACTCAAGAAGGCGGTTCTGGCTTCAACTGGCTGCATCTGCGCGTAGATCCTTCAACCTAGTCAACCGATAAACTTTCTCCAATCAGCCGATGAAGGAATTCCTAGGATCAGTTAGACAATCACTAGACTTCCGAAATTTGGGAGGTGGAGGCGAAAATGGGGGTTTCGGCGGTCTGGTCGAGAAAATTGGCACTAGCATTCGTAAATCCAGAGTCGGAATCTTCTCGAGACCCCAAGTTCGAGCTCTGCCGATTCTTTCCAAGAATGACACTCCGCCCATCAGGTGGAGAAAGGGGGAGATGATTGGTTGCGGCGCTTTTGGAAGAGTTTACATGGGTATGAATCTCGACTCCGGTGAGCTGCTAGCTGTTAAACAGGTTCGTGCCTTCGTGGTTCTTTTTCGTTCTCAGGTTTGGTATGTTGCTTGTGATATCCTGATTTGTTGTTCGTATACGGCCCCATAACATTCTTCATTTGTTATAGATTTGTTAGATTTCTGATCGGATGGTACTTACCTTTATTTGCATTTCAGGTTCTGATTGCAGCAAGTAGCGCTTCAAAGGAGAAGACTCAGGTGAGGATGAATCAGGCTTTGTATTTTGTAAACCTGTCTTTTGGTTATAGGCCGAGGCACATCCGAAGTTAAGGTCTTTTGGATAGTGGTGCTCTGAGGAGGTCTTAGATGATTAAATTTCAAATACCAATTTAGTCAATCATTTGATTTTTTGTAGGAAAATTCATCTGCTCATGTAGTTTCTGTTTGTTTTTTTTCTTGGTGCCTATTACAGTAAGAGCATGAGAATCTGAATTTGATTGGCGTGTGTCTAATAGTTTAATTACTCGCCACATTCTCATGGACAGAAAGCTGGTTTTTAACAATGTCTTAATTGTTATAACTTATAACTAAGTGAATGATATGAAACTACCTAAATTTAGAAATATAACCTGTACTAAACATGATCACTTTTTAACCCTAATGAATTGGATACATGGCGAGCACTTTTTCATTATTCTTGGAAGTTCTTTGAATGCTTCAATCTTCATTTGTTTAATCTGCAGACTCAAATCAGGGAGTTGGAAGAGGAAGTAAAACTTCTGAAAAATCTCTCGCATCCCAATATTGTTGTGAGTATATGTGTATTGTCATTATATTTGAAGCGTGTTTTCATAATAGTGGCTTCAAAATAACCATCTCATTCATTTTTAGAGATACCTGGGAACTGCTAGGGAGGAAGATTCCTTAAATATACTGTTGGAATTTGTTCCTGGTGGATCAATATCATCCCTTCTGGGCAAGTTTGGATCATTCCCTGAATCTGTAAGTGACTCTCAGATTTTACCCAACTGATTTTGGATCATAGGATCGTCAAGGGCATCACAAATATTTTCTTTGGTAGGTGATAAGAATGTACACAAGACAATTATTACTGGGTCTCGAATATCTTCATGAGAACGGAATCATGCATAGGGACATAAAGGTACTATTTTTTGCATGTTATATTATTGTGGTACAGAAATTAAGTTGGGCCTCTTTCTCCAATTAAAACTCTTGAAATGTTTATTTAGGGGGCAAACATCCTCGTTGATAACAAGGGATGCATTAAACTTGCAGATTTTGGTGCATCCAAACAAGTTGTTGAACTGGTATTACTTGTTCAAATTCTCATAGTGTGACTTGTGTATTTTATTTGTTGGTATGTGTAAAATAGCTTATTCTGTATCTTGATGCAGGCTACAATGAATGGTGCAAAGTCAATGAAGGGAACCCCCTATTGGATGGCTCCTGAAGTCATACTCCAGACTGGCCATAGCTTGTAATTCCCCAAATATTTTATCAATAAATAAATCTATAACTATTAAGTAAAACTTATCTTAGGCTTTGTAGTAGTTAAATATTTGTATCTTATGCAAATGAATGATGCTTTCATGATACAAAGGGTTACTATTTGAGTTTCTTTAGCAAGTCGTAGCTTTTGGCAACTGACCATTGAGATGGGAATTCTGTAACAATCTCTAAATGTGGAAATATGTTTTTACCATGAAAGTATTTAGCGTTGCATAATTATCACATCTTCGAAAGCATGATTTTTTCAGTTTATGTGTTCTTGCAGAGAACCAAAGGGAAATAAACATTATAATTCTCTCTCCTGGGTCCCTTCCCAGAAAAAGGAAAACCTTATAGTAGTTTGGTCACATTTATGGTTTATTATCTTAACAATCACACATTTTTTCAGCTCAGCTGACATATGGAGTGTGGGTTGCACGGTGATTGAAATGGCTACAGGAAAGCCTCCTTGGAGCCAACAGTATCAAGAGGTAAATTCACATTTAAACTAAGTTTACAGAACTTGGTAATATACGCATACATCATTCTATCTATATTTTGTAGACTATGAGTTGACTTGCGATTTTCAGGTTGCTGCATTGTTCCATATTGGAACAACTAAATCTCATCCACCAATTCCTGAGCATCTTTCAGCAGAAGCCAAGGATTTTTTGCTCAAATGCTTGCAGAAGTAATTGTTATTCTTTCTTCTTTCTTTTTGTTTCTCTCATGTCAAACAACAACTTGATAGCTAGTAGAATAGGGAACAATCTTCACAATTTGGTTACAAATGTCATGTTTGAGCTTACACAGGAAGCACCGAATTTTTAATACTGCAATGCTCACTTTTCAGATGTACTTTTCTTTCTCACTCTTTCAGATCTCTCATAATCTTGCAGGGAACCGTACTTGAGGCCAACTGCCAGTGAACTTCTTAAGGTGCCAATTTTCTTGCTCAAATGCTTATAAGTTGTGTGACTGAGAAACTAATTGCCATTTTGTTTAAATCGCCAGCACACATTTGTCACATGCGAGTTGCTTGAACCTCAATCAGTGCTTCCAACCTCAGTTGTGGTAAGAATATATTGTTTAAATATTTCTTTTGCGATACTTCTATTATGGAAAGAAATTTATGTTCTTTCTGTGATTTCAGGAATCTGCAAACCTAAGTGGAGCTAGCTTCATGTAAGTTTACGTTATATCTCTATCTCTATCTTGCTCTTGCTATTTCTCATTCATTCAAATTACACACATTCTACTCTTGCTGATTTTTTAAAGTTTCCTTATTCATAATGCAGAAGGAGTTCACTGATTGGCACTAGGTCGTCATCTGGTGGATTGAAGGATGTTTGCCAAATTGGAAGCCTGACCCGTTCTATTGTCGGTCCTGAGAGTTACTTAGGAGCAAGATCAACTTGGGCACTAAATAACGATGAAGACATGTGTATAATAGATGACAAAGATGATTTTACAGTTGGTTCCTCAATGAAGTTCAGATCTATAACGGACGATTTGAATAAGGTTTCATAATACGATGCATGAGTCTTGTTCAAAATTTATTTTCCCTTTTGACATGGTAATGACTTCTTTCTCTGTTCTTTTTTCTTGTAATAGAGTTTCAACCCAATGAGTGAACCAACGGACGACTTCCCATGCAAGTTTGATGAAACTCCAAAGACGGAAAGGAGAGGTAAGAACCACACTACCTCATGCAAAGTAACTGACAGCATAGAACTGTTTGATAAGGGGGAGACTGGTTTCTCATTTCAAAATGGGCTGATGGGGACTGATGATGATGACGAGTTAACAGAATCAAAGATTAGAGCCTTTCTCGATGAAAAGGTACTGCCCTTTCTCATCTAATTCTTCATTTGATGTCAGGTCAATGTGGGATTTTGGCATCTTTTTTCCCAACTTGCTAAATGCTTCCTCCCTTGTTTGTTGTCCTTAATTGATCCTCTTCTATTTTTACCATGACCTTATTACATGCATATAAGCTTCCAAGGCTCATAGGTCATTTTCTGTTTCAGGCTGTAGATCTCAAAAAGTTACAATCGCCTCTATATGAAGAGTTCTACAATACCATTAATGCATCATTTTCAGCTCCAACTTCTGGGAAATTACATGGAGATAATGTCACAAAATTTACCAACTTACCCCCCAAAAGCAAGTCACCGAGCCGTCTGACCAGTAGAAGGTTTTCTGCAGTGATTGGTATCACCAATAGAAGTCCTGTAAGTCGTGAGAAACGTTTACCAAGTGCTATTGGTGTGCCTAATCAAGGTCTTCAAGAATTTCAGCTTCATGATGGTCAAAAGGATCCAATATCTCCCAGTCCCAGGTTTGAAATTCTTGATTTTACTATCATTTTCCAAAATTCACGAATCATGTTTGCTAAAATGCATAAAAATGTATTCCTTCTGTAGTACAAGCTGCTTGGAAGTACACAGGAAATGGGAGGAAGAGCTTTATCAAGAGCTAGAGAGACGAAGAGGCAAGTTTTTCCTTCTTTATAAGCTAGATCTTCAGTTTTGAGTTTGAGTTATTACTTAAGCTTCAGTATGAGCTTTCCCATGTGCTCTTTTCAACCAAGGGTACACTTCTACTGTAACGCAGAGCTGGGAAAGTCAATCAAGATTGTAGCCCAGTGGTTTTACGGCTCTCCAGTTCAGTTTCTAATCTCCATTAAGATATCTAGAGAGCAACAATTGAGAAAGGTCCTTGGATTTGTTGCTAACCTGCTTTTGAATAAAAATACAATGACTGTTTGCTATGGGGCATCCTTCTGACTTCTTGGTGAGGTCAGGGTTACAAGTTGAACTACTATTGGCTGTAGGTAGTAAAATCAAATATTCTATCAACCCCTTCTCCTGATAGAGAAAAAAATGAACTGGACCACCCAAGTGGTAAGGAAGGAAAACCAGCTATGAACTCCACTTTTGTATTTTCTGTAATTTATTTTTACTAGTCCCTTCACTGAGAAATAACTCTCATTGGATCCTGAAAACCGTAGCCAATTGCAAGCCTGGTATTTAATCGATGGTAGTTTCAATAGTATGTGCTTCAATAATAGGTCCAGCATACTTCATCCATCCAACTAAGGGGTTTGAAAGCAAGCTCTGATACAATATATTGTTGAGTTCAATATTGTACAAACAGATAAAACCTTACGCTGATATTTGGCTGCCTTTATCTGTATTTATGTTTGAAGATTTTTTCAATCTGAAATGTGTGACTTGCTAGCTTGTAATATTAAGTAATGAGCTTCTTATATTGCAGAAATGCTGCGGCAAACGGGGGTGGGAGCAAAAGTATTGTCACCAAAGGATGGTATGTTAAAGCGGCAAAGAGAGCCTCCACAGTTTGTATTGCCAGGAAACTGAATCATCTATCTGAGTTGGTGCCATATTCATGTATGTATTCTTGTATTTGTTCAAACGTGGAGTCCAATAATTGTAGGTGGTTTCAGTGCATTTCGTTTGCTTGAAATCACAGGTAGATAAGTTATATTGCAACATGTATCCCTTGCCTTCTTCTTTACTGGTATCCCTTGCCTTATATTGAGGTGCTTACTGTTTTTACAGTAAAAATGGCGAGCCTGTTACGTTTGTAAGTTGGACCGATCAATGTAGAGTCATCTCATGGCTCATGTTTATGGTGTGAAATCTCAATCTGCAATGCAATGCAGTCAGTGAGTGTATACAATATTTTCTGTTATAATATAGTTAATTCAGAGAATATTGTCTAATGAACTGATCTTTGTACTCAAGTTACTGTTACTTTTCTTTCAAACTTACTCTGAAGTTCTGTTGTGAAAGCATCATCTTGTTACATGCCGCTCTACAGTAGTAAATTGTGTTATTTTATGGTCAGAATGAAAAAAGGAACTGAAGTGGGGATGGCATTCACTTCTGCTTTATATTAAGTGTTATATAGGTTTGGATAACTGAAATAACTAAATAATTAAAATAACTGAAAATTAAACTAGATAACTGAAATACTAAAATAATTTACATTTTTTGCGTATCATTTTATTCATAATCATGGCTCATATATATATATATATATGACTAGATTAGTACAATTTATGAATATAATATATTCTAGCTGATAAGAATAGGAAGTAAAACGTATAACTCTATCACTAATTATAAATATTATATAATCTAGCTTATCTATAATTTCATACACTAATATGTATATATTTATGGGTTAATAATCTAGTAAATATCTGAAGTTTGGTTCATATTAATCGGAGATGTCTGGAGTTTTAAAAGTTAATTTGAAATGTCTGAAGTTTCAACTTTGTTAATTTAGAAGGTTTTCCGTCCATTTTTAGGGTTAAATTTAACAGAATTGTGTGAAATGACATTGTTGCCCCTTTTAATATTTTTTTTATTTAATATCTTATTTGAGGATATGTGAAATGACAAAATTACACATGAAGTCAAATTAAAACAACCCTGGCTCCGTCCACCGCCACCCGGCTCCGGCCACCACCACCCCGACTCCCGCGACCATCACCTCGGCTCCGACGTGTTAGATTACGGGGAGTAATCATTACGGAAACTTAAACATGGTATGTGCTAGTAATATCAATTACGCAACAGAAAGTTTACACATACCTCAAGAGTAACCGTAGTCCAAGATCCTTGCTCGAGGGAGTTCGCGATCCTCCGGACGGGACTCGTAGAGATTCTTGTTAGAGAAGCCCTACGTGGTGAAGCTCCACAGCAAAGCCTCTGATCGATTCTCAGCACGAGGATAGATCTCTGGAGAGTTTGCTCAGAAAGCAATTTGGCACACCCTTGATGATATATGTGGTTCGGGCGAAACACCTTAGTGTGGGAGGAGAGTTTTTCTCTCTAAAACTCTCTTGTGAGGGAATTATGATTAACCCTAAAATTTCCCTAACACCTCTTATTTATAGGAGGAGTTACCCCAACCATAAATTCGGCCGGCCTATGTATTTGGGGAGGCCATTTTTAGGCCTCCCATGTCAATTGGGATTTGCGTCTGACCCAATTACCCTAATGTGACATATACCCAAGTTCATTAGGTAAACTATACATATTATGAGCTACCAATTACGACGCCCATAAACATATGCTTACAGCTCCCACTCGCCGGAATGGGAGGGTGCCTGTTAATGTATTGTTGTCCAAATCCGCATCAACATTTCTTCCCTTTGATCTGCTCCATGCTCCCGAATAGTTCATACGAGGTTTGCTGTGCGACCGGCGGATACGACGGGCATCGTGCTACTCATCTGTTAGGAGTATTGTAGCGCCCGCGGAACGTTGATTCCCTTTTCTTTAATCAACCTATTATAAACAATATTTATGTATTGTACCGCGCTGTATCCTAGGTCAACTGATAATTCTTCATTTGCCTAGTTTCCACATAGGAACACTTCTCCAAGGCATCCGTACAAGTATTCACAACCTTCAACTAATATCCGGCTGGTGGCCACCTAGTGAATACTAGAGTCGGTGAATTACAGGTGAACTTGACCATCCCCATCGCTCATACCCTTAGTCAAACCCAACCGGTTTCCAAGACGTGGTCACTAGGCCTTTTTGTTCAGCACTACGCTCGTACGCCGGGAAGCGAGCATTGAGCCTGACCTTAGGTATGAGTTCTGAGTCCATGATGATACTTCTGGTGCCTCTTCATAAGGCTCCCGGGATCAATCACACGCTTGAGGTGAAGAAGTTTGCGCTCGCCAGAATCACGAGGATTCCTTCCTAGCACAACCGAGCTATGGCCCCGTGGTCGGACGTGGCACGCGTAGTATGAAGCACGCGTTGATACCATACATGAACCTTTTGGGTTGACAGGAAAGGGATATGTCAATCATGCTGTCACATATTCTCATCTGGCCCAGAATGTGGTTGAATGACGAACGAAGTTCATCACGGCGATATGCGAGATGAAGATCTCGTCAAGTTACTTCGAAACTAGATAGTCGTCTCGCTTAATCAGGTTTATCCCCCTGACTCTTAGCTAGTCTTGTTTGGTGGAGGCCTCCCTCCATCACAAGACGACCGTACCCGTGTGACTAGGTAAGACCCACATTCGACATAGTTTGGCAGAGGATTGCGTCCTCCTACGACTTAGTTTATAGACCGTAAATCTGATGTAATCAAAACATTATGACGTCGATTGATCATAAACTTGGTTGCGATTCTTTCGCTTACAAAATGTAACTTTCTAATATCAAAATGCTATCACAGATACATGCCATTACTAAACCATACGCAATCCAAGCAATTTTACATGCTTTTCGAATATCTCCCCGCGTAGTGGTTTAGTTAATGGGTCCGCAATCATATTATCAGTGGACAAGTATTCCATAGTGATTATATTGTCTTCTACAATAGATTTAGCATAAAAATATTTCACATCAATGTGTTTGGTCCTACTATGGTACTTCAGATTCTTAACTCCCGCAATGGCTGCCTGACTGTCAGAGAACACCTTCATAGATTTACTCTCGATGTCACCATTAAGCAGCGCAGTAAGAAGCCTTTTTAGCCAGACTGCTTCCTGTGCATTCTTAGAGAGAGCTACCAATTCTGATTCCATCGTTGACAGCGCGACACAGGTTTGCTTCTTGCTCGTCCATGAAATGACGGCTTTAGCAAGGAGGAACACTCGCCCTATGGTGGACTTACGATCATCCGGATCGCCACCATGGTCGGCGTCACTGTAACCGGTCAATTCTAACTTCCCGTCCTCATAGCACAGAGCATAGTCGGCAGTACCTTTCAAATAACGAATTATTCGTTTTACAGCCTTTAAATGTTGATAGCCAGGATCTGATTGGAAATGTGCTACAAGGCCCACTGCATAACAGATATCCGGACGGGTGCATTGCATGGCGTACATCAAACTACCAACCATGCTTAAATATTCTGCATCCTTCATCTGTTCGCGCTCTTCCAGGTTCTTGGGGTCATCACATTTTGACAGTGCGCACCCAAATACCACCAACGTATCCACGAGTTTGGCATCTTGTAATTTGAACATTTTCAACAGCTTGTTGGTATAGGCTTCTTGAGACAGACACAATTTCCGGGTAGCCCGATCTCTAGCAATTTTAACGCCTAAGATATACGTGGTCTCTCCCATGTCTTTCATCTCAAATACATATGCTAACCAGGACTTTCTTATTCATGAAACTCATATCGTATGCTGTAATGAGTATGTCGTCCACGTATAAGATTAAGATGACATATTTGGACCCGGAGGTCTTATAATACACGCATGGATTCTCGTGAAGATTCACGAATTTGTTCCCTATGATTTCCTCGTGGAATCTGCGGTACCATTGCCGAGACGACTGTTTAAGACCGTCGATAGACCTTTGAAGTTAACAAACTTTACATTCGTTACCAGGAGTAATGAAACCCTCCGGCTGCTCCATGTAGATCTCTTCATCCAGGTTTCCGTGGAGGAATGCGGTCCTAACATTCATTTGGTGCAGCTCGGGATCGAAGCTTGCGACCAGGCCCATTAATGGGCCTAACCGTGGTTTAATGCACAATCAGTGAGTTTCTATTTTTAAAGTCCACTCCGTGAATTGGGTAAGTCCTTTCGCAATAAGTCGAGTTGTTCGACCTTTTTCCATCAGTGGTGAGCCTTATTTCAGGGCTCACCTTATCCTTGCTCTCCTGTGGTTAACAGGTAAATCAACTATAGACTATAATGGCTTTCATTTAGGCGATCTCTCTCATTTATTATTTCCCTCCATTTCTCCACTTGAGGTCTTTCCAATGCTTGTCAACAATTTTATACCTTACTTAATAGGATACTTGCCTTTGACTCTCGTCTAGGCATTGCGAGTCCTATTTATTAGTATGATCTTTTCTCCCACTCGGAATAATGCTTCTTATCGTAGCATCATTTCTGTTGGGGACGATCCTTCCACTTGGAACAATGCTTCTTATCGGAGCATTGTCTCTATTGGGAACAAGAGCAGTGCTAGAACCTTGACTTACAACTTTCCTATGACAAACTCTTGGTCTCGGGGTTTTATTTTCGAGATGTTTTCCTTGATCACTATGATCTGGAACCAAGTAGGGTTGGATCACTCCCACTGGAAACAATGGGTATTTTAGGTAATTGTGTCATTCCTGGTTTAGCTATATGACCATCAGGTTCAACTTGATTCGTCTCAACAACAACAGTGTTTACGTGTGGTAGTGTTTATTCCTCCCACTGGATTTACTATGAAAATGTTCTCATTCTCATTTACCATGTCATTCACTTGAGGAATGCAAACGAAGATTCAGCACATCATTATTCAAACACTTCATTATTAAATTCATTTTATGAAAACGATGTGTTCCGTCTACCGAGGTCCACTTGCGCAAGGCGCAATTTACCCTAGGGTTTAAACCCTTGGTTAAATCGTTTCATTCCTGAATTTAATTCAATTTAATCCAATCGGTTTCAAATATGATCATCATTACACTTTATTTCATTCAATGGAGTAATAATAAAATAAGAGTTTTAATCGGTTAATTCCCATAACGACATAATCAATGAATTTAATGGCATATTGAAGTTACTCAACTGTGTTATTGAGATGCATGGAGGTGTTTGATTTTGGCCATGTTCAATAGCCTTGTTGTTTCGGTTTTCTCGTTTTTCGGATCGATCTCGTTTCTAGCCGAGTCGATTAATTTTGATAAGTAGAACTCATTTCAAAACGACTGGTAACTACTTTATTCAAAAATTCCGAAATATCAATAACCAAAGTTCAAACATAAAATCGAACAGTATGAGAAATAACCACAATGGAAAAATCTAGATCATCCACGAAGCTTTAAAAGATAAGGTAGAGCAATGATGAGATCTTAAACGAGACAATTTAATGTACTTTTATCACTGGCGTTCATCACATCGGATGATCGTTTTAGGACCTAACAGATGATCCCGATTCCTCTTCATCTTCCCTTGATCTCTTGCGGTGAAGTGCAGAGGCACCCTCTGGTTGATCTTGTTTTCTATCAACAAACATATCGTGATGAACTTATTTATTCAATCAAGTAGCCAAGTCCGTTGTCGTCAGCCAACCATGATAGAGGGTACCTCTGCGCAATACTGAGTATCTTTCTCCAATTTGATCTCTAGTTCATGAGATCTGATGTGGGTATAACACCTGCATCTTGAGAAATAAGGGCAACATACTCAAATAGCTCTCCTCTGGTTTCGGCTGCCCTACCTCCACAGAAGCGGAGTCTAATGGCGCACCAAAGTTGAAGAGCACTAATGTTGAGTTTGAAGTCCTCTGCAACCTCTCTGTCCAAGGTCGCCAGTATCATCTCACAAGCTCTCCGATCCATAAAGCTCCTTAACTTGTTCGGGTATGTAAGGACACCTTTTTCATTCACCAATGTTCTTCCTTTGTTCACGTCAATACACTTATGTATATTTCCAGCGACAAGGAGTTCTCTTACATATTCTCTCCATGCATCATAATCCATGCCATCCAGATTGCGAGGTTTGTAGAAGGGAACCGATCCAGCCATGAAAACTAACACTTTGATAATCATGCACAATCAGGGAGATTATAACATTTTGAGAAAGAATTGCATACATCAAATATCTATTAAGATGGAATCCGATAGATAATGATTCCTCAGTCATCTAAACCAACCGACCACCAGTAAACCAATGTAAGATGGCTGTGAAAGAGTTCACACTATCTCCATTTTCTATCTAATAGATCAGTCTCTTAAAACGGTTTTAATCGCAAATTACCGGAACGAGAATTTTAAAATAAGCATACCCGATCTTGGCTTTCCCAAAACCCTTTTTGTTTTGGAAAATCATTCCGATGAATTCACTCATGCATACATAATTCTACTACCCATGTAAATTATCATATGCCAGTAACATTCATCATACCACATACACATGCTTATGCGTCATGCGTCTAATGTTCCGAGGAACTCATGCTTGCATTCATAATTCTACTTACAAGTAAATTATCAAATGTAACTTCATCCTCAACATTCTAGCATACGTGTCAAACATGTAACATTCACATCAATCATACATATTTGACGACTGTTTTTCAGTTTTAAAATAATTTTAAACATTAGGGGTTGATTTGCAATTCATGCTTATATTCATTTACGCAAGCTTCTAGACGTGAATCCTAGGCATTTACAACGATCACAACATGAATATCCTAGTGCGCATTCCATATATTTAACCAGGGCTCCGCCCACAATATGCAATATCCAGTTAGCTTGACTTAGTCAAGACAACAGTTCTAATCATGCATAAATATATATTGAATAATAAAAAATTTCAATTTAGCCCTCTAATTAATCCAGTCCCAAAACATGTATCTCAGATATCCATCCCCATAATCGAAACAAGGAATAAATGTTGGCAACCCTATGAGCACTGTGTAGTCTATTTCGATGTTCAAAAACATTTGGATTTTAAAACTTAACCTCCCTATTTTAATTGACTTGTATTTGGTTTAGAAAACATTGTTCGGTTCAGTCAATTTCAGTCAATTTTGGTCCGGTTTGGCTCGATTCAGAAAATCCGGTTCGGTTCGGTCCGGCAAAATCCGGTTCGGTTTGTATTTTAAGTTTAAAATCTGGTTCGGTCCGAACCGGTCCACTAAAATAGGGTTCGGTTCGGTTAGACCCACTTATTTACCCCGCCGACCCGACCCGAATAGGTCGAATCGATTGAGAAAATCTGGTTCGGTTTAATTTCGTCCCGGTTTAACATATTGGACCGGCCCAATAATTAAAATTTTAAAGGTTGGGCCAGAATGTTTACTTGTGGCCCAAGTAGGGTTTTAAAGTCCAAATATATTTAACTTGACCACCAAGTAACAATAACTATATAAAATAATTTCCAATATTAACATATATATATATATATGTGAAAATTCGGTTTCTATATATATTATATATATATATTTATTGTCAATATCTTTAATAGGGAAACAAATAACTGACAATATATTTTCTCAATCTTTTAGGTAACTAAATCTATCAATAATATCTATAACCCTATTTAAATATTTAGATATATTGATAGTGATATATATTTCTATATTATTGTGAATCTATCCTAATGTTCCCAATTATAGATATATTTTTACCCTAATTAAAAATTAAAATATGGTAAACAATATAATTTTAAAATTCGGCCGAAATTTTTTATTCCTTTGGTGTCTAAAAAATTAAAATTTTTACCTAAGGCTTCGACATGAACACCAAAATTGGGAATTAGTGGTCAAATTTCAAGATCAAATTTTAATAAGATCTACAGTCCAATGTTTGATTTTGATAAATATCACATTTTTCTTGAAGATCATGAACATCAATTTAACCAAGAACAGGAAAATTTCGGACCACCCTTGAACTTAAAAATTTAAATTCCCTTTTTAAAAATCCAGTCCGAAAATTTTAAAACTCCAAGATCACAAATTTATCAAAATCATGAACTCCTAGCACAGACTCTGATACCACTGTTAGATTACGGGGAGTAATCAATATGGAAACTTAAACATGGTATGTGCTAGTAATATCAATTACGCAGCGGAAAGTTTACACATACCTCAAGAGTATCCGTAGTCCAAGATCCTTGCTCGATGGAGTTCGCGATCCTCCAGACGGGACCGTAGAGATTCTTGTTAGAGAAGCCCTACGTGGTGCAGCTCCACAGCAAAGCCTCTGATCGATTCTCGGCACGGGGACAGATCTCTGGAGAGTTTGCTCAGAAAGCAATTTGGCACACCCTTGGTGATATATGTGGTTCGGCTGAAACACCTTGGTGTGGGAGGATGATTTTTCTCTCTAAAACTCTCTTGTGAGGGAATTATGATTAACCCTAAAATTTCCCTAACACCTCTTATTTAAAGGAGGAGTAAAGTGGAAAAAAGTCCACTTTACTCCAACCATAAATACGGCCGGCCTATGTATTTGGGGAGGGCCAGTTTTGGGCCTCCCATGTCAATTGGGATTTGGGTCTGACCCAACTACCCTAATGTGACATTTACCCAAGTTCATTATGTAAACTATACATATCATGTGCTACCAATTACGACGCCCATCACCATATGCTTACACGGCGACCACCACCCCGACTCCGGCGACCACCACCCAACTCCGGCGACCGCCACCATGGCTTCGATTAGGCCCAAATCGGAGCCACCGGCCCCGATTGGGCCCAAATCGGAGCCACAGAGCTCCAGATCGGAGCCATAATCGGGACCGTTGGCTCCGATTCGGGCCCAATCGAAGCCGTGGTGGCGGTCGCCGGAGTTGGGTGGCGGTCGCCGGAGACGGGGTGGTGGTTGCCGGAGCCGGGGTGACGGTGGCCGGAGCCATGGTGGCTTTAAGGGCATTTTTATCTTTTCACTTCAAGCATGTGAGGGGCACATTTGATAGAAGGGCATTTTTGGAATTTAATTTTATTTCCGGTCACATGCTAAGCACGTGACCAACTTCCGTCAGTTTTAACGGAAAAAAATTAACGGAGACCTCTTATATCCACAAAGTTAAAACCTCAGACCTTTCAAATCAACATTTGAAACTTCAGACCTCTCTGGTTAACATGGGTAAAACTTCAGACCTTTCCTACCCTATATTTATCCATAACATTGCTTCCACATTGATAAACGAGTCCTCAAGATCGAAGATCCATCTTCTTCTATGAATAAAAAATTGATGCCGGCTGTCCAAGTATTGGTGCATCAGATTAGGCATCATCATGTAATGTTGGAGGGAAAACTGTTATAGGACAAAGGGCAGATTGAGTTTGTAAAGTCCTTTTGCTTCAATTCCCTCCAGAAGAACCTCATGACTAGGTCCTTCATAACAAAAGAAGAGAGGGAAAATACAAGGCAAACCTGATTACCTTTATCGAATTGAGACCCAAAAAGTAAATTCTTGGTGATGTGAAGTGCAATGATGTTGTGTCCAATTCTACAAATAGAAATTAGGGGACCATTGCCTACCAAAACCTTACCACTGACCATACATAATTATTGACTCTGATGTCGATTTGAGCCTCCATTTTCATTTCCAGGACATTGTCCATAAGTAAGGATTTGATATTAGTTTGTGTTGAATATACGCCCAAGCTATTATAAATTGGACCTCGATAATTGGGCCACGACCGACTATAATTTGAAACTTGGAAAATGGATACCCGAAGCCAAACATTTAGGCCCAAGAGCGACACAGGTGGCGAAGCCCACCCAGATGGCCCCGAGGGAAAAATTCCCTCGGGGGAGACCCGAGTGAGGTAACCTCGCTTGGATTACCCGAGCGGGGGCCATCCCGCTCGGGGATACCCATCCGGGTATCCCCCCACCGTCCGGACGAGTTCCTTCGTCCGGACCCCTACTCCCGGACGATATTTCGCCCGGGGCTTGCCTTTGGTGGCCATTCCCACACACTTAAACACATTGTGCTCATCTACGGTCGAACCGAGGTCAAGTGCACCGTATTTACGGTCAATGCCAACTTATATTACGAACCTGCCACAACCGGACCAGGAAACCACTGGAACTAGGGCGGTCCGATAGGAACTCTATAAATAGAGGTCTCCTCTCCTCATTTGAGGACAATCTTATGATCTCTCACTCAAGCTCTGCATTCTCTCTACTTTATCTCTCTAAAATGACTATACTCATTTAAGCATTGGAGAGGGCACACCGAGCACCACCCCCCTTTGGTCTCGGTATTGCCCATTTTGCAGGTATCACGAAGAGAAGGAAGGGCGGAGGTCCCAAGCAAGAAGAAACTTAGGACACCACGTGCAAGTAGTGGGCTTAACGGGAACCCCCTCTCCGGTGCCCATCTATAGATATATGGGAAGAAGAAGCACACGAGGCGGACATATAGGAAGAGGAAGCCCACAAAGCGGGAATACTAGAAGGAGAAGTCTACGAAGTAGGAAAATGGGAAGAAGAAGCCCAACAAGAAGAAGAGAACAGAAGGAGAAGCCCTTAAGAGGAAACTCGTGTGCAAACACTGGCGCCGTCTGCGGATTCGAGCAAAAAAGCTCGTAGCCTACTACTTGTGCTCGATGGAAATAATAGGGGGTCCAAAAGAACAAGGGGGTGGCATAGTAAGGTACCTACCGCGGGTCTCCAGGAGCCTTGCATCCGGGGGCAACAACCAAAGGATCCTAAGCAGCCGTCGTCCAATGGAGAACAACACTCCTTGGATAACACTCCATCATGCTCCAAGATACCACGGTCGGTAGTCAATCAACAAATACCTCCCTTACCCCTAATAAAAGACAAGCTCTTAGTGGGGGCAACAATTAAATACCTAGGAAAATGGTAGAAGGCCAAAGAGGTGGCTGCAACAAAATGCACAAATGGTAGCTCTTCCAGAGTATACCAATAGGGGCAAGATGAGGATGGAGCAGAACAACAACCTCTCCACAAGGATGAGCACCAACCTCCCATACTTTCATGAATTCACTTAGAGTAGCTCTTCCAGAGCACATCTATAGGAGGCAACTGGAGGTTACCACTGAAAAGCAGCCACTCGGTGAAGAATATGGCAACACTAGGGGGATAGATGATCAATAACTCCATCCCCAGAGAAATATGGTATTAGTAAGAGATACCACATACACTGGGGGGCAAGCATCGCCAATGATAGCAAGGAGGGTGCATGCATACACCTCTCCCCTCTATGAGCAAAAGGATAACCCCAAACAAGGAGGGCCACTATACCAGCAGGGCCTACATCGCCTACCTTGTGAAAATGCCATTCAAGGGGTTCCAATACGATATGCATTTCCATGGAGAACCATATAGATTGCCACCATATAGATTTCCATGTACAGAAGTTACACCCACCAGACGCCCGACCGTCCAAAGGACGAGACAACACCCTGTGAAAGCAGAGAATAGCACTCCAATCCAGCATGCAAGGCAAACACCTCCCTCTCCCCCTTCCCAGCACAATACTCATTTTTGAGACAAAATCCGCTTCTGCATCCAAGGAGGGGTAACACTAAATGAGGGGGCAACACAAAACCTATGCTCATTGCAAGGATCATCAATAACTCCAACGTTAAAAGGATATTAGATTTGCAAAAAAAAAATTCTACACCCAAGGGTGCTAACAACATAGGGTTGGGGGCACCACGCCAAGCCAACACCTACAAAGAGTAAAGGAAAAAACAGTAACGAAGATCAAAATTGAATCCTCCCTCCACCCCCACCCACCTCGCCAATTCTGGAAGGTGCATACAAGAAAGGCATGCTCAATGAGCACAAAAGAGTAAGGAGACTGAGCAACTTGGGGGCACCAAACGAACAAGTGCTCGATACCCAACCGAGAAACATGAGGATAAGCCTTAACATGCTAAACAAAAAAAAAAAACGGTGCAACTACCAAGCAACTAGGGGGCACCATGTGATCTAGTACTTGATAGTCCACCCGGAAATAGAAGGCCACACGAATACGTGCCATCACTCCTTCTAATGGAAACCACAAAGGAAGTGTTGGATATCTGTCCAATTCGAGTTCGTATTTACATTTCGGACCTCGCAAACACGCCAGAACCACAAAAACGGATTTTACCACGGTCACCCTGGGTTAAAACGGTCCGGATGCGCGCAGCACCCGAACCGGGGACCTCCGGATTGCCATAAGGCAATCCGGAAGGTCCGGATTGCCGTGACAATCCGGACTGGTCCATTTTGCCCGGCAATCCGGACCATGTCGGACGTCGACATGGTCCGGACTGCCGACTGGCACTGTGCGCTTACCTCTAGACTGCGCGCTTACCCCAATTTTTACTAAGTATGAGAAGTCAGTGCGCACATAGCCAACCTGGATGTCGGTAAGTCTTTTCCTGTAAACCGGGTATGGTTCTTGAGTTTCCTATAAATAGGGACCTAGACCCCCCCCCATTTGATAAAAAAACTCGAAACTCTGCAGAATTGGCTATTTGTGCTCTGACCTCTCTCTACACTTTCTCTCTCTAAAAATCCTGACTTTAGCATCGGAGAGGGCAAAACCAGCACCACCCCCCTCTCCATGCCGGTTATTGTCCGCTCTGCAGGACCTGATGTATAGAAGATCGAGATAGAGGCCAAAAACAGTTCGGGATCGAGATAGAGGCCAGAGTTAGTTCGGGGATCGAGGTAGAAGCCAAAGTCAGTTCGTGGATCGAGGTTTGAGGTCCGTGACAAGCAGTCCGAGATATCCCAAGTGGAATCGATTCCAACACTTGGCGCCGTCAGCGTGATTCGAGCAAGAAGCCGTTCCATACCGCAAGCTATGACAGGCAGACGTACGAAGAAGGCGGGGGCAGACAAGCCGAAGCCGACGAGAAGCCAACAAGGACTTTCTCACATTCCAGATGCAGAGTCTTGCGCCTCCTCCATGTCAACCGCAAATGCGCCTTCTGCGCAGCATGGTCCCGACGTCCAGAACGAGGTACCAGTGCACGAGTTCGAGCAAAGGACGGAAAGGAACGAAGAGTTCTCATACGGGATGCTAGCTGACGGAGTGCAGCAACAAGCAAGAGGGGCAGGCAACCTGCCACCAGTCACATCAGCCATGATGGATGCGCTTGAAGAACTTATCGCATTCAGGAAGATTCTAAAGAATCAAGGATACGCCGTATCCTCTGTTGGTTCACGGTGGAACTCCGGTACGGACTTTGACGTCAATCCTAGCTCATTTGCTCCACGCAATCCTGCAAGAGGGGATAGACCGGGCGGTGACCCAGAATCCCTCTCCGATGCTTAAATGAGTATCTCGTATGACTGGCAAGCAGTAATCTCAAAGTGTATTGAATTCAACGTAAACGTTCTGAGGTGACGTCTTGCCCTTTTATAGGCGAAGAGATGCCTCAGGTACCTGGTGAACCGTTAGGGGTGGTTAGCCCGTATCCCGCATATCTCGGATGTGATCTCGCGTATCTCAGCCATGCCCCGCGTATCTCGGCCACGCTCCGTGTATCATAACCACGTTCCGCGTATCTCGGCCACGCCCCGCATATCTTGGCCTTATCCTCTGATAATCGAGTCCCGACTCCCGTCGGGGACTCCAGAGTTATCTCGTTGTGTCACCGCTCGGGGCCCCTCGTCATCGTGACAGGGCCAATCATTCTCAGGGATTCATCATCGGGGCCTACTTAAAGGCTTCTCATCGGGAGCTTCCAGCTCCACTGTCGGGACCGACTCTGTCGGGACCTTGCCTTGTCGGGACTCCCTTCGTCAGGACCCTTCTCCTAGGTCATCTTGACCGGGTCTGTTTGCCGTTTCCTCCCCGTTAAAGGGCCTGACGGCTGTAATCGAATCCATCATTTGCCCCCAAGACATGAGGGACTTTTAGTTCGTCGTGTCTTTCAGCTCTCGACCCCCCGACCTCCCGATATTAGGATCGGGGATCTTTCCCTTGGCTCAGTCACTCAATTACCAGTCTTCTCCTTCACGTTTCCTCAGTGCTTTGTGGATAACTGCCAAATCCCAGGGGTCTCCTCGATTCCCCAGTTCATTAAATGCAGTAGATGGTGAAGTGACGTCATCAGTACCCGTGACTGATTCTCTGTGTCTGCTTTTTCTGAAAAGTACTTTTCAGGATATTTCATCATTGCACCTGCTGCCATTCCGCACGTTTCATCTCAACGGTCCAGATTAGAATGCTTCAACTTCGACGGTTCAGATTAAAGCGCCCCTTCGACTGTCCTCTTCGTCTATAAAATCCTTACCCAGGGTTCAGTTTCCTCTTATCATCTACAAATTTTCGAAAGCTTTCTGCAACTCTTGGGACCTTAATGTTTCTTCGGCCATCTCTCCGGCAATGTCAGGTTCATCCTTTCAGCCTTCAATTATCATGTCAGGTAAGGGTTTCTTCTCTATTGTTGGCCTTCGTCTTTGTTTAGTTTGATTGTAATTTTCCGGAAAAACCTAACATCCCTTTCAATGGCTGATTTCAGACAGTGGATCTGGTTTCGAGGGAAGGAAGCCTTTCAACTTTGACTATGTTCTGAACGAAATTTTCAGCACTGCTTATGATGCAGCTCTCCGGGAAGGATGTATCATTTCCGCCAGAGAAGCCGATGCTCAAGGCCGGAAATGCATACCACAAGTTCAAAGTGAAGAGGAGCTACTTCTTCATCGGAAACTCCTCGATCCCATGACCCCGATAGCCAATCCTCCAACGGCTAACCCTGTGGAGCCTTCTGCCCTAGACCTTGCGGACCCTGTTCCTGTTGATGCCGCTAACAAGGATTAGGCCTAACTGCTTATCGCTAGAATCTTCGTATTCTCCTCCTTTTGTAATCATCGGGCCTTCGAGCCTCATTAATATCAGACTTTCTTAGTTCCGATTCTTTCATTGCACTTCTCCCAGTGGCTTTACTATACTTTCTTAAGTCGAAACCTCGATACTTAAGATGTTTTCGTACATCACTTAAGACGATTTACTAACTTGCACCACTTAAGGCGACTTATCATCATGTACCGCTTAAGGCGACTTTTTTCCGTGCATCACTTAAGGCGGCTTAATATTACTTAGAGTAAATCTAAGAATCACGCATCACTTAAGACGACTTAATATCGTGCACCACTCAAGGCGACTTTATATCGTGCACCACTTAAGGCGACTTTTTCCCGTGCACCACTTAAGGCGACTTAATATTACTTAGAGTAAATCTAAGAATCACGCGTCACTTAAGACGACTTAACATCGTGCACCACTCAAGGACACTTTTCTCGTGCACCACTTAAGGCGACTTAGTATCGTGCACCACTTAAGGCGACTTAATTATTACTTAGGATAAACCTAAAGATCGTGCACCACTCAAGGCGACTTAGTATCGTGCACCACTTAAGGCGACTTTTTGATACTTAGAATAAATCTAAGGATCGTGCACCACTCAAGGCGACTTAATATCGTGCACCACTTAAGGCGACTTTTTGATACTTAGAATAAATCTAAGGATCGTGCACCACTCAAGGCGATTTAGTATCGTGCATCACTTAAGGCGACTTTTTGATACTTAGAGTAAATCTAAGGATCGTGCACCACTCAAGGCGACTTAACATCGTGCACCACTTAAGGCGACTTTTTGATACTTAGAATAAATCTAAGGATCGTGCACCACTCGAGGCGACTTAATATCGTGTACCACTTAAGGCGACTTTTTAATACTTAGAATAAATCTAAGGATCGTGCACCGCTCAAGGCGACTTAATATCGTGCACCACTTAAGGCGACTTTTTGATACTTAGAATAAATCTAAGGATCGTGAACCACTCAAGGCGACTTAGTATCGTGCACCACTTAAGGCGACTTTTTGATACTTAGAATAAATCTAAGGATCGTGCACCACTCGAGGCGACTTAATATCGTGCACCACTTAAGGCGACTTTTTGATACTTAGAATAAATCTAAGGATCGCACCACTCAAGGCGACTTAGTATCGTGCACCACTTAAGGCGACTTTATCGGGCACCACTTAAGGTGACTTGATATCGTGCACCACTCAAGGCGACTTTTTGATACTTAGAATAAATCTAAGGATCGTGCACCACTCAAGGCGACTTAATATCGTGCACCACTCAAGGCGACTTTTCAATTTGCGCCACTTAAGGCGACTTAATACCGTGCACCACTCAAGGCGACTTTTCTCGTGCACCACTTAAGGCGAATTTTCTTCGTGCACCACTGAAGGCGACTTTTCTCGTGCACCACTGAAGGCGGCTTTGACACTTAGCATAAATCTAAGGAAAACTCTTATTGGAAGCAACCTCTTTATTTATTGACGGCACAAAATTGGCTTACATCGACTTAAACGATAAACAGCATACACCACTTAAGGCGATTTTTACATCGGGCACCACTTAAGGCGACTTTATCGGGCACCACTTAAGGTGACTTTCTTCAAGCATGGTGTTTCTTCAAGTGTTCGCCACTAAAAGAATGCTTTAACGTTCTGCCATCGAGGTCTTCCAACTTGTACGCATTTGGAGCTGGCATCCCCACGACCTTATAAGGTCCTTCCCACTTTGGTGACATCTTGTTGATTCGATCCAAAAGGGTAAACTCGTTGCGACGCCAAACCAGCTCCCCGACGAAGAACTGTCGGGACTTCACTCGCCGATTGTAGTACCTGGCCGTCGCCAATCGCATTCGAGCTTGGACTTCGTCGGCTTCCCGCCTCTTCTCTTCGAGTAAGTCCAAGTCCAGACGTCTTACTTCATCGTTCATCAGGGGCTCGTAATATCTCATCCGATGGGACGCCACAGCTACCTCCACAGGGGCGACAACTTCCGTGCCATAAACGAGGCCAAACGGAGTCTTCCCCGTTGATCGTTTGGGTGTCGTTCTAACAGCCCAAAGCACATTTTCCAGTTCGTTCAGCCACTTGCCCTTCAAGGCATAGACCCTCTTCTTCAGGCCATCCATCACGATTTTGTTGGCTGACTCCACCTGGCCATTAGTCTGAGCATGGCGTACGGAGGCGGTCCGATGCTCAATGTTCAATTCTTCCAGATACTCTCTCACCTGAGAGCCGTTAAACGGTGGGCCATTGTCGCTGATCACCACCTTAGGAATTCCATATCTGGACACGATGTGGGTTTGGAGGAACTTGACGATCTGGTTCCCCGTTGTTCTGGCCAATGCCTTCGCCTCTATCCATTTCGAAAAATAATCGATTGCTACAAATAAATACTTACATTGTCCTTGTGCTTGTGGAAGAGGTCCCACCAAGTCGATGCCCCACTGCGCGAAGGGCCAAGCGCTCTTGATGGATGTCAGATTAGCGGCCGGAGCCACGATACTCGGGGCATACCTCTGGCACGCGTCGCAGGATCGGACCAACGCCGTTGCTTCTTTGTTCATCGTGGGCCAATAGTAGCCTAAGTTCAACACCTTCCTCATAATGGATCGGGCCCCTTCGTGACAAGCCGCGACCCCCTCATGCATTTCCTTCAGGATTCGACTGGTGTCGGGTTCTGCTACACACTTCAAGTACGGAGTCGAGAACCAGCCCTTCTTGTACAACTGATTGTCTAGCATCACATAATTGGCCGCGATCCGATGTATCCTGTCTGCTGCCACTTGATCATCGGGGACTGCCCCCGTAGTCAGGTACGCGACTATCGGGGTCATCCAGGTTGGCTCTTCCTCCGATCTTGCTTCAATGGTGCACACCTGTGTTGGGTCGATGTTTGATAAGATCACCTTCTCCAAGAAGTGCACCTTCCGATTTTCTTCCAAGGGTGCCCCCAAGGCAAATTTGCTCAAGGCATCTGCCTCTACATTTTCCTCCCTTGGAATAGCCTCGATATCGAAGCTTTTGAAGCTCTCTTTCAAGGTTTGTACCTCTCGCAGATACTTTTTCATTATCGGACTCCTTGCTTCGTATCGCCCTTGAACCTGGTTCACGATTAACGCTGCGTCGCACCTCTCTTTCAAGTGATCGATTCCAGTGCCTTTAGCCGTGATAAGAGCTTCGTACTCCGCTTCGTTGTTTGTGGCCTTGAATGTTAAAGCCAAGGCGTATCGGAGCGGTTCACCTTCACCCGGTGGTATCAACAAGAAGCCCGCTCCTGATCCGTCCGAACTCGCGGAGCCATCCGTGTACATCTCCCAGGTATTTTTCTTGTTTGGCTGTTCTGATTGCTCTGCCCTCTCTGGTTGTTCTTCTATCGGGACCTCCACGGTTGCCCCCTCTACATGGCCCGCTTCTTCCAGATCGGGGGCTGTAGATTCTGCTATAAAATCCGCCAATGCCTGGCTCTTGATGGCCGTTGTTGGAGCAAAGTGTATGCGAAACTCGCTAAACTCTACTGCCCATTTCACTAATCTCCCCGACGCATCCGGTCGGTTCAAAAAATGCTTCAGAGGCTGGTTCGTCAGCACAGTGATCTCGTGTGCGTGGAAATACGGCCTTAGCTTCCGAGCAGTAATAATCAACGCAAAGAGGTACTTCTCAACAGCGGGATAGTTCAATTCAGATTTGGCAAATGCCTTGCTTACATAATAGACGGGGACTTGATTACCCTCGACAATCTTTACTAACACAGAGCTAATGGCAAATTCAGAAACAGCCAAATAAAGGTAGAGCGGCTCGCCTGGAACCGGTTTCGCCAGCGGCGGGAGTGTGCGAAGGTGCTGCTTGAGTGCTTGGAACGCCTCTTCACATTTGGCGGTCCATTCGAATTTTTTGTTGGCCCTCAAGACTTCAAAAAACGGCATTGATCGGTCGCTGGCTTTGGACAAGAAGCGATTCATTGCAGCTAGTCGGCCATTCAGCACTTGCACCTCCCAATGGTTTATCGGAGACTGCATCTCCTCGATTGCCCTCAGCTTCTCAGGATTCACTTCAATTCCTCTTTGGCTCACCATGAAGCCCAAAAACTTCCCTGAGTGGACTCCGAAGGCGCATTTCGTCGGGTTCAAGCGAACTTGATGGAGCCTCATCCGCTCAAACGCCATGGTAAGGTTGTGCACGTGATCCTCGGCTTGTCGGGACTTCACCAGCATATCATCCACGTAAGCTTCCATGGTTTCTCCCAGCATATCTCCAAACAGTTTGTTCACCATCCGTTGGTAGGTTGCCCCGGCATTGATCAACCCGAAAGGCATGACATCGTAGTGATAGATGTCACTGTCTGCGTAGAACGCTGTGTGGGGGGCGTCTTCCTTGGCCATCTTGATCTGGTTGTACCCTGAATACGCATCCATGAAACTTAACAGCTCGTGTCCCGACATGGCATCCCCCAATTGGTCGATTCTCGGGAGTGGGTAGCAGTCCTTTGGGCAAGCCTTGTTCAAGTCGCGGAAGTCCACACACATTCGCCATTTCCCGTTAGTCTTCTTCACCAGCACTGGGTTGGCAACCCAAGTCTGGAATCAGAGCTCCTTTATGAACCCAGCATCGAGCAACCTGCCCACCTCCTGCTGGATCGCGATCTTCATATCCGTGTCCATCGGACGCCTTTTCTGTGTGATAGGCTTGATCGCGGGGTCTATCTTCAGCTCGTGTACGATCACATCAGGGCTGATTCCTGGCATATCGCTGGGGGGCCAGGCAAACAGCTCCTTGAAATCCTTCAACAACTCCACCAATTTTTGGGCTGTCTCTTCAGTCAGAGCAGATCCGATTTTCACCTTCCTCTGGGGTCCCTCGATCTCGACTTCTTTCAGATCTTCTACGGGGGCGGGACGCCCAAACTCTTCTCTGGGATCTGTGTCTGTCTGGAGGACAGTCATGGCCTCTCGCCTCCTCCTCCGGGTGGCATTAACATAGCATTTTCGGGAAGCCACCTGGTCGCCCTTGACCTCTCCGACTCCGTGGTCGGTCGGGAACTTCATCTTCTGGTGCACAGTCGAGGCAACCGCCATCATGGGATTAATGGTGGTTCTCCCGATAATCGCGTTGTAGGTCCCCGCGGAATCAACCACGACAAACTCCACGTTCCTCCTTTCTGATTTCCACCCACTACCAAACTCCACTGGTAAGGTGATTACTCCTAGCGGATAGGAGGTTGAGCCAGAGAACCCGACCATCGGGAAGTTTGCCTCCTTTAGATCTTTCTTTGTCTTCCCCAAAGCTTCCAGCGCGTCCATGAATAGAATGTCGGAGGAGCTTCCTCCATCGATTAGAATTCTCTTCATTTCGAACCCGTCTACATCCAAGGTTACCACCAAGGCATCGTCGTGCGGAGTCTCCACGCCTATGAGGTCTTTCGACGAGAAGGAGATTACCATATCTTCTTTCAAGGTCCAAGATCGGGACCTCTTACCCAGTACCACCGCCGTAGGGATTCTAGAGGCATAGACCTCTCGGGCGGATGAGGTATCACCTCCAGCAGCAAATCCTCCATGAATCACGTTGATAACTCGTCTCTCCTTGCGAGCACCGGATGACTCTGGATCAGTTCTCTTCTTTTTCGGGGACCGATCGCGGGATCGGGAACGGGACCGCGATCGGGACCGAGAGTGGGATCGACACTGCTTATCCCCGACGAATTCCTTGAGCTTCCCCTTCTGGATTAGCTTTTCAATCTCCTTCTTCAGTTCCCGACAGTGATTGGTGTCGTGACCATTTGCGCGGTGAAATCGACAGTAGCGATCCGTGCGGGATCCCAAGAATTCTCCATCTTTCTTCGGGGGGTACCTGGAGATACCTTGTCGTTCCATGACTGTCAGCACCTCCGCCATGGAGCAGTTGAGAGGAATGTCAAGATCCTCCCGCTTATCTTTCCTTGAGGAACGCCTATCGTCCCTCCGATCCGGACGGCCTCGATTCTTGCCACTGTCGGGTTTACCCTTTGACTTACGATCGTCGAAAGGTTTAACCGACTGCTTCCCTTTGTTCGACTTTGGGAGCTCCAGTTCTCCCGTGGCTATCTTCGACTCCTGGACATCGATCTGTCGTTTCACCCTCTTCTGTAATGCCTCCATATTCCGCACAGCTTTCTCAGCCACGCTGTGCATCAAGTCGGAGCCATAGGGGGCTTTCAGGTTCCGAATGAAGGTACGGATGGTTTCGCCCTCTGAGATTTCCTCGTCTATCTCTGCTACGCTGGCTGTGTACCGCTGGTAATAGTGCGCCAGTGATTCGTCAGGCCTTTGCACCACCTGGGTCAGGGACCTCACGCTCTTCAATAAACGCCTCCGACCCTGGTACTGCTGAATTAATCGGTCGTGCATGTCTGCCCAGCAAGTGATGCAGCCTGGGGGCAGACTAAAGAACCAGGTCAGGGCTCTTTCTCCAAGTGTGTTCGTGAACAGCGTACACACTATGTCTTCACTCGGGGCTCTTCCCAGACACGCCATGAGGTGCTTCTGGACATGGCGAACTGGATCTCCTTCGCCATCACACTCCTTTATCGTGGGGATGCCTAGCCCAGGCGGGGCTAGGGTGTCAATGAGTCGGGGGACGAAGGGATGAGTGGATCGATCCCTTAGCTCCGACACCAGCGGCTTCTGTTCTCCCATACAGATGTTCACGATCTTTACCACCTGGTCGGGAGTGATGGGACCATTCAGGGGAATGGTCCTGTGCTGTACTGGTCCTGGCCCGTCAACCACGAACCTCTCCGGCTGACCGGTTGCCCTACCTCTGTCCTGGCCTCGGGGCGGGGCTTCCTGTGCGTTCCGACCCTTTGTTGGCGGGGCCACTTCCTCCAACGGGGGCATCTCCTCCTGCCTCCTCGCAGCCTCTCTCAGATCCAAGAGAGCCTCTACGGCCGCCAGAAACATGGGCATGGCTTCCGCCACGGCCCTCGTCAAGTCTGTAGCTGGGGGAGCCTCCTGCCCCCTATTGCCCTGGTGCTGAGGAGCAATATCTTCAGGATCTCCGTTGTGCCCTCCTGTCTGGGAGAGCTCGGCCGGGGGATGGTTCTGGTTTTCTTCCTGTTCCGGTACTGAATCCAGATTCGTTGCAGCGGGGTGACGGGAACCACCGGATTGTCCCTGTCTTCTGTGCTTGCCAGCTGCCATCGATCGAGTAGAAGGCATATCACCTTTTTGTTTGATTCCCACAGACGGCGCCAATGTTGGTTCACGGTGGAACTCCGGTACGGACTTTGACGTCAATCCTAGCTCCTTTGCTCCACGCAATCCTGCAAGAGGGGATAGACCGGGCGGTGACCCAGAATCCCTCTCCGATGCTTAAATGAGTATCTCGTATGACTGGCAAGCAGTAATCTCAAAGTGTATTGAATTCAACGTAAACGTTCTGAGGTGACCTCTTGCCCTTTTATAGGCGAAGAGATGCCAGGTACCTGGTGAACCGTTAGGGGTGGTTAGCCCGTATCCCGCATATCTCGGATGTGATCTCGCGTATCTCAGCCATGCCCCGCGTATCTCGGCCACGCTCCGTGTATCTTAACCACGTTCCGCGTATCTCGGCCACGCCCCGCATATCTTGGCCTTATCCTCTGATAATCGAGTCCCGACTCCCGTCGGGGACTCCAGAGTTATCTCGTTGTGTCACCGCTCGGGGCCCCTCGTCATCGTGACAGGGCCAATCATTCTCAGGGATTCATCATCGGGGCCTACTTAAAGGCTTCTCATCGGGAGCTTCCAGCTCCACTGTCGGGACCGACTCTGTCGGGACCTTGCCTTGTCGGGACTCCCTTCGTCAGGACCCTTCTCCTAGGTCATCTTGACCTTCATTTTGGGCCTGGTGGGCCTGTTTGCCGTTTCCTCCCCGTTAAAGGGCCTGACGGCTGTAATCGAACCCATCATCCTCCATGCCAACAAGCAGTGTGCCTTCCGCACAGCATGGCCTTGAAGTCCAGAATACGATGTACATTGCATCCCTTTCAGAAAAGATGGCAAGCATGCACGAGATCCATGGAGACTTGGATGCTGGAGACGAGAAGTCATACGAGCAAGCAGGGTACGTTGCAAAGACAATGCACAAGTCCCAGGATGCCGACATGAAGTATGCCGACATAAAGGATGCCGTCATGAATGATGCTGCCATAAAAGATGTCATTGGTGTCTCATCAAAGGACAAAGAGCACAACGTGCAACACGACGCCTTGGTCATAACCACGCAGAAGCAGACAAGAAGTCAACTTGGATCCTCTCACATACCTGTTGCCACATCCAATGCTTTCCTCATGACAACAAGAAGTGCGCCCTTCGCACAATATGATCAAGGAGTCTACAGTGCAAAACACGTTACACCCCCGCTGGGATTTGAGCCTAAGAAGCACATCAATGAAGAATTTCCTTACGGGAGGCCAGAAGAGGGAGTCCCCCGATATGAAGGTGTCAACCCGCTACTACCTACCACTCCTACCATGATGGCCGCGCTCGAAGAGCTGCTTGCATTCTAAAGGATGCAAAGGAACCAAGGATATGCCCCGCCACCACCACCACCACCTCCGCCTCCAAACAACGGAAAAACCGAAGGGAAAAGAGCAATGTCCCGAAACACAAGTCATCAAGACATACCGCACCAAGGAGTACGGGGGCAATTCACGGAAGGTACCTTCCAGTACCGACAAACAAGGCAAGGAGTTGCGTGCTCATACAACCCGTATATGATAGCACAACACCATGAAGGGACATGGAGACAACCTCCAACCTCTCGCTCAAAAAGGCACAAGGAAGGTTCCTCCATGATGACAAGCCAAGACGACGCTGATATCCGTCATAAGGAATGATGGAGAAAACCTGTGGATGATGATGATGTCCCAATCGCAGGACTTACAACAAGAACCTTGAAGGCAATAATCGAGGAAAAGATGGACGCTTCCTGGAAAAAGAGACAACAAAAACAAAAGAGGCCATTCCAGTCGGACGTCCAAAGGCTCAAAGCGACCAATCTCGCCAAATGTGTTCCATTGAACACACCACTGTCTGTCATCTAGAAAGAAATGAAAGAGACCAAGCTGTGGAAAAAGCCCTCTAAATTCCGCAAGGGCCCATTGGGAAAAGATGAAAGCAAATGGTGTGAAAATCACGAAGTGTATGGCCACGAGACAGACAGCTGTGTCAGCCTAAGATTCCATGTAAACAGCTTCATCTTAAAAGGAGAAATGAAGAAGTATATCGACCAAAGAAATAAGCATCAAAAGAAGTCTCATGTGGAGTCTTCAGGAAAAGGCAAAGGAAAAGAAAAGGCGAATGATAATCCACCTCTCGTGAAGCGTGGGAAAAATAACGTCATTCACGGAACCAATTATGACGACTTCTACAGTCCTTGGAGCACGAAGGTGGAAGAAACAAATGTCAAACTCCCGGAAAACAAGCTTCCCCGTCCACTCGAGCCAATGACTGCCTTCCTTGGCAAGAACGTTGAAGAACGATGCAAGCCCCATAAAACTGGGGGGCATAACACCAACATTTGTTCATCCCCAAGGGTGGAGATTGAAGAGCTTAACACGCTAGATGCACTGAGGAACTATGTGGCACGTGGCAGAATCAACTTGCCGACAAGTCACCTATGAAGACATCAAACACATCATCAATCCATTTATCTCCTTTTTGCATATCTACTTTAAGTCTTTTTAGATTAAGTACAACTTATGCTTATTAGCCTTAGTAATTTTCAAAAAGAGCGATCAGTTGACGCCTTCATGTAATCCGTTGTATGAACTCCAAAATATCTAATGAAGGTTAATTCTACTTTCGTAGGTACCTTATTGCACTATGCTCATTACTTTGGAACAAAACCAAAAGCAACGCACATATTAATCGCGTCAACAACACAAGCTATCGCACTAGGAACAACAAACGACTTAGGCCATATAACACCTATATGTCTGTTATCAACACCAAGCACTCGCCCTCAAAAGACGATATCTCCTACTAAAAAAGGTCTAGGTAACACGCGTTATTGCCAAAGGTAAACTCAGGTATGAGATAACAACTTCCCAACAACACTACTATGAATAAAGCAGACCACTCAAGTAGGACAACTACTCAGGGTAGCCTGGTTTAGTCAAAACAGAATCCAAGCTGAACGGAACAGACTACTCGCGAATAGTCTGATCTAGTCATATTGGCATTGTAGGCGATAGAGCCATATGAAGAGATTTATAACTCCATTATATTCCTTAACCAATATATATCTCAAAGTATTGCGACTAATTTGAGACAGGTTATATGTACATCCAATAGATATCTCAATGACACATCTTATCTGGAGAACAACACTAGGAGGAGCTGTATGCAACACTCTCTTGAATTCTCTATCTATGGACATTCTACATAGGCATCTAAGCCAAGTAATTGCCGCGTATATATCATTTGAATCATCACAACAAGTCTCCAAGTTAATTATAACTCGCGACATCTCAGCGAATATTCTACTCAAACATCAGCTCTTACCTTGGAAACAATACAAATCAACGATCATATAGACGTATGTGTATCATACTAAGGAAGCATCGACGCGTATCGACTAAAGGATACATACAGCAATGCATAGTCTCTCTTTGTACGTACATATTCACAAAAACATACAGTGGGTGGTAATTGAAAAGCTTCGCTCCTGACATGTCCGCACATATCACATCTGCACTAAGGGAAGTTTCCTGCGCAACGAAGGGATCATTGTATCAGATTCCTTTACTCTATTTATTTTATGCATTAGTTAAAAAGAAATTCATAAATCCATATTTTTACAAACTTACAAACATTGCAACTATCTGACAAAACACAACCCTGTTCGTAGGTACATACTACACTATGATTATTACATTGGAATTGCGCCAGGTAGCAACCTATGCGCATAATATCTACTTCAACAATACAAGCTAAGAATTATGTTCAAGGAAGGACTTATGGAATACAACGTTGACATACCTATTATCTACATCAACAAGGAGTTTATTTCTCCATCTATAACGGCGTCTATCTCAAGAAGGTGTCGGCAACACAAAGCCATCGCGCTATGTGTACAGTCAACTTATATGACGCAATGACAACTTGCGGATTATCTACAAAAGGGACTTATAAAAATTCTCTACTCAAAGTGACGACTATTCCAAAGGCGTCAACAACAAGCAATATCTTGGAAAAACACCAAGATTCACTATCAAAAGTAGCATGTTGCGATATCCTCTTTGTAAGGGAAAACCCCATGCTTACTTCTAAAAAATGGCATGCTGTGAAATCCTCTTAGAGGCAAATCCTCGTGTTCATAGCCATTCACTGCATACAAACCAGGATGAGGCACTTAGGTGGGACTGATCACCCCATCGTGGCGGAAGTCCTCTTGTTAGACGACAACCCCACATATCTACAAAGTATGTATATCCCTCTTAAGGGTTCATATGCCATGAAGATACATTCCTTATTAGGATGGCTTCATGTACATTCAAACTATACATATCCTCTTAAAGATGCAGACATAAGGAAGACCTATACCTTAAGTGGATAGGCTTCATTCAAAAATGCTAGCAGGAGCGCACCCTGTTTGAAAAACTCACCAAACTTACAAGTCGAGTCTTGTACAACTTCTCCTTAGAGTGGAACTAAGAGACGGTATAAACTTAAGTCTTGCTTCGTCAAGACGACACTGCTACATGTCAAGGGCCAAGTGCCAAGTACATTACTACATGCAATGCTACAAGTACCTAGTGTATGCATCTTGCCATGCCTTGGAATCTAACCAAGAGGGGCGCTCATAACACTCAACAATGCGCGACATACAGTCGCAACTACGGACATCATGCTCATCATCTAAGGATATATATCTTATCATGCAAGTCCAATACATACAGACAGTGAAGATAACTCAAGGGTTCAACATGCTGGAAGCAGATAACTTAATACCAATCAGGAGTGCGACATAACTCTTCAACATGGGCGCGACAAGCAGCAATGCATGCATCAAAATCAGCCATCTTCAAGTTCAAGCTTCAAGTGTGAAGAAGTAAACAACGCTTACGTCAATGGGAGGAACACTCCTCCTTGGGCCGATCCCTCGACCGGGGGCAGAAGGCGCCACCGCACGACCCTCAACTCTATTCCCTTTATCGCAAGAAGGAGTTGGCATGGTCGTACTCGGCATAGAGAACTAAGAAATCGCTCGAGGAACGCGCCCCTGCGACGGATCTTTTGAATTGTGCTAAAGCCAGGAATTGCAACCATGCGTTCAGTCGCATATACGGAGCAACTTGCAAACAAAAGCAACAACTTGGAAAATTAACAAGTTCAAAGAAGATACAAGGAGGTGCCTTACTCACAAGTCCTTTACCGCAACCATCTCTGGAGACTCCGGAGCAGCGGGGGCAGTAGTGCTGACATCCCTTCCAATAAGCGGGTTACCATGTACATCGGCTGTGTGCAAAGACGAGCTCTCTCCATCAGTCCGACCTACATTGTAGCATGATACAAGTTATAAAGATCATCAACATACCAAATGGCATGATGATGGATAACATACATCAAATGGCAAGCATCAACTACTACGAAATATTTCCTAAGTGTTTCTGTGCCGGCGGTCGACAAGAATCATATGACTACATCAATGGTAACAAGCACTAGATATTATTGAAATATTTTCTAAGTGTTTTAGCATGCTTGCAGACAGGGACCAATGATCAATACACGATGCTCAACGCACATTGCCTAAGGCATCACTACCAACACACAACCATTGAAGACCATGTACGAACAACTACCGATCGTCAACAGCGAGCATGCTAAAACAACGGATGAGGCATGAAGCAACATGTCGGCAATGAATGCTATGCATAAGGGAAGTGACCACTCCAAATTTACACCTCCATAGGCCCCTTCTTCAACAAGCAATGGGAGCTACTTGGAAGATTATCAAAGGAGGGTGTAAGCTAATGACTACTCTCTCTCCTAATTTTCACTAATAGTGTCTACACCATGTGCTAAGGACTAAACTAATATCTATTTTCGCACAAGTCCCTAACATCAAGTATGAGCATGTTTACATCTCTCCTATGCTTACATTACATACATGCTCCTTAATGTTGTATGACGTGCAACGTACAATTATTATTGCATGTTCGTACACATAGGCCGTTATGCATGATATTATTTTTATATATCATGATTCTAATTTATTATTGCTACATGATTATTTTTATAATCTAAGTATGAATTTCATGTTTACATCATGTTACATGCTTGCATCATTTTATATGTTTACATCATGCTTCATGTTGACAAGCGTACTCTCCAATTTTAAACTGCTCTAAGTATTTTGCTCATTGCACAATTATGTCATCCATGTGCTATGTTGTCATCTCTGTGTTAACATCATGTTATACGTTTACATCACGTACCATGATAACACCGTGTTGCACGTATATTTATTATTACAAGTATCTCGCCTATTGCATGTTATTACGAATAGGTTGTTAACTACACATTATTATATGTATACCGTCTGTTACGCTAACCCCATGAACAGATTATGTATGTTCATCGAAAAAATAAAGATGGACGAATTTGTGCTCCACGCATTCGATTGACAAACAGGCCACCCCTGAGGTCAGTGCCAAACCTAAATTGGATGAATATCCTATCTTAAATAGCGTCAAGCAGGGGTTTTGAACCGCTACTTGACTCGGGGGCAAGTGTTGGATATCTGTCCAATTCGGGTTCGTATTTACATTTCGGACCTCGCAAACACGCCAGAACCACAAAAATGGATTTTACCACGGTCACCCCGGGTCAAAACGGTCCGGATACACGCAGCATCCGGACCGGGGACCTTCGGATTGTCAAGGCAATCCGGACCATGTCGGACGTCGACATGGTCCGGACTGCCGACTGGCACTGTGCGCTTACCTCTAGTACTACACGCTTGCCCCAATTTTTACTAAGTATGAGAAGTCTGTGCGCACATAGCCAACCTGGATGTCGGTAAGAGTTTTCCTGTAAACCGGGTATGGTTCTTGGGTTTCCTATAAATAGGGACCTAGACCCCCCCATTTGATAAAAAAACTCGAAACTCTGCAGAATTGGCTATTTGTGCTCTGACTCTCTCTACACTTTCTCTCTCTAAAAATCCTGACTTTAGCATCGGAGAGGGCACAACCAGCACTACCCCCCCTCTCCATGCTGGTTATTGTCCACTATGCAGGACCTGATGTATAGAAGATCGAGATAGAGGCCAAAGACAGTTCGGGATCGAGATAGAGGCCAAAGTTAGTTCGGGGATCGTGGTAGATATGAACCGAGAGGATCTTGGATGAATATCAAATGTATTAACAACCGAAATCACTTTGTAAAATTGGTAGATCAATGTATATATAGGAGAAGAGAGCATCTAACTAACTAACTAACTAACTAACTAACTAACTAACTTAGAGTGTAAGTAAGCTAGACTAGTGACTTGAAATCAGGCACATATAGAATGTCATCCAAGGTAAAACAAGAGGAGAAGGAGCAGCTCCCAATATGAGTGACCTTGCACTTATTGCCATTTGGTAAGTGAACAAATTGATGAGGGGAATCAGCCTTCCTTATGTTGTGCAACCAGCTCAAATGATGAGTGATATGGTTAGTAGCTCCTGAGTCTACAATCCAAATCATAGATGAACTAGATGTGGGGGATATACCTGCCATGTTCACACGAATAGACTCATCCTCTTGAAATGAAAGGGGTTCAAAGTCATCTTGAATGACAATGTGCTGGATCCTTCCATCCAAGCCAGTGTGAAGAATCCTTTGCTCCTTAGTTCCATGAAAGATTCTTTTGTCCCCTGCAGCCACATGTTCCACCAAAACAGAGGAAGGATTCTCATCATCCAAGCTCACATTGGCTGCATTCCAAGGTATTTTCAAGGCTGAGGAGGGAGCAAGGTGTGGATGCTTCTTCCAACAAGTATCCATCTTGTGCCCCTTCTTGCCACAAAAGGAGCAAAACCAAGTTGACTTATCAACCTTGCCTCCCTTGCCATTGGAACCACCTAAAGAGGATCCCTGAATAGCTCCATAAGAAGAGGAGCCATTGCCATTGTAATTCCTTGGGAAAGAAGCAACATTGTTAGAACCATTGCCACCTGAGTTATATCCTCCACCACCTCTTGAATTGATGAAGTTCCTTTGAGAGTATAGGGCTGTGGCCTCCCCCAAATCCCCTATAGAACCAGAGATGGCACGTTGGCTTTCCTCTTGTAGCAACACAGAAAAAGCCACACTCAATGAAGGCAATGGTTGCCTCATCAAGAGACTACTTCTAACATGAGCAAATGATTCATTCAAGCCTAAGAGAAAAGCAATCAGTTTCTGTTTCTCCTTATGCACATTGATCAACTTGCTATCAGCTGAACACTCAAGCCTTAGGTCATCAATGGAACCCAATGCATCCCAAAGCTGTTTCATCCTCCCAAAATATTCAGTGATTGATTGAGCACCTTGTGAGCATTGGTAAATTTCCCTTGTGAGATGGAAGATTTGTGTCCCATCAATCTTCTCAAACATTTTTTGAGATCAAGCCAAATAGACAATGCAGTGGTGTTGTAAACCAACCCATTCACCAACTCCTTAGCAACGGTGTTCCATAACCAAGCTTTGACCAAAGCATTGGCTCTGTCCCACCTCACATGCTGAGCCACAGGCACACTCAGACGTGAGCATGTACCATCTATAAACCCAATCTTGTTCTTTACAAGCAGTCCCTCCTTGATTGCTGTGCTCCATGCGTGATAATTGCTTGATCCTTGAAGCTGAAAAGGAATCAGCAACAATCTAGTGGTGTCCGAGGGATGCAAAGATAGTGGATCTTCAATCGAGTAATCAGACATGTTGCAATGACCAAATCTCCAGAATCTCAACTGAATTTGACGTAAAGAACAAGAAACTTCAACAAACTAACAACCACAACAGCAGAAACCCAACAGAATTCCCAGAAATTGATGAATCTTCAACACCAAGCAATACGAGCAAGAACACCAGGTATACGTAACAGAAACAAGATCACGCAGCTATCCAGAATGAATCTAGGCATCAATCCATTCCAGAAACAGTCGCAAATGGATCAAGATCACGAAATCAATGATCGCAATCAAGAAAACCAGCTAATCAATCACCTAATCAATCAAATCTTGAAGACGAAGCAAACGACGAAGAACCTCGCTTGGAAAACAAGAACTGGCTGATCTAAGCTGATACGATCCAAATGCAGATTCAATTGAGCTGAAACACAACTCAATTGATGATATAGAAGACTTACAAAGAGTCGAAGTCCAACGTATTGATGATTGAAGACACGAAACCAAGCTGAAATCCTGGAAACGAAGCTCGAAATCCACCAGAAATGGAGGTTGCGTGGCTAGCAAGAAAACGCCGCTGGCTCTGATACCATATGAACCGAGAGGATCTTGGATGAATATCAAATGTATTAACAACCAAAATCAGTTTGTACAATTGATAGATCAAGGTATATATAGGAGAAGAGAGCATCTAACTAACTAACTAACTAACTTAGAGTGTAAGTAAGCTAGACTAGTGTGTACAAATGTGTAAAGTATGGAATGTATGGAATATACATTCCTATAGTAGAAGCCAAAATAAGTTCATGGATCGAGGTTCGAGGTCCGTGACAAGCAGTCCGAGATATCCCAAGTGGAAATGATCTCAACAGGAAGGATACAACATAAACCCACTACAAGGACTAGCTCCTGTTTGGGAGGCAACAGTCACCGCCCTCATAAGGCGACATCCACAACTTATACCGACTGGAAGATGCGGAAGGGAAGATATCAACTAACACTTTCAGTGGAGAACATTTGAAGAAGTTCTACACCCGAAAGGAATATCCACTTCCATTACATAATTTGTTATTACCAAAAGGAGATCTACGGACTCCACTTAAACTTTCTTTTCTGTAAGAAATGACAATAGCACTAAATGAGTCAAATGCTTTTCAGGACACAAGGGAAAGAAGAAAGACACCATCAATCATAAAAGAGGAGGCGTCATCTACAACACATCCAATCCAAGCAAGTAACGTCTTGCCATAACGCCAAATCTTGGAACTCCAAGCGGCGGAAAAACGCATTTGCAAGTAGCACCTTGCCAAAACGCTATTTCGAGGCATCAAGTAAGCGGAATAAAACGTACCAAACCAAGCAAGTAACGTCTTGCCATAACGCCACATCTTGGAACTCCAAGCGACGGAAAACGAGCTAACTTTATTAATTAGGATTGCGAGCCGCGTCTTGCGACAACGCTACCTCAAGGCATTGGGTAAGCGGAATAAAACGTATCAAATTAAGTAAGTAAAGTCTTGCCTCAAAAGCCACCCTGAGTCCTCAAGTGGGCGGTAAAGTGCATATCGCGAGTTGCGTCTCGCCCTAACGCTATCTCAAGGCATTGAGTAAGCGGAATAAAACGTACCAAATCACGCAAGTAACGTCTTGCGTTAACACTACCACGAGGCATCAGGTAAGTGATTAAAACGCGTCAAACTAACAAGTAGCGTCTTGTCCACAACGCTATCCCGAGGCATCGGATATGCGGTCACAAAACGTGTCAACACAACGCAAGTAGCGTCTTGCCAACAACACTATGTCGAGGCATCGACTAGTGGACGGACATCATCCAACCGAAAAGGGACATAAGACCCATAGGGCCACCCTTCCAACCGAAAAGGGGAAGATCCATAAACACAACTCTGAAATATGATAAGGCGATCGACAACCCTTACATATGGAAAGAGGAAGATCTATAAGGACAACCCTTACAACCGAAAAGGGACATAAGACCCATAGGGCCACCCTTCCAACCGAAAAGGGGAAGATCCAAAAAGACAACTCTAAAATATGATAAGGCGATCGACAACCCTTACATATGGAAATAGGAAGATCTATAAGGACAACCCTTACAACCGAAAAGGGACATAAGACCCATAGGGCCACACTTCCAACCGAAAAGGGGAATATCCAAAAAGAAAACTCTGAAATATGATAAAGCGATTGAAAACCCTTACATATGGAAAAATGAAGATCTATAAGGACAACCCTTACAACCAAAAATGGACATAAGACCCATACGGTCAACCTTCCAACCGAAAAGGGGAAGATCCAAAAAGACAACTCTGAAATATGATAAGGCGATCGACAACCCTTACATATGGAAAGAGGAAGATCTATAAGGACAACCCTTACAACCGAAAAGGGACATAAGACCCATAGGGCCACCCTTCCAACCGAAAAGGGGAAGATCCAAAAAGACAACTCTCAAATATGATAAGGTGATCAACAACCCTTACACATGGAAAGATGAAGATCTATAAGGACAACCCTTACAACAGAAAAGGGACATAAGACCCACATGGCCACCCTTCCAACATGATATGAGAAATAAGTCCCCCAATCAAAGGGCAACTCATAAAAAAAGATATAGAATGTAAGTACTTCATCAAATGGCTATCACGTCCATATATATCAAAGGAGGGTAAAATCCCCTATATTTCAGTAGGTGGCTATCATGTCCATATATCAAAGGAGGGCACCATCCCCCTATACATCATCAAATGGCTATCACGCCCATATATATCAAAGGAGGGCAAAACCCCCTATATTTCAACATGTGGCTATCATGTCCATATATCAAAGGAGGGCACCATCCCCCTATACATCATCAAATGGCTATCACGCCCATATATATCAAAGGAGGGTAAAACCCCCTATATTTCAACAGGTGGCTATCATGTCCATATATCAAAGGAGGGCACCATCCCCCTATACATCATCAAATGACTACCACGTCCATATATATCAAAGGAGGATACCATCCCCCTATACCTCAACAACGGCTATCAGGCCCAGATGTCTCAAAGGAGGAAACCATACCCTTATATCACAAAGGCTTGTACCCTAGATCCAACAATACTCGGGTTAGCCAAGCATGATGCTCCATCATCATGAAGACATCCTATTTATTCCACAAAGTCCAACAACCACAAGTTCGGTGGTCGAAGGGACAAACGAAGGAGATAGCCTCCACCAAGCTTTCAAACAACTATCAATAGCTTAATCGGACGCCTATCCGACCATCATAGATTCAAGCAAAGGTTAGGGCCATTGCTTAAACTCGGGGGGCAAAGCGGGATACACGCCCAATTAAGCAACATACATCCTCCAGCCCACCTCAAAAGCAAGTAAGGAAACTTCAAGGAAGTAGCAATCAAACACAAGGAGACCGTCAACCATAGCAAACCAGGGGGACGAAGGACATAGCAAAGGTTCTCCAGGAGGAGGAGCAATAACACGTCAGGTACAATTAACCCTGCCACGACGCACTATGTTAAGCCACCAACGCCAACCTACCCAGGAGTACGTCCCAAAGTGCACAAAGACCTAATGTTTACTACGGGGGCAAAAGACATGTGCATGGATGATACTACTTGCCAAAGGAAGGATTATGGTGGATAAACAAACATCACAAGGACCCCTAAGGGGGAGGTAAGCAAAACCATCCCAACACTACTCAAGGTAGTCGGGGGAGGGACCAAACACCTACAACAAGCTATGTAAAAAACAGCGGTCCGTCAGGGAAAAACAGCGGTCCGTCAGGGAAAAACAGCGGTCCGTCAGGAAAAAACAGCGGTCCGTCAGGAAAAAACAGCGGTCCGTCAGGAAAAAACAGCGGTCCGTCAGGGTAAAACAGCGTTCCGTTAGGGTAAACAGCGGTTCGTCAGGAAAAAACAGCGGTCCGTCAGGGAAAAACAGCGGTCCGTCAGGGAAAAACAGCGGTCCGTTAGGGAATAACAGCGGTCTGTCGGGAAAAAACAGCGGTCTGTCAGGAAAAAACAGCAGTCCGTCATGACACCATATAAATCCATCAAGACCAACTTACCCAAGGATACGTCTCAAAGTGCATAAAGATCAAATACTTACTACGGGGGGAAAAAGACACGTGCATTGACGATATTACTTGTTAAAGGGGGGGACTATAATGGATAAAACATGGAAAATACTCCTACAAGGAGGGACAAATAAAATCATCTCAACAATACCTAAGATAATGAAAGGTGGAACCAAATATCCTACATGAGAGCATATATCTTCTATACAAACAACGGGACCTAGACATGGCACTAAGGCACCCAAACAACATCTACATACAACAATGTGTCCACTACAGGGGCACGCATATATGAGGTACCAAGCGTAGCCAATACGAGGAGTATCCTTCTACCTACAACAACGTGTCCACTACGGGGGCACGCATACATGGGCTACCAAGTGTAGTCACCTCAAGGGTTAACCACCCCCCCCCCCACCCGCGTCCAAAATGCCAAACACATCCACTCGTCTGAAGCTTGGCCACTACGCGGGCAACCATATACATACAACTCTATATGCTCGAGTCACAGATGTATGAGTAACACAAGGGCCAAGCCCCCACTTGTGGAGGTGCAAGGTGTGCATACCGCGGAGGTAGACTCAACATTGAGCCACGAATGAAAAATCACCGTCCGGGAAGCCCCTTAACCTACATAAAGGGGATTAACGCTCCAACATATATGAAGGGAACAACCTTCTACATATATTTATAAAAACTCTTTTATACGAAGGGTAAGAGGAAGAATTTTAACCACTATCACCTCCATATATATAGAGTGAATCACAGGTATAAGGTTATAGGACCACGCCCACACTCCGACAAGCGGGGAGAAAAATGCCATGCCAATTGAAGGCCAAAGCTAGAAGATCATACTCGCACTCTTGCAAATGAAGCGCAACACCACTTTCAAAGCGTCCTACCGGCTCTAAGAGCCTAAAAAGGAGGTTCCTCCTAAAAGGACACAGTCCTAAGGCTAAGTAAAACTTGACCAAGGCTCGTGCCACTTTTACCCTTATCCAATATCTGTACATAGCATAAATTTGCTTAAATCAGGAATAGCATTTGGTGTATCCAGCTTCCTTGAACATGGGGCAAGGAAAATCGCGACGTTCCTTCAGCACTCGATAAAGGCCGGGATCGTCACAAAGGTACATTTCGCAACTCGCTTGGGCGATACTCCACAAAAATAGAGTCAAATAAAGGTTAAACCATTGCTTGACTCGGGGGCATATGTTGGATATACGCCCAAGCTATTATAAATTGGACCTCGATAATTTGGCTGTGACCGGCTATAATTCGAAACTTGGAAAACGGATACCCGAAGCCAAACATTTAGGCCCAAGAGCGACACGGGTGGCGAAACCCACCTAGAAGGCCCCGAGGGAAAAATTCCCTCGAGGGAGACCCGAGTGAGGTAACCTCGCTTGGATTACCCGAGCGGGGGCCATCCCGCTCGGGGATACCCATCCGGGTATCCCACCTCCGTACGGACGAGTTCCCTCGTGTGGACCCCTACCCCCGGACGATATTTCGCCCGGGGCTCGCCCTTGGTGGCCATTCCCACACACTAAAACACATTGTGCTCATATACAGTTGAACCGAGGTCAAGTGCACCATATTTACGGTCAAGGCCAACTTATATTACGAACCTACCACAACCGGACCAGGAAACCACTTGATTCGGGGCGGTTCGATAGGAACTCTATATATAGAGGACTCCTCTCCTCATTTGAGGACAATCTTATGATCTGTCACTCAAGCTCTGCCTTTTCTCTACTTTATCTCTCTAAAATGCCTATACTCATTTAAGCATCGGAGAGGGCACACCGAGCACCACCCCCCTTTGGTGTCGGTTTTTACCCTTTTTCAGGTATCACGTGGAGAAGGAAGGGCGGAGGTCCCAAGTTAGAAGGCACTAAGGATACCACGTGCAAGTAGTGGGCTTACCGGTAACCCCCTCCCCAGTGCGCATCTATAGATATATGAGAAGAAGAAGCCCACGAGGCGGACATATAGGAAGAGGAAGCCCACAAAGCGGGAATACTAGAAGGAGAAGTCCACGAAGTAGAAAAACGGGAAGAAGAATCCCAGCAAGAAGAAGAGAACAGAAGGAGAAGCCCACATAGGAAACTCGTGTGCAAAGAGTTTGGAGTTGTGAACTGTGGTTGAGGAAAGCCAAATTGCTGAAATTGCTGTGGTGGAGGTGTTGACCTGTACATTGGCGGGGTGCTCTGAGCAGGAAGAGCATACTACGGTGACATATGCACATTAGGCATGTGCTGGTTGTCATCTGGTTATCAGGTCTAACACCAAGATGCAAGGCTTTAGAACCAGAGTTTGAAGGCTGACCAACAACACTAGCATTCAATTCAATGTAGTAGAGTTTAAACTTAGAGCACCTAATTGTGTCTAATTGTTTAGCCTCAACATCAAGTAAAACATATGTAGCTCCAGCTAAATCACAGGGCTGATGTCTCGAAGGTATTACTGCTGCTATATGCTCAAACTCAGTAGACCAATACAACTAGTATTATATTGATCTGCATTTTCAGATATCAGATGATCAAAGCTTGACAGACTATGTAACTCCCCCAAGCCCGAGTGACTGTTTCCACTAGCCAAATATATCATAATTAAGCTCGTTGTCCTCACTTTGGCTAGAAAATGAGGAATTCCTGTTAGACTTGTAGTACCCCTCTTACTTATTAAGGTTTCAAATTTCTTATTTACAACTAACGTGGTAAACAAGCAAATGGGGTATTACAATATACCCACTTCATGCGCTTGACGTCCTCGTCGCGGTCCAGATCATAATCATTTTCCTCAGGTAGGTGATCGGAACTTCGGGGGTCAATAGCCCTTGCTTCGCAATCACAATCACGTCCCTGGGTCGGCTCTGATACCATTCTGTCACGCCCCTAAGCCCGAGCGACTGCCCCACTGAGCCCAACCCAGCCTAACTAAGCCCGTTGTCCTCACTTGGGCGTAGAAATGAATAATTCCTATTGAGTGAAGAGTATTACCTTTCTTTCTTATTAATGTTACAAATATCTTAAATCCAACTAATGTCGTATACAAATATGGCGTATTACAGTTTCTGTCATGCTCCTAAGCCCGAGCAACTATCCCCACTAAACCCCGTATCCTCACTTGGGCCTAGAAAATGAGGAATTCCTTTTTGAGCTTGAGCAGTACCTCTCTTGCTTAGTAAAGATACAAATCTTTTAGATCCAACCAATGTAGTACACACGTGCGACGTCCTTGTCGTGGCGCAAACCAGAATCGTTTGCCCCTGGTAGGTGATCGAAACTCCGGGGGTCAATAGCCTTTGATCCGTGAGCTTGAGTAGTACCTGTCTTTCTTTTTAAGTCTACAAATCTCTAGATCCAACCAACGTGGTACACAAATATAGGGTATTACAATTTCTGTCACGCCCCTAAGACCAAGAAATTATCCCCACTAAACCCGGTGTCCTCATTTGGGCCTAGAAAATGAAGAATTCCTCTTGAGCTTGAGCAGTACCTCTCTTGCTATTACAATCTACCCACTTAATGCGTGCGACGTCCTTGTCGCTGCCCAAAGGAGAATCGATTGGCTCCGGTAGGTGATCGAAACTCCGAGGGTCAATAGACTTTGATCCGTGAGTCCGTTCAGAGTCCCATGTCGGCTCTGATACCATTCTTTCAGGCCCTAAGCCCGAGCGACTATCTCCTGTTAGCATATGGTGATTGGGCGCCGTAAATGGAAGCCCATTAATATGTATATGTTACCTAAGAAATTGGGTAAATGTCACATTAGGGAAATTGGGCTTGACCCAACAAAATTGGGCCTCCCTTATACTACATAAGCTGGCCGAAATTTGTGTGTGGGAAAAGTGGACTTTTGTCCACTTTGCTCCTCCTATAAATAGGGAGTGTTAAGGGTTTTATTAGGGTAACTCACAATTCCTCCTTTGTGGTGATTTGAGATAAAACCCTCCTCCCTAACACACTAGTTTCGGCCGAACCACCTACACCTCCAAGTGTGTGCCAATTTGCTTTGAGCAAACACTCCGGAGATCTGTCTCTGCCAAGAATCGATCAGAGGCTTTGCCGTGGAGACTATAACGCGTAGGGCTTCCTTAACAAGAACCTCTACGGGTTCCGTCCAGTGGATCGAGAACTCCCTCGGCAAGATCTTGGGACTACGGAAAATGTTTAAGGTATGTGCACATCTTCCGCTGCGTAATTCTGATTACTAGCATGTACCTTGTTTATGTTTCCGTAGTATTTAGCCCCGTAATCCAACAGTGGTATCAGAGCCTATGTTAGGAGTTCATGATTTTGATAAATTGATGTTCTTGATTTTTAATGTGTTGGCCGAAATTTTAAAGAATGAAAATTTAAAATTTCAGATTTTTATAATTGTAAGTGCCGAAATTTTCATGATATTCTTAGTAAAATTTGATGTTCATGATCTTCAAGAAAAATCTGACTTTTATCAAAAACAAATATTGGATTGTAGATCTTATTAAAATTTGATCTTGAAATTTGACCAATTATTTCCAATACATGTGTTTCAACCGAACCCTAATTGAGATTACAAGTTAAATTTTTTTAATTTCTTAGGCCCCAAGTTAACATGTTTCAGCCGAAATATGTCAAATAAATTGTTTACCATATTTTAATTTTTATTAAAGGTGACAATATATTTATAATTGGAAATATTTGGATTGGTTCACATTTATATATAGAAATATATATAACTATCAGTATATCTAGCTAATCTATAGGGATAAAGATATTATTGATATATTTAGTTACCTAAAAGATTAAGAAAATATATTTTCATATATTTGTTTCCCTATATATATATATATTGTGGTCGAAATTTATATATATATATTGTTGATTGATTTATGTCTTATCGATAGAATCTTGTGATTGTTGCGATTGCCTAGGATTCATGTCTATAAACACATATGATTAATTGTAAGCCAGCCCCTAATATTTTTAAATATTTTTAAAAACAAAAGCCAATCGCCAAATATGCATGTTTGATGTGGAAGTTTCATGTATGACACGTATGCTTGAATGTTTAGGATGTAGCTGCATATGATAGTTTACTTAGAAAGTAGAATTATATATATGCTAGCATGAGTTCCTCGGAACATTAGACGCATGAAGCGTATGCATGATATGTGGTTTGGATGATGAATTTGGCTTGCTATGATAATTTACTTGTGAAGTAGAATTGTATATGCATGTGTAAGAAAGCCAAGATCGGGTATGCTTATTTTAAAGTTCCCGTTTTGTAATTTGCGAACAAAAACCGTTTTAAGAGACTGGTCTATTGGATAGAAGACGACGGTCCGTTTTGTAATTTGCGAACAAAAACCGTTTTAAGAGACTGGTCTATTGGATAGAAGACGACGGTAATGTGAACTCTTTCACGAACCCCCTTCCCTCGGTTTACTGGCAGTCGGTTGGTTTAGATGGCTGAGGAATCATTATTTGTCGTATTCCAACTTAATAGATATCCGATGTATGAAATTCTTTCTCAAAATGTTATTGTCTCCCTGATTATGCATAATTATCAATGTGTTAGTAACGAATTACAACATAGATGGCTTCATCATGTGTTAATGAGCTTTTGATTGAGACGAACAACGAATCGTGGAGCAAACACGTCAGTACACTGCTGGAAGGTCAAGGTCTTATAGACCACATTCAAAAGAAAATGAGCTGCCCAGATGATGGTCTCAATAAGGGACTAACATTCGCCCATTTCCAGTGGGAGCAAGATGACAAGAAAATAAAGGAGATACTGCTGCCTGAGATGTCTCAGGACTTCCATGGCGAGTATAAGAATGTTCCGATAACAAAAGAAATCCGGGATGCACTCTTCCTGAAATACTGAAGTGGCATAGCAGTTATACTGCACCCACTTATACCAGATATGGAAGATTGTCTAAACAACAACAGCAAAAGTGTACTTGAAAAGGTATACAAGCTCCTCCGCATGTGGAAACCATTAGAAGAAGAAAGTCAGATGGGTGAATGAGATAAAATTCAAGCCATCATCGGGATTCTCCCGAGGTCTTGGAGAGCAGCCAAGGCTTTGTTGACTGTTAGTGGTTCCGCGCTAGATCTTTCATTTGTCCTGAAATTGATCGAGGTGGAAGAAGCTCGATTGGCATCAATGTCGAAAGAAACAAAGATGTCAGGACAAGCTGGGCAGAGAAAGAGGAAGAACAGGAACAAGGGGAAGAAACAACAGGCTGTCGACGATAAAATGTTAACTAAGCCTAAACAGGGCAATCTCAGATTAAAATCCGAGATAGTCTGCAGGAACTCCAGCCCACGCCGCATAAGCGATGGTGCAGGGTCCAGCAAATCGCACCCTAAACAGGTACGCGATGTTGGTTATGTTATGAAAGCTTTAGTTTCCTCAACCGTCATGCTAAATGACTCAAATCCTTCTTGGATTCTTGATTCGCAACGGACCACATAGCCAACGACAAAGGACTATTTGCCAAGTTTAGACGATTGCTGAAGGGATTCTAAGAGGATATACATTGGCGATAACCCACAAGTTGAAGTCATAGGAGTATGGAACTGCAAGTTGTCTATGAACAATGGCAGGACCATACTTCTTGAAAATGTCCTTTTTGCTCCAAGAATCCGTAGAAATGTTGTTCTGTTTCCGCTCTTATGAATAATAACTTTGTTTTATCATTTGAGAAGACCCTTGTTCGAATAAATAAAGGCAACATCTTATATGGACATGCACTTTCCTCTAATGGTCTCATTATCATGGAATTGAATGGTAATATAAATTCGAATAGAATGTATGCATTGTCTTCTAGGGAAGTAGAAACTGAAGTGGCTAGATGGCATGCGAGGCTCGGACATATAAGCTATGACAGAGTTCAGTCGTTAGCTCAACGAGGGGTTCTACCCAGAACTAACAACGTGGTTAAGCACACTTTCCATGACTGTCTAGTTGGAAAGTCCACCCGCAAACCATTTGGCGAAGCACAATGAGCCGAGTACCCATTGCACATGATTCATTCCGACGTATGTGGAAATGAACGTAACTGCTAGGGGTGGTAACGACACTTCGTAACTTTCGTTGATGACTTTACCCGTTATGGGTTTACTCATCTGATTACTCGCAAATCGGAAGCTATAGATCGCTTTATAAGTTTTCTAAAGCTCGTAGAGAATCAGTAGGAGCGAAAGGTGAAATCCCTACGCACTGATAGAGGTGGAGAATATCTCTCTAATGAGTTTAATAAGTTGTGCAAAGAAAGGGGAATTGCTCGTCAAACGACAATCCCAAACACACCGCAACAAAATGGTGTGGCTTAATGTCGTAATTGAACACTCAATGACATGGTCAGAACTAAGATGTCGCAAGCACAGCTACCAATCTCCTTCTGGGGAGACGCGTTGTTGACTGTCACTCATAGATTATTCCGATAAAGGTGGTAGACATGACACCATATGAGCTATGGACTGGTAGAGAGTTAGACGTTACCAGGTTGCGACCATGGGGTTGCGCGGCCTATACACTAACAACTGATAGCCGTTTTAGCAAGTTAGGACCCAGAGGACTTAATAGTATCTTCATAAGGTATTCAGAGAACTCTAAGGGTTATGTATTTGTGTCAGCTCAAGAAAATGGTGGCGTGGTCGAACATGAGTCCGGACACGTTACTTTCCTTGAGGACAAATTTCCAATGCTTGGCGAAATCAAAACAGATGAAGTCTTGATCGAATTGGAGCAGGATAACGATGATAGTCAGGTCCCACTTACTTCGAGTGGGAGATTCGAGGCAGCAACGCAAGTGAATGAAATGGTAAATGAAGATGGATACATTTTCATAGTAAATCCTGCGGGAGGAGCCAATCCTACCACACAAATCACTGTTGCTGCAGGTGCGAATCAAGTTGAACCTGATAATCACGTAGCCAGACCGCTGGATGACAGTCCAATAATGCCACAACTACCCATTGTTCCCAGTGGGAGTGGATCAACCAACTTGGTTCCAGATCCTAGTGATCAAGGAATTAACCTCGGAGGTAGAATCCCGAGACCGAGAGGTCGTCCATTAAAAGTTGTAGGTCAAGGTTCAAGCACTGCCCTTGTTCCCAGTGGGGGTGATTCTCCGATAGAAAGCATTATTCCAAGTGGGAGCAACGTTCAGACTCTAGATGGGATAATCGAGCCTAGACGAAGTCAAAGGCATCGAACTTATCCCAAGAAGTATCCCATCGAGAAGGGTAAGATATTCACCATAACCTCTGTTGACGAACCGATAACGGTTCAACAAGCATTGAAAGGACCTCAAGCTAAGGAATAGAGGAAAGTAATGGAGGAAGAGATCGCCTCAATGAAAGCCTATTCGGTATGGTCTTTAGTTGATTTACCTTCTAACTGCAGGGCCATAGAGGCTAAGTGGGTTTTGAAACTGAAACTCACTGCTGATAGAAATGTCGAGCGATACAAAGCTCGACTAGTTGCGGAAGGATACACCCAGCTTCACGGAGTGGACTTTGATGAGACATACTCACCGACTGTGCGGTACACCACAGTCAGGGAAATCCTAGCCCTGGTCGCATTCCTCGATCTAGAGATGCACCAAATGGACGTTAAGACCGCATTCCTCCACGGAAACCTGGAGGAAGAGATCTATATGGAGCAACCGGAGGGTTTCATTACTCTTGGTAACGAACGTAAAGTTTGTAAACTCCAAAGATCCATTTACGGTCTTAAACAATCGTCTCGGCAATGGTACCGCAGATTCCACGAGGAAATTGTTGGAAACGGATTCATGAATCTCCACGAGGATCCGTGCGTGTATACAAAGACCTCTGAGTCTATGTACGTCATCTTAACTTTGTACGTGGATGACATACTCATTGCTGCGAACGATGTGATTTCATGCATGAATCGAAGTCCTGGTTGGCATATGTATTTGAGATGAAATACATGAGAGAGGCTACGTACATCTTGGGCATTAATATTGTTAGAGATCGTGCCACCGGGAGATTGTGTCTATCTCAGGAAGCCTATATCAAAAAGTTATTGAAAAAGTTTAGATTACAAGATGCCAAACATGTAGAGACGCCGGTAGTATTCGGGTACGCGTTGTCAAAACGTGACGGCCCGAAGAACCAACAAGAGCGTAAACATATGAGGAGTGCAAAATATTTAAGCATGGTCGGAAGTCTCATATACTCCATGCTTTGCACTCATTCGAACATCTGTTACGCTGTGGGCCTAGTAGCAAGATTCCAATCAGACCCTGGCTATCAACATTTAAAAGCTGTAAAGCGGATCATACGATATCTGAAAGGTACTGCCGACTACGTACTGTGCTATGAGGGTTGAAAGTTAGAATTGACCGGATTCAGTGACGCCGACCATGGTGGCGATCCAGAAGATCGTAAGTCCACCGCAGGAGGAGTGTTTCTCCTTGCTGATGCCGCAATTTCATGGACGAGCAAGAAGCAATCCCGTGTCGTGCTATCTACGATGGAATTGGAATTCGTTGCTCTCTCCAAAAAATGCACAGAAAGCAGTCTGGCTGAAAAGGCTTCTTACTGCGCTGCTTGGTGGCGATGTCAGAAGTAAGCCTGTGAAGGTGTACTCTGACAATCAGGCTAATATTGCGGCAGTAAAGAATCCAAAGTACCATAGTAGGACTAAACAGATTTATGTGAAATATAATTATGCTAAATCTATGGTAGAAGACAATACAATCACTTTAGAATACTCGCCCACTGATGACATGGTAGCGGACCCATTAACTAAACAATTACGTAAAGAGACTTTTGAAAACCATGTTAAACTGCTTGGATTGCGTAGGATTTAAAAGTGGGCGTGTATCTGTGATAACATTTTGATAATTGAAAGTTACATTTTTTTTTTTTTTATAAATGAGAGAATTGCAATTTGAGTTTATGATTCATCGACGTCATAATGTTTGATTACATCGTATTTTACGGTCTATAAACTAAGTCGTAGGAGGACGCAATCCTCTGCCAATATTATGTCGAATGTGGGCCTTACCTTATCACACAGGCACGGTCTTCTTGTAGGAGAGGGGGACCTCTGCCGCAGCAAGACTGGCTAAAAACCAGCTGGATAAACTTGGTTACGCAAAACGATCATTGGGTTTCGGAGTTAACACGACATGATCTTGTTTTGCACTTCGCCGGTGATGAACTATGTTCGTCATTAACCACATTATGGGCCAGATGAAAATCTACGATATCATCATTGACATATCCCACACCTGACGATACTCGGGTATGCTATCGACGCGCGCTTCATACTACGCGTGCCATGTTCGACCACAGGGTCATGCTCGGTTGTGCTGGGTAGAATCCTCGAGATTCGGATGGGCGCAAACTTCTTCACCTCGAGCGTGTGATTGATCCCGGGAGCCTTATGAAGAGGCAGCCGAAGTATCCTCATGGACTCACAACTAATATCTAAGGTCAGACTCAATGTTTGCTTCCCGGCATACGAGCGTAGCGCCGAAGAAAAAGGCCAAGTGACCACGTCTTTGGAAACCGGTTGGATTTGACTAAGGGTATGAGCGATGGGATAGTCAAGTTCACCTGTAATTCACCGACTCTTGTATTCAGTAGGTGGCCACCAACCTGATATTAGTAGAAGGTTGTGAATACTTGTATGGATGCCTTGGAGAAGTATTCCTATCTGGAAACTGGGCAATTAGAGATTAACAGTTGACCTAGGATACAGCGCGATACAATTTGATGTTTTTAACAGGTTGATTTGAGATATGAAATCAACGTTTCGCGGGCGCTACAACACTCCTAACAGATGAGTAGCACGATGCCCGTCGTATCCGCCGGTCGCACGGTAAACCTCGTATGAACTATTTGAAAGCAGGGGCAAGATCATAAGAGTTAAATGTTGATCCGTTTTGGACAACAATACATTAATAGGCACCCCCCATTCCGGCGAGTGGGAGCTGTTAGCATATGGTGATTGGGCGCCGTAAATGGAAGCCCATTAATATGTATATATTACCTAAGAAATTGGGTAAATGTCACATTAGGGAAATTGGGCTTGACCCAAATCCCAATTGACATGAGATTTTTAGATTACATGGAGTAATCACTACGAAAACTTAAACATGGTATGTGTTAGTAATATCAATTACGCAGCGGGAAAGTTTACACATACCTCAAGAGTAACCGTAGTCCTAGATCCTTGCTCGAGGGAGTTCTTGATCCTCCGGACGGGACACGTAGAGATTCTTGTTAGAGAAGCCCTACGTGGTTAAGCTCCACAGCAAAACCTCTGATCGATTCTCGGCACGGGGACAGATCTCTTGAGAGTTTGCTCAGAAAGCAATTTGGCACACCCTTGGTGGAATATGTGGTTCGGTCGAACCCTTAGTGTGGGGGAGGGTTTTTCTCTCTAAAACTCTCTTGTGAGGGAATTATGATTAACCCTAAAATTTCCCTAACACCTCTTATTTATAGGAGGAGTAAAGTGGACAAAAGTCCACTTTACCCCAACCATAATATTCGGCCGGCCTATGTATTTGGGGAGGCCCAATTTTGGGCCTCCCATGTCAATTGGGATTTGGGTCTGGCCCAATTGCCCTAATGTGACATTTACCCAAGTTCATTAGGTAAACTATACATATTACGGGCCCAATTACGACGCCCATCACCATATGCTTACAACTCCCACTCGCCGGAATGGGAGGGTGCATGTTAATGTATTGTTGTCCAAATCGGCATAAACATTTCTCCCCTTTGATCTACTCCATGCTTCCGAATAGTTCATACGAGGTTTGCCGTGCGACCGGCGGATACGACGGGCATCGTGCTACTCATCTGTTAGGAGTATTGTAGCGCCCGCAGAACGTTGATTCCCTTTTCTTTAATCAACCTGTTATACAAAAAATTTATATATTGTACCGCTCTGTATCCTAGGTCAACTGATAATTCTCAATTTTCCTAGTTTCCACATAGGAACACTTCTCCAAGGCATCCGTACAAGTATTCACAACCTTCAACTAATATCCGAATGGTGGCCACCTAGTGAATACAAGAGTCGGCGAATTAAAAGTGAAATTTACCATCCCCATCGCTCATACCCTTAGTCAAACCCAACCGGTTTCCAAGACGTGGTCACTGGGCCTTTTTGTTCAGCACTACGCTCGTACGCCGGTAAGCGAGCATTGAGCCTGACCTTAGGTATGACTTCTGAGTCCATGAGGATACTACGGGTGCCTCTTCATAAGGCTCCCAGGATCAATCAAACGCTCGAGGTGAAGAAGTTTGCGCCCGCCAGAATAACGAGGATTCCTTCCTAGCACAACCGAGCTATGACCCCGTGGTCGGACGTGGCACGCGTAGTATGAAGCACGCGTTGATAGCATACCTGAACCTTTTGGGTTGACATGAAAGGGATATGTCAATCGTGCTATCACAGATTCTAATCTGGCCCAGAATGTGGTTAAATGACGAACGAAGTTCATCACGGTGATATGCGAGATGAAGATCACGTCGAGTTACTTCGAAACTAGATAATCGTCTCGCTTAATCGGGTTTATCCCCCTGACTCTTAGCCAGTCTAGTTTGGTCGAGGCCTCTCTCCATCATAAGACGACCGTACATGTGTGACTAGGTAAGGCCCATATTCGACATAGTTTGGCAGAGGATTGCGTCCTCCTACGACTTAGTTTATAGACCGTAAATCTGATGTAATCAAAACATTATGCTGTCGATTAATCATAAACTCGGTTGCAATTCTTTCGCTTACAAAATGTAACTTTCTAATATCAAAATGCTATCACAGATAATGCCATTTCTAAACCCAACGCAATCCAAGCAGTTTTACATGCTTTTCGAATATCTCCCTGCGTAGTGGTTTAGTTAATGGGTCAGCAATCATATTATCAGTGGAAAAGTATTCCATAGTGATTATATTGTCTTCTACCATAGATTTAGCATAAAAATATTTCACATCAATGTGTTTGGTCCTACTATGGTACTTCTGATTCTTAACTGCCGCAATGGTTGCCTGACTGTCAGAGAACACCTTCACAAGTTTACTCTCGACGTCACCATTAAGCATCGCAGTAAGAAGCCTTTTCAGCCAGACTGCTTCTTGTGCATTCTTAGAGAGAGCTACGAATTCTGATTCCATCGTTGACAGCGCGACACAGGTTTGCTTCTTGCTTGTCCATGAAATGGAGGCTTTAGAAAGGAGGAACGCTCCCCCTGTGGTGGACTTACGATCATCCGGATGGCCATCATCGTCGGTGTCACTGTAACCGGTCAATTCTAACTTCCCGCCTTCATAGCACATAGCATAGTCGGCAGTACCTTTTAGATAACGAATTATTTGTTTTACAGCCTTTAAATGTTTAGCCAGGATCTGATTGGAAACGTGCTACTAGGCCCAAGATATAATAGATATCCGAACGGGTGCATTGCATGTACATCAAACTACCAACCATGCTTAAATATTCTGCACCCTTCATCTGTTCGCGCTCTGCCAGGTTCTTGGGGCCGTCACATTTTGACAGTGCGCAACCAAATACCACCGGCGTATCCACGGGTCTGGCATCCTGTAATTTGAACCTTTTCAACATCTTGTTGATATATGCTTCTTGAGACAGACACAATTCCGAGTAACCCGATCTCTAGCAATTTTCATGCCTAAGATATGCGTGGCCTCTCAAATACATATGCTAACCAGGACTTTGACTTATTCATGAAACTCATGTCGTTTGCTGCAATGAGTATGTCGTCCATGTCTAAGGTTAAGATGACATATTTGGACCCGGAGGTCTTATAATACACGCACGGATTCTAGTGAAGATTCACGAATCCATTACCTACGATTTCCTCGTGGAATCTGCGGTTCCATTGCCGAGACGACTCTTTAAATCGTAGATAGACCTTTGGACTTTACAAACTTTACGTTCGTTACCAGGAGTAATGAAACCCTCAGGTTGCTCCATGCAGATCTCTTCCTCCAGGTTTCCGTGTAGTGCGGTCCTAATATTTATTTGGTGCAGCTCGGGATCGAGGCTTGCGAGCAGGCCCATTAATGGCCCTAACCGTGTTTAATGCAGAGTCAGTGAGTTTCTCTTTTTAAAGTCCACTCCGTGAATTGGATAAGTCCTTTCGTGATAAGTCAAGTTGTTCGACCTTTTTCCATCAGTGGTGACCCTTATTTCATGGCTCACCTTATCCGTGCTCTCCTGTGGTTAACAGGTAAATCAACTATAGACAATAATGGCTTTCCTTTAGCGATTTCTCTCATTTATTATTTCCATCCATTTCTCCACTTGAGGCCTTTCCAATGCTTGTCAACAATTTTATACCTTACTTAACAGGATACTGGCCTTTGACTCTCGTCTAGGCATTGCGAGTCCCATTTATTAGTCTGGTCTTTTCTCCCACTCGGAAAAATGCTTCTTATCGTAGCATCCTTTCTGTTGGGAACGATCCTCCCACTCGGAACAATGCTTCTTATCGGAGCATTGTCTCTATTGGGAACAAGAGCAATGCTAGAACCTTGACTTACAACTTTCCTATGACAACCTCTTGGTCTCGGGGTTTTATTTCCGAGACGTATTCCTTGATCACTAGGATCTGGAACAAGTATGATTGGATCACTCCCACTGGAAGCAATGGGTATTTTAGGTAATTGTGTCATTCCTGGTTTAACTATATGACCATCAGGTTCAACTTGATTCGTCTCAACAGCAATAGTGTTTACGTGTGGTAGGGTTTATTCCTCCCACTGGATTTACTATAAAAATGTTCCCATTCTCATTTACCATGTCATTCACTTGAGTTGATGGGTTCAAATCTCTCCCACTCGAATTAAGTGGGACCTGATTGTCATTGTTATTCTGCTCCGTTTTGATCATGACTTCGTTGATTAAAACTGTTCATGCATTTAGAAAATTCATCCTCTTAGTGATGTAACGTCTCATGTTCGACCTCGACACCATTTTATAATCAAGATGCAAACATGTATTTTCTAAGAGTAATCGACGCACTCTTGTCCTAAATACGTGTTCATTGCACAAATTAATGTCCATGGTGATGTGTTTTAACTCATTATCACTTTTCAGCTATAATGGCGACGTACCTTACCGATATTAATGGAACACAGTTTACGTTTATGTGAATCATCTTCATCATCCCATAGGGAACCTTTGATAGGATGAATTCATAATTATAAAAACTGTGCTTCTTGAAGTGCGTCTTTTAACTTTAATGTCTAGCCTGAATTTTCGTTCAAGGCTTACTGAAGGAAAATTGGTTAACCGACTTCATCCTTCTTCGTTTGCTATATTATCTCAGATATTTTATCCCATCTCTGAACTGAGCGTTTTAGGTTTTCACCTTGTGCGTCAGCTGATACTTTTACAAGGTCGTGGCAGCCCCGAAGCCTATACCGATGTAAATGTTATCAATAAGTTGTTTACGAAGGAATGCAAATGAAGATTCATCACATCATTATTCAAACACTTCATTATTAAATTCATTTTATGAAAACGATGTGTTCCGTCTACCGAGGTCCACTTGCGCTATGCGCAATTTACCCAGGGGTTTAAACCCTTGGTTAAATCGTTTCATTCCTGAATTTAATTCAATTTAATCCAATCGGTTTCAAACATGATCATCATTACAGTTTATTTCATTCAATAGAGCAATAATAAAAGAGTTTTAATCGGTTAATTCTCAGAGCTATGCAATCGATGGATTTTAATGCTATGATCTAGTCCATAGATTTAAATGTAGGAGGTAATGTATGGATTTTCTTGATTCTGTCATTTATGATGTTATTCTCATTTTGGTTATTTACTTATTTCAGATCTATCCCGTTCTTAACCGAGTTGATTAACCTTGATAAGCAGAACACTTTTTGAAATGAAAGGTAGCTACTTTATTCAATAAAACCGAAACAATGTATTCCAAATTCATAAATTAAACAAATAGAAAAACCAACATGAACAATATTGGGGTCTCAGATCTCAAACTCGAAGCAGTCATGAAGAAGTTTGATGGACTAGATGTCTTAACCGAAATGTACCCAAAGGCACTAATATCATGGTGAGTAAAGCACCGGATCATCGTTTAGACTTCTTTTTGCTGGGGGTTGCCAAGCATTTCAGCATACCGATGAATCTTTCGTCGAATGCCTCGGGCTCTTTTGGAAAATTTCCTTCTTTCTCATCTGTTTCGAATATGTCCATCGTTGTCTTGATCGATTTGATCAAACACGTTAGGCCTTTCTCGTTAACAAACCATGAAAGAGGAAACATCCTCATTACCTTCTGAGCCCGAGTCCATACGTCTAACTCACCAGCGGGATCATGATAGGCTATTATGCCGTCATCACTGCATAGAACACTGAAGTATTCCGCCATCAAGGCTCTTGCTTCGGCGACCTTACCCTTACCGAAGCGAAGGTATATGGCACACCAAAGATGCAATACGCTGAGTTGCATAAACTCTTCATCTACTTCATCTGTCAGCCGCGAGAGGATCAACTCTTGTGCATTTCGATCATTCCTCAACCTTTTCTCGCTGTTGCTATCATGTGGGTTTTTTATTCGTCCAAGCTCAGACTATCCGCCGTCGGATTGATCTGATCGTCAAGATCCGCAGCGATCAGAAGATCCATAACATTATCTCTCCATGCATCGTAATCCATGCCATCCATATTACACGGCTCGTAGAACTGTACCGGTCCAGCCATGAAAACTAACATATTGATGGTTATGCAAGAATCAGGGAGACACACCCTATCTAAAAAACTCACCAAACTTACAAGTCGAGTCTTGTACAACGCTATTTTACATGTGAGCATATAACAAAATAAAACACACCAAATGCAGTAAGTAGTGTCTTGCCACAACGTCGCCTTGAAATGGATCAAGAGACGGAAAAAACTGCAATTCGTTCTAAAGAGGTTTTGTGCAACCCTTCTGGACTAACCACGGAGAGGTGCAGTAGCATCGCAGGGTAAGTACTGGAATATCCATGGAAAGCCTTGCAACAACGTCACGCGGGGTGTGCCCAACTGACGAATGGAAAAACGCATAGCATAGAGCAAGTAGCGTCTTGCCACAACGTCGCCTTGAAATGGTTCAAGAGACGGTAAAAACTACAAGGCGTATTGATATGACCTCTGTTTCGCCGCTTGGGTTAACCAAGTGGAGGCGTAGTAGCATCGCAAAGTAAGTACGGTTCTAGCCATGGAAAGCTTTGCAACAACGTCACGCGGGGTGTGCCCAACTGATGGATTGAAAAACGCATAGTATAGAACAAGTAGCGTCTTGCCTTTAAGTGGAACTAAGAGACAGTATAAACTAATGTCTTGCCTCGCCAAGACGACTCTACTATATGCCAAGTGCCCTCGTGCCAAGTGCCAGCGCCGAGTGCAATGCTATCACATGATCTTGCGTGTTACTATCTATAAACACGGCAAGTACTCGGTACGATCATTACGAAATTCCTTGGATTTAATACAATATGGGCACTCATGACACTTAGCGACGCACGTCCTATGGTCACAGCTACGGATGTTATATCCACTACAACAAGAAGATCAATCCTATCATGCAAGTCCAATGTATACAGAAGACTACGATAACACAAGGTATGAAATACTACTAACAAGTTATCATGCATTTCTACTACAATCATGACAGGTCTAGATGACAAAATTCCAAGCAAGCAGGATATAAACATAGGTTCAAGGGTCAACTCCCAGAGCAACCCCAACCCAAAACACGGGAAGCAAAATCTATGTACAAGAATTCGATATACTCCTGAAAATCAACCTGACGCCACTCACGAGGTGTCATCATCTCTAGCTTGCCCAAGGTGAACCTCCATGATCTCAGTAGAGGTGATAACAAGGTCGATACCATAATCATCACCAAACAACATCTCATAATTGGCCTCCTCAAGTGCCAAACGACGCAAAGCGTTAACATGTCCAACAACATAATCCGCGTAAGGATCCAACTTGTTAAATGGAAAGTCTGGGGCAAGAATACTCACCCTGCGGATGTAATCCTCTGCAAATTCTCCCATCAGCTTATCAGACTTCATCTTGGCGACAGAATCGACCGCACTAACAAAGGCAGGAGTAGTCGGATACTCAGCAATTCCTTCCTCCTTGCCAGCCTTATATTCTTCCTCGCGTGTAGCACGCAACGCTATCTCATGCGGTTAACATCCTCTGTGATATTCTCAAGAGCAACGACCTCTGCCTCAAGCTCGTCAAGTCGAGCCTGACGAGAGTTATAACGAGCCTCAAAATTCGCGGCCTTCGAGCTAAGACTGCGCGCCCTCTCTTTGGATTGAGCAAGCTCATGACGAACGACGTCACACTTTTCAATGAAAGCCCGCTTCTCGCTCGTAAGCTCCATCACGAAGGACGACATGTTCACCATGTCGGCAACGGCCTGAGAACAACGCAAAAACAAACAAGGCATAAAGGTGTCATAACAATGTATGCATTCATACAAATAATGAAAAAGAGAAGTTTGATTCTCACGGGAGCGAAACGAGTCAAGGCACTCTTAACATAGGCTTGTGCCTCTTCATCAGTCGACGGCCGAATACGTCGATTGCCAGGAGGGACACACCTTTGCAGCACTCGTACGCCTACCTATGGAATGCTAAGTTTGGAATCCTTAGAAAATCGAGGACAACCTGTAGCAAAATGCGTCCAATCACTCCCAGAAATGTCACCTTCCATAGGACGAATCAAGTCAGCACGTCCAAGCGCTGTAAAGCAAACAACAACAGTGATAAGGAAACAACAAACAAAATAATACAACGATAGCAAAAGAAGGAAGCACGCGATACATACCTCAACGAGGAGTACGCTCCTCCGCGGGTCGATCCCTCGACCGGGGGGGGGGGGGGGCAGAAGGCGCCTCTGTGCGGCCTTCCACTCCTTTTCCTTTCCCGCAAGAAGGAGTTTGGCTTGTCGCACCGACCTTAGCGCGCTTAGGTTCACTCGAGGCACACGCCACCGCGTCGGATCTCTTAGCAGACATGCTGGAGTTCGGAGCAGGAACAACGCGCTCAGTCACGAGAGTCGAACGACCTGCAAATAAAATCAAGTTAAGAAAAAAAACACGGAAGAGTAGTAAGTCAAAGGAAAATCACAAGGAAACATCTTACTCATTAATCCCTTGCCGCGGCCATGACAGGAAGCCTTATGAGCGGGAGGAGCAGGAGACGACACGACCTTCTTAGTAGAAGAGAAAACACGAGCATGATTCGTCTACAAGGACGAGCTCTTTCCATTAAACCAACCTACATCACAACATAAGAAGAAGTTATAAAGGCTTTTAGCATACCGAATCCTTAGAAGAAAGCACATGAATCCCGGCATCAACCAACTCCTGATCTGATGCACGCGACAAACACTGATAAGTGCGCGCTTGCTGACAATGATATATGTGCCTCAAAACATTCTTATCCGCAGAAGAGAGCTCAGAGAAGGTGGGGGTAGGATCAGCCTCTGTAACATGTGTTGTTTCCCAAGTAGTGCCAACATCACACACAAAGAAGTATTGATGTCGCCAATGAAAACTGGAACGGTCAGCCTTCGCAGCAAGCCGAACATCACTATCCCACTCTGCGTCTCCAAGCCCAAGTGTGGTGAACCCCTTCTCTTGTAAACAAGGCCAACACATCTTCATGCCACACAGCCCTGTTACGTCCGGACGCGGAAGTCGATAGAAGCAACAGAAGATAACCGTAGAGTAATGCCACGACTGCTGGTGAAACAATACTCGGAAACAAGTCCACACACGGAGTCCAGAAAGCGCAAGATCCAAGGGCGAGATCTGATAAAATTGGCAGAGATCAACCAAGTATGGACAATAAGGAAAGCGCAAGCCTTCCCGAATCTGCCCAAAGTAAACAGCAGACAAATCGTCAGGAGGCACCGTGGGTTGTCCTGGGGTAACTCCTGGAAGTACGTCGTAAGGGATACAGCTTCCAAGTATGGACAGAGTCCGGAGGAAGATGCGCACAACATATATCGCTCTTCATTTATTCGGTTGTTACAAAAGTACAAAGTCACCTCTGTCGTCTCTATCTCGGCTGTAGACTCCAAGGTGTGATCAGTGTCGGCTCTTAACTCGCTATCCAAATACGCTATCAAATCGGCCTCTGACTCGTCACCGGCATCTGAACATAAAGTAACACATGGGGTAGGAATGGGATACTTACTCATAGCAACTATCTCAGATCAGCTGCAAGCGTGAACTCAAGAAAACCGTCCTGACAACCTAACCTGCAAAAGCAGATAACAATTTGATCAACGCGCGCGTATGCGACAGCCACCTATGCGAACACTAAGCAACAAACACTCTCCACATGGAGACAACCACATATCTATAGACTTGTTTGTCTCTATACATCACATAGCGAACATCCCCCTCGGGGGGCAACTCTATGTCGACATGGGCCTCGTCCCGACACCTACGTGCATTATGTGATCTACGCGCGTCTACACGATACCACGCCTTTGCTTAAGGTAAAAAGTGCGAATATGATTATGGCACTAACTTTTATACTTGCATTTCTCTTCTAATTAATGCAGGTCTACAACATGTATATTGGCATATAAGGAAAAATCTAAGTGTTCAAGTGGTTACAACACACGCGCTAACTGCGCGCGTATCAAGCACGTACATGACAAGCGACGCGCTTACATAATGCTACACCATTTCTTAATTACTACAATATATGCCTTAGCATGCTTGGGAAATTCTAAGTGTTCAAGATACTATATCACACACGCTACGATCATTCATGCAGCAAGCGACGCGCGCAATGAACACGCATGTAGTAATCACGTCCACGACGTGTATTCCTATTAGTCAAGAGAAGATTAAAATCAACTTCTACAAAAATCATGCTTATGATATCAAGTGGACGCATGCATGAGTTGACGACATGCTAGTCGCTATACTAGTATGGTCATAGAGCACAACAATCAAGAAATATTTTCTAAGTATTTCTCCATGATAGCAGACGATAGGTAACAAGTATCAACTATCAAGAAATATTTTCTAAGTGTTTCACTATGATAGCAGACGACAGGTAATGTTGGATCTGGAAATACCGGGTTGGTTTCCACGGTGTCTCTAAGCTCCTTAATCTTCGAATCCCGGCCACGCACCTGCAAAAAGGGACAATGCCAGGGCGAACCCCGATGATCCCTCTCCGACGGTCAAATTAGTTCATACAAGAGAGAGATCACTATTTTATATTGTATATAATTTTTCATATATCAAATGTTAATCAGAGGATTCTTTATATAAAATATCATAATAACTATTATGGTATATAGCCATTTATTGACGATGACCGTTATGGTAACATAATATGTAGGCAATTACTGTTATGGTAGTTGTAATAGCTGATTGACTGTTATGGCATCAGACTATTTATAGTTAATACCTATTATGGTATCAAATAAATATGTTTATATCAATATCCATCATTTGCCCCCGAGGCTGATGGAGGCTTTGCCTGCATTAGTCTATGAGTTAAATGAACCTGCATCAATTACTCAATTATTTCACATAAAATATTTCTCCGGTGGAGTACTTTTAGGATGATCGTCTCTTTGTACGATCGACTATGGAGGGCGGTTTGTCTACCGGCCCTATATTACTCTCTTGGAACTTTTATGGACGATCGTTTCTTTATACGATCGACAATGGATGGCGGTGTCTACCGACCCTTATATTACTCTCTTAGAGCTTTTATGGACGATTGTCACTTTGTACGATTGACTATGGAGGGCGGTTTGTCTACCGACCCTTATATTACTCTCTTGGAGATTTTATGGACGATCGTCTGTTTGTACGATCAACTATGGAGGGCGGTTTGTCTACTGACCCTTATATTACTCTCTTGGAGCTTTTATGGACGATCGTCTCTTTGTACGATCGACTATGGAGGGTGGTTTGTCTACCAACCCTTTATCTTACTCACTTGGAGTATTTATGGACGATCGTCTCTTTGTACAATCGACTATGGAGGGTGGTTTGTCTACCAAACCTTTATTTTACTCACTTGGAGTGTTTATGGACGATCGTCTCTTTGTACGATCGATTATGGAGGGTGGTTTGTCTACCAACCCTTTATTTTACTCACTTGGAGTGTTTGGGGTTGACTACCTCTTTGTATGAACACCTATGAAGGGTGGTTTGTCCACCAACACGTTCATGTGAAATATTACTCTCTTGGAGTAGTTTAGGGATGACCGCCTCTTTAGAAGGACACCTTTGCATGAATGATGGTTTGTCCACCAATCCTTTCATGTGAGGTATTACTCTTTGGAGTATTTTAGGGATGACCGCCTCTTTGGACGGACACCTTTGCATGAAAGACGTTTGTATCTCCATCGCCCGATAATCCTTCAGATATATGTAAGCATAATAACAACTTGGAGATTCCTAGAAATAATAGCCATTTTGCGACCCATGGACATGATAGCCATTTTGAAAGCCGTGGACATAATAACCATTAAAAGATATGATGACATGATAGCCACCTTGGGGTGTACAATATCTCATTTCATGTGGACATGATAGCCACCTTGATGTTCGTGGATATGATAGCCTCCTTGATGTTCGTGGACATGATAACCACTTTTGATGTTCGTGGACATGATAACCACTTTTGAGGTTCGTGCTTGTAAATATAATATGGCTTCGCGCCTGATCGAATGACCACGGTTGTAGGAGTGATAACCTACACACTTGACCGGGGAATCGTAATATAATATGACAATAAGTCGGATTACCGGATCATAGCGGTAGGAGAGATATAGCTACGCACCTGATCCCCGGATTATAATATTGCAATATGCCTGATCACAGATCATGGCGGTAGGAGTGATATACCTACACACCTTTGTAATATGTGGCTTGAATGATATACCTACGAGCCTACTCGTCTGATGTCGCAATAGGAATAGTCAGGGCGGCAGGAGTGATATACCTGCGCGCCTGATGTCGTAATAGGAATAGTCAGGGCGGCAGGAGTGATATACCTGCGCGCCTGATGTCGTAATAGGAATAGTCAGGGCGGCAGGAGTGATATACCGGCACGCCTGAGAGTTGTTGTAGTTACAATAGCAGCAGGACTGATATACCCGCGCATTTGATAGATTTTGAGCTTTGGGCATAGCACCTTGGTGATGCCTAGAAGCTAGTTGTTATTTTTATAAGGGGTAATGGTTCCCTATAAATGGTTGAGGTCTTCTTGTTGCCACTCCTGGTAGGTCTTCTGTCGTTTTATACGTTTGTGCGACAGATCTAAGGATCATGGCCGCATGTTGTAAGTAAACTACGCACTTGATCGAAGGATCACGTCTGTGAGATGTAATATGGGGCGCTTGTCCTTGTGAATGGCATGTTTATCAGAAAATGGATCACAGTTTGGGTATAAAGATGCATCGTTGGTGCTAGATCGTAACACGTTAGTTGTGGTTGTTAGACCCTGACCGATGTGCTCGTTTGAGTTGTAAAGGAGGGGGAACCTTTACGCGTATCATTGTAATCAGATATAGATCCGAGCTTGAGTTATAACCGGATATAGATCCGAGATTGATTTATAAGAGGGGCGTAGTGACGGGTCCGCTCTAGTTTATATCGGGTGTTAGCCACCGCGTTTTAGTATGTAAGTTGGGTGTTGACCCCCACGGTTTTGACTCGGAATTTGGGGATTCCTAATGAGTCTAAGTGTTTATCAATTAGAATGTATATGTAGCCGCTAGGGCATTAGTATTGTGCAGTGAAGTACTGAAGTAGATATAGTGTTGCCCAATACTCCTCTGCCCCCTAGGCTTGGGCGGAAAGTAATTTTCGGGCAAACCTAATTCTTCTAAAAATATAGATAATAAGTATAATACAGTTTCTCTTAAAAGATGCATAATGTAAAAGTTTAGGGGATGACTTTCCTGCTATGTAGCGGTTGTCCAGTTGCCCCCATGCCTTTAGTTTAGGGGCGTGCGTTGCAGCATATCCTCCCATCGTTGTGGGTTTTGTTTTCCCACGTTGTGGGTATATTTGAGTACTGAGATACGTAAGAGCGTGCGTGTATTGGACGCTCGTGTCCTCTTGATCTGGTCGTTGTATACCTGGAGATACAGTTCTGAGGCTTGCTCCTTTATTTTCTTATCTTGTCCATAAGATGTCATATTCGACAATCATTAGTTATGAGTTTCATAGACATATGCATTTATATAAATTCATACTCATTTGAATGTTTTAATGCACACCATAGACAATAAATTGTGTAGGGTATATATGCTTCCCTGATATCGGCGTTTAGCGACATTTGTTGACTACTTTTGACCGCAATTGACTATTGTTGACTGATTTGACCGTTGTTGACAAATTTAATTAGTAATTAAACCGGTTCTTTGGTTTGACCAGTTTGTTTGATATTGACCGATTTGGTCTGTTTTGACCGACATTATGCGGTTTTGAGCGATCGTAGATAGATTATAAGTTGTTTCCCTTCCATCTCCATACGTTTCCTCTGATGTCAAAAGGTAATAAGTTGTATATATATCATGCCCCAAAGCAAAGAAGAGGTGTCGCCTCTTCTTGGTTTATATAACATGCCTTAAGACAACGCATGATGTGGATGTAACATATTAGATAAAATAATGATATAAGCATTCATACATGTATGCATCTACAGGTGCCCATGTTACTATACTAGTGTATGAAAGAGCAGTACATGTAGCATTATGATGTGGCAGTCGAACACTCATAAAATGTTTTGGGTCCCTCGTGACTATTTTCATATGAATTAGTAACGTCTTATGCAACACTTGATAAAATATACATGCGGCACTAGGGAAGGTCCTGTTGCATCTCTAATTGCTAATTATCAGACGATGTATTAAACATTTATGCCCCCACTTATAAGTTGCTAATAACGTGGGATCAACATCAACTGTCAACTGACGTGTTGTCTAAAATGCGTTGATTAGATCGGTATTTGATCTCGTGATAATGTCTAGGTTTTAACCGATAGATTATCCTAGTTAACTACGCATATTTATGCTCGTCCATGTGAAGATAGTAGTAAATGCATGGAAGCATGTTTTACACGAAAGCGCAAATAGTTCCTATATGTACTTGCTTTAGCAATATCATCAAAACGATAGCTAACTTATGTAAATAAATAAGACTTATCTTGTTGACTTAGCTAGTAAGTCTCTCGGGGGTGAGCTTTGATCGTTTGAGCTTCGAATGAAAGCTCTAAGCGTTACGTATAATCAACACCCCATACCGATGGTCGCATGAGCGTTGGATGCGAGCTCGAGCTACGCGTTGAGTTTCTGACAAGCGTTGATGCTTAACATTATAAACCTCCGTAGATGTTGGGTCAACATTTGTTTGTTAAAATTCCCTTCACACAATAGTACAAAGGTAGATCACTGTATAGTGCAGGTGTTAAAACATAGATGATTATATCAAATAGAGCAATTAAATGTGAGTGTATTATAGACTTCCCTAAATTTGACGAATTCGATCAAGTGGCTCGCGATGAGCCCAATAAGTGCGATTTTGACGTCTCGAATGTTTAGTAGGCCTTTTGATTTGGTGGTTTGACTATTGGTTGATCGGTTTGAACGCTGGTAGACCGATTCGACCGCTAGTTGACTGGTTCGACCGCTGATTGATTGGCTCGACCGCTGATTGACTAATTCAACTGTTGATTGACCGGTAGACCGCTAATTGACCGGTTCATCCGCCAGTTGACCGATTCAGTCGTTTCAAGGAGTCTGACTATTTAAATCTTGGGCAAAGGCCCATTTGGTGACTTGTTCCAATTGATATTAACACCGGTATAGCCCACTTGCAAAAACAACAACCCTCGAAGTCATGCTGACCCACTTGGATAACAAGCCCACTTTGAAGGAGGGTAGACCTATTTTCTTGCAGGCATACTAACAACGCCCAGAAGAGACGTGGTTGTTCAGTCAAGGAGCATAGACAAACGGTGAATTAAGCTGAATTTATCACCGGACTTTAGGCGGTTGTTATCGGGGTAAGTCTTTAAGTCCTTCAACGACTTGCTCGACCGCCGGCTTGGCCATGTACGGGCGCCAATGTTGGATCTGGAAATACCGGGTTGGTTTCCACGGTGTCTCTGAGCTCCTTAATCTTCGAATCCCGGCCACGCACCTGCAAAAAAGGACAATGCCAGGGCGAACCCCGGCGATCCCTCTCCGACGGTCAAATTAGTTCATACAAGAGAGAGATCACTATTTTATATTGTATATAATTTTTCATATGTCAAATGTTAATCAGAGGATTCTTTATATAAAATAACATAATAACTATTATGGTATATAGCCATTTATTGACGATGACTGTTATGGTAACATAATATTTAGGCAATTACTGTTATGGTAGTTGAATATTAATAGCTGATTGACTGTTATGGAATAAGAGTATTTATAGTTAATACCTATCATTGTATCAAATAAATATGTTTATATCAATATCCATCAGGTAACAAGCGTCCACTACCGAGAAATATTTTCTAAGTGTTCCAATATGGTAGCAGACGACAGTCGACAGACGACAAATGTCAGGTAGTAAACATCAACCTCTTAGTGTTTTATCATAAATGAGATAACAATGATCAACAATCAACATCAAGCGTGTTCGAACACTATCTACATCATGGTGCAACATGTCGACAATGATCACCATACATGAGGGGAGTATTACTACTTGCAATCATGTTTATGAATTTTCAGTACTTAGCCAAATTTTGGCCGATTTGTGGAACTAACCTCTTTTAGGAATTTTAACAAACACCTTGTGGGCATTAAAGAGTAATCAATTTCAAGAGAAATTCAAGATCATAGCAAGCCTAAACAAGATGGAAAATGGTTCAACCATACCCAGAATTGGACTCGCCACCTCAAGCCAATCGGATCGCCGGAAGTTTCGTCGCCGGTCGCCCACAAAGTCGCCACGCGCCGCCTTAGATGCCTCCAGCTGCTGCCGTGCCTGGTTGCGCCGCCCTCGCCGTCTGCCGTTAATTCCGTCGCCGGCGATGATAATGGGGTGAATGGCCGGAGTCTTCTTGGTGTCCAAAATTGTCATACCAAAGTTTCTTCTCCTTCAAGAAATGAGAGTGGTCCTAAAAACTATTAAGAGTGGAGGTTTATGGATATTCTCTCACCTATTTTCACTAATAATGTTTGTTCCTATGGGTAATCCTTGTTCTCTCTCTATTTTCTACAAGTCCTTAGTGGCATGACTAAGTGTTTTTACATCCATGTCACAACACACGTCATTTTTAGATTCGACATGTGCAATCATGCTCATATGCTATACATCCATTATTTATTTATCTTAATCCATAATCCATGTTTTTATCATTACGTAACTGATCGAATGATTTTATTATCAATAACACGTCATCGCATCATGTACATCCTTATTATAGCACTCGTCACGCGCGTGTCGGGTACGTCCATTACTAACGCATTCGTGATTAGTAAATTCTTATGCATGTCGACATTCATGAACATGATTGCGTATATTTATAACTCGTCGCATATGTCTGTCGTATATATGCATATCTGTTGCACTAATCCTGTCAGCAGATATCAAAATACTCACCAAGAAAAATAAAGTTAGGCGAAGTCAAGGCCCGCGTGCCCAACCGACATTAATTCAACGCCTGAGGTCAGTACCGGACCCAAATTAGACATGTATCCTATCTTAAAATAGAGTCAAGTAAGGGTCAAGCCATTACTTGACTCGGGGGGCAAGTGATGGATATATGCCCAATTCGAGTTTGTATTTACATTTCAGACTTCGTAAACACGTTAAAATTACATAAATAGACAAAAACACGCTCCCGATGTTTAAAACGTTCCGGACGGGTGACACTCGCGTCCGGACCGGACGGGTGACACTCGCGTCCGGACCGGACTTCCGGATTGCCTTAGGCAACCCGGAGAGGTTCGGATTTCCCTAGACAACCCGGATTGCGCCGGGATCGTCCGAACCCGACGTGATCTGAGTCGTCGTCTGCAGCGCGCGTGTTCCATTTGTGTTCGTACACCAAGTTAGAGTTTTCTAATAGCCAATCTTGATCAAACCAGATGACGGTTCACACTTTCCTTTAAACCGGCGTCGAACTGCACAAAAACCGGGATCGGTTCTAAGGTTGCCTATAAATAGGGACCTAGGCTATCCATTTGATACTTTACATTCACTGGAGATTGGCTTAGAAGCTCTGACTTCTCTCTAGCTTTCTCTCTCTAGAATTCTCATTTAAGCATCGGAGAGGGCTCAACCGGCACCACCCCCTCCGTGCTGGTTACTGCCCCTGTGTGCAGGTTCGGACGACGAGCGTGAAGTCATGAGCACAAGTTGAAGGACCGAACACAATGATCAAGTTGAAGATTCGTCGAGTCCGTTACGTCAAGCGGGTTCAGACGAAACATTTAGTTTAGTCCTTAGGTTTCTGTTTATGTTTTTTGGAAATTAAGTATCAAGTCAGTCTTATAACTGAAAGCTTGATGAATAAGTTAGTCTTTACTATTTTATATTAGCTGATATTTTGGGATAGTGATGTTAGTGGCGTAAGTGTTTTTTTGTGGTTTAGTGGTTAGCTTATTCTTAGGGATTCTAGTTAAGAATATCTTGTATAAATCCTTAGGTCTGCAGTTGAATGAATATCGAGATATATTTTCCTGCATGGCTGCTCTGTTCTTTGTTAATATTGATGTTGTCATTCACTTGCAAACACAACAGTACATGTGTTAACATAACTGTGATTCACTTGCAAACACATCAATTCTGTTGCAAACAACGCATATTTTCATCGATACCTTGATTACAAAGATACCAACTCTATTTATCCCTAATCTAATATACCCTAATGAACCCTATACTTTTACAGTTGAACAATATATATTCTATACTAAACAACATATATCAACAAGCTGCAAGGAGCTGGGTTCAGAATCCTTTGACAAAGAAAGGGAATGGCGTTCTGGTACCAAGAAGGTTTATGAAGATGATCAAAGAATTTACATGGAAATGATGATTTTATTGATATTTCAAAAGTTGGTTACGGATATTAAGAATACACGTATTAATAGTACTTACAAATATTGTAATTCTAGATGGTCATCAAACTCTTCTCTATGTAACAAATACATCAATTATTCTTGTGAACTATTAAAAAAATAAATCATTATCTCTATCAACTCCATGAGCCAATGTTATCAGAACCGGACCGGGTCCTGAACCGGTAAGGGTGCCGGTTCCCGGTTCACCGTTTCGAACCCGGTTCGAACCCGGTTCGACTGTATTCATTGCAAAACTAAAACCAGGCCCAACTAATATTAGTGTACTGGCCCAATTAGTGTACTGGCCTATATAGCCCATAGTTCATACTCCTCTCACTATCCAATTATAGTAGAACCCAGCCCATAGTACATACTTTCATCAGCCCTCACTATCCAATTTTTCATCGTGCCCTCATCTAACCTAACCCCTCATCTGCGCCTCCATAGTCCCCTCCCCTCCCCTCATCTCTTTGCTTTGCCTCCACTTCCCTTCCCTCATCTCTTGCCTCCACTCCACTCCCCTCCCCTCAAATCTCACATGCATGACCGAACCACCCCGCTCGACCACCAATCGGCCCCGCTTCAACACCGTGGAGGAGACCATTTTTGGGCTCGAAGATGGCCATTGCCAGCTATGTAAACAGAGAGCAACGGAATTCGAGGATTCCTAGCTGCGGCGTGGTGGTTGTGACGAATTTCGGCAGCGTGGCTACGACGGAGAGCGGCGGGGCTGGCGATTCCTGGCGCAGGCACTCTGTTCTTCTGGATTATGGATGGCTGACGGCTGTGTTAGCTTTTTTTTTTTTTTTTTGATTTTGGACTGTGAACCGGCGGACCGGCAAACCGCCCGATTCGCTAGGAACCGGCCGGTTCTATAAAAAATCGGCTATCGAACCGGGTTCGCTTACATCCTCCGGAAATAAGCAAACCGGACCGTGGAGGGGTCCGGTTCCGGTCCGACCGCGGTCGGACCGCCGGTCCGGTTCTGATAACACTGCCATGAGCACATGGTAATTTTTTTACCCAAGTCCGGGAAATTAATCTCGGGAGATCCAACCGGGAGATTCAACTCGAAAAAATGATTAAAGATTTGTAGTTCCCTAAGTGCTTCCCGACGAGTTTTTTTTATTATTATTGAGCTAACCAAACAAATAACACGAGACCTTCCTGGTTTGTTGTTTAAAGTTCTAATCCATTAAAAAAAATCATTTCCCTTCCACTATTGAAAAATTGAGTACGCCAATAATCTTGATATATTCGTCTGGAGAAAGCGAAAATTGAATACATCAGCGGTCTTGTTATGCCTGTTTGGATAAAGTGAATAGAGAAAGCGATTTTTTTTATGAATTAGAATTTATTGATTTTGTTTTCACGCATATATATTCACGTCTCTTCATGCAAATTATTTAAAAAAAGAACATACTTATGTTTAATATTATGCATTATAATTCATTGTTACCAACAAAAACAGTAAAACTCAACTTTTTTTAATCAGATGTAAAAATCAATTTTTTTTTATTAGATGAAAAAATCCTATCATTTAAAATTCCTCATTTCGTATTCATCTTCATCAGATTATTTTCGTGTAAATTTTGAAGCCTTATTTTGGTTTTTTTTTTAGTTTGTTTGAGTTGGATAAGCTTTTGACTCGAAGCTCGTGAAGAATCTTCTGGATAACAACTGGGAAACTATGTTTCAAAATGTTTATCTTTTTTAAAAGGCATATTTAAAACAAACTTTATATTTCTTTCTAATATGATAATGTGAGCTTAATTACTTTAAACAACTTAATGCAGCTTAACTGAAGGCACCACCACTCATCCGTACCTACCACCACCACTAGGTGCATTGTTGAAGAAACAATGCATGTGCTGCTGTCAGAGGAGTTTTAAGAAGCAAGTCTCAATTATTCTTCGAGATCCGGAAGCTGGTCGGTGACTCGGGAAGAGGTTGGTGCATTAAAAGATGAATCTCGAAGGCACAGTTCGGGATGCAGTAGATGTCGGAGCCCAATGAGTCATAGTTCTTCTTCATCCTACAACGAATCTGCTGTCACCGTAAGAAGATGATAAAGAAGCCCAATTAGCTGCTCGTCTGCAAGCATTTTTTTCTACTTCATATTTATCAGTGGTAAGGGCGGCCCCCATCGGAGGTGGAGGCGGGCGAGTATAAGCTGCTCGTCACCAACATCAAAAGAAGCGGCTTTTCTTCTTCGTATTCTTCAGTGGAAACGCATTCCTACTTTGGCAGTGGTGGTCATAAAGTCGGGACTCTAATAAAGTCCATGGCGAACAACTTGTTCCAGCACCACCCCAACCGCTGCCATCACGACGGTGTGACTTCAATGTGGAGCAATTCTAAAAGGGTGCTCCACTAGGCCGCCGCCGTTGTTCATTCTTCTAATACAAAGGGAAAAAAAGAAGTTGCATTGGTTGAATGACAATTCTAATTTGAATGACGATTCATGTTTATTTCTTAGTAATTTCTTTTCTGTATATAAATTTTTCTTAATTATTTATTATTTTAAATGAAATATATGTATATACCTTTACAAATTTAACAAACAAATAATAATAATGTTTGAGTTTTTTTATGGCAGCTAAAATGTTTGTATTCAAAAATTGAAAAGAAAAGTGTTTTTTTTTTTGGCAAAACAAAAACAAAAAGTTTTTGTTGTCATTCCTTTTGTTTTGCTACCATTACTTATTACAATTTGATATTTTAATTTTGTCAAAACATGATTGAATTAAGACAATGGAAGAGCTTAATATTAGTCACAATTAAAATAGGAATAATAACAATTTTTTGAATTTAAACGGAAGCTCAAGCTCAACTATAATATCTATTATATCTTGGATGTTGGTTTTGTTATTATTTTTTTTTTTTTGCAAAAATCGATAAATATTTAGATGATAAAAAAAATTGAGAGAATTTTTTACGATGAGAAAAATATTTTTTGGCTGATTATTGTTGGATCACGGCAGGAACTCCGGTTACGGTGACAGATTCCTTAGCTCCTCGCAATCCTGCAGAAGGGGAATAGAGGACGGTGGCCCAGAATCCCTCTCCGATGCTTAACGTAAGTACGGTGATCAAGCAAGCAAGCAGTATGTGTGTAAAAACGTAACCCTAACCTGTGATAACTTCCCTCCTTTTATAGGGGGAAGGTTATCTCAGTTACCTGATTAGGCGGTTGGATTGTGATCCACTATCCCACATATTCCGCCATATATCTCGCCACGTATCTGTACAGTTATACGTATCCCACATATCTCGCCCATTATATCACTACTGTAATCATGGCGAGGTTTCCGGGATTGTGCTCTTACTGGCGAGTCTCGATCATTATCGGAGACTCCCAAGTTGCATCTTTGAGGATTCGGTGTCGGGGAGTGGTGTCAGCTCCCATATCGTGACCGACTACGTCCAGGTCCGATATCTTCGGGGCTTTCCCCTATCGAGGCTATACTCAGTCGGAGCTATTCCATGTCGGGGCCTCCGTCTGTCGGAGCCCTTAGCCTTCCAGCAACCCAGCTCCTAGCCCAACGGGCCTAGTCGCTGTTTGCCAATCGTTAAGGGGCCTAACGGCCTTAGCCGGGGCCCATCATTTGCCCCCAAGGCGTGAGGGACTTATAGTGCGTCGCGTCTTTCAATATCGGACCCTTCAACATCCCAGTCGGGGTCTTTGTTTAAATATCGGAGGCCATTGCCCTACTTTTGTCGGAGGCCTTTGCCTCGGATCTCTTTCAAGATCTTTTGGGATCCTGCTTGGATTCGAGGGGATTTCTTAATCAGACCAGCATTAAATGCTGATAGAAGGTGAAGGAACATCTCGGGTTCTGCACGCCTGCTTTCTGAAAAAGCACTTTTCAACCACCCCGGTACGTCATCATTCCTGTCTTATCTGTCCCATGCGCCCTGACGGTTCAGATTAAAACCGTTTCACCTTCTTCGAATTAGCACGTTTCCCCTTGGACGATTCTGATTGAATCGTTTTGAATTCTGTGGCTCAGATTGCCCACCTCTTCAGTTCTCTTTTCCTTCTCTTATAAAACCCTAAATCCAGACATTGTTCCACTTTTCCTTTACTTCTTCTTCTCTGCGATCCCAAGAGCCTTGATTCTCCATATTTCGAGTTTTCACCAGCGCTTCAAGCACTTCAAGTTTTTCCGATCAAGACTTCAGTCACTCTGTCTGGTAAGATTCTTCACCTTATTACTCTTTTTTCTTTCATCTTTGATCTTCTTAGGTTTCAATTTCCCCTCCTTCCTTCCCTCGACGATTTTCAGCCGAGGGATTTGCCACCAACAGCGGGTCTTCTCCTGTTGGACCACCTTTCGTCTTCAAGTATCTCAAGAACTCGCTTGCGCCTATTAACTACGATAGGGCTTGCGTAGAATGTGGTATCTTCGAATCCTCCTTCGGGGCTCGCTATCCCTACGAGCAGTTTGGATTCAACCCTCGCGACACCCGGGTTACACTCCCCAAAGGAGACGAGGTGTTCATCTCCCCAGGGCAAATTCGTGCGGGAATCCGACTCCCTTTTTGTCCGAGTTGGGTGGAGCTATGCAACCACTACAAAACTTATCCCACGACCTTCTCTCCACACGCAATCCGTACATGGATTGCCTTCCAAGTGTGGTGTGATATCAACAAAGAGGACTGGAGCTACACTCTGGAGCTTTGGCGGGTCCTCTACAAGATGACCTGTAACAAAGATGGGATCTGCTCCTTTACCCCCCGCCAACCCGAGGGGACCGACGAGCAGTATAAGGAGATGGGTTGGGATAAGAAGGTGTCTTGGAGGATTTGCAAGGAACGAGCCATCATCCACGATAAGGGGCATGACAACGCTAATTGGAAGGAACAGTACTTTTTCATCAAACCTGGTCCCATCGAATGGCCGAAGACCGTCGTGGAAGCTGATCCTCCTGTGCCCTTCCGTACATGGTCGGAGCAGACCAAGAGGGCCTTGATGCTCATCCAGGCCCGTTGCTGGGAGAAGGGTTATCAGCCCTTCGAGGCCACTTCTGTCACTGACCGACAGCGGATAAAAATTTCCATTATGCTGATTGATCCCGAAGCTGGGGGAAAGATTCGTGATGGCCCTTCCAATGTAATTTTCTGGGTAATCTTCTAATTATTTTTTGTTTTCACTGCTTACAGCCCATCGATCATCGCTGACCGCCCATCTGTTTCAGGAGGACACCGATGCCTCCCATTCGCTGAAGCGTAAGAAGAAGTCCTCATCCAGGAGAAAGGCTTCTGCCGCGTCGGAGCCGTCTCGGAAGAAGGCGAAGACCTCCGAGGTACCCAGGTCTGCCCCCACACCCGAGGGGCAGACTAATGCGGATGTGGTTAGGGCCGCCTTCGGCGTCCGCTCCGAAAAGGAAGGTAAGGAAGTTTTTCGTGCTATAAAAAGATATAGAGAGTTAGTTCCTCAAGACCTTCAAGCCTCCGACATGGAAGGGCGGATCAGGGATGTCAGGAATATCCTTCGAGGGGAAACTCCACACGTCCTCGAAGCGGGTTATTACGACTTTTTCGGCCAAGAGAGATATATGGAGCGTTGTCTAATTTGGCACACCGATATTAATTTACTTCCTCACCTTGTTCGCCCCGCTGCAGGTCACACGGACGTCGCACCTGCTGCACCTGCCTCGGACCCCGTGCCTGCAGCGGAGCCAGGGGTGGATGATGCCCCGACGGAAGTCCGCGGCGAATTTGGTCGGGTGATTAGCTTGGAGGCCTCCCCCTCCGAGGACCAAGCTGAGGAGGAAGGCTTAATCCCTCGAGGAAAATCGAGGTCGACTCCTGCTAAGTCACCTGGTAAGGAGACGTCCCCGCTCCCCTTCGCGCCACCATCGTCACCAGTTAGGGGCGCGACCCCCGAAGCCCGGATAAGTGAAGATGGGGGGGCTCGGCTGGTAGTACCTCCATTCCCCTTGGATGGAGACTACTACCAGGCCTTCTCTTTGGACCAGAGCGCCGAGCCTTGGAGACCGGTGGAGTCTCTACAGGGGATTCCTCTACGTCGGGGTTGCCAGGAGGAGAACCTGGCCCTGCACTTGGTGTCGGGCTCGATCCCGCCCTCACTGAGGCGCCCCCTTTCTCTGGAAGGGGAGGACATCAAGGCGGACATCCGTCAAATGGCCGTCCGTCGGATAGAGGTAGGTTGCACTTTGCTTTTATTCATCTGAAAGTATTCCGAATTTTAAATACTAAGCTGTATTTGTCCTCAGGAAATGGCGGACCAGGATCGTTGCTTCGGCTACATCCTGTCCCTGCAGGAGGCTTTGGAGCAAGAACGGGCCAACTCCAACCTCGAGAGCTTGACCAAGCTCCAGGAGGACCTAGCTGCCTCCGAGGCGTCAAGGCTCCGAGCGGAGGAGGGCAGAAAGCAGGCCGAAGAAGGTTGGCAGCGGGCCGAGGAGGTTAGGCAGCAGGCCGAGGAGGGTAGGCAGCAGGCCGAGGAGGGTAGGGCCAAGCTTGCTCAAGAGGCCCAATCCCAGCAAAGGCAGATTCTAAGCCTTGAGAGCTCGCTTAGGCGGGAGCAGCAAACGGCCTTGGCTGATCGGAGCCAGGCTGCCTTCGATAAAGCAGAATTGAAAGAAACTGCTGAGCGGCTGAAGCTCGAGAAGCAGAGGGTCATCGCGGAGCTGGAGGAGGCAAAGGCGGAGCATTCCGCCCAAATAGCAAACGCGAAGGTCCAGGGCCGCGAAGAATATCGGAGCTCGGAGGACTTCAAAGCAGATGCGGCGAAGCATTGTCAGGAAGATTTGCAGAATGCCTTCCTTGACATTGTCGAAGAGCTTAACGAAACCTACGGGGACTCCATCGACTTGAGGAAGTCCAAGATTCTCGGCCGAGCCGCAGAAAGGTACTTTAGCCTCCCGTCGGAAAGCTCCTCTGAAGACGCCGACGACCCTCCTACAGATCCCTCTGAGCTTGCCCCTCCGAAGTCCTCTGAAGATCCAGCATCCGAGGGCCGAGCTTAATTTGTTACAACTTAAGTCCTTGTAGTCTTTTATCGTTATCTTTCTCGTATGGAACTCCTTAGGCCTTGAAGCCTTTTATTAATATCATTTCCGGCTACATTATATTCTTCATAACGCTTTTGTCGGACCCTAAGAACCTTAAGGCTTTCCGTCGTCCTAAGACGCCTTTGATCGAACCTTAAAAACTTAAGGAATTTTCAGACGTCCTATGACGCTTTTAATCGAACCATAAAAACTTAAGGATCTTTCGGACGTCTAATGACGCTTTTTAGTCGAACCTTAAAAACTCAAGGATTTTTCGGACGTCCAATGACGCTTTTTAATCGAACCTTAAAAACTCAAGGATTTTTCGGACGTCCAATGACGCTTTTTAATCGAACCTTAAAAACTTAAGGATTTTTCGGACATCCAATGACGCTTTTTAATCGAACCTTAAACACTTAAGGATTTTTCGGACGTCCAATGACGCTTTTTAATCGAACCTTAAAAACTTAAGGATTTTTCGGACGTCCAATGACGCTTTTTAATCGAACCTTAAAAACTTAAGGATTTTTCGGACATCCAATGACGCTTTTAAATGTATCGAGAACAACTTAGGAATACTTTGATCAGAAGTAACCTTTTTATTGATGTCTTTAACATAGCATGCACCACTCAGGGCGACTTAATTACATCTTCGTGCCTCTACGGACGACTTATTTGTCAAACATGACATTTCTTCAGATGTTCACCACTAAAGGTGTTTCTTAATACCTTGCCATCGAGGTCTTCTAACTTGTAAGCATTCGGGGCCGGCATGCCTACGATCTTGTAAGGCCCTTCCCATTTCGGGGACATCTTGTTGATCCGATCTTGTAGGGCGAACTCATTCCGACGTAGGACCAGTTCTCCCGCGTAGAACTGTCGCGACTTGACCTTCCGATTGTAGTACCTGGCCGTCGCCAAACGCATCCGAGCTTGCGTTATGTCGGCCTCTAGCCGTTTTTCCTCTAGCAAGGATAACTCTAGGCGCCTTGTTTCGTCATTCGTCAAAGGCCCTATCTTGGCTCTTTCTGGACTTGTCGAGGGCTCATAGCTTCTGGTTCGATGGGACGCCACAGCGATTTCCACGGGAGCGACCGCCTCTGTCCAATAGACAAGTGCAAACGGGGTTTCACCCGTTGATCGTTTGGGTGTCGTTCGGACCGCCCACAATACGTTCTCCAGTTCGTCCAGCCATTTTCCGTCCAAAGCATAAACCCTCTTCTTCAAGCCCTCCATCACGATTTTGTTGGCGGCCTCCACCTGCCCATTGGTCTGGGCGTGGTGGACGGATGTTGTCCGATGCTCGATGCCAAACTCGTCTAGGAATTTCTCCAACTGAACCCCGTTAAACGGAGGACCATTGTCACTGATGATCACCTTCGGCACTCCATATCTCGACAAAATTCGGGTCTGAAGGAACTTAATAATATGTCCCGCTGTTGTCTTGGCTAACGGCTTAGCCTCAATCCACTTTGAGAAGTAGTCAATCGCGACAAGCAAATGTGTGCACTGGCTCTTTGCTTTCGGAAGGGGTCCCACCAGGTCAATGCCCCATTGTGCGAAGGGCCAAGCACTCCCAATGGGCATCAAATCAGCGACGGGGGCTGTGATATTCGAAGCATATCTCTGACACGCGTCACAGGATCGAACAAGCGTCGTTGCTTCCTTATTCATCGTAGGCCAATAATATCCCAAGTTCAACGCCTTCCTCAGGATAGATCGAGCGCCTTCGTGACAGGCTGCGACTCCTTCATGCAATTCTCTCAGAATCCGAGTCGTTTGGGTTCGGCCACGCATTTCAAGAAAGGCGTCGAAAGCAGACCCTTCTTGTACAACTGGTTATCCACCATTGCGTAATTAATTGACATTCGTCGCAGTCGCTCCGCTGCCACTTTATCTTCAGGAAGTGCCCCCGTGGTTAAGTATACAATTATCGGGGTCATCCAGGTAGGTTCCTCCTCTGACCCTGTTCCGATAGCGCACACCTCCGACGGATCGGTGGTCGATAGAATCACTTTCTCCAAGAAGTGTACCTTCCGACTCTCTTCCAAAGGTGCCCCCAAGGCAAATTTGCTCAAGGCATCAGCCTCCACATTTTCTCCCCTCGGAATTGCCTCGATATCAAAGCTTTTGAAGCTCTCCTTTAAGGTCCGAGCCTCTTGAAGGTACTTCTTCATGATCGGGTTCTTTGCTCCATATTGCCCCCGGACCTGATTTACAATCAGACTTGCATCACACTTCACCCTCAAATGTTCAATTCCAGTGCCTTTTGCGATTTTCAGCCCCCTTATGAGAGCTTCATACTCCGCCTCGTTATTGGTGGCTCTAAATGTTAGGGCCAATGCATATCGAAGTGGCTCTGCCCCACCTGGCGGAATCAATACGAACCCCGCACCCGATCCATCCGAGCTTGAGGAGCCATCCGTGTACAACTCCCAGGTGTTCTCCTTATTTGGCTGTTCCGACTGCCCCGCCGTCGGGACCTCTTCAGTATTCCAGGTTGCCCCCTCTACTGTTTCCGTTGCTTCAGGATCGGGAATAGTAGATTCAACTATAAAGTCGGCCAATGCCTGCCCTTTGATAGCTGTTCTCGGAGCGAAATGAATTCGAAACTCGCTAAGTTCCACGGCCCACTTTACTAGTCTCCCCGACGCATCAGGCCGGTTCAGGAAGTGTTTCAATGGCTGATCAGTCAACACCGTAATTTCATGCGCATGGAAGTAGGGCCGTAACTTTCTAGCAGTAATAATCAACGCAAAGAGGTACTTCTCAATCGGAGGGTAATTCATTTCACTCTTGGCAAACGCCTTGCTTACATAATAGACGGGAATCTGATTGCCCTCGACAGCTTTAACTAAAACAGAGCTTATTGCAAACGAAGAAATAGCCAAATAAAGATAGAGCGGCTCACCTGGAGCTGGCTTCGCAAGTGGCGGGAGGGCGCGGAGATGTTGTTTGAGCGCTTGGAACGCCTCCTCACATTCAGCAGTCCATTCGAACTGTCGGTTGGCTCTTAGTACACTGAAAAATGGCATCGACCGGTCGCTTGCCTTGGATAAGAAGCGATTCATCGAAGCCAGCCGACCGTTCAGCACTTGCACCTCCCTATGGTTTGTTGGGGACTGCATCTCCTCTATCGCCCTTAGTTTTTCGGGATTCACCTCGATCCCCCTCTGGCTCACCATGAAGCCTAAGAACTTTCCCGAATGTACTCCGAAAGCACATTTGGCTGGATTCAGGCGGACCTGGTGGAGCTTCATCCTCTCGAAGGCCATTGCCAAATTGCCAACGTGGTCTGATGCTCGTCGGGACTTCACCAGCATGTCATCTACATAGGCTTCCATGGTACTCCCAATCATATCCCCGAACAATTTGTTCACCATCCTCTGATACGTCGCCCCCGCATTCACCAGGCCGAAAGGCATGACGTCGTACTGGAAGACTTCACTGTCAGCGTAAAAGGCGGTGTGTGGGGCATCCTTTTTCGCCATCTTTATCTGGTTATAACCAGAATAAGCATCCATAGAGCTTAGCAGCTCATGCCCCGATGTAGAATCCACCAATTGGTCGATCCGAGGGAGCGGATAACAGTCCTTCGGGCAAGCCTTGTTCAAGTCGCGGAAGTCGACACACATCCGCCACTTCCCGTTACTTTTCCTCACCAGCACTGGGTTGGCTACCCAAGTCTGGAATCGGATCTCCCTAATGAACCCAGCGTCGAACAATCTGCCAACCTCCTGCTGGATTGCAATCCTCTTGTCTGTTCCCATCGGACGTCTCTTCTGTGCGATCGGCTTGATCGTGGGGTCGATATTCAATTCATGCTCGATTACGTCACGACTGATTCCTGGCATATCGCTCGGGGACCAGGCAAATAACTCCTTGAATTCTTTCAATAGGGCGATCAGCTCCTGAGCTTTTTCCTCGGATAGGGCGGATCCGATCTTTACCCTCCTCTCGGGTTCATCTATCTCGACTTCTTTTAGGTCCTCCATGGGGGCGGGACGCCCAAATTCCTCTCGAGGATCAGTGTCTGTCTGGAGAACCGACATAGCCTCCTTCCTCAATCTCCTTGTGGCGTTGACATAGCATCGTCTCGACGCCACCTGGTCGCCTTTCACTTCGCCGACCCCATTCTCAGTCGGGAACTTCAGTTTCTGATGGACAGTCGAGGCTACCGCCATCAGTGGGTTGATAGTGGTTCTTCCAATGATCGCATTGTACGTCCCTGTGGATTCGACCACCACGAACTCCACATCTCTCTTCTCCATCTTCCAGCCACTGCCGAACCACACAGGCAACGTAATAACCCCCAATGGATAAGAGGTTGTACCGCAAAATCCTACCATCGGGAAGTTAACCTCCCGTAAGTCTTTCTTCTTCTTCCCCATCTGCTCCAGGGCGTCGGAGAAGAGGATGTCGGAGGAGCTTCCTCCATCGATGAGGATCCTCTTCACTTCGAATCCCCCTACATCCAATGTCACTACTAGGGCATCCTCGTGGGGGGTCTCTACTCCCTCCAGATCCTTCGCCGAGAAGGTGATCTCCATCTCCTCCTTCGGGGTCCACGACCGAGACCTTTTTCCCAAAACCACTGCTACCGGCACTTGGTTGGCATAACGCTCCCGAGAAGACGATGTGTCTCCTCCTGCAGCGAACCCTCCATGGATCACATTAATAACCCTCTTCTGTCGGGACCCTGATGGGCCCTCCGAAGAGTCTGCGTCGGACCTCCTCTTCCTTGGGGACCTCGATCGAGATTTGGACCTTGACCGAGATCGGGAACGGGGCTTGCAGCGCGAGTCTCCCACGAACTCTTTCAGCTTACCCCTCTGGATAAGCTTCTCTATTTCCTTCTTCAGCTCCCGACACTGGTCAGTGTCATGACCAGAGGCCCGATGGAATCGGCAGTAACGGTCGGTGCGGGAGCCCAACTTTTCTCCTTCCTTCTTCTTGGGGAAACGAGAGAGGCCTTGCTTCTCCATTACCGCCAAGACCTCTTTCAGAGGCCTGTTGAGGGGGGTGAACTCCTCCCTATGACTGTCCCTCTTGGTCGGACGCCTATCCTCCCTCCAATCGAAGCGTCCCCGACTCCGACTACCCTCGGAGCTATCCTTCTTGTGTCGGTTGTCCAATGGTTTGAACAACTGCTTTCCTTCGCGCCCCTTGGGAGGAGCCAACTCTCCGGCAGCGATCTTCGACTCTTGGACGTCGATTTGCTGTTTTACCCTTGCCTGAAGCGCCTCCATGTTCCAGACGTTTTTGGCCGCGACGCTGTGGAGTAAGTCGGAGCCGTAGGGGGGATTGAGGTTTTTCAGGAAGGTACGGATGGCCTCGCCCTCCGATATCTCCTCATCCAGCTCGGTCATACCAGCCGTGTAACGCTGGTAGTATTGGGCCAGCGATTCGTCGGGCCTCTGGACCACCTCATGCAGGGTCCGAACACTCTCCAGCAGCCGTCGACGCCCTTGGTACTGGGCGATGAATCGTTGGTGCATATCCTTCCAGCAGGTTATGCATCAAGTGGGCAGGCTGTAGAACCATGTCATCGCCTTTTCTCCCAAGGTACTCGGGAACAACGCGCAGATAACATCCTCATCTGGGGTCCTGCCCATGCACGCTGTTAAGTGCTTCTGTACGTGGCGGACCGGGTCCGCAACTCCGTCGTACTCCTCTATCTTCGGGATACCCAAGCCCGGTGGAGCCAGGGTATGGATCAGTCTGGGAACGAAAGGATGGGTTTCCTGACTCCCCAATTCCGACATCATGGGCTTCTGATCTCCCATGCAAATACCCACAATCTTCACTACCTGGTCGGCGGTGAGGGGACCATTCAGGGGAATAGTCATTTGTTGCACTGGCCCTGGTCCGTCGACCACGAAATTCTCCGCCGGTGCTGGATTAGGGGGAATGGGCTGTTCCCTCAACGGAGCGGGTGGTGGCAGGTTGACGTCCACCTGCCTTCTGGGAGCATCTCGCCGCGGAGGGAGCGGCGGTAGATCTACGGCCTGCCTTCTGGCAGCTTCTCTTCGGTCTAGGAGGGCCTCCATGGCCTCCATGAATAGGGGCATGGCCTCTGCCACTACCCTGGCCAGCTCTGGATTCTGGGAAGGTGCCTCGTTCCTGGTTCCACCAGGGGGGTTGTTCCTTCGCGCGGTGTCGTCTCGGCGAGTGCTATCACCATCGTCTCTCAAATCATGATGCTGGGTAGCATCCTCAGGGGGATTGCTGGTGGCCGGCACCTGCTTGCCTGAACGCTGCGGTCTGTTGCCAACCATGGTATGGAATCAGTGGGAAGCAAACTTACTTTTGGCTTTTTGTTGCGTTCCCACAGACGGCGCCAATGTTGGATCACGGCAGGAACTCCGGTTATGGTGACGGATTCCTTAGCTCCTCGCAATCCTGCAGAAGGGGAATAGAGGGCGGTGGCCCAGAATCCCTCTCCGATGCTTAACGTAAGTACGGTGATCAAGCAAGCAAGCAGTATGTGTGTAAAAACGTAACCCTAACATGTGATAACTTCCCTCCTTTTATAGGGGGAAGGTTATCTCAGTTACCTGATTAGGCGGTTGGATTGTGATCCACTATCCCACATATTCCGCCATATATCTCGCCACGTATCTGTACAGTTATACGTATCCCACATATCTCGCCCATTATATCACTACTGTAATCATGGCGAGGTTTCCGGGATTGTGCTCTTACTGGCGAGTCTCGATCATTATCGGAGACTCCCAAGTTGCATCTTTGAGGATTCGGTGTCGGGGAGTGGTGTCAGCTCCCATATCGTGACCGACTACGTCCAGGTCCGATATCTTCGGGGCTTTCCCCTATCGAGGCTATACTCAGTCGGAGCTATTCCATGTCGGGGCCTCCGTCTGTCGGAGCCCTTAGCCTTCCAGCAACCCAGCTCCTAGCCCAACGGGCCTAGTCGCCGTTTGCCAATCGTTAAGGGGCCTAACGGCCTTAGCCGGGGCCCATCAATTATCAATGAAGAGAGATAGATATTGGATTATCAATTTTTGCAACAGGAAAAAAATTGAGGGAAATTACCAATGTTATTAATTGGCCGAGAGAAAATAAAATTTAGATATATAACACGTGGTGCGGTGTAATTAGGGTCTTTTTATTAAAAATATTTTTGTATACACATTAAATTAACAATTAGACTTAATTTTTTATTAAAATATTATTTTTTTAGCTTTTAATTCCGTTATTTTCATGATTTGACATTAATTGCATAAGACCATTATATTGGGCCTAAAATCCTAGCTTTAGTAGTCTTATCATTGGATCTGCCCTAACATTAGTGATGCATTCCGTCATTTTAAAGTTAGTGTAAAAAAATAGATACAACCATGAAAAAGAAACGATCTTCTTTTGGTTAGTAATGGTTTAGCGTGTCTTTCCCACTCAACACCCCACAATTTACAAGATCTAGCACCATCTCTTAATGAATTCACTTCATACCGCAATTATCGGGAAATCATTTGAATAGTAACTACTGATGAGACATATTCTCAGTGAGAAGGGAAACCACCAACTTTTTTGGAAGCACATTGAGGAAGAAGTAACTCCTTACATTGTCCAACTGATTTAAGTTATTTGCTTTCGATAATTTTTCATTTCAAGAAGTATATGCTAAAGAAACATGAACTTTTCCTACATAAAGTATATTTTCAATCGATGGTAATATAAGACTCCAATACGAACATGGTACTAAGCTGAAAGTCTAGTTAATAACAATTTCGATATCTTTATGTGGTTGAAAGTCTAGTTAATAACCGTATGATCGGTACATATGCTTAAGAAAGCAAAAACAAAAAATTATAATATTGTATTATAGAAATCATTATAAAAAAATTATATATAAAAATTATTTTGAAGAGGCTATTGAATAATATAGTTTATTAATAATTTAATTTTATTATATATTTTTATTTAATTAGTTGCTAGAAGACTCCTTTAAAGCTTTTAAAAATATATTTTATGTACAATTTACATTGACATAGTGTGTATTTATACAATTAATTTTTCTTGAAAAAAATATTTACCTTTCATGAAATGTTGATTTATAATTTATCAATGAATTGTTATATGATTTTTATTTTTCTTTTTATGCCGATTTTATTTATTCTAACAAATAATGAAATAATAGTTGGCCAAAAAAAAAAAAAAACAAATAATGAAACAATACAACAATTAACATTTCAATACGATATTTGTTAGAATACATTTAATGTAACACCTCGTTATTTGAAAGGGTTCAAATGAAACCCAATAAAATTAGAAGGAGTAATTTCTTTAAAATAAAGTAAGAGGACCAATTAGACTTCGTGATTATTGATTGAATTAAAAAACGTAAGATTGTTGTATCCATAGAAAAAAAAAAAGAATTGATCTACATGTGTGGTGAATGAACTTGCCTAGCATGCTTTTAAAGTATCAATGCTGTTAGAAATAATAATATTATATTATTAAATTTTCAAGTCGGATCCATACTAGGTGGGTAGGATAGTCATAGCCTCATCGGATATATGCAGTTACATACTTACATTTTCCAATGGCTGCATTCCTTGAATTTTTTTTATTTTTATTTTTACTTCTCTACAAATAAAGAGAAGCGGTCGTTATTTTCACTCGAACATCAGGAAACCTTATAACATTGCTATGTAAGTGTTTTATTTTTATCATTATAAAAATATTTCAAGCAACAAAAACATAAAAAAAAAAAAATTGTATATGACAACATATTATTAGTATTTTCTTAATATACCTTTTCTTATTAAAATATTCTACATATAATATTTAATATGTATATAAATCATAAAAAAAAAAATTAAATATTTTAATTCATAAACTTCACGAATAATTTGCAAAAATAAATTATGAATTCATAAATAATAATAATAAGATTTTGTAACCATTTAATTTTTAATAAATATTATTTTACATAAACATGATTTTTAATTAAATAACTATATAAACATTATTTAGTATTGAAAATACAATTGTAACTTTTAATATATAAAGCGTGAATATATATATTTATATGTATATTATAAGATTATATTATTTATAAAACTAAATTATATGCATATCTCTAATTAGAAAAGTATATGGTAATATTATTTAATTACTACAAAAAATTATTATTTATTTAAAATTATGTTTCAAAGAAGGATATATTTTGTAATAAAGATAGAGTTTACAATATTTTATTTATAAAAATGATTACTTTTATTTAATTTATATTTTGATAAGGTTTACCCACCTGATGGATATATGTCCAATTCGGGTTCGTATTTATATTTCGGGCCTCGTAAACACGTCAAAATTACATCTCGGTTTGAAAACGTCTCCCGAAGGGTCAAAACGGTCCGGAAACGCATTTACGCGCGTCCGGATTGCATTGCAACCCGGACGTCCAGGTTGCTAGCAATCTGGACCTCCGGATTACATTGCGGGTATCGTGCGATTTCCTTTTCCGCGATTACCGTTACGTGTAGAAAAGTCAAGTTCGTACATTACCAATACAGTGACGGTTACCGCTTGTTTTCTTGAACCGTCATCAAACCGCTTTAAAACCGGGTCCGGTCCCAAGGAAGCCTATATTGGCCACCCATTTTCACACATCCTCTCATTTGCCCAACTTTGGTATTTTGAGCTCTGACTTCTCTCTAGAAATATTCTCTCTCTAGAAATTACTCTTTTACCCCTATTGTGACTAAGCTTCGGAGAGGGCTCCGCTAGCACCACCCCCCTCTCTCCGTGCTAGCATTGGTCCTTCGTGCAGGAATCGTCGCCCAGACCTCCCGACTTGTGCACAGATCACCACCTCCTGAGATACAACCACACTGAGACACAGACCTTTACGGGAGTCAACCGGACACTCGCCAGTGGCCCAAACCTCTTCCCGACGAAGAGTTACCACCCAAAAACCCCACAACCACGCGAACAGACGCGTCTTCACGGCTCAGTTCATCCAGGACGCAACATTGGCGCCGTCTACGTGATTCGAACAAAAAGCTACCATACCGCAAAGTCATGACGAGTGATCACAACGCTCCCGCTAAGGCCAATCCGTCCAAAACCAGGAAGCGCTTTAGACGTCTTAAAAGGGCCATAATGTCTCCCGTGCCAACAAGCAGTGTGCCATCTGCACAGCACAGCCCAAAATTTCCAGGCATCCACGTGATACATGGAGGCTTTGGAGCAGGTGGAGAAACATCATATGAAAGAGAAATATACGCTTCCCTGATGATCCATGAGCCCAGAGGCAGTCAGCAAGGAAACGTTGTCCGAGAAAACGCTATTGGCTTTTCTTCAGAAGACAAGACGCATATAACATTTCCGCATAACGACGCCTTAGTCATAACCATGACAATTGACGGCATGGACATCAAGCGTATCTTGGTTGATGGAGGAAGTTCGCCCAACATCATCACAAAGGATGTCATCCTAGCTTTGGGAAGAAATAAGGAAGTCAACAGGATGAACTCACCCTTAGTGGGATTCATGGAAGATGCAAGTTACCCGCTGGGGTCCATAACATTGCCGGTCATACTGGGAGAAGGCAACTCACGTCTCCAAATCGCAATACCATTTATGGTAGTACAAAAACTTGACGCATACAATGGTATCTTAGGGTACGTAACCATGAATGCATGGGGAATGGTTCCATCCACGGCACACCAGAAGATCAAATTCCCAACTACGGCCGGAATCGGTGAAGTCAAAGGAGACCAATTGTTATCAAAGGATTGTTACAATGTGGCAATTCAAAATAACATCAAGCCAGACAAGGACGACATGCCCATCATTGATGATGATCCAAGAGAAGGCCGTGCCCGACCAGCCCCAGTAGAAGAGTTAAAACAAATAAAGATTGAAGAGCCAGACAGAATGGTCCAAATTGGAGCATCCTTGTCAGAAGATGAAGTGATAGAAATCACAGCACTCCTCAAAGAGTACAAAGAGCTATTCGCATGGTCACCAAGCGATATGCCCGGAATAAGCGCAGACGTCATCTCCCATAAGCTCAACATCAAGCCAGGAACTCGAGCAATAGCCCAGAAACTTCGACCCCTCGGGGGCAACAAGAAACTGGCAATCAGAGAAGAGGTGGGAAAGCTGCTTGACGCAGGATTCATCGAAGAATCAAGATACCAAACTTGGGTAGCAAACCCGGTGTTGGTTCCTAAATCAAGTGGCAAGTTAAGAATGTGCATCGATTACAGAGATCTCAACAACGCATGCCCAAAGGATTCATATCCTCTCCCAAGAATCAACCAACTAGTTGATGCCACCGCCAGCCACGAATTAATGTCTGTAATGGATGCATACTCAGGATACAACCAGATCCCGATGTTCAAAGATGATGCACCGCATACTACATTCTATGCAGATAGCGAAATATACAACTACACGGTGATGCCATTCGGCCTAATCAATGCGGGAGCAACATACCAGCGAATGGTCAATACCATCTTTGGCGATCTAATTGGAACCAAAATGGAGGCATATGTGGACGACATGGTCGTGAAGTCAACCAAAAGGCACAACCATGTCGACGACTTGCGAGCAATCTTCAAAAGAATGCGCGAATATCAAGTCCGCCTAAATCCAACAAAATGCGCTTTCGGCGTACAATCAGGCAAAATCCTGGGATTCATGGTAAGCCAGAGGGGGATAGAGGCCAACCCAGAGAAGGTGAGGGCAATTGAAGAAATGACGTCCCCAAGGAAACACAAGGAAGTCCAACAACTAAATGGCCGCCTAGTAGCCTTAAACAGGTTCCTTGCCAGGATAGGCGACAAAGCACTCCCTTTCTTTGAAGTCTTGCGTGCAAACAAGAAGTTTGAATGGACACCAGTATACGAAGAGGCCTTTCAGCAATTAAAACAACACTTGCGCACATTGCCGGCATTGGCAAAACCGATACAAGGCGAGCCCCTCTTCCTGTACATATCGGTGAGCAACACGGCAGTCAGCTCAGTCCTTGTCAAACAAAAGGGGACTACCCAACTCCCAGTCTACTACGTAAGCAAGCTACTCGCAAAGTACGAGATAAACTACATGCCAATCGAAAAATACCTATACGCACTTATCATAGCAGCAAGGAAATTGAGGCCATACTTCCACGCACACGAAGTAACAGTCTTAACAGACCAACCCTTGAAGCACATCCTGTCAAAGCCAAACATGTCAGGAAAGCTAACAAAGTGGTCGGTAGAGCTAAGTGTCCGCATTCACTTTGCTCCTCGAACGGCAATCAAGGGGCAAGCATTGGCAGACTTCATCGCAGAATTCACTGGGATAACACCTGACACAGATGCCCAAGTTGAACCTCAACAAATCGAAGATCATACCGAAGTATGGCAAATGTACACCGACGGATCTTCAAACGTAGGGGGATCAGGTGCCGGATTCCTCCTAATACCTCCCTATGGATCTAATCCGTTGAAGTATGCTCTAAACTTAACATTTAGAGCAACAAACAACGAGGCGGAGTACGAGGCATTGATAACTGGTTTAAGGATTGCAAAAGGCGTCGGAGTTAAACATCTACAAGTGAAGTGCGATTCACAGTTAGTTGTCAATCAAGTCAAAGGCGAATACGCGGCAAAGTCAGAAAATATGCAAAAGTACTTGGGACAAGCAAAAGACCTCATCACAAGCTTCGATACCTTCGACATCATCGCGGTGCCTAGAGAAGAAAATCAAGAAGCTGATGCCTTGAGCAAATTCGCACAAGGCAATGAACAAGGCAAAGAAACGCACTTCGTGGAAAACAGAATCTTGTCAGTAATTGACAAATTCGAAGTCTTGTGCATCAATCCAGATCCAGATTGGAGGACACCAATATTGGCATACCTCAAAGACCACAAGCTCCCCGAAGACAAAGTTCAAGCACAAAAAATCCAGAGACAAGCCGTCAATTACGCGTTGATAGATGACGAGCTTTACAAGAAAGGATTTTCAACCCCTTACCTAAGGTGCATCACCTTTCGGGAAGGCCATAAAGTGTTAGAAGATTTGCATAAAGGCCAAGCAGCCTGCCATGAAGGTGCAATATCTCTAATACGCAAGACATTGAGCTTGGGATACTATTGGCCAACCATGAAGAACCAAGCTAGGCACTTGGTCACAGAATGCGAATCTTGCCAACTTTATTCAAGGAGTATCACGGCACCAGCCGCTGAGCTAAGCCCAATTGCAAGCTCCTGGCCATTCGCACAATGGGGGATCGATTTGGTGGGTCCACTTCCAAAGTCAAAAGGCCAAACCAAGTACATTGTCGTCGCAATCGATTACTTTTCAAAGTGGATCGAAGCAAAGGCATTGGCACAAACAACCGACGCACAAATAATGGACTTCATCCGAAATCACATCATCGCACGATATGGAGTTCCGAAAGTCCTAATCAGCGATAACGGACCACAATTCAAGAGCTCAAGGCTTCAAACATTTTGCGAAAGACTCAACATTAACCATCGTTTCGCATCAGTCCGCCATGCTCAAACCAACGGACAAATCGAAGCCGCCAACATGACCGTCCTAGACGGTCTCAAAAAAAGAGTGCACGCATTAAAAGCAGGATGGGCAGAAGAGCTTAGCAGTGTTCTGTGGGCACTTCGAACAACTCCAAAGGAGTCAACTGGAGAAACACCATTCAGTCTGGTGTATGGAACGGAAGCAGTTGCTCCCATCGAAATCGCCGTCTCATCCTACCGTACAACCCATTTCAACGCCCAAGCCAACGAAGTAGACATGCGTCTAGACTTAGACTTGGCTGAAGAAAAAATGCGTAACTCCGAACATAATCAGGCACGAATGCGTTTGATAACCGCGAGAAATTACAACAGGAAAGTGAAAGAAAGACAATTCCATGTCGGAGAAATGGTGCGGAGAAGGAATGAGTTCTCACATCTCGATCAAATCAACAAGATGTCTCCAAAATGGGAAGGCCCTTACAAGGTCATATCCATTCCATACATCAACGCATACCGCCTTGAAGATGCAAATGGCAATGCCTCTACAAACACGTTCAGTGGAGGACACTTGAAGAAATTCCACGGATGAAAGGATAATCTTCTATCACAAAAGGAGCCATTGTATCAAGCCCTTTTGTTCTTATTGCCATAACGCATCTACTTGTTGAAAAGTCCACTCTCTCATATAAAGTGGCATCTTTGTAATAATCTCATGAACCTAATGAAGTTATTCTATCTTCGTAGGAACATCACTACTCTATGTATGTTACTTGGAAGCAAAACAAAGTAACTACAACAACTATTATCTACACCAACAAGGAATTTACTACTCCACTCATTAATTGGCATCTATCTCAAGAAAAGTGCCGACAACACAAAGCCATTGAGCTATGTGCACAATCAACTTATATGCCGCCATAACAACCAGCAGATTATCAACCAAAATAACAACTATTCAAGAAGCGGCATCTACAGGCAATTCCTTGGAATAACATCAAGGTCTACTATCAAAATGACGATTAGGCTAAAGGCGTCAACTACAAGCAATATCTTGGATTAACACCAAGATCTACTATAAAAAATAGCATGTTGTGGTATCCTCTTTTTTAAGAAAAACACCATGTCTCCTTCTAAAAACTGACATGCTGTGACATCTCTTATTAGAGGCAAATCCTCATGTTCATAGCCATTCCCTGGATTCAAAACAGGATGGGCAAGTACAATACGGGACTGATCACCCCACAAATGGCGGAAGTTCTCTGGTTAGACAACAACCCCACACTATAACAAAAATGAATTCCTGTTTAGGGTTCACTCTTCATGGCGAACGTCCTCTTGTTAGATGACGATCCCATATTACGAATTCCTGGTAAGGGTTCATTCTTCATTGCGAATGTCCTCTGTTTAGATGACACTCCCATATTACGAATTCCTGGTAAGGGTTCACTCTTCATTACGATTGTCCTCTGTTTAGACGACAATCCCATATTACGAATTCCTGGTAAGGGTTCACTCTTCATTGCGAATGTCCTCTGTTTAGACGACAATCCCATACTTTGAATTCCTGGTAAGGGTTCACACTGCAGGGCGAATGTCCTCTTGTTAGATGACAATCCCATATTACGAATTCCTGGTTAGGGTTCACTCTATACGGCGGAAGTCCTCTTGCTAGATGACAATTCCCTTACTACAGATTTTCAAAATCGTGTTGCATGGTTCCTGGACGCAGAAAACATGCATCACAATTTATATTCTCAAAAAGTGTTACACGGTCCCTGGACGCAGAAATCATGTATCACAAGTATTTTACCAAATATCTTGCCAAATATTTTATCAAATATTTTATGTATCAAACACTTTTCCAAATTTCTTATCAAACAAGCCTTTTAGGGTTCACAAAACGCTCTTTCAAAACCCAAAATTTTTTTTACGTATGCTTCCCCAACGCGGGTTGATACACGCTGGCAGGTGCGCACCTTGTTCAAAACTCATAAAATTTACAAGTCGAGTCTTGTACAACGTCGCCTTAGAGTGGAACTAAGAGACGGTATAAACTAGTATCTTGCTCAAGCCAAGATAACACATGACAAACATACTACTTGTTAAGTCGCTATACGCGAATCACTTGACAGGTTTCGACAGAAATAGCGACAAGCTATGCAGGAAGACGTACAACATGCATAACGCATCATGCAAACAACCTTGAATCAAAAGTGGCTATCGGTCACGATTGCGGGGACTACGTTTACATTACTAGTCATCCACGTTCAGTAAACACAGTAAGCGATAACGGTATGAAATATTACTAATAAGTTATCATGCAAACTGCTATGTGTAAAGCAGGTTCAAACGACGTAGTTCAAAGCGAACAAGTTGCAAACAAAAACCAGAGAACAACTCCAAAAAATTTCCAAACACAAACATAAGCAAAGTTGAAACGTGCCCAACATGTTCAAAATAAAACGAGCAGTTCAAATAACGGAACCACCTCCAGAAGGCCCGGGGGCAACCTCCATAAACTCAGGAGATGTGACAATAACGTTTACATCTCCGCTATCATCAACCAGCATCTCGTAATTGGGAAGGCCACACTCCAAAAGGTTCAGCGCCTCAATGTGAGAAAGAGCGTAACTCGTATATGGCCCTAACTCGCCAAAAGGGAACCCAGGGTCAAGATCCTTCACGCGGGTGAAGTAATCTTCGGAGCGCTCGCTCATCAAGTGGTTCACTTTCTCCTCAACAGCAGCTTCAAAATCTGAAGTTCCCAAGTACTTGGTGAAACCCACTTGTACGCCCTTTTCCCGACTCTCCTTACCAAGAGCAGCTAATTCCGCTCCTTGAGAATGAAGATCGTCTGTAACCTTCTTCTCAAGAGCGATCATCTCGGACTCAAGCTTTGACAAGCGAGTATGGCGCGCCTCATAATGGCTCTCAGAGGCAGTAGCTTTCAAACTCAACACGCGAGCCTCTTCCTTGGTTCGTGACAACTCTTGGCGCAAGGCGTCACACTTATCCATAGCTGCCTGCTTCGCGCTTACCAGCTCCATGACGAAAGATGACATGTTTACCATGTCGGCTACAACCTGCATACATCAATGCGATAAGCCAAACATAAATCGCAAAAAACAACAAACTTGGCAAAATAACCAAGTTACTTATAGGAGCAAACCGGGATAAGGCACCCTGTGCATAAGCCTCAGCTTCCTCATCAGTCGATGGGTAAGAATGCCTATCACCCGGTGGAACACATCTACGCAACACGCGAACTCCAACCTCTGGAGTGCGAAGGGACGACTCCTTGGGGAAATAAACTCCACCATTACCAAAAGGTGCCCAAGTGTCCCCGGTAATGTCCAAACCAACGGGGCAGACCAGATGGTCACGCCTAAGAGGAGGAACCGCTGCAACAAAAAGAGAGAAAGTGGTTAACAACAAATAACAAAACCACGGAATATATATATAGGAATGTATAGCTTTCCACATTGTGCATACTAGATCACTAGATTAGCTTAGCTTGTGTACTAAGTTAGTTTAGTTAGTTAGATCTCCTTACTAGTATATATACTAGCTCTATACATTGTAACATTTGATTTTGGTTGATTAATACATTTCATATTCAATCTAAATCCTCCAAGTTTATATGGTATCAGAGCTATGTACGTTTCTTGGCGATCAAGCAACCTGGATTCAGCTGGTTTCCGGTGGATCTTTGACTTCGATTCTTCGATTTGAGCTTGGATTTGTGCTTCCATTCTTGATTCCGCTTGATTTCGAATCTTAGTAAGTCTCTTGGATCATAAACTGAGTTGATTTTCAGCTCAATTGAAGTTGCTTTTGGATCAATTATGCGTAGCATTGCTAGTTGCTTTCCGGCCAAATTTCTTCATCGCATTTGCTTCATCTACAAGTTTTGATTCAAATTGTGCTTCCTTAGCCAGTTTTCTTGATTACGATTATGGATTTCGTGATCTTGATTCAATTCTGAGCAATTCTGGATTGGATTGCTGCCTTCAGTCGATCTGGATAGTTGCGTATTGCTGGATTCGGCTGGCATCTTTTGTCCTATTGTCCAGCTTGCATAGTTGTACTCTTTTGGCCATTTCCGTTGGAATTGTGTGGCTGTGGTTGATAGTTTGCTGGATTTTCTTGCAATTCAAATCTATTTGAATCTTAATATCTGTGGATTTGGTGCTGGATTATGGCTGATAACACCATTGAGGATCCTCTCTATTTACATCCATCGGACACCACTGGCTTGTTGCTGATTCCATTTCAGCTCCAAGGTTCTAGCAACTACCATGTCTGGAGTACAGCTATCAAGGAAGGACTTCTTGTCAAGAACAAGATTGGATTTATTGATGGCAGCTTCTCAAGATTGAGTGTCCCTGTGGCACAACATGTGAGATGGGATAGGGCTAATGCCATTGTTAAGGCGTGGCTTAGGAACACAGTTGCTAAGGAGCTGGTCAATGGTTTGGTTTACAACAACACAGCTTTGTCTATTTGGAATGATCTTAAAGAAATGTTTGACAAAGTTGATGGTACACAAATCTTCCAGCTCACAAGAGAAATATACCAATGTTCACAAGGTGCTCTTTCAGTCACTGAGTAATTTGGGAAGATGAAGCAGTTGTGGGATGCGTTGGGTTCCATTGATGATTTAAGGCTTGAGTGCTCAGCTGATAACAAGATTATAAATGAACATAAGGAGAAACAAAGGCTGATTGCTTTCCTCTTGGGACTGAATGAATCATTTGCTCATGTAAGAAGTAGCTTATTGATGAGGCAACCACTCCCTTCACTAAGTGTGGCTTTCTCTGTGTTGTTACAAAAAGAGAGTCAACGTGCAATTGCTGGTTCAATAGGGGATATGGGAGAAGCTACTGCTTTATACTCTCAAAGGAACTTCCTCAATTCAAGGGGTTCAAGCTATGGCAATGGCAATGGCTCAGGCAATGGAGGTAATGGTTCAAGGCCTAATGCTTCTTTTCCAAGAAACTACAATTCCAATGGAGGGATTTCATCCTATGGAGGTTTCAATGGGGCTTCTAATGCTTCAACTGGGAAAACAGGCAAGACTGATAAGTCTAATTGGTTATGCACCTATTGTGGCAAGATGGGGCACAAAGTGGACACTTTTTGGAAGAAGCATCCACAGCTTGCACCTTCTTCTGCTTTGAAACGTCCATGGAATTCAGCTAATGTTAGCATTGATGAGAGTCCTCAATCTAACTTGGTTGAGCATGTAGCTGCTAGGGATAAGAGGATTTTCCATGGGACATGTGAGAAAAGGATTTTGCACACTAGTTTGGATAGGAGGGTCCAACATGTGGTAATTCAAGATGATTTTGAGCCTCTTTCTAATGAAGAAGATGAGCTTGTACGTGTGAACATGGCAGGTATATCCAATTCATCCACCTCTTCTATGATATGGATTGTAGACTCAGGTGCTACAAACCACATCACTCATCATTTGAGCTGCCTACACAACTTGAGGAAGACTGATTCCAATCATCAATTTGTTCATTTGCCTAATGGTAACAAAGGTAGGATTACTCATATTGGGAGCTACTCCTTCTCTTCTGGTTTCACCTTGGATGACATCCTCTATGTGCCTGATTTCAAGTTCAACTTGATTTCGGTGTCTAAACTCCCAACTCAATTGAATTGCAAAGTTATATTCACTTTTGCCAATATGTTGATTCAGGGCCATGTTGGGAAGCCAATGGTGATTGGTGAGAGATCTAAGGGGCTTTATACACTCAGGGATTCAGTACCTTCAAGCTCAAGCAAGGTGGTGGCAGCTCATACCATTTCTAAAACAAATAAGGAGAATGCTTGGACCTGGCATAGGCGTTTGGGACACATTTCAGCTACACATTTGAGTCATTTTAATGATGTATTGTGTTTAAGTGATTCTTCTAGAAGTTGTGTCAAACAATGTACCATCTGCCCTTTGGCCAAGCAAACCAGATTATCATTTCCTATTAGTCAATCACATGCCTCTACTCCATTTGCCTTAATACATTTGGATCTTTGGGGTCCTTACAAAGTTCCAACCATCAAAGGCTACCAATATTTCCTTACAATTGTTGATGACTTCTCAAGGGCTACTTGGATTTTCTTGATGAAGCATAAGAGTGATACTTTCATCCACATCCAAAGTTTTTTATTGATGGTTCAGAACCAGTTTGGGGCTATGGTCAAGACTGCTAGGAGTGACAATGGATCTGAGTTTATCAATTCCATTTGCAAGGATCATTTTCTTCATTTGGGAATTCAACACCAAACTAGTTGTCCTTACACTCCTCAGCAGAATGGAAGAGTGGAGCGCAAGCATAGACAAATTTTGAATATAGCAAGGGCATTGCGTTTTCAGGCTTCTATGCCAATCAAATATTGGGGTCATTGTGTGCTCACTGCTTGTTACTTGATCAACCGCATACCTTCATCCTCTTTGCAATTCAAATCTCCAATGGAGGTTTTATATGGCAAGCAACCTTCCATCAATCATCTAAGAATCATTGGATGCCTGTGTTTTGACACCAACTTGAACAACTTGGATAAATTTGATTCAAGAGCTGAGCCTTGCATTCTAATGGGATATTCCACTTCACAAAAAGGATATCTTGTAATGAAGATATCTAATTCAACTTTCCAAGTATCAAGAAATGTTGTTTTTCATGAGCACATCTTTCCATTTGGCATGTCTAAAGCAGAGCTGAGATCTCTGTTGCCTACTTGCTTGGAATCCAAGTTATTGAATGAAGAGTCTTCTTCTAGTGATAAAAGCTCTCTTGATAGAGCTCCTTTGATTTCTCCACCTATTCTTGATGAATTCATTGCTCCTCAGCCACCTCCTCAGCCACCAATGGTTGAAGTCATGCCTCCACAAGTCCCAACCTTAAGAAGGAGTGCAAGGATTGCTCAACTTAGAGGAGCTTCTACTTCCAATGTTGTGTTTGGTTTGGAGAAGTATATTTCTTATGATCATCTGAATCCTAACTTTACTTGCTTCTTGGCCTCCATTGACAAAGTTAGGGAGCCTTCTACTTACAAGCAAGCAGTCAAGGATTCAAATTGGGTGGTGGCAATGAAGGATGAGATCAAAGCTTTGCAAGAGAATAACACATGGAGGATTGTGGATCTGCCTCATGGTAAGTCATCTATTGGTTGCAAATGGGTGTTTAGGGTGAAGTACAATTCTGATGGTTCTATTGAGAGATACAAAGCAAGGCTGGTTGCTAAAGGCTTTACTCAAGTAGAAGGGACTGACTTCAATGAAACCTTTTCCCCTGTGGTGAAAATGACAACTGTAAGGATTGTTTTGGCAATGGCAGCCTCATATTCTTGGGGCTTGTTTCACATGGATGTGAACAATGCTTTCCTTCAGGGTGACTTGCATGAGGAGGTCTACATGGATATTCCACAAGGCTTCGATTCTACAAAGTCTGATCTAGGCTCTCCAAGGCGTGTATGCAAGCTTTTAAGGTCTCTTTATGGGCTGAAACAAGCTTCTAGGCAATGGAACATCAAGCTCACCAATACCTTGTTGAATAATGGATATACTCAAAGTGCTTCTGATCATTCCTTGTTCACCAAGGTAGATGGCAAGGATAGAGTATTTCTCCTCATTTATGTGGATGACTTACTCATCACAGGTTCAAATAACTGTATGATAGACCAATTGAAGTCCACCCTCAAATCTCATTTCAAGCTCAAAGATTTGGGCAATTTGAGATATTTCTTGGGTTCGGAAATTGCTAGGTCTAAGGACGGTTTGGTCATCAATCAAAGGAAGTATGCGCTTGAGCTCATTGAAGAAGCTGGATTGGGAGCTACTAGGCCAGCTGAGACTCCTATGGAGTTCAACCTCAAACTTACCATTTGTGAGTATGATGAGGCTACAAAGACTTCTTCTGGTGATTTGCTCTTGGAGGATGCCACTGCTTATAGAAGATTAGTGGGCAAACTTATTTACTTGACCATGACTAGGCCAGACATTAGCTTCTCAGTCTAAAGGATAAGTCAATTTGTTGATAAACCTAAGAAGTCTCACCATGATGCAGCCATGAGGATCATTAAATACATCAAAGGAAGCCCTGGCCAAGGTTTGCTTTATCCTTCAAATAATGCCCTTAACTTAAGTCTCTACTGTGATTCAGATTGGGCAGCTTGTCCCTTTAGTAGGAAATCAGTAAGTGCTTATTGTGTAAGGCTTGGAGGAGCTATGGTGGGTTGGAAAGTAAAGAAGCAAGACACAATTTCTCTTTCCAGTGCAGAGGCTGAATATAGATGCTTAAGGGTGGCTATACAAGAAGCTCTTTGGGTGGCTAGACTATTGAAGGAACTTGGGATGCATTTGCAATTCCCCATACCCATCTTCACAGATAGTGAATCTGCTGTGAAGATTGCCAAGAACCCTATGTTTCATGAACGCACAAAACACATTGAGTTAGATTGTCATTTCACTAGGCATCACATTCAATCAGGGCAAATTTCAGCTAAACATGTTGCTTCTCGGGACCAATTGGCAGACTTGCTCACCAAGGCACTTGTCAAGAGGCAACATATTGCCCTCCTCAAGTTCTATGGAATCAAGGATGTGTTTCATGAAAAGAAAGGAGAAGAAAAAGATGGGAGCATATAGGAATGTATAACTTTCCACATTGTGCATACTAGATCACTAGATTAGCTTAGCTTGTGTACTAAGTTAGTTTAGTTAGTTAGATCTCCTTACTAGTATATATACTAGCTCTATACATTGTAACATTTGATTTTGGTTGATTAATACATTTCATATTCAATCTAAATCCTCCAAGTTTATAATACATTCATCAAAAGTATACTTACGGAGTCCGCGGACTTCCACAGGTCGGTTTCCCGACTGGGGGGCAGATGACGCTACATTGCGACTCGCGGCTTCCTTGCCTTTACGAGTGGAAGTAGTCGCATTCGGCTTCAAGCGCTTGGGATCAGTTGGTCCACGCACCACTGTGTCAGTCCGCTTGGAAGAAACGCGAGAATCAGACACTGGGGGAGTATCCCCGGTCACATGAGTAGAAGACCCTTTGCCAAGATCACGCCCTGAATTGGCAGGAGTGATGGGGGCAGGGACTACCAAAGCCGGATTGGCGCGAGAAGCAATACGCGAAGCCGCCGCATGGAGAGACGAACTCTTTCCGGCAAACCAACCTGCAATATAAGTCCACAAAAGACATGTAGCCGTTTAAAAGGGTATCCATTATAAGCGCCAAAATGCTCAAAAATGTTCAAGAGTAAGAGTGAAGGACTTACTCATTGCAACAACTTGATCAAAAAAGAAGGAAGCTCCACAAGAGGTTACCTCGACTCCACAATCTGCAAAAACCAAGCAAAAGTCAACGCGCGTAGCGAAAGTCAACGCACGTAGCGAAAGTCAACACGCGTAACGGAAGTCAACGCGCGTAGCAAAAGTCAACGCGTATAACGAAAGTCAACGCGCGTAGCGAAAGTCAACGCACGTAACGGAAGTCAACGCGCGTAGCAAAAGTCAACGCGTATAACGGAAGTCAACGCGCGTAGCAAAAGTCAACGCGTATAGCGGAAGTCAACGCACATAGCAAAAGTCAACGCACATAGCCAAAGTCCATGCGCGTAGCAAGGTAGGTACATACGATAAAGGGGATTAACATCTTAAGAGGCTATCATGCAAACGGTGGGATTAACGCGACGAACCGCAAGGATCGAACGTGGCAACACTTAGGGAAAATATTTCTCTAAGGCGTTAAAACGACAAACAATTACTCCTAAAGTCACTTGGCAATCCCCGTCAACCAAAAAACCCGCCAAGGGAAAAAATTACGCATACCGACCAAAAAGCCCCTACACAAAGACACGGGGGCACTATGTCCAAACGGGAAATTCTACCTCAACTATCCACGGAAGTGAAAAATCGTCTAAGTTATGGACTAGAGGCGATAATAACGGCAACCAATCAGTGATTATTCGACATACAAGCATCAACAAGCAGTTCCATACGTCAACAACGACAAATAGCTCAAACGAACAACAAACGAACAACAATACGGTGGCATTCGAAATCAAGTCGAAGCTGTCCTGTAAAATCAAGTTTCCAAATTACCTCAAAACGCGACGAAAAGTATCACAATGGACTCCCCTCGTCGAGACGATTTCGGAAAGGTAAGGAGCGCGACGAACGGAGCCCGGGAAGGCGGCGCGTGGGTTACACGCGCCGGCAAGGTTGAATCTCACGCGGCGGCGCATGAGGGCGCGTCCGGCGTCTCCTGGCGATTCCGAAGGCGGCGCAGGAATCCTCGTGACAATCTGAGTCGAATGGTGGTGTCAATTTCTGAAAACAAGTCAAGGATCGAACACAAAACTGTCGAGATATGCCTAAGCTCTACGACGGCGAAGAAACTATGAACACACAAACAATTTCGGGAAATGAAGAAGGAATTACCTGCAAAGAAGAAGGAATGATGAATTCCCAAGGTGCTGGAAGGATAGTTGGGGATGTGTGTAATTACATATCCCAAGAGATGCTTTGTTGATAAGGATTAAAGGATTAACTTATCTACACTCACGCCTAAACACCTACGGTATACTCCACCCCCTCTTCTAAATATCTACTCATACGTATGTGATTATTTTGATATTGCACGTATTAAACCCGTCACTCTACGCGTATGTTTCCATATCGCATGATTCATGATTTGATAATCGCTAAGTCGTTTTAGAAATGTATGGTTTATATTCCTTGCATTGCATAATTACGATCTTGCCATGACCATTACTTGTGCATGCATGTTGATAGAGGCATGTTCGTAAATACATACAACCAACCCCAATCCTTTTACCCATTAACATCCAATCTAATTGAGTTTCATTGCTTAACAACTCTGAAATGAATTCTATTTCATATTAATTCTATTTTTTTATTATAATCTTTATCTTTTGAATAATATATAATTGTATTGAATGTATTGAAATTTTTTTTTTATTTCAATTGATATTAAGAGTTGTTTTAGTATTAATATTCTACTTATTTCATTTCGATTTTTATATTCTATTTTATTTTATCCCTGGACAGGTGGTGGAAACTACCAAGCTGGAGTACGGTAGGGGCAGAGAATTTCCGGTGGAGCGGTGAAATGCGTAGAGATCGGAAAGAACACCAACGGCGAAAGCACTCTGCTGGGCCGACACTGACACTGAGAGACGAAAGCTAGGGGAGCGAATGGGATTAGATACCCCAGTAGTCCTAGCCGTAAACGATGGATACTAGGCGCTGTGCGTATCGACCCGTGCAGTGCTGTAGCTAACGCGTTAAGTATCCCGTCTGGGGAGTACGTTCACAAGAATGACAGCAAAGAAAAATTTTCATTATTAAAGGACAAGATCAATTCAGAAGTGTTTTCATGATGTATTACTAATTGCTTATGTCTCCAACGATAACCATGCTTGCACGCTACGTATGCGCATTCCCTATTGCACTAACCGTGATGACAGGAAACAAAGTCGTTCGGTCGAAAAATCAAAGGACGGACGAAATCAAGATGTCTACGTCCAACCAACGATCAAAGCCGGAAGGTTAGCGTCAAACTCAAATTGGACACGTATCCTAACTTAAAAATAGAGTCAAGAAAGGTTCTAAACCGTTACTTGACTCGGGGGCAAGTGATGGATATATGTCCAATTCGGGTTCGTATTTATATTTCGGGCCTCGTAAACACGTCAAAATTACATCTCGGTTTGAAAACGACTCCCAAAGGGTCAAAACGGTCCAGAAACGCATTTGCGCGCGTCCGGACCGGACCTCCGGATTGCAGCAACCCGGACGTCCGGATTGCCCAAATTCGACGAGGTCCGGATTGCATTGCGGTATCGTGCGATTTCCTTTTCCGCGATTACCGTTACGTGTAGAGAAGTCAAGTTCGTAAATTACCAATACAGTGACGGTTACCGCTTGTTTTCTTGAACCGTCATCAAACCGCTTTAAAACCGGGTCCGGTCCCAAGGAAGCCTATAAATAGGAGGCCTTGGCCACCCATTTTCACACATCCTCTCATTTGCCCAACTTTGGTATTTTGAGCTCTGACTTCTCTCTAGAAATATTCTCTCTCTAGAAATTACTCTTTTACCCCTATAGTGACTTAAGCTTCGGAGAGGGCTCCGCTAGCACCACCCCCCCCTCTCCGTGCTAGCATTGGTCCTTCGTGCAGGAATCATCGCCCAGACCTCCCGACTTGTGCACAGATCACCACCTCCTGAGATACAACCACACTGAGACATAGACCTTTACGGGAGTCAACTGGACACTCGTCAGTGGCCCAAACCTCTTCCCGACGAAGAGTTACCACCCAAAAACCCGCACAACCACGCGAACAGACGCGTCCTCACGGCTCAGTTCATCCAGGACGCAACACCACCCGAGGCGTGAGGTTAATAGCTAGTAATATATTGTTCGTCAGACGAACATTGTCTAAGTGACATGTGTGCGTTTTTTATAGTCATCGTTCTCTAATTTAATTTAGACTATACAAATTTATATATAAAATATTGTGTAAATTCAAATTTAGAAAGAGAAAAATATATCAAATTTTTGGCTACATGAATTAAGTAATAAATGATAAATGTTTATATTTAAATGATAAATCTATACATTTTGATTGAGGAAAATTCTAAGATCACCCCACATCATTTTCTATTTTTAATAATAATAACCTACATAAATAAATAAAAGAATATTTAAGGTATATAACTTATCACATCTAAAAATACTAAATATATACGTGTGTATATATATTATACATTATACATTTTACATGATATTATTTTATATTATATATTTTATTACTTTTTTATTTAAAAAATTACTATTAGTTGAATTTTTAAATACACATATATATAATAAAATATAAAAAAAATGTAATTAGAAGCTCAATTTAATAATAGTAACTATTTAATAATATAAAGTAATCAATATTTATATAATATTATTTGCATATTTAATTTAATACTAAAAATGTAGAAAATATGTTTATTTTTAGTTTCTGATGTTTTTATGGATAAGTAATACATATCAAAACAATGTACATGCTAGGTAACTAATAACGTAACAGAAATGATGCACATACCTATTACACGATCCGTAGCCCAATATATCAACGAGGAGTTCACGGTCTGCCGAACGGTGTCCTTATGGGAACTATTGTTAAGGAGCAATCAGCATGCTATGGTTTCCACAACAAAGCCTCTTCAATCTGGTCGTTGGATGGATCTCCGGGATGAATTGTTTGACACAATTCGGCACCTCCTTGTTGCTAGATGTGTTCGGCCAAAACCCTATTGTCTAGGGAGATGAGATTTCTTTGTGACTACTAAAAGGGGAGAGAATGATCAACTCCAAAAAAATCTGTAACACCTCCTATTTATAAGAAGAGGTGAGCAAACACTAGGAGGGTTAATTGCTAATTCGGCCGCACCATTAAGTGAATAATTCAGCCGTCCTAAATGGGCCGTGTATGGCCCATGGGGATTTCAGCCTGACTCGAAATCCCCTATGTGTCATACCACAATTATTCTTAGCATGTTGGACTTATATTAATGGGTTCCTATTATGGTGGCTCATTTACTCTAAATGCCAACAATTTCTACATAAATAAAGTAATAAATGATAAAACATTTTTATTTAAATGATAAATCTACACAATTTGATTAATATGCTTTCTAATGTCGCCTTGTTATTCTTTTATATTCGTAATAATAATAACATACATAAATTAAAAATTAAAAGAGAATAAGGTTATTATATGTTATATATTTTTATTAATTTTACAACAAAAAAAACTATTAGTTGAATTCTCTATATATATATATATAAACTACATAATTAGAAACTCTATTAAATAATAGTAAATATTTAATAATATAAATTAATTAATATTTATATAATATTACCTATATATTTAATTTAATAATAAAAAATAAAAATAAAAATATTTTTTTTATAATTTATATTCATTTGGATATATTTCACTCGTGTAGTGGACGAGGTTAAAGTTATCATTTAATAAATTTCACAATTTGTGATTAATATAACATAAAATAATTAACGATTTACAAATAAAATTTCTCTTAATAAAATGCGATAATGAAAACTAAAACAAGATAATGAGAAATTGTCCATTTGTAGTTTAACTGGAATGTATTGGTGGTGTAAAAAATAATGAGATATTTAATAATAATTTTATTATTTAAACTATATATATTATATATAATATATAAAGTTGCTTTACGCTTAATGGAAGTGCAAGGTAAGATTTACCAAAAAAAATAAAAAAGGAAGTTGAAGGCAAGAGTTTGGTCCGGTCTATTCTACACACTTGGTACCGTACATACTGAATATTTTAATAATAAAATATTATCTTTTGCAAAAGCATATTACTTTTAAGGCATGCTAGCAAGTCCAAAGGACTTACTAGAATGATTTAAAAGCAGCCATGCTTCTGAAAAAAAAAAAAAAAAAAAAAAAAAACTCGGGTCGGTTTGATGTAAAACGGTTGTCCGGTATAAGACAAACCGGTACTTTTATTTTTAACTTGGTTTAACGCCGTCAAGTTTTAGAAATAATAGGTGAAGCACCGTAGTCTTTTTAAAACCCTAAATTTATTTTTCCAGTGTAAACCGCCCGCAACCTGCATCTTCTTCGTAGTCTGCAGCTTATCCCTGCTTATCCTGATCCCGGCGGCCTGCAACTTCTTCGTCTCCATTGCGGCTCCCTGCTTCCAGCTTCCAGCTACCGGCATCTCCAGTGTGGCCTGGCGTTGTCCTGTGTTGGATCACGGGCGAAGCTCCGTTTCGTTCTTGACGGAAAGACTTGAACTCCTAGGCTCCGCGTAATCCTGCAAAAGGGGATGACCTGGGTGGTGACCCAGAATCCCTCTCCGATGCTTAAATGAGTATGTGATCAATGGGGTGGTAAGCAGTAATCTAAGTTCGTATTAGAGAATGTGTTTTCTGAGGTAACTTCCTCCTTTATATAGGAGGGGAAGTTACTCAGTTACCTGTGACCGTGGTTGGCCGTTTTATCCAAGATTCCGTATATCTCGTTCGGGATTCCGTATATCTCGCCCCACGCTCCGCGTATCTCGCCCATACTCCGCGTATCTCGGGCACGCCCTGCGTATCTCGGGGGAGGTTTATCTGTATCTTGGCCGTCTTCCCACTACTCTATCTAGTAGGCGGGTTTCTCGGTCTTATCCTCTGATCACAAGTCCCAACTCCTGTCGGGGACTCCAGAGTTATCTCATTCTAGGTCACCACCCAGGACCCCTCGTCTCACGAGACAGGTCCAGCCTCATCGGGGCTTTATCATCGGAGCCTTTACAAAGGCATATCGGGGCCTACTCAGAGGCTTCTTGTCGGGAGCATTCAGCCCCTATATCGGGACTGCTACAGTCGGGACCCTTCATACTGGGCTTCTGGGCCTCCCAGGCCTTTCACGAGGCCCACTGGACTTATTCGCCGTCTATTGACTGTTAACGGGGCTAACGATTACATCGGAACCCATCATTTGCCCCCAAGACATGGGGGACTTGCAGTCCGTCGTGTCTTCCAGTTCCAGACCTCCCGACCTCACCGTCGGAGGCTTTTATGTCCATACCTCCCGATATTACCATCGGAGGTTTTTGCCTTGAGCACGATCTCTGAATAACTTAGCTTCTCTCTTATGATTGCTTTAGGCCCACTGGACTCTAAAGACAGTTGCCAAATCCGAGGAGACTCCTCGGTTACTGCAGCATTAAATTTTGGGGATTGTGAAACGACGCCCAAACCGGCGTGACTGCTACTTTCTGAAAAAGCACTCATTACGTCACCAACGTCTCTTCCGTACCGTCCCCATAATCTCGACGATCAAGATTGAATCGTTTCGTCTTCAACGGTCCAGATTGAATCCGTCCAGTTGTCCTTTTGCTTATAAAAGCTAAAACCCTGGCACTATTCACTTCTTCTTCACCGTCTCAATTTCTGGAAGTTCTGCCATTTTCGAACTCGAAGCTTCTTCCCCAAGTTTCTTTTGCTCTTCAAGTGATCCAAGTCCTTCAACCCTCCCGATCCTTCTTCGTCTTCTCCAAGCGATCATCAACAATGTCTGGTAAGGTTTTCCTTCTCTGTTCTCAGGATTTGTTGATGTTACCTTCTCCTCCTTTCTCAAGTTTTCCTGTTTGCAACCGTTTTTAGACGAGGCTAGTTCTGGGGCAAGGACCCCTTTTACCTTTGAGCTTGCTGTTAATGAGATTTCCGAGACCTCGTACGAGGTTGCTCTCCGAGAAGGGTGCATCACTTCAGACTGGGAACCCCGCTTCCCTTACGAGTCTCAGCCAACCACCAGGAGGAAGCATTTCGTCACGCGTCCTCGAGAGGGAGAAGTGTTCGTCTCCACCGGGCAGATAAACGCTGGGATTCAATTCCCTTTTTGCGAGAACCTGGTGGAGATGTGCAACTTCTACCAGACACATCCCTGCACCTTCTCTCCACATGCCATCCGCGTGTGGAACGCTTTCCAGCTTATGTGCCTCCGTCAGCAGTGGACATACAGTTTGCTGCTCTTCCGCACCTTCTACGGAATGAAGTGTAATAAGGCTGGTGTTTGCTCCTTCTCTCCCCGACTCCCCAAGTGGACAAAGGAGCAACTTTCACGTTTCGGCTGGGATACCGAGACCTGGAAGTTCCATAAGGATCGGGTGCTTATTCGTGATTTAGGGTCCGATAATAGCGGATGGAAGAAGTATTACTTCTTCGTCCAAAACAGCTCTGTCCCATGGCCCCGATGGGAAGTTGTGGCGGACCCTGCCCCCAAGCTCGAGGTCTACACCGAGGATGACCTCAACACTCTCCAGCTGGTTCAGCTTTACCGTTGGGGGGAATCCTTCATTCCCCTCGATGCCAACAAGCTCGTGGAGAAAGACTTGATTCATATCGGAGTCCGGCTCCTCGATTCCGTTTCCAATGATTTGGTCATCTGGGTAACACTTCTAACCACTTTGTCTTTTCATTTTTGCAGCCAAGAAGGCATCTCTGTTGACCCATCTCATGTTGAAGCAGGGGGAGACCGATGCCGTCCAGGGTGGCTCCAAACGGAAGCGGAAGTCACTGAAAAAGGGAACTTCTTCTTCTGCTGCTCCCCCGACTGTAGAGCGGACGGAGGTCAAGCGGGCCCGAAGGGAGGAGATAGACCAAGCCTTCGGGGTCACTACCGCCGAGGAAGGTAAGCGTGTTCGTCGTGCTATTAAGAAATATAGGAAGCTGGTCCCCGAGGAGTTTATCCCCGCTGATCGGGAATCGCGGGTTCGAGAAATCAAATACATCCTTCGAGGAGAAACCCCCCGCGTTCTCAAGGCGGGATACTACAACTTCTTTGGAAAGGACCAACATCTTGAGCGCCAAATCATCTGGTGCCCCCATGATACTCTTCCTGATTTTATTCGTCCCGCAACCGCAGGTTCATCGGAGGCCCTCACTCCGAGGAAGGCTGCTACTCCAGCACGGGTCGCGACTCCACAGGCGCCGATGATGGAGGAGACCCCGACGGAAGCTCAGTTCCGTCAGGTGACCGACTTGGAGGCTTCCCCTTCCTCCGAGGAGCCAAATGAAGGTGGCCTGCTTTACCGCCGAAGGCCAGGTCGAAGCACCCTGAGGCCAACCATGGAGGACGTGTCCCGGAGTCCTCCTCCAGAGCTCCGCACTCCGACCCCCGAGCCTCCGACTGAGGTGGCTCCTCCGGCTGAGGCTTCCAGGGCCATCCCTCCTCTCCCCGTGGATGAGAATCTTTACAAGGTTTTCACTCCCGATCAGGAGACGGTTCCCTGGAACCCGATCGAGTCTCTCCAGGGGGTTTCACTCCAACGGGGGGACCTTCAGCCTGAATTGGCCCTGCATCTGCTGGCAGGGTCAATTCCTCCAGCCTTGAAGCGGCCAATCTCCTTGGCGCGGGAGGACATCGAGGAGGAGCTCCGCATTATGGCCATCCGTCGGATGGAGGTAAAACTCTACCTTTGCTTTGTTCTCTTCATTGTTCTTGCCTTCGATTATCGGATTCTAATCTTTTTTCCCTTTCGTCTTAGGAAACCGCGGACCAGCAGCGCTGCTTTGGCTTCATCCTGGCTCTCAAGGGTGCTTTGGAGGAGGCACAAGCCAAGTCGGACCCCGACGCATTGGCCAAGCTCCAAGCGGACCTCGACAAGGCTGTAGCGGCCAGGGACAAGATAGCCAAGGAACAGACCCTCCTCGACGAGATGGCTAAGGGCCTGCACAAGCAGGTCCAAGATCACGAGTCCGTCCTGCGTCGGGAGCGGAGGATGGTCCAGGAGGATCAGCGGCGGAACGAGGCGGAGAAGAGGCAGCTCGTCCACGAAAAGGGCGTGTTCGTGGAAGCTCTCGCGGAAGCCAAGGCGGGACTTGAGGAAGCTAAGGCGAAGCTCGAGGCTGAGAAGGTCGAGTTTCTTGCCAAGCTGGCTGAGGCGAAGGCTCAAAGCCGTGAAGAGGGTCGCCAAGAGGGTCGCGAGGAGTATCGGAACTCCGATGATTTCCAGGCGGATGTCGTGAAGTTCTGCAAAACCGAGGTGGAGAACATTCTGTTCAATGCCGTCGAGGAGCTCTACGCGGTATACGAGGATTCCTTCGACTTCAAGAAGTCCGAGACCCTTGCCCCTATCGCGGAGAAGTACTTCAACCACCCCGTGGAGAGTGATGAGGCTGATGCCGTGGACCCGACTCCGCGGACTGCGGAGCCTTCTGCCCAGGCCCCTCCGAATCCTACTCCCTACAACGCTGCTGAGGACCTAACTTCCAACAAGGACCAAGCTTAATGCTCTATTCTTTAAGTCCTTGTAATTTTTCCTCCTTGTATCCTCCTTATCTTTTGTATCGGAACCTTTAGGCCTTTGAGCCTTTATATAAGAAATTTCTTTCAACTGTTTTGGTCCCGATAATCGTTTGCGCTATTTAAAGCGACTTTAGATCCGTTACTTAAAACGTTCCGATGCACCACTTAGGATGACTTCATACATCCTTCTGATGCTTTACTCGGGACTTCACCATTTAAGGTTTCTCGTCCATATTTCTTAACGTAATTTCGTATGTCTTTCGCGACTTTTTCCTCGGGATTTTACCACCTAAGGTTTCTCATCCATGCCTTTCAAGGCAATTTTATACATCACTTAAGATGATTTTTCGCACCCCTTAAGGCTTTTATCGCGCCATTCCCGACGACTTAATCGCACCCGTTGGGGCTTTTTGCCGCATCATATAGACGACTTACGCGGACCCGTTAGGGCTTTTTCGTACCCTTTAAGGCTTTTTGCCGCATCATACAGACGACTTAAACGGACCCGTTAGGGCTTTTTCGTACCCTTTAAGGCTTTTTGCCGCATCATATAGACGACTTACGCGGACCCGTTAGGGATTTTTCGTACCCTTTAAGGCTTTTTGCCGCATCATATAGACGACTTACGCGGACCCGTTAGGGCTTTTTCGTACCTAGGCTTTTGGTTGCATCATAAAGACGACTTACTCATACCCCGTAGGGCTTTTTTCCGTACCTCGAAAGGCTTTTTGTCGCGCCATAAAGGCGACTTACTCATACCCCGTAGGGCTTTTTTCCGTACCTCGAAAGGCTTTTGTCGCGTCTTTCAGGACGTCTTACTAACAGTTAGAATAAATCTAAAACCAATTTGATCGGAAGCAACTTTTATTCATTAATAATTCAAAGCTTTGCTTACATCGGATCGATAGATAACTTGCGCCATTCGCGGCGACTTAATATCAAACATGATACTTCTTCAGGTGTGCGCCACTGAAGGAATGCTTTAACGTCTTGCCATCAAAGTCTTCTAGCTTGTACGCATTCGAGGCTGGCATCCATACGATCTTGTAAGGTCCCTCCCATTTCAGCGATAGCTTGTTGATCCGATCTTGATGAACGAACTCGTTCCTCCGCCAGACAAGTTCTCCAACGAAGAGTTGTCGGGACTTGACACGCCGATTATAATATCGGGTTGTTGCCAGACGCATCCGAGCCTGAACTTCATCAGCCTTCCACCTTTTCTCCTCGAGCAAGTCTAAGTCTAGACGTCTCATTTCCTCGTTCGTTAGAGGCTTATAATACCTCCTGCGATGGGACGCCACCGCTATCTCCACGGGAGCAACTGCCTCCGTGCCATAGACAAGGCCAAACGGAGTCTCCCCTGTCGACTGCTTGGGTGTTTTTCTAACAGCCCACGGCACGTTTTCAAGCTCATCTAGCCAGTGACCCTGCAAGGCGTAGACTCTCTTCTTCAAGCCGTCCATCACGATCTTGTTGGCTGATTCGACTTGGCCATTAGTCTGAGCATGGTGGACGGAAGCTGTCCGATGCTCAATGTTCAATTCCTCCAGGTACTCCTTCAACTGAGCCCCATTGAACGGAGGGCCATTATCGCTGATCAACACTCGAGGAACCCCATACCGGGATATGATCTGAGTTTGAAGGAACTTGAGGATCTGCTGCCCCGTCGTCTTGGCCAATGCCTTAGCCTCTATTCACTTCGAGAAGTAATCGATGGCCACGAGAAAATACTTGCACTGACCTTTCGCTTGCGGAAGAGGTCCCACCAAGTCAATGCCCCACTGCGCGAAGGGCCAAGCACTCCGGATGGACATCAAGTCCGCGGCAGGAGCCACGATATTCGGAGCGTACCTCTGGCATGCATCACAGGATTGGACAATTGCTGTCACTTCCTTGTTCATCGAAGGCCAATAGTAGCCTAGATTCAGCGCCTTCCTCACAATGGATCGGGCCCCTTCATGACAGGCCGCGACTCCCTCGTGCAGTTCTCTCAGGATCCGATTCGTATCAGGCTCCGCCACACATTTCAGAAAAGGCTTTACATGCCCCCTCTTGTATAACTGGTTGTCCACCATCACGTAGTTGCTCGCGATTCGACGCAACCTAACAGCTGCCACTTCATCATCAGGGAGTGCCCCCGTAGTCAGGTATGTGACCATCGGGGTCATCCAGGTGGGTTTCTCTTCTTCCTCCGATCCTGCTTCAATAGCGCAAACCTCCGATGGATCGATGGTTGAGATGATTACTCTCTCCAGAAAGTGCACCTTCAGATTCTCCTCGGGGGCCACTCCCAGAGCGAACTTGCTTAAGGCGTCTGCCTCCGCATTTTCTTCCCTCGGGATTGCCTCGATATCGAAGCTTTTGAAGCTTCCCTTCAAAGTCTGCACCTCGTGCAAATTCTTCCTCATTGTCGGGCTCTTGGCTTCATAGTTCCCCTGGACTTGATTCACGATCAAGCTGGCATCACAATTCACTTTTAAATGATCGACTCCCGTACCCTTGGCAATTTTAAGGCCTGTGATGAGAGCCTCATACTCAGCTTCATTGTTGGTGGCCCTAAACGTCAAGGCCAAGGCATATCGCAGGGGCTCGCCTCCACCGGGCGGTATCAGTACGAATCCTGCCCCCGATCCTTCTACACTCGATGAACCATCAGTGTACATCTCCCAAGTGCTCTCCTCTTTTGGCTGTTCTGGCTGTTTTGCTATCGGGACCTCCATGGTTGCCCCCTCTACGGGACACGCTTCTTCTAGATCGGGTGCTGTAGACTCAGCTATAAAATCCGCCAATGTCTGGCCCTTAATAGCAGTTCTCGGAGCAAAATGAATACGGAACTCCGTAAGCTCGATGGCCCATTTCACCAACCTCCCCGACGCCTCCGGTCGGTTCAAGAAGTGCTTCAAGGGCTGATTTGTCAACACCGTAACCTCGTGGGCATGGAAGTAAGGCCGTAGCTTTCGAGCGGCAACAATCAACGCAAAGAGATACTTCTCAATAGCGGGATAATTCATTTCAGATTTGGCAAACGCCTTGCTTACATAATAGACAGGCACTTGGTTTCCCTTGACAATCTTAATCAAAACAGAACTAACAGCAACTTCAGAAACAACCAAATAGAGATAAAGCGGCTCGCCTGGAACCGGTTTCGCCAACGGCGGGAGGGAACGGAGGTGCTGCTTGAGTGCCTGGAATGTCTCCTCGCACTTGTCGGACCATTCAAACTTCATGTGGGCCCTTAGCACATCAAAAAATGGCATGGCTCTGTCACTCGCCTTGGATAGGAATCGATTCATCGCGGCCAACCGGCCGTTCAACACTTGAACCTCCCGATGGGTCTTCGGAGACTGCATCTCCTCGATTGCTCTCAGCTTCTCGGGATTCACCTCGATCCCTCTTTGGCTCACCATGAACCCTAGGAATTTCCCCGAGTTCACCCCGAAAGCGCACTTGTCCGGATTCAAACGAACCTGATGAAACCTCATCCGCTCAAACGCCGCCGCCAAGTTTTGGACATGGTCTCCTGCCTGTCGGGACTTCACCAGCATGTCATCCACATACGCCTCCATAGTCTTTCCCAGCATGTCCCCGAACAACTTGTTCACCATCCTCTGATAAGTTGCTCCAGCATTGATCAATCCGAAGGGCATTACGTCGTAGTGATAAACGTCACTATCGGCATAGAAGGCCGTATGGGGGGCATCCTCCTTCGCCATCTTGATCTGGTTGTAACCAGAATAGGCATCCATGAAGCTTAGAAGCTCGTGTCCCGATGTGGCATCCACCAACTGGTCAATCCTCGGGAGCGGATAGCAATCCTTCGGGCAGGCCTTGTTCAAGTCGCGGAAATCGACACACATCCGCCACTTCCCATTACTCTTTCGCACCAGGACTGGGTTAGGGACCCAAGCCTGGAATCGGAGCTCCTTGATGAATCCAGCGTCGAGCAGTCTGCCCACCTCCTGCTGGATCGCGATCCTCTTATCCGCGCCCATCAGACGCTTCCTCTGCGCGATAGGCTTGATCGCGGGATCAATCTTTAGCTCGTGCACTATCACGTCGGGGCTGATTCCTGGCATATCGCTCGGGGACCAGGCAAACAGCTCCTCGAACTCCCTCAAGAGCTCGATTAACTCTCGGGCTCTTTCCTCCGACAAAGCAGACTCGGTCTTCACCTTCCTTCGAGGTCCATCAATCTCGACCTCCTTCAGATCTTCCATGGGGGCGGGACGCCCAAACTCTTCTCGAGGATCGGCATCAGTCTGCAGGACAGCCTTGGCTACCCTCCTTCTCCGTCGGGTGGCATTGACATAACACTTTCGTGACGCCACCTGGTCACCTTTGACCTCTCCGACCCCATTGTCAGTCGGGAACTTCATTTTTTGATGGACTGTCGAAGCGACTGCCATGAGAGGGTTGATGGTGGTCCTCCCGATAATAGCGTTATACGTTCCCGCTGATTCTACCACGAAGAAATCCACGTTTCTCCGTTCCATCTTCCAGCCGCTACCAAACTCCACCGGTAAGGTAATCATTCCCAACGGATAGGAAGTAGATCCAGAGAATCCCACCATCGGGAAATTCACCTGTGTCAGGTCCTTCTTCGTCTTTCCCATGGATTCCAGGGCGTCCATGAAAACAATGTCGGAGGAGCTCCCTCCGTCTATCAGGATCCGCTTCATCTCGAATCCGTCCACGTCCAGGGTCACGACCAAGGCGTCATCGTGGGGGCTCTCCACGCCTATCAAATCCTCCGCTGAGAAAGAAATCACCATTTCCTCCTTTAGAGTCCACGACCGGGACCTCTTGCCTAGCACCACAGCAGCAGAGATGCGGGAAGCATAATTCTCCCGAGAAGCGGAGGTGTCACCTCCCGCTGCCATTCCTCCGTGAATGACGTTAATGGTCCCCCACCTCTCCTTACGGGCACCAGAACCGGAGGCTTCCGGCTCAACCTTCTTCTTCTTCGGAGATCGATCACGGGACTTGGAATGGGACCGCGACCGAGTCTTGGAACGGGATCGGCACCTTCCCCTTCCGACGAACTCCTTAAGCTTCCCCTTCTGGATCGGCTTCTCTATCTCCTTCTTCAGCTCCCGACAGTTATCTGTGTCGTGACCATTGGCTCGATGGTACCGACAGTAACGATCAGAGCGGCCTCCCAAGAACTCACCTTCTTTCCTCGGGGGGTATCGGGCAAGACCCTGCCGATCCATCACAGCTAGCACAGAGGTCATCGAGCTGTTGATGGGAACAGTACGACCCTCGCGGTTATCCTTCCTCGGAGGACGCTTGTCCTTCTTTCTCTCGGGGCGACCACGGCTCCTACTTCCCTCCGATTTGTCGCTCCCTTTGCAATCATCCGACAGCTTGGAAGATGGCTTTCCTCTTCCTGACTTCGGAGGATCAAGCTCTCCGGCAGCAATCTTCGACTCCTGCACGTCGATCTGCTGCTTCACCCTCGCTTGCAGGGCCTCCATACTCCACACAGCCTTCGCGGCTACGCTGTGCATCAGATCGGAACCATACGGAGCAGTTAGGTTCCGAAGGAAAGTGCGGATGGTCTCTCCCTCCGATATCTCCTCATCAATCTCCGCAGCACTAGCAGTGAACCGTTGGTAGTAGTATGCCAACGATTCATCGGATCTCTGCACCACCTGGGTTAAAGACCTCACGCTCTTCAAGGGACGCCTACGCCCTTGATATTGCTTGATGAAGCGATCGTGCATATCAGCCCAGCACATAATATTTCCCGGCGTAGGCTGAAAAACCATGTCATGGCCCTTTCTCCTAAGGTGATCGGGAACAATGAACATATGAGGTCATCATTCGAAGTCCTACCCATACAGGCCTGGACATGTCTCTGAACATGGCGGACCAGGTCCCCTTCACCATCATACTCCTTAATGGTCGGAATACCTAGCCCGGGCGGGGCGACGGTATCTATCAGACGCGGAACAAAAGGATGACTGGATCGATCCCTCAACTCCGATGTCATTTGCTTCCGGTCACCCATGGAGATGTTGACAATTTTCACCACCTGATCGGGGGTGATGGGGCCATTCAGGGGAATGGTCCTGTGTTGCACTGGCCCGGGACCATCCACCACGAATTTCTCCGAGTGCGCGGGCTCCTTACCCTTATTCCTGGGCTGAACCTCCTGAACCTCCTGTTCTTCTGGAACCACCCTTGGAGGAGGTGGAGGTAACTCTTCTCGCAGAGGCAACTCCTCTGCCCTCCTGACAGCCTCTCTCTTGTCCAACAGAGCCTCCATGGCTGCCAAGAACATAGGCATAGCATCTGCTACTGCCTTGGCCAACTCCGAGTTTGAGGAAGAACCTACCTCCCTTCGCGGGATTTCCTCTCTGGGCCCCACCTGGTTTGGGGGAGCATCCATCTCCCTTCGCGGGATATCTTGCCTGTTCACAGCCGTGTCTCGGACCGAGACCTCATCATCGCCATGCCCCCCCTGTCTGAGAAACAGCAGGGTGCTCACCTTGTTCCGCAGCATGCTCCAGCAATGGGGAATTCACAGTTCCAGTAGGGCGAGAACTACCGGCCTGGACTTGCTTCTTCTTGCCACCACCGGCCATCGATCTGGTAGAAACTATTTTGGCTTTTCGCTCAGGTTCCCACAGACGGCGCCAATGTTGGATCACGAGCGAAGCTCCGTTACGTTCTTGACGGTAAGACTTGAACTCCTGGGCTCCGCGTAATCCTGCAAAAGGGGATGACCTGGGTGGTGACCCAGAATCCCTCTCCGATGCTTAAATGAGTATGTGATCAATGGGGTGGTAAGCAGTAATCTAAGTTCGTATTAGAGAATGTGTTTTCTGAGGTAACTTCCTCCTTTATATAGGAGGGGAAGTTACTCAGTTACCTGTGACCGTGGTTGGCCGTTTTACCCATGATTCCGTATATCTCGTTCGGGATTCCGTATATCTCGCCCCACGCTCCGCGTATCTCGCCCATACTCCGCGTATCTCGGGCACGCCCTGCGTATCTCGGGGGAGGTTTATCTGTATCTTGGCCGTCTTCCCACTACTCTATCTAGTAGGCGGGTTTCTCAGTCTTATCCTCTGATCACAAGTCCCAACTCCTGTCGGGGACTCCAGAGTTATCTCATTCTAGGTCACCACCCAGGACCCCTCGTCTCACGAGACAGGTCCAGCCTCATCGGGGCTTTATCATCGGAGCCTTTACAAAGGCATATCGGGGCCTACTCAGAGGCTTCTTGTCGGGAGCATTCAGCCCCTATATCGGGACTGCTACAGTCGGGACCCTTCATACTGGGCTTTTGGGCCTCCCAGGCCTTTCACGAGGCCCACTGGACTTATTCGCCGTCTATTGACTGTTAACGGGGCTAACGATTACATCGGAACCCATCATCCTGGTTCGCGACGGTCGTCCTCGGTGGCCTGGCGTTGTCCCTGGTTCGCGACGGTCGTCCTTTCTGGCAGTTTTGAGGTGGTCCTTTCTTGCCTGGCATTGTTCGCGACGGTCGTCCTCTCTGGCCTGGCGTTGTTCCTGGCGTTGTTCGCGACGGTCGTCCTTTCTGGCCTGGCGTTGTTCCTGGCGTTGTTCGCGACGGTCGTCTTTTCTGGCCTGGCGTTGTTCCTGGCGTAAGTTTACTCATTTTTCAGTCAATTCACACTTCCTCACAGCGTCATACTATAGCAGTTTCAACGTTTAGGATGATATTTAGTAAATTTTGCTTATTTGCTGTTAAAATTTTGTTTACACTCTAATTAAATTTTGATTATCTGCTGTTTAAATTTTGTTAACTCTGTTTGGTCAGCTTTGTTTATTGCTTGCAAATTCGGGTAGGAATCTAGTTTCTCTTTAGATTGTTGAAGTTCAGAGTGAAATCTACTAATTTTCCAACTGACTGTCTTGCAAACTTGAAGTGTGAATAACTTGAATTTTAGTTGTATTTGCTATCTTCTAAAGCAGATGAAGTTTCAGCTGCGTTTTTCTTATTGATTATTATGATACTTATTTTGTGAAATGTGGGAAAAGAATAATAAATGCACATCTGAAGTTTTTTTTCTTGGAACTGTGAGGCATTACAGCTTTTAGAGGTTAGGTAATGTTAGGGATTGGAGAGCTAGGCTAGGCTGGTGTGTCATTTGCAGTATTCATCATTTTGTCCCCTATTGGCTCTCTTATACATATCTTTTTTCATCTCAATTGCACAGTTTTTGTATTCTGTTAAGATGGGATTCTTGCAACAAAAAGAGACTGTTGGATCACGGACGAAGCTCTGTTACGTCCTTGACGGAATGCTCGGACTCCTAAGCTCCGCGTGGTCCTGCACAAGGGGATGACCTGGGTGGTGACCCAGAATCCCTCTCCGATGCTTAAATGAGTACAGTAATCAATGGGGTGGTAAGCCAAAGTCTAAGCTCGTAATTGAATTAGGGTTTTCTGGGGTAACTTCCTCCTTTATATAGGAGACCAAGTCACCCAGAGTTACCTGAGGCCAAACTTGGCCGTTATGGCCACGATTCCGTATATCTCGGGGGATTCCGTATATTTCGCCCCACGCTCCGCGTATCTTACCCATACTCCGTGTATCTCGGGCACGCCCTGCGTATCTCGGGGGAACTTATCCGTTACCTTCAACCGTCTCCCTCTACACTATCTGATAGGCGGGTTTCTCGGTCTTATCCTCTGATCCCAAGTCCCGACTCTTGTCGGGGACTCCAGAGTTGTTCCATTCTGGATCACCACCCAGGACCTTTAGTCTCTGCGGGACAGGTCCAGCCTCTGCGGGGCTTTATCATCGGGGCCTTTACCAAGGCATATCGGGGCCTACTCAGAGGCTTCTTATCGGGAGCGTACAGCTCCTATGTCGGGCCCACCTACGTCGGGGCTCTTCATACTGGGCCTCTGGACCTTCCGGGCCTTCACGAGGCCCATTGGACTTATTTGCCGTCCATTGGATGTTTAACGGGGCTAACGATTACTATCGGAACCCATCATTTGCCCCCAAGACATGGGGGACTTTTAGTCCATCGTGTCTTCTGATCTCATGCCTACCAACCTTATCGTCGGAGGTCTTCGCCTTTATATCTTCCGATACCGCCGTCGGGACCTTTTACCTTCGCAATTTTTGATACCTCAGTTAGAGGCTTTTGTCTTTATATCCTCCGATGCCACCGTCGGAGGTTCTGATCTTCGCGTGTGACTGTCACGTGTCAGAGTCTCTTTCTTATGATTACTCTGGGCCCCATGTGCAGTTGCCAAATCCGAGGAGTCTCCTCAGCTACTGCAGCATTAAATGCCTGAGGATAGAGAAACGACGTTCGAACTAGCGTGACTGCTGTTTTCTGAAAAAGGCAATTGTGACGTCACGTCAGCATTGTCTTTCTGTGTTGTCCCTTAATCTTCGACGGTCGAGATTGAATTGTTTCATCTTCAACGGTTCAAATTAAGTCCGTCCAATCTGTCATTTTGCTTATAAAAAGCCAAGGCCTGGGCAATATTCTCCTTCACTGTCTCCATTTTCGGAAGTACCTCCGTTTTTGGACCTGAAGTTTTCTTCTCCCCATGTCTTTTATTCTTCAAGTGATTCAAGACTTTACCATGTCTGGTAAGGTTTTCTTCTTCATCATTCGCTTGTCTCTTTGCTTAGCTTAATTGTATTTTTTCGAATGGGCTTAAGATTCCTTTCAATGGCTAATTTCAGATGGTGGATCTGGTTCCAAGGGAAGGAAGCCTTTCAACTTCGACTATGTTCTGAACGAGATTTTCAGCACTGCTTATGATGCAGCTCTCCGGGAGGGATATATCATTTCCGCCAAAGAGGCCGATGCTCAAGGCCGGAAATGCATACCACAAGTTCAGAGTGAAGAGGAGCTACTTCTTCATCGGAAACACCTCGATCCTATGATTGTAATAGTTATTCCTCTAACGGCTGATCCTGTGGAACCTTCTGCCACCAACTCCATGGGCCCAACTCCTGCTGACACCGCCAATAAGGATTGAGCTTAATACCTGCACCCTCTAGTCCTTATTGACTTTCTCCTTTGTAACGAATTCCTTTGTATCGCACCTCTTTTTGGTCTTCGAGCCTTTATCCTTTGTAACGAATTCCTTTGTATCGCACCTCCTTTTGGCCTTCAAGCCTTTATCTAAGGAATTTCTTTTCTGTTTTGGTATTGATGATCATTCGCACTTTACTCAAGGCGACTTAAAGTTCGCTACTCAGAACTTTATTATTTACGGTCTGCTTGATCTGAAATCGGGACTTCACCACTTAAGGTTTCTCATCCAAAATCGGGATTTCACCACCTAAGGTTTCTCGTCCAAAATCGGGACTTCACCACTTAAGGTTTCTCGTCCAAAATCGGGACTTCACCATTTAAGGTTTCTCGTCCAAAATCGGGACTTTACCACTTAAGGTTTCTCGTCCAAAATCGGGACTTCACCACTTAAGGTTTCTCGTCCAAAATCGGGACTTCACCATTTAAGGTTTCTCGTCCAAAATCGGGACTTTACCACTTAAGGTTTCTCGTCCTTGCCTTTCAAGGCCATGTTCGTGCCCCCTAGGGCTTTTGTCACGTCTCCACCGGACGCCTTTATTCGTACCCGTTAAGGCTTTTGGCCGCATCATATAGACGACTTATGCGGACCCATCAGGGTCTTTTCATACCTAGGCTTTTGGTTGCATCATATAGACGACTTACGTGTACCCCGTAGGGCTTTTGTCCGTACCTGTTAAGGCTTTTGGCCGCGCCATATAGACGACTTATGCGTCCCGTGCGGGGCTTTCATCGTACCTGTTCTAGGCTTTTGTTGCGTCACTCGGGACGTCTTATTAACAGTAAGAATAAATTCGAAGGCAATTTAATCGGAAGGCAACTTCTTTTATTCACTAATAATTCAAAGTAGGCTTACATCGGATTTTATTGATAGACAATTTGCGCCATTCGTGGCGGCTTCATATCAAACATGATACTTCTTCAAGTGTTCACCACTGAAGGAATGCTTCAACGTCTTGCCTTCGAGATCCTCTAACTTGTATGCATTGGGCACTGGCATCCCCACGATCTTGTAGGGTCCCTCCCATTTTGGTGACAGCTTGTTGATCTGATCTTGATGAACAAACTCATTCCTCCGCCAGACAAGTTCTCCCACGAAGAATTGTCGGGACCTGACACGCCGATTGTAATATCGGGCTGTTGCCAGTCGCATTCGAGCCTGGACTTCATCAGCCTTCCACCTCTTCTCCTCGAGTAGGTCTAAGTCCAGACGTCTCATCTCCTCATTTGTCAGGGGCTCGTAGTATTTCGCGCGATGGGACGCCACCGCTATCTCTACGGGAGCAACTGCCTCCGTGCCATAAACCAGGCCAAACGGAGTTTCTCCTGTTGATTGCTTGGGTGTTGTTCTCACAGCCCATAGCACATTCTCGAGCTCATCCAGCCAATGGCCCTGCAGGGCATAGACTCTCTTCTTCAAGCCATCCATCACGATCTTGTTGGCTGACTCTACTTGACCATTGGTCTGGGCGTGGCGGACTGAAGCGGTCCGATGCTCAATATTCAATTCTTCCAAGTACTCCTTCAACTGTGTCCCATTGAACGGAGGGCCATTGTCGCTGATCAGCACTCGCGGAACCCCATACCGGGATATGATCTGAGTTTGAAGGAATCTGAGGATCTGCTGCCCCGTCGTTCTAGCCAATGCTTTGGCCTCTATCCATTTTGAGAAATAGTCAATGGCCACGAGTAAGTACTTGCACTGACCTCTCGCTTGGGGGAGTGGTCCCACCAAGTCAATTCCCCATTGCGCAAAGGGCCATGCACTACTGATGGGCATCAGGTCTGCGGCGGGAGCCACGATATTTGGAGCGTACCTCTGGCATGCATCACAAGATTGGACCATCGCGGTCGCTTCTTTGTTCATCGAGGGCCAGTAGTAGCCTAAGTTCAATGCCTTCCTTACTAGAGATCGGGCCCCTTCATGGCAGGCCGCGACTCCTTCGTGGAGCTCCCTCAGGATCCGATTTGTATCAGGCTCTGCTACACATTTTAAGAAAGGTTTTACGTACCCTTTTTTGTATAATTGGTTGTCCACCATCGCATAGTTGTCTGCAATCCGCCGCAACCTGACGGCTGCCGTTTTATCATCGGGGAGTACTCCCGTAGTCAGGTACGTGACCATCGGGGTCATCCAGGTGGGCTCCTCCTCTTCTTCCGATCTTGTCCCCACAGCACAGACCTCCACCGGGTCGATGTTTGAGATGATCACCCTCTCTAGGAAATGCACCCTCCGATTTTCCTCGGGGGCCACTCCCAGAGCAAATTTGCTCAAGGCATCTGCTTCCACGTTTTCTTCCCTTGGGATCGCCTCGATATCAAAGCTTTTGAAGTTCTCCTTCAAAGTCTGTACCTCGTGTAAATATTTCTTCATCGTCGGGCTTTTAGCTTCATAGTTCCCTTGGACTTGATTTACAACCAAGCTAGCATCACACTTCACTTTTAGATGGTCGACCCCCGTACCCTTGGCAATCTTGAGGCCTGTGATGAGAGCCTCATACTCTGCTTCGTTGTTGGTGGCTTTGAATGTTAATGCCAGGGCATATCGTAAAGGCTCGCCTCCGCCGGGCGGTATCAATACGAATCCTGCCCCCGAGCCTTCTACACTTGATGAACCATCAGTGTACATCTCCCACGTATTCTCCTCATTTGGCTGTTCTGGCTGCTGTTCTGTTGTCGGGACTTCTTCCATGGTTGCCCCCTCTGCGGGACCCGTTACTTCCAGATCGGGTGCCGTAGACTCAGCTATAAAATCTGCCAATGCCTGGCCTTTAATAGCGGTTCTCGGAGCGAAATGAATGCGGAACTCTGTCAGCTCGATGGCCCATTTTACCAATCTCCCCGACGCCTCCGGTCGGTTCAAAAAGTGTTTCAAGGGCTGATTAGTCAATACCGTGACTTCATGGGCATGGAAGTAAGGTCGCAGCTTTCGAGCGGCAATTATCAGCGCGAAGAGATACTTCTCAATGGCGGGATAGTTTATTTCGGACTTGGCAAACGCCTTGCTTACATAATAGATGGGCACTTGGTTGCCTTTGACAATCTTAATCAAAACAGAACTAACAGCTACATCAGAAACAGCTAAATAGAGATAAAGCGGCTCGCCTGGAACTGGTTTCGCCAACGGCGGAAGGGTACGAAGATGCTGCTTGAGTGCTTGGAATGCCTCCTCACACTTGTTGGTCCACTCGAACTTCTTGTTGGCCCTCAGCACATCAAAAAATGGCATAGCTCGATCGCTCGCCTTGGATAGAAAGCGATTCATCGCGGCCAACCGGCCATTCAGCACCTGGACCTCCCGATGATTCTTCGGGGACTGCATCTCTTCGATAGCTCGCAACTTCTCGGGGTTCACCTCGATTCCTCTCTGGCTCACCATGAACCCTAGGAACTTTCCCGAGTTCACCCCAAAGGCGCATTTGTCGGGATTCAGCCGAACCTGATGAAACTTCATCCGCTCAAATGCTGCCGCCAAATTCTGGACATGGTCTCCTGCTTGCCGGGATTTTACCAGCATGTCGTCCACATATGCCTCCATGGTTTTCCCCAACATGTCCCCGAACAACTTGTTCACCATCCGTTGGTAAGTTGCTCCGGCATTGATCAATCCGAAGGGCATCACGTCATAATGGTAGACATCGCTGTCGGCATAGAAGGCTGTATGGGGGGCATCATCCTTCGCCATCTTAATCTGGTTGTACCCAGAGTATGCATCCATGAAGCTCAGCAGCTTATGTCCCGATGTAGCGTCCACCAGCTGGTCAATCCTCGGGAGCGGGTAGCAGTCCTTTGGGCAGGCTTTGTTCAAATCGCGGAAGTCCACACACATCCGCCACTTCCCGTTACTCTTTCGCACCAGCACTGGGTTAGCCACCCAAGTCTGGAACCGGAGCTCTTTGATGAATCCAGCATCTAGCAGTCTGCCTACCTCCTGTTGAATCGCGATCCTCTTGTCCGCGCCCATCGGACGTCTCCTCTGCGCGATAGGTTTGATCGCGGGGTCGATCTTGAGCTCGTGCACTATTACGTCGGGACTGATTCCCGGCATATCACTCGGGGACCAGGCAAACAGCTCCTTGAACTCTTTCAAGAGCTCGATCAACTCTTTCGCTCTTTCATCCGACAGGGCAGAGCCGATTTTCACCTTCCTCCGAGGCCCATCGATCTCTACTTCTTTCAAGTCCTCCATGGGGGCGGGACGCCCGTACTCTTCTCGAGGATCGGTATCTGTCTGAAGAACAGTCATGGTCTCCCTCCTTCTCCGACGGGTGGCATTAACATAGCACTTCCGCGATGCCACCTGGTCACCTCTGACCTCTCCAACCCCGTTATCAGTCGGGAACTTCATTTTTTGGTGAACCGTCGAAGCGACCGCCATAAGAGGGTTGATGGTAGTCCTCCCGATGATCGCGTTGTATGCCCCCGCAGACTCCACTACAACGAAATCCACGTTCCGTTTCTCCATCTTCCAGCCACTACCAAACTCTACTGGTAAGGTAATCATTCCTAATGGATAGGAAGTGGCGCCAGAGAATCCCACCATCGGGAAGTCCACCTGCGTCAGGTCTTTCTTCGTTTTCCCCATGGCCTCCAGGGCGTCTAAGAAAAGAATATCAGAGGAGCTTCCTCCATCTATCAGGATCCGCTTCATCTCGAATCCGTCCACATCGAGGGTCACGACCAAGGCGTCGTCATGGGGGCTCTCCACACCGACCAGATCCTCCGCTGAGAAAGAGATCACCATCTCCTCCTTCTTGGTCCACGACCGGGACCTTTTTCCTAACACCACTGCAGCAGAGATGCGCGAAGCATAGTTTTCGCGAGAAGCAGAGGTATCACCTCCCGCTGCCATTCCTCCATGGATGACGTTGATGGTTCCGCGCCTCTCTCGGCGGGCTCCCGATCCTGAGGCTTCCTGCTCCACCTTCTTCTTCTTTGGGGATCGGTCGCGAGACTTCGAACGGGAGCGGGACCTACTTCTGGAACGAGATCGACATCGTCCCTTCCCGACAAATTCCTTCAGCTTCCCCTTCTGGATCAGCTTCTCAATCTCTTTCTTCAGCTCCCGACAATTTTCGGTGTCATGACCACTGGCTCGATGGTAACGACAGTAGCGATCTGGGCGGCCTCCCAGGTACTCGCCTTCTTTCCTTGGGGGGTATCGGACGAGGCCTTGTCGCTCCATCACGGCTAATACAGAGGCCATCGAGGTGTTGATGGGGGTGGCGCGATCCTCTCGATTGTCTTTCCCCGCGGGACGCTTGTCTTCTTTTCGGTCGGGACGGCCTCGGTTTCTACTCCCCTCCGACTTATCGCTTCTCCTGCGATCATCCGACAGCTTGGATGACGTCTTTCCTCTCCCCGATTTCGGGGGATCTAGCTCTCCAGCAGCGATTTTTGACTCCTGGACATCAATTTGCTGCTTCACCCTCGCTTGCAGGGCCTCCATACTCCATATAGCCTTCGCGGCTACACTGTGCATTAGATCGGAGCCATACGGAGCGCTTAGGTTATGCAGGAAGGTACGTATCATCTCTCCCTCCGAGATTTCTTCATCAATCTCCGCAGCGCTGGCAGTGAACCGTTGGTAATAATACGCCAACGATTCGTCAGGTCTCTGCACCACCTTGGTTAGGGTCCTCACGCTTTTCAGGAGGCGTCTCCGACCTTGATACTGCTTGATGAAGCGGTCATGCATGTCAGCCCAGCATGTGATACTTCCTGGCGGAAGGCTAAAGAACCAGGTCATGGCCCTCTCTCCTAGGGTTATCGGGAACAGAGAGCATATCAAATCTTCGTTTGAGGTCCTACCCATGCATGCCTGAACGTGTCTTTGTACATGGCGGACCGGGTCTCCTTCCCCATCATATGCTTCGATCGTCGGGATACCTATCCCTGGCGGGGCAACGGTGTCGATCAGCCGCGGTACGAAAGGATGGCTGGATCGATCCCTAAGCTCCGAGGTCATCTGCTTTTGGTCGCCCGTATAGATGCTAATGATTCTTACCACCTGGTCAGCGGTGAGGGGACCATTCAGGGGGATGGTCCTATTCTGCACTGGCCCAGGGCCGTCAACCACGAACTTCTCAGGCTGCCTAGGTTCCTTACCCTTATCCCGGGGCGGAACCTCCTGCTCCTCTGGGTCCACCCTCGGCGGGGGTGGCGGTAACTCTTCTCGCGGAGGCAACTCCCCCATATTTCTAGCGGCCTCTCTTTTGTCCAGCAGAGCCTCCATGGCAGCCAGGAACATTGGCATGGCCTCCGCCACTGCCTTGGCCAACTCCGAGTTCGAAGACGACCCTTCTTCCCTTCGCGGGGCATCTCCAGCTCCAGGGCCCACCGGGTTTGGTGGAGCATCATCCTCCCGCCTATGAGGGACCTCTTGCCTGTCCCTTCCAGCGTCTCGGACTGAGACCTCATCACCATGTCCCCCTGTCTGAGAAAGGGCAGGGTTCTCACCTTGTTCAGCGACGCGTTCCGGCAACGGGGAATTCACAGTTCCTGCGGGACGAGAACTGCCGGCCGGAACTTGCTTCTTCTTGCCACCACCGGCCATTGATCTGGTAGAAACTATTTTGACTTTTTGTAAGCTTCCCACAGACGGCGCCAATGTTGGATCACGGACGAAGCTCTGTTACGTCCTTGACGGAATGCTCGGACTCCTAAGCTCCGCGTGGTCCTGCACAAGGGGATGACCTGGGTGGTGACCCAGAATCCCTCTCCGATGCTTAAATGAGTACAGTAATCAATGGGGTGGTAAGCCAAAGTCTAAGCTCGTAATTGAATTAGGGTTTTCTGGGGTAACTTCCTCCTTTATATAGGAGACCAAGTCACCCAGAGTTACCTGAGGCCAAACTTGGCCGTTATGGCCACGATTCCGTATATCTCGGGGGATTCCGTATATTTCGCCCCACGCTCCGCGTATCTTACCCATACTCCGTGTATCTCGGGCACGCCCTGCGTATCTCGGGGGAACTTATCCGTTACCTTCAACCGTCTCCCTCTACACTATCTGATAGGCGGGTTTCTCGGTCTTATCCTCTGATCCCAAGTCCCGACTCTTGTCGGGGACTCCAGAGTTGTTCCATTCTGGATCACCACCCAGGACCTTTAGTCTCTGCGGGACAGGTCCAGCCTCTGCGGGGCTTTATCATCGGGGCCTTTACCAAGGCATATCGGGGCCTACTCAGAGGCTTCTTATCGGGAGCGTACAGCTCCTATGTCGGGCCCACCTACGTCGGGGCTCTTCATACTGGGCCTCTGGACCTTCCGGGCCTTCACGAGGCCCATTGGACTTATTTGCCGTCCATTGGATGTTTAACGGGGCTAACGATTACTATCGGAACCCATCAGAGACCATGTAGAATTGCTGCAGACAGTGGAGTAGGTGATGTGTTGGGTAGATGAGGAAATTGTACATGCATCCATCATATATATGCCAGCCATGATAAAGAAAAATGGTTGAGGAAGAAGAGTAAGAGTAGACTAGAGAGTAGAGACACATTTGGTTTGGATAAATAAAGTCAACAACTGTGAGTGGGTGGGGGTTAGTGATGAGAATGGGGTTCTGTATTCATTTCTTGCTTCAACAAGTTCATTCTTTCTATATAATTCAATAACAGCTATCTTATTTTTTTTCCAGGCATTTCCATGCTCATCTTTCTCTTTATTTTATTTGTTTGGGTGCAATTTCATGTATTTATTATTAATATTTGACTTCCTCTACAATCATTATTCCCGCTTTAATGCAGTCAAAAGAAAGAATTAGATGGTCTTTGAGAGCCATCTCTATCTCCGTAGAGTCTCTGCTTTGGTTAAACTTCAGATGTGCAATATTGTAGATTCCTTGTTTACAACCATCGGTAGTTGAAATAATTTTTGTAATTGTAATTGTATTTGAAGGTTGTACGATCAAGAAGATGCACAACCAAGTAATCATAACGATAAGGTTGGTGTTTATGCGAAAGTAGGTGTGTTTATTGATATGTTATTATGCACTTGTATATTGATGATGTTATTGATTATGCAGGACTGGTTTGATGAGTGGTTCGTAGAAAGTGACCCAAAAAAAAGGTATTGTTTTAACTAGAACAGACTTAAATTTAGGATCCTGAAGTGGGTATATAATATGTATTGTGTTATATGTATGTATATAATATATAGAGAGCTTTAAAGGCAAATATGTTGGATGCGGCAATTGCTACACACAATTATTGGAAGAATTGCCAATGTCCTAAATTATGTATTCTTAAAAGCACCTTATGGTGTCAGAGAAGAAGATTTCAATCGGTGAGCTAAATCGTAATCATATATTATAGAAGTATATCTTACATATGGCATTTATTGTCTTGTTCAATGTAGTGCTGGTTGAATTTTTTACAGCGAGTATATGGTCAAGACCGATATAACTGCATTGACACGTGGAGTATTACTGACAGTTACGCCGGGAAAATGGATTGATATGGAGGTAACATATTTTGTCATTATGTGAATTGTTGGAGGAAAAAAAGAGTTAGTGTCTGACATGGGTAGGTTTTGTTTTTTTTTTTCCAGATAATAGATAATGTTGCTCACTTAAGAAACTCAACGCAAAGAGAAGATGATAAATGGTGCTATTGGTACTTACCTACATGGATTCCGGTAAGCATTATGTTGATTTTTTTTTTAAAATCTTTTTTATGTATCATCAGGTATTAGTTTAATGAAAATGAAGATTGGATAAAGATATGTTATATGACTTAAGTTGCGTTATGTGGTAGTATTAATAGTAGGTATTGTTCCCGTTCATTAAAAACATGAGTGTTATTCTCATTCATAAAAACATGATGTAATTTTTGAGTGAAGAAGTGATGACATCATTTAGGGTTTGAATTTGGCGGATGATAGTTGCATCTAATATAGAACTGATGAAGACGTTGTAGGGTATTGGTAACTACGTACATTGATTTCAACAAAATATTATTAGAATTTTTTGTTAAATGTACCATAACCTAAAGGTCTTATGAATGTTTATATAATGGAATTGTTATTTTGTTGTAGAGTCTAATTCGTGGTAGCAGTGCGTTTGAAAAAATGTTGAATCATATCTCACCAAATTGGATGGGTGGTGATATTGCTCAATGTGAAAGGGTAAGTGGTTTATATTAATTAAGTTGATGTATGACTTTCATGTAATTGATTTTCGGCCGTGTGTTGTATATATAGATATACATCCCTATGAACGATGGAGGAACACACTCGTACCTTATGGTTGTATCATTTGTTGATCGCGCTGTATTTTATCTGGATACATTGCCGCTTAACTTAGAGAAAAGGAAGAGTGACTGTTATGTAGTGGTTAGTAACCTAAAATCTCTCAAATGGTAAAGTTAATGTTGAGTCTTTGCTTATATGTTTAATTTTCAAGTAGTTGTCGTTTATCCAAGAGTACTTTGTCATCATGTGATCTCCTTATTATGGACTCCACATACAAAACCAACGCCTATGGCCATCCATTGGTTTTGATTGGAGGAGTTAGCAACCATCACAAAATTGTGTTATTCGCATTCGGCATTCTACGGCATGAAGATGTAGCTAGCTACGATTGGCTTCTACGCAAATTTCGTGAGGCCATGAATAATGTTTCTCCTTCAACTGTAATCACAGACGGTGACAAAGCTATGGCTGCTGCCATTGCCAAAGTTTTCAACGAGTCAAAACATCGCCAATGTGCGTGGCACATCCAACAGAATGCTGACCAAAAACTTGGACAAGACCCTTTCAAGAAGGAATTGAAGAATTTCATCTATGATTGTATGTCAAGGTCCGAATATGAATCCCGCTGGGAGAAATCTCTTGCAGAGCACGAATTTACAGAAAACACATACAATTGGTTGAGAGACCTCCATGGAAGAAGTGAATTTTGGTCGACGACGTTTAACTGGGGATTTTTCTGTGCAGAAGCTCGTACGACGCAGCGTATTGAGGGCATGAATGCAATTGTAAAAGAAGGGTTGGTTGGAACACTTCCTATTGTTGATTTGCTTGAATACGTCGATATTATGCTGCAAAAAACGAGAGCTTGCAATGGCTATGCGGAGTACCTGTCGATGTCTCGAGTGCCAATTGCAACCACCGTGCTCAAGGAAGTTGAACGTCATGCCCACTCCATTTTCACGCCGGAATCAATGAAGAGAATTGTTTACATAATCAAACTCATGGGAGGCACCGTGGCTACTCCGATAGTGAATGCTAATTCGGGAAGTGTCCATAAGTATGTTGTCACGGACCATGGATGGGAAAGTGAGTGGGTAGTTGAATACAACTCTGTCTCAGGAGAACTCAAATGTGATTGCTTGTTTTTCGAAAGTGTCGGTTTCCCATGTCAACATGCTTTTTCAGTTATGAAACATGAGAAACTGCATAGAATTCCCGAAAATCTGATAAAGGCAAGATAGAAAAAGATGCCAATCAACGCACCTAACCCTCCAAAGGTATTTTCAGATGTTCCTCCAACTGAGCATGAGCGATTAGCTGCACTAACTGCGGTAGCAAGTCAAGCAATATACCCGGGATGGAAGGATCCAAGCAAATATCTTTCGACATTAAATGCGCAGCTCCTTCTGGTTAAAGCAAATGCGCCCCCTAAAAAAAACCAGCATCAGAAGCAACTGATTGTGTTCAAAATCCACCGAAGTCGACCAAAAAAAGAGCTCGGAGTAGATTCCAGGGTAGGCGTTCTCGACAAGGGGGTACGAATAAACATCGGTTTGAGAAGGCAACAGAAAATGGTAATGTCGATAATGCATTCGTGAATGATCTGACGTTGCACAAAGAACCCGATGAGGCAACTCAGACCGTTGACCGTCAACCTTGTCATGATCTTGATATCGATTCTCTATCGGAGACTGTACCTCAAAGCGTTGAAGTTCCCCCGATTCATGCTCCTGTGTTTGATTCTCTATCGGAGACTGTACCTCAAACCGTTGAAGTTCCTCTGATTCATGCTCCTGTGTTTGCTTCTCTATCGGAGACCCTGTTAGGCACAGACCCACCACAACCAGATACTACAGCAGCAGTTTCCAAAAGTACCTCCATTCATCCGACTATATTATTATCTCAGTGGCCAATTGATGATAATCCATACTTTTACTACCCATCATTCACACTCTTGAAGAGACCTAGGTATATATTAATATGGTATATATATTAGAATAAATATTATATGTTTGAACTTTTGCCTTGTCTAAGAAAACGAACACTTTTCAGTTTACCATATGGTGGGAAGGGCTAATGAGCGGTACACCTACTATAGCAGTGTCATATATCAAGGTATGTGGTACTTTTTTTGTAGTATTTATCCAGATTACTTGAAATTAATAGTTTTACAAATTTTAATTATAAATGTTATTCTTTTACAGTTTGCTAATTCTTCATCATCGAGTTCAACAACTGACTATGCAGTGATGATCAATTCTACCATTTGATTCCAACAGCATTCTTCTACATGCTCTGTTTAATGATTATTGATGTTTCTGATATAAGTGCTTTTTTTTTTTTTTGGCAAGAATAAGATAGTAGTTTTATGACTCATGATTGGAATAGATATAGCATGTGTGTGCAGTACTCATAAAAATATTAAGTCAATTACTTTCTTCTGGTTATATAAGTATTTATGGGTCATCTAATCAAGACAATTTCTGTGTTGTTATAATATACACAATGTTTTTTCCCATGTAACATGCTCTTAGGACCTGGTCTTGATTCATCGTAGTACTCAATGTTGGAATAATGTTTGAAATTAAGGTATTGAGAAAGAAGAACAATCTTGGACTGTTTTTCGGAAACTAAAAATGCAACATTTTCGAATTAGTCTTGTTTGGTAAAGAAAATAACTGAACTAAATGTGTGAAACTTGTTATTCATGAAATTGGTAGAAGCGAACTTATGGGAAAAACAATGTAATTTCAACATTCTCTTTAATATCTTACAAAGATCCAACCTGGTACATTACAAAGATCCAACATTTTCTTCCTCATCCATCTGCACTACCACTTAATCAATATCTACATTTTCAATAGAAATACCAACAACCACTACTCAGCTTCAACATCGAGATAATCTACCTATGGATCACAAATGTTCAGTCCTAGCAAGTTTGAATCTCCATGTTGCTGCTTGCTGGCTGCTGCAGTTTGAATCCACAGGTTGCCTGCTTGCTACGGTTTGAATCTCCATGTTATCTATACTTCTGAACTTGGATGACTTGCTACTATCATTGTGGTGAAAACTAAAAAAAATCAAACCACCTAGCTAACAGTCCCCATATCAAACCACCTAGTTAACAGTCTGTATATATCTTGATATCCTGATGACTATTAACCACGAAACATGTACCCAAACCTGGGAATCCCAGGTTGATACTGCTTGCTTTGTATCAAGGTATATGACAATGAAAATCAGAGCTTGCTAGGTAATACATCTGAACCATTTGCTCTAAGAAGGAATCTCCAAACAACAATCTGCAAATAGCCAAGCAATAATAAACAACCTCTTTGACAATGGAAAGTAACTGCGAGAAAAATTCACGAGTAACATAAGCCAATCTATGATACTCAGAATTATACAACTATTTCAGATATAATTTGATGATGATGTGTGTGTTATGTAGTAGTTGATGTTTTGATAATCAAATAATTTAACAAGGTCTGAAAAAGAACGTTGTAATATTTGAGTGGAAACCATTTTTTTTTTGTACAAAACAAAAGTTCAGGAAAAAAAAAAACCCTTATTACATGCACCACATCTAGACTAAATGAGACCAGCAAAAGTATGTTAAATAGACATAATATACAATTAGCATTTCAATCAGAAACAGGTAAGCACAGAGAAAAAAAAAAACTGGCCAAAAGCAGAGATAAATTAAAAGCTTGTTTTTTTTCTTTTCAAGTACTAGAAAATGGTATAATATTACCTGAGGTAGAGGTAAAGATGGCAAGAAAATCAATGATGAAGTTACCACGTAAATATCACATAGCAATCTGTGATGGATCTATTACACAGCTAATACAAACAGCCTTACTGCAAAATGGCAAATAAGTAATCATGCTTTTTAAATTTAAAACAACTTGTCCCTTTATCTTCGTAGACCTTTTGTTGAATTGAATTCACAAACCAAAAGCACAACACACGGTTGCTGTAGCAATAAGACCATTAATTGCTAAGAAAATAAGGGTAGATTCTGAAAAAAAAAATAATAATAATAAAATAAAAAATAAAAAATAAAAAATAAAAAAAACACTACAAAAATGTTGCAGTGTACTTGTAAACTTCATTAAGAAAAAACTTATACAATTATTTGATCACTTCTAAACAATCCACGACAGTAAGTGGCATGAACTCCTTAAGAAAAGCAAGAAAGTTCTTCCATGGATAATGTCCACAGAAATGGTGCCAGTAGCACCAAATTAACAGTGCCAAAAGAAAATTTGAAACTCTATGATAAATAATAAGTAGACCATAGGAATAATTCTAGATCGTGATATTACGTCATCTCTGAGCAACTTCTTTAACACCTGCAGGCTGCAAGTATTGCTGGTTATTGCAATTTGAACCCAAAAAATAGAACACTTTCTAATTATAGGTAGAAAAAGAAATTTAGGTGCTTTCAGCTGTTGAGCGTTAATAGTTGCACTACCTCGGTATATGGTGATTCAATGAAGTACCGATTCTTCTTAAGGACAAGCGCTACTCATAAAAGACTTGAATGAACTCTTCATCTTTGATCCACGCGATATAATGCAGAAAAACGACTACTCTTTTCCTTTCAAGATGTTATTCCCGGATAATCGGATGACCAATAAGATTCTCTTAATCATCATCTCTGAGTTACAACTAGTTAATAGAGCATCACCAGTCACCACATCATATTTAATAATATAGACATCACCAATCCAGAACCAAATAGAGTTAATAGTTACAAGATACCCAATTTACCAAAGAAACAAAAGCTCAACTCGACAGGAGCATGGTCCAATCTATAGAAGCCTTAGGCTTTCAAAATTCATCGCCTAACTTAGCAATAAGTTTTAAGATTCCAATCTTCCGATTTGATAGTCCAACTCAAATCCAGCACAGATTCATCAACACTATCTTCAAAAGTGGAAGGAACCAAATCCATTAATTGCCCAGATAGTGAAGATAGAAATTTAGCTAAAAAATCACAGGACAGATGAGAGAGATAGAGAGTACCGTCTGACTGCTTTGACAGAAGAGGATGGCGATACTCTTCGGGAAAATCGGATGGCTCCGTTGAATGGGCGGCAGCGATTGGTGGCGGAGGTGGAGGGACTGATTGCACCTGGCCAGTTATGAAGGCAACGCGGTCTGATCCTCTCTCCAAGATCTTCCTCCACCGCGCTTCTCTGCTGTTGGATAGGCTCGCCATGTCTGTTGCTGGGATTCCTTTGTCTCTCTCGATCTCTCTTCTGTTGCTGGGATTCCTCCGTCTCCGTCTCAGCTTCCTTCCGTGATATCTATCAGCTTCCTTCCATGATATCCTGATAACACCGTTTCTCTTTTTCGGATTGCACCGGTTTTTACCGGATTAAATGTCTACCCGCTAATCCCTATCCGAAAATAGTAAAAACTCTCTATTTGCTAACAGGTCCCTCCGAAAATTAAGATATTGTTTCTGTCTCTCTCTTCTCTGGTGGGTCCCACCAATAAAAGCACCAATGCTTTTAGATGATTGTAGGCAAACCGAAAAAGTATACATATATAGATTCTTGGACTAAAATAAGTTAATTCATGGATCAACAAGGAAAGAAGAAGAATGAGATTGAACTCATTTACTTGTTTACTATTTCTATCGGTTGGACTCAATAATAGTAAAAGAGATAAACAAGCATGTTAGTCAGAATTAAGTGGAGGCAGCCACTATTATTGGATGTTTGGTGTTTTGGATCACAAGAACAAGAAGCATCATCTTCAATCCTAGAGGTGAGAATTAAACTCCTGCGGTCTTAATCGATTATGTTTCATAGGAGGAGAAACATATATGATCGTTGAGTACTATATTAATAAAAGTACATGGCAGTATTTTAAGTTAGTATAAGTAGAACATTCAGATCATACGGTACATGAGTTGACGGAATTGAAATTGGTCGATTGATATAAAATGTCGCTGTAAGTTGTTGATACTGTTCACTTGCTGGCCTGGCGGGTGTTTAGGGACATATACAACCTAAATATGATTGTATTATGCCTACAGACAATATCATGTTAAACTATATTGTTTATGTTTTCCATAGACACCAAGATTGCATAATTTGGACTTGCAGAGATAAAGTTATGGCCATTTGAAGTTGGACATTCAAATCTGTTTGGTTCTGTCGAAATTCCGAACACACTCGTTTTAAAGTCATAAACGGGTCCGTTACAATTGAACTCGATCAGAATGGATTGTAGGACATTAAATTATGTTATTTAAGCTTTTCATTGATGTTAAGATCATTCAAAACATAGTTTTATGGAGAAAGTTATGAATCTTAGAAGTTGCATTTTCAAATCTGTTTGGTCATTCTGGACAGAGCTGTTTGATGGCATTAACGACCTAGTTTCATTTCGTTTTTGGGAAAACGAATTTGAAAGAGTTAAAGTAAATTGGATAAGATTTTTGTGGACATAAATATCGTTTAAATTGGGCTTATATTGAGGAAGTGATTTTCTTTTAAAGTTGACACGTCAATCTGAAATTCTGCATCTAATAGACACGAGTGTACGGCTGATTCTTAAGGCTCATTCAGGTGAATCCGACGTCAGATTAATGCAACATTTGAGCCATTGGGACCATAACTAAATATGATATGTTCAGTAAATTATTCATAATTTTTAAGACTGCTTAGCTTGGTCAAATATTTGAAGATCTAAGATTGATTCAGATGCTTATGGCGGTTAAGAATGATTCTGTTGATTGTGATGAATAACTGTGTGTGCGGTTTTGATTGAGGTTCATTGTCAAGGTTCGCAGGAAGTGTTATATTAATCCAAGATGTTTGGTAATATAGGAATTTGGATCGGATTTGACTATGGTTATGAGTTGGGGGCCTAGTGCGGAATACGAATATAGTAACATATAATTTGGATTAAGCGATTGAAGTAAGTGTTCCGACCCTTATTTCTACTTTTATAAATGCTCGCGAAATATTTTGTACATATAACGTTTCATGTTTTTTTATAAAGAGGATTAAGTACTGAAAATCTGCATTGGATTATGATTTTATATGAAAGTGTTGTGATGCGTAACAGTTTGACGAAATGCGTTTTATTTGAGTATGATTAGACATTTTATTGTTTAATGTGATGATGTTATTAAATGTGTTTCGATAAGAAAACGTATCATGTAAATAGATGATTGAATATGTATATATGTATGTGATTTGGATTTGGATTTGGATTTGGATTTGGATTTAGATTTGGATTTGGATTCGGATTTGTATGAATGAGACGTTTTGTAAAGAATTTTTTTGGCTCAACGCCAACTATGCAATACAACGTATCGATACGGTAAAGGATCCTATTTTAGAATGATATGCCGGCTCGACCCAGCGGGAGATCTTGTAATTTCTCAACCAGCTGGAGAATTCTGGGAGTTTGTTAGAGTCAATAGGCGTAGTGCGTGATCCATCCCAATGTTAAAGGAAAGAATTTCGAAAAATGTTTTAAAGATGTTTTAAATACGTTTTGATATCCGTTTAAATTAACCATTTAAATATTATGAAATCATTTTCAAAGTTAAGTTTTAATCCGCATAATTTTGAAACGATGCATCAAAGTTTTGTTTGATTTGTTATTGATCAGAAACGTGTTTTAAATGATACTTGATCCGGTAGGGTTAAGGTTATGATTACTTACTAGGTTGTTCCCGCAACCTAACCCCCAACTCAACCAAAAGTTTCATGATAGATTATTTAGTTTGTGGATAGAAGAAATAAGGAACAAGATGATCGAGTTATATATCAGAGTGAGCAGCGGAAGCTTGAGTTGCATGAAAGGTATTTATATTTGCTACTTGCTTTTTTTGAGCATGTAAATATTGGTATCAGAGTTTCATGAATTGTGAAATTTAGGCTTAAATGTTAATCTGATATTGGCTAAATAGTGGTTATCACCCCTAACTTCTAGGGTAGATTTTTGGGCATGACAAAGCGGTATCAGAGCCGACCCTAAACCTATAACCATGTATAGTTAACAAGTAAGTCAAGCGAGGACGCTTGAACTTAAAGGTGGAGCATATATCACGAGGATTTTTTTTTGGAGAAGACAACCACGCATGGTTATACCATAGGGAAGATCCTGGAGTGTAGTACATAAGTTTGATTGAAAAATATAGGAATTTGTTTTTATCGTCTGCATATTTGGACGCGTGGAGCTTGGAGATGTAAAGACTCAAGATGTACGTGAAGATCTTGCAGTATGATGAAAACCTAATTAAGAGGACAACGTTGGAAAGGATTGAAGTCGCGGAGCTTGGTGATATAAAGATTCAAGATGTATATGAAGATCGCGCGACATCATGAAAGTGTATTAAGAGGTCGACGTTGGAAATGTTTGAAGACTTATTATGCTTCATGGATAAATTTCAAATTTAGGTAACAAATAGAAAATGATCAATACAAACAAAAGGAGGATTTGATCCGATTATACAAAGCTTACATCTGTTAAAGCATATGGATGTATGACTAAGTCAAATTAGATTGATGAAGTTCATGCTTAATGAAAAGTAGTAATATTTTATAGTGTGATGTGATTAAAGCGTAAGTATGGGAGAAGTTTGAAATTAAGCGTGCAACATGGACTATAAGAATAAGAAGATATGGAGGAGACTATCAAGAATTATAATCTTATGAGACCAACGTTGAAGAATCGGAACGCGTCATTGGGAAAACCTTGACCTTAAAATTGATGCATTCGATGGTTAACATTTCATGAGACGAAAGTGAAAGAATTGGAACACATCAGTCATCAGTTTCATCGTATAAGTAAATATATTTGAGGCGTAACTTTGCATGGAGTCGATGTTTAAGTTCGATGTACTGCAGTAGAGAGGAAGAAATCGCAAGTATATCAAAGTTACATGTTTATCAAATTCAATTTGCTGTGTAATAAGAAAGTTAAATTTCGATGACAAAATTTTTATAAGGAGGGTAGATTGTAACGTAACACCTTGTTATTTGAAAGGGTTCAAATTTAACCCAATAAATTCAGGACTAATTTCTTTAAAATCAAGTAAGAGGACCAATTGATCTTCGTGATTCTTAATTGAATTAAAAACGGAAGGTTGTTGTTTCCATAGAAAAAATAATAATTGATCTACATGTGTGGTGAATGAACCTAGACAGTATACATATATAGATTCTAGAACTAAAATAAGTTAATTGATCAACATGGAAAGAAGAGAAATGAGATTGAACTCATTTACTTGTATACTACTTCTATCGGTTTTGACTCAATAATAGTAAAAGAGAGAAACAAGCATATTAGTAAGAATTAAGGTGGAGGAAACCACTATTATTGGATGTTTGGTGTTTTGGATCACAAGAACAATAAGCATTATCTTCAATCCTAGAGGTAAGAAATGAACTCTTGCGGTCTTAATCGATTATGTTTCATAGGAGGAGAAATATATATGATCGTTGAGTACTATATTAATAAAAGTACATGGAATTCTTATAAATTAGTATAAATAGAACATTCATATCATACAGTACATGAGTTGACGGAATTGAAATTTGTCGATTGATATAAAATATCGCTGTAAGTTGTTGATACTGTTCACTTGCTGGCCTCGTGGGTTTTTAGGGACACATACGACCTAAATATGATTGTATTATGCCTAAACAGATAATACCATGTTAAACTATATTGTTTAAGCTTTCCATAGACACCAAGATTGCATAATTTGGACTTGTAGAAATAAAGTTATAGCCATTTGAAGTTTGACATTCAAATCTGTTTGGTTCTGTCGAAATTCCGAACACACTTGTTTTAAAGTCATAAACGGATCTGTTAAAATTGAACTCGATCTGAAAGGATTGTAGGAAATTAAATTATGTTATTTAAGCTTTTCATTGATGTTAAGATCATTCAAAACGGAATTTTATGGAGAAAGTTATGAATCTTAGAAGTTGCATTTTCAAATCTATTTGGTCATTCTGAACAGTGCTGTTTGATGGAATTAACGACCTAGTTTCATTTCGATTTTGGGAAAGCGAATTTGACAGAGTTAAAGTAAATTGGATAATATTTTTGTGAACATAAGGATAGTTTAAATTGGACTTATATTGAGGAAGTGATTTTCTTTTAAAGTTGATACGTCAATCTGAAATTCTGCAGCTAACAGACACGAGTATGGCTGCTCCTTGAGGCTCATTCAGGTGAATCCGATGTCAGATTAATGCGCCGTTTGCGCCATTGGGACCGTAACTGAATATGGTTTGTTTAGTAAGTTATTCGTAATTTTTAAGACATATTAGCTTTGTCAAGTATTTGAAGATCTAAAATTGATTCAGATGCGTATGGCGGTTAAGAATGATTCTGATGCATAGCTGTGTGTGCGGTCTTGATTGAGGTTCATTATCAAGGTTCGGATGAAGTGTTATATTAATCAAAGATGTTTGGTATTATAGGAATTTGGATCGGATTTGATTATGATTATGAGTTGGGGGCCTGGTGCGGAATACGAATATAGTAACGTATAATTTGGATTAAGTGATTGAGGTAAGTGATCCGACCCTAATTTCTACTTTTATAAATGCTCACGAAATATTTTGTGCATATAACGTTTCAGGTTTTTTTTTATAAAGAGGACCAAGTACTGAAAATCTGCATTGGATTATGATTTTATATGAAAGTGTTGTGATGCGTAACAGTTTGACGAAATGCGTTTTATTTGAATATGATTAGACATGTTATTGTTTAATGTGATGATGTTATTAAATTTGTTTTGATAAGAAAACGTCTCATGTAAATAGATGATCGGATATGTATATATGTATGTGATTTGGATTTGGATATGGATTTGGATTCGGATTTGTTTGAATGAGACGTTTTATAAAGGCGTTTTGTTTTGGCTCAACGTCAACTACGCAAGACAACGTATCGATACGGTAAAGGATCCTATTTTAGAATGATATGCCGGCCCGACCCAGCGGGAGATCTATTGATTCCTCAACCAGCTGGAGATCTATTGATTCCTCAACCAGCGGGAGAATACTGGGAGTTTGTTAGAGTCAATAGGTGTAGCGCGTGAGCCATCCCAATGTTAAAGGAAAGAATTTCGAAAAATGTTTTAAGGATGTTTTCAATTCGTTTTGATATCCGTTTAAATTAACCATTTAAATGTCATTATGAAATCATTTTCAAAGTTAAGTTTTAATCCGCATAATTTTGGAACGATGCATCAAAGTTTTGTTTGATTTGTTATTGATCAGAAACATGTTTTAAATGATACTTGATCCGATAGGGTTAAGGTTAGGATTACTTACTAGGTTGTTCCCGCAACCTAACCCCCAACTCAACTAACAGTTTCAGGATATATTATTTAGTTTCTGGATCTTTAGAAGAAAGAAAGAACAAGATGATCGAGGTATATATCAGGGTGCGCAGCGGAAGCTTGAGTTGTAAGAAAGGTATTTATATTTGCTACTTGCACTTCTTTGAGCATGTGAATATTGGTATCAAAGTTCATGACCTTTGAAATTTAGGCTTAAATGTTTAATATGATATTGGCTAAATAGTGGTCATCACCCCTAACTTCTAGGGTAGATTTTGGGGCGTGACATTTAATTAGAGTATGCATATGTAAAAAAATATTTATAAAAACCATATTAATTAAGCTATTATAATACTAATTTATTATTAGTTTCATTTTATGATATATTTATACTTAATTGGTTGATAGAAGACTCATTTGAAACTATTAAAAGTAAATTTTATAGATTTTACATGAACATAGTATGTATTTATACAATTAATTATTCTTTCAAAATTTACATACCTTTCAAAGAATACTAGGTGCTAACCCCGCGTTACGCGCGGGATAACTTGTTAAACCGTAAATATTAACATGTGTCGAAAATGTTGAAAATAGAATGTGTTCCGTATACGTTTACATATATGTAAAATATTGAAATTATATTTCGAGGTTAATATAAAAAATTATAAACCCTAATTAGCTAATTAACTATTTACTTTCGATAACTATTATCTAGTGAAAATGTTTAGGGATGAAAATTATTTATTTTCACACTGAGTAGTACATTATGTTATTTATTTATAGAAAAATGTAATGGTGAATACAATAAGCATTTATGGTAGTGTCGGCTTTTTAACTTTTGTTGTAAATGTTACTTTGGTGATATAGGTTTTAGGGTGGGTATCCCCGCGCAAAACATATCCAATTTTTTTATGCATTTCTATATATATAGTTAGAACTGGACATTAAATAATATCAATCCAATTTTGACGATGAGTAAAATTAATTAGTGTAAAAAAAAAGAGCTAATGGTCAACCCATATGAATAGGCAACGGGGTAAAGAAATTTTGCATATATAAACCCATCATTTTTACAAAGTGAGGTGTGAGGGACCAAAGAAAGCATTTGGTACAATATAATGATGCGATTTGAAATTACATGACACTAAGATTGCTCGGTCAAGACAGTAGTAGAACATGAGAGGATGATAATTCTAGTACATAAAAAAACTGAAATAGTTGCAAGTTGTTTAGAATTGTGCTACCTCTCCTCTTCTACCCTAATGAAAACACAGCATAAGCTATGAATCAAACTGTAATCATAAGACATCAGTGGTTAAAATGTTGATATACTAATATTTCGTTACCTTGACTTTTTCTTATTAATTTTGATAGTAAAACGATTCATCTAACCTAACGATTCATCTAACCTAACTTTTGCAAGAATGCAATAACCATTTCAAAGTGCAACATATATTTCATTCATTCCACCCCATACACAGCCTCCTTCCACTGACATTAGTAAAATAGTGATATGATGTTACCTTGAGGTGCCGCATTGATCCAGTGATTCTTCAAACCTGAAACAACGTATAGCTCATGTTACTTTTATTGTAATTTGATTAAAAAAAAACCCAATTTATCAATCTATAATGCACTTCAGATGACTCATGTTAAGAAATTGTTGCTCAAATTCCTGCAACACAATTCAATTAGAAATCTTAAGATTAACATTTTGTTAAGGACATCATCATCTACGATTTATGCAAAAACTAAAAGAAAGAAAACTAAAACTATTCAGGTAAAAAAAATCAAGTCCCAGAACACATCCGTTTTATTGATCAAAACATCTAGAACAATGGCACAAGTTGAAATCTTATAAATTTCCTGATCATAATCAAGGAAGAGCCTCCAATTAATGTTGTAGAGCTCGATGAAATCAGACTATAGCAAATTGTTACATACATCATAAGCCACAAAACATAATTGCTGATGCAGAAAAAATTTCAACTTTATTTTACAACAAATCTCACCGGAAAGGAACCATATGACTGGTTTGTTATGCTGATAATTCATCCGCAAGTGCTGACCAAAACGTTTTCAATTTAGGTCGAACCTGATGCATATTTACATGTATATTAAATTAAGATTATGAAAAAATCCAAAAAGAAAAAGGAAATTTTATATTATCATACAGTTTTGATAACTGACCATGTGGATTCAAATGGATAGGGCTTCTATGGAACTTATGACCGTTGTATCCCCCACTTCTCCCTCTTGTACTTGTTGATGGCGGTCGCCCTAGTTCTGCAAAAACGATATTTCTTGATTCTTGCTTGAATTTTTCCATGTCAACTATATGATTAAGCCAAAAATTTCAAGTATATGTTACAACAAATATCTATTATATCTTGGATGTTGGTTTTGTTAATTTTTTTTTGCAAAAATCGATAAATATTTAGATGATAAAAAAAATTGAGAGACTTTTTTACGATGAGAAAAATATTTTTTTGGCCGATCATCAATGAAGAGAGATAGATATTGGATTAACAATTTTTGCAACAGGAAAAAAATTGAGGGAAACCAATGTTATTAATTGGCCGAGAGAAAATAAAATTTAGATATATAACACGTGTGCAGTGTAGTTAGGGTCTTTTTATTAAAAATATTTTTTTTGTATACACATTGAATTGACAATTAGACTTAATTTTTTATGAAAATATTATTTTTTGAGCTTTTAATTCCGTTATTTTCATGATTTGACATTAATTGCATAAGACCATTATATTGGGCCTAAAAACCTAGATTTAGTTGTCTTATCCTTGGTCTACCCTAGCATTAGTGATGCATTCCGTCATTTCAAAGTTAATGTAAAAAATAGATACAACCATAAAAAGAAAACGATCTTCTCTTGGTTAGTAATGGTTTAGCGTGTCTTTCCCACTCGACATCCCACAATTTAGAAGCTCTAGCACCATTTCTTAACGAATTCACTTCATACCGCAATTATCGGGAAATCATTTGAATAGTAACTACTGATGAGACATATTCTTAGTGAGAAGGGAAACCATCAACTTTATTGGAAGCACATTGAGGAAGAAGTAACTCCTTACATTGTCCAACTGATTTAAGTTATTTTCTTTCGATAATTTTTCCTACATTAAGTATATTTTCAATCGATGGTAATATAAGACTCCAATACGAACATGGTACTAAGCTGAAAGTCTAGTTAATAACAATTTCAATATCTTTATGTGGTTGAAAGTCTAGTTAATAACCGTATGATCGGTACATATGCTTAAGAAAGCAAAAACAAAAAAAATTATAATATTGTATTATAGAAATCATTGTAAAAAATTCTTTATAAAAATAATTTTGAAGAGGCTATTGAATAATATACTTTATTAGTAATTTCATTTTATTATATATTTTTATTTAATTAGTTGCTTGAAGACTCTTTTAAAGCTTTTAAAAATATATTTTATGTACAATTTACATTATAGTGTGTATTTATACAATTAATTTTTTTTTTAAAAAATATTTACCTTTCATGAAATGTTGATTTATAATTTATCAATGAATTGTTATATGATTTTTATTTTTCTTTTTACGCCGATTTTATTTATTCTAACAAATAATGAAACAATACTGTTGCGTCCGAGTTGAACTAGGTCGTGAGGACGCGTCTGTTCGCGTGGTTGTGCGGGCTTTTGGGCTGTAACCTTTCGTCGGGAAGAGGTTGGGCCACTGGCGAGTGTTCAGTTGACTCCCGTAAAGGTCTGTGTCTCGGTACGGCTGTGTCTCAGGAGGCGGTGGTCTGTGCACAAATGCGGATGTCTGGGCGACGATTCCTGCACAAAGGACCAATGCTAGCACAGAGGGGGGGGGGGTGCTAGCGGAGCCCACTCCGAAGCTTAAGTCACTATAGGGGTAAAAGAGTAATTTCTAGAGAGAGAATATTTCTAGAGAGAAGTCAGAGCTCAAAATATTAAAGTTGGGCAAATGAGAGGATGTGTCAAAATGGGTGGCCAAGGCCTCCTATTTATAGGCTTCCTTGGGACCGGACCCGGTTTTAAAGCGGTTTGGTGACGGTTCAAGGGCATGAGGTAACCGTCATCCATACCCGTAATGCAATCCGGAAGCGATAGTCGCGCGATACCCGTAATGCAATCCGGACCTCGTCGAATTTGGGCAATTCGGCGAGGTCCGGATTGCCGCGCAACCCGGAGGTCCGGGTTGCAATGCAATTCGGAGGTCCGGTCCGGACGCGCGTAAATGCGTTTCCGGACCGTTTTGACTTTTTGGGAGACGTTTTCAAACCGAGATGTAATTTTGACGTGTTTACGAGGCCCGAAATGTAAATACGAACCCGAATTGGACATATATCCATCACTTGCCCCCGAGTCAAGTAACGGTTTAGAACCTTTCTTGACTCTATTTTTAAGTTAGGATACGTGTCCAATTTGAGTTTGACGCTAACCTTTCGGTTTTGATCGTTGGTCGGACGTAGACATATTGATTTCGTCCGTCTTTTGATTTTCCGACCGAATGACTTTGTTTCCTGTCATCACGGTTAGTGCAATAGGGAATGTACATACGTAACGTGCAAGTACAGTTATCGTTGGAGATATAAGCAATTGGTAATACATCATGCGAACATGCCTCTATCAACATGCATGCTTAAGTAATGGTCATGGCAAGATCGTAATTACGCAATGCAAGAAATAGAAATCGTATGCTTCTAAAACGACTTAGTGATTATCAAATCATGAATCATGCGATGACAACATACGCGTAGAGTGACGGGTTTGATACGTGCAATATCAAGATATGCATAGGAGTAGATATTTAGAAGAGGGGGTGGAGTATACCATAGGTGTTTAGGCGTGAGTGTAGATAAGTTAATCCTTTAATCCTTATCAACAAAGCATCTCTTGGGATATGTAAATACACACATCCCCAATTATCCTTCCAGCACCTTGGGAATTCATCATTCCATCTTCTTTGCAGGTAATTCCTTCATCATTTCCCGAAATTGTTTGTGTGTTCATAATTTCTTCGTCGTCGTAGAGCTTAGACACATCCCGACAGTTTCGAGTTTGATCCTTGACTTGTTTTCAGAAATTGACACCACCATTCGACTCAGTTTGTCACGAGGATTCCAGTGCCGCCTTCGGAATAGCCAGGAGACGCTGGACGCGCCCTCACGCGCCGCCGCGTGAGATTCATCCCTGCCAGCGCGTGTAGCCCACGCGCCGCCTTCCCGGCCTCCGTTCGTCGCGGTCCTTACCTTTCCGGAATCGTCTCGACGAGGGGAGTCCATTGTGATACTTTTCGTCACGTTTTGAGGTAATTTGGAAACTCGATTTTACAGGACAGCTTCGACTTGATTTCGAATGTCGCCGTATTGTTGTTCGTTTGGGCTATTTTTCGTTGTTGACGTATGGAACTGCTTGTTGATGCTTGTATGTCGAGTAATTGCTGATTGGCTGCCGTTATTATCGTCGTTTGTTCATAACTTAGGCGATTTTTCACTTCCGTGGATAGTTGAGGTAGAATTCCCCGTTTGGACATAGTGTCCCCGTGTCTTTGTGTAGAAGCCTTTTGGTCGGTATGCATAATTTTTTCCCTTGGCGGGTTTTTTGGTTGACGGGGATTGCCAAATGACTTTAGGCATGGTCACTTGTTGTTTTGACGCCTTAGAGAAATATTTTCCCTTAGCGTTGCCGAGTTTGATCCTTGCGTTTCGTCGCGTTAATCCCACCGTTTGCATGATAGCTTCTTAAGACGTTAGTCCCTTTTATTATACGTACCAACTTTACTATGCGCGTGGACCTCGGCTACGTGCGTTGACTTTTTGATACGCGCGTTGACTTTTGCTATGCCCGTTGACTTTTGATACGCGCGTTGACTTTCGCCATGCGCGTTGACTTTTGATATGCGCGTTGACTTTCGCTATGCGCGTTGACTTTTGATACGCGCGTTGACTTTTGTATGCGCGTTGACTTTTGATACGCGCGTTGACTTTCGCTATGCGCGTTGACTTTTGCTATGCGCGTTGACTTTTGATTGCTTCTTGCAGATTGTGGGGTCGTAGTAACTTCTTGCGGAGCTTCCTTCCTTTTGATCGTGTTGATACAATGAGTAAATCCACCACTCCTCTATCGCAGATTCCCTTTAATTCTGATATAGAAGATGACTTGGAAGTAGACCCGGCTTTGCCAGTAGATAGTGTTTTAGACACCGATGAGGGTGTAGCTGCTGGTCCTTTTGTTGGGGCATTTCCTGCTGGAGAGACTGAGGCGTTGGTTAGGTATTATACTAACCGCTTGGATAGATCCCTGTTCACCTTGTATGCGAGTGCTTCCGGACTCGACGCTTGTACCAAGGCTTTTTACCCCTTTGAGATACTCCCTGATAGCAGTTTAGGAGATGCTACTCCTCCGCCTGTAGATTTATCCGTTGTGTACACATCTCACGTTAGAGAGGGTTTGCGGTTTCCCTACTGTTCTGACTTGGTTGAGCTCTGTAGTGGTTATGGGATTTCTCCTTTAGATCTTGCACCCAACGGGATTCGAGTATGGACTTGTTTCAGAGTGTTGCTTCACAAGCAGTCCTGGCGTTATTCCCGCAACCTCTTTCGCTGCTTCTACCAGCTTAAGAGTTCGGACTCAGCGGGATTGTGCAGTGCGAAAGTTCGTTGGCCGAACTTGCAGAGCGATGGTTTTGAGGAACTTGGTCTTGGGGAAGCCAAGTGGGATCCTAGTAACCGATTAGTTGCTACCGCGGATCGGTCTGCCGACCATTGGAGGCATCATTACTTTTTTGCTCATGACGCGGGGACGACTTGGGATGTCGAGTATGTTCGGAAATTTGATCCCGCGCCTGCTTTTCGGGAACTCTCCTTGTCGGATAAGGATGTGATAAGACAGATATATCACTGTCAACAATCGCGCGGCTTTACTTGCTCATTGCGTGCATCCGATCAGGAATTGATTGATGCTGGGATTCATGTGCTCCCTTCTGCAGCTTCGGTATGTTGATCATTTTTATAACTTTTTACCGTGTTGCACTGTAGGTTGGTTTGACGGAAAAAGCTCGTCTTTGCAGACGGCGGCCGCTCGCAAGATTGCTTCTAGCGGAAGGATTGTTCCCCCACTTGCTTCTGGAGCATCGGCGGCTTCTGGACGCGGAAAAGGTAGATGTTTTTAAAAGAACAATCTTCCTTATGTATTTTCTTGGTTGGGTTGTAACTTTGCATGTTACTTGCAGGTCGTACGACGCTTGTTACTGACCGCGTTGTTGCCGTTCACGACTCTTCCAAACGGTCCACCACTGGGGCGCGTTCTTCGAGCAGTTCGAAGCGTCCGAAGACTACTGTGACCATTCCTACTCCTTCCTGTCATAAAGGGAAGGAAGTTGACGGTTGCGAGGATGCGTTGTCTGCCCCCCGCTTGAAGGAGCGGTCCGAGGTGGAACGTTCTCTTCTTTCTGGTATAAGCTGGACACTTGATTATGTGCCTTTATACGCTTTGATTTTGGCTTTTGCATAACGCTGCTTGGTTTGCATGTAGCGATCCCGCCACTTGGACGTGCGGATTTGCTTCGTCCTTTGGATGGTGACATTTCAGACGGTAAGTGGATGCCATATGTGGCAGGAGATCTTACTTTTCCCAAGAACTCCCAGCTGAGCATCCCTGAAGTTGGCGTGCGTGTTCTTCATCGATCCATTCCTCCTGGTGATCGAGTTGTTCAACCCTCGAGTGACGAGGAGGCACGAACTTTTGTTGAGAGATCGTTGTCTGGATTCACTCCAGTGAGTATCTTTTTTCACTTTGCTATGTTCGTTGTTCCCGAACATGTATGCTTATTGTCTCCTTGTTTTCAGGTTGTTTCTGATATGGTGCACATGGCCTCCTTCATGTTGGAGCTTGTCCAGGAGAGGCGTGCCATTGCTGACAAAGCTGCCACTTTGTCCAAGGAGCTTGAGGAAGCTAAGGACGAAGTGCGTCGTCTTTTGTTGAAGAAGACGGATTTTGATGTTCGTTATGATTCTGATCATGCCAGCCTTGTTCAGCTTGAATCTGAGAACGCCGCCATTGAGAAGACAATTTCTGATAACGCAGGCAAGCACAAGGTTGCCTACCGGAAAGTGCGCGAGGCAGAATGAAGGCTGGCATTGAAGAGGGACTGAGCAAGTTCCATTCTACTCCTGGATTTGATAGCGCAGTTACTGCTGCTGCTACAGCGAAGGCCACTCCTATGCTCAGCGAGTTTGCTGAGGACTTTATTCGTAGAGTGAGTATTCTTGCTCCTGGCTTTCCTTTTGACAAGTTAGGGCCATATGCGGAGTCTGCTGTTGGGCAAGTTGCCGAGCTTCGTCGCTTAGATACTACAACATCTGAGTTTGCATTTTTGTTTGGAGAAGATGGTGGCGGCACTAATGTGCAACTTTTGCCTGTTCCGCCCAGCCCTATCAGGGATGATGGACTCCTTTGATTTGTGTCATCTTTTCGATATGTTGAACTCGTTTATGAGCCCGCTTGCCCCCTCGGCTTCTATGCTTAGAAACTTGTTGGAGTTGTTCTTTAATTGTTGCTTGTGACTTGTTCGCTTTGAACTACGTCGTTTGAACCTGCTTTATACACAGCAGTTGGCATGATAACTTGTTAGTAATGTTTCATACCGTTATCACTTACTGAGTTTACTGAACGTGGATGACTAGTAGTATAAACGTAGTCTCCGCAATCGTGACCGATAGCTACTTTTGATTCAAGATTGCATGTACGATGCGTTATGCATGTTGTACGTCTTCCTGCATAGCTTGTCACTATATCTGTCGAAACCTGTCAAGTGATTCGCGTACAGCGACTTAACAAGTAGTATGTTTGAAATGTATTATCTTGGCTTGAGCAAGATACTAGTTTATACCGTCTCTTAGTTCCACTCTAAGGCGACGTTGTACAAGACTCTACATGTAAGTTTTATGAGTTTTAAACAGGGTGCGCACCTGCCAGCGTGTATCAACCCGCGTTGGGGAAGCATACGTAAAAACTTTTTTGGGTTTGAAAGAGTGTTTTGCGAATCCTAAAATCTTTGTTTGATAAAAAGTTTGGAAAGGTGTTTGATACATAAAATATTTGATAAAATACTTGGCAAAATATTTGGTGAAATATTTGTGATACATGATTCCTGCGTCCAGGGACCATGTAACACTTTTTGAGAATATGAATTGTGATGCATGTTTTCTGCGTCCAGGAACCATGCAACACGATTTTGAAAATCTATAGTACGGAATTGTCATCTAGCAAGAGGACTTCTGCCGTATATAGTGAACCCTAACCAGGAATTCGTAATATGGGATTGTCGTCTAGACAGAGTACATCCGCAATGAAGAGTGAACCTTACCAGGAATTCGTAATATGGGATTGTCGTCTAAACAGAGGACATCCGTCATGAAGAGTGAACCCTGTTAGGTTATAAAGTCTAGGTCAACGGGTCGTCAATCTAGAATTTATCTCCCACTAATGAAATGTCGGGTTCAGTGTTCCTAGGACTAGTCGTTCTGATCCATGCCCTTATGTTCCCTTGGGGTAGTCGTTCTGATATATGTCCTTCTCTTCTCTCCTTCTGACCTCCTTTCCTTCTCTCCTTCTGACCTCCTTTCCTTCTCCCCTTCTGACCTCCTGAGGCTTGTACTTCTGACCCCTGGAGCTTGTCCTACTGCTCTATGCTCTTCTGCTTCCTTGGTTCTCTTCTCCTTGCCGCCTGGAGATATGGGTGATCCGGTATTCTCGGGTTGTACTGTCTTAGCTTGCGTCCTTCCTTCCTTCCTTAGCTTCTCTTCTCCTTTCGCCCTGCAGAAGGGGCAGTACCAGGCACAGAGGGGGGGGGGGGGGGTGGTGCCTGATGAACCCTCTCCGATGCCTAAGTCAGTATCGTTTTTAGAGAGATAAAGCTAGAGAGATGTCAGAGCAAAATTATCCAAATTGCCAAGATGATCAAATGAATAGTGGAGGTGGGGTATTTATAGGCAACGGTGTCATTAAGGTGGCTTAATGACATCGTTAACCTTTAAACACAGTTAATTAACCTTTAAACGCATAATTAAGACCTTAGGATACGGAGAAGGTAGGCGGAGTAAGCCGAGTATGGGAGTCCAAAAAATGGTGACGGGGCCCTTGGGGGGAAGAGAAATCCGACCCCCAAGGGTAGGGGTTGGGTGAGGGCACCCAACCCCTCCTAGGGAGGATGGGGTTGGCCAACCCCATCCCTCCTAGGAGAGATCGGGTTGGTCCACCCGATCTCCCCTAGGGGAGATTGGGTTGGCTGACCCGATCTCCCCTAGGGGAGGTCGGGTGTGGCCACCCAACCTCACCTAGGTGAGTTTGCCTCGGCCGGACGAGCGCTTCGGCCTCGTCCGAGCCGTTGATGTTCTCGCGAAGTGTTCGGGTTGAAGTTTTGATTTACAATCATTAACGGGATGATAAAAATACAACGGTTCGGAAGTCAACGGGTTCAAATTGGGCGTATATCCATCACATGCCCCCGAGTCAACCAATGGCCTAACCCTTGATTGACTCTATTTTAGGATGGTATGACACGCGCAATTTGAAACCGGGGTTTTACCTTCTTGTCTGGATGCTTGCTTACCCATGGATGCGTGTCTCTGACTCTGCCCCCTGCCTTATGAGATAGAGGAGTTGTAAACGTTAGAGTAGCGCGGACGTGTGCCTAAGCACGCGTCCGTCTGAGGTGGGAGTAATAAATCTATCTTTGCTATAGGCATATACTTGAAAAATACACACACGCATGGGGATGCGATATGAACATAGTTAAACGGATCCAAGCTTCAATTTCATGCCGGGATTTGTCTAAGTGGAGAGAAAAATTAATTTTGGTCTAAAATTTTTCTAAGTATGGGATGCTTGAAAATAAACCCATGGGATGTTAACTAGGAGTGAACATGGATGTATCACGAATATGAGGATGTGTACTAGCATACATGCAAGTAGGAACATAAGGATGGGAGTGAGTGGAGACATGCTGCGATTGTAGTCATGAATGTATGCATGAATATATGGCGGACATATGCATGGACGTCTAAATGTTTGAACACACGGGAGTGTGTATATGGGCATGCATATGAGTGCAAGCATGAACATGTATGTATGTATGGACGGGTTGTGAGTATAAGCATGAGTGATGACATTGATGTACCTGTAGATGTTAATCATGAATATGAGCATAAGTGCAAAGGTGAGAGCATAGACCTCTCCTTTACCTGAGGGTGGGAACTCTGCCACTCAATGGAACACAACGTTTCGCCTCCCTTGTACTAGCGTGAGCATTGTCCATTAACCTCGACCTTCGGCATGTGTAACATTTTTCCTTCATTCGTTGGAGCGTGTGTATAGCTCTTGACCTTTACCCTGCAATTTGTTCCCCATAAAAGTGAAGGTGAAAATGCTTACAAGTTTTCTTCTTACCGCCGCGAGCGAAGGAGTCTATTGACATGTGTTAAGGGTTGACCCTTCCTTCGGATGTGTTGGAGCGTTGCTCCATTTGGGGAAACTAAAAGTTCGCCCTCTTCCCTTGGTGTTAAGGTTGCCCCCGTAGTAGGCGTATCTCGCCCCTCCATGAGTAAGGGTCGATCTTTGCGTTGGTTGCTCGTATAGATGACTCACTTTTGGGAAGCTTTCTTCTTCAGACAGGGAAACCTTGAAGATCGTTTTCCAAGGTAGTCAGACCAAATCTGACTGTCTGTTGAATCGGATGAGAGGGAAGAAACCTCTAGTTCTGCTTATTAGGCCAAGAAATTTTCTAAGTCAGGGAAGGCTGCTAATACTTCCAGTATGTTCTCATTCCATTCCCTTTTCTTTGTGATATACTTATGATTGTTCTCATGCTGCTTCCTTCTTGTTGTTAGAGCGTTCTTCCCTGGTTACCGAATGGTCTGGTTCTTGTGGTGGGTGAGAGTTCAAGTAAATCTAAATCCAAGGCGCGGAAACCTGACTCTGAGGTCGGGCCCTCGGCTGCCAAGGAGAAGGAAACCGCGAGAGGCTCTCCTTCAAGTGCCCCCTTGCTGACTCCCTCCCATGATAAGGAGGTAGTGGTTGAAGAGGCACCCTCTTTGCTTGACAAAAGGAAACAACCTGTGGCTGGCGATGGGGTGATCATAGGTCTTGATGTCTCTTCTCTATCCCCTGCCCCCCAGCCGAGGGGCCGAGTCTCAAGTTTATTTCATCTTCATGTAGATTTGACGACTTTTGAAGGTGTTTTTGTCTTTCCTATGGGTTATGTTATTAACCCCTGCGTTGAAGATTTTTCTTTTGGTGATGGGTGTGATCATCACCTTTCATTGAGGTTCCTTTCTCTTGCCATGGCTCTGATTAAGATAGCGAATTCTTGCTTTCGAGTTTGGTGGAGACTGCTCTTGAGTTAGCCTCTACTAGTATCGTAGTTGTGAACGTTGTGGGGATCGTTTTGTTATATGCCCTCAATAGTGCTTGTCGTGATTCTTTGCTTCATGGTTGATTTCGTGAGATATGGAGGTTGTCTTCATAATGAGGACGTCTCCTTCCTAGTATCACCCAGTGGGTTGAAATATAAGTGCCTACCTTTGATGAGCGTACGAAGGGTGTTGTTTTTCCCTTTTTCTTGAACCTCCTCCTAGGGCTAGGCGTAGCCTTTTGATGTTCGTGGTCGGGATGGTGTCTTTACAATTCATGTCTTTGACAGATGTTTTATGATGTGCTGCCATGATAATCACTTCGGGGTATGTGGACATGATAACCAGTTGAGGGTATGTGGACATGATAGCCACTTCAAGGTATGTGGACATGATAGCCACCTCAAGGTATGTGGACATGATAGCCACTTCAGTGTATCTGGACATGATAGCCACATCACGATGTATGGAGTTGTGCTTTAGTATTCCTTTCTCATTGGAGAGCCTTCATTGCTATAGTTGCCTTTTGTGTAGGCTATGTTTGTTGGGTTAGGTCCCGATGTCTCGTCTTGTCGGATGTTGTATCCTTTATGCTCTTTAGATGTCTCCTTCATGAGTTGTGCTTGACGATGTTCAAGTCTGATACGAGCATAGGTCACGCGAGGGCGACATGCATGACAATAACATTTGTCGAAGGTTGATTTGTGTGACTTGTAAGGCAATTCTCTTCTTGATGGGTCGAGCTTATTTTGAGAGCCTTGACCTTCGGATTTCATATCTTTGCTATCCTTCTTGGTGGTGTTGGGTTCCTTTGAGATACTTCTCTTGACTTGTGATATGGGTGGTAGGATAACTCGTTACTTTTCATGATAACCTCTTGTGCTTCTGTATATGATCCTTTGGTCATGGACTTCTCCTTTGTATATGCTTTCCTTTCTTTATCTTTCTTTTGTGCTTTCCTTCACATCATACCTGCTATCTCATCAAGAAAAAACATTATGTGTTCTTTATACGACTTTACTTTGCAATTATTTTCTCATGGAATCCTTCTCAGTATGGTGCGATGATCTCTTCTGATACCCTTTAAATGGTATACGTGGTACTGTTAGACCAAAGATACGCTCTTGGTGGGCGTCGAATCTGATCACGAGACAGGCTCTCGGAGGGCACTTAACGTTTCACAGGATAGGCTCCCGGAGGGCACAGGTTAGACCAAAGATACGCTCCTGGTTGGCGTCGAAAACTGTTCACGAGACAGGCTCTCGGAGGGCACTTAACGTTTCACAGGATAGGCTCCCGGAGGGCACAGGTTAAACCAAAGATACGCTCCTGGTGGGCGTCGAAGCTGGTAGTTTGAAATCTACCTCAAGATACGCTCTTGGGGGCGTCGAATCTGGTAGTGTTTTTTCTACCTCAAGATACGCTCTTGGGGGCGTCGAATCTGGTAGGTTGCAAATCTACCTCAAGATACGCTCCTGGGGGCGTCGAAATTCGTAGTTTTTGGAAACCACTCTCAAGATACGCTCTTGGTGCGTCGAAGGTCGTAGTGTAATAACTACTCTCAAGATACGCTCTTGGGGGCGTCGAAGGTCGTAGTATGAACACTACTCTCAAGATACGCTCCTGGGGGCGTCGAAGGTCGTAGTATGAACACTACTCTCAAGATACGCTCTTGGGGGCGTCGAAGGTCGTAGTATGAACACTACTCTCAAGATACGCTCTTGGGGGCGTCGAAGGTCGTAGTATGAACACTACTCTCAAGATACGCTCTTGGGGGCGTCGAAGGTCGTAGTATGAACACTACTCTCAAGATACGCTCTTGGGGGCGTCGAAGGTCGTAGTATAAAAACTACTCTCAAGATACGCTCTTGGGAGCGTCGAATCTGTTCGCGGGATAGGCTCCCGGAGGGCACAGGGTTCGTAGTTTTAGAACTACTCTCAAGATACGCTCTTGGGGGCGTCGAATGTGTTCGCGGGATTGGCTCCCGGAGGGCTCATAATGTTACCTTATCTTGTGTCCTTTCTCATGTAGGGTGCGTCTTTGGTATGCTTTTCGAGTCTTTACTTGACTTTTCCTTCTATGATACTGCATGCTACCACGCTTTTCCTTCAATGTGGGAGATCACCTCTCGAGGGCGATGCTTGTGTGTTGCCAACTTAGGACGAGTTCGTGTAGGGAGTTGATGATGTTTTCCTCTTATGTGACCTCTTCTAGGAAAAGTGGTATTGCATGTTCTTGTGATCTTTTGCCTCTAATCTCTTCTTTTACACTTAGGTGGACTACCAAGCACTTATTCGTTTGGTGCCCCCCAAGTTGCTTGGTGGTCACACCGCCTTTCATATTTGGCCGTTGAAGGCCCCTCGTTCATTTTCTTGGTTGGGTACCCCTTATGCTCGGGGCTCCCTTGTCTGCTTGTTTGAATGCGATGAGTGTCCCTTGTAGGATTTACTCTTTCTCATGCTTGCTTGTTTCAGTCATAGGCATGGTTTGGATGATGCCTTTGTCGGATGTGTCTTTGGAGGTTGGGTGGAAGAGTTTTTGCTTTGGGTGGGTGGGGGTGGATTTCATTCTCTTGATAACTAGGATGTGGCAATGTTTGTATCCTAGGGGTGCTTGTAAATTCTTTCCCCCCTTCCTTGTATTTTAGGTTGAAAAGCTTTCTCATAGAATGGCGTCTTGAGTTGTTAATCTCGTAGGTGTGTTTCAGACTAGTCAATCTGATCCATGCTCTTTGCTCGTGCATGGGGGGGGGGGGGGGGGGTCTGATCGGGTTGTGATAATCTTGGAGTGTTGTGGCGCTTAGTGTGCTTTGCCTTTTCCTTTACATTGGAGTATTCTTCAATGCCTTTAGGGAGTGTCACATTGGTCATGATCCTCCCACCTTGAATCTTGATTATGGACCTCCTTTGGATTAGGACTTGAACCTAAAAAGGATGTTTTCCTTTAGGTTTGCAAGTGATGCCCCATGATTTTCCATGGGTTTTCCCCTGTATTGGCTATTCCTTGCTGGATAGCTTCCTTAGAGGCTGCATTTGTGTTGCGTACGTATACGTGTTTGAGGTGTGTTGAGCTGACAAGTCCCTCCTTTTTTGTTTTGTCATAACCTTCATTCATCATGTATTCGGTGTATGGCCTTAACGGCGGGATATTTTTCTAGTGCCCCTTTTATCGTGGTTCTCCTCTTGATGGGATGCCAGAGTCAAATGTCTTATCATTTGCAGACAAGGTGGTTGATCGGGATGTGCGTCTAGTGTGAGGGTCGATCTTGAAACCTTACTCCCCAAGCTTTTGAGCTCTTCTTTGGTTGATCTTGTAGAACTATTATCCTGCCCTAAGGCTCTTGATAGGAGATGTATCTCATTTTCACACTCTAGTTGTTGCACTATCTCTTTTGCTAATCTTGCATCTCTAGAGTTTCTCTCTTGGTGCATGACTTCAATGACAGGATTTTCTACCGATGTTTATTCTATTAGGACTTGTATCCTTGGTTGCCTTCCTTTCTTGTGAGATGGCGGAGGAGTGTTTATGAACACTCCAATGTGTCGCACTTGGTAGAGGTATGCGCCTTAATCTTTATGGCGCTGTCTTGAATCTTCGTGTACCTATCTCTGATGAACATGTTATTCATTACGTATATAGTACGGAGTCCAAGGATCTCCGGGTTAGGATCATAGTTTGATAACAGAGACATAGTCATCTATTAGATATCCTCTTTATCTACGGAGTTTATTTTTGCAAGAATAAATGCAAGGATACTTGTAAGGATACTTGTAAGGATATTTGTAAGGATATTTGTAAGGATATGTGTAAGGATATGTGTTCCATCCTTATTCCTGGTTCATTTGCAGTGCCGTGTCCCTAATGGGTGTGTTGATGTTCTGACCACCTTTACTAGTAGGGGGTCCTTTGGTCTTAGGTATGCCTGACTCTTCTCTAGTATCATCAATGGTTGGTCATGGGAGATGTCTGACGGACTCCCTTTATGCACTATGGTTCTCTTCATATCAAAGTTGGTGATTCCCTCTCTTATGACTAGTATATCCTTGTGTGGAAATACTATGTTTTCCATGTCCCTTTTTAAAAGCTTGATGATGGTGTCGCTATTCTTCCTTTGCTAGGTTTGGTGTCCTTGAGCGTTTTTGATGGGAGTGTATTCCATTACCTGGGATGAGCTTACTAGGTGGAATCATAAAGATCCGTTGGAGGTGTTTGTCTCTGATGGTGGGTGTTGCCCATGTGATATGGTTTCCTCCATTTTTGGAGGGATGTGTTCGCGGCTACCCCCTCTCATGTTAATGGGCGTTTGTGGGGAGGGCATGTTGTGACTGGTGCCCCCTTGCATACCAATGCCCGATGGGATCCTTTGACGGTCCTGGCCCTAGGATGCTTAGTGGAAGGTTATAGTAGGGGTAATCCTTTGTGACCTTCATGGTAGTTCCTCTATAGGATGTTGGGAGTGCTCAACTTATTTTTGTAAGTGAGCCTTCTGTCTTGTGATCTTTCCCAGAAACTTGACCTTATAAGTGTTCTTTGGAATTGAGGAATCTGTTGCTTGTGCATCTCTTGATTGACGACGGCCTTTTACGGATTCTTCTAGTGGTCCACCTGTGTATATATATATCACGGAGCCCGAAGGCGTCCGGTATGGTCATTCTTGGAAAACATGTTGATATCAAGTATCAAAATCTACCCCTTTTAGGGAGTTGACTTGTTATGCAGTTAAATTAAATAAGAGGATATGGGAAGGATATGGGTGTGGGGTGTTGATATCCCCTGCTTCCTTGGTAATGTAACTGTTTTCCTCCGTTAGTCTGTGTGTATTTCTTCCACTTGAGAAGTATAAGGTCGCATCCTTGCAAGGCGGACTAGGTGGAGGTGTATCCTTCATGTATGCTATGTGCAATCTCACTCTACTACGTCTCTCCATGAGACTTCCCATTGTACTAGCTATGTGCTAACGTGGTGTGGTACTCTATGAGTCCCCTGTTCAAATCCTTGTCTTTTCAACTCCTCCCCTGTCCCAGGGGGATGTGTGCCAAGGGTTGTCATGCACAAGGGGTTTGGACCTGTCGTGCTGTATCATGGGTAAGTGGTTGCCTTGTTGTGTTGTTGGGACTATGTCCCTCCCTTAGTGTGGTGTATGTCCCTGTTGGGGTACTTGGTTGAATCCATGCCTCCTTGGAGGTCTTGCTTGTCTATCTGCCCCCAGATGGGTGTATGCCCTGGCCTCCTGCTGTTTCTGTTGCTGCCTTGGAGGCACAGACTGCTGCCTTCCCCTGGGGGTGGCCTTTGGTTGTCTCTCCTTTGTTCTCCTCGCTGCCCTGTTCGAGGGTGCGAGTGGCGTTCTTCCGTTGGGATTTGCTCCTCTTCATGAGCTTCTTCTCCTTCCTGCTGGTGTTGCCTTCTCTGCCTGTTCCTCATAGTCTCTATATGGGCTAGCAGCTCATCCAATGTGTTCATCAACCTCGGAGTCACTGTCTGTGCTCCTTGCGAGTATGCGGGCCTTATGTTGGTTGTGTGGACACAATTGTCCCTTTGAGTCAGTATTCATATGGATACCCTTGAGGTTGTGCCTCATAGTAGTACCCCTGTGGAGGTGCCGTGTATTGGGATGGCACTCCTTGTTGCCCCCCTGTCCCTGTGGCTTCCTAGTCAATGGAGTTGGAGCTGTGGAAGCCTCCTCCCTGCTTGTTAGGCTGGGGTGCCTGTGGGGCTACCTGAGGCTCTGGTGTGCAGGCTGTTTCTCTGGGTTAGGCTGCCTTGCTGGAGGTATAGGCTGTCTCCCTCGCCTATTGCCCCCAGGTGGGCGGTGATGCCTAGATACTAAGCTGTTCGTCATCGCTCTTGTTATTGCCAGGCTTTCTGTTCGAAGCCCATAGACGGCGCCAAGTGTTAGGTTATAAAGTCTAGGTCAACGGGTCGTCAATCTAGAATTTATCTCCCACTAATGAAATGTCGGGTTCAGTGTTCCTAGGACTAGTCGTTCTGATCCATGCCCTTATGTTCCCTTGGGGTAGTCGTTCTGATATATGTCCTTCTCTTCTCTCCTTCTGACCTCCTTTCCTTCTCTCCTTCTGACCTCCTTTCCTTCTCCCCTTCTGACCTCCTGAGGCTTGTACTTCTGACCCCTGGAGCTTGTCCTACTGCTCTATGCTCTTCTGCTTCCTTGGTTCTCTTCTCCTTGCCGCCTGGAGATATGGGTGATCCGGTATTCTCGGGTTGTACTGTCTTAGCTTGCGTCCTTCCTTCCTTCCTTAGCTTCTCTTCTCCTTTCGCCCTGCAGAAGGGGCAGTACCAGGCACAGAGGGGGGGGGTGGTGCCTGATGAACCCTCTCCGATGCCTAAGTCAGTATCGTTTTTAGAGAGATAAAGCTAGAGAGATGTCAGAGCAAAATTATCCAAATTGCCAAGATGATCAAATGAATAGTGGAGGTGGGGTATTTATAGGCAACGGTGTCATTAAGGTGGCTTAATGACATCGTTAACCTTTAAACACAGTTAATTAACCTTTAAACGCATAATTAAGACCTTAGGATACGGAGAAGGTAGGCGGAGTAAGCCGAGTATGGGAGTCCAAAAAATGGTGCCGGGGCCCTTGGGGGGAAGAGAAATCCGACCCCCAAGGGTAGGGGCTGGGTGAGGGCACCCAACCCCTCCTAGGGAGGATGGGGTTGGCCAACCCCATCCCTCCTAGGAGAGATCGGGTTGGCCGACCCGATCCCTCCTAGGAGAGATCGGGTTGGCCGGCCCGATCTCTCCTAGGAGAGATCGGGTTGGTCCACCCGATCTCCCCTAGGGGAGATCGGGTTGGCTGACCCGATCTCCCCTAGGGGAGGTCGGGTGTGGCCACCCAACCTCACCTAGGTGAGTTTGCCTTGGCCGGACGAGCGCTTCGGCCTCGTCCGAGCCGTTGATGTTCTCGCGAAGTGTTCGGGTTGAAGTTTCGATTTACAATCATTAACGGGATGATAAAAATACAACGGTTCGGAAGTCAACGGGTTCAAATTGGGCGTATATCCATCAAACCCTTACCAGGAATTCGTAATATGGGACTGTCGTCTAAATAGAGGACATCCGTCATGAAAAGTGAACCCTTACCAGGAATTCGTAATATGGGATTGTCGTCTAAACAGAAGACATCCGTCACGAAGAGTGAACCCTTACCAGGAATTCGTAATATGGGATTGTCGTCTAAACAGAGGACATCCGTCATGAAAAGTGAACCCTTACCAGGAATTCGTAATATGGGATTGTCGTCTAAACAGAGGACATCCGTCATGAAAAGTGAACCCTTACCAAGAATTCGTAATATGGGATTGTCGTCTAAACAGAGGACATCTGTCATGAAAAGTGAACCCTTACCAGGAATTCGTAATATGGGATTGTCGTCTAAACAGAGGACATCCGTCATGAAAAGTGAACCCTTATCAGGAATTCGTAATATGGGATTGTCGTCTAAACAGAGGATATCCGTCATGAAAAGTGAACCCTTATCCGGAATTCGTAATATGGGATTGTCGTCTAAACAGAGGACATCCGCAACTTATGGGGTAATCAGCCCCGTTATTGTATTTGCCCATCCTGTTATGGATCCAGGGAATGGCTATGAACATGAGGATTTGCCTCTAATATGAGATGTCACAGCATGTCATTTTCTAGAAGTAAACATGGGGTTTGTCTTTTCAAAGAGGATACCTCAACATGCCACCTTTGATAGTAGGTCTTGGTGTTAATCCAAGATATTGCTTGTAGATGACAGCTCTTGAATAGTCGTCACCTTGAGTAGAGAATTGCTATAAGTTCCCCTTTTTTTTTTTGTAGATAATCCGCAAATTGTCCTTGCGTCATATAAGTTGGCTGTGAACATAGCGCAATGGCTTTGTATTGCCGGCACCTTCTTGAGATAGATGTCAATTTATGAATGGAGAAATAAACTCCTTGTTGGTGTAGGTATGCAAATATCATCCATTATGTGTATTTGCAGTATGCTGTCTTTGAAAATGTCTTGGGCTTAACTCCAAGTTTTTGATTCTATGATGATACCTTTTTATGTGGTCATCCACATGGGTAAATTGTTGTTGATGATAAACGTTGTCATAACGCGTGATAGATTTTGCTTGCACATGTCATAATTTCTTGGATTATTGATGTAGATAATAAACGCGTAGTTTAGTTGCTTCGCGTTTAATCCAAAAAATAGCGTGCAAGAGATAGATGTGTACCTACAAATGTAGATTGACTTTATTAGATACTTGCGCGTATTTACATTGATTATACTAGAAATACTAGGAATGCGCAAAGTAATCTAAAAGATAGTTGTTTCTCCCGTTTCATTATGGCTGGTTTGATGACGACGTCGCGGAGTCGGTTGCAACAAATCGCCTTAGTGCACCTAGCGTGATGCATTCTTCAATTTCCCACCTTAATGGTAGACACATGTTTGTGTTGTGCCCCCAAGTTTTGTGGTACTTGCACCATTCTCTGATGTTGTTACCCAAGAAAGCTGTCTTCGGGACAAGTGGACTTGGGAGCTTGTTTTCCAGTAGGTTGACGTAAATGTCTTCAGCAACCGTGTTTAGCGGTGTGAAGATGTTGTCGATATCAATGCTTGCGTCTTCCTGTTTGTTCATTTTTGCTCGAACTCCTTTGTCCCAACTGAGGGGTGTACCCCACCTCAGTTCTTGTTCGCATAAGACTGCTGTCTCAAGCTTATCCTTTAGATCTGCCATGGTTTTTGTTGTTCGCCATCCATGAGTTCGTCCGAAGAGAAGGAAAGATCTGGCGTTCATGTTTGCATAGAACACACTTTTCACTTCTTCTCTTGTTGCTTTCGCTGGTGAGGCGTTGGAAGCGAATCTGATGAAGTATTCCATGATTGGCTCGCCTTCTCCCTGCTTAACGAGCCATATCTGGTGCCATGGCGAATACAGGATGCTTTCTTGTGGGTTCCAAACTGTAACACCTTGTTCCACCACTTGCTTCTTTCTTTCATCAACAACTTTCTGCCTCTTGAAGGAATTTATCATTGCCACATGGAATTGGTGCTTTGCTCTCAAGGCATTGACGTAACAACGTCTTGCGGTTATCTGGTCGCCTAGCACTTCCCCAATCCCATGTTCCGTAGGGAACTTCATCTTTTGGTGGACGGTGGAGGGCACGATCACATAGGGGTTGATCGTTGTTCGTCCCAAGATTCCGTTGTAGGCCCCGAGAGATTCTACAACGACGAAAGTGACGTTGATATGCAATGCTCTCCACCCCTGGCCAAGGATGACAGGAAGCGTGATTGTACCCAGGGGTTATGTAGCTGCTCCAGCGAAGCTGACTAGTGAGAAGGTTCCTGGGGACAAGTCCTTGACAGATCTTCCCAGTTGCTCTAGGACTCTGACATGTAGAATGTCAGCGGAGCTTCCACCATCGACAAGAATTCTTTTTACATCGTATCCGTCAATGTCCATGGTTATGACTAAAGCGTCATCGTGAGGGTAAACGATATGCTTTAAGTCTTCCCTGGAGAATTGGATGACTGCGTCTTCTTGTTCCGGTTGCTTGCGCTTTCCGTACTTCGGCAATGTTGCTGCTTGGGATGCATAAATGTCCCGAGCATTAGATACTTGTCCTCCGGCGGCAGGCCCTCCGTGTATGACGTTGATTACACCTCGCTTAGCTGGCTGAGGGTTGTCATTGACCTTCTCGTTTCCCTTGTTTCCTCTTTTTGATGACTCTGGTTGAGCCTTTATCGGGGGTTGTTGCCTTGATCGACAAACTGCTTCAATTCGCCTTTGAGGACGAAGTTGTTAATTCGGAAGTGTAGACTGACACAGCTGTCGGTCTCGTGGCCGAAGACCTCGTGGTTTTCACACCACTTGTCCTTGTCTCTCCCCAGTGGGCCTTTCCTGAAGTTGTTCGGCTCTTTCCACATATTCGCGTCCTTCATTTCTCTCAAAATTACAGACAGCGGGGCATTCAAAGGAATGCAGTCGGCAAGATTTACTTCCTTTGGCTTCTGAAAATCTCATTGAAAAGGTCTTTTCGGCTGAGGTTGCCAATGTCTTCCTTGTTGACCGCTTGAGTGTGGTTTTGGTTGGTTCTGCTTTGGATTATCTTTTGCCTTTGCCGCAGCGATTTTTGCCTTGTTCTGGCTTCTGAACCTTTCGAGGTCTATGTATTCTTTGACTCTTGCGGCTAACTCTTCCATGGATTCCGCTGGGCGCTTTGCCATCTTTTCGGCTAGGGCATTGCCTCTTCGTCCGAGGTTTCGAATGAACGCTCGAACAATCTCTCCTTCTGTCAAGTTCCCCTGAATATCAGAGATGTTCTGATTGAAGCGGACATAGTAGTCGGCGAGATATTCTTCGTTTTGTTGTTGGACGTCGTCCAGAGCGTTTGCCCCCTTCAACAATGTGTGCTCGCCCATGTATCGTTGAATGAATTTAGCCTTCAGGTCCGCCCATGAAGTGATGCTTCCGCATGGCAGCGAGAAGAACCAGTGTGCTGCAGTCCCGGCAAGAGTTTGTGAAAACGTCATCGAGAAGTGGTGTGGGTTCTTCGTTCTGCCTAGCAGAGAGGCCTCGTGCTTTTGCACGTGTTCAACTGGATCTCCTTTTCCTCGGTAGAGGTCTCCTCCAATTCGATACAGTGCGTCTGGGACACGACTGTTCACCAAGTGGTCAGCGAACGGACGTGACGCCCTTTCTTCAAGAGCGTGCATACCCTTAATTTTTTCTTCCTTCATCTTCTTTTCCACCATCTCCTCTAACATCTCGGCGGTAAACCCTTTTACCGGTTCAGCATAACCTGTTGAAGGATTTTGCCGACCATTGTTGTGGTAGATGTCAGATTGATCCCTGCTTGTGGCCTGAAAAGGATCATCCCTCGTTGGCTGCTGTGGGTGGTAGAATGGGGGCTGCCTTTCGTTCCTCCAATGATGGGCTCCTTGGGAAGGAGTGTATGACCGTGCAGGTTCATATCTTGCGTGTTGGTTCCTGCCCTGGAAAGGATTGCCGTAGCGAGTAGTGTCTTGCGACATCTCTCTTGCTGGCGCGGCATACTGTTGGTTGGACGGAGGTGGCTGAGCCGCATATCCTTGATTTTTTAGAGACTCGCGGAATGCGAGTAACTCTTCCAGCGCAGCCATCATCGCTGGAGTAACGGTGGGCATTGGGTTTGCCCCCGTTCTTTGTTCGCCTTGCGGCATTTCTGTTTGGGATTCATCTTCGTGCATCTCTGGCTCGAAACCAGGTGGAGGTGCGTGATGTTTGTCCCTTGGCTCTCTGTGCTGTGCGTTGGGCACATTGTCAGTCGATATGGATGAAGCTACGGAAGTAGCTCTTGGGATGTGGGAGGGTCCCGACTGGCTCCCAGCTGGCGCTTGGCCTCCTGTTCTTTTGTTTGCCAGAGATTTCTTGGGACGCCCGGGCCTTTTCCTTGGGTTCTTAACCTCTTCGGGAGGGTTGTGATCACTCGTCATGATTTTGCGGTACGGTAGCTTCTTGTTCGAATCACGTAGACGGCGCCAATGTTGCGTCCGAGTTGAACTAGGTCGTGAGGACGCGTCTGTTCACGAGGTTGTGCGGACTTTTGGGCTGTAACCCTTCGTCGGGAAGAGGTTGGGCCAGTGGCGAGTGTTCAGTTGACTCCCGTAAAGGTCTGTGTCTCGGTACGGCTGTGTCTCAGGAGGCGGTGGTCTGTGCACAAATGCGGATGTCTGGGCGACGATTCCTGCACAAAGGACCAATGCTAGCACGGAGGGGGGGGGGTGGTGCTAGCGGAGCCCTCTCTGAAGCTTAAGTCACTATAGGGGTAAAAGAGTAATTTCTAGAGAGAATATTTCTAGAGAGAAGTCAGAGCTCAAAATACTAAAGTTGGGCAAATGAGAGGATGTGTCAAAATGGGTGGCCAAGGCCTCCTATTTATAGGCTTCCTTGGGTCCGGACCCGGTTTTAAAGCGGTTTGGTGACGGTTCAAGGGCATGCGGTAACCGTCATCCATATTGGTAATGCGCGAACTTGACTTCTCTACACGTAACGGTAATCGCGGAAGCGATAGTCGCGCGATACCCGTAATGCAATCCGGACCTCGTCGAATTTGGGCAATTCGGCGAAGTCCGGATTGCCGCTCGCAACCCGGAGGTCCGGGTTGCAATGCAATCCGGAGGTCCGGTCCGGACGCGCGTAAATGCGTTTCCGGACCGTTTTGACTTTTTGGGAGACGTTTTCAAACCGAGATGTAATTTTGACGTGTTTACGAGGCCCGAAATGTAAATACGAACCCGAATTGGACATATTTCCATCAAATAAAACAATTAACATTTCAATACTATATTTGTTAGAATACATTTTAATGTAACCCAATAAAATTAGAAGGATTAATTTCTTTAAAATCAAGTAAGAGGACCAATTGGACTTCGTGATTATTGATTGAATTAAAAAACGTAATATTGTTGTTTCCATAGAAAAAAAGAATTGATCTACATGTGTGGTGAATGAACCTAGAAAGTATACATATATCTATTCTTGGACTAAAATAAGTTAATTCATGGATCAACAAGGAAAGAAGACGAATGGGATTGAACTCATTTACTTGTTTACTATTTCTATCGGTTGGACTCAATAATAGTAAAAGAGATAAACAAGCATATTAGTCAGAATTAAGTGGAGGCAGCCACTATTATTGGTTGTTTGGTGTTTTGGATCAAAAGAACAAGAAGCATCATCTTCAATCCTAGAGGTAAGAATTGAACTTCTGCGGTCTTAATCGATTATGTTTCATAGGAGGAGAAACATATATGATCGTTGAGTACTATATTAATAAAAGTACATGGCGGTTTTTTAAATTAGTATAAGTAGAAGATTCAGATCATACGGTACATGAGTTGACGGAATTGAAATTGGTCGATTGATATAAAAGGTCGCTGTAAGTTGTTGATACTGTTCACTTGCTGGCCTTGCGGGTGTTTAGGGATTTATACGACCTAAATATGATTGTATTATGCCTAAAGAGACAATATCATGTTAAACTATACTGTTTATGTTTTCCATAGACACCAAGATTGCATAATTTGGACTTGCAGAGATAAAGTTATGGCCATTTGAAGTTGGACATTCAAATCTGTTTGGTTCTGTCGAAATTCCGAACACACCCGTTTTAAAGTCATAAACGGGTCCGTTACAATTGAACTCAATCTGAAAGGATTGTAGGACATTAACTTATGTTATTTAAGCTTTTCATTGATGTTAAGATCATTCAAAACGGAGTTTTATGGAGAAAGTTATGAATCTTAGAAGTTGCATTTTCAAATGTGTTTGGTCATTCTGGACAGTGCTGTTTGATGGCATTAACGACCTAGTTTCATTTCGTTTTTGGGAAAACGAATTTGACAGAGTTAAAGTAAATTGGATAAGATTTTTGTGGACATAAATATCGTTTAAATTGGACTTATATTGAGGAAGTGATTTTCTTTTAAAGTTGACCCGTCAATCTGAAATTCTGCATCTAACAGACACGAGTATGACTGCTTCTTAAGGCTCATTCGGGTGAATCCGACGTCAGATTAATGCGACGTTTGAGCCATTGGGACCATAAATAAATATGATATGTTCAGTAAATTATTCATAATTTTAAGACTGCTTAGCTTGGTCAAATATTTGAAGATCTAAGATTGATTCAGATGCTTATGGCGGTTAAGAATGATTCTGATGAATAACTGTGTGTGCGGTCTTGATTGAGGTTCATTGTCAAGGTTCGTGTTATATTAATCCAAGATGTTTGGTAATATATGAATTTGGATCAGATTTGACTATGGTTATGAGTTGGGGGCCTAGTGCGGAATACGAATATAGTAACATATAATTTGGATTAAGCGATTGAGGTAACTGTTCCGACCCTTATTTCTACTTTTATAAATGCTCGCGAAACATTTTGTACATATAACGTTTCATGTTTTTTTTATAAAGAGGATCAAGTATTGAAAATCTACATTGGATTATGATTTTATATGAAAGTGTTGTGATGCGTAATAGTTGACGAAATGCGTTTTATTTGAGTATGATTATACATGTTATTGTTTAATTTGATGATGTTATTAAATTTGTTTTGATAAGAAAACGTCTCATGTGAATAGATGATTGGATTTGTATATATGTATGTGATTTGGATTTGGATTTATTTGAATGAGACGTTTTATAAAGGCTTTTATTTTGGCTCAACATCAACTATGCAAGACAACGTATCGATACGGTAAATGATCATATATTTTATAATGATATGCCGGCTCGACCCAGCGGGAGATCTAGTGATTCCTCAACCAGCTGCAGAATGCTGGGAGTTTGTTAGAGTCAATAGGCGTAGCGCGTGATCCATCCCAATGTTAAAGGAAATAATTTCGAAATTTTTTTTAAGTTTGTTTTCAATACGTTTTGATATCTGTTTAAATTAACCATTTAAATGTCATTATGAAATCATTTTCAAAGTTAAGTTTTAATCTGCATAATTTTTGGAACGATGCATCAAAGTTTTTTTTTTAATTTGTTATTGATCAGAAACATGTTTTAAATGATACTTGATCCGGTAAGGTTAAGGTTAGGATTACTTACTAGGTTGTTCCCGCAACCTAACCCCCTAACTCAACCAAAAGTTTAATGATAGATTATTTAGTTTGTGCATCTTTAGAAGAAAGAAGGAACAAGATGATCGAGGTATATATCAGAGTGCACAGCGGAAGCTTGAGTTGCATGAAAATGTATTTATACTTGCTACTTGCATTTCTTTGAGCATCTAAATATTGGTATCAGAGTTCATGACATGTGAAATTTAGGCTTAAATGTTTAATTTGATATTGGCTAAATTGTTGTTATCACCCCTAATTTCTAGGGTAGATTTTTGGGCGTGATAAAGCGGTATCAGAGCCGACCCTAAACCTATAACCATGTATAGTTAACAAGTTAGTCAAGCGAGGACGCTTGAATTTAAAGGTGGAGCAGATATCATAAGGATTTTTTTTTTTTGGAGAAGACAACTTCGCATGGTTATATCATAGGGAAGATCCTGGAGTGTAGTACATAAGTTTGATTGAAAAATATACGATTTTTTTTATCTTCTGCATATTTGGACGCGTGGAGCTTGGAGATGTAAAGACTCAAGATGTACGTGAAGAACTTGCGGCATGATGAAAACGTAATTAAGAGGGCAACGTTGGAAAGGATTGAAGTCGCGGAGCTTAGTGATATAAAGACTCAAGATGTATGTGAAGATCGCGTGACATCATGAAAGTGAAATTAAGAGGTCGACGTTGGAAAGGTTTGAAGAATTATTATGCTTCATGGATAAATTTGAAATTTAGGTAACAAATAGAAAATGATCAATACAAACAAAAGGAGGATTTGATCAGATTATACAAAGCTTACGATCTGTTAAAGCATATGGATGTATTACTAAGTCAAATTAGATTGATGAAGTTCATGCTTAATGAAAATTAGTAATATTTTATAGTGTGATGTGATTAAAGCGTAAGTATGGGAGAAGTTTGAATTTAAGCGTGCAACTTGGACTATAAGAATAAGAAGATCATGGAGGATACCTTCAAGAATTATAATCTTATAAGACCAACGTTGAAGAATCGGAACACGTCAATGGGATAACCTTGACCTTAAAATTGATGCATTCGTCGGTTAAAATTTCATGAGACGAAAGTGAAAGAATTGGAACACATCAGTCATCAGTTTCATCTTATAAGTAAATATATTTGAGGCGTAACTTTGCATGGAGTCGATGTTTAAGTTCGATGTACTGCAGTAGAGAGGAAGAAATCGCAAGTATATCAAAGTTACATGTTTATCAAATTCAATTTGCTGTGTAACGAGAAAGTTAAATTTCGAGGACAAATTTTTTATAAGGAGGGTAGATTGTAACACCTCGTTATTTGAAAAGGTTCAAATGTAACCCAATAAATTTAGGACTAATTTTTTTAAAATCAAGTAAGAGGACCAATTGGACTTCGTGATTCTTTATTGAATTAAAAAACGGATGGTTGTTGTTTCCATAGAAAAAAAATGATCTACATGTGTGGTGAATGAACCTAGACAGTATACATATATAAATTCTAGGACTAAAATAAGTTAATTGATCAACATGGAAAGAAGACAAATGAGATTGAACTCATTTACTTGTTTACTATCTCTATCGGTTTTGACTCAATAATAGTAAAAGAGATAAACATGCATATTATTCAGAATTAAGGTGGAGGAAACCACTATTATTGGATGTTTGGTGTTTTGGATCAAAAGAACAATAAGCATTATCTTCAATCCTAGAGGTAAGAAATGACCTCTTGCAGTCTAATCGATTATGTTTCATAGTGATGGGCCCCGGCGGAGGCCGTTAGCCCCTTTAACGATTGGCAGACGGCGACTAGGCCCGTTGGGCTAGGAGCTGGGCTGCTAGAAGGCTAGGGGCTCCGAAACCTAGAGGCCCCGACATTGAAGGGCCCCGAGTAAATATGGCTCCGATATATGAGGACCCCAAAGATATCGGACCTGGACGAAGTCGGTCCCGATATAGGAGTTGACGCCACTCCCCCATTCCGAATCCTCAACGATGCCACCTGGGAGCCTTCGATAATGATCGAGACTCGCCAGTAAGAATACAATCCCGGAAATCTCGCCACGATCACAGTAGTGATATAATGGGCGAGATATGTGGGATACGAATAACCATACGAGATACAGGGCAAGATATATGGCGAGATACGTGGGCTAGTGGATCACAATCCAACCGCCTAATCAGGTAACTGGGATAGCCTTTCCTCTATAAAAGGAGGGAAGTTATTCCAGATTAGGGTTACGTTTTGATACATACACAAATACTGCCTGCTTGCTCTGTTGACTGCCGTACTTACGTTAAGCATCGGAGAGGGATTCTGGGCCACTGCCCTCTATTCCCCTTCTGCAGGATTGCGAGGAGCTAAGGAATCCGTCACCGTAACCGGAGTTCCCGCCGTGATCCAACACATAGGAGGAGAAATATATATGATCGTTGAGTACTATATATATTAATAAAAGTACATGGAATTCTTATAAATTATTATAAATAGAACATCCAGATCATACGGCACATGAGTTGACGGAATTGAAATTGGTCGATTGATATAAAATGTCGTTGTAAGTTGTTGAGACTGTTTACTTGCTGGCCTGGCGAGTGTTTAGGGACACATACGACCTAAATATGATTGTATTATGCCTAAACATACAATACCATGTTAAACTATATTGTTTAGGCTTTCCATAGACACCAAGATTGCATAATTTGGACTTGTAGAGATAAAATTATGGCCATTTGAAGTTGGACATTCAAATCTGTTTGGTTCTGTCGAAATTCTGTACACGCTCGTTTTAAAGTCATAAACGGGTCCGTTACAATTGAACTAGATCTGAAAAGATTGTAGGACATTAAAGTATGTTATTTAAGCTTTTCATTAATGTTAAGATCATTTAAAACTGAGTTTTATGGAGAAAGTTATGAATCTTAGAAGTTGCATTTTCAAATATGTTTGGTCATTCTGGACAGTGCTGTTTGATGGCGTTAACGACCTAGTTTCATTTCGATTTTGGGAAAACGAATTTGAGAGAGTTAAAGTAAATTGGATAATATTTTCGTGGACATAAATATCGTTTAAATTGGACTTATATTGAGGAAATGGTTTTCTTTTAAAGTTGATACGTCAATATGAAATTCTGCAGCAAACAGACACGAGTACGGCTGCTTCTTGAGGCTCATTCGGGTGAATCCGACGTCAGATTAATGCGCCATTGGGACCGTAACTGAATATGGTATGTTTAGTAAGTTATTCTTAATTTTTAAGACATATTATCTTTGTCAAGTATTTGAAGATCTAAGATTGATTCAGATGCTTATGGCGGTTATGAATGATTCTGATGCATAGTTGTGTGTGCGGTCTTGATTGATGTTCATTGTCAAGGTTCGCATGAAGTGTTAGATTAATCCAAGATGTTTGGTATTATAGGAATTTGGATCGGATTTGATTATGGTTATGAGTTGGGGGCCTAGTGCGGAATACGAATATAGTAACGTATAATTTGGATTAAGAGATTGAGGTAAGTGATCCGACCCTAATTTCTACTTTTATAAATGCTCACGAAATATTTTGTGCATATAACGTTTCATGTTTTTTTTTATAAAGAGGATCAAGTACTGAAAATCTGCATTGGATTATGATTTTATATGAAAGTGTTGTGATGCGTAACATTTTGACGAAATGCGTTTTATTTGAATATGATTAGACATGTTATTGTTTAATGTGATAATGTTATTAAATGTGTTTTGATAAGAAAACGTCTCATGTAAATAGATGATTGGATATGTATATATGTATGTGATTTGGATATGGATTTGGATTCGGATTTGTTTGAATGAGACGTTTTATAAAGGCGTTTTGTTTTGGCTCAATGTCAACTACGCAAGACAACGTATCAATACGGTAAAGGATCCTATTTTAGAATGATATTCCGGCCTGACCCAGCGGGAGATCTATTGATTCCTCAACTAGCCGGAGAATGCTGGGAGTTTGTTAGAGTCAATAGGTGTAGCGCGTGAGCCATCCCAATGTTAAAGAAAAGAGTTTCGAAAAATGTTTTAAGGATGTTTTCAATTCGGTTTTACATCCGTTTAAATTAACCATTTAAATGTCATTAGGAAATCATTTTCAAATTTAAGTTTTAATCCGCATAATTTTGGAACGATGCATCAAAGTTTTTTTGATTTGTTATTGATCAGAAACATGTTTTAAATGATACTTGATCTGCTAGGGTTAAGGTTAGGATTACATACTAGGTTGTTCCCGCAACCTAACCTTTAGCTCAACCAACAGTTTCAGAATAGATTATTTAGTATGTGGATCTTTAGAAGAAAGAAAGAACAAGATGATCGAGGCATATATCAGGGTTTGCAGCGGAAGCTTGAGTTGCAAGAAAGGTATTTATATTTGCTACGTGCATTTTTTTGAGCATGTGAATATTGGTATCAGAGTTTATTACATGTGAAATTTAGGCTTAAATGTTTAATATGATATTGGCTAAATAGTGGTTATCACCCCTAACTTCTAGGGTAGATTTTGGGGTGTGACATTTAATTAGGATATGCATATGTAAAAAAATATTTATAAAAACCATTTTAAGAAAGCTATTATAATACTAATTTATTAGTAGTTTCATTTTATGATATATTTATACTTAATTGGTTACTAGAAGACTCATTTGAAACTATTAAAAGTAAAATTTATAGATTTTACATGAATATAGTATGTATTTATACAATTAATTACTCTTTCAAAATTTACATACCTTTCATAGAATACTAGGTGCTAACCCCGCGCTACGCGCGGGATAACTTTCTAAACCGCAAATATTAACATTTGTCGAAAATGTTGAAAATAGAATGTGTTCCGTATAGTTTTACATATATGTAAAATATTGAAATTATATTTCGAGGTTATTATAAAAAATTATAAACCCTAAAGTATATTTTTAGAATGAGCTAATTAACTATTTCCTTTCGATAACTATTATCTAGTGAAAATGTTTAGGGATGAAAATTATTTATTTTCACACTGAGTAGTACATTGTGTTATTTATTTATAGAAAAATGTAATGGTGAATACAATAAGCATTTACGGTAATGTCGGCTTTTTAACTTTTGTTGTAAATGTTACTTTGGTGATATAGGTTTTAGGGTGGGTATCCCCGCGCAAAACATATCCAATTTTTTTATGCATTTCTATATATATAGTTAGAACTGGACATTAAATAATATCAATAAAATTTTGAGGATGAGTATAATTAATTAGTGTAAAAAAAAAAAAAGAGCTAATGGTCAACCCATATGAATAGGCAACGGGGCAAATAAGTTTTGCGTATATAAACTCATCATTTTTACAAAGTGAGGCGTGAGGGACCAAAGAAAACATTTGGTATAATATAATGATGCGATTTGAAATTACATGACACTAAGATTGCTCGGTCAAGACAGTAGTAGAACATGAGAGGATGATAATTCTAGTACATAAAAAAACTGAAATAGTTGTATTGTTCCTTTCTTCCACTGCTAGCTCTCTTCATCTACCCTAATGAAAACACAGCATAAGCTATGAATCAAACTGTAATCATAAGACATCAGTGGTTAAAATGCTGATATACTAATATTTCGTTACCTTGACTTTTTCTTATTAATTTTGATGGTAAAACGATTCATCTTTTCTCAATGCTTGTGAACCTAACTTTTGCAAGAATGCAACCATTTCAAAGTGCAATATATATTTCATTCATTCCACCCCATACATATTACAGCCTACTTCCACTGACATTAGTAAAATAGTGATATGATGTTTACCTTAAGGTGCCGCATTGATCCAGTGATTCTTCAAACCCGAAACAACGTATAGCTCATGTTACTTTTATTGTAATTTGATTAAAAAAACTCAATTTATCAATCTATAATGCACTTCAGATGACTCATGTTAAGAAATTGTTGCTCAAATTCCTGCAACACAATTCAATTAGAAATCTTAAGATTAACATTTTGTTAAGGACATCATCATGTACGATTTATGCAAAAACTAAAAGAAAGAAAACTAAAAAATACTAAAACTATTCAGGTAAAACAAAATCAAGTCCCTAAACACATGCGTTTTATTGATCAAAACATCTAGAACAATGGCACAAGTCGAAATCGTATAAATTTCCTGATCATAATCAAGGAAGAGCCTCCAATTAATGTTGCAGAGCTCGATGAAATTAGAGTATAGCAAATTGTTACATACATCATAAGCCACAAAACATAATTGCTGATGCTGAAAAAATTTCAACTTTATTTTACAACAAATCTCACCGGAAAGGAACCATCTGACTGGTTTGTTATGCTGATAATTCATCTGCAAGTGCTGATCAAAACGTTTTCAATTTAGGTCGAACGTGATGCATATTTACATGTATATTAAATTAAGATTATGAAAAAAATCCAAAAAGAAAAGGGATAATTTATATTATCATACAGTTTTGATAACTGACCATGTGGATTCAAATGGATAGGACTTCTATGGAACTTATGACCGTTGTATCGCCCACTTTTCCTTCTTGTACTTGTTGATGGCGGTCGCCCTAGTTCTGCAAAAACGATGGTTCTTGATTCTTGCTTGAATTTTTCCATGTCAACTATATGATTAAGCCAAAAAATTTCAAGTATATGTTACAACAAATCCCACCGAGAAAGGAACCATCTGACAGGTTTGTTCTACTGATAATTCATATGCATGTCCTAGAACAAAAAAAAACCCAAAAAGAGAACCTTAGTTTCAGAATTCAGGAAAAATGAAATCTTTAACAAATCAAGTGCTAATTGGGAGGGGAATCGACAATACCCTATGAAGATCCGTAAAGCTGGTTCGTCCACATAAAACCTTAGCCTGTAAGCCTCTTTCTCTGCAAGAAAGAACTTATCAGTCAGGTTATACAAATAACTTATGAATGGAAATTCATGAACTCCAAATGGAACTGACTAGTAAGTCCAATCTCGTTAATCCGCTTCCAAGCATATGTAGCTTTCTAAACGTATTCTTAAAGAGCTTTTTCCTGCCTAGCCTTGTCCTATCATCCTTTTGAAATACCTGCAGCAATCATACTACTGATATCATCACTAATAGCTCCAAAAAAATCTTAAAACTACAGAATCACTCATGTAATCCGGTTGTATAGATCCCATGGACAAATTGATATATTCTATACCGACCAAAGAGTAAAATTCAACAGAGCAATTATATTCAAAGATGAATGATGAATTTATCTATTAGAAACTTCTGAAGTGATAACAATTTAATAATTCAATTTTGTATGAGAAAATTCATACACTATCAATGAAAGATACATAATTAATCAAGTGGAGTGATGGATATGTGTCCAATTCGGGTTCGTATTTACGTTTCGGACCTCGCAAACATGCCGAAAATCACATCACAACTTGAAAAACGTCTCCCAAGGGGTAAAAACGGTCCGGAGGTGCATTTACGCGCATCCGGACCGGACCTCTGGATTGCACTACGGGCATTGCGCGACTACCCTTTACGCGATTACCGTTACATGAAGAGAAGTCAAGTTCGCATATTACCAATGATGATAACGGTTACCGCTTGGTTTTAGACCGTCATCAAACCGCTTTAAAACCGGGTCCGGTCTCAAGGAAGCCTATAAATAGGAGACCTTGGCCACCCATTTTCACACTTCCTCTCATTTGCCCAACTTTGGTATTTTGAGCTCTGACTTCTCTCTAGAAATATTTTCTCTCTCTAGAATTACTCTTTTAGCCCTATAGTGACTTAAGCTTCGGAGAGGGCTCCGCTAGCACCACCCCCCTCTTCGTGCTAGCACCGGTCCTTTGTGCAGGAATCGTCGCCCAGACATCCGGATTTGTGCACAGACCTCTGCCTTCCGAGACTCAGACGTCCCCCTGAGACACAACCGCACTTTGAGACACAGACTTTTCCGGAAATCAACCGAACACTCGTCAGTGGCACAAACCTCTTTCAGACGAAGGGTTACAGCCCGAAAACCCGCACAACCATACGAACAGACGCGTCCCCACGACCCAATTCATCCCGGACGCAACATTGGCGCCGTCTACGTGATTCGAACAAAAGCTACCATACCGCAAGGTCATGACGAGTGATCACAACGCTCTCACTAAGGCCAATCCGTCAAAAACCAGGAAGCGCTTTAGACGTCTTAAAAGGTCCATAATGTCTCCCGTGCTAGCAAGAAGTGTGCCATCCGCACAGCACAGCCCAAAATTTCCAGGCATCCACGTGATACATGGAGGCTTCGGAGCAGGAGGCGAAACGTCATACGAAAGAGAAATATACGCTTCCCTGATGATCCATGAGCCAAGAGGCAGCCAGCAAGGAAACGTTGTCCCAGAAAACGTCATTGGCTTTTCTTCAGAAGACAAGACGCATATAACATTTATGCATAATGACGCCTTAGTCATAACCATGACAATTGACGGCATGGACATCAAGCGTATCTTGGTCGATGGAGGAAGCTCGCCCAACATCATCACAAAAGACGTCATCCTAGCTCTTGGGAGAAAGAAGGAAGTCAACAGAATGAATTCACCCTTAGTGGGATTCATAGAAGATGCAAGTTACCCATTGGGGTCCATAACACTGCCAGTTATGCTGGGAGAGGGCAACTCACGCATCCAAATTGCAGTACCATTTGTGGTAGTACAAAAACTTGACGCGTACAATGGTATCTTAGGATACGCAACCATGAATGCGTGGGGAATGGTGCCATCCACGGCACACCAGAAGATAAAATTCCCAACTGCAGCCGGAATCGGTGAAGTCAAAGGAGACCAACTATTATCAAAGGATTGTTACAATGTGGCAATCCAAAATAATGTCAAGCCAGACAAGGATGACATTCCCATCATTGATGATGATCCAAGAGAAGGCCGTGCCCGACCGGCCCCAGTAGAAGAGTTAAAACAAATAAAGATCGAAGAGCCAGACAGAATGGTCCAAATTGGAGCATCCCTGTCAGAAGATGAAGTGATAGAAATCACAGCACTCCTCAAAGAGTACAAAGAGCTATTCGCATGGTCACCAAGCGATATGCCCGGAATAAGCGCAGACGTCATTTCCTATAAGCTCAACATCAAGCCAGGAACTCGAGCAATAGCCCAGAAACTTCAACCGCTCGGGGGCAACAAGAAGCTGGCAATCAGAGAAGAAGTGGGAAAACTGCTTGACGCAGGATTCATTGAAGAATCAAGATACCAAACATGGGTGGCAAACCCGGTGTTGGTACCTAAATCAAGTGGCAAGTTAAGAATGTGCATCGATTACAGAGATCTCAACAACGCATGCCCCAAGGATTCATATCCTCTTCCAAGAATCGACCAACTAGTCGATGCCACCGCCGACCATGAATTAATGTCCGTAATGGATGCATACTCGGGATACAACCAGATTCCGATGTTCAAAGATGATGCACCGCATACTGCATTTTATGCAGATAGCGAAATATACAACTACACGGTGATTCCATTCGGCCTAATCAATGCGGGAGCAACATATCAGCGAATGGTCAATACCATCTTCGGTGATCTAATCGGAACCAAAATGGAGGCATACGTGGACGACATGGTCGTGAAGTCAACCAAAAGGCGCAATCATGTTGACGACCTAAGAGCAATCTTCAAAAGAATGCGCGAATATCAAGTCCGCCTAAATCCAACAAAATGCGCTTTCGGCGTACAATCAGGCAAAATCCTGGGATTCATGGTAAGCCAGAGGGGGATAGAGGCCAACCCAGAGAAGGTGAGGGCAATTGAAGAAATGATGTCCCCAAGGAAACACAAGGAAGTCCAACAACTAAATGGCCTCCTAGCAGCCTTAAATAGATTCCTTGCCAGGATAGGCGACAAGGCACTCCCTTTCTTTGAAGTCTTGCGTGCAAACAAGAAGTTTGAATGGACACCAGTGTGCGAAGAGGCCTTTCAGCAATTAAAACAACACTTGCGCACATTGCCGGCATTGGCAAAACCAATACAAGGCGAGCCCCTCTTCCTGTACATATCAGTGAGCAACACGGCAGTCAGCTCAGTCCTTGTCAAACAAAAGGGGACTACCCAACTCCCAGTCTACTACGTAAGCAAGATACTCGCAAAGTACGAGATAAACTACATGCCAATCAAAAAATACTTGTACGCGCTTATAATAGCAGCAAGGAAACTGAGGCCATACTTCCACGCACACGAAGTAACAGTCATAACAGACCAACCCCTGAAGCACATCCTGTTAAAGCCAAACATGTCAGGAAAGCTAACAAAGTGGTCGGTAGAGCTAAGTGAATTCCGCATTCACTTTGCTCCTCGAACGGCGATCAAGGGGCAAGCATTGGCAGACTTCATCGTAGAATTCACCGGAATAACACCTGACACAGGTGCCCAAGTTGGACCTCAACAAATCGAAGATCATATCGAAGTATGGCAAATGTACACCGACGGATCTTCAAACGTAGGAGGATCAGGTGCTGGATTCATCCTAATACCTCCCGATGGATCTAATCCGTTGAAGTATGCTCTAAACTTAACATTTAGAGCAACAATCAACGAGGCGGAGTACGAGGCATTAATAACTGGCTTAAGAATTGCAAAAGGTGTGGGAGTTAAACATCTACGAGTAAAGTGCGATTCGAAGTTAGTTGTTAATCAAGTCAAAGGCGAATACGCGGCAAAGTCAGAAAATATGCAAAAGTACTTGGGGCAAGCAAAAGACCTCATCACAAGCTTCGATACCTTCGACATCATTGCGGTGCCTAGAGAAGAAAATCAAGAAGCTGATGCCTTGAGCAAATTCGCACAAGGCAATGAACAAGGCAAAGAAACGCATTTCGTGGAAAACAGAATCTTGTCAGTAATTGTCAAATTCGAAGTCTTGTGCATCAATCCAGATCCAGATTGGAGAACCCCAATATTGGCATACCTCAAAGACCACAAGCTCCCCGAAGACAAAGTTCAAGCCCAAAAAATTCAGAGACAAGCCGTCAATTACGCGTTGATAGATGACGAGCTTTACAAGAAAGGATTTTCAACCCCATACTTAAGGTGCATCACCTTTCGGGAAGGCCAGAAAGTGTTAGAAGATTTGCATAAAGGCCAAGCAGCCTGCCGTGAAGGTGCAAGATCTCTAATACGCAAGACATTGAGCTTGGGATACTATTGGCCAACCATGAAGAACCAAGCTACGCACTTGGTCACAGAATGCGAATCCTGCCAACTTTATTCAAGAAGTATCACGGCACCAGCCGCCGAGCTAAGCCCAATTGCAAGCTCCTGGCCATTCGCACAATGGGGGATCGATTTGGTGGGTCCACTTCCAAAATCAAAAGGCCAAACCAAGTACATTGTCGTCGCAATCGATTACTTTTCAAAGTGGATCGAGGCAAAGGCATTGGCACAAACAACTGATGCACAAATAATGGATTTCATCCGAAACCACATCATCGCACGATATGGAGTTCCGAATGTGCTAATCAGCGACAACGGACCCCAATTCAAGAGTTCAAGGCTTCAAAAATTTTGCGAAAGACTCAACATTAACCACCGTTTCGCATCAGTCCGCCATGCTCAAACCAACGGACATGTCGAAGCCGCCAACAAGACCGTCCTAGACGGTCTCAAGAAAAGAGTGCACGCATTAAAGGGAGGATGGGCAGAAGAACTTAGCAGTGTTTTGTGGGCACTTCGAACAACTCCAAATGAGTCAACTGGAGAAACACCATTCAGTCTGGTGTATGGAACAGAAGCAGTCGCTCCCATCGAAATTGCTGTCTCATCCTACCGCACAACCCATTTCAACGCCCAAGCCAACGAAGTAGACATGCGTCTAGACTTAGACTTGGCTGAAGAAAAAAGGCGTAACTCCGAATATAATCAGGCACACATGCGTTTGATAACTGCAAGATATTACAACAGGAAGGTGAAAGAAAGACAATTCCATGTCGGAGAAATGGTGTGGAGAAGGAATGAGTTCTCACATCTCGATCAAATCAACAAGATGTCTCCAAAATGGGAAGGCCTTTACAAGGTCATATCCATCATGTATATCAACGCATATCACCTTGAAGATTCAAATGGCAATGCCTCTACAAACACATTTAGTGGAGGACACTTGAAGAAATTCCACGGATAAAAGGATAATCTTCTATCACAAAAGGAGCTGTTGTATCAAGCCCTTTTGCTCTTATTTCCTTATCACATCTACTTGTTGAAAAGACCACTCTCTCATATAAAGTGGCATCTTTGTAATAATCTCATGAACCTAATGAAGTTGTTCTGTCTTCGTAGGAACATCATTACTCTATGTACGTTACTTGGAAGTAAAACAAAGTAACTACAACAACTATTATCTACACCAACAAGGAGTTTTTTTTTCTCCATTCATAAATTGGCATCTATCTCAAGAAGGTGCCAACAACACAAAGCCAATGCGCTATGTGCACAATCAACTTATGTGCCGCAATGACAACCAGCGAATTAACTATCAAAATGACGACTATTCAAAAGGCGTCAACTACAAGCAATATCTTGGATTAACACCAAGACCTACTATCAAAAGTGGCATGTTGAGGTACCCTCTCTATAAAGATAAACCCCATGTTTACTTCTAGAAAATGACATGCTGTGACATCTCTGGTTAGAGGCAGATCCTCATGTTCATAGCCATTCCCTGGATTCAGAACAGGATGGGCAAATACAATACGGGATTGATCACCCCATAAATGGCGGAAGTTCCCTTGATAGGCAATGACCCCACACTACAACAAGTACGAATTCCTGGTTAGGGTTTACTCTTCATGGCGAATGTCCTCTTTCTAAGACGACAATCCCATATTACGAATTCCTGGTTAGGGTTCACCCTTCATGGCGAATGTCCTCTTGATAGACGACAATCCCATATTACGAATTCCTATTTAGGGTTCACTCTATACGGCAGAAGTCCTCTTGTTAGATGACAATTCCGTACTACAAGATTTTCAAACCGTGTTGCATGGTTCCTGGACGCAGAAAACATGCATCACAATTCATACTTACAAAAGTGTTACATGGTCCTTGGACGCAGGAATCATGTATCACAAATATTTTACCAAATATTTTATTAAATATTTTATCAAATATTTTTTCAAATATTTTATTTATCAAACACCTTTCCAAATATTTTATCAACAAGCTTTTTAGGGTTCACAAAATACTCCTTTAAAAACCAAAATGTTTTTACGTATGCTTCCCCAACGCGGGTTGATACACGCTGGTAGGTGCGCACCCTGTTTAAAACTCATAAAATTTACAAGTCGAGTCTTGTACAACGTCGCCTTAGAGTGGAACTAAGAGACGGTATAAACTAGTATCTTGCTCAAGCCAAGATAACACATTTCAAACATACTACTTGTTAAGTCGCTATACGCAAATCACTTGACAGTTTTCAACATATATAGCGACAAGCTATGTAGGGAAGACAAGCAACATGCATAACGCATCATGCAAGCAATCTTGAATCAAAAGTGTCTATTGGTCACGACTACATGGACTACGTCTACGCTACTAGTCATCAACACTCAGTAAACACAGTAAGCGATAACGATATGAAATATTACTAACAAGTTATCATGCATCCTGCTATGTATAAAGCAGGTTCAAACGACGTAGTTCAAAGCGAACAAGTCGCAAACAACAACCAGGGAACAACTCCAACAAAGTTCCAAACACAAACATAAGCAAAGTGGAAACGTGCCCAACATGTTCAAAATAAAACGAGCAGTTCAAATGGCGACACCACCTCCAGAAGGCCCGGTGGCAACCTCCATAAACTCAGGAGACGTAACAATAACGTTTACATCTCCGCTATCATCAACCAGCATCTCGTAGTTGGGAAGACCACACTCCAAAAGATTCAACGCCTCAATGTGAGAAAGGGCATAACTCGCATATGGCCCTAATTCTCTTAAAGGAAACCCAGGGTCAAGATCCTTCACGCGAGTGAAGTAATCTTCAGAACGCTCGCTCATCAGGTCGTTCACTTTCTCCTCAACAGCAGCTTCAAAATCAGAAGTTCCCAAGTACTTGGTATAACCCACTTGTACGCCTTTCTCCCGACTCTCCTTACAAAGAGCAAGTAATTCCGCTCCTTGAGAATGAAGATCATCTGTAACCTTCTTCTCAAGAGCGATCATCTCAGACTCAAGCTTTGATAAGCGAGTATGTCGCGCCTCATAACGGCCTTCAGAAGCAATGACCTTCGAACTCATCACGCGAGCCTCCTCCTTGGTTCGCGACAACTCTTGACATAGAGCGTCACACTTATCCATAGCTGCCTGCTTCGCGCTTACCAGCTCCATAACAAAAGACGACATGTTTACCATGTCGGCAACAACCTGCACACATCAATGCGATAAGCCAAACATAAATCACAAAAACAACAAACTTGGCAAAAGAATCAAGTTACTTACGGGAGAAAACCGGGATAAGGCACTCTGCACGTAAGCCTCAGCCTCCTCATCAGTCGATGGACAAGAATGCCTATCACCTGGTGGAACACATCTACGCAACACGCGAACTCCAACCTCTGGAGTGCGAAGTGAAGACTCCTTGGGGAAATAAACTCCACCATTGCCAAAAGGTGCCCAGGTGTCCCCAGTAATATCCAATCCAACTGGGCAAACCAGATGGTCGCGCCTAAGAGGAGGAACCGCTACAACAAAGAAAGAAAGTGGTCAACAACAAGTAACAAAACCACGGAATACATTTATCAAAAGTATACTTACAGAGTCCGCGGACTTCCACAGGTCGGTTTCCCGACTGGGGGACAGATGACGCTACATTTCGACTCGCGACTTCCTTGCCTTTACGAGTGGAAGTAGCCGCATTTGGCTTCAAGCGCTTGGGATCAGTCGGTCCACGCACCACTGTGTCAGTCCGCTTGGAAGAAACACGAGAATCAGACACTGGGGGAGTATCCCCGGTCACATGAGTAGAAGACCCTTTGCCAGGATCACGCCCCGAATTGGCAGGAGTGATGGGAGCAGGGGCCACAAAAGCCTGATCCGCGCGAGAAGCAATACGCGAAGCCGCCGCATGGAGAGACGAACTCTTTCCAGCAAACCAACCTACAATATGAAAGCACGAAAGACATATAGCCGTTTAAAAGACTATCCATTATGAGTGTCAAGATGCTCAAAAATTGTCAAAGGAGTCTGCGATAGAGGAGTGATAGACTTACTCATTGCAACAACCAGATCAAAAGGAAGGGAGCTCCGCAGGAGGTTACTACGACTCCACAATCTGCAAGAACCAAGCAGGAGTTAGCACGCATAGCGAAAGTCAACGCGCGTAGCAAAAGTCAACGCGCGTAGCGAAGGTCAACGTGCGTAGCAAAAGTCAACGCGCGTAGCGAAGGTCAACGCGCATAGCGAAAGTCAACGCGCGTAGCAAAAGTCAACGCGCGCAGCAAAAGTCAACGCGCATAGCGAAAGTCAACGCGCGTAGCGAAGGTCAACGCGCATAGCAAAAGTCAACGCACGTAGCAAAGTCAACGCGCATAGCAAAGTTGGTACGTATGATAAAGGGACTAACGTCTTAAGAGGCAATCATGCAAACGGTGAATCTAACAGGACAAACCACAAGGATCAAATACGACGACATTCAAGGAAAATATTTTCCTAAGGCTTCAAAGGCAACAAAAGGCTACTCCTAAGGACGTTTGGCAATTCCCATCAACCAACGAACACATCAAGGGAAAAAATTATGCATACCGGCCAAAAAGTCTCTACACAAAGACACGGGGGCAATATGTCCAATCGGGGAATTCTACTTCAACTATCCACGGAAGTGAAAAATCGCCTAAGGCGTGGACTAACGGCAATAGTAACGACAACCGATCTGCAATTATTCGATATACAAACACCAATAAGCATTCACATACGACAACAACGACAAATGGCTCAAACAAAAAACAATATGGCGACATTCGAAATCAAGTCGAAGCTGTCCTGTAAAATCGAATTTCCAGATTACCTCAAAACGTGACGAAAAGTATCACAATGGACTCCCCTCGTCGAGACGATTTCGGAAAGGTAAGGACCGCGACGAACAGAGCCCGGGAAGGCGGCGCGTGGCTTACACGCGCCGGCAAGGTGAAGCCCACGCGGCGGCGCGTGAGGGCGCGTCCGGCGTCGTCTGGTGGCTCCGAAGGCGGCGCTGGAATCCTCGTGACTATCTGAGTCGATTGGTGGTGTCAATTTCTGGAAATAAGTCAAGGATCAGGCACGAAACTTTCGAGATACGTCTAAGCTTTACGACGGTAAAGAAACTATGAACACACAAACAATTTCTGGAAATGATGAAGAGATTACCTGCAAAGAAGAAGGAATACTGAATTCCCAAAGTGCTGGAGGAATAATTGGGGATTTGTGTAGTTACATATCCCAAAAGATGCTTTGGTGATAAGGATTAAAGGAGTAACTTATCTACACTCACGCCTAAGCACTTACGGTACACTCCACCCTCTCTTCTAAATATCTATTCCTACGTACGTGATTATTTGGATGTTGCACGTATCAAACCCATCGTTCTACGCGTATGTTTTCATATCGCATGATGCATGATTTGATAGTTGCTAAGTCGTTTTAGAAATGTACGGATTATATTTCTTGCATCGCGTAATTGCGATCTTGCCATAACCGTTACTTGGGCATGCATGTTGATAAAAGCATGTTCGCATGATGCATTGCTAGTTGCTTATATCCCTAACGTTAACCATACTCGCACGCTACGTATATGCATTCTCTATTGCACTAACCGTGATGACAGGAAATAAAGTCATTCGGTCGGAAAATCAAAGGACGGACGAAATCAAGATATCTACGTCCAATCAACGACTAAAACTGAAAGGTTAGCGTCAAGCTCAAATTGGACATGTATCCTAACTTAAAAATAGAGTCAAGAAAGGTTTTAAACCGTTACTTGACTCGGGGGAAAGTGATGGATATGTGTCCAATTCGGGTTCGTATTTACGTTTCGGACCTCGCAAACATGCCGAAAATCACATCACAACTTGAAAAACGTCTCCCAAGGGGTAAAAACGGTCCGTAGGTGCATTTACGCGCATCCGGACCGGACCTCCGGATTGCATTGCAACCCGGACCTCCGGGTTGCTCGCAATCTGGACCTCCGAGTTGCTCGCAATCCGGACCTACGGGTTGCCCGAATTCGACGAGGTCCGGATTGCACTACGGGCATTGCGCGATTACCGTTTACGCGATAACCTTTACATGAAGAGAAGTCAAGTTCGCATATTACCAATGATGATAACGGTTACCGCTTGCTTTTAGACCGTCATCAAACCGCTTTAAAACCGGGTCCGGTCTCAAGGAAGCCTATAAATAGGAGACCTTGGCCACCCATTTTCACACATCCTCTCATTTGCCCAACTTTGGTATTTTGAGCTCTGACTTCTCTCTAGAAATATTTTCTCTCTCTAGAATTACTCTTTTAGCCCTATAGTGACTTAAGCTTCGGAGAGGGCTCCGCTAGCACCATCCCCCCTCTTCGTGCTAGCACCTGTCCTTTGTGCATGAATCGTCGCCCAGACATCCGGATTTGTGCACAGACCTCTGCCTTCCGAGACTCAGACGTCCCCCTGAGACACAACCGCACTTTGAGACACAGACTTTTCCGGAAATCAACCGAACACTCGTCAGTGGCAAAAACCTCTTTCAGACGAAGGGTTACAGCCCGAAAACCCGCACAGCCATACGAACAGACGCGTCCCCACGACCCAGTTCATCCCGGACGCATCATGGACCACAATGGAACAAAAACCATGATTACAATTTGAGCATCCATCGGTTCCTCCGTAAATTATCAAGAATGCAAAATAATAAAAATAAAATAAAGAATACATCGCAATTCTGCAGAGAAGTAAACTGGATCTGTAACTCAAATTAAACTAATTAGCACGGACGAAATAGTTGTTGGATTACGGGGCTAAATACTACAGAAACTTAAATACGGTACATGCTAGTAATCACTATTACGCAGCAGAAGACGTGCACATACCTTAATCGCTTTCTGTAGTCCCAAGATCTTGCTGATGGAGTTCTCGATCCACTGGACGGAACCCGTAGAGGTTCTTGTTAAGGAAGCCCTACGCGGTCTAGTCTCTACAGCAAAGCCTCTGATCGATTCTTGGCAGGGACAGATCTCCGGAGTGTTTGCTCAAAGAAAATTGGCACACCCTTGGTGGTGTAGGTGGTGTTAGATTACAGGGAGTAATCACTACGGAAACTAAATCATGGTACATGCTAGTAATCGAAATTACGCAGCGGAAGATTCGCACATACCTCAACAGTAGTCCGTAGTCCCAAGATCTTTGCAGGAGGGAGTTCATGATCCTCCGGTCGGCACCTGTAGGGGTTCTTGTGAAGGAAGACCTACGTGGTATATTCTTCACAACAAAGCCTCCGATCGATTCTTGGCAAGGGACAGATCTCTGGAGTGTTTGCTCGAAGGCAAATTGGCACACCCTTAGTGAGGTAGTGGTTCGGCCGAATATAGGTGTATTTGGGGGGAGGGTTTTCTCTCAAATCACCACTTGAAGGGAATTGTGATTAACCCTAATAAAACCACTAACTCCCCATATATATAGGAGGAGTAAAGTGGACTTTTGTCCACTTTATCCCCTCCTAAAATTCAGCCGGCCAAGCATGTATATGGAGGACCAATTTTGGGCATCTCATGTTAATTGGGATTTGGGTCTGGCCCAATTTCCTAATGTGACATTTACCCAATTAACTTAGGTAACATATACATATAATGGTCTTTCATTTACTGCGCCCATCAACATATGCTTACAGCTCCCACTCGCTGGAATGGGAGACTTCCTGTTAATGTATTGTCGTCCAAATCTGTATCAACATTTCACTCCTTCGAACTGTTCCTTGCTTCCGAATAGTTCATACGAGGTTTGCGTGCGACCGGCGGACACGACGGGCATCGTGCTACTCATTTGTTAGGAGTGTTGAACGTTGATTCCCTTTTCTCCAATCAACCTTTTATAAACAACATTTATATTCTGTCGCGTTGTATCCTAGGTCAACTGACAATTCTCCTTTTGCCTAGTTTCCTCAGAGGAACACTTCTCTAAGGCAACCGTACAAGTATTGACAACATTCAACTAATATCCGGTTGGTGGCCACCTTAGTGAATACAAGAGTCGGTGAATTACAGGTGAAATTGACCATCCCCATTGTTCATATCCTTAGTCAAACCCAACCGGTTTTCAAAGGTGTGGTAACTGGGCCTTTTTGTTCAGCACTACGCTCGTACGCCGAGAAGCGAACATTGAGCCTGGCCTTAGATATGAGTTCTGAGTCCGTGAGGATACTTTGGGTGCCTCTTCATAAGGCTCCCGGGATCAATCACACGCTCGAGTAAAGAAGTTTGCGTCCGTAGAATCACGAGGATTCTTTCCTAGCACAACCGAGTTGTGACCCAGTGGTCGGACGTGGCACGCGTAGTATGAAGCACGCGTCGATAGCATACCTGAACGTTTAAGTTCAAAGGAATGGGCCATGATAAATCATGCTATCGCAGATTCTCATCTGGCCTAGAATGTGGATTAATGACGATCAAAGTTCATCACGGTGATCTGCAAACAAAGATAATGTCGAGTTACTTCGACACAAGATGATCGTTCTGCATAATCAGGTTTATCCCCCTGATTCTTAACCAGCCTTGCTTAGTAAAGGCCTCCCTCCATCGCAAGACGACCGTACCTGTGTGACGAGGTAAGGCCCACATTCGACATAGTTTTGGCAGAGGATTGCGTCCTCCTACGACTTAGTTTATAGACCGAAAATTTGATGTAATCAAAACATTATGACGTCGATTGATCATAAACTCAGTTGCAATTCTTTCGCTTACAAAATGTAACTTTCTAATATCAAAATTTTATCACAGATACAAGTCACTACTAAACCCTACGCAATCCAAGCAGTTTTACATGCTTTTCGAATATCTCCCTGCGAAGTGGGTTCGCAATCATGCTATCAGTGGACAAGTATTCCATAGTGATTATATTGTCTTCTACCATAGATTTAGCATAAAAATATTTCACATCAATGTGTTTGGTCCTACTATGGTACTTCGGATTCTTTACTGCTGCAATGGATGCTTGACTGTTAGAGAACACATTCACAGCTTTACTCCCGACGTCACCATCAAGCAACGCAGTAAGAATTATTTTCAGCTAGACTGCTTCATGTGCGTTCTTGAAGAGGGCTACGAATTCTGATTCCATCGTGGACAGCGCGACACAGGTTTGCTTCTTGCTCGTCCATGAAATGACGGCATTAGCAAGGAGAAACACTCCTCCTATGGTGGACTTACGATCATCCGGATCGCCACCATGGTCGGCGTCACTGTAACCGGTCAATTCTAACTTCCTGCTCTCATAGCACAGTGCGTAGTCGGCAGTACCTTTCAAATAACGAATAATTTGTTTTACAGCCTTTAATGTTGATAGCCAGGATCTGATTGGAAACGTGCTACTAGGCCCACGGCGTAACAGATATCCGGACGGGTTCATTGCATGGCGTACATCAATCTACCGACTATTCTTAAATACTCCGCACCCTTCACTGTTCACACTCTGCCAGGTTCTTGGGGCGTCACGTTTTGACAGTGCGCACCTGTAAACACCTAATTTTGGACCACGCGCAACACGCGTGACATGTGGCGTGCTAAATGGAGAAGTATTCAAAATATGGCAAGTCGAGAAGTTTCCAAGAATGGCTCCGGCAAAATTAGGATAGTTATTTGTATTTATTGCAGAAAATATTTGTTGAATATTTAGTATTAATTTCTGAATATTTAGCATTTATTGTAAGAATAAATCAATGTAATTTACTACCTAATTAGAGTTAAACCCTAGGCACTATTGTACTATATATAGATGCACTATCCATCGATGTATAGGGGGAAGAAAGAAGACGGCAACAAGGAAGAAGGGATGAATAAAAGTCTTGAGACTTGAAGTTGAAATTGCCTTTTGGTTTTATTATCATTACTAGGTGCTGGCCCCGCGCGCCGCGCGGGGTGTCTCCGTCCGTATATATAAATAATATTATTTTATTTAATATAATCACAACAGTTATAATAACGTGGGAAAATAAACTTTAAATAATTTATTAGACATTTATAAGAACATAATATTTTTATTTTCATGCAACTTTTCTAAATTACAATGACCAAATTGTTAATTATAATCAATATTCAGGTTTAAAAAATTCAGGTTTAGCAAAGTACTAAATATGATCATTTATATCAGGAGCGATAAAATTGTAGAATAGTAATTAATATATATATAGAGAAAACAAATACTATTATAAAAATGAATTATTTAACCAACAAATGTGATTAGAGCTATTTTTATAATATAAATTATGAATAATTTTTAAAGTTAAATAAGTAATTAAAAATATAATCCAAAAAAGCATAAAAATTATGAGAACCAATCCGAAATTATTATTATTTTGCCACGATCTGAAAATTAGATCAGATCATTAAACGGCAATAAACTTATTTTGATATATGGAAAAAGCCCTAAAATATAAATACTAAAAACCGGTTATAATACTAAAGAAATTTATTAGAACATGCAATTAAAAATGTTATTAGACATGATCAAACCGGAAGAGGCGTTAGTTCCTGAATTGGACTAAGTAACAACAATTAACCGTTGTAGCATCTATATAAATACTAAAAACCGGTTATAATATTAAAGAAATTTATTAGAACCTGCAATTAAAAAAGTTATTAGACATGATCAAACCGGAAGAGGCGTTAGTTCCTGAATTGGACTAAGTAACAACAATTAACCGTTGTAGCATCTATATAGTTTTTTATATTAATAATACATACCATTCCAACTAAAAATATTGTTTTTGGCTTTTGCAGCCCAAAAATATACTCAACCAAACTATTATTATTATTATTATTATTATTATTATTATTATTATTATTACATATAAATGTTTTATTATATAGGTAGAAGAATGAATTTGCATTTACTCTCCAAAGTCAAACACGTGGAGGATTAATACCAAAAAAAGGAACACGTGGATTATAGCCAATTACGCTAATCTTTTAATTATCTTTACTTAACTGAATATAAAAGGTTTGATAATTCAAATAGTTTACCCAACAAAGAATAGCCTAGCCCAAACCATATCAATCACAAAGCCCAAATACTATGCTGACGTGGCATCGCCTGGTAATTCCTTAATGCTGACGTGGCATCAGAAGGTGAGTCCATTCTCTTTCCCTTTCCTTTATTATATATATAGATTATTATTATTTATGTTTAATTTCATTATTATTATTTGTGTATAATTTGTATCCATCTTCTTATTTTAGCATAGATTTGTTCAGCCTTGACATCCAAGTTCGACTACAGCCGTCAGGCCTTTTAACGGCGAGGAAACGGCAAACAGGCCCACCAGGCCCAAAATGAAGGTCAAGATGACTTAGGAGAAGGGTCCCGACGAAGGGAGTCCTGACGAAGCAAGGTCCCGACAGAGTCGGTCCCGACGGTTGAGCTAGAAGCTCCCGATGAGAAGCCTTTAAGTAGGCCCCGATGATGAATCCCTGAGAATGATTGGCCCTGTCACGATGACAAGGGGCCCCGAGCGGTGACACAACGAGATAACTCTGGAGTCCCCGACGGGAGTCGGGACTCGTTATCAGAGGATAAGGCCAAGATATGCGGGGCGTGGCCGAGATACGCGGAACGTGGTTAAGATACACGGAGCGTGGCCGAGATACGCGGGGCATGGCTAAAGATACGTGGGATCACGTCCGAGATATGCGGGATACGGGCTAACCACCCCTAACGGTTCGCCAGGTACCTGAGGCATCTCTCTGCCTATAAAAGGGCAGGAGATCACCTCAGAAAGACTTACGTTAAATCCAATACACTTTGAGATTACTGCTAGCCAGTCATACGAGATACTCATTTAAGCATCGGAGAGGGATTCTGGGTCACCGCCCGGTCTATCCCCTCTTGCAGGATTGAGTGGAGCAAAGGAGCTAGGATTGCCGTCAAGGTCCGTACCGAAGTTCCACCGTGATCCAACATTGGCGCCGTCTGTGGGAATCAAACAAAAAGCTGATATGCCTTCTACTCGATCGATGGCGGCTGGCAAGAACAGAAGACAGGGACAATCCGGTGGTTCCCGCCACCCCGCTGCAACAAATCTGGATTCAGTACCAGAACAGGAGGAAAACCAGAACCATCCCCCGGCTGAGCTCTCCCAGATAGGGGGGGCACAATGGATCGCATCCCGAAGATATTACTCCTCAGCACCAGGGCAACAGGGGGCAGGAGGCTCCCCCAGCTGCAGACTTGACGAGGGCCGTGGCGGAAGCCATGCCCATGTTTCTGGCGGCTGTAGAGGCTCTATTGGATCGGAGAGAGGCTGCGAGGAGGCAGGAGGAGATGCCCCTGTTGGAGGAAGCGGCCCCGCCAACAGAGGGTCGGAACGCATAGGAAGCCCCGCCCCGAGGCCAGGACAGAGGAAGGGCAACCGGTCAGCCGGAGAGGTTCGTGGTTGATGGGCCAGGACCAGTACAGCACAGGACCATTCCCTTGAATGGTCCCATCACTCCCGACCAGTTGGTAAAGATCGTGAACATCTGTATGGGAGAACAGAAGCCGCTGGTGTCGGAGCTAAGGGATCGATCCACTCATCCCTTCGTCCCCCGACTGATAGACACCCTCGCCCCACCAGGGCTGGGTATCCCCGAGATTAAGGAGTATGACGGAGAGGGAGATCCAGTCCGTCATGTCCAGAAGCATCTTATGGCGTGTCTGGGTAGAGCCCCGAACGAGGACATAGTGTGTACGTTGTTCCCAAACACACTTGGAGAAAGAGCCCTCACCTGGTTTTTTAGTCTGCCCCCAGGCTGCATTACCTGTTGGGCGGACATGCACGATCGTTTCATTCGACAATACCAGGGCCGCAGACGCTTGTTGAAGAGCGTAAGATCCCTGGCCCAGGTGGTGCAAAGGCCCGACGAGTCGCTGGCGCACTATTACCAGCGGTACACAGCCAGCGTAGCAGAGATAGACGAAGAAATCTCGGAGGGCGAAACCATTCGTACCTTTATTCGGAACCTGACAGCCCCCTATGGTTCCGACCTGATGCACAGCGTGGCTGAGAAAGCTGTGTGGAATATGGAGGCACTACAGAAGAGGGTGAAACGGCAAATCGATGTCCAGGAATCGAAGATAGCCGCAGAAGAACTAGAGCCCCCAAAGTCGAACAAAGGGAAGCAGTCGAGCAAGCCTTTCGACGATCGTAAGTCAAAGGGCAAGCCTGAGGGCAGTCGGGACCGAGGTCGCTCTGGTCAGAGGGATGATAGGCGTCCTCCAAGGAAGGATAAGCGGGAAGATCTCGACATTCCTCTCAACTGCTCCATGGCGGAAGTGCTGACGGTCATGGAACGACAAGGTATCTCCAGGTACCCCCCAAAGAAAGATCGAGAATTCTTGGGATCCCGCACGGATCGCTACTGCCGATTTCACCGCGCAAACGGTCACGACACCAACCACTGTCGGGAACTGAAGAAGGAGATCGAAAAGCTGATCCAGAAGGGGAAGCTCAAGGAATTTGTCGGGGACAAGCGGTGTCGATCCCGCTCTCGGTCCCGATCGCGGTCCCGCTCCCGATCCCGCGATCGGTCCCCAAAAAAGAAGAGAACCGATCCAGAGTCATCCGGTACTCGCAAGGAGAGACGAGTTATCAATGTGATTCATGGGGGATTTGCTGCTGGAGGTGATACCTCATCCGCCCGAGAGGTCTACGCCTCTAGAATCCCTACGGCGGTGGTACTGGGTAAGAGGTCCCGATCTTGGACCTTGAAAGAAGAGATGGTAATCTCCTTCTCGTCGGAAGACCTCATAGGCGTGGAGACCCCGCACGACGATGCTTTAGTAGTAACTTTGGATGTAGATGGGTTCGAGATGAAGAGAATTCTAATCGACGGAGGGAGCTCCTCTGACATTCTATTCATGGACGCGCTGGAAGCTATGGGGAAGACAAAGAAAGATCTGAAGGAAGCAAACTTCCCGATGGTCGGATTCTCTGGCTCAACCTCCTACCCGCTAGGAGTAATCACCTTACCAGTGGAGTTTGGTAGTGGGTGGAAATCAGAAAGGAGGAACGTGGAGTTTGTCGTGGTCGATTCCGCGGGGACCTACAACGCGATTATCGGGAACCACCATTAATCCCCTAATGGCGGTTGCCTCGACTGTGCACCAGAAGATGAAGTTCCCGACCGACCACGGAGTCGGAGAGGTCAAGGGCGACCAGATGGCTTCCCGAAAATGCTATGTTAATGCCACCCGGAGGAGGAGGCGAGAGGCCATGACTGTCCTCCAGACAGACATAGATTCCAGAGAAGAGTTTGGGCGTCCCGCCCCCGTAGAAGACCTAAAAGAAGTCGAGATCGACGGACCCCAGAGGAAGGTAAAAATCGGGTCTGCTCTGACTGAAGAGCCAGCCCAAAAATTAGTGGAGTTATTGAAAGAGTTCAAGGAGCTGTTTGCCTGGTCCCCCAGCGATATGCCAGGAATCAGCCCCGATGTGATCGTACACGAGCTGAAGATAGACCCCGCGATCAAGCCTATCACACAGAAAAGGCGTCCGATGGGCACGGATAAAAAGATCGCGATCCAGCAGGAGGTGGGCAGGTTGCTCGATGCTGGGTTCATTAAAGAACTCTGATTCCAGACTTAGGTGGCCAACCCAGTGCTGGTGAAGAAGACCAACGGGAAATGGCGGATGTGTGTGGACTTCCGCGACTTGAACAAGGCTTGCCCAAATGACTGCTATCCACTCCCGAGAATCGATCAATTGGTAGATGCCACATCGGGGCATGAGCTGTTAAGTTTCATGGATGCGTATTCAGGCTACAACCAGATCAAGATGGCCAAGGAAGACGCTCCTCATACAGCGTTCTCTGCAGACAGTGACATCTACCACTATGATGTCATGCCTTTCGGGTTAATCAATGCCGGGGCAACCTACCAACGGATGGTGAAAAAACTGTTTGGAGATATGCTGGGAGAAACCATGGAAGCTTATGTGGACGATATGCTGGTGAAGTCCCGACAAGTCGAGGATCACGTACACAACCTGACCATGGCGTTTGAGCGGATGATGCTCCATCAAGTCCGCTTGAACCCGACGAAATGCGCCTTCGGAGTCCACTCAGGGAAATTTTTGGGCTTCATGGTAAGCCAGAGAGGAATTGAAGTGAATCCTGAGAAGCTGAGGGCAATCGAGGAGATGCAGTCTCCGATAAACCATCGGGAGGTGCAAGTGCTGAATGGCCGACTAGCTGCAATGAATCGCTTCTTATCCAAAGCCAGCGACTGATCAATGCCGTTTTTTGAAGTCTTAAGGGCCAACAGAAAATTTGAATGGACCGCCAAATGTGAAGAGGCGTTCCAAGCACTCAAGCAGCACCTTCGCACACTCCCGCCGCTGGCGAAACCGGTTCCAGGTGAGCCGCTCTTCCTTTATTTGGCTGTTTCTGAATTTGCCATTAGCTCTGTGTTAGTAAAGATTGTCGAGGGTAGACAAGTCCCCGTCTATTATGTAAGCAAGGCATTTGCCAAATCTGAATTGAACTATCCCGCCGTTGAGAAGTACCTCTTTGCGTTGATTATTACTGCTCGGAAGCTAAGGCCGTATTTCCACGCACACGAGATCACTGTGCTGACGAACCAACCTTTGAAGCATTTTTTGAACCGACCGGATGCGTCGGGGAGATTGGTGAAGTGGGCAGTAGAGCTCAGTGAGTTTCGAATACACTTTGCTCCAAGAACGGCCATCAAGGGCCAGGCATTGGCGGACTTTATAGCAGAATCTACAGCCCCCGATCTAGAAGAAGCGGGCCCTGTAGAGGGGGCAACCATGGAGGTCCCGACAGAAGAACAACCAGAGAGGGCAGAGCAATCAGAACAGTCAAACAAGGAAAATACCTGGGAGATGTACACAGATGGCTCCGCGAATTCAGACGGATCAGGAGCGGGCTTCTTGTTGATACCACCGGGTGAAGGTGAACCGCTCCGATACGCCTTGGCTTTAACATTCAAGGCCACAAACAACGAAGCAGAGTACGAAGCTCTTATCACGGGCCTAAAAATCGCTAAAGGCACTGGAATCGATCACTTGAGAGTGAAGTGCGACGCAGCTCTAATCGTGAACCAGGTTCAAGGGCGATACGAAGCAAGGAGTCCGATAATGAAAAAGTATCTGCGAGAGGTACAAGCCCTTAAAGAGAGCTTCAAAAGCTTCGATATCGAAGCTATCCCAAGGGAGGAGAACGTAGAGGCAGACGCCTTGAACAAATTTGCCCTGGGGGCACCCTTGGAAGAAAATCGGAAGGTGCACTTCCTGGAGAAGGTGATCTTATCAAACATCGACCCAACGCAGGTGTGCACCATTGAGACAAAATCGGAGGAAGAGCCCACTTGGATGACCCCGATAGTCACGTATCTGACTACGGGGGCAGTCCCCGAAGATAAGGTAGCAGCAGACGGGATATGTCGGATCGCGTCTAATTATGTGATGCTGGACAATCAGCTGTACAAGAAGGGCTGGTTCTCGACTCCGTACTTGAATTGTGTAGCAGAACCCGACACCAGTCGAATCCTGAAGGAAATGCATGAGGGGTTCGCGGCTTGTCACGAAGGGGCCCGATCCATTATGAGGAAGGTGTTGAACTTGGGCTACTACTGGCCCACGATGAACAAAGAAGCAACGGCGTTGGTCCGATCATGCGACGCGTGCCAGAGGTACGCCCCGAGTATCGTGGCTCCGGCTGCCAACCTGACATCCATCAAGAGCGCTTGGCCCTTCGCGCAGTGGGGCATCGACTTGGTGGGACCTCTTCCACAAGCACAAGGACAATGTAAGTATTTACTTGTAGCTATCGATTATTTTTCGAAATGGATAGAGGCGAAGGCATTGGCCAGAATAACGGGGAACCAGATCGTCAAGTTCCTCCAAACCCACATCGTGTCCAGATACGGGATTCCTAAGGTGGTGATCAGCGACAATGGCCCACCGTTTAACGGCTCTCAGGTGAGGGAGTATCTGGAAGAATTGAACATTGAGCATCGGACCGCCTCCGTACGCCATGCTCAGACTAATGGCCAGGTAGAGTCAGCCAACAAAATCGTGTTGGATGGCCTGAAGAAGAGGGTCTATGCCTTGAAGGGCAAGTGGCTGAACGAACTGGAAAACGTGCTTTGGGCTGTTAGAACGACACCCAAACGATCAACAGGGGAGACTCCGTTTGGCCTCGTTTATGGCACGGAAGCTGTCGCCCCTGTGGAGGTAGCTGTGGCGTCCCATCGGATAAGATATTACGAGCCCCTGACGAACTATGAAGTGAGACGTCTGGACTTGGACCTACTCGAAGAGAAGAGGCGGGAAGCCGATAAAGTCCAGGCTCGAATGCGTTTAGCGACGGCTAGATACTACAATCGGCGAGTGAAGTCCCGACAGTTCTTTGTCGGGGAGCTGGTTTGGCGTCGCAACGAGTTCACCCTTTTGGATCGAATCAACAAGATGTCACCAAAATGGGAAGGACCTTATAAGGTCGTGGGGATGCCAGCTCCGAATGCATACAAGTTGGAAGACCTCGATGGCAGAACGTTAAAGCATTCTTTTAGTGGCGAACACTTGAAGAAACACCATGCTTGAAGGAAGTCGCCTTAAGTGGTGCCCGATAAAGTCGCCTTAAGTGGTGCCCGATGTAAAATCGCCTTAAGTGGTGTATGTTGTGTATCGTTTAATTCAATGTAAGCCAATGCTATGCCATCAATAAATAAAGAGGTTGCTTCCAAATAAGAGTTGTTCTTAGATTTATGCTAAGTGTAAAAGTCGCCTTCAGTGGTGCACGAGAAAAGTCGCCTTCAGTGGTGCACGAGAAAAGTCGCCTTCAGTGGTGCACGACAAAAGTCGCCTTCAGTGGTGCACGAGAAAATTCGCCTTCAGTGGTGCACGAGAAAAGTCGCCTTCAGTGGTGCACGAGAAAAGTTGCCTTCAGTGGTGCACGAGAAAAGCCGCCTTCAGTGGTGCACGAGAAAAGTCGCCTTCAGTGGTGCACGAGAAAAGTCGCCTTCAGTGGTGCACGAGAAAAGCCGCCTTCAGTGGTGCACGAGAAAAGCCGCCTTCAGTGGTGCACGAGAAAATCCGCCTTCAGTGGTGCACGAGAAAAGTCGCCTTCAGTGGTGCACGAGAAAAGTCGCCTTCAGTGGTAACGAGAAAAGTCGCCTTCAGTGGTGCACGAGAAAAGCCGCCTTAAGTGGTGCACAATCCTTAGATTTATTCTAAGTGTCAAAAAGTCGCCTTAAGTGGTGCCCGATACTAAGTCGCCTTGAGTGGTGCACGATCTTTAGATTTATTCTAAGTATCCAAAAGTCGTCTTAAGTGATGCACTCGATGTTAAGTTGCCTTAAGTGGTGCAAGTTATTAAATCGTCGGGAAGGACGTATGAGAATTAAAGAAGTCACTCGGAGAAGTGCAACAAAAGATCGGAATTAAAGAAGTCTGATATTGATAAGGGCTCAAAGGCTCGACGAAGACACAAGAGAAGAAGATACAAGGACTCTAAAAGATAAAAACATTCAAGCTTGGTCCTTGTCGGCAGCATTGACAGCATCTGGGTCCGCGGAGTCGGTAGCAGAGGGATCCACAGGATTGGCTTCGGGAGGATTGGCTATCGGGGCGTCCGCACTTGGAAGTTCAGAGGCGTCTTCGACAATTACGGGGGTACTCCCCCCATCACTCTCCTCGGAAAGAGCAAAATACTTCTTCGCAAAGGGAGCGAGGGAAGGAGACTTGTCGAAGTTGATAGCATCCCCGTACTCCAGGTGGAGCTCCTCAACTGCATTGAAGAGAGTGTTCTCCACCTCCGCGCCAAAGAACTTCATGGCATCAGCTTGGAAGCCCTCCGACCTCCGATAGTCCTCCCGGCCCTTTACCTCCGCTTCGGCCAGCTGCGCAGGAAATCCCGCGATTAGCTCCTCCAAATCCTTCTTCTCAAGGACCAGTTGGTCCTCGGCAGCCTTCTTCTCCTGGGTCAGCCTGTCCACAACTGCCCCCCGCTCCTGCCGCTCTTGCCTCAAGAGCCCCTCGAAGTCCGCGATCTGCTGCTGAAGGTCCCGAATCTTCTGATTGAGGACAGCCTGCTCTTTGACAAGCTTCCCCCGCGAAGACTGGGAGGCCTTGAGATCCTCCTGCAGCTGCTCGCGGACCCCTCGGTCCCGCTCCCGGGACTCATCATAGGCAATAATATGACCGATGAGGCGGTTAACGTCCCCGAGCTCCTACAAACAAGAAGGAAAAATGTTAAAGGACAAACGACCCGATTCATCATCAAAAGAAAGCAGCGAAGTCTTACCTGTATACGGCGCATGGCCATATTCCGGATGTCCCGCTGCATATGCGTCCGATTGAGGCAAATCGGATGCCGCATAGAAGGCAGGATCGAACCTGCCAACAGATGCAGTGCCAGCTCCTGATCCTGCTCCCCTTGGGTGAGCGGGACTCCTTGAAGCGTCTGGATAGGAGTCCAGGGGGAATTCTCTTGAGAAGAGTCGAAGGGCTTGTAGAAATTCCCATCAAGAGCAAGAGGAGAAACAGGACGAGGAATGGAAGGGCACGCCTCCGGCTCGGCCCGAACAGGGGAAGGGGTGAACTCATGAATAGGGGATGGCTGCCGCTGCTGCGGAGAAGACGAAGGAGGCGGCCTCTGAGGGGTTGGTTTCAAGGGGGATTGCCCCGCCTTCCGACGCTGACGAGGGGGGCCGCCCCCCTCAGTCTCCTCGGAGGAGTCCAAAGTTTCCACCTGACGAAACTGTTCGCCAGTTGGTGCCTTCTCTCCAGCTGAGGAAGGCACCCCCGCTGAAGGCGGTGCGTCTGCGGAAGATGCAGCACCCGATGTAGCTCCGGAGCGACCTGCACCTGGAGGATGAAGAGCTTCAGAAAGGTAGTCAGGAAGTTCATCGGGATTCTTACACCAAATGATACGTCAGGAGACGTATTGATCCTTCCCGTGGTAATGATAGTAGCCTGCCTTCAACACTCGGGGAGTTTCGCCTCGAAGAATTCTTTTGACGTCAGCAATGCGGGCTTCTTTGGTCGAGGAAATCAAATCTGACGGGACCATCCTCTTGTATGATTTAATAGCAAGTCGGAGTTGCTTACCTTCTTCAGCGTTCTGGACATCGAAGAGCTGGTCCAGATCCACCCGCTTCCGCTTGGGCTGCTCCGCTGAAGGAGACCCCGACCTAGCAGCAGCCTTCTTGGCGGACTTCCTCTTCCGCGAGGGGCGGACAGCATCAGTCTCCCCCTGCTTAAGGAATAGATCGGTCAGCACAGATACCTTCTTGGCTGCAAACAGTGAACAAAGAAAAGTTAAAAGTTTACCCAAGAGACCATGTTAGAAGGGCCGTCAAAGAGCTGCCCCCCAGAGACAATACTGAGGAGTCGGATCCCGGCGTGCACCAGGTCCCGCTCCACAAGAGAGTTAGCGTTGAGAGGAGTGTAAGACTCCCCCCAACGATAAAGCTGGATAAGTTGGAGAGTCTCAAAATCCTCATCAGCATAAGTATGGGAGGCAGGCGGAGGGTCTGCTGCCACCTCCCACCGAGGCCAGAGAATTGAAGAATGTCGGATGAAGAAGTAGCTCTTCTTCCAGCTACTGTTGTCAGACCCTGTATCAATCAAGAGTCCCCGACCCTTGACCACCTTCCAGGTGTCACTGGTCCAACCATACCGGGCAAGCTGCTGCTTACTCCACTTGGGCATCCGAGGGTAGAAGGCGCAAACCCCCGCCTCGTTGCACTTCATCCCATAAAAAGTTCTGAAGAGTTGGAGGCTGTAGACCCACTTCTGTCGGAGACAGAGGACTTGAAAGGCATTCCAGAGGCGGATGGCATGGGGAGAAAAGGTAGTGGGGTGTGTTCTATAATGATGGCACAGCTCGACCAGATTACCGCAAAAGGGGAACCTGATCCCCGCTGATATTTGTCCCGTAGAGACAAATACCTCCCCTTTCTGGGGACGAGTAACCTCAGGGTTACTCGAGGGACGATGCCGAGGATACGGGAAACGAGGTTCCCAGGTGATGGTGATGCAACCCTCTCGGAGAGCTGCATCATAGGCAGTATTGGAAATCTCATTTGGAGCATAATCAAAATTAAAGGGTTTTCTCCCCTCAGAGCTAGAACCGCTGTCTGAAAAGCAACCAGGGCAAGAAAATACAGTGGGACTCTTGGAAAATTAGAAAAGAAAAGACAAACAAGCAACAAAGGGGAATTCCTTACCAGACATGATGAGGTAAAGGTTGAAGGAGATGAACGAAACGTCGCCGGAAAACTAATTGGGGAAACTCCAAAGACCTTCGAAATCACAGAGCTTGGAATCGCAGAGGAATCGCAGAGAGCTTTTGAGAATTCGAAGACGGTAAAGGTTAAATTGAGACTATGGTTAGGGTTTTATAGTCGAAGAAGACAGTTGAAAGGACACTTCGATCCGAGTCGTCGAAGTCGAAGAGTCTTGATCTGGACCGTTGAGATGAAACGTGCAGAAGGACAACGGGCGTATTGATGAAACGGCCTGAAAAGCACTTTTCAGAAAAGGACAGGCGCGAAAAATCAGGCACGTGGGTCGAAAACGTCACTCCATTATCTACTGCATTTAATGCACTAGGAAACCGAAGAGACCCTTGGGATATAACAGTCATCTACAAAACCCTGAGGAAACGTGAAGGAGAAGACTGATAAACTGAACCAAGGAAAAGATCCCCGACTCTAGTATTGGAAGATCGGGAGTTGGAAGACACGACGAACTAAAAGTCCCTCATGTCTTGGGGGCAAATGATGGGTTCGACTACAGCCGTCAGGCCTTTTAACGGCGAGGAAACGGCAAACAGGCCCACCAGGCCCAAAAGAAGGTCAAGATGACTTAGGAGAAGGGTCCCGACGAAGGGAGTCCTGACGAAGCAAGGTCCCGACAGAGTCGGTCCCGACGGTTGAGCTAGAAGCTCCCGATGAGAAGCCTTTAAGTAGGCCCCGATGATGAATCCCTGAGAATGATTGGCCCTGTCACGATGACAAGGGGCCCCGAGCGGTGACACAACGAGATAACTCTGGAGTCCCCGACGGGAGTCGGGACTCGTTATCAGAGGATAAGGCCAAGATATTCGGGGCGTGGCCGAGATACGCGGAACGTGGTTAAGATACACGGAGCGTGGCCGAGATACGCGGGGCATGGCTAAAGATACGTGGGATCACGTCCGAGATATGCGGGATACGGGCTAACCACCCCTAACGGTTCGTCAGGTACCTGAGGCATCTCTCTGCCTATAAAAGGGCAGGAGATCACCTCAGAAAGACTTACGTTAAATCCAATACACTTTGAGATTACTGCTTGCCAGTCATACGAGATACTCATTTAAGCATCGGAGAGGGATTCTGGGTCACCGCCCGGTCTATCCCCTCTTGCAGGATTGCGTGGAGCAAAGGAGCTAGGATTGCCGTCTAGGTCCGTACCGAAGTTCCACCGTGATCCAACAGTCGGATCATCCTTATAGCCGACATAGAAATCTTCTAACATTTCCAACAGTATCAGCTCATTTGCTTTCTTGTCATCTTGCTCCCACTTAAAGTTGGAAAATGCCAGATCTTTAGTGAGTCCGACATTTGGGTAATTCATGGTTATTTGTATGAGGTCACGCAGACCTTGTGCTTCCAAAATCATAATGATGCGTTTGCTCCACGAGTCATAATTCGTCTCAACTAATAGCTCAAATTCACATGATAATGCCATCTATTCATTGATAACAACACTAGGTTGGGAAGATAACAACATTTTGACAGAATTGCATACATCGAATTATCTATTATGATGGAATACGACGAATAGTGATTCTTCAGTCACTAAACCAAAGCAACCTTCAGTAAACCGAGGAAGGGGGTGTCATGAAAGAATTCACACTATTGTCGTTTTCAATCTAATAGATCAGTATTTTTGAAAACGGTTATTCTATTGCAAATTACCGGAACGGGAATTTTCAAATAAGCATACCCGATCTTGGCTTTCCCAAGGCTCTTAAGATTTTGTAAAATTATCCGATAATTTACGCATGCATATTTATAATTATACTACATCTAGCAAATCATCATACAATTCCATAAATATCGAACACAACATGCTTACGCGTCATGCGTCTAATGTTCCTAGCATACATAATTCTACGTAAAGTAAATTATCACATGCGTTCTATTGTGAACATCCTAGCATACGCGTCAAAACATGCAATATCCGCACACATCATGCATAATTGGCGACTGGAATTTTCGGTTTTATAAAACGCTTTGAAAATATTAGGGGCTGTTTTGCAATTCATGCTTACAATCAATCATGCGAATTTCTAGACATGGATTCTAGGCACTTTCAATCAGCATAGCATGTCTATCCTATTGCGCAAACCATATATTTAAATCCTAGAGCTCAATGCTCGCAATATAATATCCAGCTAGCTTGACTAAGTCAAGACGACAATTCTAATTATATCAAAATATATGATGCAGAAAGTAAACAATTGCAAATCAACCCACTAATTTAATTCAGTCCCAAAAACATGCAAGTCTGAGATCCATCCTCATAATCGAAACCAGGCATTAGGGTTTTTATTGAAATCGTGTATTAAAACACAAACCCTAAGAGCACTGTTTATGCTAATTTTAAAGTTCGAAAACATTTTGGATTTAAAATTTGACATCCTATTTTATTGAACAATTTAAAATTTCCGAAAATTTTAAAGAGGTTCGGTCCAAATTTTAAAATCCGGTTCAACTCGGTCTGTTTTTAAAAATTCTGGTTTGGTCCGAAACGGTTCAATAAAATAAGATAGTGGTTCGGTTTATCACTCAAAACCGGTTAGGTTAGGTTCAATTTAGTTACTATGGTCCGACCCGACCCGATTAAGAAAACCCGGATAGGTTTATCCCGATCCGGTTTAGCAATTGGACCGGCCCATGAACCCTAGGGTTCGGCCGAAATAATTCTTTAGGCTAAGTAGGGTTTTAAAATCCACCATAAAACTTAACTTAGCCATCAAGAATTATTAATTATATAAAATAATTTACAATAATGCTTATATATATAACAATTCGGCATATGTATACATATTTATATAAATATTGTCAAGATTATATCTTTGAGATGTAAATCAATCAACAATATAAATATATATTAATATAAAATATTGGCCGAATTATATATATATATATATAAATTCGGTACTTATATATATATATATATATTGTCAAGATTCTATCTTTAAGGTATAAATCAATCAACAATATAAATATATATATTAATATATTTTCAGCCGAATTATATATATATATATATATATATATATATATATATATATATATATATGGGTTAAGAACACAATAGGGGCCTGAATATTTGCCCATGTTGCCAAAAGGGGTCTGAATTGAAAAAACGTATTATTAAGGGCCTGAATTTTGAGTTTTGTGTTTTTTCAAGTCTCCGTCCAAATTTTCTGTTAAATCTAACAGAACCACGTGAAAAGACAAAAATACCCTTTTGTAATTATTATACAATTTATCAATTTAATTAATAAAATGTGAAATGTTTAAAATACCCCTACACACTAATTATGCCCTTATGGCCACCACGCTCCGGCCACCGCCCGGCGACCACCACCCGGCTCCGGCGACCGCCACCGGTCTCCGGCGACCGCCACCGGTCTCCTATCAGAGCCAAAAAAGCTCTGATTGGAGCTCTGAAGCTCCGATCGGAGCTAAAAAAGCTCCGGTCGGAGCCAAAAAAGCTCCGGTCGGAGCCAAAAAAGCTCCGGTCGGAGCCACAAAGCTCCGAAGCTCCTGTCGGAGCACAGTGGCTCCGATCAAGGCCACAGAGCTCCAGATCGGAGCTCTTTGGCTCCCGATCGGAGCCACAGGGCTCCAGATCGGAGCTCTGTGGCCCCGATCGGAGCTTTGTGGCTCCGACCGGAGCTCTAAAGCTCCGATCGGAGATTTTCGGTCGTCGCCGGAGGTCGGTGGTGGTCGCCGGAGGACGGTGGTGGTCGCCGGAGGTCTGTGGTGGTCGCCGGAGGTCGGTGGTGGTCGCCGGAGGCCGGTGGTGGTCGCCGGAGTCGGGGTGGTGGTGGTCGCCGGAGCTGTGGTGGCTTAAAGGGTATTTTCGTCATTTTAGGTCAAACATATGAGAGACACACTTTGGTCAAAGGGCATTTTTGGGTTTTCAAATTATTTTTGGTCACATGCCAAGCATGTGACCACTTTCCGTCACTTTTAACAGAAAAAATAGACGGAGACCTCACATATACACAAAACTCAAAATTCAGGCCCTAAATAATACGTTTTTTCAATTCAGACCCCTTTTGGCAACATGGGCAAACATTCAGGCCCCTATTGTGTTCTTAACCCTATATATATATATATATGAATATTGTCGAATATATCTTTTAGGGATTAAAATATGTAGACAATATATCTTCTTAATTGTTTAATAGTAACTAAATCTATCAATATATATATTAACCCTATTTTAATCCATATATATTGATAGTTAATATCTTTTACAATATTATATTAGAACCTATCCTTATTTCCAACTTCTAGATATAGTTACCTATTAATAAAATTTAAAAATGGCAACCTATATCTATTATAGATTGTGCCGAATTTTTAATTGCTTGTTGGCCAAGAAAATTAAAAAATTTACCTAAAACAACCTTAGGAATTTTCGGCACTAACAAGAAAATTGGAAAAGTTGTCAAATTTTAAGATCAAACTCTAACTTGATCATGAATCCAAAACATGTTCTTGATAAAACTCATGGTGTTCTTGAAGATCATGAACATCAAACTTAAATTTATCATGAAAAATTCGGTTTTGATCTAGAAAAACATGTAAATTTGAAAATTTTAAGCTTTTAAAGATCAAACACATGAAATCTACTTAAAAATTTCGGATTCTTTATGGTGTTCATGAACATCAAAAATTTGGTTTTTATGAACATCAAGAACATCAGTTTATCAAAATTTTAAGAACTCCTAACATAGGCTCTGATACCACTGTTGGATTACGAGGACGTAATACTACAGAATGCTAAACGTGTACTAGCAAGAAATCTAATCTACGCAGCGGAATTAGTACACATACCTTTTAGCTTTCCTGCCCAAGAACGAAGTGGAGGGAGTTCTGATCCTCCGGTTGGAACCACGTGCAACTTCTTCGTTAGAAGAAGCCCCACGCGATGTAGCTCCACAACAAGACATCTGATCGATTCTTCAACGGAGATGGAACCTCAGACCAGATGTGATGGTGCCGAATTTTAGACTAAGGGAAACAAGTGTTCTCAATGGAGATCCTTGAATAAACCCTTAGCAGACACCCCCATATATAGTATTGGTGGAGTTGCCAAAAGGCAACTCCAACCAATATGGTATAGGGTGGCCGGCCGAATTGCATGTATAAGGGGGATGCCCAATTTTGTGCCTCCCTTGTCATTTACTAATTGGATTTGGCCTAATTAGCCCAGATTGACAATTACCTAATTAACTTAGGTAATTCCCTTAATTAACGGGCTCCTATTACGGCGCCACGTCACCATATGCTAACAGCTGGGTGTATCCTTTCGCAACTAGTCTGGCTTTGTATCGCTCGACATTTCCATCAGCAGTGAGTTTCACTTTCAGAACCCACTTAGCCCCTATGGCTCTGCGTTTAGCAGGTAAATCAACTAAAAACCATACTGAATTGGTTTTCATTGAGGCGATCTCTTCCTCCATTACTTTCCTCCATTTCTTCGCTTGAGGTCCTTTCAACGCTTTTTGAACCATTACCGGTTCGTCAACAGAAGTTAGGGTGAAAATTTCACCCTTCTCGATGGGATACTTCTTGTGAGAAGTTCGATGCCTTTGACTTCGTCTAGGCTTGTTAATTCCATCTTGAGTCTGAACGTTGTTCCCACTCGGAATAATTTTTCTTATCAGAGCATCACTCCCAATGGGAACAAGGGCAGTGCTAGAAACTTGACCTACAACTTTTCTTGGACGACCTCTCGGTCTCGGAATTTTACCTCCGAGATGAATTCCTTGATCACTAGGATCTGGAACCAAGTTGCTTTATCCACTCCCACTAGGAACAATAGGTAGTTGTGGTATTATTGGATTTTCAACCAGCGGTCCGGCTACGGATCGAGTCAAGAAGTCATGGAAAATGCTAAGATATTGTGATGTATAATTGGCTAACTAGTCGAGCCGAGCTCGATTATGTCGAGTTTGGATGCGAGCCGAGTTTGGATGCGAGTCGAGTTCGAGTTTCAGAAATTTGAGCTTGACCAATTTTGAAATCGGTAATTTATAATCGAGTTGCAAACCGAGTTCCAGAAATTTGAGCTCGACCAATTTTGAGATCGATACTTTATAATTGAGTCGCGTCGAGCTTGACAGATAGTCGACTAGTAGAGTATTGTCGAATATAATTATCAAAACTGTTTATTTACTAATTTAATGTTAGTGCATGCATATTGATTTATACACATGCATATATGTTGTATAAACTATTTTATTCATAGATATACTTGTCATATATATTATATAAAAAATTATTCAACGTTACATAATTCACCGATATTTCTACTTATTTTTATTATTATTATTATTATTATATTGTAATAAAAAATATCAATAATTATTATAGTATATAATAATAATGTAAGTTTTTAATTTAAATTTTTATTTATTTATAAATTTATTTATTTTATAAGAAAAGGTAATGTTAATTGTTAAGTTTTATAAATAAAAAAAGTAAATTTTATTTAAGGGTAGTTTGAGATTTATCAAAAAAAATTAGGGCAAAATTGAAATATAAAAAGATGACAAAAGTGCTTTTTCAGAAAGTGGCTTTTAGAAAGCAGCACCCCTACTTTGAAAAAATGACATTCAGAAAGCAGTGCTTTGAAAAAAAGCACTTTGAAAGCGTGTTATCAAACACTCCAGTTTTCACCCAAAGTTTTTTTAAGTGCAAAAGCACTTTGGGAATGCACTGTCAAACGCACCCTAAATCCATCCAAACGCATTTTATATCTTCTAACGCTAAACTCGTCTTAGACAAAATCAATTTTGCTTGTATGTTACACGATATACATTACCTTGGTAAAAAGTTTAAATCATATATTTTTTTTGAACATCAAAACACTTTTTTTTCTCTCCAAAAATCGTACACTTCGAGTTTCAGTTTCAAACAATTTAATAGTTCTTTTTAATTATCTCAGAGCTCAGAACTCTATTTTCGATAAAAATAAACTGCATTCCCTTCTATACTTGTCATAAATGATTGTAGTATATTTAAATCATATTAGGGTTTGAAATCTTTCACAAATTGATACTTCAATAACTTACATAGTCACGCGACTGTTCGATGTAGCCATATTTGCAAACTATCCGCGCTTTGCATGAAATATAAAAGATATATTTTACATCATTGTAGTTTAAGTCGCTAAAATGGTTTATAAATAAAAAATAAAAAACTAAATTAGATTTAATTGTTTTTCCCCCTAAAAATGGATATAAATAGAAAAATAATATATCATATAATTTATTATTTTGGTAGTCTAAAGTGAATTATGCTTTCGAACTTACCTTTTTTATTTTCATATTATCAAAGTGAATATAATACAAAAATAATTACGTTAGTAACAATATTGAACAAAAATAATTCCTACTAACATTTATTCTGTGGCGAAAAAATTAACACAATATACATATAAATTTCAGTTTAATCATATCGATCTCTATTTTTACAATAAGTACTAATTTAGTTTAATTAATTTATTACTATCAATTTTTTTTAATAATATTTCTTATAAAATTTTACTAATATAATTAATTTTGTATTGATCTATTTTTTTATCTATTCAATTTGATAAAATGATTAAAAAAATGTAAACTAATTGGAGGATAAAAATTTATATTTAAGCAATATGGTTTACACTACTATAATACTTAGTTATATTCTATGTGATAAACAAATAAATTAAATTCTGTATTTTTATTTGTATAATTTTTATGGAAAATTAATTAAATATATCTTTTATTTTAAATTTTTTTATATATAAACAATTTAAAAACTTTAAATTGCAACAATTTAAATAAATACTTTGAATACCGTCTAAATCGTGAACCAGATATCTAATTATAAATTTAGATAAATGAAAAATTATTTATAAAAAGAATATATGGTTGTCGTGAGAAATAAAATATAACAAAAATCAAGTTTCATGATTAAATTGATATTAAAATATACATATACTAATTTTACTCAAAATAAAATTTAATATCAAATTTCATAGTTTTAATATTAAAATAAAGTTATTGAAAATTTGTTGGTTAAAAGAAGCATCATGTTATTTATTTATTTATAGTGGATTGACATTAATAATTACAAAAAAAAAAAAAAAAAAAAAAAACAGACACAAAAATGAAACGACATCCAACATACAATGTGGATACTTGGAGGAAATCTAAACACTTACCTTAGGCTACATGGAATCGCCACATCATCAAATAGATATGTAATTTGACATGGACCAATATAATTGATTTATTTTGACATGTAACCTAATCGTTTTATTACTTGTCACCATTCTAGAAAACCTATTAAAATTATATTCTATATAGATATAGATAGATGTATATTGCTACGTGTTTGGAAAGAATAATGCTAAAAACTGTGAAATGAAAAAAATGTGAAATAAACCGTGAAAAAAACTGCGAAAGTGGATTGGGATTAGTGTTATCAGAACCGGACCGGACCGGCGGTCCGACCGGGTTCGAACCGGAGTCGGTGCCTCTAACCGTCCGGTTCGAATTAATCCGGAGGATGTAAGCGAACCCGGTTCGGTAGCCGATTTTTTGTTGAACCGGCCGGTTTCAGGTAGACCGGGCGGTCCGCCGATCCACCAGTTCGATGCTCAGAACATAATTAAAAAAAAAAAACATAAATAGGTTCATATTCAAGATAGGTCATGAAACTTCTCCAGATCGACGGAGAGGAAGACGAAGACGAGGCGAACTCCTTCAAGTTCGGGAACCTCAAGACGATCTCATCCAAGCAATTACAGGTAGTACTTCCAGAAGGAACTTCCAGGGGCATATCCGACAGGTCAGTCAAATCTCGAACTCGAGCAAAGAAACTTCAATGCTCCGTTGAGATTGCAGAACTGGGTTCGTTCCTTAGAGCTTCCATGGCGAGGGGAAAGAAAGCTTGCATGATGAGAAATAGAGATTGCTGAGTTGATTGAATGAGCACAAAAGCTATGGAGAGAAGTGATTTCTCAAGTGGAGGGGAATGTATAGTTGCAGAGGTCCTAGAGGAAGACCAAGGGGGGGAGAGATGAAGAGATCTAGAGGAGGGAGTAGGAGAGGAAGAGCGATGGACAGTTTGAGTGAGTGAAAGTGGAAGAAAATGAAACGCAAGCTTCTCTGTATTTGCTTTTGGACTGGCGGAGAAACGAGGGTTGAGGATGAATTTGGACTACGGAGGGACGAGGGTTGCAGATGAATTTGCTTTTGTACTTGCAGTCGAACCAGGTTCGAACCCGGTCGAACCGGATGAACCAGGAACCGGACATGTTATCGGTTCATTGTCCGGTCCGGTTCTGATAACACTGATTGGGATTCACTTTGACAGGAAAGGGGCCCCACTTATTATTGGTATTTTTCTCTTCCTATTATACCCTCTTCTTCAACCTTGGATGGAAATTAATATGAAACCTAATACTAAGTCAAAATCCACATACCAGTTGTATACTACTGCACCCATATGGTATGGCCGGCCATACCCACACCCAGAAAATCCATCATCAAATCAGTGATCTAGGCGAAAACATCTTAAATGATTGGGGCTCCTGCTACTCATTTTGAAACAACTAGCCTTTCTTTAAAAAAAAAAGAGAGTTAAAGGTACTTTTCATACCACATGTTTGACCGAATGTGGCTATTAGTACTGGATGTTTAGTTTTGTATAATTTTAGTACCAGACGTTTGAAAAAATGTGGCTTTTGGTACATCCGTTGGTTGGCCGTTAGTTTTGGCCGTTAAATGACATGTGCAAGTCACGAGATCAACTCTAAACTTTTAATTTTGTTCAATTTAGTCCCTCAAATATATTCATAACTTTTATTTTGTTTAATTTAGTCCTAAAGCTTCAAAATCGAACCCAATTGGTACCTATCTCCAATTGGGTAAATTTGACCCAAATGGGGCTATGTCAATTGAATTCGATTGGTTTAATTGGGTCCGATTTTGAAGTGTTATGACTAAGTTAAACAAAATAAAAGTAAGGAATATATTTGAGGGACTAAACTGAACAAAATTAAAAGTTTAGAATCGATCACGTGACTTGCACATGTCATTTAACGGCATAAACTAACGGCCAACTAACGGATGTACCAAAAGCCACATTTTTTCAAACGTTTGGTACCAAAAGTATACAAAACTAAACATCCAGTACTAAAAGCCACATTCGGTCAAACACGTAGTATCAAAAGTACATTTAACCAAAAAAAAAAAAAATCAATCACAATTGCCCCTTTAAGCATAATAACTACAAACTTAATGGAGACAGATTTGCAACATTTTAAATTTTTAATATGCAATTTGCAACTATGGCCAAAGCATCTTGCACACACCCGGTAAACAAAAATTTCCGATAAAGCTTATTGTAAGGAACATTCTATATTTCATTGAATAAACTTATCTTCATAATAATGCAGACTTGTATTTCCACACCCCATGCCGTCAACCAGAGCAGCTGATGTTTGCGTATTCACTTGACTTATTTTCCGATTTAGATCACTTGCCCCACTATTTTTACTCCAGAGATCGTGCATCACCATTAAGATTTGGGTTAACAGGTCTTTTGGTCCATGATGTTTGACAACTTTTGAGTTTTGGTCAATGATGTTTTTTTTACCTAATTTTGGTACTATATGTTTGTATATTTTTTTCTAGTTTTGGTCTAACCGTTACATTCCGTCCGTTTTTTGACATGTTCAAGCTACGTGATCCATTCTAAACTTTAAATTTAGTCCCTCTAATACTTTCTTAACCTTTTTTTTTTTTCAAATTAGTCCCGAAGTTTTAAAATTGACCACAATTGGACAATAGGTCCAATTGAATTTTTGAAACTTCGGGACTAAATTGAACAAATAAAAGGTTAGGAAAGTATTAGAGGGACTAAATTGAATAAAAATTGAAAGTTTATGGTGGATCACGTGACTTGTATATGTCAAAAAATGGACTGAATGTAACGGTTAGACCAAAACTAGAAAAAATCTGCAAACATATAGTACCAAAACTAGGTAAAAAAAAGCATCATTGTCCAAAACTCAAAAGTTGTCAAACATCATGGACCAAAAGACCTGTTAATCCTTAAGATTTTGACAAGTATCCTTAAATTTAATATATTTTTTTTTGTAGGGTTTACCAATCTCAATAAATTTTTAGAATAAAAAAAAACGACAAAAGTAATTACACCAAAAATGTGTCAAAATCACAACAGTTGTGCACAATCTGAAACAAGAAGAGTAGGACAGGATCTGATCCCATTTATACACCACGAAACCATGATATACAACTTGATTGGTTTTACCTTTGACAAGGCAGGGCTCAACTTTTTATTAAGTTTTATTTATATAAAGTAGTTTGGTTGACCTGAAAACTGGACAAGGAAGCTCTCCTTTTCTTCCAAAAACACAACAACAATCCCAAAAAACAGACCTAGTTCTAGGAAGAACAAAGGTGTAGAGTGGTAGTATGTTTTCCCTTGTAAGATTAGATCTGGGAGAGGATAACGTCACCACCTGAGACTTTGAAATCAGATGGTGCTTCCTCCACATTTAAGACCTTCACTTTCCCGTCTTCCACATATGCCGACCACCTACCCCATCATCCCAAATTGCAGCAGCCAGGCCACCAATAATATATGTGAGCAATGAGGAACAATAATACTGATAAGATTGATATTTGGTGGATTCCATTGCTGCTGCTTGCTTTGCTAAGTAAATACCACAATACAAACAATCATTTATCTCTATGTCTTACCTTTCAGAGCGGTTTCCGAGCAATGCACCCGACAGATCCTTACTCAAGTCCAGGCTCTTGTGGAATTTCCCATCAAAATCTCCATAAAACTCAATCTGCCAAGTTTCCCATCATTAATTTTACTTATGCAACCAATGCCACAAGGCCTATATTTCAAGTACTACATACATATATATACAACACAAGCACATCTAATAGTGAACTACTTCCTAATAATCCACTTATATAATTTGATCTATCAAGTAACTACTAACTACTAAATTACAATAGTTGAAGGAGGCTTACATCATCTTTGGCCTTTAGATTTTCTGCCCAACCATTCAAGGCATATGGATCATTAACAGTTACACACACAACAGAGTCAATGCCCTTCGCCTTGAACTTGTCTATGTTATTCTTGTAACTTGGTACGTGCTGTTTTGAACAAACTCCTGTATATGCACCCTGGAATTGCATGTATGGATGGCAAAAAACTGTTAACTCAATACACTCACTACTAGCACCAAGCCACCAACCAAGAAGAAAACACTATAATTGATTGAACAGTATTTATTCCATCTACTTAGCAAGCTACGATAGTGATGTACTACAGCCCTTCACTGAATTGAGCTTAAACCGGCATAAAGTGGTTTCTGTTCTTCGAATTATATCAATTAGATGTTTATCAATCCTTCTCAGCAACGTGTCATATCATTTAGATCAAAAAGGGATTTCTACTTCACATAGATCTAGTGCACTCTGTGCTGAATGATTCTTTTTGTCCGTGCAAAAGAAAGAGCGAGCGCTTAAGTGGAAGAGAAGTAACATTCTGAAGCTTTTATCCTAAGTGAATAGAGGGAAAAAAAGTTTAATCATGTCAGCCTTATAATGATTTAGTCAATTTAAATTAAAAAAACTTTTTTAGAGGTACTCTAATATTTTTTTATACATAACTGATCAACTAGAGAAACCAAGTACTATTCAAGAATACACACTGCTAGCACTTGTAAGTGGAAAGAATAGCAGATCAATTCTGAAGGGAATATGAGAGAAGATTAATACAATTACACTACAAATAACTTACTCATAGAGAAAAATCTAAGAGAGTAATAAGCAACTTACAGGAAGACCAAAGATGATAACTTTTTTCCCCTGCAATAATATACCAAGAACAACAAAAATCTCATTAACATAATTGCACAGCAGCAAATCTCAGAGGAAGCAGCATTTCAAATAGCTTGCAGAGGATTTCACAGAAGACAGACTAACAGATGAGATGACTAAACGAATCCATCAACATAATTAAACCAACGAACTACTGCAATTCAACACATTATGAATACGAGAGGTATGGTTTTGAAATTTGAAGTTTAAAACATTCACAGTCTAGCCATTTTTCATTAACACTATCAGCCAATATTAAGATTCGGTACTTCAAATGATGATCCAATCAAGGTCAGATTCATGACCGCCCGCTACCTATTCCATTCTCTCTTCCACTATCAATATCAATGTCCGAATCATAAGCTATGATTAGCATCTGATGCCTTATCTAAGTAATTGTATATATAGTAATACATTTTCGCTGCTGAATGAAGAATTCAGGATGTCTCCAAATTACAAAGTAGAACAAAGATCCAAACCTAGCCAATTGTTCAGATAGGATAAGGAAGCTCGGTAACGCAGGGAAGAAGGAAAGCACGGGGAAGCAGAAATAACCTTGAAGATGTCCTTGAGAGGCGTAGTGGAGAACTTGGATGAGACACCTTCGTCCCAGGAGCGAGCCTTCTGGAGGGAAACATCCGGTGCGGCGGAGACTATGTCAGTACCCACGGCAACGGAGGCGAAACTCCTCCCGGACGCTATTCTAAGGATGGAGGAGCTCAATCGCTTAGTAATTAAGGAAGCCATGGTCACTTTACTTGATCGTCTGGTTCAGTGAGAGATGAGCCTTCCCGTCTATGGATTCAGTTCCAGAATTGAATTGCAGGATGGAGAGAGATGTCTATTTACCTTGCTTATGTTTCTCCCGTTGACCTAATAGCACTTCCAATGGCTAGTTACTGATTCATCCACCTCAACAGCCACTGTAGTACAATAATATAGAAACTCTCTCTAATGGTGGTAGCGGTGGAGACCTAGTTCCACTTCTATTGGGACCCACATAATTCTGCCTTCATAATATAACTTTTTGTAAAAAAAAACTATATAGATAAATTATATAATTATAAATACAAAATTATTTTGGTATTTAAATAATTATATAAAAAATTACGAACATAATATATAAATAAGCACGTAATTTTTTTAAATATGATTATCATAATTTAAAAATTATATATTACGAAAAAATACAAATAATAATATATTAAAATTTTCAATTAAAAAATGAGCATATATGTATATTTTAGACAACATAGAATTGACACATGCATACTAAAATCCAATAGATATTCGACCAAACTTTTTTAAGTGTTATATATAAATTAAATATTCATATTTTAAAAAATACGGACATAAACAAACCAATGAATGAGATTCAATTGTTAGACTGAATTAATTAAAATAACTTGGAAAAAACATGTACAAAATCATAAAAATGTAATTGATTGTTATAAAAAAAAATTACATTTTTTATGAATTCTTCAAAGTTTCAATTTTAGATCAAATATTTGGGTTCCAACATTGACCGACGTGTGTTGTTAATAATCTCAAAATTAGAAAGTCGGCGTCGTTAGGTTAGTACAATTATTTACGTACTATACATTTAAAAGTAATAATAATTACGATTCTTTTTCTATTTAAAAATTGTATAAGAACAAATATAATATATAAATGAGCACATAAGTTTTTTAAAATAATGATTGCAATAATTTAAAAATTACATTACAAAAAAATATAAAAACAATACATTAAATTTTCCAATTAAAATACAAATTAACATATATATATATGAGACTACATAGAATTGTCACACACATTACTAAATTGCCAGAGATATTCGACCAAATCGTCTTAAATCTTTTTTTGCCAGTTTGATTTGATAATTCACTATGGAAGAATCAAATATGTTCGAAGTGTTTAATCTTTTCAATAATTATACGCTACTTTACTATAGTAATATTACTAATATGTGCAGTCTTTACTCAACAGGCATAATGATTGATAAATATAATTATTTATATAATAATAGTGATTAATTAAATTAATTGAATCGATATTATTACATCATATCAGTGTATATATGTTATTTATCGATTGACATGTCTTGATTCATCGTCGTTAGCAAAATCAAGTTTATGGACATTAATTAAATACATATTAGTAAAACGGTTAAATACAAAGTCCTCATGTGTTATTACTAATGATTTTAATATACATAAAACAAAAATATATTCTATATTATATTATTTTTATATAATGTATCATAATAAAAAAAAATCATTTATAGAATAATAATATAATAAGTAGATTATATATAAATATATATGCATTAAAATAATATAATAATTTTTAATAAAAAATCATTTCACGTTTAATAATATGGAATTCTATACTATTTTTCAAAATTTAGAATTGGCAGTTGTGTTACATGGTAAAATATAAACAAACTGAGTTTGGAAACTCTGAAATTGATACGAAGTTAAAAAGTAGTAATTTTGGTTCGGGTCATTATTTAACTTATTTAATATTAAAAACGACCTATTACGACTCGTGTCATTGTCCGACTTAGTGTAGCATGTATATATATATATATAATAAAAAAGAGCAGCAAAACAACTGAATAAAATAATATTAAAAAGTAGGAACCGACAAGAACAGTAACGTGGGAGTTCCTATTAGTAGGAACTGCCCCACTTCACTATTCACTTGATAATGGCAAAATGGTAATATTAGTCATCCTAGTCACGCCTAGTGGCGCCTAGTCAGCGTCCAGTGGCAAATCTAGGAACTAGGAACTTCCATTTTGGAACTAGGAACTCCCATTGGAATGCAAAGTTCCTATTTAATCATTACAAGTAGGAACCAACAGTAAGTGGAACTAGGAACTCTCTACAATGACAAATTTACAACATGGAACCGGGAACTAGGAACTAGGAACTACCATTGGAAGTGCTCTAACTAAGGGTATGAATCGAGCCGGTGATAATTTTTATACCGGAACCATTTCGAAATGAAGTGGCATTTTTTAAATGATCCAGCTAAAATAGTGGCGTAACTAGGAGCCTTGAGTTGCAGATTGATTAGTTTTTTTTTAATCCATGTAACAACATAATAAAGACCGAATATAAAAATGTGTCAAAAACTATATAATAAAATTGAATAAATACATGAGTTCTAAAGGAAAAAAAATCCCTAGAATTAAATAAATATGTTAAAAAAATTTAAAACTACATAGACGTCAAATTGAAAAGAAAAAAATGGTCGTTGAGTGCCAACGACGCCAATTTTTTTTTAGTGGAGCCTCTGTTTTAGACAACAACGGTATGCTTATTTTGGTATTTTGCTACATTTTCGGCACATTTTGATAATTGAAGTTACTTAGGTATGGGTAAAAAATTCAAAAATATTGTATACAAATACTTAATTAAAAAAGAAATACGTGCCAAAAAAAACATATGGAAAACTAGCAAAATATAGTCTAATATTTTAAAATTAAAACAACAACTAATTTCTATGACTATTAAGAGTTTTCATACTTTGAATTTGAAACCTAACATACTCATTATGAACGGATTCAAATACACATTTCTGTGACAGACAATCATTTCCATATTTTTTTGTAATAATTTTGTAGATATTTATTAAATAAATATATATATTGTCACTTAGATAGTTATATATAATCTTAGATATACACTTGTACAAACAAATTATATATAGATTAAATATAATGAGTTAAATAGTATATATGTATACATAACATGCATATTTAATGTTACTCAACTTTCATTTTTGAATGCGAGGTGTAACATTTATTTTTTTTCATATAGTGAGGGGTTGCATATTTACATATGCACTAATATATACACTAATTTCTATAAAGCTGAGGGGTTGCAGTTGCAACCCCTCAACTGTATGTGGCTACGCCCCTGGACTAAAATAAAGTCGAGTTTATTTCAACTTGATTTTTTAGCTATTAGATTATGCACATCGTGGTATGTGTAAAACATATTTTTTATCTCTCCTGAAATTTGATTGATTCTCTCTCCTGATCTAATGACTGAAAAAACAAATTAAAATAAACTCGACTTTATTTTAGTCCGCCACTTTAAAAAGAGTAACTTTTTTGCCAAAAGAGTAACTTAAATAACATAAAAAATTGAAAGTTTACTTATAATAATATAATATATATAAAAAAAAGTTTGTAATCAACTAACATGTTAAGAATATAAACGAAGAGGGTAAAAAAACTATTTTAAAAACTATATAAAACTTCAAACTTTTGAAAATTTATAAATTGCACCCCATAAAATGTGTTAAGTTTTGTCACGCCCCAAGCCCGAGCGACTGTCCCCACTTAGCCCAACCTAGCCTAACTAAGCTCGTTGTCGTCACTTGTGCTTGGAAAATGAGGAATTCCTGTTAGACTTTAGTAGTACCCCTCTGACTTATTAAGGCTTCAGAATTCTTATTTCTAACTGATGTGGTACACAAATATGGGGTATTACAATCTACCCCCTTAATGCGTGCGACGTCCTCGTCGCGGCCCAGACCAGAATCGTTTGCCCCCGGTAGGTGATCGGAACTCCGGGGGTCGATAACCCTTGGTCCGCAAGCCCGATCACGGTCTCGGGTCGGCTCTGATACCATTCTGTCACTCCCGTAACCCGAGCGGCTGTCCCCACTAAGCCCAATCCAGCCTAACTAAGCCCGTTGTCCTAACTACGGCTTAGAAAATGAGGAATTCATGTTGGACTTGAGTAGTACCACTCTGGCTTATTAAAGCTCCAAATCTTCTAACTCAAGTCGATATGGTACAAATTTAGGGGTGTTACAATCTACCCCTTTAATGCGTGCGACGATCTACCCCCCTCCGTCCAGGCGAGTTCCCCATGCCCGGACCCCTACCCCCGGATGATATTTCGCCCGGGGCTCACCCTTGTAGGCCATTCCCACACACTTAAACACATTATGCTCATCTACGGTCGGACCGAGGTCAAGTGCACCATATTTATGGTCAAGGCCGACTTATATTACGAAACTGCCGCAACCGGACCAGGAAATCACTGGAACCGGGGTGGTCCAATAGGAACTCTATAAATAGAAACCTCCTCTCCTCATTTGAAGTGGGATGATTCACTGAAGCCCTGCATTCTCTCTACTTTATATCTCTAAAAGCCTATACTCACTTAAGCATCGGAGGGCACACCGAGCACCACCCCCCCCCCCTTGGGTCTCGGTATTGCCCCTTTTGCAGGTATCTCGAGGAGAAGGAAGGGCGGAGGTCCCAAGCAAGAAGGCACTCAGGACACCGTATGCAAACAATGGGCCTACTAGGAACTCCTTCCCCGGTGCCCATTTGCATTGCAGATATATGAGAAGAAGAAGAAGCCCACGAAACGGGAATACTAGAAGGAGAAGCCCACGGAGCGGGAATACAAGAATGAGAAGCCCGGGAAGAAGGAGAGAACGGAAGGAGAAATCCACGAAGGAAACTCGTATGCAAACACTGGCACCGTCTGCGGATTCGAGCAAAAAGCACATAGCCTACTACTTGTGCTCGATGGCAATAAATAAGGGGGTCCAAGAGAACAAGGGGGCGGCAGAGTAAGGTACCTATCGTGGGTCTGCAGGAGCCTAGCATCCGGAGGCAACAACCAAAGGATGCTAAGCAACCGTCATCCAATGGAGAACAATACTCCTTGGATAATACTTCATCAAGCTCCAAGACACCACGGTCGGTAGTCAATCAACAAAACCCTAATGAAAGACAAGCCCATAGTGGGGGCAACAATCAAACACCCAAGAACAGGCCAGAAGGCCAAAGAAGTGGCTACAACAAAATGCACCCATGGCAGCTCTTCCAGAGTATACCAATAGGGGACAAGATGAATAGTGAGCAGAACAAAACCAAGACACAAGAATGAGCACCATCCTCACATCCCCTCATGAATGCACCTGGAGTAGTTCTTCCAGAGGAAATCTATAGGATGCAGGAGGTGACCACTAAACAACAGCCACTCTGTGAAGGATATGACAACACTAAGGGGGGAGAGATGATCAATAACTCCATCTCCAGAAGAATATGTCGTTCATAAGAGCAACCACATATACTGGGGGGCAAGCACATAATCAATGATAGCAGGGAGAGTGCATGCATACACATCCCCCCACTATGAGCAAAAGGATAACCTTACAAGGAGGGCCACTACAACGAGCAGGGCCTGTCGCGCCTACTTTGAGAGAATGCCATCCAAGGGGTTCTAATATGATATGAATTTCCATGGAAACCATATAGAATCCCATCCTACAATATACCTATGTACAACAGTTACAACCACCAGACGCCCGCCCGCCCAAGGGATGGGACAACACACTGCGAAAGCAGGGAATACCACTTCAACCCAGCCTGCAAGGCAAATATCTCCCTCTCCTCCTAACTAACGTAATACTCATTTTTGAGCCAAAAGACACTTATACATCCAATGAGGGGTAGCACTAAATGAGGAGGCAACACCAAACCTATGCTCATCGCAAGGATCATTAATAACTCCAACGTTAAAAGGATATTGGATTTGCAAAACCAACATTATATACCCAAGGGTTCAAACAACACAGGGTTGGGGGCACCAGGCCAAAACAACGCCTACAAAGAGTAAAGGGAAGAAACGGTAACGAAGATCAAAATTGAATCTTTCCCAGCCTGCAAGGCAAACATCTCCCTCTCCTCCTAACCAACGCAATACTCATTTTTGAGCCAAAAGACACTTATACATCCAATGAGGGGTAGCACTAAATGAGGAGGCAACACCAAACCTATGCTCATCGCAAGGATCATCAATAACTCCAACGTTAAAAGGATATTGGATTTGCAAAACCAACATTCTATACCCAAGGGTGCGAACAACACAGGGTTGGGGGCACCAAGCCAAAACAACACCTACAAAGAGTAAAGGGAAGAAACAGTAACGAAGATCAAAATTGAATCCTTCCCCCACCCCCCCTCGCCAATTCTGGAAGATGCATAGAAGAAAGGCATGCTCAAAGAGTAAAAAAGAGTAAGGAGACCGAGCAACTTGGGGGGGGGGGGAGGGAACCAAACGAACAAGTGCTCGATACCCAACCGAGAAACAGGAGGATAAGCCTTAACAGGCTAAACAAGAACAAACGGTGCAACTACCAAGCAACTAGGGGGCACCATATGATCTAGTGCTTGATAGTCCACCCAAAAATAGAAGGCTACGCGAATACGTGGCATGACTCCTTCCAGTGGAAACCACAAATGAATGATACAACATAAACCCACTACAAGGACTCGCTCCTGTGTTGGAGGCAACAGTGACCGCCCTCATAAGGCGACATCCACAAATTATACCGACTGGAAGATGCGGAAGGGCAGATATCAACTAACACTTTCAGTGGAGAACATTTGAATAGGTTCTACACTCGAAGGGAAAAGTGAATATCTACTTCCATTACATAATTTGTTATTACCAAAAGGAGATCTACGGACTCCACTTAGACTTTACTTTCTATAAGAAACGACAATAGCACTAAATGAATCAAATGTTGTTCAGGGCACAAGGGAAAGAAGAAAGCCACCATCACTCACAAAAGAGGAGGCGCCACTTCAAATTGAAAAGGGGAAGATCCAAAAAGACAACTCTGAAATATGAAAGGCGATCGATAACCCTTACATATAGAAAGAGGAAGATCTATAAGGAAAACCTTACAACCGAAAAGGGACATAAGACCCATAGGGCCACCCTTCCAACCGAAAAGGGGAAGATCCAAAAAGACAACTCTGAAATATGATAAGGCGATCAACAACCCTTACATATGGAAAGAGGAAGATCTATAAGGACAACCCTTACAACCGAAAAGGGACATAAGACCCACAAGGCCACCCTTCCAACCGAAAAGGGGAAGATCCAAAAAGACAACTCTGAAGTATGATAAGGCGATCAACAACCCTTACATATGGAAACAGAAAGATGTATAAAGACAACCCTTAAAACCAAAAAGGGACATAAGACCCACAATGCCACCCTTCCAACCGAAAAGGGGAAGATCCAGAAAGACAACTCTGAAATATGATAAGGCGATCAACAACCCTTACATATGGAAAGAGGAAGATCTATAAGGACAACCCTTACAACCGAAAAGAGACATAAGACCAACAGGGCCACCCTTCCAACCGAAAAAGGGAAGATCCAAAAAGACAACTCTGAAATATAATAAGGCGGTCAACAACCCTTACATATAGAAAGGGGAAGATCTATAAGGACAATCCTTACAACTGAAAAGGGACATAAGATCCATAGTGCCACTCTTCCAACAGAAAATGGACATAAGACCCACAGGGCCACCCTTCCAACATGATATGAGAAGTAAGTCCCCCCAATCAAAGGGCAACTCATCCAACAAGATACGTGAAGTAAGTCCCCCAACCAAATGACAACCTTTACAACAAGATATATAATGTAAGTACTTCATTAGGTGGCTATCATGTCCATATATATCAAAGGAGGGTACAACCCCCCCTATACTTCAACAAATGGTTATCATGTCCATATATCAAAGGAGGGCACCATCCCCCATATACATCATCAAATGACTATCATGTCCATATATATCAAAGGAGGGTACAACCCCCCTATACTTCAACAGGTGGCTATCATGTCCATATATATCAAAGGAGGGTACCATCCCCCCTATACATTATCAAATGGCTATCATGTCCATATATCAAAAGAGGGCACCATCCCCCCTATACATTATCAAATGGCTATTATATCAAAGGAGGGCACCATCCCCCCTATACATCATCAAATGGCTATCATGTCCATATATATCAAAGGAGGGTACAACCCCCCCTATACTTCAACAGGTGGTTATCATGTCCAAATATATCAAAGGAGGGTATCATCCCCCTATACATTATCAAATGGCTATCATGTCCATATATCAAATGAGGGTACCATCCCTCTATACCCCAACAACGGCTATCATGCCCAAATGTCTCAAAGGAGGAAACCTTACCCTTATATCACAAAGATCCAACAATACTCGGGTTAGCCAAGCATGAGGCTCCATAACCATGAAGACATCCTCCTTATTCAAAAAAGTCTAACAACCGCAAGACCGGTGGTCAAAGAGACAAACTAAGGAAAGAGCCTCCACCAAGCTTTCAAACAACTATCAATAGCCTAATCAGACGCCTATTCGACCATCATAGAGTCAAGCAAATGTTAAGCCCATTCCTTAACTCGGGGGGGGGGGGGGGGGGGAAATCGGGATACACGCCCAATTAAGCGACAGACATCCTCCAGCGCACCTCACAAGCAAGAAAGGAAACTTCAAGGAAGTAGCAATCAAACACAAGGAGACCGTCAACCATAGAAAACCAGGGGGACGAAGCACATAGAAAAAAAGTACTCCAGGAAGAGGAGAAATAACACATCAGGTACTATTAACCATGCCACGACGCACTATGCTAATCCATCAGTGCCGACCTACCCAGGAGTAGGTTTTAAAGTGCATAAAGATCAAATGCTTACTACGAGGGCAAAGACACGTGCATGGATGACACCACTTGCTAAAGGAAGAACTATGGTGGATAAACAAATATCACAAACACCCCTAAGGGGGAGATAAGCAAAATCATCCCAACACTACCCAAGGTAGTCGGGGGAGGGACCAAACACCTACAACAAGCTATGTATCAACCAGTGGCATGGAAGGAACAACCTTATATATGAGCTACCAAGAGTAGCCAATATGAGGAGTATCCCTCTACGTACAACAACGTGTCCACTATGGGGGCATGCATATATGAGCTACCAAGCGTAGTCAATACGAGGAGTATCCATCTACGTACAACAACGTGTCCACTACGGGGGCACGCATATATGAGCTACCAAGTGTAGTCAACACGAGGAGTATCCCTCTACGTACAACAACGTGTCCACTACGGGGGCACGCATGTATGAGCTACCAAGCGTAGTCAACACGAGGAGTATCCCTCTACGTACAACAACGTGTCCACTACGGGGGCACGCATACATGGGCTGCCAAGCGTAGTCACTTCAAGGGTTAACCCCCCGCGTCTGAAACGCCAAACACATCCACTGTAAGGGACAACTATATATATACAATCTCATACATGCATGTTTCGCAATTAACGCAAGGGCTAACCCCCCAGCGTCTGAAGCATGCCAACTACGGGGGCACCATATACATACAACTCTATATGCACAGGTCACAGAGCATGAGTAACACAAGGGCCAAGCCCCCACTTGTGGAGGTGCAAGGTGTGCATACCGCGGAGGTAGCCTCAGCACTGAGCCACGAAGGCAAAATCACCGTCTGGGAAGCCCCTTAACCTACACAAATGGAGTAACGCTCCAACATATATGAAGGGAACAACCTTCTACATATATTTATGGGTTAAGAGCCTATAAACTGTCTGAAGTTTGCTCCATGTGAGATTTTGGTGTCTGAAGTTTAAAATGTTAAAATGAACAGTCTCAGGTTTCATTTTTGTTGAAATTTGATGTCTCGGTGTGATTACTTTAAAGAAGCCAATCCCGACAAAACCGGCTGTCAAATAGGAGCTCTCATGCACGCTCCCTTCTCGTCACCTTGCCGGGACCATCACCTAAGAATGTGGCCACATCCGCAATATCGCTCTATTGTAGCTGAAAATCACTCCACACCACTCTACTGGAAACTTTTTCTTTCGGATGTTCAAGTTTTGGAAGAAATTTGGCGATTTTATAAAAAGTAAAGAGTGATGGATTATGTGTGGGTGGAATGGTCGATGAAAATGTTTGAAGGGAGAGGAAAAGACGCGCAAAGACACCAAATTTCAACTAAAATGAAACCTGGGACTGTCCATTTCAACATTTTAAACTTCAGACACCAAAATCTCACATGGAGCAAACTTCAGATAGTTTATAGGTTCTTAACCCTTTATTTATATAATCTCTTTTATACGAAAGGTAAGATGAGGAATTTTAACCACTCTCACCTCCATCTATATAGAGTGAATTGCAGGGATAATGTTAAAGAACCATGCCCACACTCCAACGAACGGGGAGAAAAACGCCATGCCCATTGAAGGCCAAAGCTATAAGATCACACTCGCGCTCCCGCAAACGGAGCGCAACACCGCTTCCAAAGCACCCTATCGGCTCTAAGAGCCTAAAAATGAGGTTCTTCCAATAATGAGATAGACATGAAAGCTAAGTAAAATGGGACTAAGGCCCATATTTCATACTTACAATCATTTACATCATCCATGTACATACTTGTACTAACACCCACGTCCATGTTGACTAACACTCACATGTTATATGAACATCCTTCTAACAGGGGATGACCTATAGCCTCTCTTATGTAGAGTTATGTCAAGCGCTTCTAAAAGGAACTCCAATGAAACAGAGACTCAAATTAAAGGACACGGTCCTAAGGCTAAGCAAAACGAGACCAATGCTCGTAATTCTTACCTTTATACAATATCTACACATGGTATAAATTTTCTTAAATCAGCAATAGCATTTTGTGTATCCAGCTTCCTTGAACGGGGGGCAAGGAAAATTACAACGTTTCTCAAGCATCCAAAGAAGGCCGGGATCGTCATAAAGCTTCCTTGAACAAGGGCAAGGAAAATTACAGAGCTCCTCGAAGCACTCAATGAAGGTCGGGACCGTCTTAAAGCTCCTTTAAACACGGGGCAAGGAAAATCGTGACGTTCCTCGAGCATTCGATAAAGGCCGGGATCATCATAAAGGTACATTTCACAACTCGCTTGGGCGATACTCCACAAAAATATAGTCAAGTAAAGGTTAAACCATTGCTTGACTCAGAGGAAAATGTTGGATATACTCCCAAGATATTATAAATTGGACCTCGATAATTGGGCCGCGACCGATTACAATTCGAGACTTTAGAAAACGGACACTCGATGCCAATCACGTAGGCCCAAAAACACCCCGAGTGGAGAAAACCACTCGGGAAGGCCCCGAGTGGAGAAACGAATCGGGGGTGACCCAAGTGAGGAACCCTTGCTCGGGTAACCCGAGCAAGGTACTGGCGGTACCCACCCGGGTACCCCCCCCCCCCCCCTCCGTCCTGGCGAGTTCCCCTCGCCCGGACCCCTACCCCTGGAAGATATTTCGCCCGGGACTCGCCCTTGGAGGCCATTCCCACACACTTAAAACACATTATGCTCATCTACGGTCGGATCGAGGTCAAGTGCACCATATTTAATTTTACAGTCAAGGCCAACTTATATTACGAAACTGCCACAACCAGACCAGGAAATCACTGGAACCGGGGCGGTCTCTATAAATAGAGACCTTCTCTCCTCATTTGAAGTGGGATGATTCACTGAAGCCCTACGTTCTCTCTACTTTATCTCTCTAAAAGCCTATACTCACTTAAGCAATGGAGAGGGCAAACCGAGCACCACCCCCCCCCTTGGGTCTCGGTATTTCCCCTTTTGCAGGTATCACGAGGAGAAGGAAGGGCAGAGGTCCCCAAGCAAGAAGGCACTCAGAACACCGTATGCAAACAGTGGGCCTACCGGGAACCCCCTCCCCGGTGCCCATTTGCAGATATATGAGAAGAAGAAGGCTACGAAGCGGGAATACTAGAAAGAGAAGCCCACAGAGCGGGAATACAAGATGAGAAGCCCGGGAAGAAAGAGAGAACGAATGGAGAATCCCACGAAGGAAACTCGTGTGCAAACAACTTGGGAAGCCCAAAATGGGCCTCCCCCATTAACATGGCCGGCCGACTTATATCACTTAGGGAGGTGGGGTTTATCCCACCTCCACTCTTATAAATAGGGACCTAATGAGGGTTTTACTAATGTTATTATCTCCTCTCCTAAGTTGTGAGATTAAAAGAAAACCCTCCTCCCTAAACAAGAGTTTCGTCTGAACCTACAACACACCAAGGAAGTGCCAAATTGCGACGAGCAATTTACTCCGAGTAGATCCATCCCGCGGAGAATCGACAGAGGCTTTGCTGTGAGGCATAATCCGCGTAGGGCTTCTAACGGGAACCTCTACGAGGATCCGTCCGACGGATCGAGAACTCCCCTAAAAGGTCATGGGCTACATGAAACAGTATAGGTATGTGCACCTTCTTCCGTTGTGTATTAGTTACCTTGCACGTATCTAGAGTTTTGTTTCTGTAGTATTGATCCCCTATATCCTACACGGTCTCGGGCAAGGTTGTCAGGATCGCGATCCGGATCGTAGGATCGTACATAAGATCGCTGGCAGTCAGGATCAATGGTGGATCGAGCGTTGAGTCGTAGGATCGCATGGAATCGCGATCCTACGCGATCCTGTATGAATGGGATTTTTTTACCGTCGACCCACTCACTAATTAATAATTAGACATTTAAAGCCCAATAGCCCATTAGTTAGAAATTAGAATGTTTGTGTTGGATCACGGTTGGAACTCCGGTACGGTCTTGACGGAAATCCAAGATCCTTCGCTCCACGTAATCCTGCAAGAAGGGAATAGACCGGGCAGTGACCCAGAATCCCTCTCCGATGCTTAAATGAGAATCTCGTGGCAGGCAAGGCAAGCAAAAGTATGTAAGTGCGTATATGTGATCTGAGGTAACCTCCTCCTTTATATAGGAGAGGAGTTACCCCAGTTACCTGATGAACTGCCAGGGCAGTTAGCCCACGTTCCGCTTATCTCGGCCACTAACCCACGTTCCGCTTATCTCGGGCCACTTTCCCACTACTCTGATAGTGGGCGTGTTTCTCGGCCTCAACCTCTGATAGAAAGTCCCGACGGAAGTCGGGGACTCCAGAATATCTTTCTGAAGCATCTCATCCTCCAGGTGCAGGTCAATCGGGAACTCAGTCGGGGGCTAGAGTTTCAGCAGGGGCACCACTTTCCGGTGCTCAAGTTGGAGAGGGTCTCCCTCAACTTCCTACCCCGATGAGATCGGGGGCTGAAGAAACCCCGACAGGCAATCAGTTTCGTCGGGTGGAAGATCTGGACTCCTCCGAGGAGACAGACGAGGGCCTCGCCTTGGTTCGTCGTCGGGGGATGAGGCAGTCCCCACTGAAGCCAACCTCCAGGGGGCTGCCCCCTCATCTCCTTCGCAGCAGCACTCGCCCATTCACAGCTTGACTCCCTCTGGGTCCCAAGGCGACTCGGAGATGCGCACCTCCACGACTCCAGTCGGTCCTCCTCCTCTCCCCTTGGACGGGAGCTTCTACAAGGTCTATGACCCCGACCAGGAGGCGGCTCCCTGGACCCCGATCCAGACGCTGCAAGGAGTCCAGCTCCGACAGGGTGATACATACCCGGAGCTTGGTCTGCAATTGGTGGCAGGCTCGGTTCTGCCGTCTCTGAAGCTTCCGCTCTCCCTGGATCGGGAGGACATCCACGCGGATATTCGTGGAATGGCCATTCGTCGGGTGGAGGTAAGGTTCCTATTTTCACCCTTTAATCGATAAGGCAGGATATTCATGTGCTAAACTCTTCCTCTTTTCTTCGCAGGAGATGGCGGACATAAACCGCTGCTTCGGGTACATCCTGACCCTCGAGGAGGCGTTGGAGCAGGAGCGGGCCAAGGGGGCTCCCGCGGTTGTAGCCAAGCTCGAGGAGGATCTCACCGCGTCCGAGTCTTCGAGGGGAAAATTGGCTAAGGAGCAGGCCCTCCTTAATCGAAAGACTCGGGACCTCCAAAAGCAGGTTTAGGACTTCGAGGGGCTGCTGAAGCGGAAGCAGCAGGAGCGGAAAAAGGATGTGGAGGCTCGGGACAAACTTGTCCTCGAGAAGAAGGCTCTGGAAGATGCCAAGGCGGGACTGGAGCGGGAACTTGCTGAGGTCCCTACCAAGCTGGCCGAGGCTGAGACCAAGAGTCGGGAAGATTATCGGAGCTCTGAGGACTTCCAAGCTGACGCGGTGAAATTCTGCACCACGGAGGTGGAGAACACCCTCTTCAACGCGGTCGAGGAGCTCCATCTGGAGTATGGCGACGCCATTAATTTCGATAAGTCTGCGACTCTCGCCCCCTTTGCGAAGAGGTATTTCGACCTCTCGGAGGAGAGTGATGAGGGCAACACCCCCGCGGGTATTGAAGACGTGGCGGAGCTTCCAAGTGCCGATCTCCCGACAGTTGATCCCCCGATAATCGACCCTCCAGCAACTGAACCTTCACCGACTGACCTCCAAGGGTCCGATCCTGTGGAGCCTTCTGCCACAGATCTCGTGGATCCTGCTTCCGCCGATGCTGACGAGGACAAAGCTTAATGCTCTATCTTTATAGTCCTTGTAATTTTTCTCTCTTTGTAATGAATCCTCGAGCCTTTGAGTCCTCACAAATATCAAACTATTTTAGTTCCGATTTATCGTTGCACTTCTTAAAGCGACTTAACTATGCCACTTAAGGCGATTTAACACGTCACCTAAGACATTTCAACACATCACTTAAGACGATTTAGCCCACACCACTTAAGGCGATTTAATCGTGCCAACTAAGGCAATTCAATTCGCACCACCTAAGGCGACTTAGCCACACTTAGAATAAATCTAAGAACCACGCACCACTTAATGCGACTTTGCCACTTAAGGCCATTTACTTGCACCACTTAAGGCGACTTAACAACACTTAGAATAAATCTAAGAACAATCTGATCGGAAGCAACCTCTTTATTCATTGATGGCTCAAAATCTGCTTACATCGAATCAAACGATAGATAACTTGCACCACTTAAGGCGACTTAATAACATCGTGCACCACTGAAGGCGACTTAATAACATCGTGCACCACTGAAGGCGACTTAATAACAACTTGCACCACTAAAGGCAACTTAATATCAAACATGACATTTCTTCAAGTGTTCACCACTGAAAGAATGCTTTAATACTCTGCCATCGAGGTCTTCCAACTTATACGCATTTGGAGCTGGCATCCCCACGACCTTATAAGGTCCTTCCCATTTTGGCGACATCTTGTTGATCCGATCCAAAAGGGTGAACTCGTTCCGACGCCAAACCAGTTCTCCGACAAAGAACTGTCGGGACTTAACTCGCCGATTGTAATATCTGGCCGTCGCCAAACGCATTCGAGCCTGGACTTCATCGGCATCCCGCCTCTTTTCCTCGAGCAAGTCCAATTCCAGACGCCTCATTTCATCATTCGTCAAAGGCTCGTAGTACCTCATCCGATGGGACGCCACAGCTATTTCCACGGGAGCAACTGCCTCCGTGTCATAACAAGGCCAAACGGAGTCTCCCCAGTTGATCGTTTGGGTGTCGTTCTAACAGCCCAAAGCACATTTTCCAGCTCGTCCAGCCATTTGCCCTTCAAGGCATAGACCCTTTTCTTCAGGCCATCCATCATGATTTTGTTGGCTGACTCCACCTTTCCATTAGTTTGAGCATGATGGACAGAGGCTGTCCGATGCTCGATATTCAGCTCCTCCAGATACTCCTTCACTTGAGCCCCGTTAAACGGAGGACCATTATCGCTGATCAACACCTTAGGAATCCCGTATCTGGATATAATATGGTTCTGGAGAAACTTGACGATTTGGCTCCCCGTTGTCTTGGCCAATGCCTTAGCTTCTATCCATTTTGAGAAATAATCAATGGCTAAAAGCAAATATTTGCACTGACCTTTTTCTTGTGGGAGGGGTCCCACCAAAGTGAAATAAGATTCCAATCTGATCTGATTGATTACACAATCATTATAAAGTTTCGATTTCATTTTACTAAATGATATATATATAGTATTCTATTTCTATTAAGTTCTATTCTAGTGAAACTTTTTTATATTTATATAGATCATAGAAAATGCAGATTATGTAATTGTAATAAAGTAATAAAATAGTAGTGAAAAAATGGGGAAGGGCTCGTGCAGCTGCAGCAGGATTTGAAAAAGGAATTGATCGTGATTTTGAACCTGCTCTTTCCATGACCCCTCTTAACTGAGACAGGAGTCTGATGTTTGAAGTAAGAATCCATTTGATTCCACTACCCTACATATTGGTAGGACCGGGTCATACTTCAAATTAGAAAAGAAAAAAAAGAAAAAGTATTCTTTTTATGGGCTCGGAGGGCCAAGCACTCTTGATGGACGTCAGATTAGCAGCTAGAGCCACGATATTCGGGGCATACCTCTGGCACGCGTCACAAGATCGGACTAACATCGTTGCCTCCTTGCTCATCGAAGGCCAGTAATAGCCCAAATTCAGCACTTTCCTCGCAATGGATCGGGCACCTTCGTGACAAGCCGCGACCCCTTCGTGCACCTCCCTAAGGATCCGATTTGCGTCGTGCTCAGCCACACATTTCAAGTAAGGAGTTGAGAACCACCCCTTTTTGTATAGCTGATTGTCCACCACCACGTAATTAACCGCGATCCGGCGTATCCTGTCAGCTACTACTTCATCATCGGGGACTGCCCCCGTGGTCAGGTACGCGACTATCGGGGTCATCCACATGGGCTCCTCCTCCGATCCTGCTTCAATGGCACACACCTCCGATGGATCGGTGGTCGACAAGATCACCTTCTCCAAGAAGTGCACCTGCCGATTTTCCTCGAGGGGTGCCCCCAAGGCAAATTTGCTCAAGGCATCCGCTTCCGCGTTTTCCTCCCTCGGGATTGCCTCAATATCGAAACTTTTGAAACTCTCCTTCAAGACTTGCACCTCACGAAGGTACTTTCTCATCACCGGGCTCTTTGCCTCATATCGTCCTTGGACTTGATTCACAATCAGGCTCGCGTCACATTTCACCCTTAAGTGACCAACTCCCGTACCTTTGGCAATTTTGAGGCCTGTGATAAGAGCCTCATACTCAGCTTCATTGTTGGTGGCCCTAAACGTTAAGACCAAAGAATATCGAAGGGGCTCGCCTCCACCAGGTGGTATCAATACGAACCCTGCTCCTGATCCGTCTGAACTCGAAGAGCCATCAGTGTACATTTCCCAAGTATTTTCCTCATTTGGCTACTCTGATTGCTGTACCATTTCTGGTTGCTCTGCTATCGGGACCTCCATGGTTGTCCCATCTACAGGACCCGCTTCTTCCAGATCGGGGGCTGTAGACTCTGCTATGAAATCCGCCAACGCCTGACCTTTAATAGCCGTTCTCGGAGCAAAGTGAATGCGGAACTCACTAAGCTCGACTGCCCATTTCACTAATCTCCCCGACGCATCAGGTCGGTTCAAAAAATGCTTCAAAGGCTGATTCGTCAACATAGTAATCTCATGCGCATGGAAGTAAGGCCTCAACTTCCGAGTAGTAATGATCAACGCAAAAGGATACTTCTCAACGGCGGGATAATTCATTTCAGATTTGGCAAACGCCTTGCTTACATAATAAACGGGGACTTGGTTACCCTCGACAATCTTCACTAACACAGAGCTAATAGCAAACTCAGAAACAGCCAAATATAGATAGAGCGGCTCGCCTGGAATCGGTTTCGCCAATGGTGGGAGGGTGCGGAGATGCTGCTTGAGTGCCTGGAATGCCTCTTCACACTTGGCAGTCCACTCAAATTTCTTGTTGGCCCTCAGCACTTCTAAAAATGGCATGGCTCGGTCGCTTGCCTTAGACAGGAAGCGATTCATTGCAGCTAGTCGGCCATTCAGCACTTGCACCTCCCGATGATTTGTCGGAGACTGCATCTTCTCGATTGCCCTCAGCTACTCGGGGTTCACCTCAATTCCCCTTTGGCTTACCATAAAGCCCAAAAAATTCCCCGAGTGCACTCCAAAGGCGCACTTGGCTGGGTTCAAACGAACTTGATGAAGCCTCATCCGATCAAACGCCACCGCCAAGTTGCTTACATGATCTTTGGCATGTCGGTACTTTACCAGCATATCGTCCACGTAAGCCTCCATGGTTTTCCCCAGCATGTCCCCGAACAGCTTGTTCACCATCCTTTGATAAGTTGCCCCGGCATTAATCAATCCAAAGGGCATGACATCGTAGTGATAGATGTCACTATCAGCATAAAAGGCAGTGTGGGGGGCATCCTCCTTAGCCATCTTGATCTGATTATAGCCAGAGTAAGCATCCATGAAGCTCAGCAATTCATGCCCCGACGTGGCATCCACCAACTGGTCAATCCTCGGAAGCGGGTAACAATCCTTCGGGCAAGCCTTATTCAAGTCGCGGAAATCAACACACATCCGCCATTTCCCATTGCTCTTCTTCACCAGAACCGGGTTGGCGACCCAAGTCTGGAATCGAAGCTCCTTGATAAATCCAGCATCGAGCAACCTGCCCACCTCCTGCTGGATCGTGATCCACTTGTCTGCGCCCATCGGACGCATTTTCTGCGCGATAGGCTTGATCGCGGGGTCAATATTCAACTCATGCACAATCACATCAGGGCTGATACCTGGCATGTCACTCGGGGACCAGGCAAACAGCTCCTTGAACTCCTTTAGCAGCTCGATCAATTCTCGGGCCCTCTCGTCAGACAGGGCGGACCCGATTTTCACCTTCCTCTGAGGTCCGTCAATCTCGACCTCTTTCAAATCCTCCATAGGGGCGGGACGCCCAAACTCCTCTCTAGGATCAGCATCGGTCTGGAGGATAGTCATAGCCTCCCGTCTTCTCCTTCGGGTGGCATTAACATAGCACTTCCTGGAAGCCACCTGGTCCCCCTTGACCTCCCCGACTCCGTGATCAGTCGGGAACTTCATCTTCTGGTGAATAGTCGAGGCAACTGCCATCAGCGGGTTGATGGTAGTTCTCCTGATAATCGCATTATAGGTCCCCGCGGACTCAACCACCACGAACTCCACATTCCTCCTCTCCACTTCCACCCACTACCGAACTCCACTGGTAAGGCGATCATTCCCATCGGGAAGTTCACCTGCTTCAGGTCCTTCTTCGTTTTCCCCATGGCCTCCAGCGCATCCATAAATAGAATATTGGAGGAGCTCCCTCCGTCGATCAAAATTCGCTTCATCTCGTACCCATCCACGTCTAGGGTCACGACCAAAGCATCATCGTGTGGAGTCTCCACACCTACCAGGTCCTCCGCTGAAAAGGAAATCACCATTTCTTCCTTCGCGGTCCAGGATCGGGATCTCTTGCCCAGCACCACAACAGCGGAAATTCTAGAGGCATAGACCTCCCGAGAGGCTGTGGTATCACCTCCTGCAGCCAATCCTCCATGAATCACATTAATGGTGCCCCGCTTCTCCTTACGGACACCAGAAGACTCCGGCTCGGACTTCTTCTTCTTTGGGGACCGATCGCAGGATCGGGAACGGGACCGCGATCGAGATCAGGAGCGGGATCGACTCCGCCTCCCAGTCACAAAATCCTTAAGCTTCCCTTTCTGGATCAGCTTTTCGATCTCCTTCTTCAACTCCCGACAATGGTTAGTGTCGTGACCGCTGGCGCGGTGGAACCGACAGTAACGATCGGTGCGAGCTCCCAAAAATTCTCCTTCCTTCCTCAGGGGGTACCTGGAGATACCATGTCGATCCATCACCGTTAACACGACAGCCATAGAACTATTGAGAAGAATGTGATGATCCTCCCGCTTGTCCTTCCTCGGGGGACGCCTGTCCTCCCTTCGATCAGAGCGGCCTCGATTCCGACTGCCCTCGGATTTATCCTTCCACTTACGGTCGTCCAATGGTTGAACGACTGCTTCCCCTTATTTGACTTCGGAGGATCAACCTCTCCGGCAGCTATCTTCGACTCCTGCACATCGATTTGCTGCTTTACCCTTGTCTGCAACGCCTCCATGCTCCACACGGCCTTCGCGGCCACGTTGTGCATCAGGTCGGAACCATAGGGGGCTGTCAGGTTCCGAAGGAAGGTGTGGATAGTCTCTCCCTCCAATATCTCCTCATCGATCTCGGTCACACTTGCAGTGTACCGCTGGTAATAATGCGCATCGAGCCTCTGCACCACCTGGGCCAGGGACCTCACGCTCTTCAAGAGGTGCCGACGACCCTGGTACTGCTGAATAAAACGGTCGTGCATATCAGCCCAGTTGGAGATGCACCCTGGGGGCAGGCTGAAGAACCACGTCAGGGCCCTTTCTCCCAATGTGGCCGGGAACAGCATACACACAGTATCATCATCCGGGGCTCTGCCCAGACAGGCCATGACATGCTTCTGGACATGGCGAACTGGATCTCCCTCGCCATCATACTCCTTAATTGTGGGGATACCCAGCCCTGGCGGGGCGAGGGTGTCTATCAATCGGGGAACAAAGGGATGGGTGGATCGATCCCTCAATTCCGACATCATCTGCTTCTGGTCCCCCATGCAGATGTTCACGATCTTCACCACCTGGTCGGGGGTGATGGGACCATTAAGGGGAATGGTCCTATGCTGCACCAGTCCAGGCCCATCGATCACAAATCGCTCCGACTGAGCGGGCTCCTTGCCCTTGTCCTGGTTTCTGGGTTGGGCCTCCTGCCCACTCCGAACCTCCCTCGGCGGAAGCGGGGGCACCTCCTCCTTCTTCTTGGCAGCCTCTCTCCACTCTAGGAGAGCCTCCATGGCCTCCAAGAACATCGGCATGGCATCCGCCACAGCCTTCGTCAGGTCCGCGTTTGGAGGAGCATCCTCCTCCCTATTCTCTTGGTGTCGAGCAGTATCCTCAGGAACTTCATTGTGCCCCCATGTTCGGGAAACCTCAGCAGGGGGATTTTGGTCCACAACACGCTCCGGCGGCCCTGAATTCAGAGTTCCAGCAGGGTGACGGGAACCACCGGATTGTCCTTGCTTTTTCTGCTTACCAGCCGCCATTGAACGAGTAGAAGTCATTTTTGCTTTTCGTTACGGTTCCCACAGACGGCGCCAATGTTGGATCACGGTTGGAACTCCGGTACGGTCTTGACGGAAATCCAAGATCCTTCGCTCCACGTAATCCTACAAGAAGGGAATAGACCGGGCGGTGACCCAGAATCCCTCTCCGATGCTTAAATGAGAATCTCGTGGCAGGCAAGGCAGGCAAGGCAAGCAAAAGTATGTAAGTGCGTATATGTGATATGAGGTAACCTCCTCCTTTATATAGGAGAGGAGTTACCCCAGTTACCTGATGAACTGCCAGGGCAGTTAGCCCACGTTCCGCTTATCTCGGGCCACTTCCCCACTACTCTGATAGTGGGCGTGTTTCTCGGCCTCAACCTCTGATAGCAAGTCCTGACAGAAGTCGGGGACTCCAGAGTTATCTCTTTTGGTCACCGCTCGGGGCCCCTCGTCATCGGGACAGGGCCAGCATTCTCAGGGATTCAATATCGGGGCCTACTTAAAGGCATATCATCGGGGCCTACTTAAAGGCATATCATCGGGAGCATCCAGCTCGCATATCGGGACCGACCTTGTCGGGACCCATCTTGTCGGGACCCTTCGCATTGGTCTTCTTGACCTCTTTTAGGGCCCAGTGGGCCTATTCACCGTTTACTCGTCGTTAAAGGGTCTAACGGCTATAGCGAAACCCATCAGTTTGCAGTTTGTTACCCAAGTTACCCTAGTCGATAGTTTTATTATTAAAATAAATGAATAATATAATGGAAATTAGGTAAACCAAACGTCATCTCAATTCTCATATTGTCTTCTGCAAACAAATACCCAGTCTTTCTTCTTTCTTCCTATTATGCGCTTCTTCTTCTAAGTTCCAATCCAAAAGAGCAAGTCTACAACAAAATCCACTGGTTCTTCAGTACTCCAACTCACAAGGTAAGTGATCTTTCGTTTCTTTGTATTTTTTTTACTTAATTGGTTGATTACATGAAATACTGATCAAGTTACGACTTATGAAAAATGCCAAGTTTTCTATTTTGTTTATGGACAAGTTCTCATAAAGTCATAATAGTCGTATTTATACATGTTTTTTTACAGAGGAAAATATTATTGAAATTATCTAAGTATTGTTTGTTTACATTACTTAGGGTTCAATTTTACAATGTCTGCTACTGCTTCTTCTTCCAAACTGAAGAAAAGAGCTAGGGTTACTGGTAGTAGATTAGATCTTGGATGGGAGCATGCTATTGAAGTCGATTCTAAAGAAAAGAAAGTCAAGTGTGTGTACTGTCAAACTGTACGCTCAGGTGGTATTTATAGATTAAAACATCATATAGAAGGTACATGACAGAATGTCGAGCCATGTACACAAGTGCCTGAGAATGTTAGAAGTGAGTTTATAGCCCTTCTACAAAATCAAGTTGAAGCTGGGAAGAAAAAGAGACAGACTGGCACACTATATGCAGAACAAAATGAACACGCAAATGAAAGGATTGGTGTTTCTTCAAAGAAGATGACTCAATCAACGATCAACACGGTTTACAAGAGGGATTTAAGAGAAAAGGCTTGTGAACAGTTAAGTTGATTTTTTTATACTAGTGCAATACCATTTAATTGTGCTAACAATCCTGAATTTGCAAAAGCTCTTGAACTAGTTGCAAAGCATGGTCCAGGATTCAAGCCACCATCTTACCATGAAATCCGAGAAAAGTACTTGAAAAAGGAGGTGGAAAACACAAAATCAATGGTTGGTGAGTATATTGAAGAGTAGAAGAAAACAGGTTGCACCATTATGTCGGATGCTTGGACTGATAGGAAGAAAAGATCTATTTGCAATTTTATGGTTAATAGTCCTAAGGGGACTATTTTCTTGACTTCGATAGATACATCTGACATTTCAAAAACAGCCGACAAAGTTTATGAAATGTTAGATAGAGTTATCGAAACAGTTGGAGAGGATAATGTAGCGCAAGTTGTGACAGATAATGCTTCTAACTATAAGTTGGTTGGGGAAATGTTGATGGAGAAAAGGAAGAGATTGTTTTGGACACCTTGTGCTGCTCATTGCATTGACTTGATGTTAGAGGATTTTGAGAAGAAACTTGACGCACATCGGTTGACAATTGCAAGTGGTAGGCGAATTACCACTTTCATATATGGTAGGAGTATGCTTATTTCATGGTTAAGAGAAGTTACCAATGGGAAATACTTGATTAGACCTGGAGCAACTCGTTTTTCCACGGCATACTTAACTTTGGGATGTCTCTCTGAGAACAAATGAGCATTAATATCATTGTTTGCATCAAACAAGTGGAAGACTAGTAGATTTGCTAAATTAGCTGAATGCAAGAGAGTTGAATCAGCAGTTTTGGATTCTCGTGGTTTTTTGGCAAATGTGAATACATGTTTGAAAGCTGCACTACCTCTTATTACAGTTCTTAGATTGGTTGATTATGATGTACCTGCAATGGGATTTATTTACGAGAAGATGGAACGAGCAAAGGAAAATATTCAACTCAACTTCAACAATGTGAAGAAGAGGTAAGGTTTCTAATTTTCAGTAAAATATATGATTTTTTCTATTTGTTCCTAATTTTTATTAAAATAACTGATTTTTTCTATTAATTTCTAACTTTCAGTTAAATAGCTGATTTTTTCCTCATCAAACCTCACAGATACCATTTTCAAATCTATGATTATGTTCTCAACTTCATTGATGATGTTCAAAGTTTTTTGTGCATACTAATTGTTTGAATTTTTGTATTGTAGTTACGAACCGGTGTGGGAGATCATTGAGAAAAGATGGGAGACTCAACTCCACAGACCACTACATTATGCTGCATACTTTCTTAATCCACATTTTCAATATAGTCCAAGTTTCAAATGCGACTATGAAATCAAGATGGGTCTCTACAAATGCATTGAAAGAATGATTCCCAACTCTCAAGAAATGGTTACTATAAATATGCAGATTGATGATTTTACTAATGCAAGAGGCCTCTTTGGGATAGAAATGGCAAAACTAACTAGAGACAAAAAATCTCCGGGTAATGTTTAGTTATATATTAATATTATACATTTGTTATATCTTATTAAAGTGGAATTAATTTGTTATATTTTCTTCCAGCTGATTGGTGGGAGTCATTTGGAGATCAATGTCCTGAACTGAAGATTTGCAATAAGAATTTTGAGTTTGACATGTAGCTCTTCAGGATGTGAGCGAAATTGGAGTGCATTTGAAATGGTAAGTAATTTTTGAGTTGTTAATTAAACATAATATATCATCCATCTTAATGTTTGATTGCATTTCCTCTTAAATGTTCATTCAAAAAGAAGAAATCGCCTACATCAAAAGAAGATGAATGATCTTGTTTTTGTGATGTACAATATAAAGTTGAAAGCTGGAAAATCAAAGCTGCAATGAAGTCGAAATTAGTCAATTTTGAGGATATTGATTCAGATGATGAATGGATAGCTGATAAAGAAGTTCATGAGATTTCTTCTGAATTTCGGCGTTTGAATATTATTAACAAAGTAAGCCAAGAAGTTGTAGATGATGAATTTGACAGTGAAGAAGATGGTGAACAAGACATTCATAGGAATTTGAAGAGATCAGGTAAGTTTATTTTACTTAGAGTATATTTAATATTTACATTTCTTATGATTGACTTGATATTTAAGTTTCATAAGCTAAACTTTTTTATACTTGAATTTCCTTTTTCAAATCATTTAGGTGGAAATAACCATGCAAGTACAAGTACGAGTAATAACTCAAATGATCAAGGTGGCTTGGATTTGATCTTAGATGATATTCAAGATATTGGAGATGGTGAAGATTTTGGAGTTGATGAAGGCTTGGATAGAGTTGATGATGTTGTTATAGATAATTATTATTAGTTAGATGTTTGAAGTATGAACAATTTTAATATTATTTAGTACTTTATTTGTTGAACTTGCATGTTCATTTAGAAATTTAGAACTTAATTTTAATGTTTAAAATGTTTTTTAACAATATTTTGGTGACTTGATATTGAATTAAGTTATTTATTCATTAGAGAAGAGTAAACTATCTTTATTGTGAAATAATTTTATAAATTTTTGTAGGATCGTACGATCCCCGATCCGATCCTACAAACGATCTGATCCTACACTCCACCGATCCAAGTTAGGATCCCGATCCTGACAACCTTGGTCTCGGGTCGGCTCTGATACCATCCTGTCACGCCCCTAAGCCCGAGTGACTGTCCCTTCGCCGTGCAACCGGCGGATACGACGGGCATCGTGCTACTCATCTGTTAGGAGTGTTGTAGTGCCCGCGTAACTTTGATTCCCTATCTCAAATCAACCTGTTAAAAACATCTAATTGTATCGCGCTGTATCCTAGGTCAACTGTTAATTCTCCAATTGCCCAGTTTTCCACATAGGAATACTTCTCCAAGACATCCATACAAGTATCACAACCTTCAACTAATATCTGGTTGGTGGCCACCTAGTGAATACAAGAGTCGGTGAATTACAGGTGAACTTGACCATTCACATTGCTCATACCCTTAGTCAAACCCAACCGGTTTCCAAAGACGTGGTAACTTGGCCTTGTTCTTCAGCACTGCGTTCATACGCCGGGAAGCGAACATTGAGCCTGACCTTAGATATGAGTTCTGAGTCCATGAGGATACTTTGGGAGCCTCTTCATAAGGCTCCCGGGATCAATCACACGCTCAAGGTGAAGAAGTTTGCGCCCATCCTAATCTCAAGGATTCTACCTAGCACAACCGAGCATGACCCCGTGGTCGAACATGGCACGCGTAGTATGAAGCACGCATCGATAGCATACCCGAATAATGTCAGGTGTGGGATAGGTCAATGATGCTATATCAGATTTTCATATGTCCCAAAATGTGGTTAATGACGAACGGAGTTCATCACCGACGATATGCAAAACGAAGATCATGTCGTGTTACTCCGAAACCAAATGATCGTTTTGCGTAACCAAGTTGATCCAACTGGTTCTTAGCCATTCTTGCTCGGGTAGAGGTCCCCCTCTCCTACAAGATGGCCGTGCCTGTGTGACTAGGCAAGACCCACATTCGACATAGTTTAGGCTAAGGATTGCGTCCTCCTACGACTTAGTTTATAGACCGTAAAATCTGATGTAATCAAACATTATGACGTCGATGAATCATAAACTCGAATCGAAATTCCCTCATTTATCAAAAACGTAACTTTCAATTATCAAAATGTCATCACACATAGACGACCACTATTAAATCCTACGCAATCCAAGCAGTTTAACATGCTTTTCAAATGTCTCTTTGTGTAATGGTTTAGTTAATGGGTCTGCTACCATGTCATCAGTGGGCGAGTATTCTAGAGTGATTATATTGTCTTCTACCATAGATTTAGCATAATTATATTTCACATCAATGTGTTTTGTCTTACTATGGTACTTTGGATTCTTTACTGCCGCAATTGATGCCTGATTGTCAGAGAATACCTTCACAAGCTTACTCCCGACATCGCCATCAAGCAGTGCAATAAGAAGCCTTTTCAGCCAGACCGCTTCATGTGCGTTTTTGGAGAGAGCAACGAATTCTGATTCCATCGTAGACAGCGCGACACAGGATTGCTTCTTGCTTGTCCATGAAATGGTGACATTAGCAAGGAGAAACACTCCTACTGTGGTGGATGTACGATCGTCTGGATCGCCACCATGGTCGGCGTCACTGAATCTGGTCAATTCTAACTTCCAGCCCTCATAGCACTTTACGTAATCAGCAGTACCTTTCAGATATCGTATGATCCGCTTTACATCTTTTAAAGGTTGATAGCCAGGGTCTGATTGGAGTCTTGCTACTAGGCCCACAGCGTAATAGATGTCCGGACGAGTGCAAATCATGGCGTACATTAAACTTCCGACCATGTTTAAATACTCTGCATTCCTCATCTGTTCATGCTCTTGCTGGTTCTTCGGGACGTCACGTTTAGACAACGCGCACCCGAATACTACCGGCGTTTCCACGGTTTCTGCATCCTGTAATCTAAACCTTTTCAACAGTTTGTTGATGTAGGTTTCCTGAGATAGACACAATCTGCGGGTGGCACGATCTCTAGCAATCTTGCCCAAGATGTATGTTGCCTCTCCCATGTCTTTAATCTCAAATACAGATGTCAAGCAGGACTTAGATTCATGCATAAAACTCACATCGTTCGCAGCATTGAGTATGTCATCCACGTATAAAGTCAAGATGACGTACTTAGACCCAGAGGTCTTTGTATACACACATGATCCTCGTGGAGATTCACGAATCTGTTTCCAACGATTTCCTCGTGGAACATGCGGTACCATTGCCGAGACGATTGTTTAAGACCGTAAATGGATCTTTGGAGTTTACAAACTTTACGTTCATTACCATGAGTAATGAAACTCTCCGGTTGCTCCATATAGATCTCTTCCTCCAGGTTTCCGTAGAAGAATGCGGTCTTAACATCCATTTGGTGCAGCTCGAATCCACAATTTAAAATACGCACCAAGATAAAGGGGTAAAATATAAAACATGAAGGAGTACAGTATAAAACATAAAGGGTTATAAAAAAAACTAGAAAGGGCAATCATGATTTTGGTACAAGCATAACGGGGCAATCAACAATTCTTCTTAAAAATACCGTTGACAAATATAAGTGACCAAATAGTTTTATTCATTATTTATTTTCTTAATAAGGTACATGATATTTATCATTCAGAGCATAATAGTTAATATTATTCCATTAACTAAACTTTTAGGTTGTTCGTATTTCCCAGTAGATGTTGAGAAGTCATTCTAGGAGGACACCCGCATAAGCAGATGAGTCCTTCACATCTACAACATTTTGGGCTAAGACAATCTTAATCGTTCACCGTCTTGCAAGGATAAGCAGGGTTATATGCTTCAACTTTCGTCAATACTTCAAATTGAGACCCTGTAACAACATTAACATCAAAAATACATATGTTTGTTAATTAATTATTAAAGTATGTCATTCAGTCAATGTAAGATGGTGGTTAATTATCTACATGCACATAGTTTTATTTTTAATTGATAGATTATTATAACATCTTAAAATCTGCATTTATCGCAAGAGTTTAGATTTAAATAAACATATAGTGATGGGTTAAGAACACAATAGGGGCCTGAATGTTTGCCCATGTTGCCAAAAGGGGTCTGAATTGAAAAAACGTATTATTAAGGGCCTGAATTTTGAGTTTTGTGTATATGTGAGGTCTCCGTCTATTTTTTCTGTTAAATGTGACGGAAAATGGTCACGTGCAAAAAGCGTGCCTGCCTAAAACATTTAATCACAAGTTTGCCCCTCCATCCCGTTGTGCCTGTCACGTGCCCCTCCACCCCCGAAACTGAAAAGACAAAAAAAAACCCTTTGGATGGCAAATCAAAATTCAGACGCTTCCTCTCCCTGCTCTTCACTGGTCACATCCCGATCAAAACCCCAAGACTTCCCTTTTCTCTCTATCTTGTTCTTCCTCTCAAAAAACTGAAGACTCCATAAACTAGGGTTTGGTCCGAGTCTACCTGGGATAGTTTCCGGCGAAGAAAAGGTGTCGTTTCCGTCCAGAAAAGCGCGGAAGGTGACAGGAGGTCTAGGCCGGAAGGTGACGAAACTGTTGAAGCATCAGGAGGACGAAATTTCGGGTTGAGGGTGATGGTTTCCGCGTCTGGTAAGCGATTTACACCCAAAATTAAGAATATTGGTTTGTATCGGTTGTGGGTTTGTTGATTTTGTTGAAATTAAAGTTCAATTTGGTATAAAGTTTACATTTTGCATAGAGGATGTGTTAAAACTTGTTGAATAATTGTAGTGCAAGTACTAGTTAGGAGATTTCGGACACAATGTAGGAAGAAAAACTGAAACTTAATGAAATTCAAGAACTTAAAATTTGAAACTGAAGTTGAAGAACAAATTGTTAATTAAAGTTGAATTTGTTACATTTTAGTGACTGAACTCGGGTTTGTTGGCTGATTAGACATGGAAAAATCGAAACTTGATGAATTATTAAACGTATGGCTGAACTGAATTTGGATTAGGGTTTTTAGGGTGTTGTTTTTTAACTCTAATTTAAGGAAGTTTGGTTGTTCTATTTTCTTCGATATGTTCTGTTACTGCAACTGAAATATGACAAGTATATGAATTTAGTTTTTGTTTCAGTTTGGAAGAAAATAGTGTATTCTCTTTGCAATGTGAAATTGTGGACAATAAAGTTCAGACCCCTCTTGTAAACAAAAAGAACATTTCAGACCTTCTATTTTGATCTGTTATTAATATGGTTCATTTTATTTTGTTTGAGTTTTGGAAGAAAAAAGTGTCTGGAGCTATACCTAAGTTTCACAAGTAAATTAAGACTTTTCTAATGACATTCAGTTTTATTTATTCAATTTGTGTTATTGATGTGGTTCATTTTATTTTGTTTGAGTTTTAGAAGAAAAAAGTGTCTTCTATTTATACCTAAGTTTCACAAGTAAATTAAGACTTTTCTAATGACATTCAGTTTTATTTATTCAATTTGTGTTATTGATGTGGTTCATTTTATTTTGTTTGAGTTTTGGAAGAAAAAAGTGTCTTCTATTTATACCTAAGTTTCACAAGTAAATTAAGACTTTTCTAATGACATTCAGTTTTATTTGTTCAATTTGTGTTATTGATGTGGTTCATTTTATTTTGTTTGAGTTTTGGAAGAAAAAAGTGTCTTCTATTTATACCTAAGTTTCACAAGTAAATTAAGACTTTTCTAATGACATTCAGTTTTATTTATTCAATTTGTGTTATTGATGTGGTTCATTTTATTTTGTTTGAGTTTTGGAAGAAAAAAGTGTCTTCTATTTAAATTGTGAAAAAAGTAAAGTTCAGACCTCTATTGTAAACAAGAAGAATATTTCAGACCTTCTCTTTTAAGAAATGTGAATTTTCAGACCCGTTTTAAGAAGTTCGTAAAACCAAGAACATAATTTATTATTGAAGTCATATAAATTAGGTAGGTTGTCTAATTTATCAATGTGTATGTTTTCGTGCAGAAGAAGAATTTCCAATCACTATAGAAGTACACCACCACTGTGAGTTTATTGTAGAAGACAATGGAAATGTGAGGGAGTATGTAGGCGAGACGAACTACTTCGTGGTTACAAGTTTCATCCCCTTCAAGGAGCTGCTGAAGATATTACAGGCGAAGTACGGGTATCCTGAGTGGAACTTATTCTTCTATAGGAAGTATGGGGAGGGATTTATTAGCTTGAAGTTGATAATGGGCAGGATGGATTGGTATGACGTCACAATGATGCATCATAGAGGGACTATAATGGAGCTCTACTTGGTCAAGGACACTGTAGGTGTATCAAGGACCCTATTAGGTCAGGCTGCGGGGAGTAGTCGATCCGATGATCTAGCGGCGTTAAGGACTTGTATGAAACAGCTAAGAGATGGCTTGGCACAGGCCACAAGTTCTTCAACAGAAATACATGATGTAGATAACCCTACAAATCCCATACATGTCCATTCATTTACACCACATGAAGAAGATGATGAGTTGTCTTTGGATAGTGAAGAAGATGACAGTGGATCAGAAGCTTTCGAACAAGAAGAAGACCGTATTGTTGCCTCGGATGAAGATTGGGAGCCTATAGATGGAGACGGCATACACAGCACGGAGGATAGTTTGTCTGCTGAAGATCCTGGTGAAGATGATGTTGAAGGGGCTGCTGAAGTTCCTGCTGAGGGGGCTGCTGAAGTTCCAGCTGAGGGGGTTGCTGAAGGGGCTGCTGAAGATCCTTAGCATAGAGTTGCCCGTGAGATAGCACGGGTGGAGAAGGAGAAGGAGTTGGAAAAGAGGAAGGTCGTGGCCGCCGGTAAGAGAAAGGTCAATGATGCTGCAGGTTAGTGTTCTCCATTTAATGTTCTATTAGTAAAGTTGTAATATGTAAGTTTAACACATCTTTGACCTGCAGTGGGTGAGGAAGAAGAGTTTGATGAATTGGAGCTGTTGGATGAGATGGCTGGAGTGGATAGTGATGGTGCACCGGAGCAGTTAGTTTACAACAGCACGAGCATGGCTTCTTATGCAAAGGATGATGATGAAGAAATTGATAGTCACTACCGGTTCCCGGAGTATAAGGAAAGTGATGAATTCAATGGCCCACCGCCAGATTTAAAGCTCGGGCTCCTATTCCCAAATGCAGAAGCATTCAAGAGGGCAATGGCGGCGCATAGCATCCACCACAGATATGCTTACACGTTTCAATCCAATAAGAAGGGAAAGGTGGACGCTATCTGCAAAAAGAAATGTGGCTAGAGAATATATGCTTCTAAGGTTCAAAATGATGAAACTTTGCAGGTACATTACTATGTTAAGTGTTTATTGCGATTTTAGTTGGTGTTATTAAACTTTAATTATTTTCTTTTGACTTGTTTGTTTTGGTTGTGCAAATTATCAGGTGAAGACTTTCCACAACAAGCAGTGTCTTGTTTTGAAGTCAAGACAAATCAACACAAAGTGGCTGGTGGAAAAGTATATTGACAAGCTCAGAGAACAGAGGCTCAAGACTTCATACATTATCAAAGAGTTGGCGAAGGAGAAGCATTTCGATGTAAACCGCTACATTGTGCGCAAGGCATGTAGGAGAATGGAATAATTGATCAAGGGAGAGAGGGAGAAACAATTCGGTCATCTTTGGGAATACGTCCATGCCGTCCAAGTGGCCAATCCACGGAGTTCAATAGGAATTACTATGAACAATGGGACGTTCCTGCGACTGTACATGTGCCTGGAGGCATGTAAGACTGGGTTTCTCGATGGCTGTAGGCCTTTCTTTGGTCTAGACGGTTGTCACCTTAAAGGATCCGAAAATGGCCAACTTCTTTCCGCGGTGTCACAGGATGCTAATCATGAGGGGCATCACGTTGAAGTCCATGATGAGCATATTGAGGATGCAGACCACCAAGACGAGCATAATGAGGCAGTTAATGAGGACGAGCAACAAGAGCATATTGAGGATGCAGTCCATGAGGAGCGTCACGTTGAAGAACATGAGCCAGAGTGTCACGTTGAAGAACATGATGAGCATATTGATGATGCAGTCCATCAAGACGAGCATATTGAGGCAGTTAATGAGGATGCACAAAAAGAGGACGCAGTTAGTGAGGATGAGCAACAAGAGGAAGATGAGTATGAAGAAACTTTAGCAGATTATACTTCGGTATGTGTCCGCTCCTTGGTGTTTTGGTTACTAGGGTTGTAAATTTCTTGAATTTAGTCATGCTCATCATTTATATGTGTGTGTTTTGCTATGCAGTCCATAGGGAAGACTATAGGGAAGAAGAGGAAACAGAGAACCGAGCATGAGGAGGGAAATCATGAAGACGAAAAAGGTGAGGATGAAGGTGAGGTGCATCATGAGGAAGAGCATGAGGAGGGAAATCATGAAGACGAAGGTGAGGAGGAAGGTGAGGAAGAAGGTGAGGAGGAAGGTGAGGTTCATCATGAGGAAGAGCATGAGGAGGGCAATCATGAAGACGAAGGTGAGGAGGAAGGTGAGGTTCATCATGAGGAGGGCAATCATGAAGACGAAGGTGAGGTGGAAGGTGAGGTGCATCACAAGGAAGAGCGTGTGCACAACCGGGATGAACCCCTTTTGTAGGAAGGGCATCAAGAGCTTGAACAAGTCCTTCTATCCGAAATGGAAAGTGGCTTTGCTGGACTGGTTATTCATGATGCGATACCTATCTGTACGGTACTCCCTCAATCACCACATAATCATGGCCCAAGTCGGAGTGGATATCGAACAAAGATACCGGCAAGAAGAGGAGGGAGACCACCAACCAGGAGAAGTGCGAGACTACAGCGCAAGTCCACCAGGAAGGTGGTGACCACTATCTGTGATGATGAGAGGATCAGGAAGGACGAAAGTAGGTTGCAATTATAGCTTTAAGTTTAGGGGGTTTAAAGAAAGTGGTATGTGTTATTGGAGATGACTGATTTGGTAAATTTGGTACTGTGGTAACTAACTATCTAGTTTTGTGTGATACTCCCATGCACATGGAATATGGGAGTATCGCGACAAACTATTTTGAGAATGGGTTTGGTTTAAGTATCTACGTTTGTTATGTACACATTGTGTTGCTACCATTTATGTTGAGAACTTGTTATATCAGTAAAACTCCCTACATAACTGTATTAAAATTAAACTTTCAGATTCTAAACTTTCAGACCTTGGATATCAACATCAGTAAAAAAATCCAGACACTAAACGTCCCCCGAGTGTAATCTATCAGACATTGTTTATCAACATCACTAATAATCCAGACCTATAATATGTCTACAACTAGAACTTTCAGACATCTTTCAGACACATGGTACAAATTTCAGACCTTCAATATGTTCTAAATCTCCAGCTTTCAGACATCTTTCAGACACATGGTACAACTTTCAGACCTTCTTTATGGTATCAACAATACTAAAACTTGGTTTGTAAATTTCAGTCACTTTAAATCAGCAGTCAATACTAAAACTTGCAAACGTGTTATTCGAAACACCTAACCATGTTCTTCCATACATAACCATGTTTTTTCCAAAATACACCCTTCAAAAAGTTACATACCATGTTCATCCAAATACGTAACCCTATTCTTCCAAAGGGCAACCTGCAACCTTCGAGAACTTACAAATGAGTGACCAACTAAAACAAACATAACATCATGCCACATAATGTTACAACTCACAACAGTTAGAGATACAATTTTCTTACAAAAAGAGAACCTATCACTGACATATATAAACAAACAATTGCAATACGATATAGCCTCTCAAGTCGGTTTAGTTTCGCTTCGGCTTCAGAAAGCTGTCTCTTTACCATAGCAGCCAGCATAGTTGAGTGGGCACACATTCCTTCTTGAACCCACTCAAAGTATCCACAATCGTCGCCCTTCCTCCCCTTTAGGGATGAGCAAATATCCCGAGAGGCTCAAAATCCCGCCCGTCCCGCCCTAGCCCGTCCCAAAAAGCCCGTCCCAAAAATGTGCCCAAACCCTAATGGGCGGGACTTTTCTTCTCAACTAGGGCTCGGGCTAGGGCTAGGGCTTTTTTACGAAGTCCCAAAAGACCCGTCCCGTCCCTTTTTGCTAACTAATCAGCTATAAATTATAGTTAGTTAAGTTAACTTCAGTGATGGCTCGGGTTGAAGTTCGATTTGATCTGGATTTGTATTTATAACTTGTTATATCAGAATTGTTGGTGACTTTGTGTTAAAGTCTTGGTAAAACTTAGTTTTGGAGTCATTTGTGAACTATTTTGGAGAACCAAGTTATGTGTTGAACTTGGTGTTCTTACAAGTGACAAAATGTTTGAGTGATTTTGGTGTTTTATGGTGAACTTTGTGGTGAACTTTGTTGTTGTTTTGTGTTTGGTTATGGTTTAAGTAAATTGAGTATGATTTTTTTTTTTTTTTGAACTTGGATGGGAATTTGGGTTTGTCCCTAGTCCCTGTAGGCCCGTGGCGGGCGGGCCTTTTCCTACTAGCTAGGGCTCGGGACAGCCATTAAGCGGCCCTAGTTTTAGGGCTTGGGCCACTTTTTAGAAAAAGCTCGCCCATCTGTCCCAAGCTCAGCCCTACTCCCCTTCACCAAGAACAAACCACACAACAAATTAAACAACAATGTTCAACACAATTACTGAGGAATCTACAGTATTCAAATTCAATTCAACAAACTTGCATAACAACAGAAACAATAATGTCCTAAAATTTATGGCAATGGTTCTATTGAACACCAAATTAACCCAATTTAACAGAAAACGAAAAATTTACAGTCAATTGAAGTTCAATTCATCGTAATTGGCTAAGATTGACAGTATACCAACTACACCCACACCCAATTAGACAACTTACAGTGTAAAACGGGCACCCGTAGAATCGTTTCCCGAAATTTCCAGTTGTTCCCGAAGTTCTGACCACTGCTTTGACGTTGCAGTGACACTTCACAACCTCACCCGGGATACAACCTGCATTCCGGCGCGCATTCACGCGGCTCCACCGGCTCGATTCTGACGACGACGACCCAATCTCCTTCATCCTGGCAACAGTACGTACCAGCATCGGCAGCAGCGGCGGGGGGTTGTGGTGGTCGACAGCAGACGTAGCTCCAACGGACTGACCAAATGTGCCTCAAGAACCCTAATTTGCTTAGATCTTCTTTTCTTTTCCGTTCTCTTCCTTTCTCTTATTTTCTCTTTCTTTCTCTTATTTTCTCTTGTTCTAAACTCCTTAAGAACCCACGTATCCTGCACATGTTGTTTTGTATAATTAGTGTCAAGGGTATTTTAGACATTTCACATTTCAATTAATTAAACTAATAAATTGTATATTAATTGCAAAAGGGTAATTCTGTCTTTTCACGTGGTTCCGTTACATTTAACAGAAAATTTGGACGGAAATCCGAAAAAACACAAACTCAAAATTCGGGCCCTTAATAATACAATTTTTCAATTCAGACCCCTTTTGGCAACATGGGCAAACATTCAGGCCCCTATTGTGTTCTTAACCCTATAGTGATTAACTTTTACATCTTATTTTTTACTCAGTTTTTAGTAAAATATCCATAAATTGTAAATAAATGTTGTAAACACCTAATTTTGGTACGCGCGACACGTATATAACACTATTAAAATTATGTGTAACGCGTTTAAAAAATGAAGTATTTAGATATGGACGGTCACGAAGTTTCTAAAGATAGGACTAGCTTAAATTAGGATAATTATTTGTATTTATTGCAGAGAATATTTGTTGAATATTTAGAGTATATTTTCTGAATATTTAGCATTTATGGTTAGAATAAATCTGTAATATTTATTTCCTAGTTAGCTAGGCCTATATTAGAGGTGATTTTCAATGTAAAAAGACAAAAAAATAAAAAGTAGCTTCATGTCATATTAATATGTAGAATATAACTTATACTATCGTTTTCTTCCTATGAGCCGAACATCATCATCCATCGTCAACGATTACCCATAGTCAAGAAACAACATTCCCCGTAGCATCCATCCTACCCTTCTCACGTTGCAATGTCAGTTCCTTCCATCAAGAATCTTCCATCAAGAGTCTATTTGCTAAGTAGTCATACTCTCGGTAATTACTACTTTTATTTCTCATGCATTCATCTCATTGCATTTAAAAAAAACAAAACAAAACAAAACAAAAAACTCTTTCAGCTAAGTAGTTAGCCATTTTGTTGTAGAAATTTTCTTTTCAAACATGCATTTCATATGCATTGTTTTTTTTTTTTTTAAAAAGACCTCTTACCTGAATTTTTTATTTTAAACTTGTGTTTCATAAGCTTTTTTTTTAACTATCCAGGTAAGTTGTAATTTTGGTTAGTGCGTTACATATGCATTACTTAAAAAAAAAAAAAAACATTTTTTTAAAGAAAAAATTATAATTCAGCTTTAGCTATTAGAGCTTCTAATTTCGAACGTGCATTTCATATGCATCATTTAAAAAAAAAATTAACTGAATTATTTTATTTTTATTAATGCATCAAGTACGCATTAATTTAAAAAAAATTAGATAAATCGTAAGCTCTCTTAGTTTTATGACTATTGGTTTAAAAAACCTTTTACCTGATTTTTTTAAAGACATGCATCTCATATGCATTAAATTGTAATTTTTCTTAGTTTTAGAACTTTTAATTTTAAGTTTGTCTCTTGTATTTGTTGTTGTGCATCTCATATGCATTCTTAAAAAAAAAATAAAACAAAACAAAACAAAACAAACAAACTTTTTACTAGATTTTTTCAATTTTGAGCAACTAGGACGCATTGATTTTTTTTCTCATAAAAAACCAAACAAAAATCAGGTAGCTTATCTCATGTACATTTCATAGGCAATGTTTTAGGAAAAACGTTTTTTTAGATATTTATAAATCTTATCTTAGTTGTTGAGCTTTTAATTCCAAACACGCATTGCATTTGCATTTTTTTTATATAAAAAAACTTTACCTGGATTTTTCATTTCGTACATACATTTCATATGTATCACTCAGGTAAACTGGTTGTAAGTTTCTTAACAGTAGAACTTTAAATTTCGAGCATGCATGAGCATTTTAAAAAAAATCAAAGTGTCATCCGTTTTTATCAAATGTATATTGCACTTTTTCGGCAAGGTCGTCTCAACATTTGCATGAGCTAGCGTTTTAGAAAAGAGTTTTGATTCTATTTTTTGAGAAAATATTTTAACTGTGCAATTAAGTGCGACTATTCGAGTTTAAACAAAGGATGAGAAAACCTTTTTGAAAACACTTTGTTTTGAGCACCTGTCCTGCGTTCGAGCCAGATAGTGCACCCAGCGAACTCAATAAATTCCATGATAATGCAAAATACCTTAGATCATAAATTTTGATTCTTTCTGAAATGTAATCAAAATTATGAAATGAATGACATTAGAGTTTTCAAAAAAAAAAAAAAAACATGCATGATTTCTCATATTCTCTACACTGATTTTTCATTCACTCTTTTCAAGTAACCTTGGTTAGGTATCTTGTACATATAAGTTCTTCCGGCCAAATGGGGCAACAAAAAATAACATGCGGCCGTCGAGTTGCACGGAGAACAAATTGCGCACTCGGGATATCCAACGCTCAGGTACGATGAATTGTACATGATTTTTCCTTGAGATTTGAGTGTCCCTACTCTTTTTACAGATCAGACGACCACATCGACGAGGCCGCAACCATGTGAAACATGAGCGCTTCAAAAAAAACGTCCATGCCAAAATTCCACATACCATGTGTGGAATTCATACGCGTCCCTGAACCAAGTCGTACATCCGTTTTACAGCGAGATCTAAACCGGTAAGTGCTAACCATAGGGCATCCCCGTTGTGATCAAGCATAACCGCTATATGGAGGAAAAATTCGGAACATGCAGCATGTCCATTCACATATGGAGCAAATTTCAATTAAAGATGTCGGGCACCCAGGTAAGAGAAGTTGTGATCAATTCTATCCCCAAAATTTGAGTTTTTCCTTACTCATTTTGCAGCTCGGATAATCATCCAAGTCGAGGCCCCTGAAGAGCACATCTCGTGCACGGCCATTTGCTCTCCGACCATTCTGAGGTCAACCGTCGAGTTTGTCCCAGATATTCCAGACAATTTTCATACGTGGCCCGCCTGGCCAAACATCATCCAAGTGTGATCCTCAACCAAGTCATACATTCGTTATGCGGCGAAGTCTAAACTTGTCAGTGCTAATCGTGGGGCATCCCCAGATGAGATTGAGCAATAGCCAGGGATTTCGAGAAGTCAAGAGAAGAAATGATTCTCCATGTCATCCATTGGTTGTAGGATCCACCCAGGGCGTCGACACGACTGACGTATTTTGACTCAATCAACCGAGTCCTTCTCTAGAAGATGTTTTGAATTAGAAATTTTCAATTTTTCCACTAGGGGCATGTAAATAATTGTTGTAAATTTTCTTTTAAAAAAAAGCAAAAAAAAAAATCAATTTTTTCTTTAGGGTCACAACCGCCCTTAATCGGCTACAGAAAAATAAAGAGAGTGTTCATGCAAATCTTGTGAGAGCATGAAGAAATAAAGGGTCACAGTTGTCCCTAAATCAACTACAAATAAAAAGAGTCACAGTCGTCCCTAAAACAACTACAAAGAAAAGGGCCACATCCACCCTTCAAATGGCTACAAATAAAGAGCGCTCCTGCAACATCAAAGTGGGAAAAAAGTGAGAGAGCCACAGATAAAATAGTGACCCCGCGAACCCTGTGAGGGCGGGAGAATAAAAAAGGGCCACAGCCACCCTTAAAATGGCTACACAAAAAGAGTGATCCCGCAAACCCGGTGAGGGCGGGAAAATAAAAGAAAGGGTCACAGTCGTCCCTCTAAACGGCTACAATCAAATGAGTGCTCCCGGAACATCGATGACGGGTATGAAGTGAAAGGGCCACAACCACCCTCAAAATGGTTACATATAAAGAGTGTTTCCCGTATCAGAGACGGAGAATAAAAGGCCACAGCCACCCTCCAAACGGCTACAATCAAAAGAGCTCCCGCAACATGGAATACGGTGAGGAAAGGGTCACAGCCACCCTCCAAATGGCTACAAATGCTCCTGCATCAAGGCGGTAAATAAAGTACAGGTCAGAGCCACCGTTTAATCGGCTACCAAATAAAGAGTGCTTCCACTAGGTTGAAAATCCGAAAGGGCGGCCTAGTCAAAATCAGGAAATGAGAGGCGTGGTTTCAAATTCAGAAATTGCAACCATGGCAAAAGGAGAGGAAAAACCGAGGGGCACAGTCGAAAATCTCTCAATCGACCGTGGCAAAAGGAAATAATATGAGAGATAAAAAAAAAAAAAAAAAAAAAAAAAGATTCAGCTAAGTTGTCGTGTCATGCACAACTTAGGGAGAGACATTCAAGTCGTCAGACCACTAGAGGTTCTTCTCCGACGGACGCCACTGGAGGCTCTTCACTGACGGACGCCACTAGAGGCTCTTCTCCGACATACGCCACTAGAGGCTCTTCTCCGACGGGCGCCACTAGAGGCTCTTCTCCAACAAACGCCAACAGAGGCACGACGACAGGGGCATCACCGCCAACAGGGGCACCACCGCCAACAGGGGCACCACCGCCAACAGAGGCACGCCAACAGGGGCACTACACGCCAATAGGGGCACGCCAACGGAGGCACCTCCAACAGGAGCATCACCGACCGATGCTTTACTTTTCCGCAATACCAATGGAGGCACCGCCAACAGGGGCACCGCCAACAGAGGTTCTATTTTCCACACTACCAATGGAGGCACCGCCAACGGAGGTTCTATTTTCCGCACTACCAATGGAGGCACCGCCAACAGGGGCACTGCCGACAGAGGTTCTATTTTCCGCACCACCAACAGGGGCACGCCAACGGAGGCACCGCCAACAAGGGCACCGCCGACCGAGGCTTTACTTTTCTGCACCACCAATGGAGGCACCGCCGACGGAGGTTCTATTTTCCGCAATGCCAACAGGGGCACGCCAACAGAGGCACCGCCGACTGAGGTTTTACTTTTCCAAACTACCTATGGAGGCACCGCCGACAGAGATTCTACTTGTTCGCACCATCAATAAAGTCAAAGGCTACCTTGGAGACTTGAAGACCCGGAAGAAGATATACTTCCTAGCCAAAATTAGTGTTTACTCGTCTTTGGACAAACCCCCTCGAATGCATTCTACGGGAGTCCGTTCAAAGAGGGGCAAACTATAAACACCTAATTTTGGTACGCGCGACACGTATATAACACGATTAAAAATGTTATGTGTAACGCGTTTAAAAAAGGAAGTATTTAGATATGGACGGTCGCGAAGTTTCTAAAGATAGGACTGGCTTAAATTAGGATAATTATTTGTATTTGTTGCAGAGTATATTTGTTGAATATTTAGAGTATATTTTCTGAATATTTAGCATTTATGATTAGAATAAATCTGTAATATTTATTTTCTAGTTAGCTTAGACCTATATTAGAGGTGATTTTCAATGTAAAAAGACAGAAAAATAAAAAGTAGCTTCATGTTATATTAATATGTAGAATATAACTTATACTATCGTTTTCTTCCTATGAGCCGAACATCATCATCCATCGTCATCGATTACCCACCATAGTCAAGAAACAACCTTCCCCGTAGCATCCATCCTACCCTTCTCACGTTGCAATGTCAGATCCTTCCATCAAGAATCTTCCAGCAAGAGTCTGTTTGCTAAGTAGTCTACTCTCGGTAATTACTACTTAAGACCACCATCATAAATAATGTATGATTATTAGATAAAATTAGGATTTTATGTTAAAGTATTCATTTTTTCATGGATTTGATTTGATTTTATGTTTACTGTGTATATTTGTTGACGATGTATAATTTGTTTGTTATATTATACTAAAGTAGTAGATGGATGATAATCGTAACGTATCATAGTTAGGTCTGATAGATTAACTAGCTAAAATAGATATTAACATGGTAAACTAGGTGAATTGAGTACCAAAAGGGCGTGATTAATTCAATGTGTTTTAATTCGTAATAGAACCCCCGAACTCGAATTTCTGATTGTAGACCGATTTGAAACCTAGGTGTTAATTCGTTATTCCTTAGGTAATTTAGGATTCTAGTTAGCCTTATAATTAACTAGTGACGACTCTTTTCAAAATTGCACCTTTTCAAAACGTATTCGCCTTATGTTAGATTTAGGTCTGACAATTTGGCGACTCTGCTGGGGATATTAGAGGGTTTGGGCTCAGTGTGTTCACTTTTTTGCCATGTTTGAGTTTTGTATCTTTACTTTTTATTTTATTTTGATTTCACTGATCTAACTTGGATGCTTTTGTGTGATTTCAGGTGTGGAGTTATTTTTTTTATTGATTTTATCTGACTATTTTTCTTTGCTGTATTATGTGTTACTTGAAATCACACACACCACTTTAGTGTAATATCCAAAATGCCTAAAACTCAGGGCAACTAGGAACCCCGGAGAGTTAGTAATGGTACGACCGGAGCGCCTAAAACTCCACTCGTTTGTGAAGGTCTTGTGATCCCTATGATGGGGGGAGGAAACCACATTGTCGGGAGCCTATCAGTTGAACCTACCTTGTAGAGTAAAGCCACACATTTTTTACCCCCTAACATGTGTTTTATCCATGTTTTTTTTTGTAAATGTTATCAGGTAAATAGTACTGTTTGTATAACATTTATTTCTCATGCATTCATCTCGTTGCATTTTTAAAAAACAAAAAACTCTTTCAGCTATGTAGTTAGTCATTTTGTTGTAGAAATTTTCTTTTCAAATATGCATTTCTTATGCATTTTTTTTTAAAAAAACCTCTTACCTGAATTTTTTATTTTAAACTTGCGTTTCATACGCATTATTTTTTTTTTTTAAACTATACAGGTAAGTTGTAATTTTGGTTAGTGCGTCACATATGCATTACTTAAAAAAATTAGGAAAAATTGTAATTCGGCTTTAGCTATTAGAGGTTCTAATTTCGAACGTGCATTCCATATGCATCATTTAAAAAAAAAAAACTTTTTAACTGAATTGTTTTATTTTTATTAATGCATCCAGTATGCATTAATTAAAAAAACATTTTATATAAATCGTAAGCTCTCTTAGTTTTAGAGCTATTTGTTTAAAAAATCTTTTACCTGATTTTTTTAAGACGCGCATCTCATATGCATTATTTTCGAAAAAAAAAAACCTTTCAGGTAAATTGGAATTTTTCTTAGTTGTAGAACTTTTAATTTTAAGTTTGCATCTTGTATTTATTGTTGTGCATCTCATATGCATTTAAAAAAAAATTCACTTGATTTTTTCAATTTTGAGCAACTAGGATGCATTGATTATTTTTTCTAAAAAAAAAACAAAAAAAAATCAGGTAGCTTGTAAGTTTTCTCAACTGTACAACTTTCATCTCATGTATATCTCATAGACATTGTTTTAGGAAAAACTAGGTAAACTAGGTGAATTGAGTACCAAAAGGGCGTGATTAATTCAATGTGTTTTAATTTGTAATAGAACCCCCAAACTCGAATTTCTGATCGTAGACCGATTTGAAACCTAATTGTTAATTCGTTATTTCCTAGGTAATTTAGGATTCTAGTTAGCATTATAATTAACTAGTGGCGACTCTTTTCAAAATTGCACATTTTCAAAACATATTCGCCTTATGTTAGATTTAGGTCCGACAAATGTTATAGTGTATCAATAAAAACACTATTCTATCTTCTTTCCCTTAATGAATAGTTTGAAGTCAGACTACCAAATTTAAAAACAGTCTGAAAAGTTGTCGCGAATTTAAAAAAAAAAAATTATTGTAATTGAAAGTTAAAAATGAAAGGGAATAAATAAATAGTGATTCAAATATCAATTAAAGACATAAATTTTCTAGTGTGTTTTTACTTAGAGTTTTAAAATTGTTGCTTGGATAATGGGAAAAAATAATTAAATTTGAATTAATAAGATCTATAATTTTTTAGTCATGATTAATTTTGACATAATAATTAAAATAAACCGGCGTAAATAACTTTTCTATATATCTACACCTAGATTAAAAGTATGGACTGTCCTCACTTCCAAATGACACAACGTATCACCACCGACCAGTTTTAAAACTTCTGTCCTCGATTCACTTTCAACCAAATGAAAACAAAGCATTGGAATCAAAACTACTACTCTCCCCTCCCATCCCCTACGCTATGAAAAAACGTAATTCTGAAGCCGCTAAAGAGATCCTCGTCCGATGGAAAACAGTATCTTCCACGACGGTTTACGGCCTGGTGGCGCTGCATCGCAGTAACGGCTCCAGATATGTCGATCAGCCAGGCAACTGAAACACAGTAAGTTGTTGTCTTCCTTCACTTTCTTTCATTTTGTGAACTGCTTTGTCTCATTATCACGTGTGTTGTTACCCTACGGTGGCTATCTTCAGGTTTGCTCACTTCCCAACATCTTCACTCTAGAGGAGACAGAATGGAATGAAACTGATTTTTCCTGAGTTTGATTCAAAGCCTAGGTCGAAGAATTTGACAATCACGAATATTCAACGATCAATTAACTATTGTACCAATTCAAAGGCAAGTCTCTGGAACCTGTCTTGTGTTGAATCTGATCGTATCTAAAGTCATTGTTTTGACTTACCTGATTACGTTATCAACAAGATAATGGTTTTGCTCCTAATCAAAGAGGCAGTAGAAACTTATGTCTTAGTAAGAAGGTGAGAACTTCCCATCACTCGATGATTTAAAAACGGGTATATTCTCACATTTCACAGTTAGTTGTTATTTATGTTTCAGTGTTAGTGTAATTCTTACTTTATTAACTGTTTGCATGTTTGTTCCTTCCTTTATGGTTATATAAATATACAGTTGCAGGTGATGAGACTTCACTCTTCACACCTTATCCAAAGTAACTATTTCTTAACAAGGTTGGTGTTTCTCTTAAACATGCGAATCATGATCATTGGAACTTTACAGCCCTAATTATTCACAATTTATATCGACATTGAGACTGCAAAAAAAAAAAAATGATTATACAGTTTAATGACTCTAATAAAAACCTTTTTAATCAACTCCATGGTGGTACATTGCTTATTTATTTGAATTGAAAGCTTGGAGCATTTTACTGGCTTCTTGAGGGATTTATCAGGTACGTCATTTGATGTCCCTAATATTTACCAAAAAGGCATACAATTACTATCCATGCATTTGACATCTGCCGATTTCGAAATTGTTAATCTTACGTTAGAATAGTAAGTCAGTGTGGAATACAATACTAAGTCAGGGTGATGAAATGTCTTTGGTTTACACTGACCATTGCTCTATCATTTGCATACATATCATTTTTCTGTGCTTTAAATTCTTGGAACTTGTTTCTCATGTAGATGATTACTCTATCGTTTGTTGTTATCGTTTTTGGATTGCTGTGCTAAGCACGTTTTCCTAATCAAAATATCATCTACCATTCTTTCAGTTTGTTACCCGTTGCGCATACTTTGAAATATATAACAAATTATTATCATACATGTTAGTTATACTCACAACTCTAAACTGTGTTGTATTTCTTTATTTGGTGAAGAACCAAACTACTGTATTGTGAAGACTACTGAGGGGTGTCCAATCTAAAAGAATTGAAAGGCTGTTCTGTATTCAAGATATGTTGCTCTCTCCTAAGTACATTTTGAGTAAAATCTTTTGCAAGGATGGCCCTCCCCTTGGTGTCAAATTGGACTCTCTGCTGACTGATAATCCTTTCCATTTTAAAGCTGGTATGCTGCTAACTGTGAATGGTGATGAGAATAGTTTGATTGCATAGTTAATAGTATATTTTCCTAAACTTTTTTTTTTCTCTCATGCTTGTGGATCTCTCATTTTTGCATTAACCAATCTCCTGTTTCTTTTAACCAAATGCTTTATTAAACGTAGCAATATCATCTACCATTATTTATACACTGGTAATAAATGGGGATGGCTGTCTTGTTGTGCTAGGTGTTTTTGTTTCATAGATGGTTGCCTTGTGGCCTTGATGGCTTTCCAAGTTTGTATGACACTATGATTTCCTGAAGCAATGTCTTGGATTATTCGTTGTAATGTGATGATGTGTACTCTCGTGCGTATTCATCTATGTTGAATATGACATTATCTTTTTATTTATTTTTTTATCATTTGATTGTGAATAATGCATTTTTTTTAAATTTAGTTTCATTCAATGAATATCTATTTCTAATTGTTAACTCCTGGAAGATGTTTGCTACTCTTTTCATTTTTTTTTCTTTGCCTCTGTCCTCTTCAGTATTCATTTTTTCTGCTGTAAAGACTTAACATAAACCCTCTGTTTTTCAACACTGACCTCTTAACTTCAACTTCTGTTTAGGATCTGAAAATGGCAATCCTTGTCAAGAGATTCAAATGATTTAGTTGCATACATACATTTTCACCTTTTTTTCGTTATCTTTGATCACCTTTTCAGTCCAGTAATGATTTGCTCATGTGTACGTTAATGCTAGCTTTTGAAAAAAAAATTATGTATTTTGGAATTTGTTTTTACCAATTGTGTATGAACAACAATTAAACAATGCTCACTACTTAAAATCTAACTTATTGTTATAATATCATTTCATTGTTTTTTTTTGTTGTTATTTTTAGTTCATCGGCTTGAAACTTTTTACTGAGCAATTTTTATTAGAATTCTAAGTATTAAATTTCTCACTATAATTATTGTATGGTTCAGATCCCAGATATGTTGGAGGTTGGGAATGCAAGAATGATGAAGATTTATTTTTTCATCTTCTCAAGTCGGGTTGAACAAATGAACTTTTTAATTTACCTTTTCGTTAATTGCAAAAATATATTTGATTGAGCAGAGGCTCCACTCATGATCAGATGTGATGTAAGTAATATTACCTTGGAGACCTATGAGCTTTAACAAACAAAAAATTCATTGTAATGAACCAAGGTGAAAAGCATAAATCTTTGTTTTTATTGTTTGCAAATTTTGAATTGTTACTAGAATAGTATAACATGTTTCTTTATAAATTCTCTTGGTGTCTATGGAAGAATAATGCAGGTTTCTAGAGTCCCTTGAGTGTGTTCTCTCATACAAATTAATTATATTGAAGAAGTTGTTTTTTTTAGAAGTCTATATAAAAAAATGAAAATAGCCCTCTTTTCTGGTGCATAGTGAAAATCTTGACTTGAGCTTTTTTTTAATTTGAAAGGTCTATACTTGCAGCGAACCTTAGTGTAAATAGAAGAGTAATATGCATTAATAGGATAGTGTAAATAGAAGAGTAATATGGTATTATACACTAACTTAGGATTATAATGGTACGAACAAGTTTAATTTTCAAATCATCTAACAGTCTGTGTTTCCACCGTTGTAATGCTTATACTTTCACATAGGTGAACACTTTATATTATAAAATCAATTTTAAGTTTGTTTTAACATCTATTATAACAATTTCATATTTTAACAAATTCGAATATTCATCAACTTGATAGACTTTTTCATTCGTTATTTAAACTAAACAATAATAGTAAATTAATGACTGACGCGCTTGCAACGCATGCGCCGACACCTAGTATATATAAAGAGAGCAATTGATATACCTGACACGAGAAGGAAAAGAGCAACAAAACATATCAACTTCGTAGGAAACATATTGAATGATTGTAGAAAATTACGAATGTATATAATTACTTGGGTGGTTCAACTTGATATTGGTTGCTAGGTTGAAATAATACTACTGTGATTATAACGTGGGTATATATAAGTTAATGAATTTCTTGAAAAGGTAGTCTATCAACCCATACAATACTTATAAGGTATAAGTTTAATGTGTAGATTCTATTTAAAAATGACTAAATTTATTTACAAAATAGTTTATTATATTGTGTGTATATTTGTGATGATAATATCTCGAATTTATGATTGCCCCAAAAAACCTTAAAGTGTATCTTACTGTATATCAATATCTTGAATTTTATTTTGTTATAGTACTTTATTTAGCCAACATAATTCGACAGATTTAAATGTTTATACGAGTCAGTCTCAATATAAGGCGTAAGAGATGGAAGGTCATACTAACTATTGTGCTCGTCATGGCATGGCTGGGCATTCGATTGAGAATGTATGTTTAATGAATCTTATGAGGGAGCTAGGCTTGGGGGTTTGTAAAGTGGGCTTTGGTTTCACATGTTAGCTATATGGCTTGGGCTTGCCATCTGTTTATGAATAGTTATTATTATTATTTTATCAAAAATTATTTTTTAATTTAATTATGTTTATATGGAAAGTCACAAGCGCGGGAACAATGCCTAGTAATCTACTATATTATATTAATTCGGCGCCGGAAGCCCTCTGACTGACACGTGGGCGGTTCGTCCAGTCAGCGTTGCCTAATTTAATCGGCATATAATTGGAGGTCTAGAAATTTAGACATAAAATATTGATTGGTTATAAATTAAGAAGATTTTTTATATCCTATTTTAGTCTCTATGCAATTTAAAGAAATAAATTAATTTAAAGTTTCCATTTAAATAGTAATTATATACAGTTTGGTTCCGGAAGACCGTAGGCCGCCACGTAAACAATATATATATAAAATAACATATTATATTAAATTGGCAGCTATTAACTTATTTCAGTTTTTTAAATAATAATAATAATAATAATAATAATAATATAACATATACATAGAACCGTAATATATATAATCACTCCAACACTAAATTTGCATTATATATATATACCTATATTTTCGGTGACATATTAAAAACATATATTATATATGTAATACTACGGTAGAATAAAGGCAAAGAAATATATATAATATATATATAATAAATAAACTAAATAAAACACCACAAGGTAAACTTTTATATATATATATATATATATATATATATATATATATATATATATATATATATATATTCTATCGTATGTAGGAAAACTTTATAAGCTTCTTCATCGGCTTTTTTAGTAGTAGTTTTCGTTTCTTTCGATCATATTCTTTTTTAGTAGAGTAAATATATGTACCGATGAATTTGATGTGTTTTGCAGGGAGTAGTACGTCTAACCCTAAATTCAGCAATAAACTCATAGATGCTTGGACCATGCGCAAGTTCATACAAAGAGGCACCACATAAAAATTGCGTGTCGTGCATTATTTGTAACTAATCCATCCAACTTGCTTAATTATATAATTTTTTTTATATATATTCTGTGTTTTGCATGTTTCGTGGATGTATTTATTAACTTTCAAATTTGAAAATCTGAAGCATATTGGTCACAAGGTACGTATAGTGTAATAGCTACTTAATTATTTGTTCGTGTTTTTCTTAATGAAATCACAAGCTTAATAGAATTTTTTTTTTTTTTTTGGCAAGCGTGTTGTTATTATGATATCTCATGAAATCGAAGCTTACATTCATTGGGGTCACCACATATAATTTGAGTTCTAAGCATTAATTTTTTGATGTCTAGAGAGAGAGGGAATGAAACTCTCTGTAGAGTAGTATTGCTCTGAGAGGGTACCCGTACCTCTGATGGAGCTGGTGGTGGTGGGTTCGGAACCAGGTTATTTCTTTCATCATCCTCGGTTTCTTCAAGAGCTGCCACCGATTGCCTCTTCGGAATTTCAATAATAATTTTTATATTCTCTTTTCAGGTACTAAATTGTTCATTATTCATGTACGTTTTTATCTCCTGTTCGTCGTATATGAACATCAATTGCTAATTTTAACACCTAACATTATAGAATTATAGTTTTGCTTAACTAATTAGGATATTGATAATTATTTTTTTGTTAAATTTTAGTTGTGTGCTTAGTTTTTCTCATAATTAATTATTTTTCAATTTGTTCAAAAATTGAAAATATCAAATTTTCTTTCAGGTACGAATCATTCTTTACTATTCAAATTTTTTTTTTTTTTATAGTTGTTTACATATTAATTTATTTTAGCTATTCACTGTTTTTTAATACTTATTGAGTGTAGATTATTCTCCTTTTTACTTTGTGTATAAGAAATTATTTATCAATTCTAACTTTATATTAAAATTACAATTTATGTTTTACTTAATTAATTAATTCTTTGATCGGTTATTTTTATTCATTTGCATTCAGAGCCATGATTGGTCAAGAATTACATTTTGGATCTTAAGCTTATTGACCGTATGTATATTCTTTTTGTCTAATAGTTCAACATTTTGTTATTTTTTTTAAATATCATATCAATTCAAAAAGATCAATATTGATACTTACATTATTATTTAATTATGTATGATTTCATTGGGAATATAAACGAGAACGTGTGTCTGAGTATGTGTTAATAATGTTTTTATATTCAATATCAATTAATTCAAATGTATATATTTGTAGTAGAATATTACATAGTATATATGTAGATACATATATTATTTTTTTTTTTATAGAAACGCGTAGATACAGATTAAACAATATATAATATATATTTTTTCTCCATATCACACTATCACTAAAATATAATTATTCCAATAAATTAAATATATATATATATATTGTATTACTTATATAATTTCCTGCATAGATACATAATATAAATTTTTTTTTTCGCTTTAATTTTTTTTCCTGAATGGCGCACTAAGTTAGCATCTTGAAAACTATCCAGTTACTTAGTAAAATCAAGTAGATATAGATTTTTCTATTTTATTTATTTGTTTCTGTTTATTATTTACTTATATAATTATACCAACATTATTTCTGATCAATTTACTATTTTTTTTTCTTATTTTGTAATATATCATGAATCATATGTTCTGATGTTTTATCCAAGATGGTATATATTATTAGATTCACAACGTTAGGTTTGACAAATAATATTTTTTTTTGGGTTAAATTGACAAATAATATAACTGTACAAGCCTATTAATAAAGCTAATAAGTTTTTGTTAATAGTTTTCATAGGTGTAACATATATGGCTCTTTGTTAATGTTTTTTATTCTTAAGATTGGTAGACCGCTAAAAAATTCTAAATGTAAGTATGGGCTGACTAGAATTTTTACCATGTGGATATTTTAAACTAATATATATATTAAAAAAATATTTATTAATTTCACTATTATTTAATTTTTATCCAAAAAAGTATATTAAAAAATTTCAAATAACTATTTATATACAACAATTAAAGAAAATATAATTTTTAAAATTTTATATGCAAATTTTCCCACGCGGTGCGCGGGGTTAGTGGCTAGTAATATACTAATTCAATTCATATGGTTTCTCTAATTGACACATGTACGTTTTTTCCAATCAGTATTTTCTAATTTAATCATATAGCTCTACAATTTTATATATAAAATATTGGGTAATTATAAATTTAAAAAAGATATACTGACCCTCACGTTAGAAATTAATTGCTTTCGAGCAGGTAATTCCTCCTAGAATGGAGTTCAATTACATTTCATACCAACATATTATTTTTAATCCGAAAAAATTGCGAGTTTATGAAACATTAGAGATTATGAGTTATCGGGCTTGACATGTGTCTACATGAAAGCAATAATGTCATTCTCGAGCATAACTGTAAAAAGGTACGATGCGAGTTTTTTCATCATTTTGTTGATTAGATTGCAATAACGTTAATTTGATTGAAATTAGTGTTGTTCTCGTGTTGTAATTTGATATGGTTAATCGAATTTAATGGATTTTATGTTGGTTAAATATTAGTATTGTGGTCATAACAAATATGCATTGTTCATATGTTCTCATATGATTTAATATTTTCTAAATAAATTATTTGGTTTGAAAAAAAATATATATATATCTATATATATATATATATACTAGTTGTCGCCGCGCGTGCGTTGCACGCGCATGTCGTTGTTAATTACATCAGTTCTAGTAAGATAGAAGTTGAAAATGTGAGTATAATGTTGAAACATTTGATGGTAAATGAAATTTTAGAGTACGGTAAAGAAGAAAACAAACAATGAACAGAAGATTCGAAAAAACGAAAATAAGATCTAAACCAATGAACACATGTATTCTTCTACGTCGAAGTACTTAGCAGTTGCAAGGCTACTTACATGTCTCCGTTTGACCACTTTTTTTGCCAGGACCAGTGATAACCAAGTAATTATTGCTTTTAAACCAGTTGAACTTCTCAAAGTGAACTTTGAACATATGTGAAACTGATGCACTGGTTTTCTCATTTATTTGCGTAATGTTGATATAAATTAACATGTTAAAACTAATTACCTTAAGTAGTTAAGTTTTCCTCTCTGCAGCTTTAAGTTATTTTTCATGTGCAGCGACAGTATTTTTCTGTTTTTTCTTCATTTCATACCAGCGTCGAGTATTTGCATGAGCTGAAAGCGCCATATAAACTCCAACCTATGATTTTTGTACACTGAATTATGCCAAATTATAAAATTAGTACTTGAAAGTTTTGTGGATATGGCCCACATAAATAAGGAGTATCAAGAAAGTGCTGGCCATGAACAATTTTCCATCTCATCAAGATTGTTTCATAAGAACAATCTTGGATTACTTATTTTAGACATTCATATTCATAAATTAATGTGTTAGTTTAGTTTATGCATACTGAGTTGCATTTTCGTAATTAATGTCTAGTAGCTGGTTTAGTCAAACAGTGCGTTTTGTGTAAGGAAGAAAGAAAAACGTAAAAGTGCTGCTAGGTATCTAAGTTTGACAGACAGTAGTGGAAAAAAAGGAACAAAGAGATATGTGAGTGAAGGAAAGGAACGACGCCACTTGCTCTTCTTCCAATGGCAATCAAAGCTAAGTTTTTGGGTTATTTGTATGTGTGTTAAGCCTTGTGTGTTTATGTGTGAGTGGGGTGTTTCACCTCCCTAAAATCCAACAGATACTATGGACAAAAGAGCAGCAAATACTAATCACAAACAATCTGATTTTGAAATACAATAAGAGAACAAATTCTTAACTTTATTTGCAGTGGCGGAGCCAATAATTAAAAAATGAGGGTTCACCATTTAAAATAAAATGTTAGTTCAAATTTAAGAAATCATAGTATATATATATAAATTAGTTAAGTCCATACCAATGCATGCAATACAGTTAAGAGAACATATATTTTAAATTTACACTTTTTCTTTATATGAATTTTTATTTTTTGAAATAAAAACGATTTTAGTAGTGCTCTATATCAATTTAATTTTAAAAATATTAAAGAAAATCAAATGAAACACATAAAATTATAGGTAATACCAATGTAAAAACAAAAATGTATTTAAAAATTACTAGCTCAAGAAATTAGATTAACCCTTTTCAAATTTCAATAAACAAAGTTATTTATAATTCTTAGCTAACATAATCAGAATAACTTGAGCACAACAGAACTAATTTAGAATTTGTATTATGCTATTAAATTGGCTTTTAAAGAAAGATAGAATGGATAGTAATTGAATTGCACTCAAATGTATATATACATATTTTATTATATTATATATAAATATATAGTTTTTTTTTTTTTTTTGTAAAAATAGAAAATGCCAAAGGTAAATCGGAGAGAGAATGATAATGCTATAAGCCTACAATAAGTAGAATGAATCGGAATGAAATTCCATTCAACCATCATTTCATTTATAAGTATACTAGGGTGCTTACCCCGCGCGCCGCGCGGGGTTGATTTTAAATCGTAAATTATAATATTTATTTGTATTAGTAAAATAAAAAATATATATAAAAAATAATGGATTATGTTTGAACTTTTTGTAAAAATAATTATTTAAGGATGATGTTGTATAATTTTTTTTCCTGGCCATGATATCTATTTGTTTGAATTCGACGGAATAATCATTTGTTTTAAGTGTTTCACTTTGATTTGCAACCCATAAAAAATCCACTTTGGTTGAGGAGCAAAAAAAAATAAATTATCAATTAGTTTTTATAAAATAACAAAATATATATCATAAAAAATCCAAAATTTTCGAAGGTGTAAATTATTATAAAATTATCAATTACTATTATACAAAAAATTGGTTAAAATCAAAACGTACATTTATTGAATAAAATTATATACACCTAATTAAGTTATTAATATGTTATAATATTACATTTGATTATTAATTTTTTTTGGTATGGTTATTAATAATTTAGAAAAAATGTTTTAATACTTTTAAACTCCATAGAAAAAATATTAAACTCTTATATATAATATAAATATATTCTAATTGAGTTAAAATCACAACAGTAATCCCTTTTTTTTCCTCAATCAATTGTAGGTTCAATCTAATTCTTCAAAAAAAATGCCCAAATAATTCTTTAAAAATAATTTAGCACTAAATGTAGAAATTTACTCGTTGTACATTCATTCATGTTTAAGGGTTATTTGAATAGTGGTGTCTAATATCACCACCACTGTTAACGAAAAGTAGTTAATGATTTCAAGGTGGAAAGTCTCCATAAATTTATAAATAGTTATCATCATTTATTAATAATTTTCTTATACAAATAACATAATATATATATAGAAAATTATGTTTAAATGTTTTGTTTATTAGAAAAAAAAATTGAGGATTAAATTCATAAAAGTTACTTTAGGAAACATTCTTTTTATGCGGATAGACAATTTACATGCTGACGGGGATTAAAAAAAAGTCTATTTATAGATGATATTGTATATCTATTTGAATTTGACGAAATTATCATTTATGTTAAGTTTGCTACTTTAATTTTTAAACCTAAAAAATTCCACTTTGGTTGGGGATGTAAAATATTTAAAGTATCATTCAATTTTTATAAAAATAACAAAATCATCTGAAAATCAAAAAAATTTAAAAGTGGTAACATATTTTAAAAATATAAATTATAAATATACCAAAAATTGATTAAAATCAAAACATAAAATTATTAAATAAAATTGTATACACCAAATTATGTTTAATATATGTTAAGTATTAAATTTGGTTATTAATAGTTTTAATATTTTATTACTATAGAAAAAACTAAAAAAAATGTTATTAATAAATATAATTTAATAAGATACTTAATTACGGCCTGAAAATTTTGAGTATAAATATATTATATAAGGAAAAAAATTGATAAAGAAAGTTGTAGCATAATTCACGGCTGAAATACAAATTTGGTGTTAATCTGGCCCAATTCATGGCCTCAATCTAATATAATTAAATTTATGGCAAAAAAAAAAAACTAATATAATTAAATATAAATAAAACCCTAGCATTGCCTCTCTACCACGCTGCCTAATCTCACCAGCCAATCCAATCCTAAATACCCAAAATCACACCCACAGGCAACACCTCACATAAAAATCAGATTCCCTCATCTGGAACTATTCATCCGCGCCAAAGCCGCCGCCTCCGCCTCCAGTGACCTCCCACCAATGTCAAGCCAGCAACTCTATTCCATCTTTGACCGTTTACGCCTCTGGACCTCTCAGAATATGGGCGAATGCAAGCAATCCGCATCCACCTTCAGCCATCTGAATCTCCCCTTTCTCTGATGTTCAGATCTAATCCTTAGACTACCCCTCAAGATGTCGCACGGGTATATGCATGCAAGCCGCCTCACCTTCTGCTCCACCTCTGGCCAAATGGAGATCAAGGGCCACTCCAGTTTCTCGTACATATATTTAGATAAGGAACTCATCAGATTCATATTGAAATGTGAGTACGATGGAATATCAATATTTATAGTGGAATTGTTCGTTGCCTTAATTGAGACTTAATTGAGAATCAGATTGTCGCTTTGTTTCCATCTTAATTTTAATTGCTTCTGGCCAGAATCCGTTTCAACTGGAGTTACTGTTCGTCTGATATATATTAAGTTTAAATACTAAGAACGTTTATTGCAAAATTAAATGCTACTGTAAAACGTTTATAGTTGAATAGACTGCGTTTCACGGTTGTAAAGGACCCAGGGGACCCTGACCCAGGGTCCGACCCTGACCCAGGGTCCGACCCTGACCCAGGGTCCGACCCTGACCCAGGGTCCGACCCTGTTGAATAAATTCAGGCCCAATATAATATATATTGGGCCTGAGTTTATTCAACAGGGTTTTAATTAAGAACTTCCACTTTAAACAACCCAATATATATATATATATATAGGGCCTGAGTTTTTTTTCCAGCAAAGTGGCCCGAATGGAGCATGTGAGGTGGCACTCAATGGATAGTTTGAAACGCTGATGTGGCATCACCAAGTTAAACCACTCTCTCACATGTTCCCTTATATATATATATATATATAGATATATGAATGCATTGTATACAAACTTAATAAAATGCAGAGAATGAGGGACACAAAGTCCCTATTTCTCTAGGATAGATCCGCCTCTGCTTACTTATGTGATTTTTGGTGAATTTATTTATAGCGATATGGTTCTTCATTTCATGTGCTAAATCCTCGGCTGAGCGAGCTCCATGAACCAGTGGCATGCTAAGGCAAGCTTTGATTTAATGCTTCCGTCGTGTACTCGACCCAAATTCCTGCATTGTAGGTATTTGTTAAGAATCACATATGTTTCATCTCGTATTAAGATATTGATCCACAATGAGTCTCAAATGTCCTCACCTGCATTGTAGTATAATAATATAAACTATGTAAGTGATAATCAATTCACAAAAAATATTTATTTAACTCAACCCTAAACCCTAAATGCTGCAAGTTGCAACCAGAGACGACCGATTTTAGTATCGACAATCTTTACCTAAAACCAGTAACTGAGTAACAATTTGAGTATTAACTCAGCGACAATTTGAATATTTTAAAGAAAATCTACATTCTACAGAGAATTCCTTTAATGGGCACCAGATTTTATGTCATAGTCGGAGATTATCAGGACAATGAAGGGCCACAAGAAAGAATTGGAGAGGTGTGAGTCGTGACCACAACTTACTGGCCTCTAGACACTATGACGCCATTGGTGGTGCCCATTGGCAACAAAGGTGGCAAAATCCGTACAATGCAGGAAGGAAGCGGAGACAAAGCACGGCGGGTGCGATTGGAAAAAGGGATGCAACGAATTCTGCAAATTGATAATCTTCGTTAGATGTATTAGCAAGAGGAACTTGTAGATGTACATCAATTTGCATGTTTGATTGTATTACTTGAAATTTAAAAGTACCAGCATTACTTGAGAGACTGGCGGTTGAGAGTAAGAAGTAATGGACGCCTAGGTAACCAGTAACCGGGGTTGGTCTCCTCCTTTTTGTTGTTCGGCGTCTTATTTGCTTCTTCTGGTGGAGACATTCTGGGTCAACACAATTTTTTTTTTTTTTTTTTTGCTCAGAGGCTAAAGACAAATTTGATATGAAGAAGGAAGTGCCCGTAGGGGTGATATGAAGAAGGAAGTGCCCTTTGATAAGTGCCCGTAGGGGTGATATGAAGAAGGAAGTGCCCTTTGATAAGTGCCCGTAGGGGTGATAATGAATTGTACCATTTGAAGTGTTGTGTCTTTTGGGGGTGAGGACACAACACAAATAATATATTGGTAAAGTAGATTATTTATAAAATCATTTAACAATTTTGTCAAATACAGACATCAAGTTGGTGATGATAACTGATTATTAAAGATGAAGCTTCAAGTTTAAAAGCACTCGGGATTGGTTAGGTGATATTAATTCTGCAGAATGGAGTTTGCAGGTGTTGAAGTTTGTTGTTTTCCTAACCTTCCATGCTTGAAAATGCCAAAAGCATCCATATACTAATTATATGTTTCAAGAATTACCCATTTACATTTCAAAATTCTTTTATCGGTGGAATTCATTGTTTCAAACATGAATCTACATATCGAGTAAAATTGCCACTGATGAACTCCTTATAACAATTACATTTTCTAGGAAAAACAATACCTTCCATGCTTTTGGCATTTTCAAGCATTGATTGAATGTAATTCAGAAGAGTAAATATGTAAGTAGTAATATTAGTTTTTGTCTTCATGCGGAAATGATGCATCAAAAGCAGATAGAACTGACTGATAGAAATAGATAGTGAATAGTGTCAAAATGGAGTCAGATTTCAGTACTCACTTGAATGAAACTCATTTAATCAAATTATACACATGATCATCTTGTAAGGATCAATATATTGTAGTTAGTGTTCCACTTTTTCTTTCGCGCTCTACAAATTGCGTTATCGAGCACTTCTTGTAACTATTGACTCACTCTCAATACTAAAGTGAGAAAAGCAAACCACTTGAGTCTTGCTTCATTCACAAAATCTTGTTTTCCTATTTAAAACACACAAGGACCAAATGAGAAAAAAAAATCTTGCCTCTTCTCCCCCTCATAAAATAAATATATAAGTATAGTAAAGTGTGGTGATTAACTTAGTCCAAAGTGCCACAGATTCATCTCTTTGAAGTCAATTGCCTCACTGAGAGATGCTCTGTAAGGCAATTCATTTTCAATAGTTTTTCGAAATATGTAAAAACTCTCCGAACCCATGGTATAAGATTCGGTGCAATGGTTCTTCTCATTAAGAAAAAGTCGAAAAGTTCATCCATGATAATTTCATCGATTCCACCTATTTAGATTACGACAACAAAGACGCTTAATTTTAATTAGAAAAGTGGGACCAATTAGAGATGTTGGCATAAAAAAGAGATTACAAGCATCGAGAACACAAGCGAAGATGAAAGAACATATATTTTCACTGAAATCAAAGAACAAGATCAAGCAATATGAGGAAAACCTTTTCATGCAGAAAGTGGCTGGACAACAGGCGAAGAGAACCCACAGTGAGAACCGATGGAATCTATATGAGAATATCCATTATGTTTTAAAACGATATAGTTTCTTTTGAACTTCTTAATTGAATATTACGTTTTTATGGTACATTATGTTCTTTAAGGTTAAACATTTGGTACACTAAACGTTTCAATATATGTGATTTATCTATTATAGAATTCGAAGAGGTTCTACTATACTATTTGGTTTTTTTTTCTTTCTATGTAACTACATTAGTTGTATTTGGATATTATTATTTCTTTATTAAACAATTATTTTGTTTAGTATATAAAATACTATGCAAAAGTGTAGCTAATTGTATAGTTTTATCAACTTTGTATATTTTAAAATTAAATAATATATATTATTTGATATTTTATGTTGATTAATATATAAAAATAAATAAGATGTGTGAAAATATATTTTTAGAACTATATAATTCGACTGAAGGACATTGTCTATGTGAATATCCATTATGCTCTATGAATAAATATGAATATATTATTGTATGGTCAATAAATAGTATAAAGTTCTTATTAGATTTATATTCATTTAGTATATTAAATTTTATTTTTTAAAACTTATAAAATTGCAAAGTAAACAAAAGAGTAGATTAAACAATATGCATATATATATATATATCCTATATAATCGTGAAATTAAGTTCATAAATTTTTTAATTGAATTAATATTATAATTAAGTTATTTACTCATGTTAAATAATTAATAGATGCATATTAAATAATTTAAACAAGAACAAACCTAATTACTCAAAAAATATCAACAAATAAAAATGAGTAAATGTTAAAAATTTATACTATATTAGTTTTACATCTTATAAAAATGATATATAATATTGATTATTTCACTACAATGAAATATATTAAATAATAATTAGTATTAAATATTGTAACTAAAGTAATGCATTATTGTGAACTAATTTTCTATCCAGCAAAATATATTTAAAAAAATTCAAATAATGTTAAAAATTCAATAAATTATTATTATTTAATTTAATCTTAATTTTAGTTAGAATGTTTCCCGCGCGATGCACAGGGTTAGTGGCTAGTCATATACTAATTCGATTCATATGGTTTCTCTAATTGACACATGTACGTTTTTTCCAATCAGTGTTTTCTAATTTAATCATACTGTACAAATTTACATATAAAATATTGGGTAATTATAAATTTAAAAAAGATATGTTCAATAAAAGTTTCTATTCCATTCAATAAGCGAAAACTCACATCATCACTAACATAAATAATTTTATTTTAATCAAACTTTACTGTTGTTACTTAATTTCCACAATCATATATGTTATTACATTACTACTTAAATAATATACTATATATAATTTAAATATAAAAATAACTTATATTATTTTTGAACATTTTAAATATTAATAATCTTTCATTTTATAATAAATGTTGAAATAATAGTGCAGTAAAAGAACAAAAGAGAGTCACATGCACTTATTTAAACACTGAGAACCTGTCTGTCCTCCCCAAGAAATCAAAAGAACAAAAACCAAACACTAAATAGAGACAATTTGTTTGTTTGTTTGGTGCATAACCTTAAAGACATGTATGAAAATGCATGATAGCTGTGTGGTAATAAAGTTTGTCTTACCATTCCGTTTGTGTTCAACCGGGGAAGATCATGTGTTTTTAGATGTTTCTTCAATTTGCAGTCTCTCAGAAAAAAGAACCTTACAAAATAACAAACCGATGAACGCAGCAGCTAATTGTTTTAAAGAAGAAGCTGCATGGAGGTAGGTGGATTTTTTTTTTCTTTCTTTTCAAACTAGATGAAAATGGATATATATTTGTGAGCAGCAATGTATGTATATGAGATTTATTTATACGTTGTTTTCTCTTTGTATTGTCTTCTTAAGTGTCGATCATCAGAGGAAGATTGAAGAAGATAAGAATTTGAAGCTCATTAAATGTCTGAGAGGAAGATTATTTGCAGAGAGGCAGACCACTAGAGCTGCTAATGAGGAAACACAACTCAAGACCCAAAAGGTAATTCTTCTTCTCAACTATCAGACTTTTAGAAGCTCAACTTTTATTATTATTATTATTATTATTATTATTATTATTATTATTATTATTATTATTGGGTTAACATGTCTTTTGGTCAATGATGTTTTACAACTTTTGGGTTTTGGTCCATTATGTTTTTTTTTACCTAGTTTTGGTACCATATGTTTGCAGATTTTTTTCTAGTTTTGGTTTAACCGTTACATTCCGTCTATTTTTTGACATGTTCAAGTCACGTGATCCACTCTAAACTTTAAATATAGTCCCTCTAATACTTTCTTAACCTTTTTTTTGTTCAATTTAGTCCTGAAGTTTCAAAATTGACCCCAATTGGACAATTGGTCCAATTGAAATTTTGAAACTTCGGAACTAAATTGATCAAAAAAAAGTTAGGAAAGTATTAAAGGGACTAAATTGAACAAAATTGAAATTATAGGGTGGATCACGTGACTTGTACATGTCAAAAAATGGACGGAATGTAACCGTCGGACCAAAACTAGAAAAAATCTGCAAACATATGGTACCAAAACTAGGAAGAAAAAAAACATCATTGACCAAAACCAAAAAATGATCAAACATCATGGACCAAAAGACCTGTTAACCCTTTATTTAAAATGTAACTTATCAGCGATTCTCCAAATTAGAAAGCTCACTTTGTTCGGATCTCATGTCACACCTAATCTAGAAGGCCATGTCTAGGTCAGACCGAGTCTAGCACGAGTCATGACCGATTTTAAGTTTTGGTCAATTAGGTTGAGTCATGGGACATGCCCAAGCTCGTACTCGTCTCATGCATGGTCTCCTAGATTAGGTGAGCATGTCTAACATGAGTTTGAGAAAGGACGAGTCTAACTAGGTGAATCAAATCATGTGTAACTGATAAATTACACTTAAGATAGTTGGTACTCTTAAAAAAAAAAAAAACTTAAAAGACTCTCATAGAGCCGATAGTTGAGCCTCCTAATCCCTCCCTTAATACAATGAAGCTAATCTAGAGAATTGTTTCTGGGTTAAAACAGTTGATAGAGCTAGAGAAGAAGCTGATGCAGGAGATCAAACTTAGAGACAGTGCTGAGAAGAGGCTTAGATTGCTAAAACAAAAGCTCAGGTTTTTCAACAACAAATCAAGTGAAGTCTCATTTGTTTCTTCTTCTTCATCATGTTCTTGTGTTTCCTCGTCAACTCTCAATGTTCCAGAAGATAAAAAGTCTGAGAATTAACCGACAATGTTTCTATGATTCAATTTGATTCTTTAATTCCTGGCAAGCAATCCCGATCGAAGGTAGTGGCATTTCATATGGAATGTTAATAAGAAGTATTTGACTGTAAAATTTTGAAATGGGATGTCGAGATAAATTTGTTTGATATAAAAAGCCATCAAATTTCATTTTTGCACACACACGATGGACTGACTAATTGTTTCTATTCTTGATTAATTAATACATCTTCAAGAGATGTACACTATTACTTTTGGTATCGACTGTCTGCGTGTAACATCATTTGAGACTTTACTGGTTTAGATAGATTGCCAAACATGCGAAAATTAGTCAACATGCATTAAGGAAACTCACAACAATGGTCATCTGCAACTATCTAACCATAGATATGATAACTGAAATTACAGAAAGTTGAACAGTAAAAAAAACAACAAATGAGACGATACAGACAGAGAGACTGTCTATCCAGGTAAAAACGAGATAATAAGGATTGATTGGATTGATTAATGATCATGCTCCGGTTACTTCGGTCATTTCCTGTTCGGTTGTAGTGGGAATGACTGGGTAGTACTTGTAGTGAAGCTCCCCAACATCATCACCAGACATCTTCGTCCATCCATTTGCTCCCACATGATACACTGTAATGTAATGTTTGTTCATTCATTTCAATCAAATTACATATAACACAAACACACAACAAAGGGAAGTTGAGAGAGAAAGTACCGCTAGCAACTCCACCACTAGCACCATCACGGAACGTTGCGTGGTAAATGGCTCTTCTAGCCAACTCAGCCGCTTCTTCAATAGACATATCATACCGATACCTATAAGATCACCCAAACTCAACCTTATCTTATAATCCTCCACTCCAACAACACCTCAATACAAATAAATACATGCAACATATCTTTCCACCAACACTCAACCTTATATCAATCTAAACTCTGAACCGTGATTATATCAATCTTTCATTGGCCTAATTGATTATATCAATCTTTCGGCCAAGGAACAAGGTGATTTTCACTCCAATTGCCCCCACAAAACGAGTAGTAGAAATAATACGTATTAACATTGACTAGCCATCCAGAACAAGAACAACAGTCATAGAATAACTTCAATAAGGCATTAGTTCACTCAGTACCAACAAGAAAAAAAAAATCAAGAATTAAGAACCATTCTTATCTGTTAGAGAGGTATGTTCCCTTGCTTTCTCACAATTTATTTATTTCCCTCATATGTGCATTTAGTCGGTACAATTCAGTACTAGCCCTAAAACCCAATTTTGAAAAGACTATTAACAAATGGGCTAAATGTAATTTTCATACCACTTCTTTGACCAGAATTGACTTTTCATACCACTTCAATTTTTGTGTATACTTTTGGTACCAACCCTTTCAACTTTGTAGACTTTTGGTACCACCATTAACTTTCCATCTAATTTGGCCGTTAAATGTCATGTGACATGCACGTGATCAGCTCTAAACTTCTAAATTTGTTCAATTTAGTCCATCTAATACATCCTTAACTTTTAATTTGTTCAATTTAGTCCTAAAATTTGAAATCAAACCCTTAACCCAAATTGACCTAGTCGGACATAGCGTAAGGCTAGGTCCGACCCTACAAATTAAAAGTTAAGGATGTATTAGATTCTAAATTGAACAAAATCAGAAGTGGTATGAAAAACCAATTTTGGTCAAAGAAGTAGTATGAAAAGTACCTTTAACCCTTAACAAATTCTTTAACGAGTAACTGCATCAGATTAAATGGAAATACAATACCTAACTCAAACCATTATATAACTGTAGAATGAATAAAAAGGCCCATACCCGCTGTCCAAAACACCGTACGCATATGGGGACCCAGAACCGACAGAAAATCGTGTTCCTTTCAGTCTTCCTCCCTCACTGTCAACATAGTAAAGTCCTGGTCCCTGCAGATATGAGAATAAATCTTGCGTTCACCATATGCAATCACTGACAAAAGGCCAAACGATAAATATTGCAGTCTTTAATGTCAATACCGTTTCATCCCAACCAGCAATCATGGTCCCAACAGATAGACCCATTCCTCTGTAAGAGTAGAGGATGTTAGCCAACAGCTTCGACGCCCCTGTCACTGAAATCCTACGCTTGTTGGCCAGTTCATGCAGCCGACACTGATCACGCGAATAAGCTCATTAGGAATGGTGATGCTACAAACTTACCATATTGAACATTCCACATATAACTATTGATCAGGAGACTAAGAAGACATTAAATTAGATCGAATCACTTCATCAAATAGTCCGCAAACTAAACCAGATTTCTTTCAGAATAGCTGCATAACTAGATTCTAGAATCTTATGCTCATTGATACCTGAGGAATATTCATAAGTTCGTCACGGAGATCCTTCCAGAAACTAACAATATTCCATGTCGTGATGATCTTAAATTACTATACTTCTGGAGGGGGTAACACAACATGATCTACGACTACACCGTTCCAATATAATCAGTTTATTGTCGTAGTTTTTCGCAACAATTAGGATGTAGCAAGTAGATAGCAATTTTAAACAAACTATTAAACACTATAATTCTGGAAATATTTTGACTAGATCCAAAATGAATCACTTGACAAGAACATATTAACCTTGCTATCCCAGTTTTTTTTCCTCAAACAAGCCTGCGAAGCCTCTGAAAGTTGATACCATTTAACTTCCTGCTACCTCTACTGCTTTATGTGTTATATTCTCTAATAGCCCACCCCTCCGACGAAAAGAGAAATGAGCATCACTGTGATATCAATTTCCCACAATTCTTAATTGTTATAATATCGTAGCAACCAGTAACCACACATGGCAGAAAGAAGTTACCTTGATCCCCAAATTTCTGTGCCAAAATTGGCAGTCAGCAGCTCCTCCAGCCATTGTGCCAAGCATGTGAGGGTTGATTTCAATGATTTTCTTCACCGACTGAGATGCTGCCAAAGCGTAAATAGCATGGTATGACTTAGTGAACTTTGTGATCTTGATAGATAGGAGAAGCAGATAAAAAATGCAAGATACCTCCAGACTACCTTCCATAGAAAGGCAATTCAAAAGCACAGTAAAATAGCTCATACAATGCCTAACACCAAATAAACTGAGGAAAAGGGATTAGATTTCAGGGAATTACATATATATCCTCCCATGCTAGCTCGGGAATCAGCTGCGACCATAACACCATCTTTGAAAATGAAAGCAAGGGTTGTCGTACCCTTAGCGGGCTTAACCATTTGCACAGCATCTTTTAAAAAGCCATCAAACTGAAAGGAGATAACCCATACATACAACCAATGTGAAAATTCATCAACAATAAGCAAATGGAACATTCATGAAGGAACCAAAGCAAGACACTTCAACTCACCTCAGCAGCATTAGAAAAGGGTGCTGTTGGGAACCCATTGACCAGCTCAGCGCCCAGAGCGGAAGCTGCTGACACAGACGACTCTAAACCACTTGTATCGAGCTTCATCGTCTTAGAATCTGAACAATAATAAACAGCAGAAAAAAATGTTACACAACTTCAATCAGAAATCAAATTAGATGACTTCAGTAGCGAGTAGCGACCCTCTCCTGTTCCACTGACACTCACAAAACTCACATATACAAAACTCAATAGCTAATCTCCACCATATGCATAACCACTTTTTTAAATTCGGAAGGATCCGTCGAGTCAATTCGTACAAAATTTAGGGTTCAGAACCTAAGAAATCAGTAACCCAGAAGAAGAGAATAGACGAACTAAGGCTGTATAAAATTGAGGGTTTATTTATTATTGGAAATTCGGTCGAAATGAAAGAAAGAAAATAAGTTCGTAGGCTGAGAGGTGGGGGAAGAAGAATGGCGGCCGCTGTATGAGTTCGGAGAGTTTCTGGAATATTTTCTAGGAGAAAAAAGAAAAACAAATTCGTCTAATTCTAAGTAGAAGATTTAGAATTGAGATCTGTAGAGAATGAAAGCAAACCAAACTTGAGCGATCCGTATCGAGTGAAAGGATCAACAAGAAAGAGAGAGAGAGAATGCTGAGATCGAAGCAGTACCTTACAGAATTCCCGAGAGACAATTGGAGAAGAAGCAATGAGCAGAGATGAACTAACTGATTTGATTTCGTGTGCAAGAGGAAACGAAAGAGAGAGCACAAGAAGAAATTTAGTGGAGATTTTGAGCAAGAAACAGAACCACGTGAGCTTTTGTTAGGGGAAAAATACCAAGCCCTAAAAAGTTTCTAAGCCCAATACTGAATTTACAAAAGAAAGTCCATTAGTAGGCTTGACTTTCCAGAACGGGCCTGAGCGCTTCTGTGGCCTGTACATTTCAGCTCTACACCAACCGGTAGTAAAACGAATTATACAAAAAGTGAAATGAGTTCCAATCCATTAAGAAGATAATAAGATATACTACTTTAGGAAGATCTTTAACATTAACAAATTTTTTATCAATCGCGCCGATTTTATTAAAGGAAAAACTATTACAAGCTACAAATCAGAAAACGACCGCTCTGGAGGGATTAGAAAAAATTCAAATCTCGAACAAGTAGAGCAAGTACCAACAGAAAAACAGAAATACAACAAAAAATAACTAAACTAAAACACCAGATCGGCTTAATGGTAGAGATGACCCCAAGCAAAGGATAGCAGTCGTTCGGAGGAGAAAGGAAACTCCCTCAAGGCCGACAAGGCTAACAGATGACCTGCATAACAAGCGATACCGGACATGACCCATAGTAAATCTAAAACACAAACAACTCCATTAACACACTAAGATGACTGCATGACTGGTGTAGAGATTTCTAATTAATATGAGCTGGCCGAAACCAGGTTATCGAAGCGCCCTTGACTGTGGAACATCCGCGAAGGACTAGCGCACGAGTGGGGTGCCATAGAAATACTCTGCTTCTTTCTAAGGAGAAATATTTTACAATGAGATACGACCGCGAGCGCGGTCATATCGTGGATACCCCGAAGGATACAAATCATGCATTCGTTTGTGTGCTGAACGGACCGTTGGTTCTAACTAACTATGGGTTCAGCTGGAAGGGGTGGATGGGGGAGGGTAGTGGGCTGTACCGCCAAGATATAATCGAGTTTAAGCTTAAAACGGTGAACAGCATCCACGACTGCGCGTGGAGGGACGAGGCGACCGGCACACGACATATTGGGGGTGGAGGTGGACCGTGGCGGCGCGTGGATTTCCATCCCGGCACGTGAAGGCGAGTGTCCGCGCGCAAGGCTGCGCGTGGTATGTGATGGATATACGCCCAATTTGAACCCGTTGACTTCCGAATCGTTTTATTTTGATCACCCCGTTAACGATTATAAATCGAAACTTCGACCCAAACACCCCGCCGAAACGCCCACAGTCCGGACGAGGCGAAAATACTCGTCCGGGCCGCGCGACGAACTCACCTAGGTGAGGTCGGGTGGCCATACCCGACCTCCCCTAGGGGAGATAGGGTTGGCCAACCCATCTCCCCTAGGGAGGGGTTGGGTGGCCACACCCAACCCCTACCCTTGGGGGTCGGATTTTCTCCCCGCCCCCAAGGGCTCTGGCACTGTTTCCCGACTCCCGCACTTAGATTATTTCCGCCAACCTCTCCATGCTTTAAGGTTTTAATTATGTGATCAAGGACTAATTAATTGTGTTTAAAGGTTAACGATGTCATTAAGCCACCTTAATGACACCGTTGCCTATAAATACAACATTTCTACCATTCATTTGATCATCTTGGCTAAGCGTGCAATTTAGCTCTGACTTCTCTCTAGTTTTATCTCTCTAAAAGCGACGTTCTGACTTAAGCATCGGAGAGGGTTCATCAAGCACCACCCCCCCTCCGTGCTTGATATTGCCTCTGTTGCAGGGTAGCGTGGAGAAGAGAAGGAGGATGACAGAAGGACAAGCATCAGAGCGACTAGCCCCGAGAGTTCTAAATCTGTCAGTTCACCAGTGAGGAATAATCCTTAGACCGACAACCCGTTGACCGAAGGTTTAGAACCTAACACTTGGCGCCGTCCGTGGGCTTCGAACAGAAAGCCTGGCAATCACGAGAGCGATGTCGAATAACTTAGCGTCTAGACATAATCGCCCACCTGGGGGCAATAGGCAAGAGAGACAGCCTATACCTCCAGCAAGGCAGCCTAACCCAGAGAAACAGCATGTACACCCAGAGCCTCAGGTAGCCCCACAGGCACCTCAGCCTAACAATCAGGAATGAGGACATTCGCGCCCAGCTGGGGCTGAGTCTTCCACAGCCTCAACTCCATTGGCTAGGAGGCCACAGAGACATGGGGGACAGCAAGGAGAGCCATCCCAATACACGGCACCTCCTTAGGGGTACTACTATGAGGCACAACCTCAAGGGTATCCATATGGAATGCCATCTTAAAGGAACGACAATCGCGCACACACAACCAACACAAGGCCCGTATACTCGCAAGGAGCACAAACAGTGATTCCGGGGTTGATGAGCGCATTGGATGAGCTGCTAGCCTATAGAGAGACTCTGAGGAACAGGTAGGGAAGGCAACACCAGCATGAAGAAGAAGAAGTTCATGAGGAAGAACAAGTCCCAGAAGAAGAACACCACTCGCACCCTCCAACAGGGCAGCGAGAAGAACAAAGGAGAGATAACCAAAGGCCACCCCCAGAGGGAAGGTAGCAATTTGTGCCTCCAAGGCAGCAACAGACACAGCAGGATGCCAGGGCATACACCCCGCTGGGGGCAGATAGACAGGCAAGACCTCCAAGGAGGCAGGAATTCCACCAAGTACCCCAACAGGGATATCAGGGATACGCCTATAGTCCGTACCAGCGCAGACAAGGGATCCCAGTAAGCCCAGTTTATAATTATAGAGGATATCAGAGAGACTATACTCCAACATCGGTGATGATTACCCCGGAGGAGATATAAGCCATGATAATAAGGAAGATGAGTGAGTCCAAGAGGAACGGATTGCACTGCCTGAGTGACAACACAAACCACCCCTTCACGAGAGAGTTGGAAATGAACAAAGTGCCAGAATCCTTGCATACAATACATATAGCAAAATACAATGGCAATGGAGACCCTTTAGAGCACATTCAGCAGCATGAAGTCTCTCTATTCGGGAGAACAACTGATGACCGCTACAAGGCACTCTTATTTCCAAACACCCTATCAGGGGTGACGTCACATTGGTTTTTCAGCCTACCCACTGAGAGCATCCACTCATGGGCACAGCTAAAGGCGAATTTTCTTCAGAGATACCTAGGAGAAAGGAAGCTGCTCAAAGGTACAGGCTCCCTAGATGATGTGAAGCAAGATAATGATGAATCTTTGGCTGATTACTACACAAGGTTCAACCAGAACATAGCAGACATACAAGGCGACATCACCGAGGGTGAAATAATAAGAGCCTTCATAAGAAACCTTGGCCGCTTCGGGTCCACATTGGCAGAGAAGATGGCCAAAAAACCTGCAAGCACCTTAGAGGAGTTGGCAGGGCGAGTGAAAACTCACATAGACCTAGAGAGGCACAGAGTAAGTAAGAAAGTCAAGATTCAGGCAGCAAAGGAGGACAATACAAAGCAGAATAAGGGAAAGCCACCTCAGGCACCTCAACCCATAAGGCAACAAGAATGGCGTTCGCCTCAGCAAAGAAATCAGATGGGTGAACCATTGAAGGCTAGGGAAATAAATGTTATCAAGTTCATACCATTGAACACCACCCCAGCAGTGGTCCTGAGAGAGATGAGAAATCAGAAATTATGGTCACCCCCGGGAAGATGGAGAGCCCCAATGGTAGGGACACACAAGGATAGATGATGTGATAATCATGAGGCATATAGGCATGATACGAACGAATGCTTTAGCTTAAAGCTAAGTATAAAAAATATCATCCAAAGAGGAGAGCTAAACCAGTTTGTTGATCACGGTGGCAATAGCACACAACTAAGGTCGTCATACAAGGATAAGGGCAAAGACAAGGCAGATTATAATCCCCCACCTAACAAGAGGGGGACTATAAGCATGATACATGGAGGAGTGGCATCGGGTGGCCCAACAGCCAATGCAAGGGAGGTTTATGCATCCAAGATGAGCTCAGTGCCAAAGTGGAGAAAGAGACCACGAGAAGGACAAGAGTCATATTGTCTTCCCGCATGATGATGCTTTAGTCATCACAATGGACATTGATAACTTCGATGTAAAAAGGATACTAGTAGATGGAGGCAGCTCCGCAGACCTCCTAAGCCTAAGGGTCCTGGAAGAGATAGGAAAAACAAAGGCGGACATCAAACTAGTCAACTTCCCTCTAGTTGGCTTCTCAGGGGCAACAAGTTATCCCCTAGGAATGATAACCCTGTCAGTGACCATGGGCCAGGGATGGACACAACTAAGAGTGAACGTCAACTTTATGGTGGTTGAAAGCCTGGGAGCCTACAACGGGATCTTTGGAAGAACAACCATAAATCCATATTGATGGATATACGCCCAATTTGAACCCGTTGACTTCCGAACCGTTGTATTTTTATCGTCCCATTTATGATTGCAAATCGAAACTTCAACCCGGACACTTCGCGAGAACATCGACGGCTCGGACGGGGCCGAAGCGCCCGTCCGGCAGAGACGAACTCACCTAGGTGAGGTTGGGTGGCCACACCCGACCTCCCCTAGGGGAGATCGGGTCAGCCGACCCGATCTCCCCTAGGGGAGATCGGGTGGACCAACCCGATCTCTCCTAGGAGAGATCGGGTCGGCCAACCCGATCCCTCCTAGGAGGGATGGGGTTGGCCAACCCCACCCTCCCTAGGAGGGGTTGGGTGCCCTCACCCAACCCCTACCCTTGGAGGTCGGATTTCTCCCCCCCAAGGGCCCCGACACCGCCTTCGGACTCCCATGCTCGGTCCACTCCACCTACCTCCTCCGAATCCTAAGGTCTTAATTATTTGCTTAAAGGTTAATTAATTGTGTTTAAAGGCTAACGATGTCATTAAGCCACCTTAATGACACAGTTGCCTATAAATACCCCACCTTCACAACTCATTTGATCATCTTGGCCATTTTGACATTTTAGCTCTGACATCTCTCTAGCTTTATCTCTCTAGAAGAATACTGACTTAGGCATCGGAGAGGGTTCACCAGGCACCACCCCCCCCCCCCTCCGTGTCTGGTACTGCCCCTTCTGCAGGGTAGAAGGAGAGAAGAAGCAAGGAAAGGAAGGAAGGAAGGAAGAAGATAAGCTAAGGCAGGGTAACTCAGGAACACCGGATCGCACACATCCCCCGTAAGGAGTGAGATCAAAGCCGACACCCCGTTGACCTAGATCTCATAACTTAACACTTGGCGCCGTCTGTGGGCTTCGAACAGAAAGCCTGGCTATTACACGAGCTATGACGAACAGTAGGGTGTCCAGAGATTGGGCTATTACCGTGGGCTTCGAACAAAAAGCCTGACAATCACGAGAGCGAAGACGAACAACTTAGTGTCTAGAGATAATCGCCCACCTGGGGGCAATAGGCAAGAAAGACAGCCTATACCTCCAGCAAGGCTGCCTAACCCAGAGAAACAGTTTGCACACCCAGAATCTCAGATAACCCCACAGGCACCCCAGCCTAACAAGCAGGGAGGAGAACCTTCACGCCTAGCTGGCTAGGAGGCTTCCACAGCTTCAACTCCATTGACTAGGAAGCCACAGGGACTGGGGGCAACAAGGAGTGCCATCCCAATACACGGCACCTCCACAGGGATACCACTATGAGGTACAACCTCAAGGGTACCCATATGGAATACTGACTCAAAGGAACGACAATCGTGCTCACACAACCAACACAAGGCCGGCATACACACAGGGAGCACATACAGTGACTCCAGGGCTGATGAGCGCCTCGGACGAGGTACTAGCTTACAGAGAGACCCTAAGGAATAGACAGGAAAGGCAACACCGACAGGAAGGAGAAGAAGCTCATGAAGAGGAGCAAATTCCAACGTAAGAACGCCACTCGCACCCTCGAACAGGGCAACGAGGAGAACAAAGGAGAGACAACCAAAGGCCACCCCCAGGGGGAAGGCAGCAGTCTGTGCCTCCAAGGCAGCAACAGACACAGTAGGATGTCAGGGCATACACCCCTCTGGGGGCAGATAGACAGGTAAGACCTCCAAGGAGGCATGGATTCAACCAAGTACCCCAACAGGGACATACACCGCATTAAGGGAGGACATACACGCCAGACCAACAAGGATATAGGAGTTCCAACATCCACCCTGGCAATGTACACATACAGTCCGTATCACTACAGACATGACTAAGGGACATATCAAGGAAAGCTAAAAGAGAGGGACATAGTCCCAACAACACAACAAGGCAACCACCTACCCATGATACAGCACGACAGGTCCAAACCCCTCATGCATTACAACCCTTGGCACACATCCCCCTAGGACAGGGGAGCAGTCGAAAAGACAAGAATTTGAACAGGGGACTCATAGAGTACCATACCATGTTAGTACATAGCTACTACAATGGGAAGTTTCATGGAGAGACATAGTGGAGTGAGATCACACATAGCATACATGAAGGATACATCTCCACCTAGTCCGCGTTGCAAGGATGCGACCTTATATTCCTCAAGTGGAAGGAATACACACAGACTACTGGAGGAAGACAGCTACATTACCAAGGAAGCAAGGGGTATCAACCCCCCACACTCATATCCTTCCCATATCCTCTTATTTAATTTAACTGCATAACAAGTCAACTCCCTAAAAGGGGTATATTTTGATACTTGATATCAACATGTTTTCCAAGAAAGACCATACCAGACGCCTTCAGGCTCCGTGGTATATATGTACACAGGTGGACCACTAGAAGAATCCTTAAAAGGCCGTCGCCAATCAAGAGATGCACAAGAAACAGATTTCTCAATCTCAAAGGGCACCTATAAGGTCAAGTTTCTGGGAAAGATCACAAGATGGAAGGCTCACTTACAAAAATAAGTTGAGCACTCCCAACATCCTATAGAGGAACATCAACACACCCATTAAGGACACGGCACTGCAAATGAACCAGGAGTAAGTATGGAACAAGTATCCTTACAAGTATCCTTGCATCTATTTTTGCAAAAATAAACTCCGTAGATAAAGAGGTTATCTAATAGATGACTATGTCTCTGTTCTCAAACTACGATCCTAACCCGGAGATCCTTGGACTCCGTACTATATATGTAATGAATAACATGTTCATCAGAGATAGGTACACGAAGATTCAAGACAGCGCCATAAAGATCAGGCGCATACCTCTACCAAGTACGACACATTGGAGTGTTCACAAACACTCCTTCGCTATCTCACAAGAAAGGAAGGCAACCAAGGATACAAGTCCTAATAGAATAAACATCGGTAGAAAATCCTGTCATTGAAGTCATGCACCAAGAGAGAAACTCTAAAGATGCAAGATTAGCAAAAGAGATAGTGCAACAACTAGAGTGTGAAAATGAGATACATCTCCTATCAAGAGCCTTAGGGCAGGATAATAGTTCTACAAGATCAACCAAAGAAGAGCTCAAAAGCTTGGGGAGTAAGGTTTCAAGATCGACCCTCACACTAGACGCACATCCCGATCAACCACCTTGTCTGCAAATGATAAGACATTTGACTCTGGCATCCCATCAAGAGGAGAACCACGATAAAAGGGGCACTAGAAAAATATCCCGCCTTTAAGGCCATACGCCGAATACATGATGAATGAAGGTTATGACAAAACAAAAAAGGAGGGACTTGTCAGCTCAACACACCTCAAACACGTATACGTACGCAACACAAATGCAGCCTCTAATGAAGCTATCCAGCAAGGAATAGCCAATACGGGGACAAACCCATAGAAAATCATGGAGCATCACTTGCAAACCTAAAGGAAAAAATCATTTTTAGGTTCAAGTCCTAATTCAAAGGAAGTCTATAATCAAGATTCAAGGTGGGAGGAGCATGACCAATGTGACACTCCCTAAAAGCATTGAAGAATACTCCAATGTAAAGGAAAAGGAAAAGCACACTAAGTGCCACAACACTCCAAGATTATCACAGCCCGGTCAGACCCCCCCCCCCCCCCCCCCCCCCATGCACGAGCAAAGATCATGGATTAGATTAACTAGTCTGAAACACACCTATGAGATTAACAACTCAAGACGCCATTCTATGAGAGAGCTTTTCAACCTAAAGCACAAGGAAGGGGGGAAAGAATTTACAAGCACCCCTAGGATACAAACATTGCCACATCCTAGTTATCAAGAGAATGAAATCCACCCCCACCCACCCAAAGCAAAAGCTCTTCCACCCAACCTCCAAAGACGCACCCTACATGAGAAAGGACACAAGATAAGGTAACATTATGAGCCCTCCGGGAGCCAATCCCGCGAACACATTCGACGCCCCCAAGAGCGTATCTTGAGAGTAGTTCTAAAACTACGAACCCTGTGCCCTCCGGGAGCCTATCCCGCGAACAGTTTTCGACGCCCCCAAGAGCGTATCTTGAGAGTAGTTTTCATACTACGACATTCGACGCCCCCAAGAGCGTATCTTGAGAGTAGTGTTCATAATACGACCTTCGACGCCCCCAAGAGCGTATCTTGAGAGTAGTTTATACACTACGACCTTCGACGCACCAAGAGCGTATCTTGAGAGTGGTTTCCAAAAACTACGAATTTCGACGCCCCCAAGAGCGTATCTTGAGAGTAGTGTTCATACTACGACCTTCGACGCCCCCAAGAGCGTATCTTGAGAGTAGTTATTACACTACGAATTCGACGCACCAAGAGCGTATCTTGAGAGTGGTTTCCAAAAACTACGAATTCGACGCCCCCAGGAGCGTATCTTGAGGTAGATTTGCAACCTACCAGATTCGACGCCCCCAAGAGCGTATCTTGAGGTAGAAAAAACACTACCAGTTCGACGCCCCCAAGAGCGTATCTTGAGGTAGATTTCAAACTACCAGTTCGACGCCCACCAGGAGCGTATCTTTGGTCTAACCTGAGCCCTCCGGGAGCCTATCCTGTGAAACGTTAAGTGCCGTCCGAGAGCCTGTCTCGTGAACAGATTTTGACGCCCGTCAAGAACGTATCGGTGGACTAACCTGTGCCCTCCGGGAGCCTATCCTGTGAAACGTTAAGTGCCGTCCGAGAGCCTGTCTCGTGAACAGATTCCGACGCCCACCAAGAGCGTATCTTTGGTCTAACAGTACAACGTATACCGTGTAAGGGGTATCAGAAGAGATCATCACACCATGCTTAGAAGGATACCATGCTTAGAAGGATACCATGCTTAGAAGAACACCATGCTCAGAAGGATCCCATGAGAAAGTAATCTTAAAGTAAGGTTGTATAAAGAACACATAATGTTTTTTCTTGATGAGATGGCAGGTACGGCATGAAGGAAAACACAAAAGAAAGATAAGGAAAGGAAAGCATATACAAGGGACAAGTCCATGACCAAAGGATCATATACAGAAGCACAAGAGGTTATCATGAAAAGTAACGAGCTATCCTACCATCCATATCACAAGTCAAGAGAAGTATCTCAAAGGAACCCAACCACACCAAGAAGGATAGCAAAACGTGAAATCCAAAGTTCAAGGCTCCCAAAGTAAACTCGACCCATCAAGAAGAAGAATTGCCTTACAGGTCGCACAAAGCAACCTTCGATAAACGTTATTGTCTTGCATGTCGCCCTCGCGTGACCTATGGTCGTATCAGACTTGAACATCGTCAAGCACAACTCATGAAGGAGACATTTAAAGAGCATAAAGGATACAACATCCGACAAGACGAGACATCGGGACCTAACCCAACAAACATAGCCTAAACATAAGGCAGCTATAGCAATAAAGGCTCTCCAACGAGAAAGGAATACTAAAGCACAACACCATACATCGTGATGTGGCTATCATGTCCACATACCCTGAAGTGGCTATCATGTCCACATACCCTGAAGTGGCTATCATGTCCACATATCTTGAAGTGGCTATCATGTCCACATATCTTGAAGTGGCTATCATGTCCACATATCCTGAAATGGCTATCATGTCCACACACTACAGAAGGGCTATCACTCCGACACATCACGAAGTACCTATCACGTCCACATATCCCGAAGTGATTATCATGACAGCACATCATAAAACATCTGTCAAAGACATGCATTGTAAAGACACCATCCCGACAACGAACATCAAAAGGCTACGCCTGGCCTTAGGAGGAAGTTCAAGAAAAAGGAAAAACAACACCCTTCGTACGCTCATCAAAGGGAGACACTTATATTTCAACCCACTGGGTGATACCAGGAAGGAGACGTCCTCATTATGAAGATAACCTCCATATCTCACGAAATCAATCATGAAGCAAAGAATCACGACAAGCACTATTGAGGGCATATAACAAAACGATCCCCACAACGATCACAACTACGACACTAGTAGAGGCTAATTCAAGAGCAGTCTCCACCAAACTCCAAAGCAAGAATTTGCTATCTTAATCAGAGCCATGGCAAGAGAGGGGAACCTCAATGTAAGATGATGATCACACCCATCACCAAAAGAAAAATATTCAACGCAGGGGTTAATAACATAACCCATAGGAAAGACAAAGGCACCTTCAAAAGTCATCAAATCTATATGAAGATGAAATAAACTTGAGACTCGGCCCCTCGGCTGGGGGGCAGGGGATAGAGAAGAGACATCAAGACCTATGATCACCCCATCGCCAGTCACAGGTTGTTTCTTTTTGTCAAGCAAAGGGGGTGCCTCTTCAACCACTACCTCCTTACCATGGGAGGGAGTCAGCAAGGGGGCACTTGAAGGAGAGCCTCTCGCGGTTTCTTTCTCCTCGGCAGCCGAGGGCCCGACCTCAGAGTCAGGTTTCCGCGCCTTGGATTTAGATTGACTTGAACTCTCACCCACCACAAGAACCATTCGGTAACCAAGGAAGAACGCTCTAACAACAAAAAGGAAGCAGCATGAGAACAATCATAAGTATATCACAAAGAAAAAAGAAGGGAAAAAGAATGTACTGGAAGCATTAGCAGTCACCCCTGACTTAGAAAATTTCTTGGTCTGATAAGCAGAACTAGAGGGTCCTTCCCTCTCATCTGATTCAACGGTCTCCCTGTCTGAAGAAGAAAGCTTCCCAAAAGTGAGTCATCTATACAAGCAACCAACACAAAGATCAACCCTTACTCATGGAGGGGCGAGATACGCCTACTACGGGGGCAACCTTAACACCAAGGGAAGAGGGCGAACTTTTAGTTTCCCCAAATGGAGCAACGCTCCAGCACATCCGAAGGAAGGGTCAACCCTTAACACATGTCAATAGACCCCTTCGCTCGCGGCGGTAAGAAGAAAGCTTGTAAGCTTTTTCACCCTCACTTTTATGGGGAACAAATTGCAGGGTAAAGGTCAAGAGCTATACACACGCTCCAACGAATGAAGGAAAAATGATACACATGCCGAAGGTCGAGGTTAATGGACAATGCTCATGCTAGTACAAGGGAGGCGGAACGTTATGTCCCATTGAGTGGCAGAGTCCCCACCCTCAGGTAAAGGAGAGGTCTATGCTCTCACCTTTGCATTTATGCTCATATTCATGATAACATCTACGGGTACGTCAATGTCATCACTCATGCTTATACTCACAACCCATCCATACATACATACATACATATTCATGCATACATTCATGACTACAATCGCAGCATGTCTCTACTCACTCCCATCCTTATGTTCCTACTTGCATGTATGCTAGTACACATCCTCATGTTCATGATATGTCCATGTTCACTCCTAGTTAACATCCTATAGGCATATTTTCTAGTATCCCATACTTAGAAAAAATTTTGGGCCAAAATTAAATTTTTCTCCACTTAGGCAAATTACGGCATGAAATTGAAGCATGAATCACTTAGATGTATCAGTATTGCATTCCTATGCAAGCATGTATTTTTTGAGTATACGCCTGTAGCAAAGATAGATTTATTACTCCCACCTCAGACGGACGCGTGCTTAGGCACACGTTCGTGCTACTCTGACGTTTACAATTCCTCTATCTCATAAGGCAGGGGGCAGAGTCAGAGGCACGCATCCATGGGTAAGTAAGCATTCAGACGAAAGGTAAAACCCCGGTTTCAAATTGCGCGTGTCATACCATCCTAAAATAGAGTCAATCAATGGTCAGGCCATTGGTTGACTCGGGGGCATGTGATGGATATACGCCCAATTTGAACCCGTTGACTTCCGATTCGTTTCATTTTTATCACCCCGTTAATGATTGTAAATCGAAACTTTTGGCCCAAGTATGTTACCCACAAAAAGAAACGGTCCGAACCAGAAAAAACGCGCCAGCCCCGAACTTCCGAATTTTCCGACCCAGTCAAACCATGGTTTGACCGGGTGGGTGAACCCGGTCAAACCATGGTTTGACCGGGTGGGTGAACCCGGTCAAACCAAGGTTTGACTGGGTGGGAGCACCCGGTCAAACCTTGGTTTGACCGGGTGGAGACCCTCCCAATCTCTCGTAAGTTAGTTTTATTTTTGGGCTATTTAGGCTATTACACGAGCTATCAAGTTAGTTTTATTTTTGGAGCATTCCATACTTAGGAAAAATTTTGGCCAAAATTAATTTTTCCTCACTTAGATAAAATCCCGGCACGAATTTGAAGCATAAGTCATTTAGTTGCATTCGTATCACACCCCTGTGCAAGTTTGTATTTTTTGAGTATACACCAGTAACAGAGATAAGTTTATTACTCCCACCTCAGACGGACGCATGCCTAGGCACACGTCCGTGCTACTCTGACGTTTACAATTCCTCTATCTCATTAGACAGGGGGGCAGAATCAGAGGCACGCATCCATGGGTAAGCAAGCATTCAGACAAAGAAGGTAAAACCCCGGTTTCAAATTGCGCGTGTCATACCATCCTAAAATAGAGTCAATCAAGGGTTAGGCCATTGGTTGACTCGGGGGCATGTGATGGATATACGCCCAATTTGAACCCGTTGACTTCCGAACCGTTGTATTTTTATCGTCCCATTTATGATTGCAAATCGAAACTTCAACCCGGACACTTCGCGAGAACATCGACGGCTCGGACGGGGCCGAAGCGCCCGTCCGGCAGAGACGAACTCACCTAGGTGAGGTTGGGTGGCCACACCCGACCTCCCCTAGGGGAGATCGGGTGGACCAACCCGATCCCTCCTAGGAGGGATGGGGTTGGCCAACCCCACCCTCCCTAGGAGGGGTTGGGTGCCCTCACCCAACCCCTACCCTTGGAGGTCGGATTTCTCCCCCCCAAGGGCCCCGACACCGCCTTCGGACTCCCATGCTCGGTCCACTCCACCTACCTCCTCCGAATCCTAAGGTCTTAATTATGTGCTTAAAGGTTAATTAATTGTGTTTAAAGGCTAACGATGTCATTAAGCCACCTTAATGACACCGTTGCCTATAAATACCCCACCTTCACAACTCATTTGATCATCTTGGCCATTTTGACATTTTAGCTCTGACATCTCTCTAGCTTTATCTCTCTAGAAGAATACTGACTTAGGCATCGGAGAGGGTTCACCAGGCACCACCCCCCCCCCCCCCCTCCGTGTCTGGTACTGCCCCTTCTGCAGGGTAGAAGGAGAGAAGAAGCAAGGAAAGGAAGGAAGGAAGGAAGAAGATAAGCTAAGGCAGGGTAACTCAGGAACACCGGATCGCACACATCCCCCGTAAGGAGTGAGATCAAAGCCGACACCCCGTTGACCTAGATCTCATAACTTAACACATATGAAATTGTACCATCTACCGTGCATCAGAAGCTGAAGTATATCACCGAAAACGGAATTGGGGAAGTCTTGGGTGACCAACGCACCACAAGGCAATGCTACACCAACTCCATGAGACGTGGATCACACAAGTCAGATGCAGTGGCTATGGTCATGACTGGGGCCATCCAAGACAAAGAGAAGGTGATGAAAAGGGTAAGGCAAGGAAAGATGAAAAAGGGAGTTACACTCCGCCTGAGTAAGCACTTCTTTCAAGGACAAGCTAAGAAGAAGCAGAGAAGTAAGGCTGTAAGGGTAACAAGCATACCTTGGCAGCCAGAGAATGCAGAAGGAAAGCGAACAAGGGACTCCATTGAAAAGGGTTTCCGATATATAGACGACATCAAACAAATGCCAAAGGAGTCCATATCAAGCTACTTTGGGAGATTCTTCAGCTATGGTGCAAGCATGGACATCACAAGAAGTGAGGCCGTAAAGGCCTTCCTTAGAAACATGCATCCAACCTCAATTGAAGCATATGGAGGGCTCTATGAGGTGGTCATGACGAGCACAATGAGGGAGCTCAAAGAGAGACTAGACAGGGCATTCGCAAAAGAGATAGGGCAATGCGAAGAAGTCCTTGAAGATGGAAGACAGAGTTACACACTGGAAGGAGGTGTAAACTTCAAATTCACACCCCTCACGGCAAAGATAGAAGAAATTTTTCAGGAGTACCTCAAAGAAGAGCTACCAAAATGCAAGGAGGAAGGCAAGGCCTTCCTAGGAAGAGATGCACAGGGTTGGTGTGAGTACCATGGGACATGGGGGCATCAAACCAATGATTGCATGGTGTTGAAGATAGAAGTGGAAGAGATGATTTACAAAGGAGGCCTAAAGGAGTACGTGACAACAGACACACTCACCACCCCATATCCATAGTTTAATATTCAGCACTTTGCATGTTCAAGCATTTAAAGTTTTCCAAAAACAACTTTTGAGAAGGAGAACTCAAGAAGTTACTCCGACTCTACAACTATCTTTCATTTCCACCAAAGGGTGTCTTGATCCATCCAAGGCACCCCAAGTGTACATAAAGCATGAATGCTCCTAATGAAGTAGAAGTTACTCAAAAGTATCTTTCAAAGAAGATGGTGATATAATCATTAAGTTATCCTTACACAGATATGACTTTTAAGTCAAACAACACCCTCAACGCCCCCAAGAGCGTATCATGAGAGTAGTTTTCATACTACGACCTTCAACGCCCCCAAGAGTGTATCTTGAGAGTAGTTTTCATACTACGAACATCGACGCCCCCAAGAGCGTATCTTGAGAGTGGTTTCCAAAAACTACGAACTTCGACGCCCCCAAGAGCGTATCTTGAGAGTAGTTTCTAAAAACTACGACCTTCGACGCCCCCAAGAGCGTATCTTGAGAGTGGTTTCTAAAAACTACGACCTTCGACGCCCCCAAGAGCGTAACTTGAGGTAGATTTCAAACTACCAGATTCGACGCCCCCAAGAGCGTATCTTGAGGTAGATTTCAAACTATCAGATTCGACGCCCCCAAGAGCGTATCTTGAGGTAGATTTCAAACTACCAGATTCGACGCCCCCAAAAGCGTATCTTGAAGTAGATTTCAAACTACCAGATTCGACGCCCACCAGGAGCGTATCTTTGGTCTAACTTGCGCCCTCCGGGAGCCTATCCTGTGAAACGTTAAGTGCCCTCCGAGAGCCTGTCTCGTGAACAGACTCGACGCACCAAGAGCGTATCTTTGGTCTAACAGTACCATATTTACCATTTAAAGGGTATCAAAAGAGATCATTGCACCATACTAAGAAGGATTCCATGATAAAATAATTGCAAAGCAAAGTTGTATGAAGAACACATAATGTTTTTTCTTGATGAGATAACAGGTATGATGTGAAGGAAAACACAAAGGAAAGATAAGCAAAGGAAAGCACAAGGAAAAGAAGAGTCCATGATCAAAGGAATATATACAGAATCATATGAAGTACCACAACCAAAGGCAGGTGTTCCACACACCGCCAACATAACCATGCAAAGAAGGAAAGCAACAAAACATCCCAAGTATAGCAATCCCAAAATGAACTCGACCCATCAAGGGAAGAAACACTCAACCCATCAAAGGGGAGGAAAGGAAAAGTCATATGTACAAGGATAAAGAGATATCAACACATCAATCAGAGCCTGCTGGAGAGTCCTCACGGTCCTGACCCTCTGAGGAAGAACCACCAATAGAGCTCGAAGAAGATGAGGAAGAGCCAGAACTATCAACATCCACGGGTATAGCATCCACCTGTGCAGGGGCAGGCTCGTCAGCAACGGCAACTTGACCCCTCATAACGGCCATATAACCAGCAGCATATGGTCCAAAGTCACCCAGATCATTGACGGGAAACTGGGAATCAATACGGAAGATATGATCGACAAGGTACTCCCCGAATTGGTTCATCTCCTGGTTCAACCGAACGCTGTAATCAGCAGTAAAGGCAGGGGAAGCTTTGTACTCAGCTACTGCAACAGCTCTCTCCTCCGCCCGGCACCTCGCCTCAAGCTTTGTCAACTCCTCAGCATGGAGTGACGATGCAACATCAGTCTCACGGCGCAAACTACCCACGGTAGTCTCAAGTAGAGCTGCCTGGTCCCTAAGCTCCTGCATCTGCAAGTCAGACAGGCGAGCCTTCTCAGCGGTAGTGGCAAGCTCCGCCTTCAAGGATACCTGGTTATCCTTAAGGGCCTTCTTCTCATCTGACAGCTCAAGCGCAAGAGACGACATATTCACCATGTCGGACATACCCTGAAAAATCAACAAGGAGTAATTGACTTAGCAAGCAATCACATGAAAGTAGAAAATGAAGAGAAACAACACTCACAGGAACATAGCGGGATAACACCCCCTGGATGAAGCGCCGGGTCTCCTTGGGGGACTTAGGCTGAGAAACACGATCACCAGGAGCGATGGCACCGCGAAGTACCTGAATGCCAACCTCCGGGGTGCGCAAGGAGGAACCGCTGTCAAAGTGGAACTCATTCAATCCAGCAAATGGAGTCCACTCAGCTCCCATAATATCCTCGTCAGTAAGGCGCGCAAAACCTTTCGACTCAAAGCCGGAGGCCCACCTATGCAAAGAAAGCAAAGTAAAGAAAAATACAAGCATAAAAGCATCAATGACATAGAGATAAAACGAACCTGAAGACCGTGCCCTCGGCTGGGGGCAGGAGATGGAGAATCAGTGACCACCCCACCATCGCCAGCAGGCCGCTTCCCTTTATCAGCCGGGAAGGCGCCTCTTCGACCACTATCTCTTTGTCGCGAGACAGGGTCGGGGGACGAACACCAGGGGGATGAGGATCTGCGGCCTTCTTCTTCTTGAAAGCCGAGGCCCCGGCCTCATAGTCGGACCTCCGTGACTTGGACTTAGAAGGTCCAGAGCCCTTGCCCACAGAGACGACTCTCTCGGTCACCAAGGGAGAGTGCCCTAACAACACAAGGAAAGCAACATGAGAAAAAACACAAGTATACAATAAGAGGAGAAAGAAAGAAATATACCAGAGGCCCTAGCAGTCTTCCCAGGAATAGGGGACTTCTTCGGAGTAGAGCTCGAGGGAGCCCTCCTCTTGCTCAAATCAACCGGCGCTGCCTGCACGTTATACGTTTTCCCGTGAAACCAACCTACAAGGGAAAAACAGAAAATAAATATAGATGAGAAGACTAAGTAGCATACTGAATCCCCGGAGAGAGGAGTCAAACTAATCCCTGCCTCATAGAGGTCTGTCTCGGTCACCAAGGACACATGGCAGTAAGACTGGGTCTTGTGGCTCTCGTAGATAGCCTTCATGGTCTCCAAGTCCACAGAAGAGAACTCCCCAAAAGTAGGCCAGCCGTCCGATCGGTCCTCATTCAGAACCGACCAGGTAACGTATCGATCCGTGATAAAGAAGTAGTGTTTGGCACAATGACTCGCCGAATTATCGCTCTGAACCACGAAACGAAGAGAAGTATTCCACTCAACCCCGCTCAACCCAAAATCAGCAAATCGGGAATCTTTGAGGGAAGGATAGCGAGTCACGAAACTCGCGAAGCCTACCTTCTTCTGATACTGAAATCGGAAGAAGCACCGGAACAAGACCAAGGAATACTTCCAGAAGTACCACTGACATAGCACCCGGAAACCCACCCAGACGCGAATAGCACTGGGGGCAAGGTTCACAGGGGAGATCCTAAAGAATCTACTCAATTCTATGAGCTCATCGCAATAAGGCAGGCGTAACCCAAACCGAATCTGGGAAGGATAGACAACAACCTTCCCCCTGGGAGGCTCTGTCACTGTCTGGCGAGTGTTTCCCAAAGAAGGGAGGAAGGGGTACAAAGGCTCGTCTAAAGGACAAATGTCGCCTAAGGTGACATGCTCATTATAGTCGGACCTAGTCAAACAGTTCTCCGACAAAGCAGCGATACCTAAATCAAAGGCAGTGAGAAATTCCAAGCTTGAATCAGGCTCCGACCAATACCCTGGCTCAGTATCCGACTCAGAATCCGACTCTGAACTAATGCCAGGAAAGAAAATAACGCGACGAACAGAGGGAAAGAAAAACTTACTCATCATTCGAAGGATATAGCGCCTCTGCCAAGTTTGTGTACGGGGGCACCACCACGAGTACAATACCTGTCATAGCATGACGGGTGTTAGGATGAGAAGATCTCCGAAAAATCCGGACATACCCCGGCACCCAACAAGCAACAACCAAAAATTCAAGGGCACCCAACAAAGGTAACGAACACATGCTAAGGACACTACAACGAAAAAATCGGGCAATTCGGCTCGGATCAAAAACCGATTTTCGAGCAAATTACGGTTATGCCCCTCAATGAAAATCAACATGCAAATGACATCACGACATCAAATTCAAGCGGGAAAGGTTCAAACGATTCGAAATATTTACCGAATCAACGGCTATCTACGACAATTACATGTTCGATCAAACATCGGAAATAAAAAATTAGCAATTCAAGTATTGACATTTCATATGGTAAACGAAAGGAAAAAGATTGGACCTTCGGAAAACCGACCCGATTTGGTAAACGGGGCCGGGGTTCAAATTTCGAGGTCGCCGGAAATCTGGTCACGCCGTCGCCGGAGCTGAGCTATGCCTGGTCCCGCCTGCCCCGCCGTCGTGGTCGTTCGCCGGAGTCGCAGGAGCCCTCACTGTCACGAGCTGCAGTCTCCGTCTTGGCCGCCCTCCGCGCCGCCACGAGCTGGGTCGCTGTCCCGACCAGCGGTCGTCCCGCCGCCGCTGCCTCCCCGTGCCTCCGCCCCGTGCCGCTGGTCCCTCCGTGCTCGAGCTGCTGGCCGGAATTCTGGCCCTTGCTGGAATTTCGGCCGGCCCCCCTCCCTTGGTGTGCAAAAATTCCTCCCTTGGCCTCCAAGTGTGAGGAAAAAAGGAAAAGATGACAATGGTGGCTAAGTGAGGTAATTTCTTTACTCCTCTATATATTTGAAAATGTGTAGGGTTTTTTAAAAGTGACATAATCACAACCCTCCATTTAAAATTAGAAGAGATCTAAGGGTTAAAGGGAAACTATCATCTTTACCTCCCTTAGACTATGGTTAGGCATATTTCCACCCAAGTTAATATCCTATAGGCATGTTTTTTAATATCCTATACTTAGAAAAAATTATCTGACCAAAATCGAAATTTTTCCCCACATATGCGTATATTTTCCGAGTATAAGCTCGTGACGGTATTGGATTTATTATTTCCATCTCAGACGGACACGTGCTTGGACACGTGTCCGTGCTATTTTGACATTTGCAATTCCTCTATCTTATAAGACAGGGGGCAGAGTCAGAGACACACACCCATGGGTAAGTAAAGATTCCGACAAAAGGTAAAATCCCGGATTCAAATTGCGCGTGTCATACCATCCTAAAATAGAGTCAATCAAGGGTCAGGCCATTGGTTGACTCGGGGGCATGTGATGGATATACGCCCAATTTGAACCCGTTGACTTCCGAATCGTTTTGTTTTGATCACCCCGTTAACGATTATAAATCGAAACTTCGACACAAACACCCCCCCGAAACGCCCACGGTCCGGACGAGACGAAAATACTCGTCCGGGCTGCGCGACGAACTCACCTAGGTGAGGTCGGGTGGCCATACCCGACCTCCCCTAGGGGAGATAGGGTCGGCCAACCCGATCTCCCCTAGGGGACATAGGGTCGGCCAACCCATCTCCCCTAGGGAGGGGTTGGGTGGCCACACCCAACCCCTACCCTTGGGGGTCGGATTTTCTCCCCGCCCCCAAGGGCCCTGGCACCGTTTCCCGACTCCCGCACTTAGATTATTTCCGCCAACCTCTCCATGCTTTAAGGTTTTAATTATGTGATCAAGGACTAATTAATTGTGTTTAAAGGTTAACGATGTCATTAAGACACCTTAATGACACCGTTGCCTATAAGTACAACATTTCTACCATTCATTTGATCATCTTGGCTAAGCGTGCAATTTAGCTCTGACTTCTCTCTAGCTTTAACTCTCTAAAAGCGACGTTCTCACTTAAGCATCGGAGAGGGTTCATCAAGCACCACCCCCCCCCCCCCCCTCCATGCTTGATATTGCCCCTGTTGCAGGGTAGCGTGGAGAAGAGAAGGAGGAGGACAGAAGGACAAGCATCAGAGCGACTAGCCCCGAGAGTTCTAAATCCGTCAGTTCACCAGTGAGGAATAAGCCTTAGACCGACAACCCGTTGACCGAAGGTTTAGAACCTAACCGTATGCACGCGCCTCTGCAGAGGGCGCGTGTGGGCAAGTGGAGGCGCGTTGGTGCGTGTGGAGGTGGTGAGGGGTCTTTATGCGGGCTCGGTGGTGGTGGTGATGGTGATGGTGATGGTGAAGGGGAAGACGTGTGGTGGGGGGGGTGAGGGTGAGGTGGACTCCGCGATTTGGCGAGGTGGAGAGTGGGATGAAGACGAGGTTGAACAAGGTCATCCGTTGTGGTGGGGCTTCTGGCTTTTGCTTAGGCTTAGGCTTAGGGGGCGTGAATGTTCGTGGGGTGGGTGGAAAGGCCCTACTGGGGGTAAGTGAGGGCGGTTGCGTTGATTGTGGTGGTGGTTGAGGGGGTATCGGGGGGTTCTTGTGCAGGCTCGGGGGCGGTGGTTGTGTCGATGTTGGGGCGGTGCGGAGGAAGAGGGAGTAGCAGGTTCCTCGGTTTGAGGCGACGACGGCGGAAGACGAGGTGAAGGCGACGTAAAGCAAGGTCATCTTTGGTGGGAAAGCTTCGGGCTTAGGCGTAGGCTTGGCTTTGGCCGGAGATGGTGCTCCGCAATTGACCCTAACTAAGTATGCCGATGCAGTGACTTCCGTCGAGGATGCTTCCAGTTGAGAGCATCCAAATAGTGTCATCTATTTGGCTCCATTCCAAATAAGTAACTTTAACATTAACAATTTCGGGTACTAAAAGAAAATGCTTAAAAAAAATTGTGTGTCGTGTTTGATTAAAGTTAGTTTTGGTGCTATATGTTTTTTTTAGTATTTTGCTATACTTTTACGTTTTATAAACTTTTGGCGCATCCCTTAAGTTTGACCGTTCAATACTTTAATTTTGTTCAATGTAGTCTCTTTATTAACATCTCAAACTTTTAATTTTTACAATTTAGTCTCAAAGATTTCAAACTGGACCTATGTCGAAATTGACCGAGCTAGGGTTCGACCCATGGCTGGGTCTGATCCTGACTAGAGTGCCCAGGTCTAGGGATCCTAGCTCGGTCAATTTCGTGCTAGGTTCGGTTTGGAATCTTTAGGGACCATTGTTAAAATCAAAAGTCAAAGATATTAATTGAGTACTAATTTGAACAAAATTAAGTCATTTAACGGTCAAACTTAACAGTTGACTAACAGATTTACCAAAATTTACAAAACGCAAATGTATGACACCAAAAATCTAAAAAAAAACATATAACACCAAAATTCTAACTGTGAAATATATGACATAAAAAAAAACATTAACCCAAAAGAAAATAAAAGGCAATATAAGGATATGAATGAAGCCTCAAAATACCCTTGTAAGCAAAACATTAACTTACGAGTTAACTGTAACTATTGCTATGCGTCTGCTCAAAATTCAGATACTTAGGTACGTGTGCATACAAAAACTCGCTCATAATCATAGAATTTTCAAAGATGCGGTTTTTAGATAATGAATACAATACGGAGAATGGTATATAATAAGTTGATGAAGAATATTTTTTTTGTTCACGCACAAGGTTTAAAAAAGATGCACAAATTAGTTGGGTAATTAATTTGATGATGATGAGGTGTTGATTAGTTGAGCTTCAATTTTGAGGATGGCAGCTTTGAGCTGGTGCTGGATTTCAGGCCTTGAAGGAGACAAAACAACATCTTTCCAGACCGAACCGGGCTCATATATGGGGGTATTCCCAGGGTAAAGTTGGTAAATATCATCAGCATCTGCATTCAAATTACTAACTGTGCTCAAACACTTGATGTCCTCTGGTTCAACCAGCAGTTTATTCTCCTTTCCTTCTTTCCACGCTATCAACTGTGTATATCATTATCATTATCAACAACCAAAAAGTAATTATTATTACTAAACTCACTCATATTTATCATATTCATCATTAAATTTTAAACCCAAACCACCCTTATCAGTTTCTGCAACTAACTTTCCTAAAGTTTTACTTATTATGGATTCAAGTCTTCCACATACTTGTGAAGATAAGGTTTAACAAATTGAACCATGGGCGACCCGCAAACCATGACTAGGTCAGTTTAGTCATGTTGTGCGGTTAAAAATATTTAGGGACTAAACTATAAAAATAAAAAGTTAGACTAACAAATTTGAGCACTAAACTGAAAATAAAAGTAAAAATTAAAAGGCTGGTCTCATACAAGACACGTACTACTTAACGGTCAAAACTAATGGATTCACTAAAAGTATACAAAAAAAAAAAAAAATATTGCACCAAAAGCAACTTGTCGTGCCTAACATTTTTTTGTTGTTACACTAACATTTAGATGTTTGTATTAGGTGTCCCATTTTTATTTAGGGTTAATAACTAAAAAACTGTCCAAGGTTTACCCTATGTTAAAATTAGGTGTCTGAAGTTTGAAATGTTAAAATGGACTGTCCCAAGTTTCATTTTTGTTGAAATTTGGTGTCTCGGTGTGATTACTTTAGAGAAGTCAATTATGACGAAACCGTATGTCAAATTCAAGCTTTCATACACACTCCCTTCTCGTCATCTTGCCGGGACCGTCACCTAAAAAGTTGGTCACATCCGGGCAAGTAAATCTCGCTCTATTATCCTTGGAAAATGGCTCTACACCACTCTTCTAGAAACTTTTTTTTTAATGTTCAATTTTTAGGTGAAATTTGACGATTTTGTGAAAAGTAAAGAGTGATTGATTATGAGTGGGTTGATGAAGATGATTGAATGGAGATGAAAAGACGCACAAAGACACCAAATTTTAACAAAAATGAAACTTGAGACAGTCCATTTTAACATTTCAAACTTCAGACACCTAATTTTAACATAGGGTAAACTTTGGACAGTTTTTTAGTTATTAACCCTTTTATTTATAATGTTTGCAACTTAGTAAATAACTTGTTTTTGCTGATATATTTTTTTTGTCTTTAGTAAAAAAAAAAAAAGTAGTTACTTGATTGCAACAACAAACATAAATAAGATGCTTACAACCAAATTAGCCTAGATTTTCGGATCGGATATGAGCTTGTGTATATATATATATATATTAGTGATATAAACTTATTTTTGTAGATGAAGAGATAAACTAACTAACCGTAGGTGGGGCACCATTGATGGCGTTGGTGCAATAGAGGTGGACACTGTCAACGAGGGCACAGTAGGTTGGAAAAGCAGTTGCAAACATCTTATGCGATCTCAGCTGTGAATTCACTCTGACTGCCCTTCCTACTATAACCGCCCTCCTATACACATTTATTCATATGTTAAACCAAATACATATTCAACAAGGTCATGCATATATTACATGACAATATACTTATTAGAGAATAAACATATTAGGAATGTTCAATCGAATGTGGCTTTTGATGTAATTTTTTTTTTTTTTTTTTTTTATATTTTGGTACTATATATTTGAATTTTATAGGCTTTAGGCTAGCGCATGGCTGGGTCCGACCCGACCACTGTCAGGGTCACCTAGGGTTTGGCGACCCTGACTATGAAATGACTCAGCTCTGGGCTAGCCCAGTGCTTGGTCCATGGAGTCTAGTGGTTCAATTTGAATTCTTTGAGACTAAATTCAATAAAAAAAAAAAAAAAAAAAAAAGGTAGGGATGTATTAGAGGAACTAATTAAACAAAATCATAGGGCAAATTAAGTGACTTGCACGTGTCACTTAACCTTGAAAACTAATGGTCAACTAACATATAGACCAAAAGTCTACAAAGTTCAAACATATGGTATTAAAAGTTAAAAAAAAAATATCTTGTATCAAAAGTCACTTTCGGTCAGACATATTGTAAAAAAATACGTACCTGATGCCTCTAACAACAGCAAGGTAAGCATCACAAACAACACCAGCCAGTTCTATTCTGTATGGTTTTCTGTTAGCTCTCTGTGCTCGTTCTGCTTCAGTGTCTTCCTCTTCGGGTACTTGTTCCCAGTAATTCTCAGTTATTGTTCCGTCAGGTGCCACCTTGTATCCTACACCCATCCGATAACGGCGATTGTGGACATTCCGAACCATCTCAATTGTTTGCTCCACAAAGGGCACCCATGACAAGGTTCCGTCCAGTATTATGTCTCGTCCTTCATTCAGTGCTGTCACTAGCAGTGATGATGCTGCGTCTGTTGATGATTGATGCACCTAGCACGAAAAAAAGGTTAATAATAAGACGTTCGCCTTAACTAATTGTTTTATAAGTCCGAACTTGTGTGTAAAAGTATCGGCACACTCTTATACTTTAATATCCTTCCGGCCGCCTCGTCCTTGAACATTTATGGGTCAAATAGAATGGGTTACACCATTTTTAATAGGAGGTTAGATTTTTTCTTTTTAAAATGGTATCACTAGACAAGAACATGTGCACTCTGATACCACGCTAATGATAAAAATTGCTTATTAACCAACTATCCCATAAGTTTGAATCTGTGGATGAAGATACCGGCACACTCTTATACTTCAGTACAAAGCAGGCTGTAATGGGTCCAAATCGAATCCATCGATGTTCTAAGTTACGACTAAAACAAGAACTGTTCTAGGTTGTTCCAGGTCCGGTTTATGATAAAAATAATAATAACATCATCAACTTGAGAATATTTTACCAAAATAACTATATTGCAGAACCCAAATGCTAAAATATCGGAGCTCTTTCAAACAGCGGTGATAAAGATCTGCCGCTATCTCAAAGAGCGGCGACATCTGTCGCCGTTATTGTTAACGGCATTTACAAACTTGATAGAGCAGCGAGTCATTGTATGTCGTTAACAATAACGGTGACGGATGACGCTGCTCTTTAAAACAACGTCAGGTCTTTATCGCCGCTGTCTGAAAGAGCTCCGATAGTTAGATAGTATTTTTTTTTTAATTTTTAACATTTTAGCATTTGGGTTCTGCAAGATGTTCATTTGGGTAAAAAATTGTCAACTTGATGAAGAACATGACCAAGAATATATAATATGTCACTTTTCCATTTATTACTGTACTAAAATGGTATCATTGTCAAACGTAAGTAATAGAATGACACAAATTTAAAGGTTAAAGAGTCTTTTGGTGTTATATGTTGTGCCCAATTATACCTAGTCTTGGACTAGGTCAAGTTAACGGATGCACAAAAACTCTATAAAACGCAAACGTTTTGACACAAAAAATCTGTTAAAAAAAAGAGCACCAAAATCTAAATTTAAACATATGACACTGAAAGAGTGTTTAATCCCAAATTTAAATAATAAAGTAACATTATAATAATAGATACCAATTCAGAGGTTTGGAGCATGTCATGGTGGCAGCCTCTGGAATTGAGGGCTTGGTAAATAACATCAGACTCTTTAAACGCATCTGCTTCAACAACAATGGCATTGCCTCCTGCACTAGCCCAGAATGGCCTGCAACACAACAATCAATGAATGCATATATATATATATATATATATATATATATATATAATAAGGCTAGCTAGGTAGGTACGTACTGTTTCATAAGGTCTTTGAGGACGGTGCTCTTTCCGGCGCCCATACCACCACCCATAAGTAAGAGGACAGGGCTTCTTTGACTGTGTGCCACTGGGACCATAACCTCTGTACAATCCCCACCACTTCCTCCTATTACTTTCATTTCCTCTACTAACGTTGAGAACACTCCTGTTAACTTCAAATTCTTTGTCACTTTTTCAAATCTTTGCTTCCTGCATTCAATAAAGGACATGCAACAGATAGCTAGGAATTAAGAAGGAATTCATCATACATCACAAAAGTTTGTTACACTATACGAGAGGCAAAACTTTTTTTTTTTTTGGTATATACAAGACTGTTTCCACTATTTCGGGTCGGGAATGTTAAAATATCTGACAATTAGATACACGAATTATTTTATTTCTTTTAAAATATCTGACAGTTTGACAAATTGTTGCATGATAAATTTGACGTACTTCTCATTTTTTTTCTTATGGTTGCAAATATAGTGTTTTGGAACACCAAATTATCAGGTATCTAAAATGTTTAGTTAAATTTAAGGAAAAACAATTTTTATGAGCATCATGGGGGACCTCGCTTCGGTCCCGCTGCGGAATCATCCCGCTTACTTTAAATAGAAATATTACAAAGCGGTTATATATGTCCTAAATTATTAAAAATAAATAAAAATGTATAATTACCTGCTTAACAGGTTGCAGGTTTTTTATTCTATTTTTTTTTTCCCACTTTTAGCTTCAATTGATAATAAATTTCTTTTATAAGACCAAATGATTCACGGTCAGTTGTGTTGCATTCGTTATTTTACGAGCTTCAATTCAAGACCCATATTGATATATTTCTCTGTAATGTATTCAGCTCACAACTGTCTCACAAATCACACGTGCCAAGTTCAATTATTTTTCCAAAAATATACATGCTTGAATTATGTTCCTAACGCTAGGGCTGTAAACGAATCGAGTCGAGCCGAGTATCTGACAATCTCGACTCGACTCATTTTACTCGAGCTCGAACTCGACCGAGCCTTAATTTTTTCGAGTTCGAACTCGACTAAGTGCCATACTCGACGAGTTCGAGCTCGACTCGACTCGATAAAATTAAAAAAAAAAAAAGATCAATCAATTAATTAATTAATAAAAAGTGCGCCTTAGCTCGAGTTCGAACTCAACTCGATTAGGTTTTTGACTCGAGCTCGAACTCTACTTGAACTCAATATATACATACATAAAATTATTATTTAAAAATAAAAAAACTCGAACTCGACTCGAATAGGAAAAAGAAAAAAGCTCGATTAGGCTCGCGAGCCTCTCGAGTCGAGTACCAGTGAACTCAAAATCGACTAGGCTTTAGAAAAAGCTCGACTCGAAATTTAGTGATTCGAATTCGAATATTGACCAAGCCGATCTTGAGCAGCTCACGAGTAGCTTGACTCGTTTACACCCCCTACTTAACGCATTCGAAATTTACAACTCAATTAAAAATCGAGTGTTAACACTATGTAGAGCTGTAAACGAGCAGAGTTGATCCGAGTATCTCGCAAACTCGACTCGACTCATTGTACTCGAGCTCAAGTTCGAACACGACTGAACCTAAATTTGTCAAACTCGAGGTTGACTCGGTGCCATACTCGATGAACTCATTCTCGGCTCGACTCGACTCGCAAACTTTAAATTGTTCAACTAAATCATGAAATTGTGTATCTTAGACCGAGCTCGAACTCGGTTTGAATTGAATATATATATTATGCTAGCTAGGTATATTATGTTATATATAAACTTTTGTTAAGTTATATCAATTATAAAGACTGTTGCATATAAATATTTTGTCAAAGTAATGTATAAAATATAAATATAAATATTCTCACAAATTTATTAATTATATGCAAATGTAATTTTGTATTAACTAGTCATGGTTTGATTTAAAAAATTAATAAAAAATTTAATATATGTAGTATTATTATTTATAAAATAAACTCGGGTGTATTTTCTAATTTTAAAAACTAATATGTGTAATATAACTTATAATCTAAAAATTAAATGAAATTTATAATTTTTTTTCAAAAAAAAAGTTGATTTTTTATTTTTTAGAACAATTTATTATTTTGTCTTAAAGACCCTTCTTAATAGGTTACAAGTTTAAATAGTTAATTTATTTCCTAAAATATTATAACAAACTTTTTTTTTAAATTACTATTTTTAGCAGGCGTGACCATTCCGCAGCGGGATATAAGAATTTTCCGCATCATGGGGTGTGACTCTCTCTTATAAGAGCCTTACTTTTGTAGTTACTATATTTGGAGCTTCAACTAACATAATGTGACTTATCACATAAAATTTAATTCACTTAGTTAGGATGTTCGTACCTGATTACCTAAGATAGGGGACCTATCTAGTATGAGTCTTCTAAATGTCAAAGTTTGAAACTCATTAGCGCATTAGCGGCATGTTTGATAAATAGAATAAGAATAAGGTATAAGAAATATAGAATATAGATTATAGAATGAAATAATTTTTTTTAAGGGGTTAAAAATGGTTATTTTTTTTTGTAAGGGTAAAATTTCAGGTTATTTTGCAACTAAACTTTTATTAAAATTCATAATTTTTATTTATTATGTATTCTTGCGAACAAACATGTAAAGTATAATCTTGGTTTTGTTTTTATGATTCAAATTTCTAAATCGATCAAAATCATCGAATGATAGTATATGAATTTTAATAATATGAGAAATGATATAGGTTCCGAGAATGAACCTCCGTGAACATCCGAAGCACTACTCATTAAATGACATCTGTCAGAAAATAAAGTCAGCCACTTTCTCTTTCTTTCAATTAGCGTAAGGTCTAAATTGCCCTTCTGTATAGATAGATAGATTTTGATGTGACAACTAACACATATTCTTTTCGGCCAAAAAAAAAAAAAACTAACACATATTCTCTCTGTTCTTAAATATGAATATATTATATTAATATGCATTTACTTTATCTATTCTCTCTGTTCTTAAATATGAATATATTATATTATATGCATTTACTTTTTATTATACAATCAAATACACGAAGGAAGTTCAATAGTTCGTTTCGCCTTAGGAAGTTCTTATTCTTACTACTATTCACAAATCAGGTCTGCAAGAAGTTCATCTGATGAACTGTGCTGTAGTGAAAATTAAAAAAAAAAAATGTTTGAAATTCTGAGCACATCACAAGAGGGAGACCGTATGATGAATTTTATATGTTATTTTCCATTCTAAATTTAGTGACGGATGTAGTCATATTGGTTTTTTTTTTTGTTATTTGAAAATTATCAAAGAGAACAATATTATTAAGATTTTGGTTAGAATTTTGTAGTTATTGTTATTCTATTGAAAGTTAATTTATCGTAGGATTTTGTTTGGTCACGTTCTGAAATTGGTATTTGGTTATTGGTTATAATTATGATTTAATTCACATATTTTTTTATTTCCTGTCACTTTTTTCATAACTATTTAGTTATTATAAATATCTAAGATTTTTTTTTCAACTGAATATCTTTGGTTGATTTTGTCTTTATATGGATTAATTTACAAAATAATATTATTCTGAATAATGTTAAACTGAATAACAACGATCATTAATAATATTCCTAAAAATTATTCCTAAAAGTCAAAAATAATAACGTATTCTTTTTTTTTGGGTGAAAATAAGGTATTCTGAAAAAAAAACTGGGTGTAGTTTTATGTTGGTAAAGAATATAATATGTTATATATACATATATATATAACTTTGAAAAAAAATTGAAAAAAGAATAAAGCTGTCAGAATTTTTATTTATTAATGTATTTATCAGATAAGGGTAATATAGACTGTTCATCAAGTAAGAGAAAGAGAAAAAGTCTGAATTTTGCACTGTCCAGGTGTCAATCAAGAATAGTGCTTTGGATGTTGGCGGAAGTTCAAGTATCGGAACCCCTATCACTACTCTAATAATATAGGTTTATGATAAAGATTCCGACATAATATGCCGAGATGTTCCGAATTCAGTGTATTGATGTAAATACCCTAAAAGTTGTATATATTTACACTGCTGCCATTAATACACAATTCGGAACCCTTCGGAACCGGATTTCGGAATCTGTATCAGATCTCAATAATATATGATAGAATACATAAAGAGTGGAAAAAAAGATTGCACCCCGTCTCTTATTTTTAATTGTGAAATCCTCCTACTAACTTACATTCTCAATTTTCTGAACCAAACCAAACGTGGCCCCCACGTTCGATTATTATTTATTTAGGCCACGTTGGTTGGTCAAAAGTCAACTACTGATACAGCTCAGCATAGTTATTCACAATTTTTTTTCTAATTAATTAATTAATAGTTTTAAAACGTGGAATGTCGTGCAAAATCAAATGGAATCGCCTGTCTGTCTGGTGGGTCGAATGTCAGTCAAATCAGCGCGGATGGGTTACGCATTGCATTTGTAAATGCAGATATGTATAATTTTTTTTGTATATATGATATGATAGTGTTGTTGCCAACAATATAATTATTAGTTGGACCTGTTCAGAATGCATTAAATTTTTATAGCAAAATTAAATTAAATAAACCAAAAAAGGATAAAACGTACAATAATGCGCTTTCGGATAGAAAATGACAACTTGCTTATCTTACCAAATTTGTGATTGCAATTATTAGTCTTTTATTATAAATAAATTATCTTTTTATAGAATAGAATAGAATAGAATGATGGGTTTGAATTTAAAATTCATTTGTGATGTGGAAGATGAGAGAAAATGAATTATTTAGATTAGAATTAATTAATTAATTACCTTGTAGCAGCCATGAAAAGATTCTTGATCTTGATCTCATTCTCAAACTCCGCTCTCAGAGCCTATATTATATTATAATATCGAAGAGTTGACAAATCCAGAAATTAATGAATGGAAAATAGTTAAGGTTAATAATTATAAGTGTTAAAAAATATTAGGGTTGAAATAGTTAGTTACCTGGGCGATCATGTCGGATGCATGGGTCCAGTGAAATGCAAAGTAACTGAGAATGCAGGTTTCGATCTCTTGACAAAACTTAAGGAACAGATTATCTGCATTCGCCTGATTAGCAAAATAGTCATAGATGGTTGCTTCACATCCTTTGATTTTCTTCAAGTATTCCAGGCTTATCTTACACATCTGTGGGCACTCCTTCCCATCCTCAAACCCCAACTGCTGAGCTGCATCATCAACCACCCCAAACCAAAATCAGCAAACAGCAATTATATATTTATATCTATTAAAACTAATTTGTGATCAAATGAGTTAACCAACCAATATCTCAGATGGAAGTTTTCACTTCCAACATTTCACTAATTAAGCACCGTTTTTATATTAATTATTATTTAGGGTTAATGACCAAATTGCTACCTGAACTTTGATTTATTAAAATTGACTATCCGAACCTTTTCGAGCAAATTGCTACACTGTTTCAAAAATAAACATGTTCCGGCTACGTGAGGTCTTTTCATTTGTACCAAAGATGAAATCATACATAATAAATTAAAAGAATTGCAGCGAAATAACTACAATTGGACATTCAATTGAAATGCGCAGTCGGAATTGAGCGAATGTGCAATTGATTATCCAATAGAAGGTATTTCGCAGTAATCTTTTCAATTTATACTAGAATACAACTTATGTACACATGAAAAGACTTCACGTGTCTAATACATGCTTATTTTATATCTAATTTGACGAGAATTAAAACAGAAGTAACAATTTGCTCAAAAACTGAAAATTCGAAAAACCAAAAGATCAAAGTTGGGGTACCGATTTATAATCAAGCCAAAGTGTAGGTTATTAACCTTATTATTTAAACTGGATTTGAGTAATTTTAAGAAACCCCTCTTAGAGACACACCTGATTCGGACAGTTCAAGTAAGTGGAGACAACAACGACAGCGCCAATTGAAATGGTGCTAATGTTAAATCCGGGATGGATTCAGCGAAATCATCAAGCTCAATAGAGCAAGAGAATTTGTATATAATTAATTAATAGGTAGGTAGGATTGGAGATGGAGATGGAGATGGAGAAAGAAAGAAAATGTACGTACCAACATAATGAGGGAATTTGTCGAGATGAGCGATTCGGTTGGATTCCGTCCGATCCAAGTGAGGAATGAAGCTCTTCATGTCCCACGCACCACCTTCTCTCGCCGCCATCTTCAACTTTGCTACTATGTAATGAGCTAGGTGATGAAGATGAGTCAACAGTAGAGGATGACAATTATTAACACAAAGAGAGTCTGTTTGTCTCTGTTTCTGTATTTAAACTTCATTCAAGATGAGCAGGCAGGCATATCACAGCGAAGCTATGAAGCATCTGCAAACAACGACTTTAATTTATTATTATTATAACTTGCATTAATTATCATCACCAATATAATTAATAATATATATATATATATGGATCTTTTATACTATAATAATAAAATAAAAAACATATCAGACAAATATATTTTTTTGGCCAGTTGAGAGAAAGAAAGAATTGACCCGAGAAAATAAATTTCTCATGTTAAGAAATACCTAACAGTTCTCGCAATCGACGACGACATGGAAGGAAAAATCACCCAAATAACTAGTATTTGAAACTCAAACACAAAAACAAGGGAAAATTTCGGCCAAAACTCAAAATAACCAATGGAGCATCTCCCAGATGAGCCATTTAGGGCGCATCTGGGAGATGAGCCATTTTCCCCGGACCTGTTAACGGTCTTCCTTCGACCGTTAACGAAAATGGAGCAACTGCGGATGAGCCGGAAATGGCGCATCTGCCAGATGCGCCATTTGACTCAACGGTCAAATTTTTTACTGTTGAGCCAAAATTGGGTTAACGGTCAAAAATTTGACCGTTAACCCTTGGGGAAAATGGCTCATCTCCCAGATGCGCCCTAAATGGCTCATCTGGGAGATGCTCCATTGGTTATTTTGAGTTTTGGCCGAAATTTTCCTTTGTTTTTGTGTTTGAGTTTCAAATACTAGTTATTTGGGTGATTTAGGCGAACTTCTACCTAATTTTTTCAGCTAAAACGTCCAGCTTCTCTTCTCAGTTCTCAGTTCTCAGCCCTAGATAGACAGACAATAGCTTGTTTCCTTCTCAGCCCCAACTTGAGGACATCCGAGTTTCTTTTTTTCTTGGGTAGAACAACATCTTACTTTCAAGTACCAAAAGTAAGTTTCTTTTTCTGAAATCAGTACCAAAACATAATTGCAATGAATAACCTTATCTCAAACATGTGCACATGAAAAAAGGGAAAAATCACCCAAATAACTAGTATTTGAAACTCAAACACAAAAACAAGGGAAAATTTCGGCCAAAACTCAAAATAACAAATGGAGCATCTCCCAGATGAGCCATTTAGGGCACATCTGGGAGATGCGCCATTTTCCCCAAGGGTTAACGGTCAAATTTTAGACCGTTAACCCAATTTTGGCTCAACGGTCAAAAATTTGACCGTTGAGTCAAATGGCGCATCTGCCTGATGCGCCATTTGACTCAACGGTCAAATTTTTGACCGTTGAGCCAAATGGCGCTCTCAGACGCGCCATTTGACTCAACGGTCAAATTTTTGACCGTTGAGTCAAATGGCGCATCTGCGTGATGCGCCATTTGCCCCGCATCTGCCAGATGCGGGGTAAAATCTGGCTATAAAAACGGAGCTGGAGCGCCATTTAGAGCGCACCAGCTCCGAATTCACTCTCAAAGAACCTCTCTAAAATTTCTTAGATTGTCAGATTGTTGATATGGCACTACCGGTAGATCCGTCACTTCTTTACAGCCAGGCGACTCACATATCTCAGAATGTTACTTGGGACACGGTAATATTTATTGTTGTTAATATTAATGAATAAATTGTATTTAGACTTACATGCTGATAGGAATTTACATACATGTTACTGCCTATAGGTATAGACCATCGATAAAATTGTTAATTTGAAAGATTCTGAAAGCTTATGAATTAGTTGTATATTTTAATTTGTAGTTACCACTTAAAATTTCTGTATATGCACAATTAGTTTACGTTTAATTTTATAGATAGTTCTCCAAATAAAACTGTTAATTTGAAATTTAATAGCCACTTAAATATTTTAAGTTATAGTTGTTTTCTTAGAATATTTTAATGAATTAGTTGTATATTTTAATTTGTAGTTACCACTTAGAATTTCCTAGAATTTCTATATATGCAGAATTAGTTTACGCTTAATTTTATAGATAATTATCAAAATAAAACTGTTAATTTGAAATTTAATAGCCACTTATTTGCTTTCTTAGAATATTTTAATGAATTAGTTGTATATGTTAATTTGTAGTTACCACTTAGAATTTCTATATATGCAGAATTAGTTTACGTTTAATTTTATAGATAGTTCTCCGAATAAAACTGTTAAATTGAAATTTAATAGCCACTTATATATTTTAAGTTATAGTTGTTTTCTTAGAATATTCTAATGAATTAGTTGTATATTCTAATTTGTAGTTACCACTTAGAATTTCTATATAATTTGAAATTTCTATGTTATTATTTTGCGTTTAAATTTATAGGTCGTCAAACCTGCTAACGAGATCACATTCAGAGGTGCCAAGATGTGGGAGTTGGATGCGCGTACCCAACATTATGTTGACATCGCAGGATTTGGATTAGCGGGTAGAGCCTCCAATATCTACTTCGATAAGGCTCTACTCCATTCACTTGTTGAGAGGTGGCGCAACGAGACCCACACATTTCACCTAGCTCATGGTGAAATGACGGTGACGTTACTAGACGTTTCCGTCATTTTGGGTCTACCAATTACTGGGATGCCTGTCACCGACTTTTACCGGTTACTACCGAGGCCCGAGAGGACAACGATGGATCGCTTCACGTTGGACACATGTGAGCGTCTCCTCGATATAACAGTGCCCATAGAGGCACTAGAGGACAGAAAGGGCACTTTTGTCAACGCCAAATGGCTCAGGGGCCAGATTCAGGCACTCCCTCATGACACTGAAGAACAGGCACAACGAAAGGCACGAGGCTATATCTTGGTCCTCCTCGGTCAAGTCCTGCTCGCCAACAATCAAGGGAGTCATATTCCACTCGAGTACATATTCTTTCTTGAAGATTTGTATAGGGTTCGAGAGTACAGCTGGGGCTCGGCTGTATTAGCCTATTTGTATAGGGGCCTCTGCGATGTTGTTCAAAAGAAGACAAAAAACTGCCAAGGATGCGGTTGTCTTCTACAGGTATGCAATATTTCTAGTTTTGCCAGTATTTTTAATTTTATATATAGGTCTGTTTTAATTTGATTTTGGACGTAGGTCTGGGTGTGGGAGCATTTCTCGGTTGGCAGGCGCTCACTGCAGTCCCTGCCAGAACCTGGCCTTAGTCTCGGATGTTGGTGGGTTGAGCCGAAGAGTCAAAAGAACAACCCGACGTCGTTTTCCCACCAAGTATACCGAGATATGTTGGTGGGCCCCTCTGCGAAATCTGTAAGATCAACTATCCAAACTTAATTGATAATGTTTTAAATTGTTTTACCATTTATTGTAGCCTGATTATTTTTAACTTTACAGGTGGAGTGGGACCCATATACCGCGGAGCGGCGAGAAATGCTTCACGCCGTATGTTTTCAAGATGAGGATCTGGCGAAGAGGCGGCTGCCGTTGTTCCACATGAACATCGTGGAGTGGTACCTCCCCGATCGGGTCCCGCGACAGTTTGGGTTGGCCCCGACGATTCCCGACCCTCCAACTGAGCTTCAACAATGGACCAGTCTCCACGAAAAGCGCACATGGGGTAAGGACGCGAGACCCCCTTACTGCGAACAGCATGGGGATCTTATCCAAGTGTGGAACAACGGCGGCATCGTGGTGGTTCCAGGCGGCGTACCAGTGACCAAAGAAGCTTACATGGAGTGGTACAACTCTGTCACAGTTACAATGGCAACTCCTCGTCAAGAGGAACCTGAACAGCTGCCTGGAATTCTACCCCCAAGACACCACGATAGAATCGGAAACAACGTTCTGGTGGCAGTAAGTCTTCTATTCGACCTCTTATGTCAATTTTAATAATTTTAACAATTTTATTTGGTCCAACATATTTTCAAACTTTGCACATTTAATAGGCCAATTCGTTTGATCGTGCCGTGTTGCGAGCGAAGAAGATGCGTCGGTTAGCCACCAATGAGTCGGGAGTTAGTTGTGCTAATGCTTTCCTTTATGACTTACGTATGGGGTATGAAAGCCTCGACTTGGTTGAGCGTTTTGAGGCAATTATGGCCCGTCCCGATACTCCCCCCGAGGTACCTCCCCCTGATGTTGGTGCAGAATTTGGTGTCGATGTGGAGTTGGGTGATCTGATCTTTGGAGGTATGGATGTCGAAGACCTCGATACCATGTTAGATGACCCAGCACAGGGGATGTACGACGCACCTCCACCTCCCACTCAGTATACGCAGGCCGATGAACCGGGTCCTAGTTGTAGTAGGAACGTCCGGGCGAGACGCGGATAGAAAATTAGTTTAGTTTATAATGTAATTTACTAAATGTCGTGAAACTTCAATGTTAGTATTATAAATATGTTAGGAAACTATTTTAATTTTTTCATATTTTTTTTGAGTATGTTGATTTTTAAGATTTATTTCAAAAAGTTTGATTTCAGGGTACCTAACATGCATTGTTTGGAGAAAAATCATTTTTTCTAACTGTTTAGAAAAAATTTAAAAAAACATAGCACATACTTCAACTATATACGAATACAAATCCGCAAACAGTTCAGTTACAACTATCTTCAAATAAAACTATTACAACGAGTACTACTCATCTTGGCCCCGAGTGTTACAGCTTCTTGCGTTGTGACCTTCTTGACGACATCTACTGCATCTACTCCGCTTGGGTTCTTTGGATGTGTCCATTTCATTGCGAATTCTCTTTTTCTTCCGTCCCCGAGGAACAATCAGCATCCGAGGATCTGCTACCACCAAAGGCCCTTCCCATGTTGGCCATTGCGACTGCCGACGGAGTGTTTGAAACGGCATACCATAAGTTTTAATACATTTTTTGTTCTTGAACCATTTGGGAACAAAATCTTTAATACGACGATTCGAATGACCGATGGCTGCAATGGCGTGACAACACGGGTAATGAAATAGTCTCCATCTGCCGCAGTCACAATCCCTATCAGTCATGTTGACCGTATAGTTTTCATCATGTTCTGCAGCCGAAACATAGTATTTCACGCCCTGCTCAAAAGTTACAGTTCTGCAGAACCTCGCATCTTCCTTAGCCTTCTGTATCAACACTGTTATTTTCGGAGAATACATTTTATTTGCCAGAACAGCTTCCTCTGCAATGTTCTTCCGGTCAACCCAATATTTGACCATCTTCGAGAACGTCTCAGTGACTAATGCGGTCACCGGTAACATACGAGCATCCTTTAGGACCTTGTTGAAACACTCTGAATGATTTGTTGTCATTACGCCATACCTTGAGCCGTCGTCGAAGGCCAATGACCAAACAGCGTAGTCACCACAACGGTCTATGAAACGTTTATACTTCTGATCATCTGCAACCAACCACATATCAACCTCTTTCTGGAACCTCTCCCTGTTCACCTCATAAATAAGGCTCGAGAATTTCTTTTTCAGCTGTTTATTCTTGAAATGAATATTAAAGTTGCTCGCAAGATGTCGGGCACAAGACCTGTGTGAGTGATTTGGCTCCGGATAAACCTCTGCTAGAGCACGCAATATACCGATGTGACAGTCAGAAATAATGCAAACATGACGGTTCTTAGTGATATGCTCCTTTACATGGGACAAAAACCATGTCCACGTTGCAATGCTCTCCTTGTCACATAAACAGAATGCCAACGGGAAAACTTGATTGTCAGCATCGTATCCAACGGCAACCAACAATTTTCCTGTGTACTTTCCATACAGATGTGTGCCGTCGACGCTGATCAACGGTCGACAATGCCGAAACCCGTGAATTGAAGGAGCGTAAGCCCAGAAACATTTATCGAACGTCGCAGTTTCCCCAATAACGGGGTTTTTGTACTGAAAATCGAATACGGATCCAGGATTGTAATGCGCCACAGCCAGTAAATGTTGTGGAAGTAGCCCGAATGAAGATACATGACTACCGAACAGTCGTTCAATGACTAAACATTTCGCGTACCACACCTTACGATAAGATGGATACTCTTTATACACGGAATCTTTAAGCTTATTCTGCAAATCTTTTATCGTCACGCTGAGGTTATCTTTCACATGACGGTAAATCTGTCGTTGAATCATCGAAGCGTCAAGGTTTCTGTGATGCACGATTGGCTCAATATTAACACATGTGTGTATAGGCCCAACTTTCCTAATCGTCCACTTACCGAACCACCCTGATGTTGCACGAAGATTCCACGAACAACTGTCATCCGCGCATTTAAACAGAATTTCAGTTTTGCTTGATCTTGGGGTCTTACATTGTCGGGAATTCGCGATGTGCCATTCTTTAACATACATCTGCAGTGCTTCCTTGTTAGGATATTCGTCTTCCTTCTGGAAATACTTTGCCGCGTTGTTTGACGACCTCGCATCATGTATTTCCCAGTCGTCGCACTCTAGCCCTTGTTGCCATTCCCCCTCCACCCACTGTTCTGGGAACTCGTAGTCCCCCTCCTCATTTTCCCCCTCCTCATTTTCCCCTTCCTCATTTTCCCCCTCCGACCACTGATCTATGAACTCGTAGTCTCCCACCCGGTTCTCCCGGTTCACCAACTCTTCGAATGGCTCTGCTCCAGAGTCGGATGAATACCGCTCATCCCTCTCTTCAACCTCCGGTAGGGTCGCATCACCTTCATCCGCATTAGCATTGCTACATTCACCTTCATCCACATTAGCATTGCTGCTCTGCCCTTCACCGCTGCCTCCACGTAACCTTAAAATGCCCATCTGATATGTGATGTCCAGTTTTGGTACGAGAACCAGTTCAATTTGCTCGATGCCTAACGACAAAATGGACTCCCAATAACTTTGAGAGCCGACTGTGTTCATTTCTCCATCGAACATCCAAAATAATTCAACATTTGGTGCTCGGCATCGGGTCATGCTCTTAGCTACAAATATGACATCATCAAGTGTAATATCTCTATCACCATCGTATCGAAACCACTCATCATCGTATCGAAACCAAAGGGTCACCATATTTTCCTACATGATTATTATTACATAGTGTATTAACACATCACTACATACATACTTACAATATATACATATTGGCAATACTAAATCTAAATCTTGTACCAGGCAATACTATTTTCTGTCATCATTGAAATAACTATGTACAACTAATTAAAATATGAACTGCAAATCAGATATATTACCTTAGTATAGATGGTACAGCAATTGATGGACTGATTTTTCAATTCTTCAACAACAACAATAAAATATGCCAAATGTGCTGCCAAATGCGCCCAAAAGGAAAAATTCCCGGGTTTAATAGTTAAAAAAAAAGGAGCAACTGGCAGATGAGCCCTAAATGGCTCATCTGCCAGTTGCTCCTTTTTTTTTTGTTTTTTTGTTAACGGCGTTTAACATGTCGGGGAAAATGGCGCATCTCCCAGATGCGCCCTAAATGGCGCATCTGGGAGATGCTCCATTGGTTATTTTGAGTTTTGGCCGAAATTTTCCCTTGTTTTGGTGTTTGAGTTTCAAAAACTAGTTATTTGGGTGATTTTTCCTGAAAAAAGATGTCTTAATTATGGATATTTGAGCTTCACATGTTTGATTAATAAGTTCACGATAAAAATATTTAGAGTTGATGAATCTATAAACTGTCTAAAGTTTGGCTTATGTGAGATTTTGATGTTTGAAGTTTAAACTGTTGATATGGACTGTTGAAGTTTTAATTTTATTGAAATTTATTGTCACTGTCCAGTTTTACTATTAAATGTAACAGAATGGTGTCATGTACCTGTCAATTGCGGGGATACAAATTTAAAACCCAAAATTGCCCCTCTACGTGCTTGTGGCCTTCATGTGCCAAGGCGAAAAGACTAAATTACCCACTGGGTGCCAAAAAATTAATCATCACGCCTGTTTTCTTTCTTTTATGGTGTTTTGTCCATCAAAACCACTCCACTCGCCCACTCTTCACTCTATTCTCATTCCCCCCCCCCCCCCAAAAAAAAATCTAAAGAGGCACAAACTAGGGTTTCGTCCTACTGCCAATTCCGACATTTGTTGCAAAAATCAGCGAGAATAACGATGGATTTCTGGCGAGAAGAAGGGGAACTGTCGAGATTCACTTCCTGCAAGGTTTCAACACTTGAAATTGTAAGGGAGGTCCTATTTCGGGTCCGACTTGCTCTGTTTGTCTTTGGTAAGTTTCTTACTTCCCGAAAATTACTTCCTTTTGTTGAAATTGTTGGTGTGTTTCTTCATTTTATGGAACTTGGAGTTGTATTAGTGTAAATGTTAGCTTTTGCATGGAGGAACAGTTGACCATTTGGTTTAGGATTCAAGTACAACTTCTATTTTGGAGATTTTTAAGAGATTAGAAGTAAAAAAAATTGAAACTTGAACAACATTTGTTCGGTTTTCCGTGTTGGCTGAAACTAAGGAGAAAATTGTACTTATATAAGAAATTGTTCGATTTCATTACATGTAGTTGGATTTGTGGAGACAGTTGGAGTATTAAAGGTTGAAAAAAATGAAACTTGAGTATGTTTTGACTATGTTAGTTGACAGACACCTAAAATCAGCAAGAACAGAATTTCAAACTTTCTTTTTTCACAATTTAGATAGGTCAGACACCAAAAACCAACATGACTGAATCTTTCAGACCTTGAGTTTTAAAAACTTGTAAATGTAAGACACCTAAAAATATGAATAGGTGCATGTTTGTGCACAATGGACAGTTGATGCAATAATTCTCTGTTTGTAAGGTTCCACCGTTTGGGTAGTTTACAGTTTTAAAATTGAAAATTGAAGTAGTAATTGATGGGTTGTAATGTGTTAGGAATTTCGGGTACTGAATTAAAGTATAAATTTGATAGTTTGTTGGTTGATACATCGAAAACTTGAGTGTAATTTCAAAGGTTTGTTGCCAGACACCTAAAATTAACAAGATCATACTTTCAGACTTTCTTTTTTCACAGTTCATATATGTCAGGCAGCAAAAACCAAGATAATTGAATCTTTCAAACCTTTTGTTTTAACAACTTGTAAACGTAAGAGACCTAAAACTATGAAGACTATTGACGTGCAATGGATGAACCTGAGAATGATTACCCCAACACGGTTTGTAAACACCTAATTTTGGTACGCGCGACACGTACGTAACATGTCAAAAATGTTATGTGTAACGCGTTTAAAAAAGGAAGTATTTAAATATGGAAGGTCACGGGGTTGCCAAAAACAGGCTCAGTTTAAATTATGACAATACATATGCAATAAATGATGTAATAAATCAGAAAATATATAATATATATATATTTATATATATTTTTTCGGATTTAATAGGGTGAATATTGAGGGAATATTGATTTTCCAATTTTTGGGTGTCAATTTACCTATAAATAGGTACCTATTACATGTAAAAAACACACAGAAAATTAAACAAGAATAAAATACTATTTTTTAGAAATTCGTGCAAATCTCAGCCCTTGCAGCCACTCCCGTCGGAATTTGCTCGCCGGAGCTCCGACCATCTTCGTCGTCGCCTGGTCACCGGACCACTACGAATCGCGCCGCCTCGTCCCGCCTGCCCAGGTCCACCGGTCGACCGCTGCTGTCATCGCGAGCTCCGGTCACGTCGTCCGCCCCACTCTGCTGCTGCTGTTGTCGAATTCCGCCGGCCACCAAGACAGACCACCGCCCAGCCCCAAAGCTCGCCCGCGCCGTCGGAAGTCTCTCCCCAGAGCTCCGCTGCTTCTGTCTGCTGCAGCGCCGCCGTTCGCCGTCGTCGGAGCCCGAGAGAAGGTCGCCGGAAATCTCTGCTGTGTCTAGGTATGTACCGTGCTGTTGTTGTTGTTGTTTGTTTTTTTTTTATTATTTATGTTATTATTATTATTATTATTATTAGTATAGTTATTATTATATCATGTTAACTAACTAGTTTAGATGTAGATTAGTAAAATAACATGCCTAATGAATATATGTGTATAATTAAATTGTGCTAGGATTTTGAGCATGTTTAACGTTAATTAGATTTTATTTCAATTAGGGAATCTAGATGCATAATAGGTTTTTAGGTTTAATTTTGCCGATGTTAATTATTTCGCATGAAGTTAGTTTAATTTTGAAACTGGCAAATATGTTAATTAAGTACCGAAAGGGCGTGATTAGAAAATATTTTTTTAAAATTCGTAACAGAACCCCCGAACCCAAATCTTTGAATGCAGACCAATTAATTGCTTAGGTGCTAATTTGTTTTTACCTAGGTAATTTAGGTTTCTAGTTAGCCGTAATTAGCTAGTGGCGACTCTTTTTTAAAATTGCACGTTTTCAAAACGTAATTCGCCTTAGGTCAGATTTTAGGTCTGACAATTTGGCGACTCTGCTGGGGACAAGTAAGAGGGTTCGGGCTTGTTAAAATTGCATGTTTGCCATGTTTTAGCTTGTATAAGTGTTACTCTAATTTTGTACGAGTTTTTATTAACGTTTGTTCGTCTTGATTAAAACCTGCACGCACCACTTTAGAATAAGAACCAAACTCCTAAAACCCAGGGCGACTAAAAACCCCGGAGGTTTAGTACGGTACGACCGGAGCGGCTGGGCCGCCGGTACGGCTCGGAAAAACTCTACTCGCTTGTGAAGGTCTTATGATCCCTGTGATGGGGTGAGGAAACCACCTTGTCGGGAACCTGTCAGAGGAACCAACCATAGAGCAAAGCCAAAAACACACTACCCAAAGCTTCAATCCGGCCGATATGCGTACATGTGTGGTTTTCGTTTTTCGCTTTGTAATTCTCGACCCTTAGGTTTTATGGTGTATAGGATATGGGTCCATGTGTAATCTTACTCTTATAATGTTGTAATTGTAATTGTGGCGTGGATATTAGTGGAAACTTTACTTTCAAGGCATGCATCATCATTTTTCAAAAAATTTAGTGCCATTCGTTTCACCAACTTTAAAACGCTTTATACTCCATTTTGGTAAGGATGGAAGCACTGCGCAAATGCCCGCACGTCATAGCTTTGCTGGCCCCCAAGGAAGATATCAATCGTATCTGGAATGCCATGATAAGCACAGAGCAAGAGTACGTCACCAAGATCATTGGTAGAATTCAACGTCTCCCCGACTATCCGATAGAGTGGCACATGCTTGATGCCTTAACCAACTTTTGGGACCCTGAAAAGGCGGTGTTCGTCATCAATGGCATAGAGCTAACCCCACGCTGGAAGAATACGGACAACTGGTCCAAGGCGTCGAGTGGAATAGGAAGATCATACTGCCACAATTTGGAGCCCCAGAGAGATGCATCATGTCTGCCCTTCTACGAGCTAAAAAACATAGGGTGGCTGACGAGCTTATGGTGAATGTAGAGCATGGCATATCTATCAATCGTTTAATAAAATGGATCGAATTTAGAATGAAAGATGATCGAGCGATCCGAGGAGCAACCCACGCCTATCTCCTACTATTTTTCGGGACTGTCTTATTCCCCCGCTCCAAAAGCCATATAGACGTGGCCCTGGCACACGTTGTCCTTCAAGTGGTCGAAGGCAGAGGTTACACAGTGGCGCTGCTTGCCGAAACAATCACGTCACTAAACCTCGTAAAGGCTAAAGGAAAAGGGGTAATCAGGGCAAGTCCAGCTTTACTACAAATCTGGTTTTTAAGTCATTTAGTTGAAATTGGCGCGGGTTTCCCCAAATTTCGTTTCCTCATTGACCAACAAATTATATCAAGGATGATAGATTATTCTCACCATGTGAATAGGGGTTGGAGTTCCCTTGAGTGGAAAAAACATTTTTCGAAACTTTTACCTAAAGATATTTTGTGGGTAGCTCGTTGGTTTTCACCAAAACCTGTATTTTTAAAATGCAAAGATTTCAAAGGTATTCCTCTTATCAGTCACCTAGGCTCAGTGGTCACCTACCCGGCTCGAGTCACTTGACAGCTTGGAGGCCTCCAAGGTATACCAACAAGCGCAACGGGATCTTCTCTGGTTTTCAACTGACACGACGATAAAATCACTCAAGCCGCGCTAAAAAAAGGTGCCGAGCAAATTCAAAAGATTTGGGAGGACCGAGAGGAGGAGAAAATCCAAATGCCAAATGATCTAGGAGAGGAGGAGAGGATGTATTGCGCCACCAAAGAATACATTTACCGGTTTCATACTACCCCACGGGAGTCCCTCATCGACCATACAGAAATCATCGGACCAAAGCCACAAGCTCAAAACCCCTCTAATGAAGATGTGTACGATACACTGGCGGCTCGGGTAGAAATGCAGTGCGCAACTTGGGTCCGAGACTGTACAAAAGCCAAAGAGGAGGTCATGAAGTTACGGGAAGACCTAGACAAAGCAAACGCCACCGTTATGCACCTGCAGTGGGTTGTTAAGGTGAAAGAGAGACAAAAGACGCGGCTAAGTGTTGATCTTGAAAAGTTCAAACGAAGAGCAAGGAGACAGAAACTTTTTTCAAAACATTTGTCTGTCGCATTCGTTAGGACTAATGAACAAGCACTCGACGCACTCGGCGAGATGCGCAGTCGTGTAAAGCGTTTTAAAGTTTAAATATTAGAACTGTTTCCTTCATGAATAAAACACTGAGATGAATGGCACATTTTAAAAAAATCATGCACGGTATTGAGTGTCCACATCTTGAATCGTCGATTTTTCAATTGCAGGAAATATTTAGCTAATACTGGCACGAACGCGACTAACGACTAAAATGGAAAACACTGAGAAAATCTAGAAACACGACAAGCGAATGGCCGAGATCGAGGCAGCCAACGCAAAAATGCATCAGGATATGGCCGACATGTTATCTAGCATGGAACGCATCATGGCACTGCTTGAAGCTCAGTCAGCTTACCGCGCCCCAAACCCAGCCTTGCTACCAGAAATCACAAGTCCAACCTCCTCCAAAACGCCCGTAGCAAATACCGGACCTCGAATCCCGGCCGCGACCGTGCTTCCCGACGCCACGGTAGAACCTCCTCGTGACCAACCCCCGGCTTTAGTCGTACCAGACCAATCCGCACCGAAGCCGTATGTCCCTCCAAATCCAACAACAATATATGGGCCTGTGAACAAAGGGGGTTCTGCCGACACAAATGAATTCACATCATTACCGGTCATCGAATCCGAGCAAGATCGCCGCTTGAAGAAAATGGAGGAAAAGATGAAGGCTCTGTCCGGACTTGAGCAGTACGGGGGCATTGGTTATTCCGATTTATGCTTGTTCCCCGACATGTCAAGACCAGAAAAGTTCAAAGTGCCTGATTTCGAGAAATATGATGGCACCGGAAATCCCATCGTCCACCTGAGAATTTACCTCGCAAAGATGGCCCCTTATCAGCAGTACGAGAAGTTCTTGATCCAGACGTTCCAGGAGAGTTTGAAAGGAGCAGCTTTGGTTTGGTTCGTCAGATTGAAGGCCGGTGATATCTCAACCTGGGAGGACATGGCTAACGCTTTTGTTCGCCAATACAAGTTCAATCTGGACACTGCCCCGACTCGCATGGATCTTCAAAGCATGGAGATGACTGGCGGACAATCCTTTAGAAACTACATGCAGGCGTGGAGAAAGAAGGCCGCAGGAGTCCGACCACTACTGGAAGACACAGAAGCAGTATCAATGTTCATTGGAACTTTAAAAGGAGCTTACTACTCCCATTTATTGGGACATGTTTCTGCAAATTTTGCCGACCTAGTAAAATTCGTAGAGATGATTGAGCAAGGAATTCGAATGGGGAAGATTGAAGATCCTCTCAAAGGCTACCAAGGAGATGGTCTGAAAAAGGGTGGCGCCAAAAAGCCGCTCCCGAAAGATGCAACTGTAGGCGCAGTCTACCCAATGCAGTTGACAACCCCCACGGCTCTGCCAGTGACTCATGTACCCCCGGCTCCACAACCCTCATTTACAGGCGGACAGGCAAATCGAGCTAATTTCAGGCAAAGAGAAACAAGGGCCTTCACCCCTTTACCTGTGTCAATGGCTGAAGTATACCAGAAGATGTTAGAACAAAACCTCATCGGCCCCGAGTTCATGAGGCCAGATTCGAGAGTACTCAATGATGATCCAAGCTCGAGATGTGAGTTCCACATGGGAGTAGCTGGACACTCGATAGAAAAATGCACCCGTCTGAGACACAAGATTCAGGACCTCATTGACAATAAGCTCCTTATTCTCAACCCAATCCCTCCTCCTAATGTCAAGACAAACCCTTTGCCGCAACACAATGTTGGTTCATCATCATCCATCAACATGATCTGTCTCGAGGAGGAGTCGTCGCAAGATGTCGCTACTGCGGTAATCACGCCATTTATACTTAATTATGTGCCTGAACAGTCGGCCAGGTTGCCACTTGTGATGCAGGGCTCGACTCCTTTCCAATATGAAAGCAACAAGAAGGTCCCTTGGAATTACGAAGCTCAGATAATCGGAGCAGCAAAACCAGACGATCGTGTTATGATCATGACACGTTCGGGTCGTTCATACATGAAGGATGTTGCTAAAGATAAGGCTGTAGAAGTAACACCAAAGAAGAAGGTGACTGACGAAGAAATTGTGGACTTTGTAAAGTTCATGAAGGAAGGGGAGGACAAAGTGATTGATCAGCTCCGCAAGACTCCGGCTCAAATCTCTTTGCTTGATCTCCTCTTAAGCTCAGAAAGTCATCGTGACGCTCTCATGAATGTGCTCAAAGAAGCGTTAGTGCCGAAGGAGACCTCTGCTGAACAGATGGGCAATGTTATCGGCTCTATATTCTCGAACCAGATTTATTTCGGGGATGACGATCTAGGAGTCGACGGTCGGAACCATGTGAAAGCCCTCCACATTGTCTGCAAGTGTAACAGATTCGTGCTTTCGAAGGTCATGGTTGATGGTGGCTCGGCAGTCGATGTTTTCCCATTATCCACGCTCAAGCAAATGAAGATTGACATGTCCCATATCCGTACGAGCAAGTCGGCAGTTCGAGCTTTTGATGGCACGAGAAAAGAAGTTTATGGAGAGATTGAGTTGCAACTCGAAATTGGTCCTAATGTTTTTGATGTCACTTTCAGGGTCATGGATATCCCGAATGTTTTCAGTATTCTCTTGGGAAGACTATGGATCCACGCGGCTGGGGTGGTTCCATCCACCCTACACCAGAAGCTGAAGTACGTGATTGACAATCGCCTCGTGGAAATCAGGGGAGAAGGCGATCACAACATCTATCAGGAAATGGCGGTCCCTGTCATCAACACTAGTGGGGATGAACCACCCGCATACCATTCCTTCGAGCTGATCTCCGTCATCAGGGATTGGGGAGAGCCAACACTGAGCAAAGCAGACATCATGGTAGGAAGGTTCATGTTGAGGAATAATTTCGTCCCGGGTCAAGGCCTGGGTATCAGGTGTCAAGGGATTCCGCGTCCACTCCAGCTGAAGGAAAGTGTATGCAAATACGGGCTAGGGTATTCCCCATTCCAAGAAGATGATCAAAGTGCACGTGGGGAACAACAACTGGTGGGTTTCCAGAGGGGGCGATTCGCTAGAAGGTGGAGGCCTATGAACATTCCACCACTGTCAGTGACTTTCCCAGGGCCACCTCAGATCATTCGAGCTGATGAAGATGAAGCATTACAAGCTATAGCCGGATTGTTCATCATCGACACCACAGTTGGAGCCATCCTCGAAGAAGTGCCCCCAGGCATCTATGTCCGACCATTTGTTGAAGGAGAAGCAATCGCCAATTGGTTTTCGATTCCAGTTTATGCTCTTTCGCTTAGCGATGAGTAAGATTTATGAGTTTCTGTTGTACTCCTTTGCGCGGCAAGATCATTGTTGGATCACGGCGGGAGCTCCGGTTACGGTGACGGATTCCTTAGTTCCTCGCAATCCTGCAGAAGGGGAATAGAGGGCAGTGGCCCAGAATCCCTCTCCGATGCTTAACGTAAGTACGGCAGTCAACAGAGCAAGCAAGCAGTATTTGTGTATGTATCAAAACGTAACCCTAATCTGGAATAACTTCCCTCCTTTTATAGAGGAAAGACTATCCCAGTTACCTGATTAGGCGGTTGGATTGTGATCCACTATCCCACATATCTCGCCGTATATCTTGCCACATATCTTGTACAGTTATACGTATCCCACATATCTCGCCCATTATACCACTACTGTGATCGGGGCGAGATTCCCGGGATTGTGCTCTTACTGGCGAGTCTCGATCATTCATATCGGAGGCTCCCAGGTTGCCTCGTTGAGGATTCGACATCGGGGGGTGGTGTCAACTCCCATATCGGGACCGACTACGTCCAGGTCCGATATCTTCGGGGCTCTTCCTTATCGGAGCCATACTTGCTCGGGGCTATTCAATGTCGGGGCCTCCTTCCGTCGGAGCCCTTAGCCTTCCAGCAGCCCAGCTCCTAGCCCAACGGGCCTAGTCGCCGTTTGCTAATCGTTAAGGGGCCTGACGGCCTTCGGTCCGGGGCCCATCATTTGCCCCCAAGACGTGAGGGACTTATAGTGCGTCGCGTCTTTCAATATCGGACCCCTCCACATCCCAGTCGGGGGTCTTTATTTGAAACGCTGGAGGCCACTGCCCTACTTCTGTCGGAGGCCTTTACCTTGGATCTCTTCAAGATCCTTTGGGATCCTGCTTGAATTCGAGGGGTTTTCTTGATCAGACCAGCATTAAATGCTGATAGGAGGTGAAGGAACGTTTCGGGTTCCGCATGCCTGCTTTCTGAAAAAGCACTTTTCAACCACCCGGTACGTCATTACTCTTGTCTTATCTGTCCCATGCGTCCTGACGGTTCAAATTGAAACCGTTTCGCCTTCGTCGAATTAGCACGTTTCCCCTTGGACGCTTATGATTGAATCGTTTTGAATTCTGTGGCTCAGATTGCCCACCTCTTCAGTTCCCTTTTCCTTCTCTTATAAAACCCTAGATCCAGACATTGTTTCACTTTTCCCTTACTTCTTCTTCTCTGCGATCCCAAGAACCCTAATTCTTCTCACTCCAAGGTTTCATCGGCGTTTTCAGCATCCAGATTTTCCGATCACGATCACTTCAAGGTTTCACCGGCGTTTCCAGCTTCCAGATTTTCCGATCACGACCACTTCAACCACCATGTCTGGTAAGGTTCTTCACCTTATTACTCTTTTCCCTTTCATCTTTGGTTTTCTTAGGTTTCAATTTTCCCCTCCTTCCTTCCCTCGACGATTTTCAACCGAGGGATCTGCTACTGTTGGCCAACCTTTCGTCTTCAAGTATCTCAAGAACATGCTTGCGCCCATTAGCTACGATAGGGCTTGTATAGAGTGTGGTATCTTTGAATCCTCCTTCGGAGCCCGCTATCCCTATGAGCAATTCAATTCTCGCGAGGCCCGGATTACGCTCCCCAAAGGAGATGAGGTGTTCATCTCCCCAGGGCAGATTCGTGCAGGAATTCGACTTCCTTTCTGTCCGAGTTGGGTGGAGCTGTGCAACCACTATAAGACGTACCCTACGACCTTCTCTCCACACGCAATCCGTACATGGATTGCTTTCCAAGTGTGGTGTGATATCAATGGGGAGGACTGGAGCTATACCCTGGAGCTCTGGCGGGTTCTCTACAAGATGACCTGCAACAAGGACGGAATCTGCTCCTTTACCCCCCGCCAACCCGAGGGGACCGATGAGCAGTATAAGGAGATGGGCTGGGACAGGAAGGTGTCCTGGAAGATTTGCAAGGAACGGGCTATCATCTCCGATAAGGGGAACGATAATGCTAACTGGAAGGAGCAATACTTCTTCATCCAGCCTGGTCCCATCGAGTGGCCGAGGACCATCGTGGAAGCTGATCCCCCCGTGCCTTTCCGTTCATGGTCGGAGCAGACCAAGAGGGCCTTGTTGCTTATCCAGGCTCGTCGCTGGGAGAAGGGTTACCAGCCCTTCGAGGCCACTTCTGTCACTGACCAACAGCGGGTCAAAATTGGGATTATGCTGATCGATCCCAAGGCCGGGGGAAAAGTTCATGATGGTGTTTCCAATGTAATTCTCTGGGTAATCTTCTAATTATTTCTTGTTTCCACTGCTTACAGCCCCTCGATCATCGCTGACCGCCCGTTTGTTTCAGGAGGATACCGATGCCTCCCATTCGCTGAAGCGCAAGAAGAAGCCCTCCCATCGAAAGACTTCTGCCCTGTCGGGGCCGTCTCGGAAGAAGGCGAAGACCTCCGAGGCCCCAGGGTCTGCCCCCACCTCCGAGGGGCGGACTAATGTGGATGTTGTCAAGACCGCCTTCAACGTCCGCTCCGAAAAGGAAGGTAAGGAAGTTTTTCGTGCTATAAAAAGATATAGGGAGTTGGTACCTCAAGACCTTCAAGCCTCCGATATGGAAGGACGGATTAGGGATGTCAGGAACATCCTTCGAGGGGAAACTCCACATGTTCTCGAAGCGGGTTATTACGACTTTTTCGGCCAAGAAAGATATATGGAGCGTTGTTTAATTTGGCACACCGATATCAAATTAATTCCTCGACTTATTCGCCCCGCTGCAGGTCCTGCGGACGTCGCCCCTGCTGTACCTGCCTCGGACTCCGCGCCTGCAGCGGAGCCGGTGGTGGAAGATGCCCCGACGGAAGCCCGGGGCGAATTCGGTCGGGTCACCAGCTTGGAGGACTCCCCCTCCGATGATCGAGCTGAGGAGGAAGGCCTAATCCTCCGAGGAAAATCGAAGTTGACTCCCGCTAAGTCACCTGGTGGGAAGGCGTCTCCACTCCCCACCACGCCGCCATCGTCATCCGCTCCGCCATCCTCGCCAGTTAGGGGTGCGACCCCCGAAGCCCGAGTAAGTGAAGAAGATGGAGGGGCCCGCCTGGTAGTACCTCCATTCCCCTTGGATGGAGATTACTACCAGGCCTTTTCTTCGGACCAGGGCGCCGAGCCTTGGAGACCGGTGGAGTCCCTTCGGGGGATTCCTCTACATCGGGGATGCCAGGAGAAGAACCTGGCTTTGCACTTGGTGTCGGGCTCGATCCCGCCCTCACTGAGGCGTCCCCTCTCTCTGGAAGGGGAGGACATCGAGGCGGACATCCGGCAAATGGCTGTCCGTCGGATAGAGGTAGGTATACTTTTTCTTTTATTCATCTGGGGGTATTCCGACTTTTGAATACTAAGCTATATTTTGCCCTCAGGAAATGGCGGACCAGGATCGTTGCTTCGGCTACATCCTGTCTTTGCGGGAGGCTTTGGAGCGAGAACGGGCCAACTCCAACCTCGAGAGCTTGACCAAGCTCCAGGAGGACTTAGCTGCCTCCGAGGCGTCAAGGCTCCGAGCGGAGGAGGGTAAGAAGCGAGCCGAAGAGCGAGCCGAAGAGGTTAGGCAACAGGCTGAGGAGGACAGGCAGCGGGCCGAGGAGGTCAGGGTCAAGCTTGCTCAAGAGGCCCAATCCCAGCAAAGGCAAATTCTAAGCCTTGAGAGCTCGCTTAGGCGAGAGCAGCAAGCGGCCTTGGCGGATCGGAGCCAGGCTGCCTTTGATAAGGCAGCGTTACAAGAAACTGCTGAGCGGCTAAAGCTTGAGAAGCAGAGGGCCATCGCGGAACTAGAGGAGGCAAAGGCGGATCATTCCGCCCAAATAACAAACGCGAAGGTCCAAGGCCGTGAAGAGTATCGGAGCTCGGAGGACTTCAAGGCAGATGCGGCGAAACATTGTCAGGAAGATTTGCAGAATGCCTTCCTTGATATTGTTGAAGAGCTTAATGAGACCTACGGGGACGCCATCGACTTGAGGAAGTCCAAGACTCTCGGCCGAGCCGCGGAAACGTACCTTAGCCTCCCGTCGGAGAGCTCCTCCGAAGACACCGACGAGCCCCCTGCCGATCCCTCTGAGCCTGCCCCTCCAAAGCCCTCCGAAGATTCAGCGCCCAAGGACCGAGTTTAATTTGTTAAATCTTAAGTCTTTGTACTGCTTCCTCATTTTCTCCCTTGTATCGAACCTCTTAGGCCTTCGAGCCTTTTATTAACGTGTTTTCAATTATGTTCTTCATAGCGCTTTTATCGGACCCTAAGGGCCTTAAGGCTTTCCGTCGTCCAATGACGCTTTTTAATCGAGCCTAAAAGACTTAAGGATTTTCGGACGTCCAATGACGCTTTTTAATCGGACCTTAAAACCTAAGGATTTTCGGACGTCCAATGACGCTTTTTAATCGGACCTTAAAAACTTAAGGATTTTCGGACGTCCAATGACGCTTTTTAATCGGACCTTAAAAACTTAAGGATTTTCGGACGTCCAATGACGCTTTTTAATCGGACCTTAAAAACTTAAGGATTTTCGGACGTCCAATGACGCTTTTTTAAGCTATCGAGAACAACTCAGGAATACTTTGATCAGAAGTAACCTCTTTATTGATCGATGTCTTTAACATAGCATGCACCACTCAGGGCGACTTAATTACATCTTTGCGCCTCTACGGACGACTTATTTGTCAAACATGGCATTTCTTCAGATGTTCACCACTAAAGGTGTTTCTTAAAACCTTGCCGTCGAGATCTTCTAACTTGTAAGCGTTCGGGGCCGGCATGCCTACGATCTTGTAAGGCCCTTCCCATTTCGGGGACATCTTGTTGATCCGATCTTGTAGGGCGAACTCATTCCGTCGTAGGACCAGTTCTCCTGCGTAGAACTGTCGCGACTTGACCTTCCGATTGTAGTACCTGGCCGTCGCCAAACGCATCCGAGCTTGCGCTATGTCGGCCTCCAGCCGTTTTTCCTCTAGCAAGGATAACTCCAGGCGCCTTGTTTCGTCATTCGTCAAAGGTCCTATCCTGGCTCTTTCTGGACTTGTCGAGGGCTCATAGGTTCTGGTTCGATGGGACGCCACAGCGATTTCCACGGGGGCGACCGCTTCCGTCCCATAAACAAGTGCAAACGGGGTTTCACCTGTTGATCGCTTGGGTGTCGTTCGGACCGCCCACAACACGTTCTCCAGTTCGTCCAGCCATTTTCCGTCCAAAGCGTAGACCCTCTTCTTCAAGCCCTCCATCACGATTTTGTTGGCAGCCTCTACCTGCCCATTGGTCTGAGCATGGCGGACGGACGCCGTTCGATGCTCGATACCGAACTCGTCTAGGAACCTCTCCAACTGGGCCCCATTAAACGGAGGACCATTGTCACTGATGATCACCTTCGGCACTCCGTATCTCGACAAAATTCGGGTCTGAAGGAACTTAATGATATGTCCTGCTGTTGTTTTGGCTAACGGCTTAGCCTCAATCCACTTCGAGAAGTAGTCAATCGCGACCAGCAGATGTGTGCACTGGCTCTTTGCTTTCGGAAGGGGACCCACTAGGTCAATGCCCCACTGTGCGAAAGGCCAAGCACTCCCAATGGGCATTAAATCAGCGGCGGGGGCTGTGATATTCGAAGCATATCTCTGACACGCGTCACAGGATCGAACAAGCGCCGTTGCTTCCTTATTCATCGTAGGCCAATAATATCCCAAGTTCAACGCCTTCCTCAGGATAGATCGGGCGCCTTCGTGGCAGGCTGCGACTCCCTCATGCAATTCTCTCAGAATCCGAGTCGTATCGGGTTCGGCCACGCATTTCAAGAAAGGCGTCGAAAGCAAGCCCTTCTTGTACAACTGGTTATCCACCATCGCGTAATTAATTGACATTCGTCGTAGTCGCTCCGCTGCCACTTTATCTTCAGGAAGTGCCCCCGTAGTTAAGTACACAATTATCGGGGTCATCCAAGTGGGTTCTTCCTCTGACCCCGTTCCGATAGCGCACACCTCCATTGGATCGGTTGTCGATAGAATCATCTTCTCCAAGAAGTGTATCCTCCGACTGTCTTCCAGAGGGTGCCCCCAGGGCAAATTTGCTTAGGGCATCAGCCTCCACGTTTTCTTCCCTTGGAATTGCCTCGATATCGAAGCTCTTGAAGCTCTCCTTTAAGGTCCGAGCCTCTTGAAGGTACTTCTTCATGATCGGGTTTTTTGCTCCATATTGCCCCCGAATTTGATTTACAATCAGACTTGCATAACACTTCACCCGCAAATGTTCAATTCCAGTGCCTTTTGCGATTTTCAGCCCCGTTATGAGGGCTTCATACTCCGCCTCGTTGTTGGTGGCTCTAAATGTCAGGGCCAATGCATATCGAAGTGGCTCCGCCCCGCCCGGCGGAATCAATACGAACCCCGCACCCGATCCGTCTGAGCTTGAGGAGCCATCTGTGTACAACTCCCAGGTGTTCTCCTTATTCGGCTCTTCCGACTGCCCTGCCGTCGGGACCTCTTCAGCATTCCCGGTGGTTGCCCCCTCTACTGTTTCCGTTGCTTCAGGATCAGGAATAGTAGATTCAACTATAAAGTCGGCCAATGCCTGCCCTTTGATAGCTGTTCTTGGAGCGAAATGAATTCGAAACTCGCTAAGTTCCACGGCCCACTTTACTAGTCTCCCCGACGCGTCGGGCCGGTTCAAGAAGTGTTTCAATGGCTGATCAGTCAACACCGTAATTTCATGCGCATGGAAGTAGGGCCGTAACTTTCGAGCAGTAATAATCAACGCAAAGAGGTACTTCTCAATCGGAGGATAATTCATTTCACTCTTGGCAAACGCCTTGCTTACATAATAGACAGGAATCTGATTGCCCTCGACAGCTTTAACTAGAACAGAGCTTATTGCAAATGAAGAAATGGCCAAATAAAGATAGAGCGGCTCGCCTGGAGCTGGCTTCGCAAGTGGCGGGAGGTCGCGGAGATGTTGTTTGAGCGCTTGGAACGCCTCCTCACATTCAGCAGTCCATTCGAACTGTCGGTTGGCTCTTAACACATTGAAAAATGGCATCGACCGGTCGCTGGCCTTGGATAAGAAGCGATTCATCGAAGCCAGCCGACCGTTCAATACTTGCACCTCCCTATGGTTGGTCGGGGACTGCATCTCTTCTATCGCCCTTATTTTCTCGGGATTCACCTCGATCCCCCTCTGGCTCACCATGAAGCCTAAGAACTTCCCGGAATGGACTCCGAAAGCACATTTGGCTGGATTCAGGCGGACCTGGTGGAGCTTCATCCTCTTGAAGGCAATTGCCAAGTTGCCCACGTGGTCTGATGCCCGTCGGGACTTCACCAGCATGTCATCTACATAGGCTTCCATGGTACTCCCAATCATGTCCCCGAACAGCTTGTTCACCATTCTCTGGTATGTCGCCCCCGCATTCACCAGGCCGAAGGGCATGACGTCGTACTGGAAGATTTCACTGTCAGCATAAAAGGCAGTATGTGGGGCATCCTTTTTCGCCATCTTTATCTAGTTGTAACCAGAATAAGCATCCATAAAGCTTAGCAGCTCATGCCCCGATGTAGCGTCCACCAGTTGGTCGATCCGAGGGAGTGGATAACAGTCCTTCGGGCAGGCCTTGTTTAAGTCGCGGAAGTCGACACACATTCGCCACTTCCCGTTGCTCTTCCTCACTAGTACTGGGTTGGCTACCCAGGTTTGGAATCGGATCTCCCTGATGAATCCGGCGTCAAGCAGCCTGCCAACCTCCTGCTGGATTGCAATCCTCTTGTCTGTTCCCATCGGACGTCTCTTATGTGCGATCGGCTTGATCGTGGGGTCGATATTTAATTCATGCTCGATCACATCACGACTGATTCCTGGCATATCACTTGGAGACCAGGCAAATAACTCCTTGAATTCTTTCAACAGGGTGGTCAACTCCTGGGCTTTTTCCTCGGATAGGGCGGATCCGATCTTCACCCTCCTCTCGGGCCCATCTATCTCAACTTTTTTTAGGTCCTCCATGGGGGCGGGACGTCCAAACTCCTCTCGAGGATCAGTGTCTGTCTGGAGCACCGACATAGCCTCCTTCTTTGATCTCCTGGTGGCGTTGACGTAGCATCGTCTCGACGCCACCTGGTCGCCTTTCACTTCGCCGACCCCGTTCTCAGTCGGGAACTTCAGTTTCTGATGGACAGTCGAGGCTACTGCCATCAGTGGGTTGATAGTGGTTCTTCCAATGATCGCATTGTACGTCCCTGTGGATTCGACCACCACGAACTCCACATCTCTCTTCTCCATCTTCCAGCCACTGCCGAACCATACAGGCAACGTAATGACCCCCAATGGATAAGAGGTTGTGCCGCAAAATCCTACCATCGGGAAGTTAACCTCCCGCAAATCTTTCTTCTTCTTCCCCATCTGCTCCAAGGCGTCGGAGAAGAGGATGTCGGAGGAGCTTCCTCCATCAATAAGGATTCTCTTCACTTCGAATCCCCCTACATCCAATGTTACTACGAGGGCATCCTCGTGGGGGGTCTCTACTCCTTCCAGATCCTTCGCCTAGAAGGTGATCTCCATCTCCTCCTTTGGGGTCCACGACCGGGACCTTTTTCCCAAAACCACCGCCACTGGCACTTGGTTGGCATAACGCTCCCGAGAAGTCGATGTGTCCCCTCCTGCAGCGAACCCTCCATGGATCACATTAATAACCCTCTTCTGTCGGGACCCTGATGGGCCCTCCGAAGGCTCTGTGGCGGACCTCCTCTTCCTTGGGGACCTCGATCGAGATTTGGACCTTGACCGAGATCGGGAACGGGGCTTGCAGCGCGAGTCTTCCACGAACTCCTTCAGCTTACCCCTCTGGATAAGCTTCTCTATTTCCTTCTTCAGCTCCCGACACTGGTCAGTGTCGTGACCAGGGGCCCGATGAAATCGGCAGTAACGGTCGGTGCGGGAGCCCAACTTTTCTCCTTCCTTCTTTTTGGGGAAACGAGCGAGGCCTTGCTTCTCCATTACCGCCAAGACCTCTTTCAAAGGCCTGTTGAGAGGGGTAAACTCCTCCTTCTGACTGTCCCTCCTGTTCGGACGCCTATCCTCCCTCCGATCGGGGCGTCCACGACTCCGACTGCCCTCGGAGCTATCTTTCTTGTGTCGGTTATCCGATGGTTTGAACAGCTGCTTTCCTTCGCGCCCCTTAGGAGGAGCCAGCTCTCCGGCAGCGATCTTCGACTCTTGGACGTCGATTTGCTGTTTTACCCTCGCCTGAAGCGCCTCCATGTTCCAGACGCTTTTGGCCGCGACGCTGTGGAGTAAGTCGGAGCCGTAGGGAGGATTGAGGTTATTTATGAAGGTGCGGATGGCCTCGCCCTCCGATATCTCCTCGTCCAGCTCGGTCATACCAGCCGTGTAACGCTGGTAGTATTGAGCCAGTGATTCGTCAGGCCTCTGGACCACCTCATGCAGGGTCCGAACACTCTTCAGCAGCCGTCGACGCCCTTGGTACTGGGCGATGAATCGTTGGTGCATATCCTTCCAACAGGTTATACATCCAGTGGGCAGACTGTAGAACCATGTCATCGCCTTTTCTCCCAAGGTACTCGGGAAAAACGCACAGATAACATCCTCATCAGGGGTCCTGCCCATGCATGCTGTCAGGTGCTTCTGCACGTGGCGAACCGGGTCCGCGACCCCGTCGTACTCGTCTATCTTCGGGATACCCAAGCCTGGAGGGGCCAAGGTATGGATCAATCTGGGAACGAAAGGATGGGTCTCCTGACTCCCCAATTCCGACATCATGGGCTTCTGATCTCCCATGCAGATACCCACAATCTTTACTACCTGGTCGGCAGTGAGGGGACCATTCAAGGGGATAGTCCTTTGTTGTACGGGCCCTGGTCCATCGACCACAAAATTCTCCGTTGGTGCTGGATTGGGAGGCATGGGTTGTTCCCTCAACGGAGGGGGTGGCGGCAGGTTATCGTCCATCTGCCTTCTGGGAGCATCTCGCCGCGGAGGGAGCGGCGGTAGATCGGCCTGCCTTCTAGCAGCTTCTCTTCGGTCTAGGAGGGCCTCCATGGCCTCCATGAATAGGGGCATGGCCTCTGCCACTACCCTGGCCAGCTCCGGATTCTGGGAAGGTGCCTCGTTCCTGGATCCACCAGGGGGGTTGTTCCTTCGCGCGGTATCGTCTCGGCGAGTGCTGTCACCGTCGTCTCTCAGATCCTGATGCTGGGTAGCATCTAGGGCTGAGCAAAAAGTCCACTAGGACCGGTCCAGGTCCAGGACCGTCCAGGACCGAACCGATAAGGACCGGTCCGTTTAGGACCGAGTCCATTGGACCTGCTCTTAACGGTCCTTATCGGTCCTGGACTCGATTCGGTCCGAGACCGTTACAGTCCACGGAGTCCAGGACCGGACCGATTGAAGAAACCTGGACCGATTGAAGAAACAGCCCCAGCCCCTTTTGTGAAGCTCCGCATCCTGGCCCATGTGATGAAAGCCCATTTCTTATTTTGCCCATGAAAGCCTCTCTTTATATATTGAGGAATTGTATACGATAAGTCCAAAATTTTGTTTTATATTATTTAAATATCCTTGTGGTAACAAATTAAATAATTATATGAGTTAATTAATTAACATCAAATTGTTTGAAAACTTACATTTTACCTACGCTTCTTTTCCGACCATCTTTTTCCTATTGTCCAGTAGCTCAAACTTAAACTCACATATATGATACTTAATTTTTTTAAACATATTGAAATTAACAACACCTGAATTATAAAAGTGAAAAAAAATTGTATTCTTCAACATTAAAAATTCTAACCCAATCCCTGATTTGTTTTTTATTTGTTACAAAATGAATTAAACAAAATTTTACTTAATATTTTAATGAATGAAATAATATATATAAATATCTAGAAAAGAAAATCCAACTTTTCAAAAAAAATCACAAAAATAGTGATAAACTTTTTTAAAAAAATGTTCTTTATCGGTCCTAATGGACTTTTCAGTCCTAATCTGAATTAATATTTAAAAAATAATTTCAAATTTTTCTTTAAAAAAACTTGATTTAAAAAAAAAAAAATTAGTTTTGGACTGGACCTAACGGTCCAAACGGTCCTGGACCGAAACCAGGACCGTTAAGACCGGGACCGTTTCAAACGGTCCTAACGGTCCTGGACCGGTCCAGGACCGAAATGAACCTAGTCCGTTTCAAATGGACCTTAACGGTCCTGGACCGGTCCTGGTCCAGGACCGGTCCATGCTCAGCCCTAATCTAAAACTAGCATCCTCAGGGGGATTGCTGGTGGCCGGCACTTGCTTGCCTGAACGCTGAGGTCTGTTGCCAGCCATGGTATGGAATCAGAGGGAAGCAAACTTACTTTTGGCTTTTTGTTGCGGTTCCCACAGACGGCGCCAATGTTGGATCACGGCGGGAGCTCCGGTTACGGTGACGGATTCCTTAGCTCCTCGCAATCCTGCAAAAGGGGAATAGAGGGCAGTGGCCCAGAATCTCTCTCCGATGCTTAACGTAAGTACGGCAGTCAACAGAGCAAGCAAGCAGTATTTGTGTATGTATCAAAACGTAACCCTAATCTGGAATAACTTCCCTCCTTTTATAGAGGAAAGGCTATCCCAGTTACCTGATTAGGCGGTTGGATTGTGATCCACTATCCCACATATCTCGCCGTATATCTTGCCACATATCTTGTACAGTTATACGTATCCCACATATCTCGCCCATTATACCACTACTGTGATCGGGGCGAGATTCCCGGGATTGTGCTCTTACTGGCGAGTCTCGATCATTCATATCGGAGGCTCCCAGGTTGCCTCGTTGAGGATTCGACATCGGGGAGTGGTGTCAACTCCCATATCGGGACCGACTACGTCCAGGTCCGATATCTTCGGGGCTCTTCCTTATCGGAGCCATACTTGCTCGGGGCTATTCAATGTCGGGGCCTCCTTCCGTCGGAGCCCTTAGCCTTCCAGCAGCCCAGCTCCTAGCCCAACGGGCCTAGTCGCCGTTTGCTAATCGTTAAGGGGCTTGACGGCCTTCGGTCCGGGGCCCATCAATCATGAGCCCCGCATTGGAAAGAGGGATATTATCATGATCTTATCAATATAAATAAATCCCTTTATTTCAAATTTTACTCATTTTCACTTATTTCTTGTCAAATTCGCATTGATTCCGGTTATTTTCCTTACCGTAGGAAAAGTACAAGAAAACACGAAAACCATGACGATGTGATTCCATCAGAGGAATATAATGATGACCATGTTCCGTTTGAAATAAGAGAGAACCTCGAGAGATTCGAAGAGAGAAAGCCATCAACGGCCGAAACTATCGAAATAGTTAACATCGGTACGAAGGAAGAACCCCGAGAGCTCAAAATTGGGGCAACCCTTGATCCTTCTCAGAAAGCCCAGATGATCGAGCTACTAGACGAGTACAAAGAGATCTTTGCTTGGTTATATTCTGACATGCCAGATTTAGATACATCAATTGTGCAACATACTCTGCCCATAGATATCGAGAAGTTCAAACCCAAAAGACAACATTTAAGGCGGCAGAGTCCAGAGTTACTCCTCAAGATCAAGGAATAGATCATCAAGAAAATTAACGCGGGGTTCCTTGAGGTGTGCAACTACTCCGAGTGGGTCGCCAACATTGTCCCTGTGCCGAAGAAGGATGGTCGTGTTCGAGTCTGTGTTGATTATCGGGATCTCAACAAGGCTAGTCCGAAGGATAACTTTCCACTCCCTCATATTGACATGTTATTCGATAACACAGCACGGCACAACATGTTCTCGTTCATGGATGGGTTCTCTGGATACAACCAAATCAAGATGGCAGAAGAAGACAAGTCGTAAACCACTTTCATCACAATGTGGGGCACTTTTTGCTACAAGGTCATGCCTTTCGGACTCAAGAATGCGGGGGCAACTTACCAGAGAGCAATGGTGACATTGTTCCATGACATGATGCATAAGTAGATAGAAGTATACGTCGATGATATGATTGCAAAGTCCCGCGAGGATGAAGACCACCTTGTCAACCTGCGGATGCTCTTTGAACGGCTTAAGAAGTTTAAACTCAGGCTAAATCCAGCAAAATGCACATTCGGAGTAACATCCGGTAAGTTGCTGGGCTTTATAGTCAGTAAGAAGAGTATAGAAGTGGATCCGACAAGGTCAAAGCGATATTAGACCTTCCAGCACCGTCTACCGTCAAGGAGGTCAGAAGCTTGCTCGGACGTTTGAATTACATCGCGAGGTTCATCGCCAACATGATGAACAAGTGTCAACCGTTGTTCCGCCTCCTGCGGAAAAATGCATTAATTGAATGGGATGAAGAGTGTCAGCATGCCTTCAAGTCAATCAAAGAATATCTCGTCAATTCGCCGGTTTTAGTCCCGCCCACTCCAGGTCGGCCACTCATTTTGTATCCGGCGGTCCGAAAAGGCTCATTGGGATGCATGTTGGGGCAACTAGATGAAGATGGCCAGACAGAGCACGCCATTTATTACCTCAGCAAGAAGTTCACTGAAGGAGAAGCCAAGTACACGGAGGTTGAAAGGACAAGCTACGCTTTAGTATGGGTAATGCAGCGACTCCGACAGTACACGTTGTATTACACCATACATCTCATTTCTAAGCTGAATCCCTTGAAATACATACTAGAGAAGCCAGCATTGATGAAGAATGTCGCCAAATGGCAGGTCCAGCTTGCTGAGTACGACATACAGTTCATTCCTCGTACTTCTACAAAAGGGCAGGCTATTGCAGATCATCTAGCCGAGTTTCCCATTGATGACGATCGTCAAGCAAACCACGAGCTTCCAGATAGTGACATACTTCACGTGGAGGAAGAAACGGGAAATGAAAGTATGTGGAGAATGTATTTTGATGGAGCTGCAAACTCCACCGGATGTGGTATAGGGGCAGTGTTTGTATCCCCGAAAGGTCAACATTTTCCTGTAGCAGCAAAGATCACCTTCCCGTGCACCAACAACGTGGCGGAATACGAAGCGTCCATTCTCGGGTTGCGAGCGGCAATTGATTTCAAGATACAGGAGTTGGAGGTTTATGGAGATTCCATGCTGATCATTCTCCAAACCTTGGGAGAATGGAAAACGAGAGATCCCAAGTTGCAACCATATCATCAGCACATTGAAGAGTTGAGCGAGAAGTTTGAGGAAATAACATTCACGCAGATGCCTCGGAGTAAAAATCAATTTGCAGATGCGTTGGCGACCCTCGCATCAATGGTGAATATCTCGGACGGGAATTCCATAGAGCCTCTCGAGATTGAAGTAAACAAGCGTCCTGCATATTGTTGTACACTTGAAGAATCAGATGGCGAGCCCTGGTTCCTTGATATAAAGAGATACTTGCAGTCAAGCGAGTTTCCCGAGGGTGCAAGTAGCAAAGATCGGAAGACCATCCGCAGAATGGCATGCAATTACTTTCTTAGTGGTGAGGGTCTTTATAGAAGATCTTTTGATGCTACCCTTTTGAGGTGTGTAGGTTCGGAAGAGGCGAGGCGATTGATGGAGGAAATCCACGAAGGAAGCTGTGGACCGCACATGAGCGGTCACATGCTCGCGAGAAAAATCATGAGGATGGGCTATTTTTGGACTACCCTGATGTCAGACTGCGTGGAACACGTCCGGCGATGCCACTTATGCCAGGTGTATTCTAGTCAGATTCATGCGCCGCCAAATGAGTTGCATCCAATGTCTCCTCTGTGTCCTTTTTCGATGTGGGGAATTGACGTGATCGGTCCCATTTCACCAAATGCATCTAACGGTCACAGGTTCATTTTAGTGGCAATTGATTATTTCACCAAGTGGATAGAGGCTGTCACACTGGCGTCAGTTATTGCAAAAGCGTTTGAGCGTTTCTTACGAAGAGACATCGTTGCCCGTTACGGGGTGCCCGAGACAATAATCACGGACAATGCCAAGAATCTCAACAAAAAGTTGATAAACGATTTATGTGTTCAACTCAAGATCAAGCACAGGAATTCGTCCCCATACCGCCCTCAGATGAACGACGCGGTGGAAGCAGTGAATAAAAACATAAAGAAAATCATTGAGAAGACGACGGTCACATACAAAGATTGGCATAATATGCTACCTTGGGCACTCTTGGCATACAGAACATCGATCCGCACTTCAACCGGGGCAACTCCGTTTTCTCTCGTGTATGGAACTGAAGCTGTTCTACCCGTGGAAGTGGAAATCCCCTCTGCAAGGATCCTGGCAGAATCAGGGCTTGACGAGGCAGAATGGGCTAGACAAAGGTATGAACAATTGAACCTCATCGACGAAAAGATGCTCACGGCACTATGTCATGGGCAATGTTACCAACAGCGGATGGCTAGGGCCTTTGACAAGAAGGTGCGACCACGTAATTTCCAACCAGGAGACCTGGTGTTGCGCAAAGTACCGCGTATCAATCCTGATTCGCGAGGGAAGTTCGCGCCAAAGTACGAAGGACCCTACGTGGTCAAAGAGGTGTTTAAGGGAGGTGCGCTAATCATCACGGATATGGACGGTCAAGACCTTCCTAGTCCAATCAATGCAGACGCACTTAAAAGGTATTATGCCTGAAAAGAGAAAAAAAAAATTCCCGCTAGGTCAAAAACCTGTAAAGGCGACTTAGGCAAAAGTTAGGGATGAGAGGCATGATTGAAAATCTGAAAGGACAGTCATGGTAAAAGGAGAGTTCAAAAAAAAGAAAAAAAAGAGGGGCCTTAAGTAGCGATGACGACAAGCTTTACAGCGCATCCTGAGCTACCTACTTGAGATTTTCAAATTGTAAAGGGCCACTGCCACCCTCCAAATGGCTACAAGACGGAAAATAAAGTACGGGTCACAGCCACCGTTTAATCGGCTATCAAATAAAGAGAGCTTCCGCTAGGTTGAAAACCCGAAAGGGCGGCCTAGGCAAAATCAGGAAATGAGGGGCATGGTTGTAAGTTCAGAAATTGCAATCACGGCAAAAGGAGAGAAAAAAATTCTCAACAAAAAAAAAGAAGAAAAAAGAAAAAAATGAAAAAGAAAAAGAAAGATCCCGCTAGATTGTCGCGCCGTGCGCAATTTAGGCAAAAATTAGGGACAAACATTCATGCGCAACACAGCGCCTTCCAAAGTCAACTTCATGGCAAACGGGACGGTTACAGTCTGCTCTCGCGAGTCGCCATTCAATGATGAGTAGGACTGTTACAGTCTGTTCCTACAAGTCACAACCGACAATCAGGATCTGAAGTTTTCCAGCTTCCTGAGAGTCAACCCCGACAAACGAAGCCTTAGTATTCAGCCTTCGCAAGTCACGCCACTAGAGGCACTTCTCCAACGGACGCCACTAGAGGCTCATCTCCGACATTCGCCACTAGAGGCATCACCAAAGGTTCTCTGGTACGATCTGACGTAGAGGTCTTTCGCCACCAGAGATATCACCAGAGGTTTTCCGGCACGGTTTGACGTAGAGGTTTTTCCGTTACCACTCGCCACTAGAGGCGTCACCAGAGGTTGTTGGTACTGTCTGACGTAGAGGTCTTCTGTTACCAATCATCACCAAAGGTTTTAATTTATTGCATGCCACTGGAGGCTTTACTTTTTCGCACGCCACTGGAGGCTCTATTTTCTGCACTACCAATGGGGGCACCGCCAACAGGGGCATCGCCGACAGAGGTTCTACTTTTTCGCACCATCAATAAAGCCAAAGGCCGCCTTGGAGACTTGAAGACCCGGAAGAAGATATACTTCCTAGCCAAAATTAGTGTTTACTCGTCTTTGGACAAACCCCCTCGAATGCATTCTACGGGAGTCCGTCCAAAGAGGGGCAAGCTGTAAACACCTAATTTTGGTACGCGCGACGCTTACGTAACATGTCAAAAATGTTATGTGTAACGCGTTTAAAAAAGGAAGTATTTAAATATGGAAGGTCACGGGGTTGCCAAAAATAGGCTCAGTTTAAATTAGGACAATACATATGCAATAAATGATGTAATAAATTAGAAAATATATAATATATATATTTTCGGATATAATAGGGTGAATATTGAGGGAATATTGATTTTCCAATTTTTGGGTGTCAATTTACCTATAAATAGGTACCTATTACATGTAAAAAACACACAGAAAATTGAACAAGAATAAAATACTATTTTTTTAGAAATTCGTGCAAATCTCAGCTCTTGCAGCCACTCCCGTCGGAATTTGCTCGCCGGAGCTCCGACCATCTTCGTCGTCGCCTGGTCACTAGACCACTACGAATCGCGCCGCCTCGTCCTGCCTGCCCAGGTCCACCAGTCGACCGCTACTGTCGAATTCCGCCGGCCACCAAGACAGACCACCGCCCATCCCCAAAGCTCGCCCGCGCCGTCGGAAGTCACCCCCCCGGAGCTCCGCTGCTTCTGTCTGCTGCAGCGCCGCCGTTCGCCGTCGTCGGAGCCCGAGAGAAGGTCACCTGAAATCTCTGTTGTGTCTAGGTATGTACCGTGCTGCTGTTTATTATTATTATTATTATTATTATTATTATTATTATTTCTGTTATTATTATTATTATTAGTATAGTTATTATTATATCATGTTAATTAACTAGTTTAGATGTAGATTAGTAAAATAACATGCCTAATGAATATATGTGTATAATTAAATTGTGCTAGGATTTTGAGCATGTTTAAAGTTAATTAGATTTTATTTCAATTAGGGAATCTAGACGCATAATAGGTTTTTAAGTTTAATTTTGCCGATGTTAATTATTTCGCATGAAGTTAGTTTAATTTTGAAACTGGCAAATATGTTAATTAAGTACCGAAAGGGCGTGATTAGAAAATATTTTTTTAAAATTCGTAACAGAACCCCCGAACCCAAATCTTTGAATGCAGACCAATTAATTGCTTAGGTGCTAATTCTATTTTACCTAGGTAATTTAGGTTTTAGTTAGTCGTAATTAGCTAGTGGCGACTCTTTTTTAAAATTGCACGTTTTCAAAACGTAATTCGCCTTAGGTCAGATTTTAGGTCCGACACGGTTGTTGGGATCAAAATTACGTGGCTTGAACTTCTGTTAATGGACTTCAAGATCTTGCATGTGGCTAGCTCCGTTAGGTATCTGTGTCGACCTCAGGGTGACTTACTTTCCTTTAGGTTCTTTGTGAAAGGCGAGGACCTAAAAAGGGGTGGGGATGGCCCATGATTCCACTCCGAAGCTTAAATCAGTAATGGAATATAAGAGAATACTTTAAGAACTATCTGAATATATCGTAAATAATGAAATTACTCCCCTATTTATAGGGGGAGAGTACCGGCTTTAATATGACGGCAAGCTTTATGCTTTTATTGGCTGCTTAGTAGCGGTGGCTGACTTTTTCTGAGTGGTGGAGAGGGACGGTGGTGTGTCAGCAGGTGACAAGCAGGTTGCTACCTTATCATTCCTTAGTGTTGAAGGTTTCTTCAACCAGGTGACAAGTAGGTTGCCACATCGATTTTACCTTGGGAGAAAGGTTTCCTCGAGTCAGAAAGTCGACGAGCAGGTTGCCAGCTGATACCCCTTCCTTAAGGGGAAGGGTCTCTTGATAGCATTTGGTTGTCGACTCGATTCATACCCTTTGAAAGGAGAATCTTAGTGGTCTTGTCGCCATTCTTCGATTGTTGTCTTAAGAGTCGACATCTTTTTATATTGGTGTCGACTATTTTTCTTTGTATTCTTAATTCAATCATGACTAGTCGCCTGCTTGCCTTTTGAGGGTTCCGACTTTGGCATCATCGATTCTTGTGAGGCCGTCTCGAATCGTATCCAACACTTTCCCCCGAGACATAAGTCATTAGTCTTATAAAGAAAAGGGTTTATGTCGAGTACCTATTAATGATGAGAGAAGAGTTTTGATTGTATGGAGCTGAGGAGTTAGTTAAGACCGATCTCCTTTGTAGAGGCGACTTTCGAAAGTCGAGGGAGTCAGTTATGACTGATCTCCTAAGCGTCGCCGACTATATGGAGTCAATGAGTCAGTTAAGACTAATCTCCTTTGTAGAGGCGACTTTCGGAAGTCGAGGGAGTCAGTTATGACTGATCTCCTGAGCGTCGTCGACTATATGGAGTCGAGGATTCAGTTAAGACTGATCTCCTTTGTAGAGACAAATTTCGGAAGTCGAGGGAGTCAGTTATGACTGATCTCCTGAGCGTCGCCGACTATATGGAGTCGAGGAGTCAGTTAGGACTGATCTCCTTTGTAGAGGCAACTTTCGGAAGTCGAGGGGGTCAGTTATGACTGATCTTCTGAGCGTCGCCGACTATATGGAGTCGATGAGTCAGTTAAGACTATTCTCCTTTGTAGAGGCGACTTTCGGAAGTCGAGGGAGTCAGTTATGACTGATCTCCTGAGCGTCGCCGACTATATGGAGTCGAGGAGTTAGTTAAGACTGATCTCCTTTGTAGAGGCGACTTTCGGAAGTCGAGGGAGTCAGTTATGACTCATCTCCTGAGCGTCGCCGACTATATGGAGTCGAGGAGTCAGTTAAGACTGATCTCCCTTGTAAATGCGACTTTTGGAATTCAAGGGAGTTAGTTATGACTGATCTCCTGAGCGTCGCCGACTATATGGAATCGAGGAGTCAAAACTGAGCTCCTTTGTAGAGGTGACTTTCGGAAGTCGAGGGAGTAAGTTATGACTGATCTCCTGTGCATCGCCGACTATATGGAGTCGAGGAGTCAGTTAAGACTGATCTCTTGAGCGTCGCCGACTATATGGAGTCAAGGGAACCCTGTTTGACATATCAAAAGGGAAGAAATCATATCTTTATTTATCACTTTATTGTAGTAGACATACAAAAGGATTTTTAGACGTAGAATTTCTTCAGGTGCTCCGCATTAAAAGTCCTATTAAGGTGTTACCCCTGTGGATCTTCTAATTTGTAGGCGTTGGGACATGGTATGTCGATAATGATGTAATGACCATCTCATTTTGGTACCATCTTTCCTCTTTGATCAGCTGTCAAGAACTCGTTCCTTCGTAGAACCTTTTCTCCTAGGAAGAATTGGTGTCGCCTTACTTTCCGGTTAAAATACCTAGCAGTAGCGAGCTTCATTCTTCCTTGGGTTTCCTCGGAGGCCCATCTTCTTTCGTCGGCGAGATCCAAGTCGATTTTCCTCTGCTCATCATTCTGGTCAACCTGATATGTGGCCACTCTTTGGGAGATGTTAACCACTTCAATAGGTGACACAGCTTCGGATCCATAGACCATGCTGAAGGGAGTTTCGCCGGTGGCTCTTTTGGGTGTGGTTCTGAGGGCCCAGAGTACATGGTTCAGCTCCTCAACCCAATTTCCCTTTAGAGAGGCCACTCTCTTCTTTAGTCCATTGAGGATCGTTTTGTTGGCTGCCTCAATTTTTCCATATATCCGTGCGTGGTGGACAGAACCGAAACGATGATTTATGAGCATTTCTTCACAGAAGTCAGCTAGTTCGTCACTGGCAAATTGGGGACCATTATCGCTTATAAGGATTTTTGGCACCCCATATCGACATATGATTTGTTCTCGTATGAACTTGATCATCTGGAAAGTAGTTGTTGATGCCAGTGCTTTTGCTTCTATCCATTTGGAAAAATAATCGATAGCGACCAAAATATGCGTTCGCTGACCGTGGATTTAGGCAAGGGTCCGATGAGATCGATGCCCCATTGTGTGAAAGGCCAAGCGCTCATCATTGGCGTCAGCTCCGCTGGTGGCCTCGTGATTATGGGGGCGTAAACTTGACAGGTCAGACAGGCTTGTACAAGTGTTTCGCCTCTTTATGCATAGTCGGCCAGTAGAACACTTGTCGCAGAGCCTTCATGACCAGAGTTTTGGCTCCCTCATGACATCCAGCGTCGTCTTTATGCAGGTCTTCCATTATCTTTTCCGTTTGAGGGGCAGCTATACATCGGAGATAAGGGGTGGAATATCCTCTTTTATAGAGGTACCCATCCAAGATCACAAATTGTCCTGCCATCCTTTGGATTTTAGTTGCCTCAAGTGAGTCTTCTGGGAGATTTTCCTTTTCCAGAAAGTTTTGGATAGGGATAATCCATGAGTCGAGGGCTTGAATGTTGAGAACTTCAGCCCCTGCCTCTACGGCAGAGTAGAGGGACTTCTCGATGAAGTGTACTGACGTTAGTGGGGAATTTCCCAAAGCAAATTTAGTAAGGGCGTCTGCCTCTTGATTTCTTTCTCGAGGAATAGCCTCTATTTGGAAATGAGGCATGTCCCGTACGAGTCGTCGTACCTCTTCTGCGTATTTCTTCATATTTTCTCATTTGGCGAATTAAGTTCCATTTGTGTGATTGACAATTAATTCAGAATCGCATCGTACCTTTAAATTGGTGATCGTCATGCCTTTGGCTATACGAAGGCCTGTTAACAGAGCCTCATATTCGGCTTCATTGTTGGTGGCTCGAAAGGTCAGGGCCAACGCATACCGGATTGGCTCTCCATCTGGTGGCGTTAGTACTAACCCTGCCCCACATCCTAAAGAGGAGGATGAATCATCGGTATACAGCAACAACGACATATTGTCGTTGGCGGTGTTCTCTGGGGTGGCTTTCACATGTTCTTCTTGCGGAAGGACGACGGGCTTCGCATTTGGTGTCGCCGTATTTTCCGCTATAAAGTCGGCCAATGCTTGGCCCTTGATGGCCTTTCGTGGCTCAAAATGGATGCAAAATTCACTTAGCTCCACCGCCCATTTAACCATCCCTCCCGAAATGTCGGGCTTTTGTAACAGTTGTTTCAGAGGTTGATTGGTAAGTACCGTGATTTCATGCGCGTGAAAATAAGGTCGTAATTTTCTCGCCGCTATTAGTAGAGCATATAGATACTTCTCAATCTCCATGTAGTTGGCTTCGGTGATGCCAAAAAGCTTGCTAACATAATAGACTGGGATTTGGATGTTGCACGTTTCTTTAATGAGTACTGACCTCACCGTCGTCGGGCTTACACTTAGGTAGTGGAATAAGGGATCCTCAAGTAGTGGTTTCGCCAAGGCGGGAAGCGAGTGGAGATGCTTTTTTAGCTGTTGGAAAGCTTCTTCGCATTCATGCGTCCACTCGAACTTCTTGTTTGCTCTCAAGATTTTAAAAAAAAGGAAGGGATTTATCTCATGATCTTGATAGGAATCTTCCCAGGGAGGCTAACCTTCCATTGAGACTTTGTACCTCTCTATGGCATGTAGGCGAGGACATTTCTTCTATAGCGGTAACCTTTTTCTGGGTTAGCTTCGATCCCTCTCTGGCTAAACATAAAACCCAGAAATTTTCCAGATTGCACACCAAAAGCACACTTAGTTCAATCTTACTTGATGGCGTCGCATGCATGCAAACGCTTCTTCTAGATCTTGGAAATGTTCTTGACCCCTCTTTGTTTTGACCAACATGTCATCGAAATAGGCCTCCATGTTCCTCCCTATCATGGATTTGAAGAGCTTGTTGACCATCCGTTGATAGGTGGCTCTAGCGTTGATCAAACCAAAGGGCATGACCTTATAGTGGTAGATGTCGTTATCCGCATAAAAGGCGGTATGGGCCTCATCGTTGGGATGCATTTGTATCTGGTTGTATCCCGAGTATGCGTCCATAAAGCTTAGAAGCTCATGCCTTGAAGTGGCATCGACAAGTTGGTCGATTCTTGTAGGGGGTAGGCGTCCTTAGGACATGCTTTGTTGAGATCTCAAAAATCTACGCTCATCCTCCAACTCTTATTGGATTTCCTCACCAGGACTTGATTGACGACCCAGGTTTGGAATCGTATTTCTTTCACAAAACCAGCCTCGACCAGCTTTCCCACTTCTTGGCGTATTGTTGCCTTCTTCTCTGCTCCCATAGATCTTCCTTTTTGAGCTATGGGTTTCACAGCTGGATCTATTCTCAGTTCGTGGGAGATGATAGCGGGGCTTATTCCTGGCATGTCGCTGGGCTCCCAAGCAAGTAGCTCTTTATATTCCCTAAGGAGGGCGGTTATTCTTTTGGCTAATTCTTGCTGTAGAGCAGCTCCAATTTTAACATTTTTATCGCCCTCCTCCAAGGTAACTTATACTAACTCCTCCATTGGGGCTGGTCGTCCACCTTCTTCCCGAGGATCTTCATCTGTCATTGGAGAAGATTGACGTAACATTGTCGAGATGCCCTTTGGTCACCCCACACCTCTCCCATTCCATGATGAGTGGGGAATCTCATGACTTGATGGACAGTGGACGGTGTTGGATATGATTCAAGGCAACCTAGTACAATTCGACAGAATAAGAGTCGAGATCTCAAAAGAACATATGGTCGACCATTCGAGTCCAGAATAAGGAGATGAAGATGAATGGTCGACTATCCTACAAACAGAAGTCGACTTCCCAGACAGCAACCATAAGGGACAAGGCGAAAAGGTCGTCCAGGGCTCCCCTCTTAAAACAGTAAGTTGAGTCGAAGACCAAAGCTTCCCTTCTCAAGGTGCGAGTTTAGTCGAGTCGATCATCAGGAATTTAGGAGAAATCTTCCCTCTTAAGGAAAGGACAGGTGGAGACCTGCTCACCGCCTCTGGAAGGCTTCCTTCCTAAGGAAGAGGCACCAGCTGGCGACGTGCTTATCACCTACTGACTTCTCACCGTATCTCCTAAACCAATCAGAGCACAGTAGCCGCCACTTGAAGTCGGTAATCTTTTTCTTATAAATAGGGGTACATTCTAAGTTCATAAGTTAAGTTTTGTTTAATACCTCATATTATTCTCTCTAAATCCATTACTGACTTAAGCTTTGGAGTGGAATCAGGGGCCATCCCCACCCCTTTTCAGGTCATCGCCTCACACAAAGCCTCAAAAGGAAACTAAGTACCTGAGAAGTCAAAAAAGATACCTAAGAGAGCTAGCCTGCGGCGATATCTCGAAGTCTGTTACCCGAAGTTCAAGGCCACGTCATTTTGATCCCAACATTTGGCGCCGTCTGTGGGAACGAAGATCAAAAAGTCATGGCACCACCAAGGAGTCGAGCAAGACAAAATCAAGCACGGATAGCCGAAAGTATATTCCAAGGACCAAATGAAACCTTGGAAAATTACTTTAGGCGATTTCAAGGAGGATATACCGGAGGTGAACTCTCGGAGAGAGAAGCCATTCGGGTATTCTTCAGAGGATTGGGATTTCAATTCCGATCCTTAGCCATCACTCAATACACGGAACCAGTGGGAAGTTTAGAAGAAATGATGCAACGAGCGACTCTCCACGTAGAGGTGGAGCGAGCCCGGATGAATCGCCACCATCAGCGAGAACCACTACGAGGTCGAGGCGAGAGCTCGTCCATGCGAGAAGCCTCGTCAAGAGAATTCCGACAAACTCAACAAAGGTTAGAAAGACTTCACCTGAAAGAAAAAAGTCGTCATCCTACTCCTTGTTGTGAATATCATCAACAGGAGGGACATGATATCGAAGACTGTCTCCTCGAAAGGAGAGAGTTGGAATTTATGCAAGAAGAGATTCAACGTCACCATCGCCATCGTTCTCATGAACAAAGGAGATGGAGAACACCCCCAGACGATGGCATTAATGTCTTGTCGGGAGGATTCGCAGCCGGAAGAGAGTCGAGGTCGGCTCGAGACGCTTATACGGCTCAAGACATCGCCTCGATCGGTACTCACAAAAGACCAAGGGCGTTGGAACCCATGACAATCGCCTTCTCAACAAAAGATTTTTCTGAAGCTTCTCAACCTCATGAAGGCGCCTTGGTAATCACAGCTCGAATCAATGACTTTGAAATAAGGTGGGTACTCGTAGATGGAGGGAGTTCTACTAATATAATCGCTTTTAAAGTCATCGCTGCGATGGGGTACGAAAGGAAAGATCTGCAAGAAATGACCTCCCCATTGGTAGGATTCGCTGGAAGAACAACCTACCCCATATGGGCAATTCAGCTTCCAGTGGTTCTGGGTCAAGGCTGGAAGACCCTACACTTAACAATCCGTTTTGTGGTGGTCGACCATATCAATGTTTACAATGCAATATTGGGAAGAACCACCCTCAACCCCAATTACATCGTTCCTTCCACCGTTCATCAAGTCATGCGGTTTCCTACTCATCACGGAATGAGAGAAGTGTGGGCAACCAAGAGGCATCTCGACAATGTTACGCTAATTTCCTCCGGAGGTGTAACCAAAAGGAAACCCTCTCTATTGTTACAGATGAGGAAGGAGGACGACCCGCCCCTATGGAAGAATTGATAGAAATCGCTTTGGAAGGAGAGGAAATAAAGGTTAAGATTGGAGCCGCTCTACCCCTAGAATTAGCTAAGAGTGTAATCGCCCTTTTAAGGGAACTAGAATGGTAGCACACGCGTTGCGTGTGCAGCCAACCATCGACAAAAAAAAATAGTAACAATTTTTTTTATATATGTTACATATGCAAATTCTGTTAAAAAATGTTACATATACAAAAGTTAAATTACTTTATTTTTGTAATTAAAAATTGGCCAAAAAAATTAAATTAAATTTCATTAATTCAAAATTATAATTACAAATTTCTCTTCTTAACAAGGTAAAATATAATTACGGAGGAACTCTTTTAACCATATACAAAGTATACAAACCTCCACTGATCCATCTCCCTGTGAACATATGCTTCTTTCCAAATCATAAGGCGCTTCAACATAAGACAGAAGTCGGAATGTACTCCATCGAACGCTCCTTATCACAACCATTTGAAAACCTAATTCTCTCATCACGCAAGACTTCCATCGATCACCGATCGGTTCAAACGCCGCCCACCCGCCATCCACACGCCACCAACCCCCCATCCGCACGCCACCCGCTCTGCAGCTTTCTTCCATCATGGGAATTACACGGTATGTAGTGTACCTACTAGAGTTTATACACTTCGTCCAAAGTTCAGCATGCAATTTGGACCTGTCAAATTGTCTCTTCAGTTAATTCCCTTATTCTATCGGACAATTGGTGAAACTAGAGACCATGAACTTGGAAAATTGTCGCTTGGTGAAGCATCTTCATGGTCATGGGTCTATTTGGAATTTAAAGCATTTACATCAATTATTTTTTTCAGAAGTTGGGTTAACCTCTTTACCAAACTCTATTAGAGATATGGAAGAACTGAAGGAAGATGAGCAACAAGTAAGCTCCAAAGTCTTTATTAAGCAAATACACTACCAAAAAAAGATTATTATTCAATGAAATCTGTTAGGTTCGTATTAACTGATTAGTATTACGTATTGTTATCGTTAGAGAGCAATGCTATGTGTTTCACTTCCCTTAAATGCTTACTTCAATTTAATCTTTCTACTCGATATTATGCTTGAATTTATTCACTCAACTTGTACCAATTCTTCAGCATGCATTCCTAATTTGTGTGGATGGTGAAACATTTGGACCATGATGTTGTCTGTGATTTTCAGATTTTTCCAGCAGCATTATGTTGAGAATTTGTGTCAGGCCATGAATATAGATTTTCCAAATTGATGGCAAATTTATAAAATTTTTGTGCTTAGCTAGGGTGTGATCTTTCTCCTAATAAAAGTCAGCTTTTATAATTACTTGGTGCATGTTCATAACATTCTAAATCTTACAAGTTTGTTATCAAATAGTAATTCTGGAGAGGTACGCCTGAGGAGATGCATCTTCTATGAAACTGCAGATGCAATGGAACTAAATATATATGCAGGTTAATTTACTTTCTATTTTGGAGTGATCAAGGAACATCTGTCTGTTTAACATAATTTAATCGATCCAATAGGTTTTCGACCTTGGTTTATGTTGCTTTGTTGAATTTACTGTGTTCACCAAATTTCTGGTTCAAGTCTTGCATATTCTGGTTCTTTAAAGTTTTTTTTTTTATCACTTATTATGTTTATAGAGCTTCAATTTTGAGGTATATTTGTTGAACCTTCTTAAAGTATAAGATATCTATTATTGAGATATGCACTATTTTGCAGCTCTTGCAGGCCTAATCTATGATTTGGACTGACAAAGAGGCTAAATATATATATATATATATATATATATATATGCAGGTTAATTCACTTTGTTGGAGTTAATATTTATTCCTAACATGATTAACTCTCTGCTTTATACTGACTGAAACACGTCTATTGATTTATCATAGTTTAATCAAAAGTCAATAGGTCTTCAATTTCGGCTTATGTTGTTTTGTTGAATCTTGTTGTTATAGAAAAATTGGGTGAAATCTTGCAGATTCTGACTTATATATATATATATATATATATATATATATATATATATATATATATATATATATATTATATTAAAGATACACTCTTAAAATAACTGTATTTCTTTTAATGAACATATATGATCTTATGTATTTAAATAATAGCTATTATCCAAAGGTTTATTTCGTCATTTAAGATTTAACCTACCATCTAGAAGAAAGAAAACCGATGCAACGTTTCTCCACGACTCTATCACTCACAGCCTAAACTCACACTCAACAAAATATATATATCATTAAATTCACATGCAACAAAACTGATTGCAGAGGTATTTTTCATATTCATTACATAGGTAGATAAACAAACCAATTCTAATATTTCAATAATAGATCTCATAAATGATATCTAAAAGAAATTTTTTATAAAAGATTTGCTCATTGTTGATAAGTGAAAGTCAATAGAAAACAAACTTTGATGGAGCGGCTATACACAATCGAACCCGACTCCAAGATTAAACCCAACTTTCAACAAAAGCAAATTGCTAAGTACCATGAACAGATCATAAGTACCACCGCAATATTTAATTCAAAGTTACACACATTAATATAGATACCACGGTTAAAAATTGGATGAGCCGAAAGATATATTCTTCGAACAAGTGAAATGCAAGGTGAACAGAACTTCTAAATAACATAGTTTTGGTCAACTCAAACAACTAAAACTATATTATACACAAAGTTAAAAATATTCAAAACTATACACTTACACTCGGTCAAAACTATATTCAACATGTTATTGTGGATAAAGATGAATTTTTAAACGTTTTAATCGTCAATTTGAGGTATAAAGGATCCTATCGGCGGAGTGGTCAGCTGCGCCATCTTCTCCACCACCTTGGCCTTGATAGCATTCTTATTGTTCTCTGCAACATTTTCATCAAGAAAGATTATTATTATTTGGTTTAAGAATATACTCGACAACAATATGAAAACTGGATGGGTAAAATCAAATTTGCATGATTTCAATTGAAGGGCTAATCTTAGGAAAATTAAGGGTTATTCTTAGAAAATATAGTTAAATAGAAATCTACAAAATTGCATGATTTTAACTGATAAATAATGGAAGAAGCCTCTAATACCGACTAAATCCAGAGAGCATACTCGAAGAAGTAATCTAAACAGAAAAGCAGCAATTTAATCGTATTCTGGTCCACCCTTAAACATGAGTAGGTAGGTTAGGAGGGGGATAACATAATTAATAAACACAATTTAATCAATTGAGGCAATAATGTAACTGAGATTCTAAGAATGAGACAACAAACTGACTATACCAACCAATCAAGTGCAGAACAAGCGAATACGCAATTCTACCAAAAGTCTGAGTTCTAATCACAGATAGACTCGTGTTCTTCAATGATAGTTTTATAGTTGTAAACAGAGCCATATGAAAACATTGATCATAAAAATAAATTGATACATTCTGGGGGAACCGAAATAACATCAGAAATCTAATGGAGTTGTACCTCATTCGCCACCATCCAGGAGAGAGATGTAGTTATCTGTTTGTCATGTAGAATTTCCTAACTTGGTGCCAAGTCAAGTGCAGTAACAATTAATTAAACGTAAACAGTAATTAAGAGTTCACATCATATGAACACAATTCATTAAATTGACAAACGAGATATATAAAAGATTCAACCTACATACCTCAAAAAGCTCCGCGGACATAATAAACAATGAAAGACTTTAAAAACCAGAATTTAGAAGCGTTGAACATGAATTTTGTTAAGACTAAATATTAATTGAAACCAGTAAATCGAACTGCATATTTATGCAGCCTTTGGCCAATCCAGCGCAGAGATAAGGATTGCGGGTGCTGGAAAAAATAATAAGAGATATCTTACACTTCAAGAAGATTTAACTAAAACCTCCACTGATCCATCTCCCTGTGAACATATGCTTCTTTCCAAATCATAAGGCGCTTCAACATAAGACAGAAGTCAGAATGTACTCCATCGAACGCTGCTCATCACAACCATTTGAAAACCTAATTCTCTCATCAGGCAAGACTTCCATCGATCACCGATCGGTTCAAACGCCGCCCACCCGCCATCCACACGCCACCAACCCCCCATCCGCACGCCACCCGCTCTGCAGCTTTCTTCCATCATGGGAATTACACGGTATGTAATGTACCTACTAGAGTTTATACACTTCGTCCAAAGTTCAGCATGCAATTTGGACCTGTCAAATTGTCTCTTCAGTTAATTCCCTTCTTCTATCTGACAATTGGTGAAACTAGAGACATGAACTTGGAAAATTGTCGCTTGGTATAGAATATTCATGGTCATGGGTCTATTTGGAATTTAAAGCATTTACATCAATTATTTTTATCAGGAGTTGGGTTGACCTCTTTACCAAACTCTATTAGAGATACGAAAGAACTGAAGGAAGATGAGCAACAAGTAAGTTCCAAAGTCTTTATTAAGAAAATACACTACAAAAAAAAAAGACTAATATTCAATGAAATCTGTTAGGTTTGTATTTACCGATTAGTATTACGTATTGTTATCGTTAGAGAGCAATGTTATGTGTTTCACTTCCCTTAAATGCTTACTTCAATTTAATCTTTCTACTCGATATTATGCTTGAATTTATTCACTCAACTTGTACCAATTCTTCAGCATGCATTCCTAATTTGTGTGGATGGTGAAACATTTGGACCATGATGTTGTCTGTGATTTTCATATTTTTCCAGCAGCATTATGTTGAGAATTTGTGTTAGGCCATGCATATAGATTTTCTAAATTGATGGCAAATTTATAAAGTTTTTGTGCTTAGCTAGGGTGTGATCTTTCTCCTAATAAAAGTCAGCTTTTATAATTACTTGGTGCATGTTCATAACATTCTAAATCTTACAAGTTTATTATCAAATAGTAATTCTGGAGAGGTACGCCTGAGGAGATGCATCTTCTATGAAACTGCAGATGCAATGGAACTAAATATATATGCAGGTTAATTTACTTTCTATTTTGGAGTGATCAAGGAACAACTATCTGTTTAACATAATTTAATCGATCCAATAGGTTTTCGACATTGGTTTATGTTGCTTTGATGAATTTGCTATGTTCACCAAATTTCTGGTTCAAGTCTTGTAGATTCTGGTTCTTTAATTTTTTTTTATCACTTATTATGTTTATAGAGCTTCAATTTTGAGGTATATTTGTTGAACCTTCTTAAAGTATAAGATATCATGAGATATGCACTATTTTGCAGCTCTTGCAGGCCTAATCTATGATTTGGACTGACAAAGAGGCTAAATATATATATATGCTGGTTAATTCACTTTGTTGGAGTTAATATTTATTCCTAACATGATTAACTCTCTGCTTTATATTGATTGAAACACGTCTATTGATGTATCATAGTTTAATCAAAAGTCAATAGGTCTTCAATTTCGGCTTATGTTGTTTTGTTGAATCTTGTTGTTATAGAAAAATTGGGTGAAATCTTGCAGATTCTGACTTTTATATATATATATATATATATATATATATATATATATATATATATATATATATATATATATATATATATATATATATATATATATATATATATATATATATTATATTAAAGATACACTCTTAAAATAACTGTATTTCTTTTAATGAACATATATGATCTTATGTATTTAAATAATAGCTATTATCCAAAGGTTTATTTCGTCATTTAAGATTTAACCTACCATCTAGAAGAAAGAAAACCGATGCAACGTTTCTCCACGACTCTATCACTCACAGCCTAAACTCACACTCAACAAAATATATATATCATTAAATTCACATGCAACAAAACTGATTGCAGTGGTATTTTTCATATTCATTACATAGGTAGATAAACAAACCAATTCTAATATTTCAATAATAGATCTCATAAATGATATCTAAAAGAAATTTTTTATAAAAGATTTGCTCATTGTTGATAAGTGAAAGTCAATAGAAAACAAACTTTGATGGAGCGGCTATACACAATCGAACCCGACTCCAAGATTAAACCCAACTTTCAACAAAAGCGAATTGCTAAGTACCATGAACAGATCATAAGTACCACCGCAATATTTAATTTAAAGTTACACACATTAATATAGATACCACGGTTAAAAATTGGATGAGCCGAAAGATATATTCTTCGAACAAGTGAAATGCAAGGTGAACAGAACTTCTAAATAACATAGTTTTGGTCAACTCAAACAACTAAAACTATATTATACACAAAGTTAAAAATATTCAAAACTATACACTTACACTCGGTCAAAACTATTTTCAACATGTTATTGTGGATAAAGATGAATTTTTAAACGTTTTAATCGTCAATTTGAGGTATAAAGGATCCTATCAGCGGAGTGGTCAGCTGCGCCATCTTCTCCACCACCTTGGCCTTGATAGCATTCTTATTGTTCTCTGCAACATTTTCATCAAGAAAGATTATTATTATTTGGTCTAAGAATATACTCGACAACAATATGAAAACTGGATGGGTAAAATCAAATTTGCATGATTTCAATTGAAGGGCTAATCTTAGGAAAATTAAGGGTTATTCTTAGAAAATATAGTTAAATAGAAATCTACAAAATTGCATGATTTTAACTGATAAATAATGGAAGAAGCCTCTAATACCGACTAAATCCAGAGAGCATACTCGAAGAAGTAATCTAAACAGAAAAGCAGCAATTTAATCGTATTTTGGTCCACCCTTAAACATGAGTAGGTAGGTTAGGAGGGGGATAACATAATTAATAAACACAATTTAATCAATTGAGGCAATAATGTAACTGAGATTCTAAAAATGAGACAACAAACTGACTATACCAACCAATCAAGTGCAGAACAAGTGAATACGCAATTCTACCAAAAGTCTGAGTTCTAATCACAGATAGACTCGTGTTCTTCAATGATAGTTTTATAGTTGTAAACCAAGCCATATGAAACCATTGATCATGAAAATAAATTGATACATTCTGGGGGAACCGAAATAACATCAGAAATCTAATGGAGTTGTACCTCATTCGCCACCATCCAAGAGAGAGATGTAGTTATCTGTTTGTCATGTAGAATTTCCTAACTTGGTGCCAAGTCAAGTGCAGTAACAATTAATTAAACTTAAACAGTAATTAAGAGTTCACATCATATGAACACAATTCATTAAATTGACAAACGAGATATATAAAAGATTCAACCTACATACCTCAAAAAGCTCCGCGGACATAATAAACAATGAAAGACTTTAAAAATCAGAATTTAGAAGCGTTGAACATGAATTTTGTTAAGACTAAATATTAATTGAAACCAGTAAATCGAACTGCATATTTATGCAGCCTTTGGCCAATCCAGCGCAGAGATAAGGATTGCGGGTGCTGGAAAAAATAATAAGAGATATCTTACACTTCAAGAAGATTTAACTAAAACCTCCACTGATCCATCTCCCTGTGAACATATGCTTCTTTCCAAATCATAAGGCGCTTCAACATAAGACAGAAGTCAGAATGTACTCCATCGAACGCTGCTCATCACAACCATTTGAAAACCTAATTCTCTCATCAGGCAAGACTTCCATCGATCACCGATCGGTTCAAACGCCGCCCACCCGCTATCCACACGCCACCAACCCCCCATCCGCACGCCACCCGCTCTGCAGCTTTCTTCCATCATGGGAATTACACGGTATGTAATGTACCTACTAGAGTTTATACACTTCGTCCAAAGTTCAGCATGCAATTTGGACCTGTCAAATTGTCTCTTCAGTTAATTCCCTTCTTCTATCTGACAATTGGTGAAACTAGAGACATGAACTTGGAAAATTGTCGCTTGGTGAAGAATATTCATGGTCGTGGGTCTATTTGGAATTTAAAGCATTTACATCAATTATTTTTATCAGGAGTTGGGTTGACCTCTTTACCAAACTCTATTAGAGATATGGAAGAACTGAAGGAAGATGAGCAACAAGTAAGTTCCAAAGTCTTTATTAAGAAAATACACTACAAAAAAAAAAGACTAATATTCAATGAAATCTGTTAGGTTCGTATTTACCGATTAGTATTACGTATTGTTATCGTTAGAGAGCAATGTTATGTGTTTCACTTCCCATAAATGCTTACTTCAATTTAATCTTTCTACTCGATATTATGCTTGAATTTATTCACTCAACTTGTACCAATTCTTCAGCATGCATTCCTAATTTGTATGGATGGTGAAACATTTGGACCATGATGTTGTCTGTGATTTTCATATTTTTCCAGCAGCATTATGTTGAGAATTTGTGTTAGGCCATGCATATAGATTTTCTAAATTGATGGCAAATTTATAAAGTTTTTGTGCTTAGCTAGGGTGTGATCTTTCTCCTAATAAAAGTCAGCTTTTATAATTACTTGGTGCATGTTCATAACATTCTAAATCTTACAAGTTTGTTATCAAATAGTAATTCTGGAGAGGTACGCCTGAGGAGATGCATCTTCTATGAAACTGCAGATGCAATGGAACTAAATATATATGCAGGTTAATTTACTTTCTATTTTGGAGTGATCAAGGAACATCTATCTGTTTAACATAATTTAATCGATCCAATAGGTTTTCGACATTGGTTTATGTTGCTTTGATGAATTTGCTATGTTCACCAAATTTCTGGTTCAAGTCTTGTAGATTCTGGTTCTTTAAATTTTTTTTATCACTTATTATGTTTATAGAGCTTCAATTTTGAGGTATATTTGTTGAACCTTCTTAAAGTATAAGATATCATGAGATATGCACTATTTTGCAGCTCTTGCAGGCCTAATCTATGATTTGGACTGACAAAGAGGCTAAATATATATATATGCTGGTTAATTCACTTTGTTGGAGTTAATATTTATTCCTAACATGATTAACTCTCTGCTTTATATTGATTGAAACACGTCTATTGATTTATCATAGTTTAATCAAAAGTCAATAGGTCTTCAATTTCGGCTTATGTTGTTTTGTTGAATCTTGTTGTTATAGAAAAATTGGGTGAAATCTTGCAGATTCTGACTTTTATATATATATATATATATATTATATTAAAGATACACTCTTAAAATAACTGTATTTCTTTTAATGAACATATATGATCTTATGTATTTAAATAATAGCTATTATCCAAAGGTTTATTTCGTCATTTAAGATTTAACCTACCATCTAGAAGACAGAAAACCGATGCAACGTTTCTCCCCGACTCTATCACTCACAGCCTAAACTCACACTCAACATAATATATATATCATTAAATTCACATGCAACTGATTGCAGAGGTATTTTTCATATTCATTACATAGGTAGATAAACAAACCAATTCTAATATTTCAATAATAGATCTCATAAATGATATCTAAAAGAAATTTTCTATAAAAGAATTGCTCATTGTTGATAAGTGAAAGTCAATAGAAAACAAACTTTGATGGAGCGGCTATACACAATCGAACCCGACTCCAAGATTAAACCCAACTTTCAACAAAAGCAAATTGCTAAGTACCATGAACAGATCATAAGTACCACCGCAATATTTAATTCAAAGTTACACACATTAATATAGATACCACGGTTAAAAATTGGATGAGCCGAAAGATATATTCTTCGAACAAGTGAAATGCAAGGTGAACAGAACTTCTAATAACATAGTTTTGGTCAACTCAAACAACTAAAACTATATTATACACAAAGTTAAAAATATTCAAAACTATACACTTACACTCGGTCAAAACTATATTCAACATGTTATTGTGGATAAAGATGAATTTTTAAACGTTTTAATCGTCAATTTGAGGTATAAAGGATCCTATCAGCGGAGTGGTCAGCTGCGCCATCTTCTCCACCACCTTGGCCTTGATAGCATTCTTATTGTTCTCTGCAACATTTTCATCAAGAAAGATTATTATTATTTGGTTTAAGAATATACTCGACAACAATATGAAAACTGGATGGGTAAAATCAAATTTGCATGATTTCAATTGAAGGGCTAATCTTAGGAAAATTAAGGGTTATTCTTAGAAAATATAGTTAAATAGAAATCTACAAAATTGCATGATTTTAACTGATAAATAATGGAAGAAGCCTCTAATACCGACTAAATCCAGAGAGCATACTCGAAGAAGTAATCTAAACAGAAAAGCAGCAATTTAATCGTATTTTGGTCCACCCTTAAACATGAGTAGGTAGGTTAGGAGGGGGATAACATAATTAATAAACACAATTTAATCAATTGAGGCAATAATGTAACTGAGATTCTAAGAATGAGACAACAAACTGACTATACCAACCAATCAAGTGCAGAACAAGTGAATACGCAATTCTACCAAAAGTCTGAGTTCTAATCACAGATAGACTCGTGTTCTTCAATGATAGTTTTATAGTTGTAAACCAAGCCATATGAAACCATTGATCATGAAAATAAATTGATACATTCTGGGGGAACCGAAATAACATCAGAAATCTAATGGAGTTGTACCTCATTCGCCACCATCCAGGAGAGAGATGTAGTTATCTGTTTGTCATGTAGAATTTCCTAACTTGGTGCCAAGTCAAGTGCAGTAACAATTAATTAAACTTAAACAGTAATTAAGAGTTCACATCATATGAACACAATTCATTAAATTGACAAACGAGATATATAAAAGATTCAACCTACATACCTCAAAAAGCTCCGCGGACATAATAAACAATGAAAGACTTTAAAAACCAGAATTTAGAAGCGTTGAACATGAATTTTGTTAAGACTAAATATTAATTGAAACCAGTAAATCGAACTGCATATTTATGCAGCCTTTGGCCAATCCAGCGCAGAGATAAGGATTGCGGGTGCTGGAAAAAATAATAAGAGATATCTTACACTTCAAGAAGATTTAACTCAAACCTCCACTGATCCATCTCCCTGTGAACATATGCTTCTTTCCAAATCATAAGGCGCTTCAACATAAGACAGAAGTCAGAATGTACTCCATCGAACGCTGCTCATCACAACCATTTGAAAACCTAATTCTCTCATCAGGCAAGACTTCCATCGATCACCAATCGGTTCAAACGCCGCCCACCCGCCATCCACACGCCACCAACCCCCCATCCGCACGCCACCCGCTCTGCAGCTTTCTTCCATCATGGGAATTACACGGTATGTAATGTACCTACTAGAGTTTATACACTTCGTCCAAAGTTCAGCATGCAATTTGGACCTGTCAAATTGTCTCTTCAGTTAATTCCCTTCTTCTATCTGACAATTGGTGAAACTAGAGACATGAACTTGGAAAATTGTCGCTTGGTGAAGAATATTCATGGTCATGGGTCTATTTGGAATTTAAAGCATTTACATCAATTATTTTATCAGGAGTTGGGTTGACCTCTTTACCAAACTCTATTAGAGATATGGAAGAACTGAAGGAAGATGAGCAACAAGTAAGTTCCAAAGTCTTTATTAAGAAAATACACTACCAAAAAAAGACTAATATTCAATGAAATCTGTTAGGTTCGTATTTACCGATTAGTATTACGTATTGTTATCGTTAGAGAGCAATGTTATGTGTTTCACTTCCCTTAAATGCTTACTTCAATTTAATCTTTCTACTCGATATTATGCTTGAATTTATTCACTCAACTTGTACCAATTCTTCAGCATGCATTCCTAATTTGTGTGGATGGTGAAACATTTGGACCATGATGTTGTCTGTGATTTTCAGATTTTTCCAGCAGCATTATGTTGAGAATTTGTGTCAGGCCATGCATATAGATTTTCCAAATTGATGGCAAATTTATAAATTTTTTGTGCTTAGCTAGGGTGTGATCTTTCTCCTAATAAAAGTCAGCTTTTATAATTACTTGGTGCATGTTCATAACATTCTAAATCTTACAAGTTTATTATCAAATAGTAATTCTGGAGAGGTACGCCTGAGGAGATGCATCTTCTATGAAACTGCAGATGCAATGGAACTAAATATATATGCAGGTTAATTTACTTTCTATTTTGGAGTGATCAAGGAACATCTTTCTGTTTAACATAATTTAATCGATCCAATAGGTTTTCGACCTTGGTTTATGTTGCTTTGTTGAATTTGCTGTGTTCACCAAATTTCTGGTTCAAGTCTTGCAGATTCTGGTTCTTTAAAATTTTTTTATCACTTATTATGTTTATAGAGCTTCAATTTTGAGGTATATTTGTTGAACCTTCTTAAAGTATAAGATATCATGAGATATGCACTATTTTGCAGCTCTTGCAGGCCTAATCTATGATTTGGACTGACAAAGAGGCTAAATATATATATATGCTGGTTAATTCACTTTGTTGGAGTTAATATTTATTCCTAACATGATTAACTCTCTGCTTTATATTGATTGAAACACGTCTATTGATTTATCATAGTTTAATCAAAAGTCAATAGGTCTTCAATTTCGGCTTATGTTGTTTTGTTGAATCTTGTTGTTATAGAAAAATTGGGTGAAATCTTGCAGATTCTGACTTTTATATATATATATATATATATTATATTAAAGATACACTCTTAAAATAACTGTATTTCTTTTAATGAACATATATGATCTTATGTATTTAAATAATAGCTATTATCCAAAGGTTTATTTCGTCATTTAAGATTTAACCTACCATCTAGAAGAAAGAAAACCGATGCAACGTTTCTCCACGACTCTATCACTCACAGCCTAAACTCACACTCAACAAAATATATATATCATTAAATTCACATGCAACTGATTGCAGAGGTATTTTTCATATTCATTACATAGGTAGATAAACAAACCAATTCTAATATTTCAATAATAGATCTCATAAATGATATCTAAAAGAAATTTTTTATAAAAGAATTGCTCATTGTTGATAAGTGAAAGTCAATAGAAAACAAACTTTGATGGAGCGGCTATACACAATCGAACCCGACTCCAAGATTAAACCCAACTTTCAACAAAAGCAAATTGCTAAGTACCATGAACAGATCATAAGTACCACCGCAATATTTAATTCAAAGTTACACACATTAATATAGATACCACGGTTAAAAATTGGATGAGCCGAAAGATATATTCTTCGAACAAGTGAAATGCAAGGTGAACAGAACTTCTAATAACATAGTTTTGGTCAACTCAAACAACTAAAACTATATTATACACAAAGTTAAAAATATTCAAAACTATACACTTACACTCGGTCAAAACTATATTCAACATGTTATTGTGGATAAAGATGAATTTTTAAACGTTTTAATCGTCAATTTGAGGTATAAAGGATCCTATCAGCGGAGTGGTCAGCTGCGCCATCTTCTCCACCACCTTGGCCTTGATAGCATTCTTATTGTTCTCTGAAACATTTTCATCAAGAAAGATTATTATTATTTGGTCTAAGAATATACTCGACAACAATATGAAAACTGGATGGGTAAAATCAAATTTGCATGATTTCAATTGAAGGGCTAATCTTAGGAAAATTAAGGGTTATTCTTAGAAAATATAGTTAAATAGAAATCTACAAAATTGCATGATTTTAACAGATAAATAATGGAAGAAGCCTCTAATACCGACTAAATCCAGAGAGCATACTCGAAGAAGTAATCTAAACAGAAAAGCAGCAATTTAATCGTATTTTGGTCCACCCTTAAACATGAGTAGGTAGGTTAGGAGGGGGATAACATAATTAATAAACACAATTTAATCAATTGAGGCAATAATGTAACTGAGATTCTAAGAATGAGACAACAAACTGACTATACCAACCAATCAAGTGCAGAACAAGTGAATACGCAATTCTACCAAAAGTCTGAGTTCTAATCACAGATAGACTCGTGTTCTTCAATGATAGTTTTATAGTTGTAAACCAAGCCATATGAAACCATTGATCATGAAAATAAATTGATACATTCTGGGGGAACCGAAATAACATCAGAAATCTAATGGAGTTGTACCTCATTTGCCACCATCCAGGAGAGAGATGTAGTTATCTGTTTGTCATGTAGAATTTCCTAACTTGGTGCCAAGTCAAGTGCAGTAACAATTAATTAAACTTAAACAGTAATTAAGAGTTCACATCATATGAACACAATTCATTAAATTGACAAACGAGATATATAAAAGATTCAACCTACATACCTCAAAAAGCTCCGCGGACATAATAAACAATGAAAGACTTTAAAAACCAGAATTTAGAAGCGTTGAACATGAATTTTGTTAAGACTAAATATTAATTGAAACCAGTAAATCGAACTGCATATTTATGCAGCATTTGGCCAATCCAGCGCAGAGATAAGGATTGCGGGTGCTGGAAAAAATAATAAGAGATATCTTACACTTCAAGAAGATTTAACTCAAACCTCCACTGATCCATCTCCCTGTGAACATATGCTTCTTTCCAAATCATAAGGCGCTTCAACATAAGACAGAAGTCAGAATGTACTCCATCGAACGCTGCTCATCACAACCATTTGAAAACCTAATTCTCTCATCAGGCAAGACTTCCATCGATCACCAATCGGTTCAAACGCCGCCCACCCGCCATCCACACGCCACCAACCCCCCATCCGCACGCCACCCGCTCTGCAGCTTTCTTCCATCATGGGAATTACACGGTATGTAATGTACCTACTAGAGTTTATACACTTCGTCCAAAGTTCAGCATGCAATTTGGACCTGTCAAATTGTCTCTTCAGTTAATTCCCTTCTTCTATCTGACAATTGGTGAAACTAGAGACATGAACTTGGAAAATTGTCGCTTGGTGAAGAATATTCATGGTCATGGGTCTATTTGGAATTTAAAGCATTTACATCAATTATTTTATCAGGAGTTGGGTTGACCTCTTTACCAAACTCTATTAGAGATATGGAAGAACTGAAGGAAGATGAGCAACAAGTAAGTTCCAAAGTCTTTATTAAGAAAATACACTACCAAAAAAAGACTAATATTCAATGAAATCTGTTAGGTTCGTATTTACCGATTAGTATTACGTATTGTTATCGTTAGAGAGCAATGTTATGTGTTTCACTTCCCTTAAATGCTTACTTCAATTTAATCTTTCTACTCGATATTATGCTTGAATTTATTCACTCAACTTGTACCAATTCTTCAGCATGCATTCCTAATTTGTGTGGATGGTGAAACATTTGGACCATGATGTTGTCTGTGATTTTCAGATTTTTCCAGCAGCATTATGTTGAGAATTTGTGTCAGGCCATGCATATAGATTTTCCAAATTGATGGCAAATTTATAAATTTTTTGTGCTTAGCTAGGGTGTGATCTTTCTCCTAATAAAAGTCAGCTTTTATAATTACTTGGTGCATGTTCATAACATTCTAAATCTTACAAGTTTATTATCAAATAGTAATTCTGGAGAGGTACGCCTGAGGAGATGCATCTTCTATGAAACTGCAGATGCAATGGAACTAAATATATATGCAGGTTAATTTACTTTCTATTTTGGAGTGATCAAGGAACATCTATCTGTTTAACATAATTTAATCGATCCAATAGGTTTTCGACCTTGGTTTATGTTGCTTTGTTGAATTTGCTGTGTTCACCAAATTTCTGGTTCAAGTCTTGCAGATTCTGGTTCTTTAAAGTTTTTTTTATCACTTATTATGTTTATAGAGCTTCAATTTTGAGGTATATTTGTTGAACCTTCTTAAAGTATAAGATATCTATTATTGAGATATGCACTATTTTGCAGCTCTTGCAGGCCTAATCTATGATTTGGACTAACAAAGAGGCTAAATATATATATATATGCAGATTAATTCACTTTGTTGGAGTTAATATTTATTCCTAACATGATTAACTCTATGCTTTATACTGATTGAAACACGTCTATTGATTTATCATAGTTTAATCGAAAGTCAATAGGTCTTCAATTTCGGCTTATGTTGTTTTGTTGAATCTTGTTGCTATAAAAAATTGGGTGAAATCTTGCAGATTCTGACTTGTATATATATATATATATATTATATTAAAGATACACTCTTAAAATAACTGTATTTCTTTTAATGAACATATATGATCTTATGTATTTAAATAATAGCTATTATCCAAAGGTTGATTTCGTCATTTAAGATTTAACCTACCATCTAGAAGAAAGAAAACCGATGCAACGTTTCTCCACGACTCTGTCACTCACAGCCTAAACTCACACTGTCAGACCTAAATCTAACCTAAGGCGAAGTACGTTTTGAAAAACGTGAGATTTTGAAATGAGTCGCCACTAGTTAATTATTAGGTTGACTAGAATCCTAGATTACCTAAGCGAATAACGAATTAAATACCTAGGCGTAAAATCGGTCTACGATTAGAAATTCGAGTTCGGGGGTTCTATTACGAATTTAAAATATAAATTTTTAACTACGCCCTTACGGTACTCAGTTCACTTAATTTCCAATTTTATTTTTTAATACATACATTACACTAAATTAATCTAAAAATGTCAAAATTAATCAAATTTCATCATATGCAAAAAATATTAATCAGATATAATCCTAAATCTAAAAAATTAATTATAACCTTATAACTCCTAGTAAAAATGAAATCTAAAATACTGAAAAAAAAAAAAAAAACTTCTAAAATGCTATGAAATTAAATTTAGTCAATTACAATTAAATTACTAATTAAATTTAACCAACTACCTTTAAATTATTCATTAAATTTAACTAATTACATTTCAACTATTAATTAATTATAATATAATAATAATAAAAAAATAGAGAATATGATAACAAAATAATAATAATTAACTAATAAATAAATAAATAAATAAATAATAAAAAAAAGAATTACGGGATTCTCACCTGCGCAAGGAGGACAAGGTCGATGGTTGGAGCAGCAGATCCGGCGGTATAGTCTTGGAGGTGGTGGCGAGTTGCGGTGGTCCGGGCGGTGGTTCGGGCGGCGGACCGGTCAGGAGCCGGGCTGGTTGAAGGCAAGGCGGAGGGATCCGTCGAGAGGGAGGCGGTTGGAGATGTCCATGGTGGTCCAGGCTGTGGTGCGCCAGGCGTGGTGCTGCTGGAGGTTGCCGGGGTGGGCAGATGACGGCGGGCTTTCGGTCGCCGGCGGTAGGGCTGGTGGCAGCGGCAGGGTCACTGCTGGTGGCCGGCGGAGCTTTCACATGCAGAGGGGGCACCATGACAGAGAAAAAAAAAATTCTGAGCACTAGAAGACAAAAATCGCACAGACCCCGAGAAATAATGTATTATTGCTTGTTGTGGTGTTTTTCTGTGTGTTTTACTACGTAAACCTAGACCCCTATTTATACTAAAAACCTAGTCTAGATTACTGATAAAATTCAAATAAAAAATGCTAACAGATAATTATTCTAGAGAATATTCCTAAGGATATTTATCTTTACAGATAATTATTTTTTTTAATAAAAAATAATATCTGGATATAAATATCTTACAGATAATTTTCTAAAATAAAAAAACTTATTATTATATATATATTTTTAAATATTCCCAAAATATTAAATAAATTCGAAATAATTTAAAATATATTTTATAATAATTTCCCTAATGTTCCCTTAAGCATTTTTGGAGACTTTGTGGCTTGACGCGTCCGGAATTTGACGTATCATGCGTAACGTAGTTACGTCCGGGTCAAAATCGAGTGTTTACAGTTTGCCCCTCTTTGGACGAACTCCCGTAGAACGTGTTCGAAGGGGTTTTTCCAAAGACGAGGAACACTGATTTTGACCAGAAAGTATATTCTCTTCCAATTCTTCAAAGTATTCAAGGTAGTTCATATGCTTATTCTGGTGCGGAAAGATAAAACCTCTGTCGGCGGGACGCCTGTTGGCGGTGCCTCCATTAGCGATGCAGAAAGTAAAGCCTCCAGTGGTAGTGCGTAAAAGTAAAGCCTCCAGTGGCGTGCGGAAAAGTAAAGCTTCCAGTGGCGTGCGGGAAAGTAAAGCCTCCAGTGGCGTGCGGAAAAGTAAAGCCTCCAGTGGCGTGCGGGAAAGTAAAGCCTCCAGTGGCGTGCGGGAAAGTAAAGCCTCCAGTGGCGTGCGGGAAAGTAAAGCCTCCAGTGGAGTGCGGAAAAGTAAAGCCTCCAGTGGCGTGCGGGAAAGTAAAGCCTCCAGTGGCGTGCGGGAAAGTAAAGCCTCCAGTGGCGTGCGGGAAAGTAAAGCCTCCAGTGGAGTGCGGAAACGTAAAGCCTCCAGTGGCGTGCGGGAAAGTAAAGACTCCAGTGGCGTGCGGAAAAGTAAAGCCTCCAGTGGCGTGCGGGAAAGTAAAGCCTCCAGTGGCGTGCGGAAAAGTAAAGCCTCCAGTGGCGTGCGGGAAAGTAAAGCCTCCAGTGGCGTGCGGGAAAGTAAAGCCTCCAGTGGCGTGCAGAAAAGTAAAGCCTCCAGTGGCGTGCAGAAAAGTAAAGCCTCCAGTGGCGTGCAGAAAAGTAAAGCCTCCAGTGGCGTGCGGAAAAGTAAAGCCTCCAGTGGCGTGCGGAAAAGTAAAGCCTCCAGTGGCGTGCAGAAAAGAAAAACTTTGATCGACGATGCCTCCAGTGGCGTGCGACAAGGAAAAGCCTCCAGTGGCGTATAGTAAAGTAAAAACCTTGATCGACGATGCCTCCTGTGGCGTGCGACAAGGAAAAGACTCATGTGTCGGAGAAACGCCTCTAGTGGCGTCCGATGGAGAAGAGCCTCTAGTGGCGTGTGTCGGAGAAATGCCTCTAGTGGTGTCCGTCGGAGAAGAGCCTCTAGTGGCATATGTCCGAGAAGTGCCTCTAGTGGCGTCCGTTGGATAAGGGCCTCGAGTGGCTTGACGACTTGAATGCATGTCCCTAATTTTTGCCTAAACTGCGCATGGCGCGACAACTTAGCGGGATCTCTTTTTTTTTCTTTTTTTTTAATCTCTCATATTCTCTCATTTTTCCACGGTCAAAATTTTAGATTGTGCCCCTCGGTTTCCCTAATTTTTGCATGGATTGCCCCTTGGGGTTTTTATTCCGTCGGGATTTTATTTTCTCTCCTTTTGCCATGATTGCAATTTCTGAATTTGCTATCATGCCCCTCATATCCTAGTTTTGCCTAGGCTGCCCTTTCGGGTTTTCAACCTAACGGAAGTGCTCTTTTTTTTTTGTAGACGATTAAACGGTGGTTGTGACCCGTACTTTATTTCCCGTCTCGATGCGAGAGTATTTGTAGCCATTTGGAGGGTGGCTGTGACCCTTTCCTCACCGTCTTCAATGTCGCGAGAGCTCTTTTGATTTGTAGCCATTTGGAGGGTGGATGTGGCCCTTTATTTTGTAGTCGTTTTAGGGACGACTGTGGCCCTTTTTTATTTTCTCGCCCTCACAGGATTCGCGGGGTCAATCTTTTATCTGTAGCCATTTGGAGGGTGGCTGTGGCCCTTTATTTTGTAGTCATTTTAGGGACGACTGTGGCCCTTTCATTTATTTCCATCGTCGATGTTCTTGGACTGATCTTTTGATTTGTAGCCGTTTTAAGGGTGGCTGTGGCCCTTTCAAATGATTTCTCGGCCTCACAAGATTCACGAGAATACTCTTTATATGTAGCCATTTTGAGGGTGGCTATGGCCCTATTAACAATCTCCCATCCTCTCAGGATTCGAGGAACACTCTTTGTAGGTAGCCATTTTAGGGGTGGCTGTGGCCCTTTCACTCATTTCCCTCCTTCAATGTTGCGGGTGCGCTCTTTATCTGTAACCATTTGAAGGGTGGTTGTGGCCCTTTATTTTGTAGTCGTTTTAGGGACGACTGTGACCCTTTTTTATTTTCCCGTCCTTTCAAGATTTGCGGGGTCACTCTTTTATCTTTAGCCGTTTGGAGGGTGGCTGTGGCCCTTTCACTTATTCTCCGCTTTTGATGGGCGCTCTTTATCTGTAGCCATTTGAAGGGTGGTCGTGACCCTGTTTTTTATAGTCATTTTAGGGATGACTGTGACCCTTTTATTTCTTCACTGCTCTCACAATATTAGCACAAACACTCTCTTTAATTTCCTGTAGCCGATTAAAGGGCGGCTATGACCCTAAAGAAAACTGAGTTTTTTTTTTTTTGTTTGCTCTTCAATTTTTTTTTTTTTTTTTTTTTTGCTTTTTTCATCTCACATTTTTCCATGATTGCCCCTACGGGTTTTCAATCATGCCCATCTCCCTGACTTTTGCCTAGGTTTTCAACCTAGCGGAATTTACTTTTTTTTTTTCTTTTTTCAAATGGAAAGAAAATCTACAGAAACTAATCAACAACAATTATGTTACATGCCCCCTAATAGCATATTAAACCTTTTAATTTCTTAGAACCTCTCCGGAGGAAAACCTTTCAAATAAGTTGATTATGTCGATGTCTTGAATGGAGGATTCTTTCAATGGGTGGACACCGACAATAATTTCATATTCTTCTTCCTCTCAAATGCTCTTTCATTAGCACGGTCGATCTTCATGGAATCTCGATCTTTTGTAATAGGAAGATCTCTGGATGTCTTCTATCTTCAACCATGCTTGATCTTAACAGGAATGCCCCACGGCTACATCTGACTGGTTCATAATTCGTCGCATGCTGGACGAATGGTCTGATTAATGAACACACATGGATGGTGTTGAGTTTGGCACAGTAGTCCGCAAATGGTAAACTTAGGCATAGATATCGTACGAGGTATCTGGGATAACTGGCATAAGAATGGTCGGCGAGCGAAGGGCCGTACATGAGATGTGCTCTTCAGAAGTTTTGATTTTGATGATTATCCAAGCTGCACAATGAGTAAGGAAAAACTCAACTTTGGGGGATAAAAATGATCACAACTTCTCTTACCTGGGAGTTGGATTTTTCAGTAGGCAATGTGCTCGCTATGCGATTGGACCTGCTGCATGTCCTGATTCACTTGTGTATGTACACCTGCTGAAAAGTACATGCCCCTAGTGGCAGACTGAAATTTTCAGAACTTTTTTTAGAAAAGGATTCGGTTGATCGAGTCAAGCTACATTGATCGGCACATTGAATCTTCACGGGATTCTCGATGTTCTCTTGAAATTTTCTCATCTCCTGACATGTCCGATCTCAAAGGGAGATGCCCCATGGTTACCGCTGAATGGTTTAAACCTGGCCACATAACGGTTGTATACCTCGTCTTGGAAAGCGTATGAATTTCACACATGGTGGGTGAAATTTTCCATAGAAACTCTTCGAAGCGCTCACGTTTCACACGGTTGCGGCATTGGTTGAAGTGGTCATCCTACCTGCAAAAGAGTAGGGACACTCAAATCTCAAGGAAAAAATTAAGTACAATTTAACGCACCTCAGCGTTAGATATCTCGAGTGTGCAATTTGTTCGTTGTGCAACTAGATGACTGCATGTTCTTTTTTTGTTGCCCCATTTAGCCGACATAACTTATGTGTACATGATACCTTAACCAAGGGTACCTGAAAAGAGTGAATGAAAAATCAGTGTAGAGAATATGAGAAATCATGCATGATTTTTTTGAAAACTCTAATGTCATTCATTTCTTAATTTTGATTACTTTTTTGAAAAAGAATCAAAATTTATGGTCAAATGTGTTTTGCACCATCATGGAGTTTACTGAGTTTGCTGAGTGCATTATCTGGCTCGAACGCAGGACAAATGCTCAAAACAAAGTTTTTTTTCAAAAAGGTTTTATCGTCCTTTGTTTAAACTCGAATAGTAGCAATCAACTACACAGTTAAAATATTTTCTCGAAAAAAAAATCAAAACTCCCATTTTTTAAATGCTCGCTCATGCAAATGTTGAAATGAAGATCTTGCCAAAAAAATGCAATACACCTTGGATAAAAACGAATGACACTTTGAGTTTTTTAAATGCCTATGCATGCTCGAAAGTTAAAATTCTACTGTTAAGATAGTTACAACTTACAACATATTACCTGAATGATGCATATGAAATGCATTTTTGAAAGTTAAAATTCTATTCTAAGAAATTCACAACTTACAACAGTTTACCTGAATAATGCATATGAAATGCATATTTTGAAATGAAAATTTCAGGTGGATTTTTTTAAAATAATGCAATTGAGATGCATGTGTGAATTTGAAAGCTGTATAGCTAAAGAAAACTCGCAGATTACCTGAAATGTTTTTTATAAAAAAAATAATGCATATTGAATGCATGCTTAAAAAAAAAATCAGGTAAAAAGGTTTTTTGAAAATGATGCATATGCAATCCACGTTTGAATTTAAAAAACTCTAAAGCCAAAAAGGAATTACAAATTTTCCTAATTTTTTTAAAATGATGCACATTGAATGCACTAACAGAATTTTACAACTTACATGAAAAGTTTTTTTCCAAAAAATAATGCGTATGAAACACATGCTTGAAATAAAACATTCTTGTAAGTAGTTTTGAAAACAGCATATGAAATACATGTTTGAAACTAAAGGTTCTACGACTAAGAATGTGTACAATCTATCAACATATTATTTTTCCTAAAACAATGCACATGCGATGCACATGAGATGCATACTTGAGATGAAAATTCTACAGTCAAGATAATTTACCAGTTATCTGAAAATATTTTTTTGTTTTTTAATGAGGAAAAAAAATCAATGCATCTTGGTTGCTCAAAATTAAGAAACAGGCGAAAAGTTTTTTTTTTTTTTTTTTTTTTTTAATGATGCAAATGAGATGCACAAAAATAAATACAAGATGCAAAATTAAAAATAAAAGTTCTACAACTGAGAAATTACAATTTACCTGAAAGTTTTTTTCTCGAAAATAATGAATATGATATGCATGTTTTTTGATAAAAAATTCAGATAAAATATTTTTTAAACAAAGAGCCCTAAAACTAAGAGAGCTTACGGTTTATCTATTTTTTTTTTAAATTAATGCATATTGGATGCATTATTAAAAATAAAACAATTCAGTTAAATTTTTTTTTTTTAAATGGTGCATATGGAATGCACGTTCGAAATTAGAAACTCTAACAGTTAAAGCAGAATTACAAATTTTCCTAAAAAATTTTGTTTTTTTTTTTTTATTTTGTTTTTTGTTTGTTTTTTTTAAGCAATGCATATACAATACACTAACTAAAATTACAACTTACCTGAAAAGTTTTTTCAAAAATAATGCGTACAAAACACATGTTAAAAATAAAAATTCAGGTAAGAGGTTTTTTTAGAAAAAAAAAATGCATATGAAATGCATGCTCGAAAGGAAGCTCTAATAGCTAAAGAATTTTTTTTTTTTTTTTTTAAATGATGCATACGTAACGCAATTACAACTTACCTGAGAGTTTTTTTTTTAAATAATGCGCATATTAAAAATTTAGGTAAGGGTTTTTTTTTTTTAAATAACGCATCTGAAACACATGTTTAAAGTCTACAACTTAGGGATTAACTACTTAGCGAAAAATGTGTTTTTGGTTTTTTCTGAAAATAACGTATACAAAATGCATTTTAAAATTAGAAGCTCTAATAGTTAAAAGGGAGTTAAATTTTTCGTGAAAATGTTTTTTTTTTGAAAATAATGCGCAAATGATGCGTTAATTATGAATTACAACTTACCTGGTTTTTTTAAAAAAATAATGCGCATAAGACGCATGTTTAGAACAAATATTCGGGCAAGAGGTTCATGAAAAATGTGCATAAGGAACGTACGAGACATGCTGCAAATATGATTTTTTGTTTTCTTGGTTTTTTTAAATGCGATGGGATGCATGCTTATAAATAAAAGTTAAGCAGTTAGAAATAAAAATTTACAGTTATCAGATAACTCACAACAAAAATACGGATAAACACGACATGTTAAGGGGGGTAACAAAAATGTGTGGCTTTGCTCTACAAGGTAGGCTCCACTGATAGGTTCCCGACAAGGTGGTTTCCTCACCCCATCATAGGGATCACAGGACCTTCACAAGCGAGTGGAGTTGTTCTGAGTCGTTCCGGCGGCCCGGCCGCGCGGTCGTACCCTTACTAACTCTCCGGGGTTCCTAGTTGCCCTGGGTTTTAGGCATTTTAGACATTACACTAAAGTGGTGTGTGCAAATACAAATAATGCATAATCCAACAAAGAAAAATAGTCGGTCATAAAAAAATTAACTCCACACCTGAAATTATACAAAAACAATCAAGTTAGAATAACAAAGTCAAATATGAAATAAAATAAAACATGGCAAATAAGCAAATATAAAGAGCCCGAACCCTCGATTGTCCCCAGCAGAGTCGCCAAATTGTCAGACTTAAATCTAACCTAAGGCGAAGTACGTTTTGAAAAACGTGAGATTTTGAAATGAGTCGCCACTAGTTAATTATTAGGTTAACTAGAATCCTAAATTACCTAAGCGAATAACGAATTAAACACCTAGGCGTAAATCGGTCTACGATTAGAAATTCGAGTTCGGGGGTTCTATTACGAATTAAAAATATAATATTTTAACTACGCCCTTACGGTACTCAGTTCACTTAATTGCCAATTTTATTTTTTAATACATATATTACACTAAATTAATCTAAAAATGTCAAAATTAATCAAATTTCATCATATGCAAAAAAATATTAATCAGATATAATCCTAAATCTAAAAAATTAATTATAACCTTATAACTCCTAGTAAAAATGAAATTTAAAATACTGAAAAAAAACTTCTAAAATGCTATTAAATTAAATTTAGTCAATTAAATTACTAATTAAATGTAAACAACTACCTTTAAATTATTCATTAAATTTAACTAATTACATTTCAACTATTAATTAATTATAATATAATAATAATAATAAAAAATAGAGAATATGATAACAAAATAATAATAATTAACTAATAAATAAATAATAAAAAAAAAGAATTACGGGATTCTCACCTGCGCAAGGAGGACAAGGTCGATGGTTGGAGCAGCAGATCCGGCGGTATAGTCTTGGAGGTGGTGGCGAGTTGCGGTGGTCCGGGCGGTGGTTCGAGCGGCGGACCGGTCAGGAGCCGGGCTGGTTGAAGGCAAGGCGGAGGGATCCGGCGAGAGGGAGGCGGTTGGAGATGTCCATGGTGGTCCAGGCCGTGGGGCGCCAGGCGTGGTGCTGCTGGAGGTTGCCGGGGTGGGCAGATGACGGCGGGCTTCCGGTAGCCGGCGGTAGGGCTGGTGGCAGCGGTAGGGTCACTGCTGGTGGCCGGCGGAGCTTTCACAGGCAGAGGTGGCACCATGACAGAGAAAAAAAAATTCTGAGCACTAGAAGACAAAAATCGCACATACCCCGAGAAATAATGTATTATTGCTTGTTGTGGTGTTTTTCTGTGTGTTTTACAATGTAAACCTAGACCCCTATTTATACTAAAAACCTAGTCTAGATTACAAATAAAATTCAAATAAAAAATGCTAACAGATAATTATTCTAGAGAATATTCCTAAGGATATTTATCTTTATAGATAATTATTTTTTTTTGAATAAAAAATAATATATGGAGATAAATATCTTACAGATAATTTTCTAAAATAAAAAAACTAATTATTATATATATATTTTTAAATATTCCAAAAAATATTAAATAAATTCGAAATAATTTAAAATATATTTTATAATAATTTCCCTAATGTGCCCTTCAGCATTTTTGGAGACTTTGTGGCTTGACGCTTCCGGAATTTGACGTATCATGCGTAACGTAGTTACGTCCGGGTCAAAATCGAGTGTTTACAGTTTGCCCCTCTTTGGACGAACTCCCGTAGAACGTGTTCGAAGGGGTTTTTCCAAAGACGAGGAACACTGATTTTGACCAGAAAGTATATTCTCTTCCAATTCTTCAAAGTCTTCAAGGTGGCTCATATGCTTATTCTGGTGCGGAAAGATAAAACCTCTGTCGGCAGGACGCCTGTTGGCGGTGCCTCCATTAGCGATGCAGAAAGTAAAGCCTCCAGTGGCAGTGCGGAAAAGTAAAGCCTCCAGTGGCGTGCAGAAAAGTAAAGCTTCTAGTGGCGTGCGGGAAAGTAAAGCCTCCAGTGGCGTGCATAAAAGTAAAGCCTCCAGTGGCGTGCGGGAAAGTAAAGCCTCCAGTGGCCTGCGGGAAAGTAAATCCTCCAGTGGAGTGCATAAAAGTAAAGCCTCCAGTGGCGTGCGGGAAAGTAAAACCTCCAGTGGCGTGCGGAAAAGTAAAGCCTCCAGTGGCGTGCGGGAAAGTAAAGCCTCTAGTGGCCTGCGGGAAAGTAAAGCCTCCAGTGGCGTGCGGGAAAGTAAAGCCTTCATTTCAAAATCTCATGTTTTTCAAAACGTACTTCGCCTTAGGTTAGATTTAGGTCTGACAGTGTGAGTTTAGGCTGTGAGTGACAGAGTCGTGGAGAAACGTTGCATCGGTTTTCTTTCTTCTAGATGGTAGGTTAAATCTTAAATGACGAAATCAACCTTTGGATAATAGCTATTATTTAAATACATAATATCATATATGTTCATTAAAAGAAATACAGTTATTTTAAGAGTGTATCTTTAATATAATATATATACTTATATATATTTTTGATAAGTCAGAATCTGCAAGATTTCACCCAATTTTTCTATAACAACAAGATTCAACAAAACAACATAAGTCGAAATTGAAGACCTATTGACTTTCGATTAAACTATGATAAATCAATAGACGTGTTTCAATCAGTATAAAGCAGAGAGTTAATCATGTTAGGAATAAATATTAACTCCAACAAAGTGAATTAACCAGCATATATATATATTTAGCCTCTTTGTCAGTCCAAATCATAGATTAGGCCTGCAAGAGCTGCAAAATAGTGCATATCTCATGATATCTTATACTTTAAGAAGGTTCAACAAATATACCTCAAAATTGAAGCTCTATAAACATAATAAGTGATAATTTTTTTTTAAAGAACCAGAATCTACAAGACTTGAACCAGAAATTTGGTGAACATAGCAAATTCATCAAAGCAACATAAACCAATGTCGAAAACCTATTGGATCGATTAAATTATGTTAAACAGATAGATGTTCCTTGATCACTCCAAAATAGAAAGTAAATTAACCTGCATATATATTTAGTTCCACACAAATTCTCAACATAATGCTGCTGGAAAAATATGAAAATCACAGACAACATCATGGTCCAAATGTTTCACCATCCACACAAATTAGGAATGCATGCTGAAGAATTGGTACAAGTTGAGTGAATAAATTCAAGCATAATATCGAGTAGAAAGATTAAATTGAAGTAAGCATTTAAGGGAAGTGAAACACATAACATTGCTCTCTAACGATAACAATACGTAATACTAATCAGTTAATACGAACCTAACAGATTTCATTGAATATAGTCTATTTTTGGTAGTGTATTTGCTTAATAAAGACTTTGGAACGAACTTGTTGCTCATCTTCCTTCAGTTCTTCCATATCTCTAATTGAGTTTGGTAAAGAGGTCAACCCAACTCCTGATAAAAATAATTGATGTAAATGCTTTAAATTCCAAATAGACCCATGACCATGAAGATGCTTCACCAAGCGACAATTTTCCAAGTTCATGGTCTCTAGTTTCACCAATTGTCCGATAGAAGAAGGGAATTAACTGAAGAGACAATTTGACAGGTCCAAATTGCATGCTGAACTTTGGACGAAGTGTATAAACTCTAGTAGGTACACTACATACCATGTAATTCCCATGATGGAAGAAAGCTGCAGAGCAGGTGGCGTGCAGATGGGGGGTTGGTGGCGTGTGGATGGCGGGTGGGCGGCGTTTGAACCGATCGGTGATCGATGAAAGTCTTGCCTGATGAGAGAATTAGGTTTTCAAATGGTTGTGATGAGGAGCGTTCGATGGAGTACATTCCGACTTCTGTCTTATGTTGAAGCGCCTTATGATTTGGAAAGAAGCATATGTTCACAGGGAGATGGATCAGTGGAGGTTTGTGATCTTTCAGAAGGAAGAAGTGGGCCTGTAATTTTGATGCACCGGTTGGTGGTGATAACGAAACGGTATGCTGGTTGGGGGTGAGGGCCGGTGACATTTTTAATAGTGTTAGATTAGATATAAGGAACTATTTGCATGGGAACCTAGCGAAATTCCAGGAATAAGCCCAGAAATCATCTCCCACGATTTAAGAATAGATCCCGCCATAAAACCCATAGCCCAGAAAAGAAGATCTATGGGAGAAGAGAAAAAGGCGGCAATTCGCCAGGAGGTGGGAAAGCTAGTTGAAGCTGGTTTTGTTAAGGAAATACAATTCCAGACCTGGGTCGCCAATCCAGTCTTGGTGAGAAAATCTAACAAGAGGTGGAGGATGTGTGTGGATTTTTGAGATCTCAACAAGGCATGTCCAAAAGACTCCTATCCTCTTCCAAGAATTGATCAGTTGGTCGACGCTACTTCATGACATGAGCTCCTAGTTTCATGGACGCATACTCAGGGTACAACCAAATGCGAATGCATCCCAAGGACGAGTCCCATACTGCTTTCTACGCCGACAGTGATATTTATCACTATAAGGTTATACCTTTTGGCTTAATAAACGCGGGAGCTACTTATCAACGTATGGTGAGCAAGCTCTTCAAACACATGATAGGAAGGAATATGGAGGCATACGTCAACGATATGTTGGTTAGGACTAAGAGGGGGCATGACCACGTCCAAGATTTGGAAGAGGCTTTTGCTTGCATGAGACTTCACCAAGTAAGACTGAATCCCACTAAGTGTGCTTTTGGGGTTCTGTCGGGAAAGTTTTTGGGTTTTTGGGTTTTATGGTTAGTCAGAGAGGGATCGAAGCTAACCTTGAGAAAGTGACTGCCATAGAAGAAATGTCCTCGCCTACCTTCCATAGAGAAGTATAAAGTTTCAATGGGAGACTAGCCTCGTTGGGGAGATTCTTGGCAAGATTAGGTAATAAGTCTATTCCCTTCTTCAAAATTCTAAGAGTCGATAAGAAATTCGAATGAACACCCGAGTGCGAAGAAGCCTTCCAACAATTGAAGAAACATCTCCACACGCTCCCCGTCTTGGCAAAGTCGCTACAGAGGATCCCTTATTCCTATATTTGAGTGTCAGCTCAGCGGAGGTGAGCTCGGTCCTCATCAAAGAGACTTGCAACATTCAAATTCCGGTATACTATGTCAGCAAGCTCTTTGGCGTTGCTGATGCTAACTATATGGAGATCGAGAAATACCTGTATGCTCTGTTAATAGCGGGCAGGAAACTTCGACCTTACTTCCACGCTCATGAAATCACGGTGCTCACCAACCAACCTTTGAAGCAACTGCTACAGAAGCCTGGCGTTTCAGGAAGAATGGTTAAATGGGCAGTAGAGCTGAGTGAATTTCGTATTCACTTTGAACCACGAAAGGCGATTAAGGGTCAAGCATTAGCCAACTTTATAGCCGAGAATATGATAACACCAGATGCTAAACCCATTATTCTCCCACAAGAAGAGCATTTAAAGGCTACGCCAGAAAACACAGCTAACGACATTATGCCATGGTCGCTAGACAATGATGGATCATCCTCTGCCTTGGGATGTGAGGCAGGTTTAGTGCTAACACCACCTGATGGGGAGCCACTACGCTATGCCTTGGCTTTAACTTTCCGAGCAACCAATAATGAGGCCGAGTATGAAGCTTTACTCACAGGTCTTCGAATAGCCAAAGGTATGGGAATCACTAACATAAGTGTACGATGCGACTCCGAATTGATTGTTAATCAGACGAACGGAACCTATGTCGCCAAAGGAGAAAATATGAAAAAGTATGCATAGGAGGTACGAAGAATCGTCCGAGATATGCCCCATTTCCAAATAGAAGCTATTCCTCGCGAGGAAAATCAAGAGGCGGACGCCCTCAGCAAATTCGCCTTGTGAAACACTCTACCAGTGGCAGTACACTTCATTGAAATGTCTCTCTATTCAGCCGTGGAAGCAGGAGCTGAAGTCCTCAACATTCAAGCTCCCGACTCATGGATTACTCCCATCCAGAATTATCTAGAAAAGGGAACTCTTCCAGAAGATCCTATGGAAGAAACCAAAATCCAAAGGGCGACATGGCGTTTTGTAATCTTGGATGGATATCTCTATAAAAGAGGATACTCCACCTCTTATCTCCGGTGGATAGCCGCCCCTCAAACTGAAAGCATAATGGAAGACTTGCATGGAGGTGATGCAGGATGTCACGAGGGAGCCAAAACCTTGGTGTTAAGAGATTTACGACAAGGGTTTTACTGGCCGACAATGCGTAAAAAAGCGACAACATTAGTGCAAGTCTGCCCCGCCTGTCAAATTTATGCCCCTAGAATCACGAAGCCACCGGAAGATCTTACCCCTATGATGAGTGCCTGGCCTTTTGCACAGTGGGGGACCGATCTTATTGGACTTCTACCTCAATCCACAGGTCAACGAACACATATCGTGGTCGCCATTGATTATTTCTCCAAATGGATAGAAGCCAAAGTTCTAGCATCAACGACCACTTTCCAAATGATTAAGTTCATACGAGAACAAATCATATGTCGATACGGAGTCCCTAAGATCCCCGTCAGTGACAATGGCCCTCAATTCGCCAGCGACGAGCTTGCCGACTTTTGTGAAGAAATGTTAATCAATCATAGATTTGGCGCTGTTCATCATGCTCAACAAATGGACAAGTAGAGGCGGCCAACAAAACAATCCTCAACGGATTAAAGAAGAGGGTGGCCTCTCTGAAGGGAAAATGGGTTGAAGAGTTAGATCAAGTACTATGGGCGTTCAGGACCTCACCCAAGAGAGCCACTGGCGAGACCCCTTTTAGCATGGTTTACAGATCGGAAGCCGTCTCGCCTATTGAGGTAGCCAATATCTCCCAAATAGTCGCCGCATACCAAGTCGACCAAAATGACGAACAAAGGAAAATCGACTTAGATCTAGCCGACGAGAAAAGATGGGCTTCTGAAGAAATCCAGAGAAGAATGAAGCTCGCCACTGCTAGATATTTTAATCGAAAAGTGGGACGACGCCAGTTCTTTCTAGAGGAAAAAGTCCTACGAAGAAATGAATTTCTAACAGCCAATCAAAGAGGAAAGATGGTCCCAAAATGGGAAGGTCCCTACGTAGTTATTGGTATACCATGCCCCAATGCTTACAAGTTGGAAGATCCGCAGGGGCAACGCCTCAACAGAACTTTTAACGCGGAACACTTGAAGAAATTCTATGTTTAGAAGGATCATTTTCATGTATTTCGAGTACAATAAAACAATAAATGAAGATGTGATTTATTTCCTCTTAATGTGCTAGAAACAGGACTCCCCTGACTTCTGAAAGTCGTCATCTACAAAGAAGATCAGTCATAAAACTGACTCTCCTGACTTCTGAAAGTCGCCATCTACAAAGGAGATCAGTCATAACACTAACTCCTCGACTTCATATAGTCGGCGACGATCCAGGAGATCAGTCATATTACTGACTCCTTCAACTATCTACAAAGGAGATTGGTCATAACACTGACTCCTCGACTTCATATAGTCGGCGACGATCCATGAGATCAGTCATAATACTGACTCCTTCAACTGTCTACAAAGGAGATCAGTCATAACACTGACTCCTCGACTTCATATAGTCGGCGACGATCCAGGATATTAGTCATAATACAGACTCCTTCAACTATCTACAAAGGAGATCAGTCATAACGCTGAATCCTCGACTTCATATAGTCGGCGACGATCAAGGAGATCAGTCATAAAACTGACTCCCCCGACTTCCGAAAGTCGCCATCTACAAAGGAGATCAGTCATAACACTGACTCCTCGACTTCATATAGTCGGCGACGATCCAGGAGATCAGTTATAATACTGACTCCTTCAAAGGAGCATTCTTAATTGACTCCTCAACACTAAAAGGTCATCTCGATGAAAGAGATCAGTCTCTACTGACTCATCAATTCTATCAACGCCAAATGACGGAAAGGAACCTAAGTGCTAAGAAAGTCGAGGGGCAAAATCCTTTTCTCATCTAAGAAGGTACTTGACATAACTCCTTCCTCTTCATTTTAAAGACTAACGACTTATGTCTCGGGGGCAAGTGTTGGATATGATTCAAGGCAACCTAGTACAAGTCAATAGAATAAGAGTCGAGATCTCAACAGAACATATGGTCGACCATTCGAGTCCAGAATAAGGAGATGAAGATGAATGGTCGACTATCCTATAAACAGAAGTAGACTTCCCAGACAGCAACCATAAGGGACAAGGCGAAAAGGTCATCCAGGGCTCCCCTTTTAAAAGATTAAATCTAATTGAAGACCAAAGCTTCCCTTCTCAAGGTGCGAGTCAAGTCGAGTCCATCATCAGGAATTTAGGAGAAACCTTCCCTATTAAGGAAAGGACAGGTGGAGACCTGCTCGCCGCCTCTGGAAGACTTCCCTCCTAAGGAAGAGGCACCAGCTGGCGACCTGCTCACCGTTCTCCATACCACAAAACCTTCCTCCTAAGGAAGAGGCACCAGCTGGCAACGTGCTTATCACCTACTGACTTCTCACCGTCTATCCTAAATCAATCCGAGCACAGTAGCCGCCACTTGAAGTCGGTAATCTTTTCCCTATAAATAGGGGTACATTCTAAGTTCATAAGTTAAGTTTTGCTTAATACTTCATATTATTCTCTCTAAATCCATTACTGACTTAACCTTTGGAGTGGAATCAGGGGCCATCCCCACCCCTTTCCAGGTCCTCGCATCACACAAAGCCTCAAAAGGAAACTAAGTACCTGAGAGGTCAAAAAAGATACCTAAGAGAGCTAGCCTGCGACGATATCTCGAAGTCCGTTACCCGAAGTTCAAGGCCACGTCATTTTGATCCCAACAAAGGGGACAATGTAATTGGAATTGAGATTCGTTCTTCCCAAAATGGCGTTGTTGACGTTGATCCGATCGACGACTACGAAACACACCTTCAAATGCAAGGCCCTCCATCCTTGGCCCAGGATCACAGGGAGTTGTATTGTCCCCAAGGGGTGAGTTGTTCTCCCTGCAATCCTACCAATGGGGAAGTCATCTTTTGAAGATCTTCCTTTTTGTATCCCATCATGGCGATAGCCTCAAAGGTGATCACGTCCGTAGAGCTTCCTCCGTCGACCAGTATTCTTTTAACCTCGAAATTAGATATTCGATTTGTAATTTCTAGTGCGTCTTCATGGAGTTGTGGCGACCTTGAAAAGTCTTCCGTGGAGAAGGTGACTGCCATAGGTTCAAGCTCCCTCGATCTCTTGTGAGTATCGGGCGAGGAAACAACTTGGGTCGCGTAAACATCTCGAACGATGTCCGATTCTCCTCCAGCCGCAAATCCTCCTGAAAAGACATTGATGCCATTGTCTGGGGGTGTTCTCCATATTCTTTGTTCATGAGAACGATGACGATGGTGACGTTCGATTTATTCTTGCATATATTCCAATTCTCTCCTGGCGAGGAGGTATTCTTCGGTGTCATGTCCCTCTTTTCGATGATATTCGCAATAAGAGGCGGGGCGATGACCTCTTTCGGTTAAATGAAGTCTTTCTAACCTTTGATGGGTTTGTCAAAATTCCCTCAAAGAAGCTCCTTGGGTAGACGAGCCTTCGCCTCGAATTCGTGGGGGTTCCGCTGGAGGAGGCGATTTGATCGCATTTGCTCCACTCTCACATGGAGAGTTGCTCTCCGGATTAGCTCCTCCCAACTTTCCACCGGCTCAGTGTATTGAGTTATGGCTAAGGATTGGGCTTGGGCTTGGGGTCCCAAGCCTCTGAAGAATGTTCAGATAGCTTCTCCTTCCGAGAATTCGCCCCCACTATACGCTCTTTGGAATCGCCTAAAGTAATTTTCCAAGGTTTCGCTTGACACTTGGAATATACTTTCAGCTCTTCGTGTTTGGTTTTTCCTTACTCGATTCCTTGGTGGTGCCATGACTTTTTTATCACCGTTTCCCACAGGCGGCGCCAAATGTTGGGATCAAACTGACGTGGCTTGAACTTCTGGTATTGGACTTCGAGATCTTGCCTGTGGATAGCTCCGTCAGGTATCTTTGTCGACCTCGGGGTGACTTAGTTTCCTTTAGGTGCTTTGTGAAAGGCGAGGACCTGAAGGGGTGGGGATGACCTCTGATTCCACTCTGAAGCTTAAGTTAGTAATGGAATATAAGAGAATACTTTAAGAAGTATCTGAATATATCGTAAATAATGAAATTACTCTCCTATTTATAGGGGAAGAGTACCGACTTTAATATGGCGGCAAGCTTTATGCTTTGATTGGTTGCTTAGTGGTTGTGGCTGCCTTTTTCTGAGGGGTGGAGAGGGACGGTGGTGTGTCAGCATGTGACAAGCAGGTTGCCACCTCCTCATTCCTTAGTGTTGAAGGTTTCTTCAACCAGGTGACAAGTAGGTTGCCACATCGATTTTACCTTAGGAGAAAGGTTTCCAGAAAGTCGGCGAACAGGTTGCCAGCTGATACCCCTTCCTTAAGGGGAAAGGGTCTCTTGATAGCATTTGGTTGTCGACTCAATTCATACCCTTTGAAAGGAGAATCTTAGTGGTCTTGTCGCCATTCTTCGATTGTTGTCTTAAGAGTCGCCATCTTTTTATATTGGTGTCGACTATTTGTCTTTGTATTCTTAATTCAATCATGACTAGTCGTCTGCTTGCCTTTTGAGGGTTCCGACTTTGGCATTATCGATCCTTGTGAGGCCGTCTCGAATCATATCCAACAACGGTGGAGTTCTACTTTGTAGTTCATTGTTCTAACCATGTTGCACTATTATGACCATTGTTTGGTAGAACTGTTATACCGGTGGCAAGATGGAGAACTTCCAGTTGATATATTATGTGTCATAAGGTAAATATGGAGATTGATACTAAATTATTAATCAGCAAGCTAGCCCCATGGGGGTGGTTGTTGCCCCAATCACGACTCGAGGTATCCTATGGGGCCGCTGCAGCCAGCAGTAGTAGCTACATTGACAACCCTAGCTACAACTCCCTAACCGACTTAGCCTGGTAGAACCGGTCTGGTCAACTAACACGTTCTATGATATGTACTTTAGGGTACTTAATAAGAGTTTGAGGACCTTTCTAGCTAGTCATTAAAGTTAGGGGGTTGTTTTTCAATTTTAGGAAGTCTGGTCGTTATAACAGACTTGTGAACGAGTATAAAGGCGGGGAAACGCCAATTGTAATAGCTAGCTTTATTCTAAGTGAATTCTGATGTGATTTCTGAGTTTGTTCACATCAATTTGTATCAGAGTTGTCGTTCCTCCCCATTCTCTGATTGGTGAAAGCTTGCGATTCCGATTATCACTGAGTTGCAATGGCGGAAACACGAGCACAAGAAATTAAGAAGATAGAGGCGCAATTGAAGGATCATGATAAGGCGGTCCACTGAGTTTTCAACAAAACGGATGAGATTGATGCTCGAATTGATGGAGTTGACAGATCGATGGCGGATATGAATGATATGTTGGCGACGTTGGCTTTGCAACAAGTTGCGACGATGCAGATGATTCGTGAGCTCAAAAGGAGTAATGGAAATTCGTCATCTCATCAGAATCAGTTAGAGGAGCAAATACTGGCTGATCAAACTAACTATCGAGCTCCAGCTCATAATCGATCGCATCGATCAAATAAATTTGGCATAGTGGATTTTCCTCGTTTCAATGGCGAGGATCTGCAAGGATAGATTTACAGGTGTGATCATTTCTTCGAGATGGACGAAACACCTGAAATTCTGAAGCTCGGGTATGTCGTAGTCCATTTGGATGGGGATGCCTTACAATGGCACCAATCTTATATGAAAACTCGTGGTGCTACTATTTCTGAACTTCCTTGGTCTGATTATGTGAGAGCTATAACTGCTAAATTCTCTGATTCATTTTTTGAGGATGCTATGGAGGAATTAACTATGCAATTTGAAGTAGAAGGCAATCAAGTCAGTTTGAAGGGTACTGATCATAATGACTTTGCTATTTGTTTTGTTGAGAAGATGAATTATTACTTGCAGCATGACCAGTAGTTAGTATCAGCTCACTTATGCAGTATTCAACTCTTCAATGCTAATTATGATCAAACTGTTCATTCTTCGAATATAGTGGATTGTGCTGAGTCTAGTCAGTTGTCTGCCTTACTGACTAAGTTTGATGACCTTTTCCAAATTCCTACTGCTTTGCCTCCATTTAGGAATAAGGAACATCAGATTGTGTTGAAGGAAGGAGTTTCAACATTGAATTTAAAGCCATATAGGTACCCTGCTGCTCAAAAGGATGTGATTGAACAGATGACAAAATAATTGCTTGACTCAAGGGTAATTCGTAGCAGCAAGAGCCCCCTTTGTTGCTTCAGTGGTTTTGGTTAAAAATAAGGATGGATCTTGGAGGATGTGTGTGGACTATACGAGATTAAATGAAGCTACTTTCAAGGATAGGTTTTCTATTCCTTTGGTGGAAGAATTGCTAGATGAGTTGCATGGTGCTGTTATCTTCTCAAAGATTGACTTGAGATCTGGTTACTATCAGATTCGAATGTGGCTAGAAGATGTGCATAAGACATCATTTCGAACTCACTAAGGGCATTATGAATTCTTAGTCATACCTTTTGGTCTCACTAATGCCCCGGCCACTTTTTAAGCCTTGATGAATGTTGTATTCCAACCACTTATTCGTAATGTGTTTTGGTTTTCTTTGATGATATTCTTGTCTACAGCAAATCAGTGGAGGATCATTTGAAGCACTTGTAGGAGGTTTTCTCTCTTTTAAGGAAGCATGAGCTATATGATAAGAAATCTAAGTGTGCCTTTTGGGGTGCTGCTCTTGAGTATCTGGGACATGTTATATCAGCAAAAGGGGTATCCACTGAACCATCCAAGGTTGAATCAGTGAAATGTTGGCCAATTCCTATCAATATCAAGCAATTGAGAGGGTTTCTTGGCTTAACTGGTTATTATAGACGATTTATCAAAGGATATGGTGAGTTGGCTCCCCCTTGACTGAGTTACTTAAGAAGGATAACTTCCATTGGCCTGAGGATGTTCATGTAGCATTTGAAAATCTGAGAAATTCCTTGATCACGGCTCCGGTGCTAGCATTATTAGACTTTTCTAAACCTTTTGTTGTGGAGACTGATGCTTCATCTAAGGGAATGAGAGTTGTCCTAATGCAAGGTCAACATCCACTTGCTTTCATCAGTAAGGCTTTATCTACTAGGCAACATGTATTTTCAGTGTATAAAAAGGAGTTACTTGCTATTCTGTTTTCTATTAAGCAATGACATTACTACTTGATTTTTGGCCACTTTATAATTAAAACGGATCATAAGAGCCTCAAGCATTTGTTAGAGAAAAAGATTACTACCCTTTGCAACACACTTAGCTCTCTAAACTCATAGGTTATGATTATGAGATTCTCTATAAGAAGGAAACGGAGAATATAGTTGTAGATGCTCTTTCAAGGGTACATGGTGCTGAGTTATTCACTTTGGCCATTTCTGCTATAAATACTGGCCTTCTTCCAAGGATTCAGCAAAGTTGGGTGGGAGATGCTGTTATTCAACACATCTTGAGTGCATTTACTGGGGGTGGTCCTCTCAATTATTCTTGGGATGGCTCCATTTTAAGGAAAATAGGGAAGTTGGTGATTGGAAGAGATGAACAACTAAGGAAAGAGTTGCTTGAAATTTATCATGCTTCTCTAGTTGGGGGACACTCTGGAATGATGGGAACCTTACAACGCCTCAAGGAGTTGTGTTACTGGAAATGACTTACTAGGGATGTGAGACAATTTGTGAGGACCTGTGTTTTCTGTCAAAGGAACAAATATAAAAGTGTGGCTTCTCCTGGGTTGCTACCAGTTCCTCATTCAGTCTTTACTGACATCTCAATGGATTTTATTGGAGGGTTGCCTAATTCTAAGGGCAAGGACACCATTTTTGTGGTTGTTGACAGGTTAGCTAAGTTTGCTCACTTCATGGCTCTATCGCATCCTTTTTCTGCAGTTCAAGTGGCTCAGGTGTTTTTTGATACTGTATTCAAGCTGCATGGATGTCCCTCAACAATTGTCTCAGATAGGGATACACTCTTCCTTATTGCTTTCTGGAAGGATTTGTTTAGACTTCAGGGCATTTCCTTGCATATGTCTACTGCCTATCATCCACAGACTGATGGACAGACTAAGGTTGTCAACAGGTGCTTGGAGAGCTATTTACGTTGCATGACCTTTGAAAGACCAACTTCTTGGGCTTCTTGGTTAACTCTTAGGGTTACTCTTAATGAATGGTGGTACAATACAAACTATCACACTGCTATTGGAATGACTCCATTTCAAGCTTTTTATGGAGTTTCTCCTCCTCTCCACATTCCCTACATTGCTAAGGATGCTAAGGTAGAATCAGTGGATGAGCTACCCAGGTCAGAGAGTCCAATATTCAAATGTTGAGACATCATCTATTGAGGAGCCAAAACAGGATGAAGCAACAAGTTGATAAGGGAAGATTTGATAGGGTATTCTCTGTTGGAGATTGAGTTTATCTTAAGTTGCAACCCTACAAGCAATCCACTGTTCGAGGAACTCACTCTAACAACATACTCTCTCCTAAGTTCTATGGCCCTTTCTTGGTACTAGAGAGGATTGGTTATGTGGCTTACCGTTTGGATCTTCCTAGTGATGCACAGATACATCCAACGTTCCATGTCTCCCTACTCAAGAAAGTGAAGGGTCCCATTACTTCAGTGATTCATCTTCCATCAGTAGCTCCTGCTTCTAGATTCCATCTTTCACCTGAGTTAATTCTGGATAGGAAGCTTGTCAGGAGGGGCAACAGGGCTGCTACCAAAGTACTAGTTCAATGGCATGGACTTCCCGTGAATGAGGCAACTTGGGAGTATCTTGATGAGTTTCGTGCTAGATTTCCTGACTTTGATCCTTGAGGTCAAGGTTCTTTGATGGGGCGAGTATTGATATGTACTTTAGGGGTACTTAATAAGAGTTTGAGGACCTTTCTAGCTAGTCATTAAAGTTAGGGGATTGTTTTACAATTTTAGGAAGTTTGTTCGTTATAACAGATTATTGAACGAGTATAAAGGCAGGGAAATGCCATTTGTAATAGCTAGCTTGATTCTAAGTGAAGGCTAAAGTGATTTATGAGTTTGTTCATTCTAAAGTGTAAGACCGGACAGGACCCCTAATGGAGAAGAACCAGGAGGGTGAGGGTTAACCAATACATACCAAATAAGTACAAAACCTTTTACACTAGCATCATAGAGTTTTGAGTATCTGAGTCCAAGTAACTACCGGCAAGTTAGAGAGTTGCATTATTATTATAAGGGTTAAGAACATAATCATTGTCTAAAAGTTGCATTATGTTACTTTTAGGTGATTCAAATTTAAATTGTTACTAATAGATGTTTCATGCTTCATTTTTGTTATTTTTTTTTATTTTCCGTCCGTTTTCTATGTTAAATTTGACGAAATTTTGTTGATGTCTCCATAAATCCAACAACAAGAGCATTTAAAAAAAAACAAAAAAACACTTATAATGCTCTTTAATTTATATCAATTAATGTGTATTGATGGATATACGCATGATTCGGGCTCGGTTTTAAATTATTCGGACCTCGTACACGCACGAAACCCACAAAAAACCCGATTTCGAGCTAACCCGGGGAAACCGGGCAAGTCGCAAACTTGCCCGGCACCCCCGGGGGGCTTACCCGGAAAATTCCGGGTAAGCTTTGCACCCCGGGGGTGTCGCGCACACCCCCTTTTTTGTCCTGGATGTATACGGAGACCCGATTTTCAACTAACTCCTATACGTCGGGGACCCCCCCGTTACAAGGCGCGCGCGTCCCGCTCGTGACAGCCGCCTGAGACGCGCGTCAGAGTCCTCTTCCCAAAGCTCTCACCTGCATCCCGGTTCACATTTCCACATTGAACCGGGTCAAAACCGGCTTACGGTCCAAGGTTGCCTATAAATAGCCACCTTGGGGGTAAACATATTCAAGTCACTTTGGGTGAGAATTGAGAAGAGCTCTGACATCTCTCTAACTTTCTCTCTCTAGAACTGTCTAATGTTGACCGTCGGAGTGAGCACACCAAGCACCTCCCCCCTCTCCACGGGAGTTGCTCGGTAATGCTCATCTTGCAGGTACGGACGGACAGTCAGCGAGAGAGCCCGAAGGACTTAGTGCGATTTTGAAGACGAAGCCAAAGGCCTGTGCACGACCCTAGGAGACGGACTTGGCCCTAACAAGCTCGCACCCAACCCGAAGACATCGACAAGTTACTCAGCAGACAGCCCGCGTTAACTTGGTCGAAACACTTGGCGCCGTCCGTGGATCACCCACAAGACCAAAAGCATGGCAAGCAACGAGCAGCCACCGCCGACTAAGACGAAGAAAAGAGGACCAGGACGTCCAAGGAAAACTCCGGCCCCGGAGTCAAGCATGAGACCTCCTCCGCAGAGAGCTCAGAGAGACCCCCCGCAGAGCCAAAGCGAGGCCTCAGTCGCCTCGTCTATGCCAACAAGAAGCGTACACTCTCGGAGTAACGCGCAAGGGGGCACACAGCAAACCAACGCTCCTCCAGGCTTCGCCCATCAAACCTTCAACACGCAGGAGCAACCATACGGAATGCCAAATGCTGGGGCATACAATCAGGCACCAGGGGCACAGGCTGCGCCTGCAGTCACCCCAGAAATGATGGCGGCACTCGAACAGCTGCTTCATCTGAGAGAGGCCCTGCGCAACCAAGGATACGGGGCGCCACCGCCCCCTCCCGCGCAACAAGCAAATATGCCCCCGCCACCAAGGCAAGCGCCTCCAATGAATGCACCTCAGCAGAGAGGCCCTACAATCTCAAAAACCCCGACCTTTCACGGGAATGCACAGCAAAGCAGGCAGTTCCCCCAACAAGGGACAAGACAGGAATAAGCCACATACATCATCAACAAATGCCCTAACTCTACACGCAGAAAGGGCAAAAAACAAGAAAAGCCATCAAAAAGATATCAAAGCAAGACTAAGCAAAGCTCATGCCTGTATTCAAAACAGAGGGAGCGCGACGCATGCAAGGAGACAAAATAATTTCATCAAGGATGTGGACGTACTAATCTATCCACATCCTTGCCAAAAGTCGGGGACAAGCGGTTCCTTAGGAATCCTCCCTCGCAAAAAAATGCAAGTGTCGGACGTACTAATCTATCCACACTTCGCCGCAGTACAAGGATGTGGACGTACTAATCTATTCACATCCTTGCAAAAGTCGGGGGACAAGCGGTTCCTTAGGAATCCTCCCTCGCAAACAAATGCAAGTGTCGGATGTACTAATCTATCCACACTTCGCCACAATACAAGGATGTGAACGTACTAATCTATTCACATCCTTGCAAAAAGACGGGGGACAAGAGGTTCCTTAGGAATCCTCCCTCGCAAACAAATGCAAGTGTCACGGGCCTGGATTATCTAGCGCTCCCTAACCCGTGCGGCCTTAGGATTTCGCTCCTAAGTCAGCCTTTTCCCTAGCAAAACTAAGAAGAGAAGAGTATGTAGTGGAGAGGAGCTTTGGAACTCAAGTGAATAGATTTCTAAGGATGATTTACAAATGAGAGGGGGTCTCCCTTTTATAGGCTCCAAGGGAGACATCCACCAACTACCCACATTAATTACAAGAGTCCCAACTACCCATTAAATGCTATCTCTAGATAATTCTACATATTACAAGAGATTTCTACAAGTGTGTGGAGTCTTCTAGAATCTTCTAGAATCGCACGCATCCCAAGACTCCCCGGTTATGGATTCCCGACTTGAAAACGAGGCCCGGCGTGTCACGGACGAGCCTTAGATCATGTAAACTCCGCGTCCGTGACATTCTCCCCCACCTAATCAAGCGACGCCCTCGTCGCGTCCGCATCATGGAAAGCCTCGATCTCCTTCGTGAATTGCCAAAGGTCTTCTGCCGGCTCCCAGCTTGCTTCGGACTCTGGCAATCCCTTCCACTTGATGAGGTATTCCCGCTTCGGCTTGCACCAACGTTTTCGAACCTCCCGATCCGCCAAAATCTCTTCAACGTCTCGGTCGTAGGCCGTCCTCGCTCCAATTGGTGCACGAGATGATTCCGCCCGACTTGGATCCTCCTTGTCCTCGTGAAAAAGCTTGAGCATACTCACGTGAAAAACCGGATGAACTTTCATCTTGGCTGGAAGCTCCACCTTGTACGCCACCTTGCCGACTCGTTTGAGAACCCGGAATGGGCCCTCGTAGCGACGAACAAGCCCCTTGTGAATGTCCTTGTGACGGAGAATGTTGTGCATCTTCACCATCACTCGGTCACCCACGTTGTACTCGATATGCCTCCGCTTCTTGTCCGCCCACTTCTTCATCCGTTTGGTAGCTTTGTTTAGGCATGACCGCGCTATGTCCGCCTCCTCTTGCCAAGACTTGGCGAACTTGTATGCCGATGGACTACTCCCCTTATAGCCCGTTGCCACCGTACTTGGAGTCGATGGTTGTTGTCCCGTCACGATCTCGAATGGACTCCTCCCCGTGGATTCGCTCCTTTGCAAGTTGTAGGAGAATTGGGCCACATCCAGCAATTTCGCCCAATCGGTTTGTGTCGAGCTCACATAATGGCGAAGGTACAGCTCCAAGAGTGCATTGACTCGCTCCGTTTGTCCGTCGGTTTGAGGATGCAAACTCGTGGAGAAGTTTAAGTCCGTACCTAGCATTTTGAAGAGCTCCGTCCAGAACCTCCCGGTGAATCGTGGGTCTCGATCGCTCACGATTGTGGATGGCACTCCCCAATACTTCACAACGTGCTTCATGAAAAGCTTGGCCGCCTCCTCCGCTGGGCACTCCTTCTTGGCCGGAATGAACGTCGCGTACTTGGAGAACCTGTCCACCACCACCATTAACGTTTGGCATCCTTCGGACTTGGGTAGGTTGACGATGAAGTCCATCGAGACGCTCTCCCATGGTCGCTCCGGGGTAGGAAGAGGCTCGAGAAGTCCTGCGGGTGATTTTTGCTCCAACTTGTCTTGTTGGCACACGAGACAAGTCTTCACGTACATCTCCACATCGTCCCGCAGTTGAGGCCAAAAGTACCTGTCCTCCACAAGTGCCATGGTGCGATGGATTCCCGGATGACCCGCCCACTTCGAGTCGTGGCACTCCCGCAAGATCTCCTTCCGAAGGTTGTCATGTTGAGGCACGTACAGTCGCGGTCCTTTGGTGTAAAGTAGGCCCTCTTCACACCAAAACTGTCGTGTCTTCCCCTCGGTCGCCATCCCCATCAACGATTGGGCCCTCGCGTCGTGCTTGAGTCCCTCCTTGATCCTCCCGATTAGCGTACATTCAGGTCGGCTTATGGCTGCCAGCTCCACTCGCCTACTTAGCGCATCCGCAACCGAGTTTGTCTTCCCCGGCTTGTACTCCAACGTGAAGTCGAACTCCGCCAAGAAGTCTTGCCACCTTGCTTGTTTTGGTGACAACTTCTTTTGGGTTTGGAAATAACTTGTCGCCACGTTGTCGGTCCGCACCACGAACCGCGATCCAAGGAGATAGTGCCTCCATGTCCGAAGGCAATGCACCACCGCCGTCATCTCCTTCTCCTGGACCGTGTACCGCCTTTCGATGTCGCTAAGCTTCCGTGACTCGTACGCTATCGGATGCCCATCTTGCATGAGGACTCCTCCAATGGCAAAGTCCGAGGCGTCCGTCTCCACCTCGAACGGCTTCTTGTAATCGGGCAACACGAGCACGGGCTCCTCCGTAACCGCCTTCTTCAAACGATCGAACGCCCTTTGACACTTCTCCGTCCACTCCCACGCCAAGTTCTTCTTCAACAGGTCCGTGAGTGGCACGGTAATGCTCGAGTATCCCTTGATGAATCGCCGGTAATAGTTTGCCAAGCCAAGGAACGATCGTAACTCCGTCACCTTGGTTGGTGGCTCCCACTCCATGATGGCTTTGATTTTGGACGGGTCCATGCGAACTCGCCCTCCTCCAACAACGTGACCGAGAAAGGGGACTTCTCGTTGTGCAAACGCGCACTTCTCCTTCTTCACGTAGAGGCTGTTCTCCCGCAATGCCTCGAACACTTGGCGCAAGTGCTCGATATGCTCCTCCAAGGTCCGACTATACACCACAATGTCGTCAAGGTAAACCACAACGAAACGATCGAGGAACGGATGGAGTACCTTGTTCATGAGAGTGCAAAATGTAGCCGGCGCATTTGTTAATCCGAAGGGCATCACGAGGAACTCGTATGATCCGTAGCGCGTCACACAAGCCGTCTTTGGTTCGTCTCCCTCCGCGATCCGAACTTGCCAATATCCCGAGCGCAAGTCCAGCTTTGTGAACCATCTCGCCCCGCTAAGTTGATCAAACAAGTCCGCGATGAGAGGAATCGGGTACTTGTTCTTCACCGTCAATTTGTTCAACGCCCGGTAGTCGATGCACATTCGCAATGATCCGTCGTGCTTCTTTTGGAACAGCACCGGCGCGCCGAATGGGGCCTTGGAAGGCCGGATATATCCCGCATCGAGCAACTCCTTAAGCTGCTTCCGTAACTCCTCCAACTCCGGGGGTGCCATGCGATACGGCGCCATGGCGGGTGGCCGTGCATCCGGAACCAACTCGATCTTGTGGTCCACCTCCCTCTTAGGTGGCAACTCCTTTGGAAGCTCGGCCGGCATAACGTCTCCAAATTCTCCAAGGACTTGGGCTATTTCCTCCGGGATTTCGTCCCCTCGGCTTTCACCCTCGTCCAACTTCAAGGTCGCGAGGAATGTGCACTCTCCTTTGCGGACTCCCCTCTTGAGTTGCATGGCCGACAAGGTCTTGTTGTCACCTCCCTTCGAGCGCTTGACCGGCACGATGCATTGGCACTTCGCATCCAAAATGCATATACAATCCGCGAAAGGAACTATCATGGCATCGATCCGATCGAGGAAGTCCATCCCGATAACGAAGTCATAGTCATCGAGAGGGATCACCTCCACCGTTTCTTTGCTGTTCCAAATACCTAACTTAATGTTTACCTCGCGAGCAATTCCGCATGTCGGGACTTCCTTCGAGTTCACCGTCTTCAACGTCGTGTTGGTTTTCTCCAAACGAAGGTTTAGCTTCTTTGCGACCTCCTCGGACATAAAGAGGTTGGAAGCCCCCGTGTCGACAAGTGCACTCATCTTCTTGCCGGCAACTTCTATCTCCGCGAACATTAGGCCCTTCGCCTTGGCCTTTTTGCTTTGGATGGAGCTAAGGATCCGCAGCGAACCCAACCGCGTACCTTCTTCTTCCTTCTCCTCCGAAGTCACGAGAGCTGCGAGCTTCTCCCGTTTTGGACAATCCCGAGCCAAGTGAGGCCCCTTGCACAAGAAGCACTCTATCGGGCCACGATCCTTCCACCGCGATCCACCTTTGTCTTTGGAGAACGACTTGGTGAATCTTCCGCCATCGGATTTTCCTCCATCGGGCTTGTGGGATTTCCCTCCATTGGAATGAGAAGGTTTACCACGATCTCCCCCACCATTTGGCTTGGACTTCTCCGGCCGATATTCGTGTAGCGACTCGGCCGTCACCATCGCCCTCTCCAAGTTCTCCACGCCCCGACGCTCCAACTCCGTCTTAGCCCATGGTTTGAGACCGTCCATGAACTGGAAGAACGCCTCGTTTTGGGTCATGGAAGGGATTTGAAGCATCAACTCCGTGAATTGCTTCACGTACTCACGAAGTTCCCCCTTGTGCTCCAAACGACGAAGCTTTCCCCGCGCTTCGTTCTCGGCATACTCCGGGTAGAATTGTTTGTGGAATTCCGCCCTGAACTCCTCCCAAGTTTGGATCTCCTCCCCTAGTCGGTTGTCCTGCCTACGACGCCACCAAACTAGTGCATTATCTTGCAAGTAGGAAAAGATCATACCTAGCCGAGACATATCATCATCTACTCCCGTGGCTCGGAAGTAGTTCTCCATGCTGAAAAGGAAGTTGTCCACGTCTTTGGCCACTCGAGACCCCTTGAACTTGTCCGGCCTAAGGACGTCCGGACGTGGACCGAGCTGCACCGCGCCGGCTCCCTCGACACGGGTTCTCCGCACCCGATTCAGCTCCCTCCTGAGTTCCGCCACCTCCGCCCGCAATCCCACGAGCTCATTCACCTCTTCTTGGATGGCCGTGATGGTAGCTCCGAGCGCGTCACCCTTCTTCCCAAGTTCTTCAGTTGAGTTCTTCACATCCTTCTGGATCTCCTCCATTCCATAACGGATTTCGTCCACACCCTTGGACGCACCAACCGCGTCTGCTTGGACTTCAGCCACCACATCTTGCAGCACCGCGAGTTGATGATAAAGGTCCGCCAACTGCTCCTTGGTATTCATCCGGGTCTTCTCAGCTACCACCACCTCCGAATTGGATGCCATCGATTATCCTTGCTCTGATACCACTTGTCACGGGCCTGGATTATCTAGCGCTCCCTAACCCGTGCGGCCTTAGGATTTCGCTCCTAAGTCAGCCTTTTCCCTAGCAAAACTAAGAAGAGAAGAGTATGTAGTGGAGAGGAGCTTTGGAACTCAAGTGAATAGATTTCTAAGGATGATTTACAAATGAGAGGGGGTCTCCCTTTTATAGGCTCCAAGGGAGACATCCACCAACTACCCACATTAATTACAAGAGTCCCAACTACCCATTAAATGCTATCTCTAGATAATTCTACATATTACAAGAGATTTCTACAAGTGTGTGGAGTCTTCTAGAATCTTCTAGAATCGCACGCATCCCAAGACTCCCCGGTTATGGATTCCCGACTTGAAAACGAGGCCCGGCGTGTCACGGACGAGCCTTAGATCATGTAAACTCCGCGTCCGTGACACAAGTGTCGGACGTACTAATCTATCCACACTTCGCCGCATTACAAGGATGTGGACGTACTAATCTATTCATATCCTTGCAAAAGTCGGGGGACAAGCGGTTCCTTAGGAATCCTCCCTCGCAAACAAATGCAAGTGTCGTATGTACTAATATATCCACACTTCGCCACAATACAAGGATGTGAACGTACTAATCTATTCACATCCTTGCAAAAGTCGGGGGACAAGCGGTTCCTTAGGAATCCTCCCTCGCAAACAAATGCAAGTGCCGGATGTACTAATCTATCCACACTTCGCCACAATACAAGGATGTGAACCTACTAATCTATTCACATCCTTGCAAAAAGACGGGGGACAAGCGGTTCCTTAGGAATCCTCCCTCGCAAACAAATGCAAGTGTCGGATGTACTAATCTATCCACACTTCGCCACAATACAAGGATGTGAACCTACTAATCTATTCACATCCTTGCAAAAAGACGGGGGACAAGCGGTTCCTTAGGAATCCTCCCTCGCAAACAAATGCAAGTGTCGGACGTACTAATCTATCCACACTTCGCCGCAGTACAAGGATGTGGACGTACTAATCTATTCGCATCCTTGCAAAAGTCGGGGGACAAGCGGTTCCTTAGGAATCCTCCCTCGCAAACAAATGCAAGTGTCGGATGTACTAATCTATCCACACTTCGCCGCAGTACAAGGATGTGGACGTACTAAGCTATTCACATCCTTGCAAAAGTCGGGGGACAAGCGGTTCCTTAGGAATCCTCCCTCGCAAACAAATGCAAGTGTCGGATGTACTAATCTATCCACACTTCGCCACAATACAAGGATGTGAACGTACTAATCTATTCACATCCTTGTAAAGGAAGACAAGCAGTTCAACATGGATCCTCCTCCTTACAAAGCCACAGGTGCCGGTAATACTAATTCATCCGCACCCCGCCACCAATAGAGATGCAATTTCCTAAGGAAAACCATCGGATTAAGGAAATCGACCTGTCAACAGAGCTACACTCTTCCAAAAGAGAACAAGTTATAGAGACAACAATAAAGGAAGATGCAAAATAATACTAAGTATTATATCTTTCTAACATCTCATGTCAGGCATATATATATATAATATAGCAGGTCTGAAAAGTAAAGGCATCCAGCCAGCATAAAAAGTCAAGCCCGGGACACACCCCGCAAAAATCTCACCCATGCAAGGGGAGCAACCATATATACACAAGAGAGTCATATAAAACAAAGAAAGATCAACCTGACCCAACGTCAGGAGCACCAGAGCCAAAGGCGTCAGCCATAAAAACATCATGCGCAGGGCTGCTGAAAACAACACGGCGATCGTCACCAACAGGGACGGACACCTGTCCCGTCAAACCACTCGCTCCGCCCACATCGCCCGCTCGGATCCCCGCAATAGCCCCGAGGGCATAGCCAGTATATGGCCCAGTACTCTGGAAAGGAAAATCGGGGGCAAGAGAGTATATCCTCCTGAAGTAATCCACAGAGAAAGACTCCATGCGATCATCACGTGCCTTCTCGAGAAGTTTGGAGTAATCAGCTGTAGTAGGAAACTCAATCATCCCAAGTATTCCATCTTTCACCTGAGTTAATTCTAGATAGGAAGCTTGTCAGGAGGGGCAACAGGGCTGCTACCAAAGTACTAGTTCAATGGCATGGACTTCCCGTGAATGAGGCAACTTGGGAGTATCTTGATGAGTTTCGTGCTAGATTTCCTGACTTTGATCCTTGAGGTCAAGGTTCTTTGATGGGGCGAGTATTGATATGTACTTTAGGGGTACTTAATAAGAGTTTGAGGACCTTTCTAGCTAGTCATTAAAGTTAGGGGATTGTTTTACAATTTTAGGAAGTTTGTTCGTTATAACAGATTATTGAACGAGTATAAAGGCAGGGAAATGCCATTTGTAATAGCTAGCTTGATTCTAAGTGAAGGCTAAAGTGATTTATGAGTTTGTTCATTCTAAAGTGTAAGACCGGACAGGACCCCTAATGGAGAAGAACCAGGAGGGTGAGGGTTAACCAATACATACCAAATAAGTACAAAACCTTTTACACTAGCATCATAGAGTTTTGAGTATCTGAGTCCAAGTAACTACCGGCAAGTTAGAGAGTTGCATTATTATTATAAGGGTTAAGAACATAATCATTGTCTAAAAGTTGCATTATGTTACTTTTAGGTGATTCAAATTTAAATTGTTACTAATAGATGTTTCATGCTTCATTTTTGTTATTTTTTTTATTTTCCGTCCGTTTTCTATGTTAAATTTGACGAAATTTTGTTGATGTCTCCATAAATCCAACAACAAGAGCATTTTAAAAAAAACAAAAAAACACTTATAATGCTCTTTAATTTATATCAATTAATGTGTATTAATGGATATACGCATGATTCGGGCTCGGTTTTAAATTATTCGGACCTCGTACACGCACGAAACCCACAAAAAACCCGATTTCGAGCTAACCCAGGGAAACCGGGCAAGTCGCAAACTTGCCCGGCACCCCCGGGGGGCTTACCCGGAAAATTCCGGGTAAGCTTTGCACCCCGGGGGTGTCGCGCACACCCCCTTTTTTGTCCTGGATGTATACGGAGACCCGATTTTCAACTAACTCCTATACGTCGGGGACCCCCCGTTACAAGGCGCGCGCGTCCCGCTCGTGACAGCCGCCTGAGACGCGCGTCAGAGTCCTCTTCCCAAAGCTCTCCCCTGCATCCCGGTTCACATTTCCACATTGAACCGGGTCAAAACCGGCTTACGGTCCAAGGTTGCCTATAAATAGCCACCTTGGGGGTAAACATATTCAAGTCACTTTGGGTGAGAATTGAGAAGAGCTCTGACATCTCTCTAACTTTCTCTCTCTAGAACTGTCTAATGTTGACCGTCGGAGTGAGCACACCAAGCACCTCCCCCCTCTCCACGGGAGTTGCTCGGTAATGCTCATCTTGCAGGTACGGACGGACAGTCAGCGAGAGAGCCCGAAGGACTTAGTGCGATTTTGAAGACGAAGCCAAAGGCCTGTGCACGACCCTAGGAGACGGACTTGGCCCTAACAAGCTCGCACAGAACCCGAAGACATCGACAAGTTACTCAGCAGACAGCCCGCGTTAACTTGGTCGAAACACTTGGCGCCGTCCGTGGATCACCCACAAGACCAAAAGCATGGCAAGCAACGAGCAGCCACCGCCGACTAAGACGAAGAAAAGAGGACCAGGACGTCCAAGGAAAACTCCGGCCCCGGAGTCAAGCATGAGACCTCCTTCGCAGAGAGCTCAGAGAGACCCCCCGCAGAGCCAAAGCGAGGCCTCAGTCGCCTCGTCTATGCCAACAAGAAGCGTACACTCTCGGAGTAACGCGCAAGGGGGCACACAGCAAACCAACGCTCCTCCAGGCTTCGCCCATCAAACCTTCAACACGCAGGAGCAACCATACGGAATGCCAAATGCTGGGGCATACAATCAGGCACCAGGGGCACAGGCTGCGCCTGCAGTCACCCCAGAAATGATGGCGGCACTCGAACAGCTGCTTCATCTGAGAGAGGCCCTGCGCAACCAAGGATACGGGGCGCCACCGCCCCCTCCCGCGCAACAAGCAAATATGCCCCCGCCACCAAGGCAAGCGCCTCCAATGAATGCACCTCAGCAGAGAGGCCCTACAATCTCAAAAACCCCGACCTTTCACGGGAATGCACAGCAAAGCAGGCAGTTCCCCCAACAAGGGACAAGACAGGAATAAGCCACATACATCATCAACAAATGCCCTAACTCTACACGCAGAAAGGGCAAAAAACAAGAAAAGCCATCAAAAAGATATCAAAGCAAGACTAAGCAAAGCTCATGCCTGTATTCAAAACAGAGGGAGCGCGACGCATGCAAGGAGACAAAATAATTTCATCAAGGATGTGGACGTACTAATCTATCCACATCCTTGCCAAAAGTCGGGGACAAGCGGTTCCTTAGGAATCCTCCCTCGCAAAAAAATGCAAGTGTCGGACGTACTAATCTATCCACACTTCGCCGCAGTACAAGGATGTGGACGTACTAATCTATTCACATCCTTGCAAAAGTCGGGGGACAAGCGGTTCCTTAGGAATCCTCCCTCGCAAACAAATGCAAGTGTCGGATATACTAATCTATCCACACTTCGCCACAATACAAGGATGTGAACGTACTAATCTATTCACATCCTTGCAAAAAGACGGGGGACAAGAGGTTCCTTAGGAATCCTCCCTCGCAAACAAATGCAAGTGTCGGACGTACTAATCTATCCACACTTCGCCGCATTACAAGGATGTGGACGTACTAATCTATTCACATCCTTGCAAAAGTCGGAGGACAAGCGGTTCCTTAGGAATCCTCCCTCGCAAACAAATGCAAGTGTCGGATGTACTAATCTATCCACACTTCACCACAATACAAGGATGTGAACGTACTAATCTATTCACATCCTTGCAAAAGTCGGGGGACAAGCGGTTCCTTAGGAATCCTCCCTCGCAAACAAATGCAAGTGCCGGATGTACTAATCTATCCACACTTCGCCACAATACAAGGATGTGAACCTACTAATCTATTCACATCCTTGCAAAAAGACGGGGGACAAGCGGTTCCTTAGGAATCCTCCCTCGCAAACAAATGCAAGTGTCGAATGTACTAATCTATCCACACTTCGCCACAATACAAGGATGTGAACCTACTAATCTATTCACATCCTTGCAAAAAGACGGGGGACAAGCGGTTCCTTAGGAATCCTCCCTCGCAAACAAATGCAAGTGTCGGACGTACTAATCTATCCACACTTCGCCGCAGTACAAGGATGTGGACGTACTAATCTATTCACATCCTTGCAAAATTCGGGGGACAAGCGGTTCCTTAGGAATCCTCCCTCGCAAACAAATGCAAGTGTCGGATGTACTAATCTATCCACACTTCGCCGCAGTACAAGGATGTGGACGTACTAAGCTATTCACATCCTTGCAAAAGTCGGGGGACAAGCGGTTCCTTAGGAATCCTCCCTCGCAAACAAATGCAAGTGTCGGATGTACTAATCTATCCACACTTCGCCACAATACAAGGATGTGAACGTACTAATCTATTCACATCCTTGTAAAGGAAGACAAGCAGTTCAACATGGATCCTCCTCCTTACAAAGCCACAGGTGCCGGTAATACTAATTCATCCGCACCCCGCCACCAATAGAGATGCAATTTCCTTAGGAAAACCATCGGATTAAGGAAATCGACCTGTCAACAGAGCTACACTCTTCCAAAAGAGAACAAGTTATAGAGACAACAATAAAGGAAGATGCAAAATAATACTAAGTATTATATCTTTCTAACATCTCATGTCAGGCATATATATATATAATATAGCAGGTCTGAAAAGTAAAGGCATCCAGCCAGCATAAAAAGTCAAGCCCGGGACACACCCCGCAAAAATCTCACCCATGCAAGGGGAGCAACCATATATACACAAGAGAGTCATATAAAACAAAGAAAGATCAACCTGACCCAACGTCAGGAGCACCAGAGCCAAAGGCGTCAGCCATAAAAACATCATGCGCAGGGCTGCTGAAAACAACACGGCGATCGTCACCAACAGGGACGGACACCTGTCTCGTCAAACCACTCGCTCCGCCCACATCGCCCGCTCGGATCCCCGCAATAGCCCCGAGGGCATAGCCAGTATATGGCCCAGTACTCTGGAAAGGAAAATCGGGGGCAAGAGAGTATATCCTCCTGAAGTAATCCACAGAGAAAGACTCCATGCGATCATCACGTGCCTTCTCGAGAAGTTTGGAGTAATCAGCTGTAGTAGGAAACTCAATCATCCCAAGTATTCCATCTTTCACCTGAGTTAATTCTGGATAGGAAGCTTGTCAGGAGGGGCAACAGGGCTGCTACCAAAGTACTAGTTCAATGGCATGGACTTCCCGTGAATGAGGCAACTTGGGAGTATCTTGATGAGTTTCGTGCTAGATTTCCTGACTTTGATCCTTGAGGTCAAGGTTCTTTGGTGGGGCGAGTATTGATATGTACTTTAGGAGTACTTAATAAGAGTTTGAGGACCTTTCTAGCTAGTCATTAAAGTTAGGGGATTGTTTTACAATTTTAGGAAGTTTGTTCGTTATAACAGATTATTGAACGAGTATAAAGGCAGGGAAATGCCATTTGTAATAGCTAGCTTGATTCTAAGTGAAGGCTAAAGTGATTTATGAGTTTGTTCATTCTAAAGTGTAAGACCGGACAGGACCCCTAATGGAGAAGAACCAGGAGGGTGAGGGTTAACCAATACATACCAAATAAGTACAAAACCTTTTACACTAGCATCATAGAGTTTTGAGTATCTGAGTCCAAGTAACTACCGTCAAGTTAGAGAGTTGCATTATTATTATAAGGGTTAAGAACATAATCATTGTCTAAAAGTTGCATTATGTTACTTTTAGGTGATTCAAATTTAAATTGTTACTAATAGATGTTTCATGCTTCATTTTTGTTATTTTTTTTATTTTCCGTCCGTTTTCTATGTTAAATTTGACGAAATTTTGTTGATGTCTCCATAAATCCAACAACAAGAGCATTTAAAAAAAACAAAAAAACACTTATAATGCTCTTTAATTTATATCAATTAATGTGTATTGATGGATATACGCATGATTCGGGCTCGGTTTTAAATTATTCGGACCTCGTACACGCACGAAACCCACAAAAAACCCGATTTCGAGCTAACCCGGGGAAACCGGGCAAGTCGCAAACTTGCCCGGCACCCCCGGGGGGCTTACCCGGAAAATTCCGGGTAAGCTTTGCACCCCGGGGGTGTCGCGCACACCCCCTTTTTTGTCCTGGATGTATACGGAGACCCGATTTTCAACTAACTCCTATACGTCGGAGACCCCCCGTTACAAGGCGCGCGCGTCCCGCTCGTGACAGCCGCCTGAGACGCGCGTCAGAGTCCTCTTCCCAAAGCTCTCCCCTGCATCCCGGTTCACATTTCCACATTGAACCGGGTCAAAACCGGCTTACGGTCCAAGGTTGCCTATAAATAGCCACCTTGGGGGTAAACATATTCAAGTCACTTTGGGTGAGAATTGAGAAGAGCTCTGACATCTCTCTAACTTTCTCTCTCTAGAACTGTCTAATGTTGACCGTCGGAGTGAGCACACCAAGCACCTCCCCCCTCTCCACGGGAGTTGCTCGGTAATGCTCATCTTGCAGGTACGGACGGACAGTCAGCGAGAGAGCCCGAAGGACTTAGTGCGATTTTGAAGACGAAGCCAAAGGCCTGTGCACGACCCTAGGAGACGGACTTGGCCCTAACAAGCTCGCACCCAACCCGAAGACATCGACAAGTTACTCAGCAGACAGCCCGCGTTAACTTGGTCGAAACACTTGGCGCCGTCCGTGGATCACCCACAAGACCAAAAGCATGGCAAGCAACGAGCAGCCACCGCCGACTAAGACGAAGAAAAGAGGACCAGGACGTCCAAGGAAAACTCCGGCCCCGGAGTCAAGCATGAGACCTCCTCCGCAGAGAGCTCAGAGAGACCCCCCGCAGAGCCAAAGCGAGGCCTCAGTCGCCTCGTCTATGCCAACAAGAAGCGTACACTCTCGGAGTAACGCGCAAGGGGGCACACAGCAAACCAACGCTCCTCCAGGCTTCGCCCATCAAACCTTCAACACGCAGGAGCAAACATACGGAATGCCAAATGCTGGGGCATACAATCAGGCACCAGGGGCACAGGCTGCGCCTGCAGTCACCCTAGAAATGATGGCGGCACTCGAACAGCTGCTTCATCTGAGAGAGGCCCTGCGCAACCAAGGATACGGGGCGCCACCGCCCCCTCCCGCGCAACAAGCAAATATGCCCCCGCCACCAAGGCAAGCGCCTCCAATGAATGCACCTCAGCAGAGAGGCCCTACAATCTCAAAAACCCCGACCTTTCACGGGAATGCACAGCAAAGCAGGCAGTTCCCCCAACAAGGGACAAGACAGGAATAAGCCACATACATCATCAACAAATGCCCTAACTCTACACGCAGAAAGGGCAAAAAACAAGAAAAGCCATCAAAAAGATATCAAAGCAAGACTAAGCAAAGCTCATGCCTGTATTCAAAACAGAGGGAGCGCGACGCATGCAAGGAGACAAAATAATTTCATCAAGGATGTGGACGTACTAATCTATCCACATCCTTGCCAAAAGTCGGGGACAAGCGGTTCCTTAGGAATCCTCCCTCGCAAAAAAATGCAAGTGTCGGACGTACTAATATATCCACACTTCGCCGCAGTACAAGGATGTGGACGTACTAATCTATTCACATCCTTGCAAAAGTCGGGGGACAAGCGGTTCCTTAGGAATCCTCCCTCGCAAACAAATGCAAGTGTCGGATATACTAATCTATCCACACTTCGCCACAATACAAGGATGTGAACGTACTAATCTATTCACATCCTTGCAAAAAGACGGGGGACAAGAGGTTCCTTAGGAATCCTCCCTCGCAAACAAATGCAAGTGTCGGACGTACTAATCTATCCACACTTCGCCGCATTACAAGGATGTGGACGTACTAATCTATTCACATCCTTGCAAAAGTCGGAGGACAAGCGGTTCCTTAGGAATCCTCCCTCGCAAACAAATGCAAGTGTCGGATGTACTAATCTATCCACACTTCACCACAATACAAGGATGTGAACGTACTAATCTATTCACATCCTTGCAAAAGTCGGGGGACAAGCGGTTCCTTAGGAATCCTCCCTCGCAAACAAATGCAAGTGCCGGATGTACTAATCTATCCACACTTCGCCACAATACAAGGATGTGAACCTACTAATCTATTCACATCCTTGCAAAAAGACGGGGGACAAGCGGTTCCTTAGGAATCCTCCCTCGCAAACAAATGCAAGTGTCGAATGTACTAATCTATCCACACTTCGCCACAATACAAGGATGTGAACCTACTAATCTATTCACATCCTTGCAAAAAGACGGGGGACAAGCGGTTCCTTAGGAATCCTCCCTCGCAAACAAATGCAAGTGTCGGACGTACTAATCTATCCACACTTCGCCGCAGTACAAGGATGTGGACGTACTAATCTATTCACATCCTTGCAAAATTCGGGGGACAAGCGGTTCCTTAGGAATCCTCCCTCGCAAACAAATGCAAGTGTCGGATGTACTAATCTATCCACACTTCGCCGCAGTACAAGGATGTGGACGTACTAAGCTATTCACATCCTTGCAAAAGTCGGGGGACAAGCGGTTCCTTAGGAATCCTCCCTCGCAAACAAATGCAAGTGTCGGATGTACTAATCTATCCACACTTCGCCACAATACAAGGATGTGAACGTACTAATCTATTCACATCCTTGTAAAGGAAGACAAGCAGTTCAACATGGATCCTCCTCCTTACAAAGCCACAGGTGCCGGTAATACTAATTCATCCGCACCCCGCCACCAATAGAGATGCAATTTCCTTAGGAAAACCATCGGATTAAGGAAATCGACCTGTCAACAGAGCTACACTCTTCCAAAAGAGAACAAGTTATAGAGACAACAATAAAGGAAGATGCAAAATAATACTAAGTATTATATCTTTCTAACATCTCATGTCAGGCATATATATATATAATATAGCAGGTCTGAAAAGTAAAGGCATCCAGCCAGCATAAAAAGTCAAGCCCGGGACACACCCCGCAAAAATCTCACCCATGCAAGGGGAGCAACCATATATACACAAGAGAGTCATATAAAACAAAGAAAGATCAACCTGACCCAACGTCAGGAGCACCAGAGCCAAAGGCGTCAGCCATAAAAACATCATGCGCAGGGCTGCTGAAAACAACACGGCGATCGTCACCAACAGGGACGGACACCTGTCTCGTCAAACCACTCGCTCCGCCCACATCGCCCGCTCGGATCCCCGCAATAGCCCCGAGGGCATAGCCAGTATATGGCCCAGTACTCTGGAAAGGAAAATCGGGGGCAAGAGAGTATATCCTCCTGAAGTAATCCACAGAGAAAGACTCCATGCGATCATCACGTGCCTTCTCGAGAAGTTTGGAGTAATCAGCTGTAGTAGGAAACTCAATCATCCCAAGTATTCCATCTTTCACCTGAGTTAATTCTGGATAGGAAGCTTGTCAGGAGGGGCAACAGGGCTGCTACCAAAGTACTAGTTCAATGGCATGGACTTCCCGTGAATGAGGCAACTTGGGAGTATCTTGATGAGTTTCGTGCTAGATTTCCTGACTTTGATCCTTGAGGTCAAGGTTCTTTGGTGGGGCGAGTATTGATATGTACTTTAGGAGTACTTAATAAGAGTTTGAGGACCTTTCTAGCTAGTCATTAAAGTTAGGGGATTGTTTTACAATTTTAGGAAGTTTGTTCGTTATAACAGATTATTGAACGAGTATAAAGGCAGGGAAATGCCATTTGTAATAGCTAGCTTGATTCTAAGTGAAGGCTAAAGTGATTTATGAGTTTGTTCATTCTAAAGTGTAAGACCGGACAGGACCCCTAATGGAGAAGAACCAGGAGGGTGAGGGTTAACCAATACATACCAAATAAGTACAAAACCTTTTACACTAGCATCATAGAGTTTTGAGTATCTGAGTCCAAGTAACTACCGTCAAGTTAGAGAGTTGCATTATTATTATAAGGGTTAAGAACATAATCATTGTCTAAAAGTTGCATTATGTTACTTTTAGGTGATTCAAATTTAAATTGTTACTAATAGATGTTTCATGCTTCATTTTTGTTATTTTTTTTATTTTCCGTCCGTTTTCTATGTTAAATTTGACGAAATTTTGTTGATGTCTCCATAAATCCAACAACAAGAGCATTTAAAAAAAACAAAAAAACACTTATAATGCTCTTTAATTTATATCAATTAATGTGTATTGATGGATATACGCATGATTCGGGCTCGGTTTTAAATTATTCGGACCTCGTACACGCACGAAACCCACAAAAAACCCGATTTCGAGCTAACCCGGGGAAACCGGGCAAGTCGCAAACTTGCCCGGCACCCCCGGGGGGCTTACCCGGAAAATTCCGGGTAAGCTTTGCACCCCGGGGGTGTCGCGCACACCCCCTTTTTTGTCCTGGATGTATACGGAGACCCGATTTTCAACTAACTCCTATACGTCGGAGACCCCCCGTTACAAGGCGCGCGCGTCCCGCTCGTGACAGCCGCCTGAGACGCGCGTCAGAGTCCTCTTCCCAAAGCTCTCCCCTGCATCCCGGTTCACATTTCCACATTGAACCGGGTCAAAACCGGCTTACGGTCCAAGGTTGCCTATAAATAGCCACCTTGGGGGTAAACATATTCAAGTCACTTTGGGTGAGAATTGAGAAGAGCTCTGACATCTCTCTAACTTTCTCTCTCTAGAACTGTCTAATGTTGACCGTCGGAGTGAGCACACCAAGCACCTCCCCCCTCTCCACGGGAGTTGCTCGGTAATGCTCATCTTGCAGGTACGGACGGACAGTCAGCGAGAGAGCCCGAAGGACTTAGTGCGATTTTGAAGACGAAGCCAAAGGCCTGTGCACGACCCTAGGAGACGGACTTGGCCCTAACAAGCTCGCACCCAACCCGAAGACATCGACAAGTTACTCAGCAGACAGCCCGCGTTAACTTGGTCGAAACACTTGGCGCCGTCCGTGGATCACCCACAAGACCAAAAGCATGGCAAGCAACGAGCAGCCACCGCCGACTAAGACGAAGAAAAGAGGACCAGGACGTCCAAGGAAAACTCCGGCCCCGGAGTCAAGCATGAGACCTCCTCCGCAGAGAGCTCAGAGAGACCCCCCGCAGAGCCAAAGCGAGGCCTCAGTCGCCTCGTCTATGCCAACAAGAAGCGTACACTCTCGGAGTAACGCGCAAGGGGGCACACAGCAAACCAACGCTCCTCCAGGCTTCGCCCATCAAACCTTCAACACGCAGGAGCAAACATACGGAATGCCAAATGCTGGGGCATACAATCAGGCACCAGGGGCACAGGCTGCGCCTGCAGTCACCCTAGAAATGATGGCGGCACTCGAACAGCTGCTTCATCTGAGAGAGGCCCTGCGCAACCAAGGATACGGGGCGCCACCGCCCCCTCCCGCGCAACAAGCAAATATGCCCCCGCCACCAAGGCAAGCGCCTCCAATGAATGCACCTCAGCAGAGAGGCCCTACAATCTCAAAAACCCCGACCTTTCACGGGAATGCACAGCAAAGCAGGCAGTTCCCCCAACAAGGGACAAGACAGGAATAAGCCACATACATCATCAACAAATGCCCTAACTCTACACGCAGAAAGGGCAAAAAACAAGAAAAGCCATCAAAAAGATATCAAAGCAAGACTAAGCAAAGCTCATGCCTGTATTCAAAACAGAGGGAGCGCGACGCATGCAAGGAGACAAAATAATTTCATCAAGGATGTGGACGTACTAATCTATCCACATCCTTGCCAAAAGTCGGGGACAAGCGGTTCCTTAGGAATCCTCCCTCGCAAAAAAATGCAAGTGTCGGACGTACTAATCTATCCACACTTCGCCGCAGTACAAGGATGTGGACGTACTAATCTATTCACATCCTTGCAAAAGTCGGGGGACAAGCGGTTCCTTAGGAATCCTCCCTCGCAAACAAATGCAAGTGTCGGATGTACTAATCTATCCACACTTCGCCACAATACAAGGATGTGAACGTACTAATCTATTCACATCCTTGCAAAAAGACGGGGGACAAGAGGTTCCTTAGGAATTCTCCCTCGCAAACAAATGCAAGTGTCGGACGTACTAATCTATCCACACTTCGCCGCATTACAAGGATGTGGACGTACTAATCTATTCACATCCTTGCAAAAGTCGGGGGACAAGCGGTTCCTTAGGAATCCTCCCTCGCAAACAAATGCAAGTGTCGGATGTACTAATCTATCCACACTTCGCCACAATACAAGGATGTGAACGTACTAATCTATTCACATCCTTGCAAAAGTCAGGGGACAAGCGGTTCCTTAGGAATCCTCCCTCGCAAACAAATGCAAGTGCCGGATGTACTAATCTATCCACACTTCGCCACAATACAAGGATGTGAACCTACTAATCTATTCACATCCTTGCAAAAAGACGGAGGACAAGCGGTTCCTTAGGAATCCTCCCTCGCAAACAAATGCAAGTGTCGGATGTACTAATCTATCCACACTTCGCCACAATACAAGGATGTGAACGTACTAATCTATTCACATCCTTGCAAAAAGACGGGGGACAAGCGGTTCCTTAGGAATCCTCCCTCGCAAACAAATGCAAGTGTCGGACGTACTAATCTATCCACACTTCGCCGCAGTACAAGGATGTGGACGTACTAATCTATTCATATCCTTGCAAAAGTCGGGGGACAAGCGGTTCCTTAGGAATCCTCCCTCGCAAACAAATGCAAGTGTCGGATGTACTAATCTATCCACACTTCGCCGCAGTACAAGGATGTGGACGTACTAAGCTATTCACATCCTTGCAAAAGTCGGGGGACAAGCGGTTCCTTAGGAATCCTCCCTCGCAAACAAATGCAAGTGTCGGATGTACTAATCTATCCACACTTCGCCACAATACAAGGATGTGAACGTACTAATCTATTCACATCCTTGTAAAGGAAGACAAGCAGTTCAACATGGATCCTCCTCCTTACAAAGCCACAGGTGCCGGTAATACTAATTCATCCGCACCCCGCCACCAATAGAGATGCAATTTCCTAAGGAAAACCATCGGATTAAGGAAATCGACCTGTCAACAGAGCTACACTCTTCCAAAAGAGAACAAGTTATAGAGACAACAATAAAGGAAGATGCAAAATAATACTAAGTATTATATCTTTCTAACATCTCATGTCAGGCATATATATATATAATATAGCAGGTCTGAAAAGTAAAGGCATCCAGCCAGCATAAAAAGTCAAGCCCGGGACACACCCCGCAAAAATCTCACCCATGCAAGGGGAGCAACCATATATACACAAGAGAGTCATATAAAACAAAGAAAGATCAACCTGACCCAACGTCAGGAGCACCAGAGCCAAAGGCGTCAGCCATAAAAACATCATGCGCAGGGCTGCTGAAAACAACACGGCGATCGTCACCAACAGGGACGGACACCTGTCCCGTCAAACCACTCGCTCCGCCCACATCGCCCGCTCGGATCCCCGCAATAGCCCCGAGGGCATAGCCAGTATATGGCCCAGTACTCTGGAAAGGAAAATCGGGGGCAAGAGAGTATATCCTCCTGAAGTAATCCACAGAGAAAGACTCCATGCGATCATCACGTGCCTTCTCGAGAAGTTTGGAGTAATCAGCTGTAGTAGGAAACTCAATCATCCCAAGCTGATCACCCAGGGCAACATGAGACTCCTTAGTCTCCTTCAGCGCCACAGCATGTGCCTCCTCGTCAACCTTCTCCTGGCGCAATAAGGCAAACAGCTCCGCCTCCAGCTGAGACGCACAATCCTGACTTCCCTTGAGATCAGCGGAAGCCTTGGAAGAAGCATCTGAATGTGCGCGCGCCTTCTCCCTCAACACAACGACATCCTGAGACAAGCGCTCATGACGACCCTGCAGACCCCTCGTCTCCTCAACAAGCTCAACAACAAAGGAGGAAAGGTTGGTCATCACGGCATTCACCTGCAACAACAACACAAGCACATCACACACAAAGAAGCCAGATAAACATGATAGATCCAACATAAAAAGAAAACAACGTACAGGAGAAAAGCGCGCGAGCGACTCCTCAACACACTTCAAAGCAGCCTCAGGGTCACGGGGGCCCTTCTTGCGGTCAGCCGGCGGAACAGACCGCTGAACCACACGCACACCGACAGCAGGTGTGCTCAAGGAAACATCCTTGGGAAAGCGAATAGCAGACTGAGAGTAGGAAGTCCACTCGTTCCCGGACACATCCCGATCAAGCCGACACATCAGATCAGACTTGCGAAGAGCTGGAGGAGTAGGAACAACTACACATCAAAAGCAAACACATTAGGAGAAGGCAAACTATACCAATACAACAAGAAGTCAACCACAGTCACCTGCCAAGGAAGGCACCTCCGCTGAACGGCCGCTCCCCGACCGGGGGGCAGGCATGGTCGAATCCGCATACATTGGCCCCTTCTCTTTGTCGCAGGAAGGAGCAAGAGGCATGCCGGCAGACGTCGACCTCTTAGGATCGCTCGGGGAACGGACGTCAGCATCATTCTCTCGGACAGGTGCGACTCCCCACGCCGTCGGGAGTACCAAGCCTGCAAAGACAACCACAAAAAGACCATTAGCATGTTAGCATGGGGAAAAATCTCAACGAAACCTTTAAAGGCACAAGTCCCATACCCGGGCCAACAGGAGGAGTGTCGCCGAGGCCGGGAACAGTCTGAGGAGATCCGCCTGCGATTCGCCCTGTAAACAGGGGCGTCTGTTAAGAAACCAACCTACAAGGAAACAGGAACAAATGTTACGAAACTTCAAAACATACCAACTCATCCCCCGAAGGACGTACATGAATGCCCGCCGCGAGCAGCTCGGCGTCGGAAGCACGATAAAGGGGGCTGTACTCCCCCGCCCTATTCGCCGTGTGAATCTTCTTCAAAGCAACCTTGTCTGTATCGGAGAACTCTTGAAAACGCGGAACGGGGTCGGTATCCACTATGTGAGAAGTCGTCCAAGTCGTGCCCGCATCCTTTATAAAAAAGTACTGACACTTCCATTTGTTCTGGGAAGTGTCCGATCTTTCGCAGAACCGCGCCTCAGTATTCCACCCCGCCCTGCGCAAGCCAAGGGATGAGAATCCCTTCTCGGTCATGTGAGGCCAACGCAAGGTGAAAGTACACATCCCAGACTCATCTGCCTTGCCCAGGCGATAGAAGGCTCGAAAAAGCACTATCGAGTAATCCCAAGAGTTTAGATGACACTGCACCCAGAAACATGTCCAAGCTCTAAACCCCGGTGGAGTGATAGAGACGGGAGAAATCCTGTAATGTCGACAAAGGCGGGCCAGATCCTGACAATAAGGAAAGCGCAGCCCTTCTCGAAACTGTGAAAGATAAACAGCCTCGTATTCAGCCGGAGGAACGGTGGGCCGACCAAATTCGACCCCCTTCACGACGTCCCAAGGATACGAGACCTCTATGCCGGGACACCAGCCCCGGGTCGAGACGTAGAGATCGAACTTGGAACGTGGGAGCTTGTTGGGAAAAAACATTTGGGTCTTCTCCAGTATTACGCGGTTACCCGACGGTCCCAAAAGCACACCGCTTCGAGACCCGGAATCAGAATCCATGGTGCCCTCATCAACCTCCCCATCAATGTTATCCGAAACAGAGTGATGAGACTTACTCATTGCGTGAAGAACCAGAAACCGTTGCCTACCAGGAACACTCTAAGTATCAAAGACACGCGCTTGCAAGCCCGTCAACCAAACCCTGCAAAAACCATACACAACTCAATCAAAAACCAGGGCCACGTATCAACACCATTCACCAAGCCCTTTGCGAGGGCATCCAACCCAACGGACCAACTGTCCGCGAGCAAACAGCTAGGGACCCTCCCGCTCGGGAGTCAAAAGTCCCTACGCTCACCAAAGGCCTAGGCCACCCACTAACAAAATTTCCATATACTTATACAATATAACACAGGTATTCAAGCATTCAAGTAAACGACGAGCTCAGGAGCTAAGGAAATCTAAAGCATGCAAAATTGGTCATAATTACCAAAATGCCCTCCGGCCACATACAAGCAGCTCAAATACACTTAAGCAAGCCCATTACATGTCACGGAGAAACTTACCCCTACCCGAACAATTCAAAGAGCACTCGGGTCAACTAAGCCACCGATAAGCACGAGCTACCGAGCGATCACCTAAACTCCGGGGGAATGACTATCTACTCACAAATAATCGAGGAGTCATTATCACACTCGGGGGCATCATATCAAGTCACCCGCATCAAAATACAAAGGGTCGAACTTTTTGCTCGAATATGTCCGATTTCGAACCTCCACGATTTCACCTCGGTTGACCGAAACCTAAGGGCCTCTTCACAAAGGGAGTTCACTAACCATAACTCTATCTATCTACATTTAAAGTTTGGCCAAAAACGAATTTTGAAAAATCGAGCCAAAATTTCACTTAGGCATTTCATCGAACACCTATCATGCACCTTATTAAAATTCGAAATTTGCAGCCCTAAAGGTCCAATTAACATCAAGAAAAGGAAGGAGAGGACATTACCGATCAATACCCGACAAGAAGGACCCGAAAACGGGTCGAATTGAGCCCGAAATCGGCCCGCCGAGCTGCTGCCGCGCCGCGCCGCCGCTGGGCCGCCGTGCTCTGGCCGGTGCTGGTCCTGGTGGTTGCCGGCCGGAATAGGGTGGTGCTAGGGCCCTAAGGTGGTTCTCCTAAATCACTACCCTAAAACCTCTCCAAAACCCTCTCAACAACCTATTCAAATGTGTATAGTTTTATAAACTATCACAAAGAGGGGGACTACACAACCTAACAAGCACCATACATCCAAGAGGTACACTCACATCCACCCTCCATTTTTTTAAAAAGTTGTTGATAACTTGGATTTTCACCATCAAGTGACTTAGCTAAATTTGACTAAGTTATTTCAAATGGTCACAACTACTTGAAAACATTATTTTTATGATTTTTCGTATCAAGTCCATCACATGTGATTTTCCAAACCCGGCATTATTTCATTTACTAAAACCGTCGTCTCGCCGTCAAGACGTCCGTCTCGGACGACGGGCTCCCGAAAACCATCATATTGCATGAAAAACGTTTTATCAAAACTTTCATGATTTATTATCATTTTGATACAATTAGTCGTGGGTTCCATATTTATTTGATCATCTTACAAACCCGAAAAATTTCATGTGCGCTCACGCCTTACTTCTTCCAAAATCACATTTGTCATATTACTCGTAGTCCGTTGTGCTACTAACCCTTTGCGCAGTTATCAAGCATGACCATCTCAAAAAACTAAGGCAAGGAGCTCGTCTGAGCCGCGCGTATCCACCCTTGCTAAGTCAAGACCCAAGGTGAGCAGACGACCCGAATCACGCGTACACCCTATCTTAAAATAGAGTTAAATAAAGGTCAAGTCATTATTTAACTCGGGGGCAAGTGATGGATATACGCATGATTCGGGCTCGGTTTTAAATTATTCGGACCTCGTACACGCACGAAACCCACAAAAAACCCGATTTCGAGCTAACCCGGGGAAACCGGGCAAGTCGCAAACTTGCCCGGCACCCCCGGGGGGCTTACCCGGAAAATTCCGGGTAAGCTTTGCACCCCGGGGGTGTCGCGCACACCCCCCTTTTTTGTCCTGGATGTATACGGAGACCCGAGTTTCAACTAACTCCTATACGTCGGGGACCCCCCGTTACAAGGCGCGCGCGTCCCGCTCGTGACAGCCGCCTGAGACGCGCGTCAGAGTCCTCTTCCCAAAGCTCTCACCTGCATCCCGGTTCACATTTCCACATTGAACCGGGTCAAAACCGGCTTACGGTCCAAGGTTGCCTATAAATAGCCACCTTGGGGGTAAACATTTTCAAGTCACTTTGGGTGAGAATTGAGAAGAGCTCTGACCTCTCTCTAACTTTCTCTCTCTAGAACTGTCTAATGTTGACCGTCGGAGCACCTCCCCCCTCTCCACGGGAGTTGCTCGGTAATGCTCCTCTTGCAGGTACGGACGGACAGTCAGCGAGAGAGCCCGAAGGACTTAGTGCGATTTTGAAGACGAAGCCAAAGGCCCGTGCACGACCCTAGGAGACGGACTTGGCCCTAACAAGCTCGCACCCAACCCGAAGACATCGACAAGTTACTCAGCAGACAGCCCGCGTTAACTTGGTCGAAACACGTATATGCTGTGAAATTGAAAAATTTATACAAAATTAAGGTTCAATTTAACTTAATTGGCATAAATATACATAAATTGAAGAACACTCATATCCAACAAATTCGGCAAATTTACAGAAAAATGGACGGAAAACCAAAAAGCAACAAAAACGATATATGAGACACTTATTAGCAATGAAGACGTAATCTAAGACACCTATTAGCAACGAAAACGAAACCTAAGACAACTTAACAACAATTTAAACCCGGGACACCTAAAAACAACATGGTGCACACTTGAGACCGTACGTTCTTAACCCTTATTATAAATACACCTGAGACTGTAGGTTCTTAATCCTTATTATAAATAAAATCAGGATTAGACGCCTGAATCGTTGATTGATGCGAGTTATTAACTTATTACACCAAAACAAAGAACTACAGTTAAATTTGACTTAGCAAGTCTATTATTCAGGACTACTCGAGCAAACTAGTCCCAAATTTCGTTTTCCTTATACTCACTGGCATGGCATCTGCACATCCATAAAAGCCAAATTTCAACCGCCCTCAGGACTTTGACTGCATATGGAAGAAATCATCCACAACGCAAGAGTTAGTTTACTAAAGAAAGATTCTACACTGTTTATTTCTTAGAACATTCATGTAACCGGTGTCTCTTTCTGCAAGAAATCCTCCACAAGTATTATATCAAGTACAACCATATCATTATTGTTGCTACTACAGACTACACATATGACACAACTTCACTTCCTTTCATATGTGTGTGCACCGACCGAAACTTGCCATGTGGGAGATTAAACCGCAATATTTGTATTAGAATATGCTATAATTTGTGGCGCGGGGCGGATTTGGAGTCGCGGTGCACCACGAACCCGTGTCATTAAACATTTATATACAATAATGCCATAAAAACTTTCATGGCATGGCAAATCAGTACCTAAAAACATTTAGCCTTTAGGTACCTTAGAATAAATTGTTGACAAATTGGTACCTGAATTTTTTGTGACTTTTAGGTATCCTATTTTTGTTTATGGTTGCAATCTAGTATCTAGCGGGTTTTTTGTTGTTGCGGTTACTAAGGGTGAAAAAGAGTGTAGGAAATAACAAAAACACGTTAGTTATTAGATTGCAACCATAGTAAAAATGGGATACCTAAAATTCATAAAAATTTCCCAAGTACTAATTTGTCAAACCGTGTTTTCTAAAATATTTCAATCCCAAATAATGATGTTATAAAGTATAGGAGTTTCCGTGTTTTTAGTGTGACGAGTTTGATTAAGATTGGTATTTGAAGTTTGTTGTTTGTAATTTATAATTGTGATTTGAAGTTTGAACTGCATAATTTGTGTTGTTTGAGTGAATTTAGAAGAAAAAAAACAGTGTCAATGTGCACGCAGTTTTCCCGAATGAAACTGGACTCTAAGGTTGTGGTGCGGGAATGGTAGGAACTAGGAAGTTCCTGCCCTGCAGGGCGGGGCTGATATTGGCCAAAACCGCCCGCACCATTGACATCCCTTATGTATGTATGTATGTATGTATGTAGGGTTAAGAACACAATAGGGGCCTGAATGTTTGCCCATGTTGCCAAAAGGGGTCTGAATTGAAAAAACGTATTATTAAGGGCCTGAATTTAGAGTTTTGTGTTTTTTCAAGTCTCCGTCCAAATTTTCTGTTAAATCTAACAGAACCACGTGAAAAGACAAAAATACCCTTTTGTAATTATTATACAATTTATCAATTTAATTAATAAAATGTGAAATGTCTAAAATACCCCTACACACTAATTATGCCCTTAAGGCCACCACGCTCCGGCCACCGCCCGTCGACCACCACCGTCGACCGCCACCGGCCTCCGGCGACCACCACCGACCTCCGGCGACGTCCGAAAAGCTCCGATCGGAGCCAAAAAGCTCCGATCGAAGCCAAAAAAGCTCCGATCTGGAGCCCTGTGGCCCCGATCGGGAGCCACAGAGCTTTGATCTGGAGCCCTGTGGCTCCAATCGGGGTAACAGAGCTCCAGATCGGAGCTCTGTGGCCCCGATCGGAGCTTTTTTGGCTCCGATCGGAGCTTTTCGGTCGTCGCCGGAGGTCGGTGGTGGTCGTCGGAGGCCGGTGGTGGTCGCCGGAGTCGGGTGGTGGTGGTCGTCGGAGCTATGGTGGCTTAAAGGGTATTTTGGTCTTTTTAGGTCAAACATGTGAGGGACACACTCTGGTCAAAGGGCATTTTCGGGTTTTCAAATTATTTTCGGTCACATGCTTGGCATGTGACCACTTTCCGTCACTTTTAACAGAAAAAATAGACGGAGACCTCACTTATACACAAAACTCAAAATTCAGGCCCTAAATAATACGTTTTTTCAATTCAGACCCCTTTTGGCAACATGGGCAAACATTCAGTCCCCTATTGTGTTCTTAACCCATGTATGTATGTAGGTTTGCGTGTATGATATTTCTTTTTCATTTTTTTATCTGCGATCTTTATAATTTTAAGGAGGAATAAGAGGTGTTTCTACTTGCATCCCTTTGTCTACTACTTTGCCACTAAACGGTACCTTCTATTTGAATTTTGAATTCAAGAACCTTCTTAATGGCATTATTCACTAATTATGTGTTAGTCACTACTCATCCAGCAAAGTTTTGCAATTTGCTCTTCATTGACCTAATTTAAGGTGTGGTATACTTGTAACGGAGCATGCATTAAAAGGTTTCAGAAAACGAGGAGCAAACAACAATAAAAGAAGAGGCCTCACCCTCTATTCTGCGGTAGTAGTATCATCCTCAGCAGCTAATCAGATTTCTTGATAAGACTTAACAGCACCCCAGCACTAAGACATGTAGCTACTACACCAAGTGATGCTTCGGTTGACACATGGAAACCTGCATGAAAATTTTGGGAAGAATTACCTATGATTTATCTCTGTCAACAGAAAATTAAAGCATGGCCATGCTGGAGAATTTCACTTGACCTACCAAAGAAGTCTAGGATCATCTTAAATCCGATGAAGCCCAAAACAACAGCGATGGATGGCTAACATTATAAATTAGAGAGAACTTGATCAGCACTGTTTCCAACGAAGATTTGAGATGAAAGCAAGTTCAATCACTGGGGAAGCACAAAATATTCGATAAGTGATTTATAATAAGAAGAAAAAAACCTGTAAGTATTCCAAGTCCGACATGCCTTCAGATATGAGTGTATAGAGAGACCTCAAACCTATGTGTCCAGCATATGTCAGTTGTCAATATCTCTCTAAGAGTATAAACGAATACACAGATATTTTCCATTCCTTAAATGGCAAAAGCTATGGATAATAGGACCTTTTTTTTTTTTGGCCACTAAGAAAATTGGACTTCATTCTCCTAAAAGGAGGATTACCTAATATTGCAAACAAATTAGAAGTGAAGACAACAAATGGATCTCGCGTGACGCCAAATACTGCTGGTATTGAGTCCACCTAAAAAGAAGGAACAACCAACAATCTTTTCCATTAGAAAGCTAGTGCAGCTTGAAGGTTTGAATAGGATGAACTGATTGAATGTGCTGGAGCAGCAGTTTTTCTTTTTAAAGAGAAGCACTAATTTGGCATGGAAGCTAAGAAGGTTTCCATATGTTCATTTGACATGAAAGCATAAGGAATAGCACAAAGGAAATAGGAACGTACAGCAAAAGCTATGTCACTAAGCTCAATCACTGCCACCGTAAGAAGTAAAGGAGTTGCCTGCCCAAAATGTGTGATGCCTGTTAGGAATAAAACTCAAATTAATATGAAAAATGGGATATTAACAAACACTTTTCTATAGAAATTTTGTCTTTTCTGAGCAGATACAGGTAATAGCCATAAAAATTCTAAAGGAAAGAAAAAGTTCCCTGTGAATCACTTACTTTCCAAGTGCCATTCTGATTTGTGAAGAACCGGTTACCATCATAACTACCTAAATAATTGCAAAAATAATTTCAGATACATCAGAAAATTCAGAAGTAATAAGTAGGAAAAAGCACACCACAAAAGAGCACGTCAAACTATGGTACAACCATCGCGGACAAACAGTAAACAGGTCAAGGAAATATATGAAAAATATCAATAAACTGAGTAAGACTAATGAGAATCATTTTATTTATATGTTGGAGAATCTCTTTCATTAGAAAAAGAGCCACTTGAATGACAATCCTCAAGATTATACATGAGTTTAAACAAAGGCAAAAAAGGCATGGCAGAGCATATATTAAGATAAAACTAAAAAGATGGGAATTTACTTGTGACTGGAATAAACTTTTGGCATGTCTTCACTATAAAGTTGTCAGATAGGTCACTTTCATCTTCTTCACTCGAGAATAACTACATCAGAGAAGAAAACATCCACTTCAGTGGGTGTTTGGTATAGTTACCTTAATAAAGACTACACAACAAAAAACAGATTTTAAGATAACAAAGAAAGTGTGAATCCTTGCAAGTTACGGAATCATTGTCAAACCTGAAATAACATGCTTCGTTTTGGAACAGACAAACTAAGTTTCCAGTGCACATATATGATGCTTAAAACTCAATTTTCCTAATAACTACATCGACTACCAGTCTACCACATAGTGCCAATTACAATGGAAATATTTTTCAGAAACGTTACCTTGAATGATGAGAATAGGAGTATCGCTGCTAGAAGAAGGTTCACTGCCTCAAACCTCTAACATTTGCAGCATGGGCATATTAGTTAGATAAGGAAGAAGCAAGGACGTGGAGGATTACTGCTGGTTTTTTACCTGCAAGTATTCCATGTCCGGCATATAAAAAAGGATGAACATATAAAAAAATTACCTGCAGAGTGGCAGATCCAAGTATTATCAATGTTAAACGAAAGATTACCGCTCCAGCGATGCCATATGAAAGTACCCGATTCTGCTCATTAACAAAGTTTACAAACAGTGATTAGACCACAGTATGAAGTAACAGTAACCAATTTACGCAAATACTTGGGAAAAAATAAATCAAGCCATCAAAGTCCCAGATTCAATGTTTTTGCAAATATAAATACGAGGTTAAAAAGCACCTGATACATAGGTGGCACCTTGAAGTACTTGAAAACAAGTACAAAGACAAAAAGATTGTCTACCGATAAACTTTGCTCCAATAAGTACCTGAAATAATGCTTATTTACAGGGTTAAAGAAATTCAGCATGGAATTAGTAGGAAAAAAAACTAAATTATTAAGATATTCAGAAATTGGAACAGGAAAGAGTACGCAAGTGAACATATATTAGTTTCACAGATGTGAACTCCTACCCTTCACTTATGCTTTGGTAAGTCATTTCTTAATAGGGTTTAAAATTCTAGGGCTTCTACATTTTGCTGAAGTTATCATCCATTTATAAGTCAACAAAACTAAGAAGAAAAGCAAAAAAAAAAAAAAAAAGAATAGTTTAGCCTAGATACGAACAAAAAATTGCTGGGAAATTATTAGCACTCCAGTGATATAAGTGTTTGAAGGCTTGATGATGAGTAACAGAAACCTCTAGCAAAAGAATAAGGTACTGACCATAAACAAAAAAAGATATGGAGCACAAACACTTGCTAAGATCCTCTAAAGGTGCTTACTTTTTTTATCGGCAAAAAGGTATATACTGTACCTATATTTTCATTCACAGAACCGAAGGTGTGATCATGTATGCAATTTTTTACAAAAGGAGAGCTTCAGGCTACCATACTCTTCTTAGTCTATCTATAGTATCTGTCAAGACACATGGTTAACCAAAAGTTAAATAACATAATCCAGACGTCCAGAATACAAGCAATGGTGTTTTCAGAACCATCAGAAACAAGATATATCATCCCTTTCCTTCCTAATGAGCCCGACAGCTTCCCGAATTATCCTTATTCTGCTAATCCTGCTTCCTAGTAAAGATTTAGAACACTTAACCATACTAATTAAGCATTCTAATATACTACCACTTCATTTTCAGCTTGACATGATATGCAAGAAGTAATATGATATTGAGGATCAAGGCAATTTTCAACTGTACCAAATCTACAGACCAACTATTAAAACATGGTAACTTAATTTTATGTGGGTCATTGAGTCATGAAAGAGTTCGAAAAGTTGTGTTAGAAAATTCTTGGCGTGAGCTATGGCATATTACATTGCAAGCATATTAAAATAGAGTTCACTGTGATAGCTTGCTGGTCAGTTTTTCTAAAGTGAGCATTAAATGATGTTATCATCTATCAACAAACTGGACAAACGAATAGGAAATCTCCTAACAAGCCATGCATACCCAGCAAAAAAACTCAGATGCCTTGCCAATGCCATCCTTCAATCCCAGTCCAACACCAAAAGCCACTGCAGTGCTTACCTGTATCATGGGTTAGATAAATCAATTAAACCTAGTTTATTGGACAAACAGTGCACCTAATTGCAGAAACATCTGAGTTACTCACACAGAGGGCAACAGTTGTAAGGGATGATTTATAAGTTTCCTTTTCCTGATTCTCGCTGGCAAGATTTCTCAGCGGAGATGAAGAGTGCTCGTCAACACTGGTTACTTTATCATATGGCTCAGAACTGGTGGTTGCATCTCCTACATTATTGCCACAAACCAACATCATTCAACTGACAACAATTTTACATTAGTGAAGAAAGTGCAATACACTTTTAGCTTATAGAGATTCAACAATAGAATCAACAGCAAATAAAATGATGATGCTTGACAATGAAACCGTGCAATTAACGTAAAATCATACCAGAGGTAGATAAATCATCCTCCTGCTCGGTTCGACTTGAGCAAGAAAGTGGCGTGCAATCCGTGAGCCGACTTCTATTAGCTGTAAAAGGTCCAGGTTAAGACAATGACAAGAACGCTGAAGAGTTCTGTAAGTTTGTGATTAAGTACCTGCATAGAGAGAGGAAGTGTGATTGCCGATAGACTGAACTCGAAATCGTTTTGGGAGGTGAAGCGTAGATGTGATATCTGAAGTTGGGAACGGACAGAAGCGATTCTGGCAAGGACTGCGGACGCAATTTGAAACGGCGGAAGCGATTCCCATGGCTGGCTTCCTCAATGAATAATTGAACTGGAATGAAAGAGAGAATTGAGAGTGACGTTGTTGGTTGTTCCCTATCCTCAGAAATCGTCAGTTCAAGTGGAGGAGAGATGCGAGTTGTGGTTTCAGTTATGGCTGTCCCTGCGAATGTGAGGTATGGGGTACGGCCAACAAATGATCAAGACTCGTGTTGGAGAGCGAGGAGATTCATAATACAGGAAAATTAAATTATCTACATTCACTTCTGGTGGGAAATTTTTTTATTGGTGGGCAAAGATACTAATAAACAAATAAAAATTACAAACTAGATGCATTTAATATCCACGGAGGGATATCCAAACCAGATTAATTACTATTAATGGCGTCTAAAAGAATCCTAATATCCGCTAATACAGCGCTAATACAGGAAATAAAACAGGGTTACAAGTAAATGAGGAACACATAATAAGTTGTTGCAAAGTGGAGGAGTCCGTGTAGACAACGCCAGGTTGTGGATCAGACGACTTCGCAAATAGTATTCCATCATTACAAGCCACTCCTTCAGCAAACAGAGGTGAATCACCGGGGAGAGAAAGGATCAAGACCGATTTCAAACGCCCTTATGCGTCCAAAAGTACCGCGGCACCGAAGACCGACTGGGTCAATGCATGTACGGTGCCGTCACAGAAGACACCGCCTGCTCCGGAGGAAGATGTTAAACGGTGGCCCGGGGTGATAGAGAGCCTTGAAAGGCGAGCCTGGTCGATGGTACGTTCTGCCAAATAGAGTGATGCAAAATGATTATCGTTACAAGCAGTTCTAGTGGACGACATAACTGAAATGGCATTAGGTAACTTATGGTGGAAAATAACATTGTTCTGTTCCAACTATAGTCCCCACATCACGATGCATTTAAAATAAAGACATCCTTAAAAACCATAGAACAAGTATCATCTAACAGCCAATGTTGTATATCACTAAACAAAGAAGGAACACTAGGCATCCTAAGTCCACATGCAAACCAAACCCGCTGCGTAAACTAACAAATCCACATAAGATGAAACCAAGATTTGTTGGCGGAACAACAAAGTGGACAGATTGGATTGAAAGAGGGGATACTTCGTTGGAGGTTGACACCCAAAGGGAGCCCACCAGCACACCCACGCCAGATGAACATACGTATTTTCGGGAGCAAACACAGGTTCCACAATTGACTCCAAAAGACGGACTACCGATCGATGAAGATATCGAAGAACCACCAAACATCTCACCACAGGGAAGTGAATTAACAAGATTGTACCCAAGCTTAACTGAGTACAATCCATCCTTTGCAGATTGCCAAAGGAAGCGATCACGGGTGGGATACATAGGTAAAACCAACATTGTGGTGGACGTAACTAACACCGGTGGTAACAGTTGATGCAAGGCAGTAAGATCCCAAGAACCATCATGAAGGAAGGACGAGACCCGGGCAGATGGTTCGATAAGTGACGTGTCGACCCAATCCCGTAATAGCCCCATATTCGGTGTTAGCATATGGTGACGTGGCGCCGTAATTGGTAGCCCGTTAATATATGTGGTTACCTAAGATAATTAGGTAAATGTCACATTAGGGCTAATTGGGCCAGACCCAATTCCCATGTGACATGGGATGCCCAAAATTTGGGCCTCCCACCCACATAGGTCGGCTGAAACCCTAGATAGGGAGGGAGTAGAATTTTCTCCTCCGCCCACTATATAAGGAGGTCTTGGGGTCACTCCCAAAACACACATTGATCACAACTCCTCTTAAGTTGTGATTTGAGAGAAACTCCTTTCTCTCTGACCTAGTTTCGGCCGACCCCCATAACACCACCATTGGTGTGCCAAATTGCTTTCGAGCATTCAGTCCGAGGTTCTGTCCCCGTTGAAGAATCGATCAGAGGCTTTGTTGTGGAGCTTACATCGTGTGGGACTTCTTCTAACGAATAACTTGCACGCGGTTCCGACCGGAGGATCAGAACTCCCTCCACTTCGTTCTTGGGCAGGAAAGCTAAAAGGTATGTGCATTAATTCCGGTGCGTAGATTAGATTTCTTGCTAGTACACGTTTAGCATTCCGTAGTATTACGTCCCAGTAATCCAACAGTGGAATCAGAGCCTGAGTTAGGAATTCTTAAAATTTTGATAAACTGATGTTCTTGAATCTATGAAAAATCCAAAAAAAAATTTAGATTGATGAACATCAATATGTGTTCCGAAATTTTCAACATGAAATCATGTATTTGATCTTTAAAAACTTAATTTTTTTGAAATTTATGTGTTTTTTAGGATCAAACCTGAAAATTTTGTTATGAATTTGAGTTTGATGTTCATAATTTTCAAGAACACCATGAGTTCAAGAACACAATTTGGATTCTTGATCAAGTTAGTATTTGATCTTAAAGTTTGACAACTTTTCCAACTTTGCATGTTCGTGCCGAAAACCCTAGGGGTATTTTAGGTAAAAAAAATTAATTTTCTTGGTCACCAAGACTTTAAAATTTCGGCACTAATATAAAAAAGATATATGTTGCCATTTTCAAATTTTATTAATAGGTAACTATATATCTATAAGTTGGAAAATATGGATAGGTTTATAATATAATATTGTAAAAGATATTAACTATCAATATATATAGCTAAAAGATAGGGATAAAGATATATTGATATGATTTAGTTACTTAAAAGGATTAAGAAGATATATTGTCTATATATTTTATTCCTAAATATATTTTTGACAATATTTATATATATATAGAGATTTGGCCGAAAATTTTATATATATATATATATGTTTATATTGTTAATTGATTTACATCTTATAGATAGAATCTTGACAATATTTATATATATTAATAATATATGTGCCGAACTATATATATATATTAGCAATATTAGAAATTATTTTAAATAATTAATATTTCTTAGTGGCTAAGTTAAGTTTTTAGTGGACTTTAAAACCCTACTTAGCCCACAAGACATATTCCGGTCGAACCCTAGGGTTTATGGGCCTGTCCAATTGCTAAAATGGAACGGATAAAACCAATCCGGGTTTTCTTAATCGGGTCGACCTAGTCGGGTCGGGTCGGACCGTAGTAACTAAATTGAACCTAACATAACTGGTTTTGAGTGATAAACCGAACCAGTATCTTATTTTATTAAACCGTTTCGGACCAAACCTTAATTTTTAAAATCAGACCGAGTTGAACCGGATTTTAAAATTTTGACCGAACCACTTTAAAATTTTCGGAAATTTTAAATTGTTCAATAAAATAAGATGTCAAATTTTAAATCCAAAATGTTTTCGAACTTTAAAATTAGCCTAAACAGTGCTCTTAGGGTTTGTGTTTTAATACACGGTTTCAGTCAAAACCCTAATGCCATGGTTTCGATTATGGGGATGGATCTCGTACTTGCATGTTTTTGGGACTGAATTAGATTGGTGGGCTGATTTTCAATTGTTTACTTTCTGCATCATATATTTTGATATAATTAGAATTGTCATCTTGACTTAGTCAAGCTAGCTGGATATTATATTGCGAGCATTGAGCTATGAGATTTAAATATATGGTTTGCGCAATAGGATAGACATGTTATGCTGATTGAAAGTGCCTAGAATCCATGTCTAGAAATTCGCATGATTGATTGTAAGCCTGAATTGCAAAACAGCCCCTAATATTTTCAAATCGTTTTATAAAACCGAAAATTCCAGTCGCCAATTATGCATGATGTGTGCGGATATTACATGTTTTGACGCGTATGCTAGGATGTTCACAATAGAACGCATGCGATAATTTACTTTACGTAGAATTATGTATGCTAGGAACATTAGACGCATGACGCGTAAGCATGTTGTGTTCGATATTTATGGCATGGTATGATGATTTGCTAGATGTAGTATAATTATAAATATGCATGCGTAAATTATCGGATAATTTTACAAAATCATAAGGGCCTTGAGAAAGCCAAGATCGGGTATGCTTATTTGAAAATTCTCGTTCTGGTAATTTGCAATAGAATAACCGTTTTCAAAAGACTGATCTATTAGATTGAAGACGACGGTAGTGTGAATTCCTTCACGACACCCCCTTCCTCGGTTTACTGACGGTCGGTTTGGTTTAGTGACTGAAGGACCACTATTTGTCGTATTCCATCTTAATAGATAATCCGATGTTTACAATTCTGTCAAAATGTTGTTGTCTTCCTGAATTTTGCATAATTATCAATGTATTAATTTTCATGGTTAAGTCGGTACGCTTCTATGAACCTTGCAATCTTGATTGTATAAATTATGATGAACATAAGGAATATGTATTGGACTCCTCTCTGCTACGATTCCGAAAAGCGGAGAGGACAACTACGAATGAATATGGTAGTTCGTATAATTTTGACAATGAGAAATGAACGTGATAGTTTGTTTCCTAAATATTGAAGTAGATTCTTTGATGATCTAAATGTGTATGTTGTGATACATTCAACCTTGAATAAAAAGGGGTTGAAGAAGACTTCAAATTGCAACCAGACAATGTCAAAGCTTGGTATCCCTTTGCATCTGCCTCGGTAGAAGCAAGGATGTTAAAGCTAGAAATGTTTCGGTTGAATGTGATGGTCTTTTCTTTTCATGGATGCTGGTGTAATAGCCACTCGAGACCTTCGCAATAAAAGGGTCAACATGAAAAGACGTATATGGTTGCCTTACATTGACAAGATTCAATAACCTTGAGTCTAGTCAAGTACGGTAACCAAGGCAGTGAAGCGACAACCTTCTCAGCTCACCACAATAGATCGAGTGAAGTCAATTGTGATTCATATATCATGGAGGGAACTTGACTGTAAAAGGTTTTAAACGATTATCCGGTGGGTTAAACCCCGTTGATAAAGTGCGTCTCAAACACGCCTCGTATGTCATGTATGTAAAGCCGTAAACGTTTTACTTGAACACAAATCATTTGATATGATTCACTAGTGAATTTAATCATATGTGATGTTCAACATGACTTAAAGTTCTCGACTATCTACGCGGTAAACATGGATCAAATATGTGATCTTCATATCAAGAATCTTACCATTGTCATTTATCGTTCGTTGTTCGTCTGAATTACTAAATTTTGGTTATTTCGAAATTCGGTATTATTGATTAAAGTAATTGTTGCTCGATTCAAAGCTTGGGAGCATTCCGAAAAACAATTTACTTATCAATTTAACGTTCCGGTCAAATGGAACGACCCGAAACGAAATTTCAAACCCACGGGTTAGAACCAAAATTTCGGCTAAGTAAAAGTGGTCGAACAAAAACGAAACATTTTACATACTCTATCATCTCAGTCAGGTCAAACTGAACTGAATAAATTCATCGATTGCATAGTTCTAAAAGGCAAACCGACTTACCTCATCCCTATTTGTTAAGTACTTCATTAAACATATGTGTCCCAAGATAATATGCATGACAAAACCGATTTAATTTTAAATTCAGAAATTAAAACGATTTCAAAACCACGTTTTAGACCTGGTATAATGCGCATGGCGCATGTCACCTCGAGAGACGGGACACATCGTTTTAAAAGTACGAATTTAATGATGAAGTATTTTTGTGAATGCTAAATTTTCGTTTGTAATCCTTTGGATATAACTCATTGATAACTATTTAGATTAAAAGTGTGTTTCAAGGCTACTGTAATCTAATTATAATATCAACCATGGCATTAAAAGCGACAACTTAAATGCATGGTCCATAAGATAGATAAATCTATGGATGAGTTAAATAAACGAAAAGAAGTAGTCGGCAAAACGACTCTCCCGCCATTAGCCTTGAACGAAGAGTTTGGCTAAAAGTATTCATTAAACACTTCAAGAAACATAGTTCAGAATTACATAATGTAAAAACACTATGTTCTGACAAAATCGGTTAACACGTTACCATAAAAGCTAATGAATGATTCGGGTAAAACCTTATCACAAAGACGCACTAATTTGCGCATTAAAACGATTATTTATTAAGAGTACGCACTACTCTCGGACAATACGATTTTTAAATTAGCTTGGAACAATGGTTTCGTGGATAAACATGACACATTATAAAGATTTGAGGATGAATTTCCAACGTTTTGCAGAACGAAACAAGCTAGTACTGATTGAGTTAACAGATGGTTGATGGAGATTCTCAGGTCCCACTTACTTCGAGTGGGAGAATTGATATAGCATAAGTGATTGATTTGGTAAATGATGATGGAAACGTCTTCATAATAAATCCAGTGAGAGGGCTCACTCCCCCTCACACATAATCATCACTAAATTTCAAAATGCGAATCAAGTCGGACCTGATAATCATGATGATGAACTATTTCAACTACCCATTTTTCCTAGTGCGAGTGGAACAACCAACTTGGTTCCAGATCCTAGTGATCGAGGAATACATCTCGGAGGTAAAAACCCGAGACCGACAGGATATTCCAAGTAAGTTCAACCACCACCATTGTTCCCAGTGGGAGTAATGCCCCGATAAGAAGCATTATTCTAAGTGGGAGTAACAATCAGACTAAAACATGGGACTAACGTGCCTAGACATAGTCAAAGGCAACGAACTTCTTTCGATAAGTATCCCATCAAACGAGATGTATTAAACATCTTGATGTTCGTTCTTGAACCAGTGACGGTTCATCAAGCAAAGGAATGACCTCAAAACGAGGGAATTGAGGAAAACAATGGAGGATGAGATTTCCTAAATAAGAACTAACTCGTTTTTAGTCTTTAGTTGATTTATCTGTTAACCACAGAACTAGAAAGTGAAATCTTAAAATTCACTTCTGGTGGAAATTTCGAATGGTGCAAAACTCGAATAATTGCGAAAGGATATATCCAAATCCACGGAGTGGACTTTGATAAAGAAAGACTCACCGACTATGCGTTACACCATAGTCTGGGTCGTCCTTGCCCATGATTGCAAGTCTCGAACTCGAGCATGCATCAAATGGACATTAGGACCAATCCTCTCCAAGTAAAACTGGAGAAAGAAATCTATATGGAGCAACCGGAGTCCACGAGGAAATCTATATACGACTTTAAGCAATCGTCTCGGCAATGGTATCGCAGAGTCCACGAGGAAATCGTCGGATGCGGATTCGTGAATCTTCACAAGGATCCCTGCATATACACTAAGACCTCCGAGTCTAAGTATGTCATCATAACACTATACGTGGATGATATACTCATTGCTGCGAACGATATGAGTTTCATGAATAAATCAAAGTCCTGTTTAGCATCAGCATTCGAGATGAAAGACATGGGAGAGGCTACGTATATCTTAGGCATCAAAATTGCCCGAGATCGTGCCACCCGGAAATTATCTCTATCTCAGGAATCATATATCAACAAATTGTTGAAAAGATTCAGAATGCTGGGTGCTAAACCCGTGGATACACCGGTTGTGTTCGGGTGCGCGGTATCGAAGCGTGATGGCCCGAAAAACCAGCATAAGCGTAACAGATGAAGAATGCAGAGTATCCGAGCATGGTAGGGAGTCTAATGTACGCCATGCTCTGTACTCAGCCATATATCTGTTACGCTGTGGGCCTAGTAGCAAGATTCCAATCAAATCCTAGTAATCAACATCTAAAGGCCGTAAAACGAATTATCAGATATTTGAAAGGTACTGCCGACTACGTTCTGTGCTATGAGGGAAATCGGCTCGAATTGACCGGTTATAGTGACGCCGACCACGGTGGCGATCTGGATGATCGTAAGTCCACCACAGAAGGAGTTTTCCTCCTTGCTAAAGTTGCCATATCATGGGTAAGCAAGAAGCAATCTTGTGTCGCGCTTTCCACTATGGAATCGGAATTCGTTACCCTCTCCAAAAATGCACAAGAAGCGGTCTGGCTGAAAAGGCTTCTTACTGCATTAATTGGCACCGACAAGAAGAGTAAACCTGTGAAGGTATACTCCGACAGTCAGGCGGCCATTGCGGCAGTTAAGAATCCAAAGTACCATAGTAGGACAAAGCACATTGATGTGAAATACAATTATGCTAAATATGTTTTGGAAGACAACATAATCGCTTTAGAATAATTGCCTACAGACAATATGGTCGCAGACCCTTTAACTAAGCCGTTACGTAGGAAGATTTTTGAAAAGCACGTAAAACTGCTTGGATTACGTAGGGCTTAAACTGTGTGGCTTGTAAAAGTGATAACATTTTGACATTTGAAATTATGTTTCAATTTGAATAAAGGAATTGAAATTTGATTTTATCATTTATCGACGTCATAATGATTAACAACATCGGATTTTACGGTCTATAAACTAAGTCGTAGGAAGAAGTAAAATTCTTCCACCAAAATTATGTCGAATGTGAACCTTTCCTCGTCACACAGGCACGGTCATCTTGTAAGGAGAGAGGGACCTCTACCATAACAAGATTGGCTAAGAATCAGGGGGGTAAACCTGATTAAGCAAAACGATAACATTGTCACGCTTAACAGCATGACTTAATCTTCGTTTTGTAAATCGCCGAGTTGGACTTTGTCCATCACTATATATCATATTCAAGGCCATATGAGAGATTCTGCGATAGCATTATTGACATATCCCATCCCTGGTTTTACCAGGTGTGCTATCGACGCGTGCTTCATACTGCGCGTGCCACGTTCGACCACGGGGTCATGCTCGGTTGTGCTAGCTAGAATCCTTGTGATTCAAAGGGCGCATACTTCTTCACCTTAGGCGTGTGATTGATCCTGGATGCCTTATGAAGAGGCATCCAAAGTATCCTCACGGACTCAGAACTTATACCTAAGGTCTGGCTCAATGCTCGCTTCCCGGCGTACGAGCGTAGTGCCAAAGAAAACAGCCAAGTGACCACGTCTTGGAAACCGGTTGAGTCAGACTAAGGGTATAAGCGATTGGGATGGTCAAGTTCACCTTTAATTCACCGACTCTCGTGTTCACTAGGTGGCCGCCAACCGGATATTAGTTGAAGGTTGTGAACACTTGTACGGATGCCCTGGAGAAGTATTCCTTTGTGGGAAACTGGGCAATTGGAGAATTAACAGTTGACCAAGGATACAGTGCGGTACATAGTTTTATTTCAAACAAGTTTGGTTCATGAAAGGGAATCAACGTTCTACGGGCGCTACAATACTCCTAACAGACGAGTAGCACGATGCCCGTCGTATCCGCCGGTCGCACGGAAAACCTCATATGAACTATTCGGAGACGGAGACAACAACTGAAGACTGAAATATTGATGCTTTTGGATGACAATACATTAACAGGCACCCTCCCATTCCGGCGAGTGGGAGCTGTTAGCATATGGTGACTTGGCGCCGTAATTGGTAGCCCGTTAATATATGTGGTTACCTAAGATAAGTTGGTAAATTTTACATTAGGGCTAATTGGGCCAGACCCAATTCCCATGTGACATGGGATGCCCAAAATTGGGCCTCCCACCCACGTAGGTCGACCGAAACCCTAGATAGGGAGGGAGGAGGATTTTCTCCTCCTCCCACTATATAAGAAGGTCTTGGGGTCACTCCCAAAACACACATTGATCACAACTCCTCTTAAGTTGTGATTTGAGAGAAACTCTTTTCTCTCTGGCCTAGTTTCGGCCGGCCCCCATAACACCACCATTGGTGTGCCAAATTGCTTTCGAGCATTCAGTCCGAGGTTCTGTCCCCGTTGAAGAATCGATCAGAGGCTTTGTTGTGGAGCTTACATCGCGTGGGACTTCTTCTAACGAAGAACTTGCACGCGGTTCCGACCGGAGGATCAGAACTCCCTCCACTTCGTTCTTGGGCAGGAAAGCTAAAAGGTATATGCACTAATTCCGCTGCGTAGATTAGATTTCTTGCTAGTACACGTTTAGCATTCCGTAGTATTACATCCCCGTAATCCAACAATTCGGTACCCAAGGTTCCGTCCAAAAATTGATTGAGCGACCATCCCCGACATGCCAAAGGCCACCTATTTGGAGATACTGGTAGACATTGACAATAGAACGCCAAACAGGAGAATGGCAAGGGCGAGCCTTTGCCGAGAAAAAACTCTGCGAGTGTAAATATTTTGCCTTCATGTAATCCACCCAAATGGAAGGCGAGTTTGTGAGAAGACGATAAGCCTGTTTAAGCAACAGCTCGATGTTCATGGCCTCCATGTTCCGAAAGCCTAAACCCCCGGATGATTTAGAACATCACACTTTATTCCAAGCCAGCCACGGAATACCCTTAGAATCATTGCTTGTATGCCACCAGAATCTCCTCTGAATTGCGTCTAGGTTTGAGGTAACATGCTTAGGCAACTTTATGCAAGACATAGCGTACATCGAAATAGTACTAGCTTTTGACTTAAAGAGGATTTCCCTACCGGCCAGAGAGAGGAGCTTCGTCATCCACCCTTGAATACGATTGCTAAAGCGCTGAATAAGAGATTCCCCCACTAATATGCCCCTGCCCCAATTAATAGGAAGCCCTAGGTACTTTTCCGTAGCGGGCATGTGTTGTACCCCAAGCATTTGTGAAATGGCAAGCTGGTCTGGTTGAGAGACATTAGGGCTAAATAGTATTCCAGATTTTTCATAATTAATGAGCTGGCTCGATTCCAGTTGATAAGCGTCGAGATTTGACCTCAAATATCCCACATTAGGACGAGTAGCTTCAAGGAATAGAATACTGTCATCCGCAAAGAACAAGTGAGTGATCACTAGGCCATTTCTAGAAAGTCGAATGCCCCGGAGGTGTCCCGCAGATTGTGCCCTAGAAAGTTCCTGAGACAACATTTGGGCAACAAGGATAAATAGGTACGGAGAAAGAGGATCCCCTTATCGGAGATCACTCAAATTCCTTATCTGTGGTGTGACATTCCCATAAACCAAAACCGATAGCGAGGCCGTGGGGACACACTGCATTTTCGGCCCTAACCGAACAATGTTCGGTTAGGACATCCCTAACCGAACATTTTCGGCTCGGGGGTCTCCCCCCGGGCCGCGCATACCCCGAATTACCAAAATCGTTCCCCACACCTCCGATGCTTAGCTTGGCCTAATCCCTACTTATCTTAGTTAAACGCATGATTAACGGACTAATTTTGCGATTAGTCAACTAATGGTCCAAGAGCCCTATAAATAGGACTCTTGCCATTTCATTTGAACAACTTGAGCTCTCATGCATTTTGCTCTCTCTTCTCTCTAGACTTTCTCTCTCTAGAGCATATACTTATTTAGGCATCGGAGTGGGCTCACCGAGCACCCCCCCCCATTTGGTGCTCGGTAGTCCATTTGCAGGTACTCGGAGCATAACGGAGATCGGAGATAGGAGAACGAGGACAACCCTCTCACTCGACGTCTTTAGGTGGAACATTGGAGCAAGGACTACCTTTGACGTCTTTAAGTGGAATATCGGAGCAAGGACTACATTCGTCATCTTTAGGTGGAATATCAGAGCAATGACTACCCTTAACGTCTTTATGTGGAATATCGGAGAAAGGATTACCTTCGGCGTCTTTAGGTGGAACATCGGAACAAGGATCACCTTCGACGTCTTTAGGTGGATCGCCAAAGCGGAAATCATTCCTACGAAGGGAATCGCACTCCAAAGACGGATATTTTTATAGGTTCATACATTTCTGTCGGATACCGACCGATTGGTTTATGCACGACCCGAACCAATTGGTAGCGTGATCCAACAGTGGCGCCGTCTGCGTGACTCGAACAAAAAGCCTGGCGATCTATAGAGTGTATAGATTGATATGCTCACATTGCATCTTGTTACTTACACTTGCACTTACTTCCATTATGTCATTAGATGATTGTATAAGGTTATTATATGGTGAATATATCATGTAGTACATGTTACATGGTATATGCACCTTGGTGCACCAAGTTAGGCACATAGGATAGATCAGTCCTAGTTGGTGATCCTTATCACCTAGTATATATAGTTTACCTTATGCATTGTAATCCCTAATCATTATTCAAAAAATGATTCAGCTCATTAAAGCTATTATGGTATCAGAGCCACCTCAAATGGCGGCGCAATCACAAAGCTAAGGAAGACCAAGTTTCTTCAGATTTTTGCCTCAAAATTCACCTTGTTCAAGTGTGGATTGGCAAGTTCAGCTTCGTGGATCATCTTTTCTACTTCAAGAATCCATTTCTTACTTAAGAATGAACATCAAGTAAGTGGATTTTCAAGAACTCAACACGCATAGATAGATCTGCACCTAGACTAAGCACAGCCAAGATGATTTAGTACTAGTTTGCTTGTTCTTGAGGAATTCAGCCTTGTTGAGCTGATTGCGTGTTTGATATTATCATTTTCTGGAGTTTGTATTGATTCTCTAGATTTGGATATGGATTTTTAACTTATTTCAGCTGCGCCTCTTGCTTGAAATCTGGATATTCATTGCATGGATTCACTTGCATACACATTGCTCGTCTGAAAAGTATTTGTGACTGCTTTGAGCTTTGTGTTCATATCTTCAAGAATTCTGAGCTTTCATCAATGGAGAATGGATCCTAATCCATTTCTGTTGATTTTCAAGCTTTGAACATCACGAATTTTCTTGCGGAATTGTACGGACAGTACCAAAGAGTAGGGTTGTCAACGGGGCGGGTCGGGGCGGGTATCGCTTGCCCCGTACCCGCCCCGCGGATCAAGATGGTCGACCCGTACCCGCCCCACACAGTTCGCGGGGCGGGGCGGGTCGATCCGCGGGTCACCTATTAGTAGTACATAATATATTATTAAAAATTTAAACCCTAAATTCTATATTTACCCTATACAAATTCAATTTAAAATTTAAATCACAAATAATAAATTTAACTACAAATCTAAATACAAGTCACAAATCCTAATTATTTATTAAGTATTATATTACCTATATAGTTTTGTATAAATGCATGTAATATATATATAAATTATCCACATACGGGGCGGGGCGGGTCAACGGGGCGTGGCGACCCCAAAACCGTACCCGCCCCACGGGTCACGGATCGCGAGTCAACGGGTCAAAATCGGGGCGGGGCCCCGCGGGTCACGGATTATCTGTGACCCGTTGCCACCCCTACCAAAGAGTGAGCTGGAATTTGTCTTACTATTAACAACCTTGGTGTACTACTTTTGTTTGTAGTGCAACCTTGTGTATGCAATTCTACTTGGATTTTTGGCAGCTGATTTCTTGGATTTAGTTTCCCCTGACTCCAATTTGATACCTACTTGTGTTGCTTGGGTTACAAGATGGCTCAAGACACCAATGTTGATGACCCCCTTTACATACACCCCTCAGACACCACTGGCCATATGCTCATCCCTTTCCAACTTCAAGGGACCTCCAACTATCATGTTTGGAGCACCTCAATCAGGGAAGGCTTGTTGGTGAAGAACAAGCTTGGTTTTATAGATGGCACATTCACAAGGTTGGATGTTGATGTCAATGATAGAGTGAAATGGGATAGAGAAAATGCAATTGTCAAAGCATGGTTGAGGAATACTGTGGCCAAGGATTTGGTAAATGGCTTGGTCTACAACACTACTGCTTCTTCCATTTGGACTGACTTGAAAGAGATGTTTGATAAGGTGGATGGCACACAAATATTCCAATTAACAAGGGAGATTTACCAAACATCTCAAGGTGTGCTCTCTATCACTGAGTACTTTGCCAAAATGAAGCAACTCTGGGATGCTCTTGCTTCTATTGATGATTTGGATCTCCAATGTGCTGGGGACATTGCCATTGTTAATGAACACATGGAGAAGCAGAAGTTGATGGCATTTCTTTTGGGACTGAATGACTCCTATGGACACATTAGGAGCACCTTGCTTATGAGACAACCACTTCCTTCTCTTAGCATTGCCTTCTCTGTGTTGGTACAAGAAGAAAGCCAAAGGACCATCTCTGATTCCATTGGTGATGTGGGTGAGGAAACTGCCTTATTCACTGGAAAGAACCCATCCTATTGTGGTGGTAGAGGCAATGGAAGAGGATATGCCAGGGGTAGAGGCTTTGTAAGAGGCAATGGCATTGGAAGAGGCAATGGCTTTGGTAGAGGCAACTTTAATCCCTCAAGTGGCAAACCACTTCATACTTGCAACTATTGTGGCAGGAGAGGTCACATTGAAGACAATTGCTACATAAAGCATGGCTACCCATATGATCACCCAATCCATCAAACCAATCCAAATGCTCCTAAAAGGAATTGGAATTCAGCCAATATTGTTGAAGAAGGTGGTAACTCAAGCACAATTGAGCATGTGGCAGCCAAGGACAAAAGGATCTTCCATGGCACAGCTGACAAAAGGATCCAACATGTTGCTGCCCATAATGATCATTTTGATCATACACCTCTAAGCTTTGAAGATGTAGATCAAGCTCATGTCAACATGGCAGGTATATCAAGTGATTCTATGGTTTGGATAGTTGACTCAGGTGCTACTAATCATATCACTCATCAAATTGAGTGGCTACATGATTTGAAGAAGAGTGAATCTGATCACCAATATGTGCACTTGAAAAATGGTCACAAGTGAAAAGTGACTCATGTTGGTTCTTGCTCTTTCTCAAGTGGATTCACATAGACCAACATACTATTGGTCCCTGACTTCAAGTTCAATCTGATCTCTGTATCTAGGTTACCTAGCCAGTTAAATTGCAAAGTGATATTTACTTGTGATGATGTGTTACTTCAGGGCCAGAGTGGCAAGTCCATGGTGATTGGGGAATGGAATAAAGGACTGTACACTTTGAAGGATGTGGTGCCTTCAAACACAAGGAAGATAGCAGCTGCTTGCTTGGAGAATGAGGATGAAGTATTGAGATGGCATAGGCGTTTGGGCCATGTCTCAGAACAATATTTGAATCATTTGGACGTTTTAGGCTTGAATAAGACATATGGTTGTATCAAACAATGCACTATTTGTCCTCTTGCAAAACAATCTAGACTTTCATTTCCAATCAGTGATTCTATTGCTTCAAAGCCTTTTGATTTGATTCACATGGATTTTTGGGGTCCTTACAAAGTACCAACCTTCAAGAACAATCAATATTTCTTGACCATTGTTGATGATCACTCAAGGGCAACTTGGGTTTACTTGATGAGTCACAAGAGTGACACTTTCTTGCACATCAAGAATTTCTTAATCATGGTGAAGAATCAGTTTGGTACAATGGTCAAGACTTTGAGGAGTGATAATGGGATTGAGTTCATCAACTCAGTTTGCAAAGGTTTCCTTCTTCAATTTGGCATCCTCCATCAAACTAGTTGTGTGCATACACCACAACAAAATGGAAGGGTGGAACGCAAACATATGGATATCCTCAACATTGCTAGAGCTATAAGGTTTCAAGCATCCATGCCATTGAGGCATTGGGGGTATTGCATACTCAATGCTTGTTATTTACTCAACAGGCTACCCACTTCTATCTTGAAGTTCAAGTCACCCATAGAAGTGTTATATGGCAAAGCCCCTTCCCTTAATCACTTGAGAACTATAGGTTGTCTATGTTTTACAACCAAATTGAACAACCATGACAAGTTTAGTCCAATGGTTGAACCATGCATTCTTATGGGGTATTCAACATCCCAAAAAGGTACCTTGTGATGAACATTTCCAGCTCAGTATTTCATGTTTCAAGAGATGTTCATTTCCATGAAGACATCTTCCCCTTTAGCATGTCAAAGGATGCTCTAAAGACTCTTATTCCATCTTGCTTGGGAGTCAAGCAACCCTTTGAGGACTTCCCCCCCCTGAGAGTCCATCTTATTTTGATATGGATATACCAAGCCACACTCCTATCATTGAGGTTACTACACCTCAAATTGAAGTTCAAGCACCTCAACAACCAATTGAAGATGATCCACCCCAACCTTCCAATCTAAGAAGGAGCCTGAGAATTGCACAACTCAACCCACCACCTCCTAGGAGGAGTGCAAGGCTTGCTGAACTCCAACAAAGATCAAGTTCAAATGCAACTTTTGGCATGAGTATGTTTCCTATGACAACTTGGGTCCACAATACAAATGCTTATTGGCTGCCATTGACAAGATCAAAGAACCAACCACCTATAAACAAGCAATCAAAGACCCAAAATGTATCTTAGCTATGAAGGAAGAAATGCAAGTCCTTCAGAACAAAAACATTTGGGAGCTAATGGAACTTCCACAATGTAAATCTTCAATTGGTTGCAAATGGGTGTTTAAAGTCAAATACAATTCTGATGGTTCCATTGAAAGATACAAAGCAAGATTGGTTGCCAAGGGATTCACTCATATTGAAGGGACTGATTTCAATGAGACATTCTCTCCTGTGGTCAAGATGGACACAGTGAGGATCATATTAGCTTTGGCAGCTGCCAAATCATGGGGATTGTAGCACATGGATGTAAACAATGCATTTCTTCAAGGTGATCTAAATGAGGAAGTGTACATGGACATGCCCCAAGGTTTCAATCCTTCCAAGTCTCTTGAGGGGTATCCCAAACATGTATGCAAGCTCAAGAAGTCCTTGTATGGCCTTAAACAAGCTTCAAGACAATGGAACATCAAGCTCACCCAAACCTTATTGAAGAATGGGTACAAGCAATGTGCCTCAGATCATTCCTTGTTCACCAAGATTCAAGGTGATGACAAAGTTTTTCTTCTCACCTATGTTGATGATCTTCTAATCACTGGTTCCAATACCAATATGATCAATCAATTGAAAAACACACTCCAAACACACTTCAAACTGAAGGATTTAGGAGACTTGAGGTACTTTTTGGGGCTAGAAGTTGCAAGATCAGATAAAGGCCTTGTAATCAACCAAAGGAAGTATACAATTGAGCTTATTGAAGATGCTGGCCTAGGGGCTGCAAGGCCCGCTGAAACCCCTATGGAATTCAATGTCAAACTCACCACACATGAGTATGAAAAAGCAACTAACTCAAACACTGATGATAGACCCTTGGAAGATGCCACTTCATATAGGAGGATCATTGGTAAGTTGCTATACCTTACCATGAGAAGGCCAGACATTAGCTTTTCAGTACAAAGGCTTAGTCAGTTTGTTGACAAACCAAAGAAGTCTCATCATGATGCAGTCATAAGAGTCATCAGATACATTAAAGGCACCCCAGGTCAATGATTGATCTATCCTTCCAACAACAAACTCAATTTGAGCTTGTTTTGTGACTCTGATTGGGCTGTTTGACCTTTTAGTAGGAAATCAGTCAGTGCTTATTGTGTCAAGCTAGGTGAAGCCATGATAGCTTGGAAAGTAAAGAAGCAAGATACCATTTCCTTATTAAGTGCTGAAGCAGAGTATATGTCTAAGAGTTGCAATTCAGGAGGCACTTTGGGTGGGGAGAATACTCAAGGAACTTGGTATACAAATAAGTCTTCCTATCCCAATACACATAGATAGTCAGGCAGCTGTGAAGATTTCAAAGAATCCCATGTTTTATGAGCGCACCAAGCACATTGAGCTGGACTGCCACTTCACAAGACACCATATTCAACAAGGAATCATTGGTGTCCATTACATTCCTTCAAAGGAACAACTTGCTGACTTGCTTACCAAGGCATTGGTAAAGAATCAGCACTTGGCTTTGCTAAAGCTATATGGGATCAAGGATGTCTTCCAAGAAAGAAGAGAAGAAGAAGAAAAGGATGGGAGAATATAGAGTGTATTGATTGATATGCTCACATTGCATCTTGTTACTTACACTTGCACTTACTTCCATTATGTCATTAGATGATTGTATAAGGTTATTATATGGTGTCATATATCATGTAGTACATGTTACATGGTATATGCACCTTGGTGCACCAAGCTAGGCACATATGATAGATCAGTCCTAGTTGGTGATCCTTATCACCTAGTATATATAGCCTTATGCATTGTAATCCCTAATCATTATTCAACAAATGATTCAACTCATTAAAGCTATTACGATCACTCGAGGAATGGCCGCACGAAGCGAACCAACACCTAGGGAACAGCCACCCAACGGACAGGAGGATCGTCCAAGGGTAAACATCGAAGTACGGGGACATGTACACGAGAACACTCCGGCGGAGAAACAACACCAACAATAGAATATGCCCGTGGATGCATCGTCGGCATCAAGCACCCCACGGAGTAGGCATCAATCAGGAGGAGTGGAAAGGAGACATCGCAGGACCTTCTCACATAGCTCCCTTTACAGGATGCCCCCACACGATTTTCACTATGGTTTCCCACCATATGGCATGCCCTTCGCAGGTCACTCACATGGACATTCATCCTACGATAGCCGGTTCTACAACCGGAATGCGTATGACATACCACCACAGGAAGTTCCCCATGCAAGAGCGGCTTACGCCCAATGAGGAGGACGGGTGTTTAGAGATGCAAACAACCACCATGATGAGGAGGCCATGCTACCCCCAAGAAACGAACGATTTTTTGATGATGAACAGGTACCACCGCCACAAGGCTTCCATGAAGAGGGGTACCCCCAACCCCCGACAGGACATGAACAACGTGCAGGGAATGGTAGAGACTACCATGCACAAGCGGAACACGCCGGCAACGACGATAACCGCCAAGTCCCGGGAGGACATGACCACCATGTCGGAAACAACGGAGGACTCCAAGCCCCACGTGAGGAGTTACGAGAAACAAGAATCAGAGTAGGCGCCGACACAACTCCGTACACAAACCCGCCAACAATGACCCCAGAAGAGGTGGAGGAAATAATAACGAAATTGATGGTGGAGGCTAAGGGAAGGGCCATGCATGTCCTCAGCGACAAGGCATCCCACCCATTCACACAGGACATAATACATAGCCACGTGTCGGATGCTCTAAATGCAGAAAGAGAGAAATACAATGGCAAAGGGGATCTGATTGAACATATACAACAACATGAGGCTGCGCTCTTCGGAAGAACCCACAATGAGAACATAGTCGCTCTATTGTTCGCAACCACTTTAACAGGTCCAGCGGCACATTGGTTCTTCGGCCTCCCGAGAAACTCCGTCACCTCTTAGGAATACCTCAAGAAGAAGTTCTTGCAGAGGTACTTGGGTGAACGGCAACTAAGGAAAAGCGTAGGATTCCTGGATGATGTATGACAAGGTAACGATGAAACCTTGGCTAGCTATTATACCCGATTCAATCAAAACATTGCAGATATCAACGAGGAGTTAGAGAATCAGGAGATAGTTCGGGCATTCATCGGGAACCTTGGTAAGAACAGCAGCGCCCTAGCGGACAAATTGGCGATAAAACCGGTAGCATCACCGGAGGAACTAGCAGCCCGCGTGAAACAATACATCGACTTGGAGAGAGACAGGCACAACCGAAAGTTGAGGACACCCCCCCAGACGAACGCTGGAGGATCGATGAGGCAAAACAAGCCATTCGAAGGCAGGCCACCAATATGGCAACAACCATCAATGCAACAGCAACAGAGGCCTCAACCTGTCAACATCGTGAGGGAGACCAACCAACCAACCACAAGGCCCCCACTGAACGCAACGCCCTCCGTGATCTTAGGAGTGATGAAAAAAATGAATATCTGGAACACACCACTAAGGTACAAGGACGTACCAATCGGGGACAAGCTAGACCAATGGTGTAATAACCATGAAGTGCACGGACATACGACAGACGAATGCTACACCCTCCTCTCGAACATACACCACATCATCAGACAAGGAGGGCTACGACAATTTGTGGACAATCGAAAAAGGGGTAATGGAGGCACACCACAAGCACAAGGAACTCAGAACAAAGGAAAAGAGAAGGTGGGCGAGCGCCCATCCCCGATCAAAAGGGGAACCATCAATGTCATCCACGGAGGACCGGCCGCATGAGGAGGAGTATCAAACGCCAGGGAGGTATACGCCTCCCAAACATGGAACTTTATGGAAAGCGCCCAAGGGTCGAGGAGGAAGAGGTCATCCAATTCTTGAGAAAAGACATGCAACACATTGTATACCCGTGTGACGACGCATTGGTCGTCACCTTGGAAGTGGATGGCTTCGACGTCAAAAGGATCCTCGTCGATGGGGGCAGTTCGGCAGACTTACTACATGTAAGAGTGCTCGAACAATTGGTAAAGAGAAGACAAGATCTAAAACAGGTGAACATCCCACTTGTTAGCTTCGCAGGTGAAACAACCTACCCTTTGAGCACAAATCCAGATGAACGTCAACTTCGTGGTGGTAGAGGAACTAGGGGCTTATAATGGTATCTTCGGTCGAACGGCCATCAACCCGACAGGAATCATCGCCTCCACAGTCCATCAAAAAATGAAGTTCCTAACCCCAAACGGAATAGGTGAAGTATTGGGCGACCAAGTGACAGCTCGTAGATGCTACCTAAATGCCATGAAGCCTAAGGCACACCGACACACCTCGATCAATATGATCAACATACCAGAAGAACAGGGAGAGGAAGAGACGGGAAAGGAAAAGAAACGAAGGAGGGGCAAAGCAAAATTCCTCACAGGCTCACTATGCCTAAGTAGGTTACTATGCTTCGCCCCGTCAAGGAAGGCACCAACACACAACGAAGAGGAGGAGACAACCGAAGTTGACATTATGCAGGTGCCCCAGGAGTCCCCACCTCATGCAGGGACTCGCGAAGAAAGGAGGGAGGAACAAGACAACCCAAATATAACTGGAGACGTGATCAATATAGACGCGGTCGTTCAAAGGAAAAGGGAAAGTATTCGTTCTTATTTTCGCAGGTTCAGCAAGAACACGCGGCAGCGACAGACGCAACCCCAGGGGAGGTCATACGAGCCTTCTATAGAAACTTGGAATTCCAGAAAAGCGGGTTCTTCGGAGGAGGCTATGGAATCATGACAACCCAAATAATGAAAGATTTCAGGGACAAGCTGACCTTCGCAATGATGTGGGAGGAGGAGGAAAACACACTACTATGGGAAGAGGTCATGGGACATCCATGTGACACGGACGAGGATGTCGACACCGACAGGGCAAGCAATGAGACTGCTAGACTCGAAAGCTATACACCATCTTACGACTTCACGCCGCTCAGAATTGGAGTGGGCGAACTATTCAGGGAGCATCTTCAAGGTCTCATCGAGCCACCCTTCCCCGAAAAAGCCTTCGTCGAACCAAATCTCGATAGGTGTTGTGAACATCACGAGACATGGGGGCATGAGACCGACGACTGCCTCGCCCTAAAAGACGAGATCGAGACAATGGTCTGTCACGGACAATTGAACCACTTTAAGGCATGACGCGCCCTCCGCATGATACACATCAACCAACCCCCCCCCCCCCCCCCCCACCTCCCGACAAGGTGCATACCCATATGCACTTGTCCACTATCCTTTTTTTTTTATTATTATGCTAAGCTATGTAGCAAAGAAAACACTCCATGTGTGGAGCTTAGAATAGTTTACATTCCTATGCAAGCTTTTGTAGTATCATGTCCAACATGTTATGAAGCCGCCATCTAATGAAATTATGTATGTTGTTTGCATGAGTAAAGCAGGTACCAAGACAAGCAACAATGACCAACAAGCAAGCATAAAGACTCCAACGAATTCGATTCTAACAATATGTGTTAGTCCAAGAGTTGTAATATAGTCTTTAGAACGAAGAGTAAAAAACCGGCCAGTATAAAAATGAGAAACATCAAAAAACGAATGAACCACCTAAGCGCTTGCCCTGTCGCTGGACTTTGTACCTGACAGTGGCCTACAACCAATCACTCCGGAGTTCCCACTGGATGTTGTGTTGGCCTTTACGCCAGGGGCGAAACTGGGTAAAGGTTCTAAAGGAACAACCCTTGAAGGAGTTCACACCTTCTAGCGTGTTGGCCCCATGTTAAACCGGAAACTTGGTAGGGGTTACAGATAAACAACCCTAACCTGGTTATAGACCCAGTTTAGCGCGTTGGCCTTGCTTGGGAATATGTCCAAGCGAAGTTTAAAACGTAGTTGGATTACCACCAACTAGCGTAAAGGCCCTATATTGGAAGAAAACCAAATAGAGGCATGAACAAGACCAGCTGGTATATAAACGTTATCCCATTTCCAATACTCCATACCAATACCAAACATACCCAAACACATTCGGCCATCCCAACCCAAACAACCATAAAACACCAAGCCTTAGCCATGGCAACCTCCGAGAATACGAACGCAAGTATACAATAACGAGAACAACAATACAAGATAACGTGAAATACGCCGCAAACCATAGGCGTCAATCATATATCGGGGAAACACATAATGACATGCGTTGTGACCACGAGGCACAACAATGTACGTCGCAAGTTATAATGAAATATCCACTCAACTATAATCCATATCTACACCCTCAAAAAAGGGGGGCATACCGAACATGCTGCCTCATTGAAACAGCATGTCAGAATATCTCGACACAGCATGTCGGAATATCTCGACACATAATAAAGAAGGTTATATCAAGCTGTCTCATTGACACAGCTAACTAGGTCTTCTATACAATGGAAATCTAGAAGAAAAGATCATATGCAAGGGCACAAACCGATATAGCCAAGGGGGGGGCAAAAACATTAACGATTTCGTTAAAACCACAATATGCATAATCAAATTCATCTGACACACATAACATGATAAGGAAACAGGTACAATCAAGGCGTCTAACATGACAAGCGCAACACCCCGGTCAAATCCAAGCAACAAGTCCACGACATACGCACCAAGTCTACGAGATAAAGGCATACATCCAACAATACATTTAAAAAGGTACAAGAAGGTCTAAACAAACATGTAAAGCAAACAAGTCCCAGATATGACCAGTCAGAGGATCCCCAGCACCACCTTCCTCATCATCGGAAACCACAACCCCAGTACCATCAAGGGCAGGAGTCGAGCCCTCCGCCTCATCGCCAACGGCCATGTCCCCGACACACTCACCCTCTAAACAGGCATAGTGCTTCCCAAGGCACTCAAGATCACCTAGATTCGCAACATGGAAATCGGGACAATTCTTCCCAAGGCACTCATAAATTGGAAGTCGCAGGTCGAAACCATCGGATGCCACGTCATGCCACGAATGTCGCCCTCATAGGGACGAACGAGCTCTTCAACGACCACGGGAGGAAGACTAGCCATACCTACATAATGCAAACACCTCAATAAAGACAATACATGATAACCATGAACAAATACAACAACTAGAAGCATCTACATACTGGGAGAGGTAACGGTCGGAGGAACCTCGGTCATCTCAACATCATCATCGGCCACAAACCCATCGGCCAACACCCCCTCGACAACGCCTGAATCAGGAGCCTTGCCCATGTCACGGGTAACCTTAGGAGAAGGCCCAGTAGTCTTTCCTCTATTACAGAAAGGCGCTCTCAAGCTCGGGATGGCCAATACAGTCTTTCTCTTGCGAAGAGAAGCATCGGAAGACCTAATCTCGAAGTCGAACTTCTTCATAGGAGGACGAGAAGACTCCGCTTTCTGCGAGGCACCTGACAACACCAAAAAAGAGTAAACCGTTAGAAAGGACATGTATACATAAGCCATGAAGAATCGAGAAACAACAAAACCCACATACCAACAACACTACGGCTAGCGCGAGTAACTCTAGAAGATCCCGGAGACGCATAGCGAGGAGTCCTCCTCCCATCATCAACAAGCTCGTCTACAGTTCCAACCCCCTGAAAAGAAGTAGCCTTATCATAGAACCCACCTACACGAAAAGAAACACAACCATGTTAACATACCAAGGGAGAGGTAGCACATATATCTGTCGCATACAACTCCTCGTCAGTCACGGCCTTAACGGTCTTATATGAACGATCTCGGTGAGAACAACAAATAGCCACCAAGGCCTCACAATCAGAGGGTGACAACTTTTCGAAGCAAGGAGGCATGTCTGCATGACCCCTACTACGCAGACTCCAGGAAGTATGACGGTCGAAAATGAAAAAATACTGCTTAGCTCACACCCCACGAGAAACATCACTACCAACAACAAACCTATAACGGTTATCCCACCTATGGTTAATAAAACCTAACGAGCGAAACCCACCGGCATCCATGGATGGAAAGCGGCACACAAAGGAGTACATGTCAGACGAACTCTGGCATCGAGGGAAATAGAAGAGTCGGAACAAAGTAAGAGAATACGCCCAAGACTTCCTATGACACAAGACGTGAAACCCCACCCAAGCAAGATGAGCGCTAGGCACTAATTCGAGAGGAGATATTCCATAATATCGACAAAGGTCACACAAGGCGGCACAATACGGAAAACGAAACCCTGCCTTGACCTGACTAGGGTACACAACAGACCACCCTTCGGAGGAAGAGTCACACATCCAAGCGGCAAACCCTCAGGAAGCGAATCGTACGGATAACGAGGCATGTCCTCAGACTGCAAACCAGCCATCTTAATAAGACTCCTATATGTGGAATGCTTAAGATAGTTCCTTAAAATTTCGGCTACGGGGCATCAGAATCCGAGTTAGATGACACATTAGAACCCCCACCAACATGCAAATCATCATCGGGCATATCGGCTAAACCGGAAACGGGCAAACGACTAGACTTCAAGGTAACATCCTCTTCGTTCGAAGAGGAAGGTATGAGGGGGCAACGAGTAGACTTACGAAGCTTTGGCATGATGAACGCGATCCTTAATCACAAGCGACGAACGAAGAATAGCCCGAAGTAACCTGCAACTAGAAACAAAATACCATCAACAACTACATAACACCAACAAGTCAACGATATAACCCAATGATACGGTACAACGAAAAAGAGGGGAGAATTCCAAATTCTCCGCCTAGAACTTTTCCAAATAAGACGTTACACAAGTGTGCAACGCATTATAAAAGGAGAGGAGCCAAATATTCTCGAAGTTGAGAACTTCCAACAAGACGTCACACGAGGACGTAACGAAACACCAAAAAGGGGGGTAGCACCGCTACCTCGCCTCGGAAAATTTTCCGACGTTAAAAAGGGGGGTATAATCACTACCTCGCCTAAAAATTTCTCTAAGTATAAAAATGGTGGTATCATCACATTTTCCATCGATTTTTTTTTTCGAGGACCAAAAAAGGGAGTATCGGCCAATTTTCCGCAAAATTTTTTCTAAGCCCAAATAGGGTGGTATCATCACATTTTCCATCGAAATTTTTTTTCGAGGACCAAAAAGAGGAGTATCGGCCAATTTTCCGCAAAAAATTTTCTAAGCCCAAATAGGTGGGATACCATCACATTTTCCATCAAAATCATTCCTAAGTTCAAATAGGGTGGTATCATTACATTTTCCATCGAAATTTTTTTTCGAGGACCAAAAAAGGGGAGTATCGGCCAATTTTCCGCAATTTTTTTTCTAAGACCAAATAAGTGGGATACCATCACATTTTCCACCAAAAACCTTTCTAAGCCTAAATATGATGGTCTCATCACCTTTACTATCGATAAATTCTTCAAGGGCCAAAAAAGGGGGTATATTTACATTTTCCATCGAAATTTTTTTTTCGAGGACCAAAAAGGGGAGTATCGGCCAATTTTCCGCAAAAAAATTTCTAAGCCCAAATAGGTGGGATACCATCACATTTTCCATCAAAAGCCTTCCTAAGTTCAAATAGGGTGGTATCATTACATTTTCCATCGAAATTTTTTTTCGAGGACCAAAAAGGGGAGTATCAGCCAATTTTCCGCAAAATTTTTTCTAAGACCAAATAAGTGGGATACCATCACATTTTCCACCAAAAACCTTTTTAAGCCTAAATAGGATGGTCCCATCACGTTTACTATCGAAAAATTCTTCAAGGGCCAAAAAACGGGGTATAATTACATTTTCCATCGAATTTTTTTTTTCAAAGTCTAAAAGGGGGATACCATCAAATTTTCCGCAAGAATGTTCTAAGTCAAAAAAGGGGGGTCTAGTCACTTCGTTGCTTCGAAATATTTTTTCCAAGACCAACACAATACACGATAGGATATTCAACAAGCACGTATCAAAGCAAGGGATTACCAACAATCATCAAATCGAAACTCATACAAGGAAATATCGAAAGAATTCACGAAATTGAACCTCGAAAATGGAGGGCAAGAAGCCAATAATCAACCCACCCCGCGCGAACCCGACCCGCGCGCTCCTTCCAACAAGCCCCGCCGAACCCGACCCGCTAGCGCTCCACCGGCCCCGCCACGAACTGCCCTCCCCCACCGACCCACCACCCACCCTCCGCCGTGCCACCGGTGGTCGACCCGCTGCCGCCGTCGAGCACCTCCAAGCCGCCGAAACTCTCCACCCTTTGTGTTGCTCCACCCAAACTAAAACAAGACCATGCTCTAAATCAAAGCACACCAACCTCTAATGTTAGCTCCATGGAGCGTCTTGCAAGGAGGAATGGAAAAATGGAAGAGAAATAGTGATGGAAGAAGAGGAGATGTGGAGAGGAATGGTAGGCTGGAGAAGAAGAAGAGAGAAGGTGGATAGTAAAATGAGGAGAATGAGGACAAAAATGGTGGGTGGGGGTATAAAAAGGAGGGTTGATAGTTTTTTATGGTGATTAATTCACAACCACACATTTTCAACACATGGTAAAATTCAAATGCTAAGGCATGGAGGTAACATATCTATTCAAAATATCATCATGTCATCTTATACATGTCATAAAAATCGGACCAAAGGAAAAATCTCACGATTCGGAAAATTTTCCGCAAGACAAATTAAAGGGGGTATATACATGAAAATATCACATACAGTTCTATATCCGTACTAACGTTTCCAAATATGACAATCTCGTAAGATAGGAAGGACGAAGACAAGGATCGACGAAAATATCAACATGGAAAGCACCGAATGAGGTAACCCGCATCGAACGGCTCCAAGTTGAGTGTCTATGCAGTCTAAAAATAGAGTCAAGAAAAGCGTTACGCCATGACTTGACTCGGGGGAAAATGATGGATATACAACCACTTAGACCCGTTTTGACCCGAATTACTCACCACTCAGACCCAAAAAGGTCTTAGACTGACACACGACAAAACCCGAACCTAGAGAAAATCACCGCCAAAGACCCATGAGACAAAGTTCGGTTAAGACCCCCTAACCGAACAATGTTCGGTTAGGACACCCCAAACCGAACATTTTCGGCCCGGGGGTCACCCCTCGGGCCGCGCATACCCCGAACTACCAAAATCGTTCCCCACACCTCCGATGCTTAGCTTGCCTAATCCCTACTTATCTTAGTTAAACGCATGATTAACGGACTAATTTTGCGATTAGTCGAGTAATGGTCCAAGAGCTCTATAAATAGGACTCTTGCCATTTCATTTGAACAACTTGAGCTCTCATGCATTTTGCTCTCCCTTCTCTCTAGACTTTCTCTCCCTAGAGCATATACTTATTTAGGCATCGGAGTGGGCTCACCGAGCACCCCCCCCTTTGGTGCTCGGTAGTCCATTTGCAGGTACTCGGAGTATAACGGAGATCGAAGATAGGAGAACGAGGACAACCCTCTCACTCGACGTGTTTAGGTGGAACATCGGAGCAAGGACTACCTTTGACGTCTTTAGGTGGAATATCGGAGCAAGGACTACCTTCGTCATCTTTAGGTGGAATATCAGAGCAAGGACTACCCTCAACGTCTTTAGGTGGAATATCGGAGCAAGGATTACCTTCGGCGTCTTTAGGTGGAACATCGGAACAAGGATCACCTTCGACGTCTTTAGGTGGAATATCAGAATGAAGACAATATCCCAACGTCTTTAGGTGGATCGCCAAAGCGGAAATAATTCCTACGAAGGGAATCGCACTCCAAAGACGGATATTTTTACAGGTTCATACATTTCTGACGGATACCGACCGATTGGTTTACGCACGAACCGAACCAATTGGTAGCGTGATCCAACAAGGCCCAGCTCTTCCGTCCAAGACTGAGCCCGAAGAATTCTATTCGGTGAAGCCGGGCATCGACTATCCTTCTCGGAGAAACCCCAAATGTCATTGAAGTCACCCATGATGGCCCAAGGTCGTGAAGATAACCTAGTACGACAGAACGAGATAACACCTTCCCAGAAGGCCGGTCTAAGAGCAAACTCGGATGACGTGTGTTGGGATCAAAATGACGTGGCCACAAACTTCACGGAATGGACTTCTAGGCTTCGCCTTGGACGTAGCTCTCTCGAGGACTTGATTTCCTCCGGGATACTTTTAAGGTCGAACACCTAAAAAGGGGTGGGGATGGCCCCTGATTCCACTTTGAAGCTTAAGTTAGTAATGTATTTGAGAGTGTAATATATAAGTATTCAGAGCAGATTGTTTTTAATTGAAGGAGATAGCTCCCTATTTATAGGAAGAAGTTTACCGACTTTGTAGAGGCGGCTACTGGCCTCAGATTGGTTGCCTAGGGGCGGCAATCAGCCCTTTGTGATTGGCTGATAGAAGCGGTTGTCAGTCAGCTGGTGAAAAGCAGGTCGCCACCTCACTTTTACTTAGGAGGGAAGTCTTTCCTAAGGCGGTTGAAGCAGGTGACAAGCAGGTCGCCACCTCACCTTTACTTCGGGGGAAGGTTTTCCTTTGGAGACGGTGGGAAGCAGGTCACCACCTGTCTTTACATCGAGGGAAGGTTTTCCCTTGGAGACAGTGGGAAGCAGTTCGCCACCTGTCCTCTGGAATATTCTCTAAGTCTCCATAGTCGACCAATCATTCTTTTAAAGTCGACTTCTTCATGATTGGTAGTCGACCTTTTATCTCCAAATGGTTGGAATAAACAAGAAAGGTCGTCGACTTCTTCTCCTCGCCCTGAAAGCGTACTCGACCTGTCACCTGTAGGAAATCACCATAGACCAAGAACGTACATACATAGTCGGGTTTATTTATAACGCAACACTTGCCCCCGAGACTCGAGTCGTCAGCTTCATTAACTTAAGGTGAAGGCTTGAGTCGAGTAAAGCCCCATTTTGTGGCGAGATAATCTATTTCTCAGGACTTGTAGATTTTCCAGACTTTCCAGAAGTTGAAGAGGCCCTCCCTCGGGATTAGGATTTCTATCCGTTGGGAGAAGAGATGGTTTCGGCATGCATAGATTTCCTAGGGAAGCTGGGGAGTCACCCTCTCAATGGCTCTACAGGTGTAGGCTAACTGTCATGTTGTCAGATGAAGAACCAATGAATGGCTAACCTTGATAAGGCTTCGCAAGGAAGTTATCCCAGCGAGGGAGTTCTTCTATAAATACCCCCCCCCCTTTTTACTTTCACTTTTCACCTTTCACCTTCGTCTTCTCTCCAACCCTGGCGAATCAATACAGTGCCTTCTTTATAAACCCTAATTCTCCTTGTCCTTGTACGCTTGAAGAGAGGATTTTGATCGGAATAGCCACCGCAGGTCCCTCTGATCCTCAGCAAGAAGCTTCGTTCCTTCATTCTCTCTCTAGAACTCCGATGGCTCTCCCCATTCTTGAAGGTAATCTTGAAGATTTCATTCCCTCCCCTCCTTCTCCTAAGGTTAGTAAATTGACCAGCCATGGCTTCATGAAGACCGTGGTTTTGGGTAATCTGAGCGATGATGAACATCCTCGATACCCTGGTCCTCCGGGACCAAAATATTTTCCCCAAGAGGGAGAAGTGGCGGTCTTCGTGGGTCATCTCGAGGCGGGACTGAGATTCCCTTTTTGTGGCGACTTGATGGAACTCTGCGAGCATTATCGCATCCATCCTTGCCAATTTACTGAGATTGCCCTTCGTTATTGGGTGGGTTTTCGTTGTTTGTGTTCCACCTATGAGTGGAAGTATTCTTTGAGGGTTTTCCGCAGCTTCTACCAACTACAACGTACGCCTCATGGCACCTACAATTTCAGGAGTCGTTGGCCTACTGGCAGCGATCTTGATTGGGAGAATCATTATTTCTTCTGTCGAGTAAGCGTCCCGTGGCCTCTGCTTCCTCCTTTAGGTACGGATCGTGCCCCAACTCTTCAAGGATTAACTCTGGAGGAAGTCGACACGGTCTATAAGATTCATGCCATCATATTTTCTCCTGATTTTCTTCCTTGGAAGTCGATATCCGATACCTCGGAACAGGCACTTATCAATGCTTCCATTTGTCTCCGCCTCGAGGATCCTCCTATAAACTGGGTAATCCTTTTTTCTTTCTATCTTTAGTCGTTTCTTGAATCCTTTATTTTGCTTTCTGTAGGTCTATTTACAAGGCTTTTTGATAAGCAGGCGGCGACTGGAGTGCCCCTTGCTGGCGAGGCAGCAGGAAATGGAAGTGGAACTAGAGCCACTTCGGAACCTCTGTCCATGGAGGACGCCCAACCTACTTTGGAGGGGGCTTCGCCTGACATGGTGGTCGACTCTTCTGAACAGGAAGAAGCCACCCAACCGGTTGTAGAAGAACAGCCAAAGTCCTCGAAGAAGAGGACCAAGAGACCCGTTGGGAGGGCAGGCGCCACTCCTTCGAAGAAAGTGAAGATCACCACCGCCACTCCAGTCTCCTCATTTCAGGAGGTTACTTCTGGGGTCAATCTGACGCCCACTAGTCCCTTGCCCCCACTGGTACAGACTTTTGCCTTGATAGATTCCTTACTTAGTTCTTGGTAGTTCATTTTTATTAACGTATTTTCCTCGCAGAAGTCGACCCTAAGGGCAAGGGTATTGCTGAGGCTTCTTCTTCTCAAGCCAAGACAGGCTTGGGATATGAGGGTCCTCCCTTTGCTTGGAGGATGCTTCATTCTGCCCCTGACTCTCCGCCACGAGATGTCGATTGGGACCCTCTCGCCACTCTGGGAGAGTACAAGATGAAGGAGGGCCATTCCATCGCCAACAAGGAGGTGGCCCTTCACTTGCTGAACGCCTCTGTTCCTCCCCGGGATCGTCCTCGCCTCCCTACATATCGAGTGGAGGATGCCACTCGAATGTTCCTACATCGACAGTCCAAGGTAGAACCATATTCTTATTCGTCGATACATATTATCTGTACCTTATGTTGACGACTTTTTCCTTTCCAGGCCAACCGCGATTTCTTGCAGGTAGGTCAGTTGCTCATCGACCTTGGCGAGGAGTTATCTCTCGCAAAGGGGCAGCTTGCTTCCCTGGAGTCGGAGGCCAAAGAAGTGCAAGGCCTTCGGGAAAAGGTGGCTCGCCTTGAAGGGGAGGTTTCCAGCCTTCAGAGGGTCTTGGGCACCATATCTGGGGAGCTCGATACCTGCAAGGAGGCTCTGAGAGCTATTGGAGTTTTGGCGGCCGTGCTTGGCAAGGCATATCCTGATGCTGCCGCCTTCTCCAAAATTTTCTGTGCCCAACTGGATTCTCAGCGTGAAGAGAACATCGAGCTGAAGCAGAGGGTGGAAGAGCTCGAGGAGCCTGAGCGGAACGCTGTTGCCGCTTACAAGGTCAGCTTGGCCTTTCAAACGGACACCGACATGGCGAGTGGGCATATGCTTCTCTCAGTTTTTGCTTCATTGGTTGCCGACCTTAGGGCCTTGGTCCCCGACCTGGACCTCTCGAGAGTGGAAGTTCTTCGAGAATATCTGCAGGAGGAAGCTAAAGCCAAAGCTAGGGCTGATAGATAGATTTTAGCATAGACGCTTTTAATTTCCTTCTCGATATTTTGTAAACTCCTGTTTATTAATGAAGGATAATTTTTAGCAATCTTACATATGCTCGCCCTCTCTTGGGCTTTTCACCGTTTTCATAGATCTTTCAACGGACTTAATAGAAAACATACTCGACTTTAGAACAATCATTAGGTCTCCATATAATCGAATGATTTTAAGGGTAATCCCCAAATATCTAACCTTTCTCTCAAGTTGTAGATTTGTCCGAGTAATTTAGTGGATATCGGATTTTGAATGGTCGACACCGAACTTCGAGGCGGGATGATCGACTTTCGAAACCTCAAGTAGTCGATCTATTTGAGCGATTTAGTAGATATCAAATATTTTAATGATCGACTCTTGGGCTCTTTCGTATTGCAAGTAGTCGATCTATCTGAGTGATATTGTAGATATCAGATGTTTGAATGATCAACTCTTGAGTTCTTTCATACCGCAAGTAGTCGATCTATCTGAGTGATATTGTAGATATCAGATGTTTTTAATGATCGACTCTTAGGTTCTTCTGCACCTCAAGAAGCTCGATCCATCTGAGTGATATTGTAGATATCAGATGTTTTTGATGATCAACTCTTGGGTTCTTCTGCACCTCAAGGAGCTCGATCCATCTGAGTGATATTGTAGATATCAGATGTTTTTGATGATCGACTCTTGGGTTCTTCTGCACCTCAAGGAGCTCGATCCATCTGAGTGATATTGTAGATATCATATGTTTTTGATGATCGACTTTTGGGTTCTTCTACACCTCAAAGAGCTCGATCCATCTGAGTGATATTGTAGATATCAGATGTTTTTGATGATCGACTCTTGGGTTCTTCTGCACCTCAAGGAGCTCGATCCATCTGAGTGATATTGTAGATATCAGATGTTTTTTATGATCGACTCTTGGGTTCTTCTGCACCTCAAGGAGCTCGATCCATCTGAGTGATATTGTAGATATCAGATGTTTTTTATGATCGACTCTTGGGTTCTTCTGCACCTCAAGGAGCTCGATCCATCTGAGTGATATTGTAGATATCAGATGTTTTTGATGATTGACTCTTGGGTTCTTCTGCACCTCAAGGAGCTCGATCCATCTGAGTGATATTGTAGATATCAGATGTTTTTGATGATCGACTCTTGGGTACTTCTGCACCTCAAGGAGCTCGATCCATCTGAGTGATATTGTAGATATCAGATGTTTTTGATGATCGACTCTTGGGTTCTTCGTTTACTTAACCGCTTTCAAGTAGTCGACAAATCTGAGTGATTTAGTAGATATCAGATTTTTTATGGTCGACTCTTGATTTGGAAAAAGTTTGTCTTCGACGCCGCATATTATCGCCGAATCTGAGTGATTTAGTGGATATAATATTATTGATGGTCGATATTAAATGTCGGTCGCCTTAAAAGAGAGAACTCAGATATCTTGAGAAAAAGAAGAGCCTTTGAAAGGCCTATATTCATTCATCCTTCCTGAGCTTTAACAAAAAAGAGGAACACCATAAAACGAACATTAGCCTTATCATAATAAACAATATTATTTCTTTAAGGAGGTGTTGTCTCTATGACTTCTCTCTGATTTCGACGTTGCATTGAACTGACGTAGCATCGTCGGGATGCTGTTTGGTCGCCTCTCACTTCCCCAATTCCCTGTAGCGTCGGGAACCTCATTACTTGATGAGCAGTCGATGGGATTATTCGGTGAGGATTGAGCGCCGTCCTTCCAATGATGGCGTTATAGGCGGAAGCGGCGTCGACGACTATGAAGAGCACATCGATTGTTAGAGTCGTCTTCTCTTTTCCCAGAACTATCGGGAGTTTGATTGCTCCCATTGGATAGGTGGTCCTTCCTGCAAATCCTATGAGGGGGAAGTCGACTTTCATGAGGTCCCTTTGGGTCAGACCCAAATTCTGAAAGGCCTCAAAGAAAAGTATATCTGTCGAGCTTCCACTGTCGATGAGGATCCTTTTTACTTCGTACTCTGCAATAGTGGAGGTGATGACAAGGGCGTCCTCATGTGGTTGAGTCACCATCATGAGGTCGTCCGTAGTGAAACTGATAGTTACTGCCTCAGTCTTTGCAGGCACTTTTCCTTTTCCATCACGAGCTATATGGGCGGCATATACTTCGCGGGCGGTGCTGGTCTCTCCTCCTGAGGCGAAGCCTCCCGCGATGACATTGATTTTCCCCCTTTGTATTGGGGCGAGGTTATTGTGAGGGGGAGATCGAGAATTCCCCCGAGGACTACGACTTCATTTTTTGCTGGGGTTTAAATGGTTTGTCGATGAATTTCGACAACTTCCCCATTTTGATCAATGTCTCGATGTCGTGTTTGAGGGCCACACAATCGTCGGTGTTGTGCCCTTGTACTCGATGGTAACGACAATAGTTGTTCATCTGGGATCCCATCGGGCCTTTTCTTACTTGAGGAGGATCGTCCAACCTAAGTTTCTCCATTTCTTGCAATATTACTGATATGTTGTGTGTGAGTGGAGTAAACTTGCCTGGATAGGGATTAAGATCCCTCCTTATTCCTTGTCGATTTCCCGGGCGGAAGTCTCGCTCACGTCTTTCTTCCCTCCTGGGCGGTCGGGAAGCGGAGCCCTCCTCGATCTTGGCGGGCACTAGTTGTTTCTTGACTTCTTCGGTCAACCCTTCATGCGACCTTTATAGGTCGATGAATTTCTTTACTTTGACGGCGAGGGCATCAATCCTTTGCACGGGCTTCATCACCATGCTGTCTTTCAGAGCTTGGCTCTGCACTCTAAGACCCCTCCAGAAGGTCCAGATCAGCTCGTCATCTGTGGCGTCCTCGTTCAGCTGTTGGAGTATCTTGTGAATCCTTGTGTAGTAGTTGGCCAAGGTTTCGCCTGGGCCTTGCTCGATCTTGTCGAGGAAGTTCATGCTCTTGAGGCGCTGCCTCTGACCTATGTGTCCTTCAATGAATTTGGTTTTCAGCTCATCCCACGAGTCTATAGAGTTGTCTGGGAGACCATAAAACCAAGTAAACGCCTCTTCCTTCAGCGTGGTTGGGAAGAGTGATGCATAATGATCAGGCGTTGCCCCTCTTCCCAAGAGGGAGGAGTTGTGGGCGTTGATGTGGCGAACTGGGTCGCCTTCTCCGGTATAATCGTCGATGCTCCTCGCGAAGACTTGCGGGGGAACTCGAGTATTGAATAGCCTTTTGGTGAAGGGGTGAGAAGTATGATCACGAATGATGAGCAAATCGTTCGCACCTCACCTCCTCTTCTCCAACAGTTCTTCAACCTGCCCTATTGTGAACAGAACAGGTTCCTTGCTCACCGTTTCGGCCTCGGGGGCTTCTTTCTCCAGGGGATTCTCCTTCTGGATTTTCACACTGGAAGCTACTTCTTCCTTTTGTGAGGCCTCTCGGGTTGGCTCTCTTTTCTCTGGAACAACCCCTGCTTGGGTTTTATTCCAAAAAGTAATAAAGGCAGCTATTACCTCCGGAGGAACAGCCTGGGGAGCTGTCCTCGCATCTTCCAAAATTGGCAGAGATTTGGAATGGTTGAGGGTTTCATCATTGCCAACACCATTAGATTGGGGTATTGGGGGATCTTCTTGGGGGATCAACCCCGATGTGGTAGGATCCACTGGTGGACTGCTCCTTTCTTCCACTGGAGTGTTGGAAATCTTGCTCTTTTCGGCAGCCATGACTTTTTGATCTGTTCCCACAGACGGCGCCAAATGTTAGGATCAAAATGACGTGGCCACAAACTTCAAGGAATGGACTTCTAGGCTTCGCCTTGGACGTAGCTCTCTCGAGGACTTGATTTCCTCCGGGATACTTTTAAGGTCGAGCACCTAAAAAGGGGTGGGGATGGCCCCTGATTCCACTCTGAAGCTTAAGTTAGTAATGTATTTGAGAGTATTCAGAGCAGATTGTTTTTAATTGAAGGAGTTAGCTCCCTATTTATAGGAAGAAGTTTACCGACTTTGTAGAGGCGGCTACTGGTCTCTGATTGGTTGCCTAGGGGCGGCAATCAGCCCTTTGTGATTGGCTGATAGAAGCGGTTGTCAGTCTGCTGGTGACAAGCAGGTCGCCACCTCACTTTTACATAAGAGAGAAGTCTTTCCTAAGGCGGCTGAAGCAGGTGACAAGCAGGTCGCCAACTCACCTTTACTTCGGGGGAATGTTTTCCTTTGGAGAAGGTGGGAAGCAGGTCACCACCTGTCTTTACTTCGAGGGAAGGTTTTCCCTTGGAGACGGTGGGAAGCAGGTCGCCACCTGTCCTCTGGAAGATTCTCTAAGTCTCCATAGTCGACCAGTCATTCTTTTAAAGTCGACTTCTTCATGATTGGTAGTCGACCTTTTATCTCCAAATGGTTGGAATAAACAAGAAAGATCGTCGACTTCTTCTCCTCGCCCTGAAAGCGTACTCAACCTGTCACCTGTAGGAAATCACCATAGACCAAGAACGTACATACATAGTTGGGTTTATTTATAACCCAACAACGTGTAAATGAAAGAAGCATCCCAAGATTGAGACATCAAACAATCACTTATCTCGACATGAATTACATTGGAGGAGGGCACAATAGGGGTAACTACCAGCAGAGAGTTCAATGCTAAGAGGAGACCACCACGAGTCTCTTCCGGTTCAATCCTAACCGTAGAATCAAACCCTAATCTAGCAATAGTAACAACCAAACGATGCATGCGGCTCTTTACCTATAAAGATCATGATTGGCCTGTGTAGTCTAATTAGGAGCCGCAGATGCTGAATTGTCAGGGAGTTTCCGGCTCCCTGACAATTCCAGATTAAGTAACTCATTGCTGTCGCGACACGGCTCTCAAAGGCCGTGTCGCTAAACCGTAACCAAAATCATAATAATCACTAGGTAAGTGAAAATACATATTAAATAGCATGGTATGTGGTACCTCATCAGTGATCATATCTGAGACCCGAGAGTGTCGAATTTGGATAAATCGCCTTGGTTCCTCCCGAATTACCAGTGGCAAGTTAACCACAGGTTCCTCAAATAATGGTCTCTTCCTCCCGGATAAAGAAACTGAGATGTCATTCCCAATCATTGGTTCCTTCCCCGGTCGCCTCACAAAAGGCGACGTGCTGCTTTGGCTTTCTTCGGACGCAAGAAATGGAGGTGTGCCATGTTGTTGGGACATCCTGGAGAGCAATATCAAAGGACTGTATTGCAGCAAAATAATCAACATGGTCAGCAAAACCAAGATGGGAAACCACAAGAGAAGAGAGGTCACCCTGTTCCCGTAAATGATGAGCGAGTGCAGATAAAAGGAGATATTGGGGGGGAGCTGATAGGAGACGACAGTAAGACCACAACTGGGAGACTAGAAAAAGTCTCAGACACACCACCAAAGTTGATGAATTCCAAACGTATTGCTGGTGAATGATCCTGAAGTGGTGTTGGCACTGAATGGAGAGGCAGTGACATAAAGCCAAGCGGACCAACATTAGAAGGACCAGGCTGGTCAGGAACAGAAGTACTCGGCGCCACTGGTTGCCAGATCCAAGGAGCTGCACCCTGAGAAAACATGACGTAGGTATCATTAGTATAAGCAGAGGGTAGTAAGTGGTACGAAACCATATATGGTGGATATTGGGTGGCTGGGCCATTGAATGACCCGTCTCCGAAAAACATGGACTCCGGTTGTTGGGGCTGAAAGATAGGCTCATTAACGACCGAGTCATGAATTATGGTCCCCTCCAAAGATGGCAAAACAAGATTTAAATGTGCCACTGCATTGCAAGGACGCCACAACTATTGCAGTAAATGTAGAGGGGAGGGAGCACTAGCTGAAAGGTTCGTCGGAAAAGCCTGTGCACGGGCAGCTGCAAGAAGAAACGCGATCTGGCCCAAATTAGGGTTTGAAGAACCCCCCAACGAGGATGAAGACACTGAAGGTTGGGCTAGCGTCGAAGCAGTAGTTGACGTGGCAGGAGTGTGTTCCATTGGCACCGGGGAGCTCGCCTGAGGAGGAAGGTCGGCAGCCTGGGGTTCCTGTGGACGATCGCCTTCTCCATATTGATGCTCACCATTTCCTGGGATACAAAGCCTAGGGTTAGGGTTCCATTAAATCCAATCCAGAAAATCTCCCCTATTATTATTAGAATAGATGATTTGATCATTTGGGCGGATGGCGCAGACCCCTTCATGACGGTCAATTCAGTCGTGCATCTCCCGAATTTGTTGCCTCTTCAAGGCGAGATGAGTGTTACTGTAACGCTGAGCATGGCCAAACTGGCCACAAAGTCCACAGGGAAGAGCAAGTCTGTACTTGATGACTATCCTGGGGCGAGCATCGACGAGTAAGAACATCCCCAGGACCGCTGGCCCCTCCAAGTTGACCGCCACCTTAACCCTAGGATAAGCAAATTCCCAGGGGCGGGAAGGATCGAAATCAACCTGGACTATCTCACAGACGCAAACAGCAATCCGCTGAATAGTGACCAAGTTCATATGACGATTGGGAATCTCCCTAATCTCAATCCACATCGGAACCCTGTTGAACGGGATTGACGCCGGGACGCACTTGTGGAGGCACTCCATAAGGACCAACGTTGCTCCAGCAATATTGAAAGGACTATTCTCCAGAGTCTCGAGTAGGTGGTCCCGGTGTTGGAACGTGAAGACATAAATGCCATCCCTTTGCCGGAAAATATGAGGTATAACCGGTAACCGCCAGTGGCGTTCCACAAAACGGCGAACATGGTCTGGTAGGACATTTAAAAAGAAGATAGCTTCACTATTCACTCTTACCTTTTCTATTATGATGATGACGACGATGAATGGATTCCGGTGATCTTGGTGGCACACTGATTAATTAATTATGATAGGCATTCTAATATTGATAGCCGTTAAGCGAATCAAGTAATATTCTAAATGTATTTTTTAGGGTTTATAGGTATTTTGGTACCCTATGTTGAGACTTTCTACCATGATTTTAGAGCATCCGTACTTTTTGTAAATATATATAAGTTATAAAACCGAACCGGGTCTTGAAGTGGTAAGGTATCCGGTGTCTGGTTCTGATCGGAACAATCTGATTCAAAGTTTCAAACAGATTTAGTCATAGATAGAAGGACGAGAAGCCGAATAAGTAGTTTGTAGTTGCGTAGGGGAAGAAGACAATAAACCATAGAGAATCCCTTGGAAGGACAGTCTGCTCTTGGAAAGAATAACAATTACTCAATCAGGGAAGCATGCTATCTTGCCAGAGAGAGTGGTGGATGAGGGAGATGAAGGCAGCAACAAAGCTTATGGACAAGGTCAAGATCAACGTCTGCTTCGACCATATATTAACCTTCCAGTCGAATCCCTTGCCGTAATAGCAATGCCCATGCCTCCAGCCACATCCGCAACAGCATCACAATTTATTTTGACAAACACATTCTCAAAAGCGTCTTCTACAAGCAGCTAAATCCACAAATTGCTGCTTTTAATCACAAAGGCTCATCAACTGCCCTCTTAGCACTTTTGATTACTTTTATTGAATCATACTTCTTCTTTTTAAAGATACTAATTACACATAACGTTCTTTTCAATTAATCAGAAACAAAACCCACATAAACACTTTCTGTCTTTCTTTTTTTCCCATCAAATCTCAAAAAGTTCAACGTGGACCTTCACTTATCCAAGTTGATTCCCAGAAACAATAAATACACAATTAAGTTTTGTTTATCTGAACTCCGTCAAAGGTTCCGATTTGGCTATTTTTTTTCTGGATTTTGGTCAAATCCGGGAAGGCGGCTTCATGTTTGCTGAACTCGGTGGTGGCCATATTGTGGTCGAGTTCAAAGGCGGACATCCGGTTTTAACGAAATCCGGCGACGTCGGCTACTTTAGAGATTTGATTGAAGCATAATAATATTGTAAGAAGAGAGATGATGGATTCAAGCTCAACAGAAACCTGCTGCGCTCTATAAATCTCGCGACCCATACTGTACGATTGTCGGCGCCCTCACCGTGGTCATGCTTACGAAATTTCCTCAATCAGAGAACTAAATTGTACTTCGTACATTTAGAGAGAATAAGAGAATGATTCTAGATAATTCTTGTATATGTAATTAATGCAAAATAGCGGCCGGACCGCCTAAATCTGGAACCGAGCATCATCGGTCTGATTCCGATAATACTGGTCGGTGCTATTGGGTTCATGGAAAATAAAAAATTGCAACTTAATCATTTCGAAAATGTTGGCTTTGTTTCGGTCTCTCCTTTCATATGGGGTCCCAATAGTAAAAGCATAAACGCTTTGAAATCATTGTAGGCAAATCTTATGTTTGCCCACTTTTGGCTTTTGGTACCACATGTTTGGTTTTGCCTATTTTTGGTACTATACGTTTGCCAATTGTATACTTTTGGTCCGACCATTAGTTGACCGTTAGAGTTGACAGTTAAATAGTCACGTGACTTGCACATGCCTAGCCCCAAATTTTGATTTTGTTCAATTTAGTCTCAATTTTTTTGTCCTAATTTTTTCTTCTTGCAATTTAGCTTTTAAACATTTTCAACCGCTCCCTAGGACTAAATTGACCTAGCAATGGTCCGACCCATGGCTAGTAGAACCATGGCTAGGGTCGCCGGATCCGGGTGACCCTAACCATGGTCCGACCTAGCTATGGGTCGGACCATGGCTAGGTCAATTTAGCAATAGGGTTCAATTGACCCAATTGGACCCTAAATTGACCTAGCCATGGGTCGGGCCATGGTTAGAGTTTCCCAGGTCCGGTGACCCTAGCCATAGTCCGATCTATGTCAATTTAGTCCTAGGGTGCGGTTGAAAATATTTAAGGGCCAAATTACAAAAATAAAAAGTTATGACAAAAAATGTGAGGACTAAACTGAACAAAATCAAAATTTGGGACTAGGCATGTGCAAGTCACGTGACTATTTAACGGTCGGACCAAAAGTGCATAATTGGCAAACATATAGTACCCAAAATAGGCAAAACCAAACACGTGGTACCAAAAGCCAAATGTGAGCAAATATAGGCTACCAAAAAACCTATAAACCCTATTTTTTACTACGCACATTGTTATGGAAGTATAAAATTAGCACTACAAGAATTAAGTATTATTGCGACGACCAAAATCGTCACAAAAACCCCTAAACTCGTCACTATATGTATATTGCGATGACAAATCGTCGCAATAGCCTCGTCGCTATAGACCCCTAGCAATAGGTCCATATTGCGACAAAAATAGCAGTCATCGCAAAAGAGTGTACTCTATTGCGAGGACGAATATCAACACATCTGCGACATTAGTTGTCGCAACGGCTATATCTATTGTGATGATTTGATAAATCTATTGCGATGACAAATTTAAAATTATTGTCGCAGTAGGTACACCTATTGCAATGATTTAATCTTTTTGTAGTGCCATAATTTAAAGATAATTGTCACAATTGGTCTCTCCATTGCGAGGATTTGATAATCCTATTGTGATAACACAAATATTGTCAGTATATGTATTTATTGCGTGGATCCTTTAATTTTTTTTTATTGCGACGAGTTTCAATTGTACTGCAACGATAAATTTTGAAAGTTGTTGCGTCCGGGACGACTCGGGTCGCGTGGACGCGTCTGAGGTTGTGCGGGTGTGTCCCTTCCGACGGAGGTTATGGCCTGGCAAGGTGGTGACCCGGCGAGGTTCGTGTTTCGGATCGGCTGTGACTCGGTACGGATGTGACTCGGTACGGATGTGACCTGGTATGGATGTGACTCAGGGCGGATGTGACTCAGGGCGTCGGAACCTGCGCAAGGGACCAATGCTAGCACGGAGAGGGGGGTGGTGCTAGCGGAGCCCTCTCCGATGCTTAAGTTACTATAGTGGCAAAAGGGTAATTTCTAGAGAGAGAAAGTTCTAGAGAGAAGTCAGAGCTCAAAATACCAAAGTTGGGCAAAATGAGAGAGTGAGTGAAAATGGGTGGCCAAGGCCTCCTATTTATAGGCTTCCTTGAGACCGGACCCGGTTTTAAAGCGGTTTGATGACGGTTCACGAACGTGCGGTAACCGTCCTCCTTGTTGGTAGTACGTGAACTTGACTTCTCTACGCGTAACGGCGATCGCGGGTACGGTAATAGCGCGATACCCGTAAGGCAATCCGGACCTCGTCGAACTTGGGCAATTCGGCGAGGTCCGAATTGTCACGCAACCCGGACTTCCGGGTTGCGGGCAATCCGGAGGTCCGGATTGCCGCAACCCGGAGGTCCGGGTTGCTGCAACCCGGACCTCCGGATTGCAATGCAATCCGGATGTCCGGATTGCATTGCAATCCGGACGTCCGGATTGCATGGCAATCCGGACGTCCGGGTTGCTTTGCAACCCGGACCTCCGGGTTGCTTTATGCAACCCGGAGGTCCGGTCCGGACGCGCGTAAACGCGCCTCCGGACCGTTTTTATACCGCGGGAGGTGTTTTTTGGAGCCGAGATGTAATTTTTGACGTGTTTGCGAGGCCCGAAGCGTAAATACGAACCCGAATTGGACATTTATCCATCACTTGCCCCCGAGTCAAGAAACGGTTTAGAACCTTTCTTGACTCTATTTTAAGCTAGGATACTTGTCCAATTTGAGTCTGACGCTAACCTTTTAATTTTGATCGTCGGTCGGGTGCAGATATCTTGATTCCGTTTGTCGCTTGATTTTTCGGCCGAACGACTTTATTTCCTGTCACTATGGTTAGTGCGATGGGAAATACATATATGACGTGCAAGCATGGTTATTGTCGGAGACATGAGCAAATAGTAATGCACTTATGCAAGAATGTGTCTATCAACATGTATGCATGAATAAAGGACGTGGCAAGATTGTAATTACGTAAATCAAGAAAATAGAAATCGTATGTTTCTAAAATGACTAAGTGATTACCGAATCTTGGATCATGCGATTGCGATATACGCCCATGATGATTGACTTGACACGCGCGATGATATTGATGCACGCGTTGACGTTGATACACGCGTTGACGTTAACGGTTGAATGTCAGGTAGAGATTATTGGTTGTTTCCTGCAAGTATGCTAAAACACTTAGAAAATATTAAGCGATGTCTAATGTTTGTTACCATAGATGTCGTCGTATGGGCTTTGACGATGTGCGTCGTTGGCATGCTTAGGGGGCATAGCTACTCGTTGTATGCAATACATCTTTGTTGACGCGCATGTGCGTATGTGAAAATACTTAGAAAATATCCTCCCCTTGTTGACATGCCCCCTCGTTGACGTGTACGTACGTACATGGAAATACATAGAAAATCTTTTCTCCTCGTCGACATGCAACCCTGTCGACATGTATGTACGTACATGGAAACACTTAGAAAATATTTTCTTCTCGTCGACGTGCAACCCCGTCGACATGTATGTACGTATATGGAAACACTTAGAAAATATTTTCTTCTCGTCGACGTGCATCCTCGTCGACATGTATGTACGTACATGGAAACACTTAGAAAATATTTTCTCCTCGTCGACGTGCATCCTCGTCGACATGTATGTACGTACATGGAAACACTTAGAAAATATTTTCTTCTCGTCGACGTGCAACCCCGTCGACATGTATGTACATGGAAACACTTAGAAAATATTTCCAGCTGCAGTTTCTGTTTTTAGCATAATTCTCGAGAGATCCGACGCAGGGGCGTGTTCCTCGAGCGATTCTTGGTTCTTTATGCTGAGCATGACCGTGCTACCCCTTTCTTGTGATAAGGGAAATAGAGTTGAGGGTTGTGTAGTGGCGTCTTCTGCCCCCCGGTCGAGGGACCGGCCCAAGGAGGAGCGTTACTCCTACTGAGGTAAGTGTTCGTTGATAATTCTTTGTTCATGCTTTTTCTTGCATGACACTTCGTCACCTGGACAATGTTAAGTACTGTGGTCGCCCCTCTTGGCTAGGCTCCAAGGCATGGCAGGATGAGTAGAGCATATGATGTTGCGACTTGCACATTATAGATTTTGTTCGGAGAAGACGGTGGCAACTTCTGCTCGTTCTGCCGAGTCCTGTTAGGGATGATGGCATTCTTTAATCCGTGCCATCTTTTAGATATTCTGAACTCGTTTCTGAGTCTGTTTGCCCCCCGGCTTCCATGCTTGAAGATTTGTAATAGCTGTTCCTTAGTTGATGCTTCCGACTTGTTCGTTTTGAACTACGTCATTTGAACCTGCTTTATACATAGTAGTTGGCATGATAACTTGTTAGTAATATTTCATACCGTTATCACTTACTATGTTTATTGAGTGCGGATGACTCGTAATGTAGACATAATTCCTGCGGTCGTGACCGATAGCCACTTCCTGATTGATAAGTTGAGATGTTCTTCTGATTGCCTGCCTGATGCATTATGCATATTATCCTTCTTTCCTGACAGCGTGTATCAACCCGCGTTGGGGAAGCATACATAAAAACATCATTTGAGAGATGTTATCTTGACAACGCAAGATAATAGTTTATACCGTCTCTTAGTTCCACTCTAAAGCGACGTTGTACAAGACTCGACTTGTAAGTTTTATGAGTTTTATATAGGGTAAGCACCTGACAGCGTGTATCAACCCGCACTGGGGAAGTATACATAAAAACATTTAAGTTTTTGAAGAAACATTTTGTAAAACTTAAAAGGCTTGTTGATAAAATATTTGAGAAAATATTTTGGTGTTGAATGTGATACATCCAAAAAATCATGTTGACCAAAAAAAAAAAAAAAATTTTGGAAAGGTGTTTGATGTATAAAATGTTTGATAAAATTTTTGGCAAAATTTTTGGTAAAGTGTTTGAAAAAATACTTGTGATACATGATTCCTGCGTCCAGGGACCATGTAACACTTTTGAGAGTGTGAATTGTGATGCCTGCTTTCTGCGTCCAGGAACCATGCAACACGGCTTGAAAACTTATAAAACGAACCCTGATGGCGTTCGTAATATGGGAATGCCGACTAGACAGAGGACATTCGCCATAAAGAGTGCATCCTGAACCGGATATACGCACTTGTTATATAGTGGGGTTGTTGTCTAAAGAGAGAACTTCCGCCGTATTTAACGAAACCTGATGGCGTTCGTAATATGGGAATGCCGACTAGACAGAGGACATTCGCCATAAAGAGTGCACCCTGAACCGGATATACGCACTTGTTATATAGTGGGGTCGTTGTCTAAAGAGAGAACTTCCGCCGTATTTAACGAACCCTGATGGCGTTCGTAATATGGGAATGCCGACTAGACAGGGGACATTCGCCATAAAGAGTGCACCCTGAACCGGATATACGCACTTGTTATAGAGTGAGGTTGTTGTCTAAACAGAGAACTTCCGTCACTTAAAGGGTGATCAGCCCCGTATGCCCATCCTGTTCTGAATTCAGGGAATGGCTATAAAATAGGTCTTGGTGTTAATCCGAGACATTGCTTGTAATTGACGTCCTGAATAGTCGCCGTTTTAATAATAGGTCTTGGTGTTAATCCGAGACATTGCTTGTAGTTGACGTCCTGAATAGTCGCCGTTTTAATAATAGGTCTTGGTGTTAATCCGAGACATTGCTTGTAGTTGACGTCCTGAATAGTCGTCGTTTTAATAATAGGTCTTCTAGAGATAGACACTTATGATATGAACAGAGGAATAAACTCCTTGTTGATGTAGATAACATATATGTTGGTGTTGTATACCATAACTCCCTCCTTGCATATAATGCTTAGCTTGTATTGCTGGAGTAGATTTTGTGCATAAGTTACTACTTGGTATCATTCCTGAGTAGTAATCATAGTGTAACATGTACCTACGAGTAGAGTTGATTTTGTTAGATAGTTGCGATTTTTATAAGTTCGCAAAAGTATGAAGTCATAAAATTTTCTTTTTAGTTATGCATGCAGTAAAGGAATTTGATACAAGGATTCCTTGTTTGTGTAAGAAACTTCCCTGTTTTGGTTCCATGATGACGTCTTGATGTAGTCGTCAATATGAGTAGGTTGTTGTTGATAAGCGTTGTCATAACGCGTAATAGATTTTGCTTGCACACGGCATAGTTTCTTGGATTATTGAAGTAGATAATATACGCGTAGTTTTGTTGCTTCGCGTTTAATCCAAAAAACAGCGTGCAAGAGATAAGTATGTACCTACAAACGTAGATTGACTTTATTAGATACTTGCGTGTATTTACATTGATTATACTAGAAGTAGTAGGAATTCGCAAAGTAATCTAAAAAAGAGCTGTTTCTCCCATTTCGTCATGGCTGGTTTGATGATGATGTCGCATAGTTGGTTGCCCCAAATCGCCTTAGTGCACCTAGCCTGACGCATTCTTCGATTTCCCAGTTTAACGGTGGACACATGTTTGTGTTGTGCCCCCAAGTTTTATGGAACTTGCACCATTCTTTGATGTCGTTGCCTAAGAAAGCTGTCGCCGAGGCAAGCGGACTTGGGAGCTTGTTCTCTAGCAGGTTGACGTAAATGTCTTCTGCCACCATGCTTGGCGGTGTGAAGATGTTGTTGATACCAAAGCTTGCGTCTTCTTGGTTGTTCGTTTTTGCTCGAACACCTTTGTCCCAACTGAGGGGTGTACCCCTCCTCAGTTCTTGCTCGCAAGAGATTGCTGTCTCAAGTTTTTCCTTTAAATCCGCCATGGTCCTTGTTGTTTGCCATCCATGTGTTCGTCCGAAGAAAAGGAAAGATCTGACGTTCATATTTGCGTAGAACACGCTTATCACATCTTCCCTTGTTGCTTTCGCGTTCGAGGCATTGGAGGCGAACCTGGTGAAGTATTCTGAGATTGACTCGTCTTCTCCCTGCTGAACGAGCCAAATCTGTTGCCATGGTGACAACTGGATGCTTTCTTGCGGTTTCCAGATTGTAATGGCTTGTTCCATTGGTTGCTTCTTTCTTTCATCAACTATCTTCTGCCTTTTGAAGGAATTTACCATGGCCACATGGTGTTGGTTCTTTGCTCTCAAGGCATTGACGTAGCAACGCCTTGCAGTTATCTGATCACCCAGCACTTCTCCAATCCCATGCTCTGTCGGGAACTTCATCTTTTGGTGGACGGTGGAGGGCACGATCACATAAGGATTGATTGTTGTTCGTCCCAAGATTCCGTTGTAGGCTCCAAGGGATTCTACAACTACAAAAGTGACGTTGATATGCAATGCTCTCCATCCCTGGCCAAGGATGACCGGAAGTGTGATTGTGCCCAAGGGCTGTGTAGCTGCTCCTGCGAAGCTAACCAATGAGAAGGTTCCTGGGGACAAGTCCCTGACAGATTTTCCTAGTTGCTCTAGGACTTTGATGTGTAGAATGTCGGCAGAACTTCCACCATCCACGAGAATTCTTTTCACATCGTACCCGTCGATGTCCATGGTAATAACTAAAGCATCGTCGTGGGGATAAACGATATGCTTCAGGTCTTCTCTGGAGAATTCGATTACTGCGTCTTCTTGTTCGGGTTGCTTGCGCTTTCCGTACTTTGGCAGTGTGACTGCTTGAGATGCATAAATGTCCCGAGCATTTGATATATGTCCTCCAGCGGCAGGCCCTCCATGTATGACATTGATTACCCCTCGCTTGGCTGGCGGAGGGTTGTCATGAACTTTCTCTTTTCCCTTGCTTGTTCTTTTAGACGACTCTGGGTGAGTCTTTCTTGAGGGGCTGTTTTGATCCACGAATTGCTTTAACTCACCCTTGAGGATGAAGTTGTTGATTCGAAAGCGCAGACTGATGCAGCTATCAGTCTCGTGGCCAAAAACTTCGTGGTTTTCACACCACTTCTCTTTGTCGCTTCCCATCTGGCCTTTCCTAAAGTTGTTTGGCTCCTTCCACATATTTGCACTTTTCATTTCTCTCAAAATCACCGACAGCGGGGCGTTCAGAGGGATGCAGTCAGCGAGATTTACTTCTTTAGGCCTCTGGAAATCCCCTTGGAAAGGTCTCTTTGGCTGAGGCTGCCAATGTTTTCCTTGTTGGTTGCCTGGGTGTGGCTTTGGATTGTCCTTTGCCTTAGCTGCAGCAACTTTAGCCTTGTTCTGGCTTCTGAATCTCTCAAGGTCTATATATTCTTTGACTCTCGCGGCCAATTCTTCCATCGACTCTGCTGGGCGTTTCGCCATTTTCTCTGCTAAGGCATTGCCTCTTCGGCCGAGGTTTCGGATAAAAGCTCGAACAATTTCTCCTTCGGTCAGGTTTCCCTGAATGTCAGAAATGTTCTGGTTGAAGCGGACGTAGTAGTCGGCAAGGGACTCTTCGTTCTGCTGTTGGACGTCGTCCAGAGCGTTTGCCCCTTTTAACAGTGTGCGCTCACCCATGTATCGCCGGATGAATTTGGCTTTTAGATCTGCCCATGAAGTGATGCTCCCACAAGGCAGTGAGAAGAACCAGTGTGCTGCGGTCCCGGCAAGAGTTTGTGAAAACGTCATTGCGAAGTGATGCGGGTTCTTTGTCCTGCCTAGCAGAGAGGCCTCGTGCTTTTGCACGTGTTCAATCGGGTCTCCTTTTCCCCGGTAGGGGTCTCCTCCTATTCGGTACAGTGCGTCAGGGACGTGACTGTTCACCAAGTGCTCAGCAAACGGATGTGACGCCCCTTCTTCAAGAGCGTGCATACCCTTCATCTTGGCCTCCCTCATTTTCCTCTCCACCAGCTCCTCTAACATCTCAGCGGTGAATCCCTTTGCCGGTTCGGCGTAACCTGTTGAAGGTTTTGGCTGATCTTTATTTCGGTAGATGTCGGACTGATCCCTACTTGTGGCTTGATAAGGATCGTCTCTTATTGGTTGCTGCGGGTGGTAGAATGGGGGCTGCTTTTCGTTCCTCCATTGTTGAGCTCCTTGGGAAGGAGTGTATGACCGTGCAGGTTCATATCTCTCATATTGGTGTCTGCCCTGGAAAGGGTTGCCATAGTGAGGAGTGTCTTGCGACATCTCTCGTGCTGGCGCAGCATGCTGTTGATTGTTCGGAGGTGGCTGAGCTTCGTATCCTTGGGTTTTGAGATACTCGCGGAGTGCGATTAACTCTTCCAGTGCTGCCATCATTGTTGGAGTGATGGTGGGCATCGTGTTTGCCCTCGCTCTCTGCTCGCCCTGAGGCAGTTCTGTCTGAGATTCCTCTCTATGTGTTTGTGGCTCGAAACCAGGCGGATGCGCGTGGTGTTTGTCCTTTGGCTCTCTATACTGTGCATTGGGCACAGTGTCGGTTGGTATGGATGAAGCTACGGAAGTAGCTCTCGGGATGTGGGAGGGTCCCGACTGGCTTCCAGCTGGAGCTTGGCATCCTGCCCTTTTGTTCGCCGGTGACTTCCTGGGGCGCCCGGGCCTTTTTCTTGGGTTTTTGACCTCCTCGGGAGGGTTGTGATCACTTGCCATTGTTTCTGTAGCTTTTTGTTCGAATCGTGCAGACGGCGCCAATGTTGCGTCCGGGACGACTCGGGTCGCGTGGACGCGTCTGAGGTTGTGCGGGTGTGTCCCTTCCGACGGAGGTTATGGCCTGGCAAGGTGGTGACCCGGCGAGGTTCGTGTTTCGGATCGGCTGTGACTCGGTACGGATGTGACTCGGTACGGATGTGACCTGGTATGGATGTGACTCAGGGCGGATGTGACTCAGGGCGTCGGAACCTGCGCAAGGGACCAATGCTAGCACGGAGAGGGGGGTGGTGCTAGCGGAGCCCTCTCCGATGCTTAAGTTACTATAGTGGCAAAAGGGTAATTTCTAGAGAGAGAAAGTTCTAGAGAGAAGTCAGAGCTCAAAATACCAAAGTTGGGCAAAATGAGAGAGTGAGTGAAAATGGGTGGCCAAGGCCTCCTATTTATAGGCTTCCTTGAGACCGGACCCGGTTTTAAAGCGGTTTGATGACGGTTCACGAACGTGCGGTAACCGTCCTCCTTGTTGGTAGTACGTGAACTTGACTTCTCTACGCGTAACGGCGATCGCGGGTACGGTAATAGCGCGATACCCGTAAGGCAATCCGGACCTCGTCGAACTTGGGCAATTCGGCGAGGTCCGAATTGTCACGCAACCCGGACCTCCGGATTGCAATGCAATCCGGATGTCCGGATTGCATTGCAATCCGGACGTCCGGATTGCATCCGGGTTGCTTTATGCAACCCGGAGGTCCGGTCCGGACGCGCGTAAACGCGCCTCCGGACCGTTTTTATACCGCGGGAGGTGTTTTTTGGAGCCGAGATGTAATTTTTGACGTGTTTGCGAGGCCCGAAGCGTAAATACGAACCCGAATTGGACATTTATCCATCAAAAGTGTCTTCGCAATAGATGTGTCCAGTTTTAACTTTTAAAATGCGACGAAACTTTTGTAGGAATATAATCATTAATTAATTTTTTAACCAAAATTAAAATAAAAAATTCTCACCTGATTAAAACGACCAATATATTTAAAAAAAATCACAACTAAATATTATACAATCTAGAATACAAATATAAACTAAATACTCAACATAATTAAAGTAACCATGGCAGAACCAGTTTGATTCGAACTGGTTTTTCTTAAAAATATATATATATATATTCAAACCAAGCAGAACTTGATAATCCCTCTCCAACTAAACATCCTCATCTCCGTGCCTCTTTTTTATTGCAACCATTTTCTCATTTTGTTCTTTGATCAATTTCTCGATCTCTTCCTCTAATTGCTCTTTTTTTTTTTCTTGTAGGCTGCAGCTTAATAACCTTCTCCGACCTACACGAACAACCATAAAGTAATTCAAGTTCTGCATATCTAATATTTAATTATTCAGTTTCTAATTCAGTCACAAGTACCGAATTAATGGTATGATTCTTAGTTTAAACGTTAGGATGATGTAATCATTAATTCACAACCATTCTTATGTATCAGATCTTTTTCAATACCTTACTGTGCTTTCTTTCTTCAATACCTTAGCGTGCTTTCTTCAACGGAAGGAAACACGGCGACTAGAGGGGACGGCGGGACGACAGCGAGTTGGATGGCGCCGGAGAAGAAGAGTTCTCAGACAGAGTTTTATTTTCTAGACCACAGATAGTGTAGAAGAAGAAGAGCTACAGAGAAAATAAATTCAGTCCATAAGTAGTATATTTTATTGAATAAGAAAAGTAAATTTCAGCCAGCAAAAAGAGAAAGTTATTAAAATAACTTTATTACCAATTAAATTACTTTATTCGGCCAACTTGTCCTTTTCAAGTAATTAAAAAAAAAACTATTCATTTATTTTTGGTAAAATTTAATACTGTGCAAGTAATATAACACTTTCACTTTTTTGGTAACAAATAAATTCATTTTTTGTGCAACTCAATTAATACATATATTGCAACGACAATAAGTTATTGTAAAGACAATTTAACTGTGGATCTTGGCCAAAAAAATAAAATAAATAACTATGGAGATTTTATTGTAATACTCTGAAATTCTAAATTATTGTCCAAAAAAAATTATTTTATAATTGCAAAAAAGATTTATGTGCTAACTTTAATTTAATAATACTTAAATATTTTATTATATCATATTGATTCAAATTATTATTATATTATACATATATATATATACAATGTGTTGATGTACACTGACGCGAACTAGCGATTGAGGAAATTATGTTATGTGAGCATGTGGGTACACTTGAATTAATAGAACAAATAGACAGAAAATAATAATAAACTAAAAAACTACATCTCGAAATAGAATTACATCTGTAACGCCGTATATGATACCGAAATTAATTTCCGTACATGACCTCGCACATCGCCCAAAGTTGAGAAGTGAATATTTATCCCAACCACTTTTTACTAATTTGAAAAAAATAATAACTTTTTTTAAATAACTAAATAATAGATAAATTTCAATCGATGTTCAATTCATTACCTTTTTTTTTTTTCGAATTTCTAGAAAATAGAAAATGTGTTACTATCAGATCTAGTAGTCATATTAAAAATAAGTTCAATACTAGTTTTAATTTTTTAAGGTTTAGAATTTAAGAATTAAGGTTTCCATGTATAGAGACTAAGATTAAAAGATTTTGAGTGTAAGGTTTATAGTTTGATGTTTATGATATTGATGTTTAAGTTTAAGGTTTTGAGTATCAAGATTTTAAGGTTTAAAATTTAAGATTTAATGTTTTATCGTGTATATTTTAGATTTTAGGGTTTATGGTATTAATGTTTAAATTTTAACGTTTTAGGTACTGATATTTATTGTATTAAAGTTTATAATTTATGGTTTCTAAGGATTTTAGACTTTTGTTTATGGTCTAGGCTTTAGAGTTTAAAGTTTAGATTTATTTTAATTTTGATGCAAAATTACCAAATCTTGCCTAATTTCAAACAAGTTACAAAACTTTGTAAATAGAAATATCTGAAAATATCTTAGTATATAATTAATTGCGAAAAACAATTATCGTGATTGGATATTCCACATCTCCGCAATAAATCTACTATATTGGAAGGATATGTGGTCATCACAATCGATTACAAGTGTTCTTAATTGGTTTCCCATAAAAGTTGGCGCCAACTTTTGTGTGCAAAATTTATTATTGCGAGAAGTATTCATCACAATTAAACATTACACATCATCACAATAAACACATTCTATTGCGACTGTATGTAATCATAGAAATATAGTTGTTGTCGACAACTTTTTTTCCAATAAAAAACTGGTATCAACATTTTGATGGGAAAATTGTTGATGTGAGAAACTATGCTGCAGTAGAATAGGTCAAATCCTCGCAATAAACCTAATCTATTGTGATGATATACGGTCATCGTAATAGAATACATTTTTTCGCAATTGGTTTCCCATAATAATTGGTGCCAAATATTTTGTTCGATTTTTTTTTATTACGAGAAACAGTCGTCACAACTGAATATTACATTTTCTCGCAATAAACTAAGTCTACTGCGACAATTTGCGCTCCTAGTAATAGATTTGGCATCATTGCAATTTTATATTATACACCCTTGCACTAAATCTATTTTATTACGAGGACATAAAGTCCTAGCTATAGATTTGACGTCGTCGCAATTGTTTTCTTATAAATAATTGACGCCAAGATTTTTGTGGGAAAATTTCTATTGCGAGAACCAGTCATCGCAATTGGATATTCCATATCCTAGCAATAAATTTACTATACTGCGAATAATATGTGATCATCGCAATAGAAAACGTGTCGTCGCAGTTGGTTTCTCGAAAAAATTTGAGCTAAAATTGAGGTGAGAAATTTGTATTGCGAGAAGTGTTCGTCGCAATAGGATATTACACATCCTCACAATAATCTCATTTTATTGCAAGGATACGCGGTCCTCGCAATAAATTTATCGTTGTCGCAACACTTTTTATATTGCGATGACCCGTCGTCGCAATTGGATATTGTGATGATGTTCTCGTCATTTTTACATGGTATGTGACGAAAAGTGTATCTCGTCGCAATAGAAACGATCTATAGCGAGGACACGACGTCATCGCAATAGAACTCGTCGCAGTAGACCGAAATTCATGTAGTGTAGTAAGTTGTAGTAGCGCTGAATTTGTTTATGGACAATGATAAAAGTGTCCACATCAGTTTTCGTTTTACACTCGAAAGTAGTGCAATATCTTAGCGTAGTAAAAGAGCCGTGATATAAGATCCGACCATTACGGTCCGATTTTTTCCGACTGAGAGGGACATCATAATTGCCCCGCAAATTGTTGAAATTTACAAAGCATACCACTGTGAAACAAATCAGAACTTGATGTCGGAACTTTCATCAATTCCGATAGTAAAAAACAAACATGTGTATTATTATTTTCCATGAAAGTTGAATTTGTAACTCTTTCTGAAGCAACAAAGGAAGTCGTATGGCTGAAGCGTCTCTTCGAAACATTGCTAAACACTAAGGACCTAGTTCAGCTGCGTTTACCGACCGTCAGGCGGCACTAGCAACGATAAAAAAACATAAGTACCATAGAATGCTTTGCCACATAGACATATGTACAATTTTAGAAGAGAAATGTTCAAGTACAAATTGATAGATTTTGAAACTAGAAGTAATCATAGAAGGGAGGTGGATGAGAGGAAGAGACGGAAACCCTAGCAGAGTAAATAAGAAATCAACTAAGGGATCATTTGAATAGTTCTTTCAAATGGTGTTCATCACCTGTAAACACCTAATTTTGGTACGCGCGACACGTATATAACACGTTCAAAAATGTTATGTGTAACGCGTTTAAAAAAGGAAGTATTTAAATATGGAAGGTCACGGGGTTGCCAAAAATAGGCTCAGTTTAAGTTAGGAAAATACATATGCAATAAATGATGTAATAATCAGAAAATATATAGTATATATTTATGGCAAAAATCATAAATATATATATATATATAATTTTCGGATTTATTAACTGCATATTAGAGAAATATATGTTTTCCTAATTTTTGGGTCTAATTTACCTATAAATAGACCCCTAGCATCTATGTAATACAGAGAAAATAAAAAAGAATAAAATATTAATTTTTCTTGGAAAGCGTGCTGTGACTGAATCTTCATCTTCTTCTTCCCGTGCGTTCATCGGAGGTTTGCCGGAGTCCATCCTCAGCCGTCGTCCAGCTTTTCGTCGTTGCCCAGGCTTCTTGGCCGTTCAGCCGCCGCCGATAACGTCGCCCGTCGCTGCCGGAGGTCGTCCCACTCGTCTTGCTTGCAGCCAGCGCCGGGAGTTCGCCAGACAGTAGCCCGATCCGCCGGAGATTGCCGTCCTGCTGTCGTCGTCGGGGTGTTGCCGTCCCTGCCATCCCTGCTGTCGTCCTCGTCGGCGTCGCCGGAGCTGCCGTCCTGATCCTCGTCACCGACGCTGTTCCCCTGATCCTTTGTTGAAGAAGACAAAGGTAGGTGCCGCTATTCAGTTTTTATTTATTTATTTATTTATTTATTTATTATCTATTAATATTATTTTCTGTTAAATTTTTTTATTTATTATTATTATTATTATTATTATTGTTGTTATTAGGACATGTTAATTAGTTAATTTAGATGTAGATTAATTAGGTAACGTGTTTTATTGTATGTATATATGTGTAGGACGTATTATTATTAAATTCTATTTTGATTTTGAGCATGTTTGATTTTATTAGATTTTATCTCAATTAGGAGTTTTAGATGTGTAATGGTTTTTTTTAGAGCTTATATTTGTCGTTGATAATATTTTTCGCATGAGAGTTAGTTTAGTTTTTGATATCGTTAGATTAATTCGACGTAATGCATATTTAAATTTTAAAATTGGCAAATAGGTTAATTAAGTACCGAAAGGGCGCAATTAGAAAATAATTTTTCTTAATTCGTAATAGAACCTCCGAACTTGAATTTCTGATTGTGGACCGATTTTAGACCTAGCGTTTAATTCATTATTCGTTTAGGTAATTTAGGATTCTAGTTAGCCTAATAATTAACTAGTGGCGACTCTTTCCAAAACTGCACGTTTTTCAAAACGTAATTCGCCTTAGGTCAGATTTTAGGGTCCGACAATTTGGCGACTCTGCTGGGGAAAACTTAGAGGGTTCGGGCTTTGTATATTTTCTTATTTGCCATTTTTTCAGTTTATTTGTGTATAACTCTGTTATTCTAACTTTGGGTTTTTATGTGATAGGTGGGGGACTTTTTATTTTACTAACTTATGTTTCTTTGTTGAACCCGCACACACATCCACTTTAGTATAATATCCAAAACGCCTAAAACCCAGGGCAACTAGGAACCCCGGAGAGTTAGTAAGGGTACGACCGCGCGGCCGAGCCGCCGGAACGACTCGGAACAACTCCACTCGCTTGTGAAGGTCCTGTGATCCCTATGATGGGGTGAGGAAACCACCTTGTCGGGAACCTATCAGTGGAGCCTACCTTGTAGAACAAAGCAAAAACACACACCTGAAGCTTCGATCCTGCCGCTATGCGTGTTCGCGTGTGTTCTTTTTCTAATTGTTCTCGACCCCTAGAATTTTTCATGTATAGGACATGGGTCTCGATGTAATCATTATTTTGTACCATATGTAATTGTACAACGCATATTAATTTACGTTACAAGCATGGATCATATTTTCTCAAAAAATGTGTCATTCAAATCGTCGTTTCTAAAACGCTTTACACACCATTTTCGAAAAATGAAACGACTGCACAATTGCCCTTGTATCACGGGCCTACCATTTTTCAAGACTGGCGTTGACCAGGTTCGGACAGCATGACGGATGCAGAGCGAAACTATTGAAGAAATACCGCGTAGAATGGAGTGCTAGTATCGTTCAAAATAGAAACGTCAGGGTTAAGTGCTCGTTCCAAAATCCGAACAAGTGGTAAAAATCAGATCCATTTTAAAAAACCTTGTTGCATTACCATCGCTCGGATTATGGGGCAAGTACTCGACGCTCATTGACCGAATTCCGAGTTGTGTAAAGTGTCTCAGAAGCATATTTTACAAAGCTTTTTTCCAAAAGATGATGAGTTGAATGACACATTACTTTCAAAACAATCATGCATGATATCTTGTGTTCCATATTCTGAATATCACATTTTTCTCTGAAGGTATTACTGGCCATCACATGGAGGACGCTCAAAGGATCCAGCAACAAGAGGAACGAATAGCCGAGGTCGAGACGGCTAATGCTAAAATGCATCAGGTTATGGCATCCATGTCTGCAAACATGGAGCGCATCATGGAACTCCTCGGGGCTCGATCAACCAACGATACTCTAAAACCGCCCTTGCTGACAGCGACCTCGAGTCCAGGATCCTCCACAACACCTGTGGCGAATACTGGACCTCCGATGCCGGCTGCAACCGTGCTTCCCGACGCCACGGTTGAACTCCCTCATGACCAACCCCCTGTTTTGGTCATTCCTGATCAATCTGCATCAAAGCCGGATGTCCTTCCGAAACCGACGATAATGTATGGGCATGTTAACCAAGGAGGTGCAATCGGCACAAATGCAGCCACATCGCCACCTGTCATCGAATCCGAACAGGATCGCCGCTTGAAGAAAATGGAGGAAAAGATGAAGGTTTTGTCCGGACTTGAACAGTATGGAGGCATTGGCTACTCCGACCTATGCCTTTTCCCCGACATGTCAAGACCGGAGAAGTTCAAAGTCCCCGACTTTGAGAAGTATGATGGCACCGGTAATCCCATTGTCCACTTGAGGATTTACCTTGCAAAGATGGCCCCTTATCGGCAGTATGAGAAGTTCTTGATCCAGACGTTCCAGGAGAGCTTGAAAGGAGCAGCTTTGGTTTGGTTCGTCAGCTTGAAGGCCGGTGATATCTCAACCTGGGAGGACATGGCTAACGCTTTTGTTCGCCAATACAAGTTCAATCTGGACACTGCTCCGACTCGCATGGATCTTCAAAGCATGGAGATGGAAGGGGGGCAATCATTTAGAAGCTATATGCAGGCTTGGAGAGAGAAAGCCGCTGGAGTCCGACCACTACTAGAAGACGCAGAAGCGGTGTCCATGTTCATCGGCACTCTTAAAGGGGCGTATTACTCTCATTTGTTAGGGCATGTTTCAGCCAACTTCGCTGATTTGGTGAAGGCCGGAGAAATGGTAGAGCATGGCATTCGGACTGGAAAACTTGAAGACCCCTCCAGGAGTCAACAAGAGGATATAACCAAAAAGGGAGGCTCCAAGAACTGGTCATCCAAAGACGCAGCCGTAGGTGCAGTCTACCAAGCTCCGCAAACCCCCGCTGCGGGTGGACCTGAAAACCGGACTGTGAACAAGATGCGGGAGTCTCGAAAATTCACACCTTTACCAGTGTCGGCCACCGAAGTATATCAGAAAGCACTTGCTCAGGGTCTCATTGGTCCTGAGGTTTGGAATACTACTTCAAGGATACCCAACAATGATCTGAACTCGAAGTGTGAGTTTCACATGGGGATAATTGGTCATTCAACCGAGGATTGCTCGCGTCTGAGGCACAGGATCCAGGATCTGATTGACCATAAGCTTTTGATTCTTAACGCAGATCCGTCGCCTGGCGCCAACACCCCTTCGGCCTCGTCTACATGATTTCTCTCGAAAAACCTCTTAGTGTTGCATCCGTTTTTTTTTTAGTATTGAATAAACTTTTCAGTTGTGTACTCCTTGCGCGGCAAGATCATGAGCTCCGCATAGGAAAGAGGGATATTGTCATGATCTAATCAATATAAATAAATCCCTATATTTGAGTTTATTTAATTGGCTTTCCTTTTTTAGGAATGATGCAAGTCGATTGACAATTCCGCCTTTTCTTGAGTCGACGTTCCTAACAAAGCACTCAAAAAAGTCATGGATTACCAAGCCCATCAAGGCGGCCGATGAAGGATTCAAATCACCCAGTGGTCAAAATCTCCATACAGGGAATGCATGCGCCTTCCCGAACCAAGCCATACATTCATTTTATGGCGACGTCTAAACTGGTCAGTGGCAATCAAATGGCATATCCCCGTTTAGATCGAGCACAACCAAACCGCCATATGAAAGATGCAACAGATCCATGGAGTAAATTTCCATTAAAGATGTTGGGCACCCAGCTCGAATAATCATCCAATTCAAGGCCCCTGAAAGAGCACATCTCGTGCACGGCCCTTTGCTCGCCAACCATTCTTGTGCCCCAATGCGGACTACTCCACGTCACCCATGTGTGTTCGTTGACCAGGCCATTCACCCTGTATGCGACGAGCCTATCCCGGTAGGTGCTAGCGTTGGGCATCCCCAGCTAAGATTGAGCAATAACCGGGGCACTTGAGAAGCCGATATTGGAAATCACTGTCTACGTCATCCATTGGTTGTAAGGTCCATTTCAGATTTGCCGCTAGGGGCATGTACATAATTGTTGTTGATTATTTTCGTTAAATTTTCGTCGTAAAAAAAAAAAAAGCCAAAAAAAAAAAAACTCATTTTTTTAGGGTCACAGTCGCCCTTTAATTGACTACCAATAAAAAAATAAAGAGAGTGTCCATGCAAATTTTGTGAGAGCATGAAGATCTAAAAGGGTCATAGTTGTCCCTAAATCAACTACAAATAAAGAGGGTCTCAGTCGTCCCTAAAATGACTACAAAGAAAGGGCCACAGCCACCCTTCAAATGGCTACAGATAAAGAGCGCTCCTGCAACATCAAAAGCGGGAAATATGTGAAAGGGCCACAGCCACCCTCCAAATGGCTACAAATAAAAGAGTGACCCCGCGAACCCTGTGAGGGCGGGAGAATAAAAAGGGCCACAGCCACCCTTAAAACGGCTACACAAAAAGTGTGATCTCGCGAACCGGTGAGGGCGGGAAAATAAAGAAAGGGTCACAGTCGTCCCTCAAACGGCTGCAGTCAAAAGAGCGATCCCAGAACATCGATGGCGGGTATCTAGTGAAAGGGTCACAACCCTCGAAATGGTCACATACAAAAGGTGTTTCCCGGATCAGAGACGAGGAATGAAAGGCCACAGCCACCCTCCAAATGGCTACGATCAAAAGAGCTCCCGCAATATTGAAGACGGTGAGAAAAGGGTCTCAGCCACCCTCCAAACGGCTACAAATACTCCCGCATCGAGGCGGAAAATAAAGTACGGGTCACAGCCACCGTTTAATCGGCTATCAAATAAAGAGTGCTTCCGCTAGGTTGAAAACCCGAAAGGGCGGCCTAGGCAAAATCAGGAAATGAGGGGCATGGTTGCAAGTTCAGAAATTGCAATCATGGCAAAATGAGAGAAAATAAAAAACCGAGGGGCACGGTCGAAAATCTCTCAATCGGCCGTGGCAAAAGGAGAGAAAAAAGAGAAATTCTCAAAAAAAAAAGAGAGAGAAAAAGAAAAAGAAAAAAGAAAAAAGAAAAAAGAAAAAAAAAGAAAGAGAAAAAAAGAGAAAGATCCCGCTAAGTTGTCGCGCCGTGCGCAATTTAGGCAAAAATTAGGGACAAACATTCATGCGCAACACAGCGCCTTCCAAAGTCAACTTCACGTCAAGCGGGACGGTTACAGTCTGCTCTCGCGAGTCGCCATCCAAGGATGAGTAGGACTGTTACAGTCTGTTCCTACAAGTCACAACCGACAATCAGGATCTGAAGCTTTCCAGCTTCCTGAGAGTCAACCCCGACGAACGAAGCCTTAGTATTCAGCCTTCGCAAGTCACGCCACTAGAGGCACTTCTCCAACGGACGCCGCTAGAGGCTCATCTCCGACATTCGCCACTAGAGGCACTTCTCCAACGGACGCCACTAGAGGCTCATCTCCGACATTCGCCACTAGAGGCACTTCTTCAACGGACGCCACTAGAGGCTCATCTCCGACACTCGCCACTAGAGGCATCACCAAAGGGTCTCCGGTACGGTCTGACGTAGAGGTCTTCCGCCACCAGAGATATCACCAGAGGTTTTCCGGTACGGTATGACGTAGAGGTCTTCCGTTACCACTCGCCACTAGAGGCAGCACCAAAGGTTCTCCGGTACGGTCTGACGTAGAGGTCTTTTCGCCACCAGAGATATCACCAGAGGTTTTCCGGTACGGTCTGACGTAGAGGTCTTTCCGTTACCACTCGCCACTAGAGGCGTCACCAGAGGTTGTTGGTACTGTCTGACGTAGAGGTCTTCTGTTACCAATCATCACCAAAGGTTTTACTTTATTGCACGCCACTGGAGGCTTTACTTTTCCGCATGCCACTGGAGGCTTTACTTTTCTGCACGCCACTGGAGGCTTTACTTTTCCGCACGCCACTGGAGGCTTTACTTTCTGCACCGCCAACGGAGGCACCACCAACAGGGGCACCGCCAACCGAGGCTTTATTTTCTGCACTGCCAATGGAGGCACCGCCAACAGGGGCACCGCCGACAGAGGCTCTACTTTTTCGCACCATCAATAAAGCCGAAGGCCGCCTTGGAGACTTGAAGACCCGGAAGAAGATATACTTCCTAGCCAAAATTAGTGTTTACTCGTCTTTGGACAAACCCCCTCGAATGCATTCTACGGGAGTCCGTCCAAAGAGGGGCAAGCTGTAAACACCTAATTTTGGTACGCGCGACACGTATATAACACGTTCAAAAATGTTATGTGTAACGCGTTTAAAAAAGGAAGTATTTAAATATGGAATGTCACGGGGTTGCCAAAAATAGGCTCAGTTTAAGTTAGGAAAATACATATGCAATAAATGATGTAATAATCAGAAAATATATAGTATATATTTATGGCAAAAATCATAAATATATATATATATAATTTTCGGATTTATTAACTGCATATTAGAGAAATATATGTTTTCCTAATTTTTGGGTCTAATTTACCTATAAATAGACCCCTAGCATCTATGTAATACAGAGAAAATAAAAAAGAATAAAATATTAATTTTTCTTGGAAAGCGTGCTGTGACTGAATCTTCATCTTCTTCTTCCCGTGCGTTCATCGGAGGTTTGCCGGAGTCCATCCTCAGCCGTCGTCCAGCTTTTCGTCGTTGCCCAGGCTTCTTGGCCGTTCAGCCGCCGCCGATAACGTCGCCCGTCGCTGCCGGAGGTCGTCCCACTCGTCTTGCTTGCAGCCAGCGCCGGGAGTTCGCCAGACAGTAGCCCGATCCGCCGGAGATTGCCGTCCTGCTGTCGTCGTCGGGGTGTTGCCGTCCCTGCCATCCCTGCTGTCGTCCTCGTCGGCGTCGCCGGAGCTGCCGTCCTGATCCTCGTCACCGGCGCTGTTCCCCTGATCCTTTGTTGAAGAAGACAAAGGTAGGTGCCGCTATTCAGTTTTTATTTATTTATTTATTTATTTATTTATTTATTTATTTATTTATTATCTATTAATATTATTTTCTGTTAAATTTTTTTATTTATTATTATTATTATTATTATTATTGTTGTTATTAGGACATGTTAATTAGTTAATTTAGATGTAGATTAATTAGGTAACGTGTTTTATTGTATGTATATATGTGTAGGACGTATTATTATTAAATTCTATTTTGATTTTGAGCATGTTTGATTTTATTAGATTTTATCTCAATTAGGAGTTTTAGATGTGTAATGGTTTTTTTAGAGCTTATATTTGTCGTTGATAATATTTTTCGCATGAGAGTTAGTTTAGTTTTTGATATCGTTAGATTAATTCGACGTAATGCATATTTAAATTTTAAAATTGGCAAATAGGTTAATTAAGTACCGAAAGGGCGCAATTAGAAAATAATTTTTCTTAATTCGTAATAGAACCTCCGAACTTGAATTTCTGATTGTGGACCGATTTTAGACCTAGCGTTTAATTCATTATTCGTTTAGGTAATTTAGGATTCTAGTTAGCCTAATAATTAACTAGTGGCGACTCTTTCCAAAACTGCACGTTTTTCAAAACGTAATTCGCCTTAGGTCAGATTTTAGGGTCCGACATCACCCTTAAGCAGATAAAAAAAATTAAAACACACAAAATGATCATTAAACTTAACAAAGATCAGATTGCATCATTGGACCCACGATGACATGATTGCAGATCCCATGACTAAAACGTTGCTTTCTAAGAAATTAGCGAATGATGTCCAGTCGATGAGATTGCAACGACCCGTTTGAATGATGTTTTAAATTATTGGATAATATTAGACTGACGTAATTTAATGACTATTCGTTATGAATTTAAATTGTCTCTTGTGTTTAACGATCAGTATTAGATATATGACCTCCATGTGTATAAAGTTGGCTGTGATAAAAAAAAAAAACATGAATTGCATGGATACGCGTTTATCAGTATTTAGTTTAAATAACAAATAGTCACACACTTTTACGTTAGAGTTATTATGACTTGTGGAATTTGAATTTCTTAGCTCTCTGAATGTAGAACCCTAAAGACTTGAGATCTTCCTCTTAAATGATTCTGATTTGGTGACCTAACTAAGATAATTGGGCCCAAATAACAAATCTGTTTATGTGTTAGATATAGCTTAAATTTGGATGTCCAAACATTTTGGGCCCTCTTGTGTGAGTGAGTGGTAAATCCCGTAATATTAATTAATATATAAAGTTGCAAACCTACCTTTTGTTAAGTCCCTTGAAAACCCTTGACAGAGCTTCCTCTCCACTCCTAATCTATCAGAAATGGCCTCCGCCGCCGCTCGGCCTCTTGTCACCGTCCAGTCCTTGGACGGAGACATGGCTACCGACACTGCCGTTACCGTGCCCTTACCTGACGTCCTCAAGGCCGCGATCCGACCCGATATTGTCAGCTTCATACACGACCAAATCTCCAAAAACAAACGTCAGCCGTATGCTGTCTCTAAGAAAGCCGGGCATCAGACATCCGCCGAGTCATGGGGTACTGGACGTGCTGTCTCCCGTATTCCCCGTGTTCCTGGCGGCGGTACCCACCGTGCCGGTCAGGCAGCATTCGGAAACATGTGCCGAGGTGGTCGCATGTTCGCTCCGACGAAGATCTGGCGCCGCTGGCACCGTAGAGTCAACATCAACCAGAAGCGCTACGCCGTCGTCTCCGCTATCGCCGCCACGGCAGTCCCGTCTCTGGTCATGGCTCGTGGCCATAGGATCGAGTCTGTGCCTGAGATGCCTCTGGTTGTTGGAGACTCTGCTGAGGGTATTGAGAAGACGGCGGCTGCAATCAAGGCTTTGAAGCAGATCGGAGCTTATGCTGATGCTGAGAAAGCTAAGGCTAGTATTGGAATCAGGTCTGGTAAGGGTAAGATGCGTAATCGTAGGTACATTAACCGCAAGGGTCCTTTGATTGTGTATGGTACAGAGGGCTCTAGCATTGAGAAGGCATTTAGGAACATTCCTGGAGTCGAACTCGCTAATGTTGAGAGGCTTAATCTCCTGAAACTCGCCCCTGGTGGCCACCTAGGAAGGTTTGTCATCTGGACTCAGTCTGCATTTGAAAAACTCGACTCCATTTATGGATCCTTTGACAAGAAGTCGGAGAAGAAGAAGGGTTACGTGTTGCCTAGAGCCAAGATGGTGAATGCTGATTTGGCTAGGATCATCAATTCGGACGAGGTGCAGTCCGTGGTGAGACCGATTAAGAAGGAGGTTAAGAGGGCAACACTGAAGAAGAACCCATTGAAGAACCTTAACACCATGTTGAGGTTGAACCCCTATGCCAAGACTGCTAAGAGGATGGCTCTTCTAGCTGAGGAGCAGCGATTAAAGGCTAAGAAGGAGAAGCTTGACAAGAAAAGGAATCCCATTAGCAAGGTAATCTCATTTTTACTTTTTCTTGCCTTTTTCTTAAATGGTTAATTTTTTTAGATGCCTTGGTATTCAATATTGCCCAGTAGCATTAGCAATATTGCTCAATGTTATTGAAATTGAGCTGCAAATATGCCTGTTGGATGCTCGTTTGGAATAGTGAAGTACATCATGACCGCTTTCACTTGGGAATGTTGGACTACATTCAAACATTATGGCTGAGACACTTCTGTTGCTTAGTGTTGAATATGCGTTGAATGCATGTTTCACATTCTGCAAAATCAGTTGTATTTTTAGAATTGATCTGAATATCCAATAGGCTTTGTTCACTTGTTGGTTTTGGTTATTTGATATCCTGATTTATTTTCTCTTATATATTCTTTTGTGCTCTATGAGTTTTGTATTTTTCACGGTATTGAGTATTCTACAGTGCTGCCCCTGAATGTAAAATGAATTTTCTTTTTTCATTTAACTCTTTATGCTGAAGCTCGTAAAGTTTTAAGGTGATTATTCTGATGGGTCTTTATATAGTGAATATTTCCATCTCCCTCTCAACCTTTGGGTGTTGGTTTGCCCCGTTTTTCTCAGAAGCTTCATTATTAATAGTTACCAAGTATTGCTTGCGCATTTTTGTGTGTGAATAGTAAGTAGTCTAGTTTGTATCTGTTATATCAATTGTCAAGCAGTAGTAGTGATGGCATTAGTTAGTATGATATTTCAACTGGATTGAAAGAATATATTGTAGTATATTGTATATCAGTGTGATTATCTTCAAGGAAGAAAATAAGTGTACTTGAAGCTGGTTGCTGCTGATACTACTAGTCTTTGTGATGGGGGTTATGTTTTGTACATGCATATGAGGGAGGATAAAGCTGGTGTGGTTTATCTGATTGTTTGATGATGTGTAGGAGGAGGCATCTAAAATCAAGGCTGCGGGTAAGGCGTGGTACCGAACCATGATCTCCGACAGCGACTACACAGAATTCGACAACTTCACCAAGTGGCTTGGAGTCTCTCAGTAATCTCTCTCACTCACACCATTACTTAGACTTGATTTTTTGAGCTTGTAAGTTACCTGTGCACCTTTTTAAGGAACATAATGTGAGACCGGTAGAATTTGGTGTTTTCTTTAAAGCTGATTCATTTAAGCTGCTGTTATGTAATGCGTATGTTAAAGCCATGTGGTGCCCTGGAATTTTAGATGACAACAAAAGTAGTTTGAAATGAATGTACTCAGATATAACAACGTATTTGTGAGATTATTACATTATTCAAAGGGCGGTCGACAGTTTATGCAGTCTAATAATATATAACAATCCATACTAAATGCAACATCAAATGGCTAGAACTGCATAACCACTCGACCGCATTATTAACAAATCCCGTATTCATTCACATACACAGCAGTAAAAGAGAATCATAACGCAATGAAAGGTAAGGATGTGGTGGTTACTGTTTGTTCTGTCCTTTCTTCCATAAAACTCCTCCAATCTTCTTTAACATAATGTTCTTCTTCTTAGGTGACTCATCTTCCATATCTTCTGTTGAATAATTAGGCGGCGAGCCCACTGTAGTATTATTGGAAATCATGGAGGTTGCCACCTCCACGGCTTTCCTCCATTGCTCAGACTGCACTTTCAGCATCCTTAGCTCCGAATTCGCAGCATCCAACTGTTGTTGTGTGATTTCAGTTGCCTTTTTATTGCTCTCATCATCTCCTAATCCTTCTTCTCTGCTGTTGCTTATAATTGCATCTCTCAAAGCCTTGTTTTCTTCAGACAAAACTTGCATCTGCATTTCCTTGTCCCTCAAGCTTTCTTGCATCTCCGACAAATCCAATCGTAGTTTCTCCATCTCCGACTCCAGTGCCGTCTGTCTCTGACACGACTCTTGTTTCGCTAACTCTATTTGTTCGTATGCACTCCTTATCTGCATCGTGCTTTGTATGTACTCTTCTTGGTACCTCGTCTCGGCCGCCTCTAATGCAGATCTAAGTTTCTTTGCTTCATCTCTAACTTCTTGATCATCATCTGTATAGTGCATTTGATCCCTTAACCGCTCCAACTCCGAGCGAAGAGTATCCGCAGTCACATTTGCAATCTCAAGTTGCTTATCCGTGTTGCGTAACACTTCCATTGCCTGAGCTTCTGATTCTCTACGGTCATCAAGTTCGTTCCTCAGGGTTTCAACGAGGTTTAGGGTTTCAGACTCGGCTGGAGCGCTTCTCCCCAACTGGAGTCTCAACTTCTCTATCTCGCTCATAGCGGAAGCAAGTGCGGCAGAGTCCATTGACTTCTGGCTCTGAACGGTCTCAAGTTGCGTCTCCATGTTCCGTAACACTTCCATTGCACGCGCTTCCGACTCTCTACAGTCGGCAAGCTCATTCCTCAGGGTTTCGATGAGGTTTAGGGTTTCAGACTCGTCCGGAGCTCTTCTCCCCAACTGGAGTCTCAGCTTCTTGATCTCATTCATGGCGGAAGCAAGTGCGGCAGAGTCCATGGACTTTTGGCTCTGAACGGCCTCGAGTTCCGACTGCCATGCTCGGTCGCGTTCTTGGGAGAGTTTGCGGAGTTGTTGAACACGGTCGTCTTCTGAATTAGATAGGTCCATTAGCTGCTGCTGGGACTCCTCCAGTTTTGATGACATTAGTGAGAGCCTTTTGATGGCTTCCTCAGCTTCATATTGTGCCTGCCTTCTGCCTGATTCAGAGGACCTGAGTTGGTGTTTGGCCTTGTTGAGGTCTTCTTGAAGATGGGCAACCTGTGATTCCAGTTCCGATACTCTTGCTGTTGCAGGGCGTTTCTTCTTCTACCCAAACCCAAATAGTATTATTTAATTAATGTATCAAACAATTACTTCACCTATTATAAATAATAACGATTAATTAACTCTTTGGTTAATTATGTTTGTAAATCTTACTTTTAAGTTCAATTTTGTACTATTTAGTTAATTATGTTTCAAAATAATGCTATTTGATTACATTAATCAAGGGCGGGGATGTAGAAAAGTGACTATGACAAATGGAAAAATGTTTTTAGGTTCAGTTTTTTCCCCCCAAAATCGAATCTAATCTAAGGCAACAGAACTATCGTTGGGTTCAAGAGTTGGACTTGATCAATTTTTGAAAATAAAACACTCTGACCTGGGCTAGACTTTGAGTTATTGATTCGATTAGAATAACTATAAGGACTAATTTATATATAAAAAAAGTTGTAGAAATGCTAGATGGATTAAAACATGTTAATAGGAGAGGTGTGAAATTTAAAAAGTTAATAACGGAGGTTTGAAATTTCAATTTTGTTGATTTGAGGTTTTTCGTCTATTTTTAGGGTTAAATTTAACCGAATTGTGTGAAATGACATTTTTGCCCCTTTAATATTTTGTTTTATTTAAGGGTTAACAGGTCTTTAGGTCCATGATGTTTGACAACTTTTGAGTTTTGGTCAATGATGTTTTTTTTTTTTACCTAGTTTTGGTACCATATGTTTGCAGATTTTTTCTAGTTTTGATCTAACCGTTACATTCCGTCCATTTTTTAACATGTTCTAGTCACGTGATCCACTCTAAACTTTAAATTTAGTCCTTCTAATACTTTCTTAACCTTTTTTTTGGTCAATTTAGTCCCGAAGTTTCAAAATTGACCCCAATTGGACAATAGGTCAAATTGAATTTTTGAAACTTCGGGACTAAATTGAACCAAAAAAAGGTTAGGAAAGTATTAGAGGGACTAAATTGAACAAAATTGAAAGTTTAGGGTGGATCACGTGACTTGTACATGTCGAAAAATGGACGGAATGTAACGGTTAGACCAAAACTAGAAAAAATCTGCAAACATATGGTACCAAAACTAGGTAAAAAAAACATCATTGACCAAAACCCAAAAGTTGTCAAACATCATGGACCAAAAGACCTGTTAACCCTTTATTTAATATCTTATTTAAGGAAATGTGAAATGACAATCCTAAAGTCAAATTAAAACCACCCAGCTCCGTCCACCGCCACCCGACTCCGGCCACCACCACCCGACTCCGGCCACCACCACCCGACTCCGGCCACCACCTCAGCAAAAAAGCTCCGATCGGAGCCTTGGTGGTGGTCGCCGGAGTATGGTTGGTGGTCGTCGGAGTACGGTTGGTGGTCGCCGGAGTACGGTTGGTGGTCGCCGGAGCTGGGTTGGTAGAGCCGTGGTGGCTTCAAGGCCATTTTGGTCTTTTCACTTCAAGCATGTGAGGAGCACGCTTGATAGAATGACATTTTTGAAAATTTATTTTATTTCTGGTCACATGCTACCGTTAGTTTTAACGGAAAAAACTAACGGAGACCGCTGTTATCAACAAAATTGAAATTTCAGACCTCCGTTATTAACTTTTTAAATTTCAGACCTCTCCCGTTAACATGGGTGATAGTTCAGACCTTTCATAGGTTCTTAACCTCTTTTTGAAATGCGTCACTTTGTTTTTTGTTTTGTTCATGTGACATTGTGATATCATTATTATACAGAAAGTTAAAAGAATAATCATTTAACAAAACATTCTGAAAGGTAAGTAAGTATTAACCAATGTCAAAAAAAGATATCATTCATTAATGTCAAAAAAGATAAATAAATAACTAAAAACCAGTAACATAGTGCAAAATATAAGTAATCAATAGTAATAATACCTCTGGTAATTTGCGTTCACCGAGTTTGGGAGGTGTGTTAATTGATGATGAGGAAGAATTAGAATCTGATGCAATCGTAGTTGTAGTATTCTTCTTCTTCTTCCCAGTTTTATTATTTGTTGCAGCAGCAGAGAGGGGAGGTTTCTTCTTGATGATCTCCGCTCCTTCTCTGTTCAATTCAATTCAATTACTTCATAAATTATTATAATAGCATTCTATATTTGCATTCAATAATTAAGAGCCAATGGATGAGAAACTATGAATGAAACCAGAGCTCATAATAAATAGTTAAATTAGTAGGGTGAGGATTTACTATCAGGTGGTAACTTTGAAGTTAGTTTGTCAATATCTAGAAGCCATCAATCAAACTAGGGAGGGTTGCTTCATCACATCATGTCCAACAAACTTCTATTCTATTCTTATCTTATATATTTATTTATGGTAAAACATAACACTCTAATTTTGCCCCTTACAAAGTAACTTAATATACGTTGACATTATTCTAGATATAAAACAAATACGTCCATAATATTGAGTCTCATAATGAGTACCCTAAAACAACTTGCAGAAAATAAAAACTTTAATTTGTAAATTATCTCACTGTATACCAATTTTTTATTTTTTTTTATTTTTTTTAAAGCAGTAACTATCCTCTAATAACCCCGAGAACACCCGCCATATATATATATTTTTTTATTTAAATGAAATATAATTTGACAGTTAACTCACCGCCACCAACTTTTTCTTTTCTTTTTAAAGAAGCAACATATTATGATGGGTTCGGCCATTTCATCTAATGAAACAAACCATATATAGGATGTATGATTTGGCTAGATTCCATAGGTAAGTTAATAATGAAAGAGTTAGAATACTGTATAATTAAGGTTAATGTACACTACTTTTAGGTACTAATGAAAGTTTTAGTATGGAACTTCATTGGATTTATATAATGACATGTAGTGTCTCCTCAATTTATCTACAAAATAGATGACAGACAGACAGACAAGAAGTCAGCAAATCTACCTAATTTAGTCAATCTTAATCGAGTTCACCCCATATCTATCTATAATTAATTAATAACAAAGTAGCTTAAACTAACAAGAACGTCATTTATAGAAGAAGCATAGCATAACATAGCATTCGATGAAAAAGAAAAGAGATTAACACTGTCTAACCAACCAGCCAAAAAGGCAGCCGGACGGATGTTGAAGTAATAGAAATGATGCATCTCTCTTAATTAATTACCGCGTTTTCTGGGTCTGCATGGTTTTGTTTGAGACTCTGGTTCCTTGGCTTAGTTAGGTAGATAGAGCTGCTACAAACAAACAAACAAACAAACTCCTGCAAGAGTGAGTGAATTAGAGAGATCAAAGACAAATATGGAGGACTGGACTATTATATATATAATAGAATCAATATGAAAGAAAATAAAGAAGCTAGCATTTGATTCAACAGAAGCTACCTACCTAACAGAGAAAGCCCAGCCCCAACAACAGATAGATGGATATACATTAATAACTTGTAACAAACTCCATACACCTACAGCTACTTACTAAACAACCCCCACTACCACCAAACTAAACAAAGCCCACACCCATTTCAAATTACTGCATTAATTCTCTCTATTACAAACTTCTACTTTCTTTTCATATTAATCATGTTTATTTATTATCTTCTTTTTGTCTTATATATTATTGGTGGCTGCTTTTGGGTATTGTTTTTCTTCCCTTGTACTCAATACATTCCAGCATCGATCAAGATGAACCAACATATTAATCAATAATGGGTCGGCACTTTATTTAAAACAAAGATACTTACCTTTCAAACAACAGTAGTAGTAGAGTAGTGATGTTTATAAGTTAATTAATTAGTTACATGGTAGTAATATTGGGAAGACTTACCTTACCCTCTTGTTCAACTCAAGGAGCTTAGCTAGCCAGGTTCTGCTTCAATGACCAGCCGGTTGTATGTACGCACGCAGAGTAGAAACAAATGACTGACTATATATTGGAATCTGGAGATATATATATATATAGAGAGAGGGATCAGAGAGCTAGCTAGCTGGAGAAGAAAACAAATATTTAAGAAGAAAGGCAAGTGAAGTGAGTTGTTCTTTCTTCTTTAATTTCTCCATGCATGTCTGTACTGTATATATCTCCCTGTCTTTCTCTCACGCACTTCCCAGCCAACTTTTCTAGCTTAGCTAGGGACTCTTAATATTACATCTATTTCTTTATTTCTTTCTTTCTTTTGGATAAATGTGTATATATACATTGTATTATCCTCTTGTGACTTCGGTTTTCATAATTGGATCAAATTTCAAACCCACATGATACAACCACTATTAACAGATACATGATGATGGATGGATGGATGGATGACCTTCAATAATTTCCACAACACACTCCCCACATGAATGAACAAATGAAAAAGAAGCATCAATGTGACATGGACCGGCCGGTCCAAGAGGTTCTAGGTTCTTCCACATTGCCACACACGCTGATTCTAGATTTGGAATGTTTCAGAAGATTCAGTACATATATGGCAGGAAATGGGAGGAAGCTTCTAATTGTATAGCTAGATTCGTTGTACTAAAAAATACTATGTGTAGAACATTTGTTGGATCCGCTAAATTGAGCGACTCATTCGATATTTTAGTGAGAGTACTTGTAGAGAGATAAAATGTTGTGATAGATTCATATATATATATATGCTAATGAAGGTGAGAAATAAGTATTTATGGTAACTAATTGACCTTTCTCTATTTGGTGTATACTTTCTTATCTTTTAGCTCCTGTCTCCCGTATCTTTATTTGGTTTAGAAGGACGTTGTCGGGGTGTACGTCCCTCGCATGTCGGGCGTTCTGGGGCGTCACATACGGTATTTAGAGGGGAGTTACAATGTCGATTGACTTTATTTGTTCCGGCGAAGTGAAAGTTAGTGTTGCGTCGCCCCTACTATCGACTCGCCAAGTTGTCTCTCGGTCATACTTAATCAAGTTGAGATCTGCTCCTCAGGTGTCGCCTGTCTTGACCATTGAGGTGTCGCCCCCAGTATATTGTAGGACTTGTGTTTGGAGTTCCTATGGCCAACTGGATTGCTCATTTTAGAATTTGGATTGGTAATCTGATATTGGGCTTGAGCCCATACCGTGATAAACCTATATCCAACATTCCCCCAGTAGATGCGTCGTCTCTTCTTGGCTTGCTAGGTTGATCCTTTTTTCAGAATTTTATGCTTCCCACGTCGTAGCCCGATTCAAGTTAATTTTCCATGGTTATGTCCGAGCGTCACCCCTAGTTATTTAGAATTTTGAAGCGTAGTTCCAAAATGACGGGAATCTCGCATCCGGAGGTGATGATTGAGGTGCCCGAGTTGACGATTAATGTTACCTATCCTAATCTGAGCCATTGGATTGTTAACATTGATTCAGTGGCTCAAATGTTCCGTCAGTTGACCTTCTTTTCACCGTTGTGATCTAACTGTTCGGATTAACGGACAATTCATCTTCAATTCAATGGTCGAGATTGAGCCCTCGCGTTCACCATTCCTATAATAAATAGGTGTTCTTCACTCTACTTTCACTTCTTACTGCCCACAATTTATTCCACCTTCTATCTGGATCGTATCTTCCTCTCTCTAGAATTCTGACAAACTTCCGTTGACTTTGCTCTTAATCTGATATCTTTGTCCCATTAGATATTCATCCCAACCAACCCTTGGCTCGATTATTTTGAGCAGATGATATCACTCGCACATATAGAAGATGAATTCAACCCCGATGCCCATGTATTATTCCCGAAATCTGTTCCAAGGAGTACGAGGTTGTCCTTGCGGGTCGACGATTCCCCATCCACCCCAATTTTGTTTGGGCGTGTGAATTCTTCGATGTCGCTCCCACCCAGTTCACGCTGAACTCCATCTGGTACTGGGTGGGTTTTTATCTGTTGTGTTTTCGAAGGGGTTGATGCTACTCCCTCAACCTATTCTGCACCTTCTACGACGTGACCCTCAACAAGGAGAATGAAGTCCCTTATATTAAGGCGTGGTGACCCAACTTCTTTGGGTGGAACTGGGACAAGACATGCCCGCTAGTGACTAACTCGGCCTTGACTTAGTCGCCATGTCGACCCGAACACAATAAGTGACCGAAATCCGAAGACACGCGTTAGTCATCCCAAAAGGCCTCCGTCCGAACTAAGTCCAGACGGAGCGACCTCTGACCGGACCGAACTAGTCCGATGTCAAGCACCAGACTAGTCCGGTCATGATAGGGCCGACGTGCCCCGCGCTCGGCCCCGACGTCCGGGTGACTGACACCCGGGCTTCGCGCACGAAACGTCCCGTATGGAATATTACGCGGACCCCACTCAATAATGTGGGCCCCTGCGATGCCAAGATCACAATCCCTATAAATAGGGCCCCATATCTCTCGTTTACAAATTGCTTTCACTTGAATGCTCTGACCTCTCTCTAGAACTTTATCCCTCCAAAACCGAACTCTCATTTTAGCATCAGAGAGGGTTCGCCGGACACCCCACCGACTTACCCATTGTGCAGGTAAGCGAGGTAAGGAACGAGAAGAGCAGAATACGAACAAGACAAGCGATCCCTTCTCGAAGAACACCGCCAAGATCGGAACCTCAACGAGCGCGATCCAGCATTGGCGCCGTCTGAGTGAATCGAACAAAAAGTCCGGCTATAACAAGATCGATGACAACAAGTGGACAGTCGATAGGTGAACCCCCGGCGGGTAACAAGACTCCACCCGAAAGTTCAAGACCACCTCTACATCCTAACTCGCAAGTACCAAGAGCGACAAGGACGAGAGAGGTTCAACGAGTCCCTCAAGAAGAGTCTTCGACTGCCACGACACCTATAGTGAGCATGCACCCAAGAGGTCCAGACAAGCGCTCAAGCGCAATCTCAAAGAACACAACAGGGAGCCCCTCCCCAAGGATTCCCCTATGACATGCCTCCACAAGAACAACCGTATGGAATGCCAGATCATGGAGTGCCATCATATGATGTGCCAATGTTTAATCGGCACATCTACGCGACATCTGGGCGCCCAATGTTCTCTCAAAGCGCCCCGCCGGTCACGGCAGGTTTCATGTATGCCATAGATGATTTGATGGAATATCGAGAAGCAATGAGAACAAGAGGATACAAACCACCCCTGCAGGTCAGAATCGTCAGGCTCCCCGAAGGGAAGGCCCAAGCATGGCACAAGCTGATATAAACTTTGAGAGGATTTAGAGAATGTAATGATCTTGTTATTCACATAAACTCCAAATCAGTTTGTACAATATGATCTAACTAACTATATATACTAAGTTAGCTACGTACATAGGAAAGGAGGAGAACACAACTATGGCACAAGTATTATGTATGCACACCAAGCATTGTGCAGGCACGACTAACCACAAGCATTGTGCAAACATAGCTAAGGCACAAGCTTGATGTGTTCTATATTCCCCCAGCTTTTTCTTCTTCTTTCTTCTTTTCGTGAAACACATCATTTATGCCATAAAGCCTCAATAAGGCAATGTGTTGTTTCTTGACCAAGGCCTTCGTAAGCAAATCAGCAAGTTGATCCTTAGAAGCAACATGAATGGCATCAATTATCCCAGAACCAATGTGATGTCTTGTGAAATGACAATCCAGCTCTATGTGTTTTGTGCGCTCATGAAACACAGGATTTCTAGCTATTCTCAAAGCAGCCTCACTATCCGTATAAATTGGAATGGGCAAACACAAAGGCAAACCCAACTCCCTTAGGAGTCTACTAACCCAAAGAGCCTCCTGAATTGCCACTCTAAGACATCTATACTCAGCTTCAGCACTTGAAAGAGAAATGGTCTCCTACTTCTTCACTTTCCAACCTACCATTGCCTCACCTAGCCTAACACAATAGGCACTCACTGATTTTCTACTCAAAGGACAAGCAGCCCAATCTGAATCACAATACAAACTAAGTTTGAAATTGCTTGTAGATGGATAGATCAAGCCTTGACCAGGGCAACCCTTGATGTACCTAATCACTCTCATGGCAGCATCAAGATGTGACTTCTTGGGTTTGTCAACAAATTGACTCAATCTTTGCACGGAGAAGCTAATATCTGGCCTTGTCATGGTTAAGTAGAGAAGCTTACCAATCAACCTCCTATAAGAAGTAGCATCCTTAAGTGGGTGATCATCAGGATTGGACTTGGTTGCCTTATCATACTCACAAGTGGTCAGCTTGATATTGAACTCCATAGGAGTTTCAGTTGGTCTTGCTGCCCCCAAACCAGCCTCCTCAACAAGTTCAAGAGCATACTTCCTCTGATTGATGACTAACCCCTCATGTGATCTAGCAATCTCCAATCCCAAAAAATATCTCAAATTGCCCAAATCTTTGAGTTTAAAATGAGACTGAAGAGTGGACTTCAATTGGCTAATCATGCTTTCACTTGAACCAGTGAAAAGCAAGTCATCCACATAGATGAGTAGAATAACATTTTCCTTACCATTAGTCTTGGTGAACAATGAATGATCAGAAACTCTCTGAATGTAGCCATTTTTCAACAAGGTCTGAGTGAGCTTGATGTTCCATTGCCTAGAAGCTTGTTTTAGTCCATACAAAGACTTCAAAAGCTTGCATACACGTTTAGGTGACCCAAAGACTGGCTTAGAAGAGTCAAAACCTTGAGGAATGTCCATAAAGACCTCTTCATGTAAATCACCTTGTAGAAAGGCATTGTTCACATCCATGTGATACAAGCCCCATGATTTGGCTGCAGCCATTGCAAGGACAATTCTCACAGTGGTCATCTTCACAACTGGGGAGAAAGTCTCATTGAAATCAGTCCCCTCTACTTGAGTAAAACCTTTGGCAACCAACCTTGCCTTGTACCTCTCAATTGAACCATCTGAGTTGTACTTCACCTTGTACACCCATTTACATCCAATAGTAGACTTTCCTTGAGGTAATTCAACAATCTTCCAAGTGTGATTATCTTGAAGAGCATTGATTTCCTCCTTCATAGCTATCACCCAATTAGAATCTTTGACTGCTTGTTTGTAAGTAGTAGGCTCCTTGATCTTGTCAATAGAGGCCATAAAACAATTGAACTTTGGATGTAAATGAGCATAAGAAATATACTTCTCAATTCCAAAAGCAGCATTGGAAAATGAACATGCCCTTAGTTGAGCAATCCTAGCACTCCTTCTTAGAATGGGAACATGAGTCTCTTCATTGCTTGGAGGAGCTTGAGGAGGTGAATGAGGAGGTACTTGAGGAGGTGCCTGAGGGGGTGCTTGATCAGTTGGAAGTGGCTGAGGTATATTATCCTCATCAAGCAATGGAGTATTGGTTGACAATTCTTCAAAAATAGAGCGATCTCTAAGGAAAGACTCATCAAGGTGAGACTTGGAACCCAAACAAGTAGGCAACAAAGCCTTCAAATCAGCCTTTGACATGCTGAAAGGGAAGATGTGTTCATGAAAAACAACATCCCTAGATACTTGAAAAGCTAAGTTGGATATATTCATAACAAGATATCCTTTTTTGAGAAGTGGAATATCCCATTAGAATGCAAGGCTCAGCTCTTGCACTAAACTTGTCCGAGTTGTTCAACTTGGTTGCAAAACACAAGCATCCAATGATCCTTAGATGCTCAATTGAAGGTGTCTTCCCATACAACACCTCCATGGGAGACTTGAACTTCAAGGAAGAAGATGGCATCCTATTGATCAAGTAGCAGGCAGTGAGAACAGCATAACCCCAATATTTGATAGGCATTGATGCTTGAAATCTAATGGCCCTTGCAACATTCAAGATTTGCCTATGCTTGCGCTCCACCCTTCCATTTTGTTGAGGAGTGTGTACACAGCTTGTTTGGTGGATGATTCCTAAATAAAGGAAATGCTCCTTGCAAATGGAGTTGATGAATTCACTCCCATTGTAACTCCTAACTGATTTGACCTCAACCCCAAACTGATTTTTAACCATTGTCAAGAAGCCCTTGATGTGAAGAAAAGTATCACTCTTGTTCTTCATAAGAAACAACCAAGTAGCTCTTGAAAAATCATCCACAATTGTAAGGAAATATTGATAATTCCTAATGGTAGGAACCTTATAAGGGCCCCATAAATCCATATGTATCAGTGTAAAGGGTTTAAGAGCATGAGAGGTACTAATAGGAAATGACAATCTGGTTTGCTTGGCTAATGGACAAAGAGTACAATCCTTGACACATCCAATGGAATCATCTAAGTTCAAGACATTCTTCAAATGATCCATGTGAGTAGCTGAAATGTGTCCCAATCTCTTGTGCCATGTCCAAGCATCCACCTTATTTGAGCTAATGGAAGGAGCAGCCACCACCTTGCTTGATCTCGAAGGCACCACATCCTTGAGTATGTAGAGTCCCTTAGCCCTTTCACCAATCACTATAGGCCTCCCAGTTTGGCCCTGAATCAAAACATGATCAAAAGTGAATATCACCTTGCAATTGAGTTGGTTTGGAAGTCTAGAAACTGAAATCAAGTTGAACTTGAAATCAGGCACTAAGAGGATGCCATTCAAGGTGAATCCAGAGAAGGTGCAACTTCCAATGTGAGTGACTCTACACTTGTGACCATTAGGCAAATGGACAAACTGATTATTGGAATCAGTTCTTCTCAAGTTGTGTAACCATTCCATTTGATGAGTGATGTGATTAGTGGCCCCTGAGTCCACAATCCAGTCCATTGAAGGAGTTAAGTTCATACCTGCCATGTTTACATACATAGGATCATCCTCTTGATAAGAGAGTGGCTCAAAATCATCTTGGACAGCCACATGTTGTACTCTCTTCTCAATACCAGCATGCATAATTTTCTTGTCAGGTGTGCCATGGAAGATCCTCTTGTCACCAGCCACAATATGTTCAACCATATGAGAAGAATCATTCTCAACACTCACATTGACTGAGTTGAAGTTGCGTTTCAAACTTGGATGACCAGGAGGATAACCATGCTTCTTGTAGCAAGTGTCCTCTTTGTGACCCATTTTTCCACAATAAATGCATTTCCAATTCGCCTTCTCAGCTTTGGAGGGTCTTCCATCACCACCATATGCATTTGAAGAACCTTGACCATAAGAAGCTCCTTGTCTGATTGGCTTTGCATCATTGTACCTTGAACCAGAATTGAAGCCCCTTTGATTGTTAGAAGAGTTCCTTATTGAGTACAAGGCTGTGGAGTCTCCTACATCTCCAATTGAACCAGCAATGGCACGCTGACTTTCCTCTTGCACAAGCACAGAAAATGCCACACTTAGTGAAGGAAGAGGTTGCCTCATAAGAAGACTACTCCTCACATGTGCATAGGAATCATTGAGCCCCAAGAGAAAGGCTATAAGCTTCTGTTTCTCCTTATGTTCACTCACCATCTTCATGTCAGCTTGACATACTAAATGCAAGTCATCAATGGAGCTTAGAGCATCCCACAATTGCTTCATCTTGCCAAAAAATTCAGTGATTGACAAAGCTCCTTGAGATGTTTGGTAAATCTCTCTTGTTAATTGAAACACCTGTGTGCCATCCACCTTGTCAAACATCTCCTTGAGATCAATCCATATTGACAAAGCTGTGGAATTGTAGACCAATCCACCCACCAATTAGTTGGCTACCGTGTTCCTCAACCAAGCTTTCACAATTGCATTAGCCCTGTCCCATTTCACTCTTTGAGACACTTGAACACTAGACCTGGTGAAAGTACCATCTATGAATCCCAGCTTGTTCTTCACCAAAAGTCCTTCCATAATGGCTGTGCTCCAAGCATGATAGTTAGTTGATCCTTGGAGTTGAAAAGGAATCAACAACAAATCAGTGGTGTCCGAAGGATGAAGATACAAGGGATCCTCAATCGTGTTCTCAGCCATTTCGTAAGTAACAAGTGACTTAGGAGGCAAAGAATCCAATGCAAAATAGCTTGTCAAGGAAAACCACAAGTTCAAGCACCAGCGAAGGCACCAGTGACGGCAACAGCGAAGGCAATCATCTAAGGCAACAGCGAAGGCAAATAACAAACAGCTTGTTTATTTCAACAAGTGATCTCCGTACAGGCGTAGAAAAAAGGTCAATCCGCAAAAATCCGCGAAGAATTTCTTCATCACATTACCACAGAAAGCATCGCAATTGATTCAATTTGACGAAATCAATAAGCACAAGCAAGCATATCATCAGAATCAAGCTCAATTTCAGTCAAGATCCAGGCGATAGCAATCAGTGCACAGAAACAGCTTCCAATCCAATCGATGATCCAAATGAGTTGGAAATCAACAAATCTTGATTGAGAAAGACTTACACAGAGTCGTAATCAAGATTGTGACATGAATCCAAGCTCAATTTGAGGAAGCGAAGCAGATCGAAGAAGCAAATCGAAGAAGCGTTACGACGAAGCAAAAGAAATTTGTGACTTGATCGCCAAGAGATCTACTTCTCAGCAATGAATACAGTCCAGACGCATCCTCAATCACCAGGAATCATCTTCAATATGCTTGATCTACAACAATCTCCAGGAATCCGAACTTTCTTGATCACCAAGGAAACTCAGTTGGCTCTGATACCATATAAACTTTGAGAGGATTTAGAGAATGCAATGATCTTGTTATTCACATAAACTCCAAATCAGTTTGTACAATATGATCTAACTAACTATATATACTAAGTTAGCTACGTACATAGGAAAGGAGGAGAACACAACTATGGCACAAGTATTATGTATGCACACCAAGCATTGTGCAGGCACGACTAACCACAAGCATTGTGCAAACATAACTAAGGCACAAGCTTGATGTGTTCTATAGCTGAGGGACATCATGTAAGCATATGGTAATGGACGTCGTAATTTGTAGCCCATAATATGTATAGTTTACCTAATGAACTTGGGTAAATGTCACGTTAGGGTATTTGGCATAGACCCAAATCCCAATTGACATGGGAGGCCCAAAATTGGGCCTCCCCAATTACATAGGCCGATCAAAATTACTAGGTGGGGTACAGTGGACTTTTGTCCACTTTACTCCTCCTATAAATAAGAGGTGTTAGGGGATTTTTTAGGGTTAATCACAATTCCCTCACAAGAGAGTTTTAGAGAGAAAAACCGTCCCCCCACTAATACCTAGTTCGGCCGAACTATAGCCCTCACCAAGGGTGTGCCAAATTGCCTTCGAGCAAACTCTCCAGAGATCTGTCCACGTGGCAAGAATCGATCAGAGGCTTTGCTGTGGAGCTTGCACCACGTAGGACTTCTCTAACAAGAACCTCTACGGGTCCCGACCGGAGGATCACGAACTCCCTCTAGAGAAGATTTTGGGTCTACGGATCATCCTAAAGGTATGTGTGAATCTTCCGCTGCGTAATTCTGATTACTAGTATGTACCTTGTTTTAGTATCCGTAGTGATTACTCCCCGTAATCTAACATTGGTATCAGAGCCTGTGTTAGGAGTTCATGATTTTGATAAATTGATGTTCTTGAAATTTAAATATGAAAACCGTTTTTTTAAAAAAAAATTTGGTTTCTTGATGAAACCGAAATTTTCATGATGTTCTTGGTTAATTTGATGTTCATGATCTTCAAGAAAAGAGTAATATTTATCAAAATTGAACATTGGATTGTAGATCTTATTAAAATTTGATCTTAAAATTTGACCACTTGTTCCCAATTTTAGTGTTTTGGCCGAAACCCTTAGGTAAATTACAAGGTAAAATTTTAAAATTTTAAAGCACCAAGGGACAAATTTTTTGGCCACCATATTAAAATAATATTGTTTACCATATTTTAATTTTTAATTAAGGTAACGGTATATCTATAATTGGGAACATTAGGATAAATTCACAATAATATATATATATATATATATATATATATATATTACTATCAATATATCTAAATATTCAATAGGGTTAAAGATATTATTGATAGATTTTATTGCCTAAAAGATTGAGAAAATATATTCTCAGTATATTTGTTACCTATTAAAGATATTGACAATAAATAAATATATATATATATTATATAGTAGCCGATTTTTACATATATATATATATATTGTTGAATGATTTAATCTTATAGATAGAATCTTAGAAATATATATATATATATATATTTTTTTTTTTTATATGGGCCGAAATATATATATATATATATATATATATATATATATATATATATATATATATATATATATATATATATATATATATTTAATATTGGAAATAATTTTATATAATTAATGTTACTTGGTGGTTAAGTTAAATATTTTTTTGGACTTTAAAACCCTACTTGGGCCACAAGTAAACATTTCTGCCCATCCTTTAAAATTTAAATTATTGGGCCGGTCCAATATAGTAAACCGGGACGGATTTAAATCGAACAGGTTTTCTCAATCGGTTCAACCTAATCGGGTCAGGTCGAACCAGGGTAATTAAGTGGATCTAACCGAACCGGTTTTGAGTGTTGAACCGAACCAAACTCTATTTTATTGGACCGGTTCAGACCGAACCAGATTTTAAAATTTACAACCGGACCGAACCGAACCGGATTTACCGGATCGAAACGAACCGGATTAACCGGATTTGCCGGACCGGGCTGAACCAGATTTTCTGAACCGGACTGAACTGGACCAGACCGAACCGAAATGATTTTCAAAACCGAATTCACGTCAACTAAATAAAATAGGGTGGTCAAGTTTTAAAATCCAAATGTTTTTGAACCTCTAAATGGATTACACAATGCTCATAGGGTTGCTAACCTTTATGCCTTGTTTCGATTATGGGGATGGATCTCAGAGATACATGCTTTTGGGACTGGATTAATTAGAGGGCTGAATTGCAATTGTTTATTATTCAATATATATTAATGCATGATTAGAAATGTTGTCTTGACATAATCAAGCTAGCTGGACATTGTATGTTGTGGGCGGAGCCCTGGTTAAATATATGGAATGCACACTAGGATAGACATGCTGTGATGGTTGTAATTGCCTAGGATTCATGTCTAGAATGTTGCGTAACTGAATATAAATATGAATTGCAAATCAGCCCCTAATATTTAAAATTATTTTAAAACCGAAAACCAGTCGCCAAATATGTATGATTGTTGTGGAATTTTCATGTTTGACACGTGTGCTAGAATGTTGAGGATGTAGTTGCATTTATAATTTACTTGTAAGTAGAATTATATATGCAAGCATGAGTTCCTCGGAACATTAGACGCATGACGCGTAAGCATGAATGTGACTTGTTTGATGAATGTTACTTGCGTATGATAATTTATATGATTAGTAGAATTATATATGCATGAGTAAATTCATTGGAATATTTTCCAAAATACAAAGGGCCTGTGGAAAGCCAAGATCGGGTATGCTTGTTTTAAAATTCCCGTTCCGGTAATTTGCGATTAAAACCATTTTAAAAGACTGATCTATTGGATTGAAAACGGCGGTAATGTGAACTCTTTCACAGCCATCTTCCATTGGTTTACTGGTGGTCGGTTGGTTTAGATGATTGGGGAATCATTATTTGTCGGATTCAATCTTAATAGATATCTGATGTATGCAATTCTTTCTCAAAATGTTGTTGTCTCCCTGATTTTGTATAATAATCAACGTGTTTGGTAACGAATTAAAGCTCAGATGGGATCATCTTGTGCTGATGAGCTTTTGATTGAGACTAACTACGACTCGTGGAGTAAGCGTGTCAATACATTGTTGGAGGATAGTGGCCTTGTGGATCACATTCAGAAATCCATGAATTACCCATATGCCGGTCAGAACAAAGACCTGGCATATGCCCATTTTCAATGGGAGCAAGATGACAAGAAAGCAAATGAGATATTGCTGGCTAAGATGTCTCAGGAATTCCATGATGAATATAAGGATGTTCCAATCACAAAGGACATCTGGGATGCCCTATTCCTGAAATATGGAAACGACATGGCAGTGATCCTGCACCCAATAATACCCATTATGGAAGAAAGCTTTAACAGCTACAGCAAAAGTGTACTTGAAAAAGTATACGATTTCCTTGGCATGCTAAAACCACTGGAAGAAGAAGGTCAGGCGGGTGCATAGGATAAAATTCAGGCCATCATCTGGATCCTCCCGAAGTCTTGGAGAGCAGCCAAGGCTTTATTGACCGCCAGTTGTTCTGTGTTGGATCTTGCATCGGTACTGAAGTTCATCGAGATGGAACAAACTCGGCTGAAATCAATACTGATACCAGCTGAGCAAGGAAAGAGAAATAGGATGAACAAAGGAAAGAAACAACAGGCAGTCGACGGTAAAATGTTGACAAAGCCTAAACCAGGCAGTCTCCGATTGAAATCAGAGATAGTCCGCGGGAACTCCAGTCCACGCCGAATAGGCGAAGGTACAGGGTCCAGCAAAACGTATCCTGAAAAGGTATGCGAGATTGGTTGTGTAATGGAAACTCTAGTTTCCTCAACTGTCATGTTAACTGACTCAAATCCTTCATGGATTCTTGAATCAGGTGCGACAGACCACAAAACCAACGAAAAATGACTATTTGCCAAGTTTAGACATTGGCGACAACTCACAAGTTGAAGTCATTGGAGTAGGGAACTGCAAATTGTCTATGAACAACGGCAGGACCATGCTACTTGAAAATGTCCTTTTTGCTCCTAGAATCCGTAGAAATGTTGTTTCTGTTTCCGCTCTTATGAATAATAATTACATTTTATCATTTGAGAAGAACTTTGTTCGTATCAATAAAGGCGATGTATTCTTTGGGCATGCCTACTCCTCTTATGGTCTCTTTATCATGGATTTGAATGGATGTATTGTTAGATTAAGGGGAAGTAATACTACGGAATGCTAAACATGTACATGCAAGTAATCTAACTACGCAACGGAATAATGTACACATACCTCAATAGCTTTCCTGCCCAAGAACGTTATGGAGGGAGTTCTGATCCTCCGGTCGGAACCCGTACAAGTTCTTCGTGAGAAGAAGTCCTACTCGGTATAAGCTCCACAACAAAGCCTCTGATCGATTCTTCAACGGGGACAGAACCTCGGTCTAAGATGTGCACCGAAAATTACTACTAAGGAGCGAGAGGGTTTCTCTCAAGTTCCTCAATGGAGGTACTTTATTATGAATGAGTGTTTAAATTCCTTAAGTGAGTCCCCTATATATAGGATTGGTGGAATGGACAAAAGTTCACTCCAACCAATGTGGTATAGGGGTCCGGCCGAACCATGTTATTAAGGGGGGATGCCCAATTTTGGGCCTCCCATGTCAATTAGGGTTAGGGTTTGGCCCAATTACCCTAATGTGACAATTACCTAATTAATTTAGGTAATTTCCTTAGCATTAACCGACTACCAATTACAGCGCCACGTCACCATATGCTAACAGCTCCCACTCGCCGGAAAGGAAGGGTGCCTGTTGATATATAGTTATCCAATAACATCAACATCTCAGTCTTCAGTCTTTTGTCTCCGTCTCCGAATAGTTTTTACGAGGTTTGCCGTGCGACCGGCGGATACGACGGGCATCGTGCTACTCATCTGTTAGGAGTATTGTAGCGCCCGCAGAACGTTGATTCCCTTTCTTAAATCACCTGCAAAAATAAAATATGTACCGCACTGTATCCTTGGTCAACTGATAATTCTCCAATTACCCAGTTTTCCACATATGAATACTTCTCCAGGGCATCCGTTACAAGTGTTCACAACCTTCAACTAATATCCGGTTGGCGGCCACCTAGTGAACACAAGAGTCAGTGAATTATAGGTGAACTTGACCATCCCCATCGCTTATACCCTTAGTGTAACTCAACCGGTTTCCAAGACGTGGTCACTTGGCAGTTTTCTTTGGATCTACGCTCGTACGCCGGGAAGCGAATATTGAGCTAGACCTTAGGTATAAGTTCTGAGTCCGAGAGGATACTTTGGATTCCTCTTCATAAGACATTCGGGATCAATCACACGCTCAAGGTGAAGAAATATGCGCCTTTTGAATCACTAGAATTCTAGCTAGCACAACCGAGCATGACCCCGTGGTCGAACATGGCACGCGCCGTATGAAGCACGCGTCGATAGCACACCTAGACTAGCCAGGAATAGGATATGTCAATCACACGCTCAAGGTGAAGAAGTATGCGCCCTTTGAATCACTAGAATTCTAGCTAGCACAACCGAGCATGACCCCGTGGTCGAACATGGAACGCGCAGGCACACCTGGACTAGCCAGGAATGGGATACCCTTAGTCTAACTCAAACGGTTTCCAAGACATGGTCACTTGGCCGTTTTCTTTGGATCTACGCTCGTACGCCGGGAAGCGAATATTGAGCTAGACCTTAGGTATAAGTTCTGAGTCCGAGAGGATACTTTGGATGCCTCTTCATAAGACATCCGGGATCAATCACACGCTCAAAGTGAAGAAGTATGCGCCCTTTGAATCACTAGAATTCTAGCTAGCACAACCGAGCATTACCCCGTGGTCGAACATGGCACGCGCAGTATGAAGCACGCATTGATAGCACACCTGGACTAGCCAGGAATGGGATATGTCAATCATGCTATCGCAGAATCTTTCATCTGGCCCTGAATGTGATTTTAATGATGGACTGAGTCCAACACGGCGATGTGCAAAATGAAGATTCGGTCATGCATTAAGCGTGACAAGGTTATCGTTTCGTTTAACCAGTTTTATCCCCCTGGTTCTTAGCCAATCTTGTTGTGGCAGATGTGTCCCTCTCCTTAAAAGATGACCATGCCTGTGTGACGAGGCATGGTTCACATTCTTCATAATTTTGGTGGAAGAGTTTTACCTCTTCCTACGACTTAGTTCATAAACCGTAAAATCCGATGTTATATTTCATTATGACGTCGATAGATCATATACTCAGTTTGCAATTCTTTTATTCAATCGAAATAATATTATTTCAAATTTCAAAATGTTATCGCGTATACAAGTCACTCACTTAAGCCCTACGTAATCCAAGCAGTTTTACGTGCTTTTCGTAGATCTCTCTACGTAATGGCCAAGTTAATGGATCTGCAACCATTTTATCCATGGAAAAGCATTCTAAAGCGATTATGTTGTCTTCCAGAACAGATTTAGTATAGTTGTATTTCATATCAATGTGTTTGGTCCTACTATGGTACTTTGGATTCTTAATTGCTGCAATGGCTGCCTGACTGCCGGAGTATACCTTCATAGGTTTACTCTCTTTGCCAGTGCCAATTAATGCAGTAAGAAGCCTTTCTCAGCCGGACTGCTTCTTGTGCGTTTTCGGAGAGGGCAACGAATTCCGATTTCATAGTGGAAAGCGCGACACATGTTTGCTTCTTGCTTACCCTTTATATGGCAGCATTGACAAGGAGGTTAATCCCTCCTTTGGTGGACTTACGATCACCCGGATCGCCACCGTGATCGGCGTCACTATAACCAGTCAATTCTATCTGTTTTCCCTCATAGCACAAAACATAGTCGGCAGTACCTTTCAGACACCTTATAATTCATTTTACGGCCTTTAGATGTTGATAACTAGGATTTGATTGGAATCTTGCTACTAGGCCCACAACGTAACAGACATCTGGATGAGTACATAGCATGGCGTACATAAGACTCCCTACCATGCTTAGGTACTCTGCCCACTTCATCTGTTCACGATGTTGCTGGTTTTACGGTCCATCACGCTTTGACAGCGCGCACCCGAACACAACCGGCGTATCCCCGGGTTTAGCATCGAGCATTCTGAATCTTTTTAACAGTTTGTTGAGGTAAGATTCTTGAGACAGACACAATGTCCGGGCGGCACGATCTCGGGCAGTTTTAATGCCTAAGATGTACGTGACATCTCTCATGTCTTTCATCTCAAATGTTGATGCTAACCAGGACTTTGATTTGTTCATGAAACTCACGTCGTTCGCAGCAATGAGTATGTCATCTACGTATAGTGTTATGATGACATACTTAGACCCAGAGGTCTTAGTGTATACGCAAGGATCCTCGTGAAGATTCACAAATTCGTTTCCGATGATTTCCTCGTGGAATCTGCGATACCATTGCCGAGACGACTGTTTAAGACCGTAAATGGACCTTTGGAGTTTGCAAACTTTACGTTCTTTTCCGGGAGTAATAAAACCCTCTGGCTGCTCCATGTAGATCTCTTCCTCCAAGTTTCCATGGAGGAATGCGGTCTTAACATCCATTTGGTGCAGCTCTAGATCGAGACATGCAACTAGGGTAAGGATGGCCCTTACTGTGGTGTAACGCACAGTTGGTGAGTATGTTTCATAGTTGAACCTCTTTCTTCGCCTTCTCTTCTCTCTCTGGTGTAGCAACCGACCTTGAAACTGCCCACTCCATGAATTTGGGTATATCCTTTCGCAACTAGTCGAGCTTTGTATCGCTCGACTTCTCCATCAGCAGTGAGTTTGAGTTTCAATACCCATTTGGCTCTTATTGCTCTGCGGTTAGCAGGTAAATCAATTAAAGACCATACCGAATTTGTTCTTATTTAGGCATATTTCATCTTCCATTGTTTTCCTCCATTCCCTCGTTTGAGGTTCTTCCATTGTTTGCTGAACCGTCACTTGTTCGTGAACGAATGTCTCACTTGATGGGATACTTCTCAGACAGAAGTTCGTTGCCTATGGCTAGGCTCGTTAATCCCATCTATAGTTTGATCGCTACTCCCACTCGTAAATAATGCTTCTTATCGGAGCATCACTCCCACTGGGAATAGTGGTCGTGCTAGAACTTTGATCTATAACTTTCTCAGGATGACCTCTCGGTCTTGGAATTTTACCTCCGAGATGTATTCCTTGATCACTAGGATCTGGAACCAAGTTGGTCGTTTCCCTCCCACTAGTAATAATGGATAGTTGAGTTAGTTCAGCATTATGATTATCAGGTTCGACTTGATTCGCATTTGCATTTAGTGATGATTGTATGTGAGGGGGAGTGAGCCCTCCCATTGGATTTATTATGAAGACGTCTCCATCATCATTTACCATATCAATCACTTATGCTGTATCAATTCTCCCACTCGAAATAAGTGGGACCTGATAATCTTCGTTAACCATTCATTGATTCGATCAGTACTATGTCAGTTCGTTTTGCAAAATATAGGAAATTTATCCTCAAATCTTTATAATATGTCATGTTCGACCACAATACCATCAATCTTATCTAATTTTAAACTTTTATTCCTTTAAGAGTAGACCGTACTCTTAACAAATACTAGTTTAATGCGCAATGTAATGTTGATAATGATAAGGTTTTACCCGTATCATCCTTTTAGCTATGGTGATGTGTCAACCGATTTTATTGGAACTAGGGCTGGCGATGGTGAGGGTATGGTGCGAATAGCACTAATACCATAACCATACCATCTTTTTTTCACTCATACCATAACCATAACAAAAACCACTGCGGTTATGATTCTTCATACCATAACCATAACCATAACCATGGTTTTTAACCACGATTAAACCATTTAACCACAATCATTCAAACTAATACAACATCATTGTTTCATACAAGAAAAGTAAACATACATTCATTGTTTCTTACACGAAATCCAAATTAAACATAACTTCATTGTTTCACTTAATAAAAAAAACATATTCAATCACCTATCACTTGCGATCTTCGATCCTCATTCACCATCGCTTCCAAGCGTGGTTACCTAATAATAAGAAACATAGACAAAAAAATGGTGGGTGAGAAAGGGAACGAAATAAGAATTATGATATTTGACTAATAATTAAAGTATAATAATAAGGGTTAAAGGTACTTTTGATACCACATGTTTGACCGAATGTGGCTTTTAGTACTGGATGTTTAGTTTTGTATACTTTTGGTACCAAACGTTTGAAAAAATGTGGCTTTCGGTACATCCGTTAGTTGGCCGTTTGTTTTGGCCGTTAAATGACATGTGCAAGTCACGTGATCGACTCTAAACTTTTAATTTTGTTCAGTCTAGTCCCTCAAATATATTCATAACTTTTATTTTGTTTAACTTAGTCATAACACTTCGAAATCGGACCCAATTAAACCAATCGAATTCAATTGACATAGCCCCATTTGGGTCGAATTTACCCAATTGGAGATAGGTCCCTATTGGGTTCGATTTTGAAGCTTTATGACTAAATTAAACAAAATAAAAGTTATGAATATATTTGAGGGACTAAACTGAACAAAATTAAAAGTTTAGAGTCGATCACGTGACTTGCACATGTCATTTAACGGCTAAAACTAACGGGCAACCAACGGATGTACCAAAAGTATACAAAACTAAACATCCAGTACTAAAAGCCACATTCGGTCAAACATGTGGTATGAAAAGTACCTTTAACCCTAATAATAATGTATATATATAACAATATAAGTATTAGTAATATATGTATTAATATTATATATATAGAGGTGATGGTTATAACCGCGGTTATGGATTGAATACCATAACCATAACCATAACCATTACGGTTACAAGATTCATCACCATAACCGCCCCTCACCATAATGGTGTGGTTAACCATTGCGGTAAATTGTTCGAATAACCATGGTTATTTGATTTTCACTGCATCATTGCCGTCCCTAATTGGAACATAGAGTTACATTAATGCGAATCAACTTAATTTCATCCGGAGGAGTAATTAATGTTGAACTTCATCATTATGTAACTTTGAACTATGTTGCTTGAAGTATTTGATAAAATGGTTGCTTTAGCCAAGCTTTTCGTTCAAGGCTTATAGTGGGAGAGTCGTGTTACTGACTTCTTTCTTTCGTTTGTTTAACTCACCCAGAGACTTATTCACCTCAAGGGCTAAGCATTTAAGCGTTCGCTTTAATGCCAAAGTTGATGTTGTTACTAGATTGTAGTAGCTTTGAAGCATACTTATAATCTTTGTAGTTATCAATGAGTTATATTCAAAGGATTACAAACGAAAATTTAGCATTCATTAAAATACTTCGGTATTAAATTCGGACTTGAAAACGATTTGTCCCGTCTATCGAGGTGACTTGCGCCACGCGCATACCAGGTTTTAAACCATGGTTACAAAATTGTTTTAGTCTTCGAATTTTAAAATCGTTTTTTTATCATGCATATTATTTCGAGAATTTTATCATTTTTTAATGGAGTACTTAACAAATAAGGATGCATCAGCAATGTGTTGAATAGTGTAAATAATAGGATAAAAACGAACGATGATAAATTCAATACTCTATTCAAGTATTAGCCAATACTTATAAAATAATACGTTCCTCTATGGAACTTATTCAAGAGCATATTTAACAGAAATAAAAGTCAAGAAGTTTTAGCAAATTAAAGATAAAGAATTCTTTCATCCTATCTTTATTCTCCTAGGGCGTCCTCGATTAGGTCGTTGCTTCTATTTCTCGATTCTGTAATTCAAAAGAAAATGAATTACTCTCGAGTGTTTAGAAGCGAAAGATAAAGAATGATTTTCATCATATTTTCTCGTTACGTACCTTAGGAGGATTGGTACAGGCATTAGCCATGTGTCCTTTTACGCCACAGCTGAAACACGTTCGAGTTTCCTCTTTACGTGTTTGTTTTGCTTGCCTTTTCTTGCCACCAGTTTGTTTGCGTTTAAACTTCTTCTGGAATTTGTTTCCCACAAACTTCTCAGTTTTGTTCTGAGAACTTTTGCCATTTCTCTTGCGCTTCCCTTTTTGTTCAACTGGGACGGAGGACGCAATATGCATTTCAGATCTGGACTTTTCAGCCCCGAGTCTATCCTCTTCCAGCTCAAGATGAACTTGCACCTTCTCGAGAGTATCGAGATGGGTGGCTTGGGTAAGGCTCATTTTCATGATATTCCAAGAGTCGGGCAAAGAGCGAATCATGTAGTTGATTTGTTTTTCCTCAGACAGGTTTTCACCTACTTCCTTGAGTTCAGCGATCAAATTACAAACATGCATAACATGGTCCTTTATCGTATGCTTGGGATTCATCTTATAGGAATCAAAAGCGATGTTTAACGATCACTTTTGGGCTATGGTGTAAACACCAAATGTTGCCTTAAGACCATCCCAGAGGTCTTTGGCAGTTCCAAAATGATCAAACCTATAGAGAATCTCATCTTCCAGCATAGATAGCAAGGTGGAACGAACATCATGATCCTTGACATCCCATTCATCATAGTTATGCAAAGTTAGGAAGACAACAACATTTTGACAGAATTGCAAACATCGGATTATCTATTAAGATGGAATACGACAAATAGTAATCCTTCAGTTACTAAACCAAACCGACTGTCAGTAAACTGAGTGAATGGGGTGTCGTGAAAGAATTCACACTACCGTTGTCTTCAATCCAATAAATCAGTCTTTTGAAAACGGTTATTATGTTGTAAATTACCGGAATGAGAATTTTCAAACATGTATACCCGATTTTGGCTTTCCCAAGGCCCTTATAATTCTAAAAGGAATTATCCGATAATTTATGCATGCACAATGCTATAAAAATCGCAAACCAAAACATGCTTACGCGTCATGCGTCTAATGTTCCTAAAATATATAATTCTACTTAAAATAAATTATCACATGCTTTCTATTCTTGAACATCCTAGCAAACGTGTCAAAATATGCAACATCCGCACAAATCATGCATAATTGGCGACTGGAATTTTCAGTTTTAAAAATGTTTGAAAATATTAGGGGCTGTTTTGCAATTCATGCTTACAATCAATTATGCGATATTTTTAGACATGGGTTCGAGGCACTTTCAATCAGCATAGCATGCTTATCCTATTGCGCAATACGTATATTTAAATCCCAGAGCTCAGTGCTCGCAATTAATATCCAGCTAGCTTGACTGAGTCAAGGCAACAGTTCTAATAAATATGTAGCAGAAAGTAAACAATTGCAATTCAGCCCACTAATTTAATCCAGTCCAAAAAACATGCATATCCGAGATCCATCCCCATAATCGAAACTAGGTTTTAGGGTTTTAACCGAAAAATGTGTTAAAAAGCAAACCCTAAGAGCACTGTTTAGGCTAGATTTAAGTTCGAAAAACATTTTGGATTTAAAAAGTTGACATCCTATTTTATTGAACATTTTTAAAATTTCTGAGAAATTTAAAAAATTCTGGTCCGGTCCAATTTAAAATCCGGTTCAAGTCGGTCCGATTTTAAAAATACGGTTTGGTCCGAAACGGTTTAATAAAATAGGATTGTGGTTCGGTTTATCACTCAAAACCGGTTAGGTTAGGTTCAATTTAGTTACTACGGTCCGACCCGACTCGACTAGTTCGACCCGATTAAGAAAACCCGGATTGGATTTATCCGTTCCGGTTTAGCAATTGACCGGCCCATAAACCCTAGGGTTCGGCCGAAATATGTCTTGTGGGCTAAGCAGGGTTTTAAAGCCCACTAAAAACTTAACTTAGCCACCAAGAAATATTAATTATTTAAAATAATTTCCAATATTGCTAATATATATATATATATATATATATATATATAATTAGGCACACACACATATATATAAATATTGTCAGATTTTATCTTTAAGATGTAAATCAATCAACAATATATGTATATATATATAATATTTGGCACATACACATACACACACACACCCACACACACACACACACACACACACACACATATATATATATATATATATATATATATATATATATATATATATATATTATTTTCAAATATATCTTTAGGGAATAAAATATGTAGACAATATATTTCTTAATCTTTTGTAGCAACTAAATCTATCAATATATATTAACCCTATCTTTAACTATATATATTGATAGTTAATATCTTTTACAATATTATATTATGAACCTATCCTTATTTCCAACTTATAGATATATAGTTACCTATTAATAAAATTTAAAAATGGCAACATATATCTTATAATATATGTGCCGAAATTTTAATTACTTAGGGGCCAGTAATTTTTTTTTTTTGCCTAAAATACCCCTAGGGTTTTCGGCACAAACATGCAAAGTTGGAAAAGTTGTCAAATTTTAAGATCAAATACTATTATGATCATGAATCCAAAAAGTGTTCTTGATAAAATTCATGGTGTTCATGAAGATCATGAACATCAAACTCAAATTCAAACATGAATTTTCGGTTTTGATCTATAAAACATGTAAATTCCGAAAATTTTAAGTTTTTAAAGATCAAACACATGAAATTCATTTAAAAATTTCGGATTACTCATGGTGTTCATAATTTATAAATTTCGGTTTTTATGAATATTCAAGAACATCAGTTTATCAAAAAATTTAAGAACTCCTAACCATGCTCTGATACCACTGTTGGATTACGGGGACGTAATACTATGGAATGCTAAACGTGTACATGCAAGTAATCTAACTACGCAGCGGAATAATGTACACATACCTCAATAGCTTTCCTGCCCAAGAACGTTGTGGAGGGAGTTCTGATCCTCCGGTCGGAACCCGTACAAGTTCTTCGTGAGAAGTAGTCCTACGCGGTATAAGCTCCACAACAAAGTCTCTGATCGATTCTTCAACGGGGACAGAACCTCGGACTAAGATGTGCACCGAAAATTACTACTAAGGGGCTAGAGGGTTTCTCTCAATTACCCTAATGTGACAATTACCTAATTAACTTAGGTAATTTCCTTAGCATTAACGGGCTACCAAATACGGCGCCACGTCACCATATGCTAACATGTATCAATTCGAATAGAATGCATGCATTATCCTCCAGGGAAGCAGAGACTGACGCAGCCGAATGGCATGCGAGGTTGGGACATATAAGCTACGATAGGGTCCATTCATTGGCTCGAAGAGAGCTTTTGTCTGGTACCAGCAATGTGATTAAACACACTTGCCATGACTGTCTGGCTGGAAAATCCACCCGCAAACCATTTGGAGAAGCTCAACTAGCCGAGTATCCATTGAAATTGATTCACTCCGACGTCTGTGGACCAATGTGTGTAACCGCTAGGAATGGGAAATGATACTTCATAACTTTCATTGACGACTACACACGTTATGGGTTTACTCATTTGATTGCTCATAAATCCGAGGCAATAGATAACTTTAGAAACTTTCTAAACCTCGTAGAGAATCAACATGAGTGAAAGGTGAAAACCTTACACACTGATAGAGGTGGAGAATATCTCTCTAATGAGTTTGAAAAGTTGTACAAAGAAAGTGGGATAGCCCGTCAAACGACAATCCCCAACACACCTCAACAGAATGGTGTGGCTGAACGTCGTAATCTATCTCTCCTTGACATGGTTAGAACCATGATGTCGCAGGCTCAATTATCTATCTCCTATTGGAGTGATGCGTTGTTGACTACCACTAATGTAATAAACCTTGTCCCAACCAAAGCGGTAGACACAACGCCATATGAGCTGTGGTATGGAAGAGAATTAGATCTCACCAGATTGCGACCTTGGGGTTGCGCTGCCTATGCACATACGACTGACAGCCGTTTTGGCAAGTTAGGACCAAGAGGACTAAAGAGTATCTTTATAGTTATGTTGGAGGTATTCTCAGGCGTGGAACCTTTTCAAGTGTCCTCCGCTGAATGTGTTCGTGGATATATTGCCATTTGCATCTTTCAGGCGATATGCGTTGACGTATGGCACAAAGGCTATCTTGTATGGTCCTTCCCACTTTGGTGATAGTTTGTTGATTTGATAAAGATGTGAGAACTCGTTCCTTCTTCACAGCGTTTCTCTTACGTGGAATTGTCTTCCTTTGACTTTTCGGTTGTAGTATCTTGAAGTGATTAAACGAATCCTTGCTTGGAGCTCTTCTGATTTCCATCCTAACTTCCAGTTGACATGTCACATTAGGGTAATTGGGCTAGACCCAAATTTCAATTGACATGGGAGGCCCAAAATTGGGCCTCCCCAATTACATAGGCCGGCCGAAATATTTAGGTGAGGTAAAGTGGACTTTTGTCCACTTTACTCCTCCTATAAATAAGAGGTGTTAGAGAAATTTTAGGGTTAATCATAATTCCCTCACAAGAGAGTTTAGAGAGAAAAACCCTCCTCCCACACCTAGGTATTAGGCCGAACCACACAAGTCACCAAGGGTGTGCCAAATTGCCTTCGATCAAACTCTCCAGAGATCTGTCCCCGTGCCAGAATCCATCAGAGGCTTTGCTGTGGAGCTGCACCACGTAGGGCTTCTCTAACAAAGAATCTCTACGGGTCCCGTCCGGAGGATCGCGAACTTCCTCGAGTAAGGATCTTGGACTACGGTTACTTTGGAAGTATGTGTAAACTTTACGTTGCGTAATTGATATTACTAGCACATACCATGTTTATGTTTCCGTAGTGATTACTCCCCGTAATCTAATAGTGGTATATGAGCCTGTGTTAGGAGTTCATGATTTTGATAAATCGGTGTTCTTGGAGTTTTAAAATTTTCAGAATGAATTTTTAAAAGGGAATTTAAAATCTCGAATTTTTAAGTTCAAGGGTGGTCCGAAATTTTCATGTTCTTGGTTAAATTGATGTTCATGATCTTCAAGAAAAGGGTGATATTTATCAAAATCAAACTTTGGATTGTAGATCTTACTAAAATTTGATCTTAAAATTTGACCACTTGTTCCTAATTTGTGTTTGTGCCGAATTTTTGAGTAAAATTACAAGGTAAAATTTTTAATTTTTTCGAACAAAAGGGGTAAAATTTCGGCACACATATATTGTTTACCATATTTTAATTTTTAATTAAGATAACAATCTACTACAATAATAAAAGAGCAATGGGCCCTCACCCCCAAAAGTTGTACCCCTTCACCTTTCAACGATCAAATTCTTTTGAAAAAAAAAAAAAAAACTTCCCAATCGGCTTCACAATTGCCTGCCGACTCCTAACCTAATACTTACCACGCCGCTTGCTTGTATTTCTCCGTTCCTTTCCCCGCTTCCTGGTTTCTCCCCCACAAGCTCCCTCCCTCAATGTTGCTTCACCGATTACCATTACTTGCCGCGATGTCAGTTTCTACTGCTGTTTTACCGTGTTGTTCCCGCCATGCCAGTAAAACTACTCACCATGCCAACACCTCTTCATTTGTTCTATTCTCTTCCATCTATTAACACAATTCTACCATATCTCGAACTGCTTCGTATCTACAACACTACCACGCATCTTCAACAAACAGTTACAACTGCAGGAAATCCGGGCCAGCGATCCATTTGTCCTGTTAGGTATGTTCTCTCTTTTCTCATTCACGAACTGACCTTCCGTTCTCTCATTTGATTCTCTGATCCTTCCCGACTTTATAACCATCTAATTAAAAATAAATCTGAAATTAATCACAAAAAATTAACAGTATAATCAGTGACCTACAATGTGTTTGTGGAAATACCTCAAAGAAATTTTTTAAAGCCCACAAAGAGGGAGTACCTTCTCTTCTTTCATCTGTGGATAAATATTTGTATTCTTTGTAAGAATCAACAAGGAGAGATTCGACATATAATATGTTTTAATTATTCGTTGCATTTTGTTGTTCTCGTAGACATTATTATCATCATGTTTCAACAGACAAACATATCTAAGTTTCACTAGATAAATGTAGTATATATATTACCGAGGGCACTGGAGTCTCATTTTGGCACATTACTATTTTTCTATGAGAAAAATATGCTTTTATATATATATATTACTGTTGTGCAGAGTATCACACATAGGGGTTGGTGAACTAAACTGTTTTTTCCTTCAGTTTTCTTATACAAAGCTGATTGATGTTGTAGTATATTTAAGAAGCTGGCTAAAATGCAGTCGAGTTTATTTAAACTTGATTTCTCAGCCGTTAGATCATGGGAGAGAATAGAATCAATCATAATTAATGAGAGATGAAAAGTGGTTCTTACACATACATATTCTAATGGCTGAGAAATCGAGTTTAAATAAACTCGAGTTTATTTTAGCCGAACCCTATATTTAAAGGTAACAAATTGTCTACTTTTAAACTCGATTCAACTTACATTTGATGAGTGGTTAATTTGCATTATGATGTACCCTTCATTTATGCTATGTCTTCATCAATCTCTGTAATGTTATTGACAGGGTCTTCTTACGTACTGAATAATTATCAAATTGCACACTCACATATTCATGGTACCTACGCATTTCTTTTATTGCTGAACTACACTAATCTGTGTTGTGTTCCTAATGTTGTTGTGGCTCATAAAAAATAAAAATAAATAAAGGCTCTTCATTTCGCCAATGGTCGGACCATTTGCAAGGCGATTCTTATTTTTACACAGCTCCCAAAATTTAGTTTTATAAGAAAAGAACCATAAACGCTCGAGTATAATGGATTTTTTTCTTGAGTATCAGAGAAAGAGTAATGTTATCATTCATTAGTTTTTTCTAATGAGTTCACAGTTTTGTTGGATTTATAGTTAATTTTTGTTCTCATATTAATGTTGATTATCTTGATCCTTCTTGCTTTATCTGAGAGAAGGTGGCCTTCATTATGATATTAATGGGGATGGGGTCCTTGATCATGTTCGGGCGAACCTCTCTTATTAGCATATCCATTAGTACGTTTGCTTGAGTTAGTTCAAATTGTCTTTCTATAATTGTAAATGCATATTCATGCCTACGCTTTTTTGTTATCAAGACATTTTATTTTGTGCTTCTTTCTCACATAGGGCTTCCACGTTAACTACTCTTCTTCAGTTTCTAAATCATTTTATTCCTCAGGTACCAAATGAATTGATGATGTGGTACATTTAAAGGTAAAAAAATGTCTGCTTTAGACCTCGATTCAACTTACATCTGATTAGTGGTTAATTTGCATAATGGAGGCCATTTTGCTGTCAAATTTATCCAAGCATAACATTATTTATGTCCATGTTTGTTGTTTTTAAGGATAGAAATACAGCTTATGATGAAGCAATATTTATCGATGATACCTTTTGTACAGCTCTTGAATACGGGCTACCTCGTAATGAGGGCTGGGGATTGTGGAATGGCTTCTTAACTATGCTTTTCACTGATGAAAAGTATAGGCACCACTTTACAACAATACAAATATAGCTAAGTAATTTCTTCTTTTTTCTCTACTTAAAGTATGAATGTGCTATTTTTTCCGTTTTTGCAGAGTAGTACTGCTGACTTATCTCTGGCTATAAATCGTTATATTTAAGAAATTATGCTAACAAAAAAAATACATGTTTTGTAGGTGTTTTAAATTTTCTAAAGGAAAAGAACCAGTTTATTCTAATACAACAACATGAAACTGAAGTAAAAGAACTCGAGGTGGAAGCATATGAGGAGGATAAAGTAAGTCAACATGATTCTCTGACAAAAATACATTCTTTGTTTCATCAATCATATGAAGGTGAAACTAAAATTGTTGCTAATTATTATTTTTACAGGATATATTGTGCAATTTCAGTGTTTTGGAGGAAACGTCAACACAACTTTTCATCATCAACCACCTAGAGATAATGGCCATTACCAAAAATGACATAGATTGAAATTAGGACTCACAAAAAAAGTTTAATTACCTGTCAACAAGCATGAAGTATGCATTTCTAAAGATCATCCTTTTTTTTTTTTAAATAAACATCATCCTTTTGTTTTTATAAATTGATTCTTAAGTTTCTAAATCAACTCCTTTCTGGCCGATTTGTTTTTCTTTAGTTCCTCAGGTATTAAATTAATACACGGAGATGAAAGATGCGGTGGTATAATTAAAGGTAAAGATTTATCTGCTTGAGCTCGATTTAACTTACATCTGATGATTGGTTAGTTCGCACAATGGAGGCCATTTTGTTGTCAATTTTTTTTAGCATAACACTGTTTATGTTCGCTTTGTTATCTTTCAGGATAGAAATCCAGTTGATGATAAAAACAATGCCTATCAATAAGACATTCTATATGGCTTTTGAATATGGACTACCTCTTACTACTGGTTGGGTATTGAGGAGCGACTGCCTAACTATGTTTTTCTTTGGTTTACAAAACATTTAACTGAGGAGTGACTGCCTCTATCTATAGACATATATTATGTATTCCTGATTTGTTGACATGCTAATCCGCAGGAGGCTCTTCTCTTTTCTGCAATGAAACCTCAAGATGAAGCTCGTACTGTGAAAAGTGCTCCATAGAAGTGAACTTCATGCAGAAATATGATATAGAAATGAAAGAACTTGAGGTGGAACATCAAAGAGCACCAACAAATGGTTTCTACTGAGTCTTCTACTTACAATAATGTTATGTTTGCAAAAAAAAAAAAAAAAAAAAAAAAACAGCAACAATTCGCCTTCTACGTTAGATCTAACATCTGTTATAACAATTCCCGATTTATATTTTATCGCATCCATAAATTGAAAATTTTCATTCAACTTGTACTTTATCTTTCAAGCAAAGAAACAATACGATCGATGCGCGCGCAACGCATGCGCCATTACCCTAGTATATCTATAATTAGGAACATTAGGATAGATTCACAATAATATATAGAAATATATATCACTATCAATATACGTAATATTTAAATAGGGTTAAAGATATTATTGATATATTTAGTTACCTAAAAGATTGAGAAAATATATTGTCAATTATTTGTTTCACTATTAAAGATATTGACAATAAATAAAATATATATAATATATATTGTGCCGATTTTTACACACACACACATATATATATATATATATATATATATATATATATATATATATTGTTGATTGATTTAATCTTAGAGATAGAATCTTAGCAATAAATATATATATATATATATATTGATGATTGATTTATAGAATCTTAGCAATAAATATAGATATGTTTTATATATAGGGTCGAAATATATATATATATATATTGGAAATTATTTTATATAATTAATGTTACTTGGTGGTTAAGTTAAATAAATTTGGACTTTAAAACCCTACTTGGGCCACAAGTAAACATTTCGGCCCAACCTTTAAAATTTTAATTATTGGGGCGGTCCAATATATTAAACCGGGAGGACGAAATAAAACCGAACCAGATTTTCTCAATCGGTTCGGCCTATTCGGGTCGGGTCGGACCGGGGTAATTAGCGGATCTAACCTAACCGGTTTTGAGTGTTGAACCGAACCCTATTTTATTGGACCGGTTCGGACCGAATCAGATTTTAAAATTAAAATCGGACCGAACCAGATTTTGCAGAACCGAACAGAACCGGATTTTCCGGACCGGACCGAACCGGATTTTCTGAACCGAACCGGACCAAAACTGACTGAAATTGACTGAACCGAACAATGTTTTCTAAACAGAATTCAATTCAATTAAAATAGGGAGGTCAAGTTTTAAAATCTGAATGTTTTTGAACCCCGAAATGGACTATACAGTGCTTATAGGGTTACTAACCTTTATGCCTTGTTTCGATTATGCGGATGGATCTCGGAGATACATATTTTTGGGACTGGATTAATTAGAGGGCTGAATTGCAATTGTTTATTATTCAATATATATTTATGCATGATTAGAATTGTTGTCTTGACTAAGCCAAGCTAGCTGGATATTGCATGTTGTGGGCGGAGTCCTGGTTAAATATATGGAATGCGCACTAGGATAGACATGCTGTGATTGTTGGAAATGCCTAGGATTCATGTCTAGAAGTTTGCGTAATTGAATATAAGCATGAATAGCAAATCAGCCCCTAATGTTTAAAATTATTTTAAAACCGAAAACCAGTCGCCAAATATGTATGATTGATGTGAATGTTACATGTTTGACACGTATGCTAGAATGTTGAAGATGAGGATATGATAATTTACTTGTAAGTAGAATTATGAATGCAAGCATGAGTTCCTCGGAACATTAGCCGCATGACGCGTAAGCATGTGTGTGTGTGGTATGATAAATGTTACTGGCATATGATAATTTACATGGGTAGTAGAATTATGTATGCATGAGTGAATTCATCGGAATGATTTTCCAAAACTAAAAAGGCCTTGGGAAAGCCAAGATCAGGTATGCTTATTTTAAAATTCCTGTTCCGGTAATTTGCGATTTAAACCGTTTTAAGAGACTGGTCTATTAGATAGAAGACGGAGATAGTGTGAACTCTTTCACAGCCATCTTCCATTGGTTTACTGGTGGTCGGTTGGTTTAGATGACTGAGGAATCATTATCTATCGTATTCCATCTTAATAGATATCTGATGTATGCAAATCTTTCTCAAAATGTTATTGTCTCCCTGATTCTTGCATAACCATCAATGTGATAGTTTTCATGGCTGACCCGGTAAAGTTCTACGAGCCGTGCAATATGGATGGCATGGATTACGATGCATGGAGAGATAATGTTATGGATCTTCTGATCGTTGCGGATCTTGACGATCAGATCAACCCGACGGCGGATAGGCTGAGCTTGGACGAATACAAAAACCCACATGATAGCAACGGCAAGAAAAGGTTGAGCAATGATCGAAATGCACGAGAGTTGATCCTATTGCGGCTGACAGATGAAGTAGAAGAAGAGTTTACGCAACCCAGCGCATTGCATCTTTGGTGTGCCATATCGCTTCGGTAAGGGTAAGGCCGCCAAAGCAAGAGCCTTGGTGGCAGAATACTTCAGTGTTCTATGCAGTGATAACGGCATAATAGCCTATCATGATCCCACTGATGAGTTGGACGTATGGACTCGGGCTCAGAAGGTAATGAGGATGTTTCCTCTTTCATGGTTTATTAACGAGAAAGGCCTAACATGTTTGATCAAATCAATCAAGACAACGACGGACCTATTCGAAACAGATGAGAAAGAAGGAAATTTTCCAAAAGAGCCCGAGGCATTCGATGAAAGATTCATCGGTATGCTGAAATGCTTGGCAACTAATGTGGTTGAAGTGTCGGATTTTGACCTATCAATATAGGTTTTTGAGTGGAAACGGCGATCTGAGAAAGACCCATAAAGTTTACTATGGGGTTTAATGGTTTTAGGCCAAATTCTTTCGTTTAGAGGGTCAAATCCGCAGTTTTATGTTTCTTTCGGTCTTTTTTATAATTTGTCGGTTTTGTTTGGGAATTTTTGTTAATTTCGAATTATGTCTAGGGTTAGGGTTTTTCTTTTCAGTATTTAAGGCATTGTTAGCTGAATTTTACAGAAGTTTTATTGATATATGAAAAAAAAAAAAACTAAGGTTTTTCTCTACCCTGCGTCAATTCTTTGGTATTATGCGGAATCAACGAATTCTTGCGCCTCTATCCAACAAATTCTCGGCATTCCCTTGAATCAACGAGTTTTTGTCCCATCTATCCCCACCAAGCTGCATCAGCAACCCCCAACAAAAAGAAGTCTAATCGATGATTCGGTGCTTTACTCACCATGATATCAGTACCTTTGTGCACATTTCGGTTAAGACATCTAGTCCATCAACCTTCTTCATGTCTGCTTCAAGTTTGAGATCTGAGACCCCATTATTGTTCATGTTGGTTTTCTATTTGTTTAATTTATGAATTTGGAATACATTGTTTCGGTTTCATTGAATAAAGTAGCTACCTCGTTTCGAAAAGTGTTCTGCCTATCAAGGTTAATCGACTCGGTTAAGAACGGGATCGATCCGAAATAAGTAAATAACCAAAATGAGAATGACATCATAAATGACAGAATCAAGCAAATCCATACATTACCTCCTACATCTAAATCTATGGACTAGATCATGCCATTAAAATCCATCGATTGCATAGCTCTGAGAATTAACCGATTAAAACTCATTTATTATTACTCCATTTAATGAAATAAATTGTAATGATGATCATGTTTGAAACCGATTGGATTAAATTGAATTAAATTCAAAAATGAAACTATTTATCAAGGGTTTAACCCCAGAGTAAATTGCGCCTTGCGCAAGTGGACCTCGATAGAAGGAACACATCGTTTTCAAAAAATGAATTTAACAATGAAGTGTTTGAATAATGATGTGCTAAATTTTCGTTTGCATTCCTTCGGAACAACTTATTGATAACATTTACATCGGTAAGAAGTAGCCTTCATAAGCTACCACGACCTTGTAAAAGTATCAGCTGACGCACAAGGTGAAAACCTAAAACGCTCAGTTCAGAGATGGGATAAAATCTCTGAGATAAGTTAGCGAACGAGGAAGGATAAAGTCGGTTAAACGATTTTCCTTCAATAAGCCTTGAACGAAAAATCAGGCTACGCATTCAAGTTAAAAGACGCACTTCAAGAAGCACAGTTTGTATAATGTTGAAATCTTCCTATCAAAGGTTCCCTATGGGATGATGAAGATGATTCACATAAACGTAAAACTGTGTTCCATTAATATCGGTAAGGTACATCGCCATTAAAGCTGAAAGGTGATAATGAGTTAAATCATATCACAATGCGACATTAATTTGCGCATAAAACACGTATATAGGACAAGAGTACGTCAATTACTCTTAGAAAATACTTGTTTACGGCTTGGATTGTAAAATGGTGTCGTGATCGAACGTGAGACATTACATCACTAAGAGGACGAATTTTCCAAATGCATGATCAGTTTCAATCGACGTAGTCATGATCAAAACGGAGCAGAAAAGCGATGACAATCAGGTACCACTTAGTTCGAGTGGGAGAGATTTGAACCAGCAACTAAAGTGAATGACATGGTAAATGAGAATGGAACATTTTCATAATAAATCCAGTGGGAGGAATAAACCCTACCACACGTAATCACTGTTGTTGTTAGGACGAATCAAGTCGAACCTGATGGTCATGTTTGCAGAACCAGGAATGACGCAACTACCTATATTACCCATTGTTTCCAGTGGGAGTGATCCAACCATACTTGGTTCAGATCCTAGTAATCAAGGGATGCATCTCGGAAGTAATACCCCGAGACTAAGAGGTTGTAGTAGGAAATTTATAGGTCAAGGTTCTAGCTCTGCTGTTGTTCCAACAGAGACGATGCTCGATAAGAAGCATTGTTCCGAGTGGAAGGATTATTCCCAATAGAAATGATGCTACGATAAGAAGCGTTATTCGAGTGGGAGAAAAGATCAGACTAATAGGTGGGACTCACAATGCCTAGACGAGAGTCAAAGGCAAGTATCCCATTGAGCTAGGTGAAAACCCCGCTCGAACTGTTGACAAGCATTGGAAAGACCTCAAGTGAAGAAATGGAAATAAATAATAAATAAGAGAGATCGCCTAAATAAAAGTCATTTTAGTCTATAGTTGATCTACCTGCTAAACAAAGGGGAATAAGGATAAGGTGAGCCCTGAACGAAGGCTCGCCACTGATGGAAAAATGTCGAACAACTCGACTTATTGCGAAAGGACTTACCCAATTCACGGAGTGGACTTTGATAAGAGAAACTCACAGATAGTGCGTAAAACCACAGTTAGGGCCATTAATGGTCCTGGTCGCAAGTCTCGATCCCGAGCTGCACCAAATGGATGTTAGGACCGCATTCCTCCACGGAAACCTGGAGGAAGAGATCTACATGGAGCAACCGAAGGATTTCATTACTTCTGGTAACGAACGTAAAGTTTGTAAACTCCAAAGGTCCTTCTACGGTCTTAAACAGTCGTCTCGGCAATGGTACCGCAGATTCCACGAGGAAATCGTAGGGAACGGATTCGTGAATCTTCACGAGGATCCGTGCGTGTATATAAGACCTCCGGGTCCAAATATGTCATCTTAACCTTATACGTGGACGACATACTCATTGCTGCAAACGACATGAGTTTCATGAATAAATCAATGTCCTGGTTAGCATCTATATTTGAGATGAAAGACATGGGAGAGGCCATGTATATCTTAGGCATTAAAAAAAATTGCTAGAGATCGGACTACCCGGAAATTGTGTCTGTCTCAAGAAGCCTACATCAACAAGCTGTTGAAAAGGTTCAAATTACAGAATGCCAAACCCGTGAATACGCCGGTGGTATTTGGGTGCGCACTGTCAACATTTAAAGGTTGTAAAATGAATAATTTGTTATCTGAAAGGTACTGCCAACTATGCTCTGTGCTATGAGGGCGGGAAGTTAGAATTGACCGGTTACAGTGACGCCGACCATGGTGGCGATCCGGATGATCGTAATTCCACCACAGAGGGAGTGTTCCTCCTTGCTAAAGCCGTCATTTCATGGACGAGCAAGAAGCAAACCTGTATCACGCTGTCAACGATGGAATCAAAATTCGTAGCTCTCTTTAGGGTTTAGGTGTTCTCTGACAGTCAGGCAGCCATTGCGGCAGTTAAGAATCTGAAGTACCATTGTAGGACCAAACACATTGATGTGAAATATTTTTTATGCTAAATCGATGGTAGAAGACAATATAATCACTATGGAATACTTGTCCACTGACAATATGATTGGGGACCCATTTACTAAGCCACTACGCAGGAAGATATTCGAAAATCATGTAAAACTGATTGGATTGCGTAGGGTTTAGAAATGGCATGTATCTGTGATAGCATTTTGATATTAGAAAGTTACATTTTGTAAGCAAAAGAATTGCAACCGAGTTTATGATCAATCGACGTCTTAACGTTTTGATTACATCAGATTTACGGTCTATAAACTAAGTCGTAGGAGGACGTAATACTCTGCCAAACTATGTCGAATGTAGGCCTTACCTAGTCAACATGTACGGTCGTCTTGTGGTGGAGGGAGGCCTCCACTAAACAAGACTGGCTAAGAGTCAGGGGGATAAACCTGATTAAGCGAGACGATTATCTAGTTTCGAAGTAACTCCACGTGATATTCGTTTCGCATATCGCTGTGATGAACTTTGTTCGTCATTTAACCAAATTCTGGGCCAGATGAGAATCTGTGATAGCATGATTGACATATCCCTTTCTTGTCAGCCCCAAAAGGTTCAGGTATGCTATCAACGCGTGCTTCATACTACGCGTGCCACGTTCGACCACGGGGTCATAGCTCGGTTGTGCTATGAAGGAATCCTCGTGATTCTGGAGGGCGCAAACTTCTTCACCTCGAGCATGTGATTGATCCCGGGAGCCTTTTGAAGAGGCACCCGAAGTATCCTCATGGACTCAGAACTCATACTTAAGGTCAGGCTCAATGATCGCTTCCTTGCGTACGAGCGTATTACTGAACAAAAAGGCCCAGTGACCACAACCATGGAAACCGGTTGGGTTTGACTAAGGGTATGAGCAATGGGGATGGTCAAGTTCACATGTAATTCACTGATTCTTGTATTCACTAGGTGGCCACCAGGCGGATATTAGTTGAAAGTTGTGAATACTTGTACGGATGCCTTGGAGAAGTGCTCCTAAGTGGAAACTAGGAAAATGGAGAATTATCAGTTGACCTAGGATACAGCGCGGTACAATATATAAATGTTGTTTATAACAGGTTGATTAAACATAAGGGAATCAACGTTCAGCGGGCACTACAATACTCCTAACAGATGAGTAGCACGATGCCCATCGTATCCGCCGGTCGCACGGCAAACCTCGTATGAACTATTCGGAAGCGTGGAGCAGATCAAAGGGGAGAAATGTTGATGCGGATTTGGACAACAATACATTAACAGGCACCCTCTCATTCCGACGAGTGGGAGCTCTAAGCATATGGTGATGAGTGCCGTAATTGGTAGCCCATAAAATGTATAGTTTACCTAATGAACTTGGGTAAATTTCACATTAGGGTAATTGGTCTAGAACCAAATCCAAATTGACATGGGAGGCTCAAATTATGACTCCCCATTTACATAGGCCGGCCGAAATATTTAGGTGGGGTAAAGTGGACTTTTGTCCACTCTACTCCTCCTATAAATAAGAGGTGTTAGGGAAATTTTAGGGTTAATCATAATTCCCTCACAAGAGAGTTTTAGAGAGAAAAACCCTCCTCCCACACCTAGGGGTTCGGCCGAACCACACAAGTCACCAAGGGTGTGCTAAATTGCCTTCGAGCAAACTCTCCAGAGATCTGTCCCCGTGCCAAGAATCGTTCAGAGGCTTTGCTGTGGAGCTGCACCACGTAGGGCTTCTCTAACAAATAATCTCTACGGGTCCCGTCCGGAGGATCGCGAACTCCCTCGAGCAAGGATCTTGGACTACGATTACTTTTGAGGTATGTGTAAACTTTCCGCTACGTAATTGATATTACTAGCACATACCATGTTTATGTTTCCGTAGTGATTACTCCGCGTAATCTAACATCGGTGACCATGTTTGTTGCTTCAATTTTCATAGTTGGCCAATATTACACTAGACTTAAAGCCTTACGGATTATGGATCTTGTCCCCTCATGACAAGCTGCTTGTCCTTCGTGCAGTTCGCTCAACACCTTTCCCGTTTCAGGATATGCGATGCATTTCAAGTATGGGGTTGAGAAGCCCTTCTTGTACAATTGTCCTATTATTGCGTAGTTGACATCGATCCTATGTATTTTGTTTGCCTGTGTCGTATCGTCAGGTAGCGTGCCATTTGTAATGTATGCTTGGATTGGTGTCATCCATGTTGGCCCTGAGTCCATGGTTAATACCTCGATTTGGTCGATCACGTACAAGGTTCTATGTTCGACGAAGTGTGCTTCTTTGCCTTGCTCACTGCCTTGTGCGAACTTTCTTAAAGCGTCTGCATCTTGATTTTAGTCTATCAGGATCGACTTTATGTTGAAGGTTTTGAAACTGGCGACGAGTTCCTTTGCTTGTCTCAAGTATTTCTGCATGTTTCCAGACTTTGCCATGTAGTCGCCCTTTACTTGATTGAAGACGAGCTGTGAGTCAACACTTTACCCTTAGGTGTTTGACACCCACTCCTTTGGAAATCCTTAAGCCTGTTATTAGGGCTTCGTATTCTGCCTCGTTGTTCGTTGCTCTAAACACTAGAGTTAGAGCATACTTCAAAGGATCTGACCCGTCTGACGGTATTAGGAGGAGTCTTGTTCCAGATCCTCCTAAGTTTGAAGACCCATCCGTATACATCTCCCATATGTCAGTGGGCACTACGTTTTCTGGTGCGTCTTCCTGAGTTGTGGTTTCAGGGGTGATCCCTGTGAATTCTGCAATGAAATCGGCTAAGGCCTGACCTTTGATTGCAGTTCGAGGAGTGAAGTGGATGCGGAATTCGCTCAGCTCGACTGACCACTTTGTCAATTTTCCCGACATGTTTGGTTCCGTCATTATGTGTTTCAGCGGCTGATTAGAGCACCATTATTTCGTGCGCGTGGAAGTACGGTCTCAGCTTTCTTGCCGCCACGATGAGGGCGTATAAGTATTTCTCTATTGACATGTAGTTCACTTCATACTTTGCCAATGCCTTGCTCACGTAGTATACTGGTAGTTAAGTGCTTCCTTCTTGTCTAACAAGCACTAAATTGATTGCAGTGTTGCTCACTGATATATAGAAGAAAAGAGGCTCTCCTTGGACTGGTTTTGCCAATGCCGGCAGTGTTCGCAAATGCTGTTTTAGCTATTGGAAAGCTTCTTCGCATATTGGTGTCCATTCGAATTTCTTGTTGGCACGCAAGATTTCGAAGAAATGGATTGCTTTATCACCGATCCTGGCAAGGAATATGTTCAAGGCTGCTAGACGGCCGTTCAACTGTTGCACTTCCTTATGTTTTGTTGGAGATGTCATCTCTTTAATTGAATTTACCTTTTCCGAGTTTTCTTCTATTCCTCTTTGGCTAACCATGAAGCCCAGTATTTTCCCTGATTGTACGCCGAAAGCGCATATTGTCGGGTTCAGGTGAACTTGGAATTGGCGCATCCTTTGGAATATCGTGCGCAGGTCTTCGACATGATTGTCTTTCTTTATTGATTTCACTACCATGTCGTTGACGTATGCTTTCATGTCTCAAATATTATGTTGCACCCGCGTTGATTAGACCAAATGACATCCCCTTATAATTGTATATGTCGCTATCCGTGTAGAATGCTGTGTGTGGTGCCTCATCTGGAGACATTGGAATCTGGTTATACCCAGAGTATGCATCCATTACGGACATCAACTCGTGGCCTGCAGTGGCTTCGACTAGTTGGTCAATTCTTGGTAAAGGATATGAATCCTTAGGACATGCATTGTTGAGTTCTCTATAGTCAATACACATCCTCCACCTGTCGTTAGGCTTCGGTACCAAGACTGGGTTTGCAACCCACGTTTGGAACCTTGCTTCCTCAATGTAGCCCACATCTATTAGCTTTCCTACTTCTTCTCGGATAGCTATCAGTTTGTTGCCCCCCCAGTGGCGTAGGTTGAGCTTATGAGAGATTACGTATGGGCTTATCCAATGCATGTTGCTCGGGGACCATGCAAACAGCTCCTTATACTCTGTCAAGAGTGCTTTCAGCTCTGTTGCTTCATCCTTCGATAATGACACGCCTATTCGAATTATCCGATATGGCTCATCTATCTTCACTTCTCGCAGCTTTTCCATTGGAGTTGGACGAGTGCGATCTTTTCTGGGGTCCTCATCATTGGAAGTGATATCACTGTTTTCCTCCTTGGTGTTGTGTTGGAGTGCTATGTTGTAGCAACCCTTTGACAGTTGTTGGTCTCCTTTAACTTCTCCAGTTACTGCGATGGTTGGGAATTTTTATCTTTTGGTGGGCTGTTGAAGCTATTATACCCCATGCATTCATAGTTGTGTAATCTAGAATGCCGTTGTATGCGTCTACCTTTTCCACCACTAAGAATGGTATTTCCATATGTAGTTGTTTTTCTCCGGTCCCCAGGGTGACTGGTAATGTGATTGTTCCCACCGGATAGTTGGCATCACCCATGAAGCCCACTAGTGGTGAGTTACACTTGTTTGATGTTCTTTTTCTTTTCCAAGGTAAGGACTACCTCTTTGGTTAGTATGCTGGGAGAGCTTCCTCCATCTACCAATATGCGTTTAACGTCCATGTTGTCTACTTCCATTGTTATGACTAGAACATTTTCGTGTGGGTACATTGTATGCTCCTTGTCTTTTGTTGAGAAGTATATGACGTCTTCCATTGGTTTGTCATCATGTTGGTGTTCGTCAGCCTTTTGCACCTTCTCGGACGCATATGCTTCCCTTGCATAAGATGTTTCACCTCCGGCTCCAAAACCACCATGTATGATATATGTATTCGCCATGTAGCTGCCGCTGGTTGGCGAGTGCATGTTTTGTTCGAATCTTGCAGACGACGCCAATGTTGGGACTTGACTCGTGTGGGTTGTCGGGTCTTGTCAGGTTGTTGGAGTTCGCTAGTGTTGTTCGCGCGCGCTCCTCCTAAGACCTGCAAAAGGGGTGATACCGAGACCACATGGGGGGTGGTACTCGATAATCCCTCTCCGATGCCTAAATGAGAAGCGATTCTAGAGAGATAAGCTAGAGAGATGTGAGAGCTCCCAGATCAAGTTGAATTCTGAAATGGGTGACCAAGTTTCCTATTTATAGGGAACTGTGGAATTGAACCCAGTTTTGAGCGGTCTGACCCCAGTTTAGTAAGAAATCATGAACCGGGATTAGGTTTGAGCAAGATTGGCAGTGAGAAGACTCGCACATAGTGTAAATCACGTAAGGGTACGCGCGTCGCAGGGCGACAATCCAGACCACACCAGATTGTGGAGACAATTCAGACAAGTCTCAGTCCGAACGTGCGTGTTGCGCGTTCGGACCATTCTAACCCGCGTGTAAGCGTTCATAAGCCGTTAGTGGGTCTGACGTGTCGACGAGGCCCGAATGTAAAACGAACCCATATTGGGCGAATATCCATCACACCACAAACTGAGACACAAGGAGAGAGAGCCTCCATGATGTTCAAAGGCATTGCACCACTTTGACATTTCCTTTTCAAGGACCGTGTACCACCTTTCGATGTCACTAAGGGCATGTTTGATTGCATGTATTAGCTAATACATATATTAGCTAAGCATCGACTAAGATATCCTAATACATGCTTAGCTAATATAATGCTTTGTTGAATCATGTATTAGGATATCCTAATACAATGTTTGGATGAACTTTGAATTAGGATATCCTAATAAAATGACTAAAAGACCTAAATGCCCCTAAATAGATATGTACATTTTTAATTATTATTATTGTAATTGATGTCCGGCCGCGTGTCGCCGGAGTCCCATCGGGAGTCACTAGAGTCCGGCCGGAGGTCGTCGAAGTCCGGCCGGGGGCCGCCAGAGTTCGGCCAGGGGTAACCGGAGTCCGGTCGGGGATCGCTGGAGTGCGCCCGGGGGCCGATGTTATGAGCCGAAGTTGGTGTAGTTGTTATATGTTAAATAAGGTTAGGGGTATTTTGGTTATTAGATACTATGTATTATCTAATACATGATTTTTTGAGTGTCTTAGCTAATACCAATACCAAAGCAAAGCAAACAAATTATTAGCTAAAACATGTATTAGTATATCCTAATACATGCAATCAAACATGCCCTAAGTTTCATGAACTCCCACATGGTTGGATGCGGACTGCACCATAAATTATGAAGCGTTCGCCTCCACCTCGAATGACTTCTTATAATCCGAAAATACGAGAATGCGCACCTCCGTGACTGTCCGCTTCAAGAGATTAAACGTCGTCTGACACTTCTCCGTCCACATCCAAGTTATGCCTTTCTTCAACAAGTCCGTGAATGGTGCGGTAATGCTCGAGCCTCCCTTGATGAATTGCTGGTAATAGTTGGCTAAGCCAATGAACGATCGCACCACCCTCACTTTGGTTGGTGGATTTCACTCTATGATTGCCGCAACAATGTGACCAAGAAAGGGGCTCTTGTTGTGCATACACATACTTCTCATTCTTTACATAAATGATATTTTCTCAAAATGTCTCCATCACTTGGCCTAAGTGCTGGATATGAAGGAAATAATAGGATAAATAGGGATGAAGGTTACTGTTTATTTGGATTCATATACTACTCTGCTTAAACAACTTTATTTACAAAAGCTACTTTTGATGTAGTATATAAGGAAGCCAAAGAGAACTTGACAGATGCAGAATCTCCCTCCCTATTTAAGGTGTCGCTTAATAGTATATGACTGGTTTTCTAATGACATGGATACCATCGGTTAAGGCGTTGCATGTCCTTCTTGACTTTGTTAGTTTGTGAGCTAATGCCACTCTCCTGATGATAGTCAGAGCAATCAAGCTTCTATGAGGAGCAAGATTTCATTCACGGCCCATTATGGATGTAGATGAGGCATCTGTTGTCCGTGTGCATATTACAAGTTGAGCTATCGAGAACGACCTTGAACATAATAAACAGCTAATGCAGCCTCGAGATGGTTGGATGTTGCACAGGCCGTTTCCTCTAGAAGTGTCAAAATTGTAGGCCAGTTACACTCATGCAATTGATGTATCAAAAAGTAATAAGTTTCCAAGATGAAAAGAATTACAAACCATTTATTAATTGTTTGGAAGAAGGAAAATTAGACATAATACATCATCTCTCTACAGTGTTTTGAATGTATATGAAAATTAGTAAGTGTACAAGAGAATATAAATAGGGTGTGTAGATACAATATATGAGCATATATGTATGTATGATTTGTATGTAGGTATGTATGTATCCACAATACTTGGTGAGAAAAGTTGCAACCATGCATGTCACTACTAGTAAAAGTAAAACCCATGTATGCTAGATCAGGAGTTGAGATAGTTGAGCTGAATTTCGACACCGAAAAAATCAAGATCAGAAAAACCCGACACTAGTTTCCGTCGCGGGTTTGACGGGTGTCCTCTTTGCATAGTTAGGCATCAGTTGTGGTGGTTGGAACGAGGAGATCATAAGTTGTCTTTCACCATCATTTTGATTTTGATGATGATTGTAGTAAGATGCATAATGAGGCGGCGGTGGCGGAAGTGAAGCGTCGTAATTAAACCCGCCACCAAAGACGGTGTTAAGGTCATCTTGATCGACGTCTGTGATACTGGGTAGGTGGTTGTTGGAGGCACATTGCCTAGGTTGTGTTTGGTAAAAGACTTTGGACACAACCAATTCTCCATCTTTCTCTTCCTCAGAGTTGCCCAAGTGGTATTGATGCATCACCCAATTGGTCTTTTGGGGCTTCTTTTGCCTGCCGTAGTTAGTGTAGAGGACAAGGATTTTCTTGAAGCCTTGGGGCGCACCACCTTTGTTATTATTGGAGGAATATATTGGGCGGGTCTTGCCGGTCTTGTGCCACCGTGTTTCGATACCGTCGTCGGGAGTAGAGTGCACTTTTCTTCGTTTTCGGGTGCCGGTGGTGTACGCCTTTGAAGGGCGATGGAAGAAGTGACGCACTTGCCCATCTTTGCTTACTCCTGCATGCATGCAAACACAAAATGAGTCATCTTAGTTGATTTATAAGTGTGACCGCTGGAATGATATATTTTTTAGAACTTGTTGGTTAAGTTTTTTTTTTTATTTTTATATACAAGATTGCTCTCACATTTTCGGGCCGGGAGCATTACGGTTAAAATCCTCCCTAAAGAGGTGTCTCCGGCGGGATTCAACTTCGGGTTGCCCCAGAAAACCCAACTCGCTTTACTAGTAGGTCCAACCAACCTTGGGCAGTTGTTGCTTAAGTTGCGGTAGTAACTTTTGCTTCTGTTAGGAAACAAAATTCCGGTGGGTCCGAAAAACCAGTGAAAACCGAACTTGAACGAAACAAAAAAACCGAATCCAAAATATTCGGTTTGGTTTTTGGTCGGATTTTTCTACTCTAATTCGGTTTTCAGATCGGTTCAGATTTTGATCTTTCAGGACCGTGGAGACCGAACCGACCGTTATGTTAATTAAATATATACGATATATATTATGTTAGTTTATATTAATTAATTAATTTAATATAAATTGTAAAAGCAGTAAATAATCAAAACCTCTCAGTTCTGATTTATAGTTTTGTGAACTTTAATCTCTCTTTGTGCACGTAGATCCCTATGTGTCGACGTAGTCTTTGAGTGCTTAAAACTCCTACAAACATTTATACGAATATATAGATTCCCACGGCATTTGTACGTTTGGAAGTGTTAAGGCTAAAATGTGGAATATATTTGTCCTTGCCCAATTAATAATAAAATCTCCATACCTTCAACTCATGAATTATATTATTAGTCTTGCGTTGCAATGAGCACGCAATCTCCCAATCACCTTCATTATAATAAGGTGGTTATCATAGTAACTTGTCCATGTGCACGTAGCGTATGTTATATATATATATATATATTTGGATAATTATATATTTAAAAATAATTTAAAGATTTTCATAGATATAATATTGAAAAATTTATCTACTTTCACCTAAAATAATTAAAATATATATATGTTTTATATTATATTTATGTACTCGTTTGTTGTAAACTTTTATGTTAAATATTATATATATATATATATATATATATATATATTAAGTTAATTTATGCAAGTTAAAATGATCTCGAAATCTATATATGCATGGAATAGAAAAATCTCGAAATCTATCTCGCAAACCAGATTAAAATAGAAAAATTTAGATTTTTTTATTAAAGTATTCAAAATTAGAAAATATAATAGTAAAATAAGCAAATATATCTACAAGTAGTAAAAATAATTTAAAAAAAGGAATAATTATTAAAATAATATATTTCATTTAATGACGTGAATTTTTAAAGTTTAAAATTGCTCGACGAAGTATATTGAAGATTTGAATTTTTGTCACTTATATAATTAAGTAGAATTATATTTCTTTAGATATATATTACAGAAAATAGTTAATACTTAGGAATTATATTTGAGTAGTAGTAGAGTAGTTAGGAAATTAAGAGGGAGAGCATGCATTAATTAATTAATTAATTAATTAATTAATAATAATAATAGGAAAGGAAAGGAAAGAAAAGAAAAGGGTGAGAAATACATACCAGGGAGCTTCTCAGGGTGGGTGTAGCAAATTCCATTATGACCTTCTAGTGTTGGAATAAATTCATGAATAAGAGGATGTGACTTCTTCCTCCTAAATTCATCTTCATCTTCATCTTGCATAGTACTAGAAACTACACCCACCTTTGCTTCCAAATGCTCCAATATTTCCTGGTCTGTTGGATCAAATTTCACACCTGCAGGTAGCCCTGGAAGATCCTGAATTCCACTCTGCAGTGCACCCCCCACCAAATTTAAATTCCATTTTTAAATAATAAAATTCAATTTATTTATTTTAATAAAAATGTTACTTAATTGGGAGTGGGTACCTGAGTGTAGAGCTGGAGATGATGGCCACAGGAAGGACATTGAGATATAAGGTTGTTGTTTGTTGGCAATAATAATGTGGTTGAGTGATGATCTTCATCATCTTCTTCAGTATTGCAGCACCATCCCATCATTTTTCACAAACCCTAGCTAGCTAGCTCGTTTCTCCGCCACCTGCAAATGAATTGAAGAATGTTGCTCCCTCGATCCAACTCTTTAGTTGTTACTGAATCTTCGTTTTGCTCCTTCTATCCCATCTGATCTCCGACGACTTTTGTTTATCCTCGGTTGGACACAAGAACGACAGTCGGCGGAGAGAGAGAGAGAGAGAGAGTATACGCGTATGTATATAGCAAGTATATATAGGTATGTTATTGCTTTCAATAATATATATCATCACCCCACAATAATAATAATAATTCCATAAATGTTCGGAAGTTACTTCGAAGTCAAGTTTTATCTGATTAGCTAGCTAGCTACTATTCTTCATCTTTCTTCACAATATATATATATATATATATATATATATTATATATATATATATGAATAAAAATTATATCTAGTTTTATATTTAATTACTAAAATAAAATAAATTGAATATTTTTCCTTTATATATATATATTTGAGAAGTTGTATTTATAAATTTGTTATTACTTTCTGTAGACCAAAATTTATAATTATTTCAACTATGGATTATTTTATTTTAAAAAAATTCATAAATTTATTAAAAAAATATAAAGATTATTTAGAATAATTGTAGGTGAAATAATGTTAAAAAAATGAAATAATATAATGATTTTTTAAGGAAAAATTTAATCTTTAGATTTTTTTTTATATATAAAAAAATATATTTCTTTTAAAAAAAAATACATATCATATATGTTTGTATAACATAATTTCGAATTTTTTTTTTTTCATTTTTTAAAATACGTTCAATTTTTTTTATTATTCCTTAGAATAAAAAACTTAATAAACTTAACCGGTAAAGTGTTAAGAATAAATGAGTTTGCCATCTTTTGGCCCAAAAAAAAACATTGAGTTTGCGATCTAAAAAATGGCTATATTTTAATGTTCAAGGGTTAGTTATCAAATTGTTAGTTATTGTTTTTTTTATAAATATTTTACTAGCACAAATTTCACATTTATACAAAATTGTTAGTTATATTAGAATTTCGGTTAAATTTTGACGGAATGGATTAGGTGCCCAACATGATGTGATGATGAACCGAAACATAACAATTTGCTATCTGATGTTTAGGCAGTCAAACAAACTGCTATAAGATATTTTGGGTGGATGAACAAATTTCTAACTATTTTCTTAATAATGTTGCCACCAAGACGTGGATGATTCCCTCCAAAGAAGACAGAAATCTTAACGGAACTAGCCAAACGATACGATTGAGATAATTAAGCTAGCAAAATGTTTAAAAATTAACTTCAGTTAGCAATTTATTCAAATATTAGTTAGCTATATAATAATTATAATTAAGGAGCTTCATAGAATTATAATTAATGATGTAGAATGCAATCTTTAAACCTTAAACTCTAAAGATAGTGTCTCTCGCTTACAAGAAATCTGGAGCATAAATAAAGTATTTTTATTTATTATTATTATTATTATTTTTGCAAAAAACGAACATTTAATTTGCAGACATATCAACATCTATAGACTTGGTCTCTTGATAGAGAACATATATGCAGAATTTTCTTTCCTTATGAAACTTAACTAGGTCTATATGTATATTCTCTGAAATTACTATCATGATTTTCCGTCTTTTTAACATATGTTGTGTAGTTGCATAAAGAGAATTAGATCATCAGTTATATATATAAAATGACTGTCCTATATATCTAACTAGCTAAATCATATGAACATCTAATAATTTATTAGTTATAAGAGTCTAGATAAATAAGATTACTTTGGATGATCATATATATGTATATATATATATATAGTTATGTACGTATAGCTTATTAACTCGGCGTGAGCAAGAATGAGTGCAGCTTGGGCAAACCAATTGGTTAGTTACGGCCTTATATCACGGAGGATGATTGGTCTCTCTCCTAGAAAGCTATATCTCCAAAACCTAGAAAATACCCAAAGATCAATATTATATGAATATAATGACACAAAATATTATATTTATATTTACTTCTTATGTATTTATATTATTATAAATTATTTAAGAATAAAATGAATGTATTATTTATTTAGTAAACTAATGTAAATAAAGTTTCCCACCTTAAATACATAAAGTTACTAATTTAAAATGCATAGAATCACTTGCATAAATTTTCATTTAAATTAAATTATGCACATTAAACGGATCATTATACATATATTCCTGCCTTTTAATATAGATTCACAATGATATTACGTAGTATTAATTATATTTGGATCCAATATGTTTTTTTACACAACGTGTAGAAAAACGTGCTATAATAATTTTACATAACATTTCTTAAAAGTGGGACGTACCCACCTATTTTTACATAAAATATTTCTTAAATTTAAGGAATGCACTATCTATTATATAACTAATTTTTATTATAAATAAATTCATTTTATAATTAATATATCTTATTGGTGGTTGTTGGAAAAATTAATAATAAAATATATTTGAGAAATATAGTTAAATACTATTATATAACAAATATTATTTATGTATGTCTTAACTTTACGTATTACTTAAAGTGTACATAAATGTCTACATAACAACTTTAAAGAATACAATATATGTAAAATCATTATAGATGCTAAGTTACAAATAAAACATATTCAAATATCTCTGTCTATATATATATATATCTATATACCTTTTTCTTAATGATATAAAAAAATAGTAGAAAAATGTAAATATTGATAGTGTTGTATGTTGGGAATGCATTCATCAAATTTGTATGAAAATGCATTACATGATCAAGGAAGGAATTAGAGGACCTTGGCCTGATCTACAAGGCACGTGCTAGGCCATGTGACCAAGCTGGTTACAACGTACATGCATTTTAGCCATGGAAATTTCCATAAACTCGTCTCATTGATGATACCAATTATATATATATATATATATGAGATGAAAGATAATATGTAGATATTTAGAGCTTCATTATATATATAGATTAATTAATGTCTTTGTCTATATATTATATATGGGGATTGTGTGCTACAAAGGAAACTTGTATAAGAAGATTTTGGCTTCCCTTGTCCGCTAAGCTTCAGTTTGTTTGCTAGGGTACGTACTTTTTGCTTTTCTGAAGTCGTCAGTGGATGAGGAAACGGGTCAGCCAAAGTTTGATTAGTAGTACTTTAATTTGTTGATATTATTATCTTTAGGGTTTTATCAGTTGACTTTATTGGACATTCTTTCTTATTAGTAAAAACAAATTTACTAATTGTTTGGAAAAAAAAAATTAGACACAATACATCATCTCTCTACAATGTTTTGTATGTATATGAAAATTAGTAAGTGTACAAGAGAATATAAATAGGGTGTGTAGATACAATATATGAGCATATATGTATGTATGATTTGTATGTAGGTATGTATGTATCCAAAATACTTGGTGAGAAAAGTTGCAACCATGCATGTCACTACTAGTAAAAGTAAAACCCATGCATGCTAGATCAGGAGTTGAGATAGTTAAGCTGAATTTCGACACCGAAAAAATCAAGATCAGAAAAACCCGACACTAGTTTCCGTCGTGGGTTTGACGGGTGTCCTCTCTGCATAGTTAGGCATCAGTTGTGGTGGTTGGAAGGAGGTGATCATAAGTTGTCTTTCACCATCATTTTGATTTTGATGATGATTGTAGTAAGCTGCATAATGAGGCGGCGGTGGCGGAAGTGAAGCGTCGTAATTAAACCTGCCACCAAAGACGGTGTTAAGGTCATCTTGATCGACGTCGGTGATACTGGGTAGGTGGTTGTTGGAGGCACATTGCCTAGGTTGTGTTTGGTAAAAGACTTTGGACACAACCAATTCTCCATCTTTCTCTTCCTCAGAGTTGCCCAGGTGGTATTGATGCATCACCCAATTGGTCTTTTGAGGCTTCTTTTGCCTGCCGTAGTTAGTGTAGAGGACAAGGATTTTCTTGAAGCCTTGGGGCGCACCACCTTTGTTATTATTGGAGGAATATATTGGGCGGGTCTTGCCGGTCTTGTGCCACCGTGTTTCGATACCGTCGTCGGGAGTAGAGTGCACTTTTCTTCGTTTTCGGGTGCCGGTGGTGTACGCCTTTGAAGGGCGATGGAAGAAGTGACGCACTTGCCCATCTTTGCTTACTCCTGCATGCATGCAAACACAAAATGAGTCATCTTAGTTGATTTATAAGTGTGACCGCTGGAATGATATATTTTTTAGAACTTGTTGGTTAAGTTTTTTTTTTTATTTTTATATACAAGATTGCTCTCACATTTTCGGGCCGGGAGCATTACGGTTAAAATCCTCCCTAAAGAGGTGTCTCCGGCGGGATTCAACTTCGGGTTGCCCCAGAAAACCCAACTCGCTTTACTAGTAGGTCCAACCAACCTTGGGCAGTTGTTGCTTAAGTTGCGGTAGTAACTTTTGCTTCTGTTAGGAAACAAAATTCCGGTGGGTCCGAAAAACCAGTGAAAACCGAACTTGAACGAAACAAAAAAACCGAATCCAAAATATTCGGTTTGGTTTTTGGTCGGATTTTTCTACTCTAATTCGGTTTTCAGATCGGTTCAGATTTTGATCTTTCAGGACCGTGGAGACCGAACCGACCGTTATGTTAATTAAATATATACGATATATATTATGTTAGTTTATATTAATTAATTAATTTAATATAAATTGTAAAAGCAGTAAATAATCAAAACCTCTCAGTTCTGATTTATAGTTTTGTGAACTTTAATCTCTCTTTGTGCACGTAGATCCCTATGTGTCGACGTAGTCTTTGAGTGCTTAAAACTCCTACAAACATTTATACGAATATATAGATTCCCACGGCATTTGTACGTTTGGAAGTGTTAAGGCTAAAATGTGGAATATATTTGTCCTTGCCCAATTAATAATAAAATCTCCATACCTTCAACTCATGAATTATATTATTAGTCTTGCGTTGCAATGAGCACGCAATCTCCCAATCACCTTCATTATAATAAGGTGGTTATCATAGTAACTTGTCCATGTGCACGTAGCGTATGTTATATATATATATATATATATATATATATATTTTGGATAATTATATATTTAAAAATAATTTAAAGATTTTCATAGATATAATATTGAAAAATTTATCTACTTTCACCTAAAATAATTAAAATATATATATGTTTTATATTATATTTATGTACTCGTTTGTTGTAAACTTTTATGTTAAATATTATATATATATATTAAGTTAATTTATGCAAGTTAAAATGATCTCGAAATCTATATATGCATGGAATAGAAAAATCTCGAAATCTATCTCGCAAACCAGATTAAAATAGAAAAATTTAGATTTTTTTATTAAAGTATTCAAAATTAGAAAATATAATAGTAAAATAAGCAAATATATCTACAAGTAGTAAAAATAATTTAAAAAAAGGAATAATTATTAAAATAATATATTTCATTTAATGACGTGAATTTTTAAAGTTTAAAATTGCTCGACGAAGTATATTGAAGATTTGAATTTTTGTCACTTATATAATTAAGTAGAATTATATTTCTTTAGATATATATTACAGAAAATAGTTAATACTTAGGAATTATATTTGAGTAGTAGTAGAGTAGTTAAGAAATTAAGAGGGAGAGCATGCATTAATTAATTAATTAATTAATTAATTAATTAATAATAATAATAGGAAAGGAAAGGAAAGAAAAGAAAAGGGTGAGAAATACATACCAGGGAGCTTCTCAGGGTGGGTGTAGCAAATTCCATTATGACCTTCTAGTGTTGGAATAAATTCATCAATAAGAGGATGTGACTTCTTCCTCCTAAATTCATGTTCATCTTCATCTTGCATAGTACTAGAAACTACACCCACCTTTGCTTCCAAATGCTCCAATATTTCCTGGTCTGTTGGATCAAATTTCACACCTGCAGGTAGCCCTGGAAGATCCTGAATTCCACTCTGCAGTGCACCCCCCACCAAATTTAAATTCCATTTTTAAATAATAAAATTCAATTTATTTATTTTAATAAAAATGTTACTTAATTGGGAGTGGGTACCTGAGTGTAGAGCTGGAGATGATGGCCACAGGAAGGGCATTGAGATATAGGGTTGTTGTTTGTTGGCAATAATAATGTGGTTGAGTGATGATCTTCATCATCTTCTTCAGTATTGCAGCACCATCCCATCATTTTTCACAAACCCTATCTAGCTAGCTCGTTTCTCCGCCACCTGCAAATGAATTGAAGAATGTTGCTCCCTCGATCCAACTCTTTAGTTGTTACTGAATCTTCGTTTTGCTCCTTCTATCCCATCTGATCTCCGACGACTTTTGTTTATCCTCGGTTGGACACAAGAACGACAGTCGGCGGAGAGAGAGAGAGAGAGAGAGTATACGCGTATGTATATAGCAAGTATATATAGGTATGTTATTGCTTTCAATAATATATATCATCACCCCACAATAATAATAATAATTCCATAAATGTTCGGAAGTTACTTCGAAGTCAAGTTTTATCTGATTAGCTAGCTAGCTACTATTCTTCATCTTTCTTCACAATATATATATATGTATATATATATATATATATATATATATATATGAATAAAAATTATATCTAGTTTTATATTTAATTACCAAAATAAAATAAATTGAATATTTTTCCTTTATATATATATATTTGAGGAGTTGTATTTATAAATTTGTTATTACTTTCTGTAGACCAAAATTTATAATTATTTCAACTATGGATTATTTTATTTTAAAAAAATTCATAAATTTATTAAAAAAATATAAAAATTATTTAGAATAATTGTAGGTGAAATAATGTTAAAAAAATGAAATAATATAATGATTTTTTTAGGAAAAATTTAATCTTTGGATTTTTTTTTATATATAAAAAAATATATTTCTTTAAAAAAAAATACATATCATATATGTTTGTATAACATAATTTCGAATTTTTTTTTTCATTTTTTAAAATACGTTCAATTTTTTTTATTATTCCTTAGAATAAAAAACTAAATAAACTTAGCCGGTAAAGTGTTAAGAATAAATGAGTTTGCCATCTTTTGGCCCAAAAAAAAAAAAACATTGAGTTTGCCATCTAAAACATGGCTATATTTTAATGTTCAAGGGTTAGTTATCAAATTGTTAGTTATTGTTTTTTTTTATAAATATTTTACTAGCACAAATTTCACATTTATACAAAATTGTTAGTTATATTAGAATTTCGGTTAAATTTTGACGGAATGGATTAGGTGCCCAACATATGATGATGAACCGAAACATAACAATTTGCTATCTGATGTTTAGGCAGTCAAACAAACTGCTATAAGATATTTTGGGTGGATGAACAAATTTCTAACTATTTTCTTAATAACGTTGCCACCAAGACGTGGATGATTCCCTCCAAAGAAGACAGAAATCTTAACGGAACTAGCCAAACGATACGATTGAGATAATTAAGCTAGCAAAATGTTTAAAAATTAACTTCAGTTAGCAATTTATTCAAATATTAGTTAGCTATATAATAATTATAATTAAGGAGCTTCATAGAGTTATAATTAATGATGTAGAATGCAATCATTAAACCTTAAACTCTAAAGATAGTGTCTCTCGCTTACAAGAAATCTGGAGCATAAATAAAGTATTTTTATTTATTATTATTATTATTTTTGCAAAAAACGAACATTTAATTTGCAGACATATCAACATCTATAGACTTGGTCTCTTGATAGAGAACATACATGCAGAATTTTCTTTCCTTATGAAACTTAGCTAGGTCTATATGTATATTCTCTGAAATTACTATCATGATTTTCCGTCATTTTAACATATGTTGTGTAGATGCATAAAGAGAATTAGATCATTAGTTATATATATAAAATGACTGTCCTATATATCTAGCTAGCTAAATCATATGAACATCTAATAAATTATTAGTTATAAGAGTCTAGATAAATAAGATTACTTTGGATGATCATATATATGTATATATATATATATATATATATATATATAGTTATGTACGTATAGCTTATTAACTCGGCGTGAGCAAGAATGAGTGCAGCTTGGACAAACCAATTGGTTAGTTACGGCCTTGTATCACGGTGGATAATGGGTCTCTCTCCTAGAAAGCTATATCTCCAAAACCTAGAAAATACCCAAAGATCAATATTATATGAATATAATGACACAAAATATTATATTTATATTTATTTCTTATGTATTTATATTATTATAAATTATTTAAGAATAAAATGAATGTATTATTTATTTAGTAAACTAATGTAAATAAAGTTTCCCACCTTACATACATAAAGTTACTAATTTAAAATGCATAGAGTCACTTGCATAAATTTTCATTTAAATTAAATTATGCACATTAAACGGATCATTATACATATATTCCTGCCTTTTAATATAGATTCACAATGATATTACGTAGTATTAATTAAATTTGGATCCAATATGTTTTTTTACACAACGTGTAGAAAAACGTGCTATAATAATTTTACATAACATTTCTTAAAAGAAGGACGTACCAACCTATTTTTACATAAAATATTTCTTAAATTTAAGGAATGCACTATCTATTATATAACTAATTTTTATTATAAATTAATTCATTTTATAATTAATATATCTTATTGGTGGTTGTTGGAAAAATTAATAATAAAATATATTTGAGAAATATAGTTAAATACTATTATATAACAAATATTATTTATGTATGTCTTAACTTTACGTATTACTTAAAGTGTACATAAATGTCTACATAACAACTTTAAAGAATACAATATATGTAAAATCATTATAGATGCTAAGTTACAAATAAAACATATTCAAATATCTCTGTCTATATATATATATATATCTATATACTTTTTTCTTAATGATATAAAAAAATAGTAGAAAAATGTAAATATTGATAGTGTTGTATGTTGGGAATGCATTCATCAAATTTGTATGAAAATGCATTACATGATCAAGGAAGGAATTAGAGGACCTTGGCCCGATCTACAAGGCACGTGCTAGGCCATGTGACTAAGCTGGTTACAACGTACTTGCATTTTAGCCATGGAAATTTCCATAAACTCGTCTCATTGATGATACCAATTATATATATATATATGAGATGAAAGATAATATGTAGATATTTAGAGCTTCATTATATATATAGATTAATTAATGTCTTTGTCTATATATTATATATGGGGATTGTGTGCTACAAGGGAAACTTGTATAAGAAGATTTTGGCTTCCCTTGTCCGCTAAACTTCAGTTTGTCTGCTAGGGTACGTACTTTTTGCTTTTCTGAAGTCGTCAGTGGATGAGGAAACGGGTCAGCCAAAGTTTGATTAGTAGTACTTTAATTTGTTGATATTATTATCTTTAGGTTTTTATCAGTTGACTTTATTGAACACTATGGTTCTTTCTTATTAGTAAAAACAAATTTATTAATTGTTTGGAAAAAGGAAAATTAGACACAATACATCATCTCTCTACAATGTTTTGTATGTATATGAATATTAGTAAGTGTACAAGAGAATATAAATAGGGTGTGTAGATACAATATATGAGCATATATGTATGTATGATTTGTATGTAGGTATGTATGTATCCAAAATACTTGGTGAGAAAAGTTGCAACCATGCATGTCACTACTAGTAAAAGTAAAACCCATGCATGCTAGATCAGGAGTTGAGATAGTTAAGCTGAATTTCGACACCGAAAAAATCAAGATCAGAAAAACCCGACACTAGTTTCCGTCGCGGTTTTGACGGGTGTCCTCTCTGTATAGTTAGGCATCAGTTGTGGTGGTTGGAAGGAGGTGATCATAAGTTGTCTTTCACCATCATTTTGATTTTGATGATGATTGTAGTAAGCTGCATAATGAGGCGGCGGTGGCGGAAGTGAAGCGTCGTAATTAAACCCGCCACCAAAGACGGTGTTAAGGTCATCTTGATCGACGTCGGTGATACTGGGTAGGTGGTTGTTGGAGGCACATTGCCTAGGTTGTGTTTGGTAAAAGACTTTGGACACAACCAATTCTCCATCTTTCTCTTCCTCAGAGTTGCCCAGGTGGTATTGATGCATCACCCAATTGGTCTTTTGAGGCTTCTTTTGCCTGCCGTAGTTAGTGTAGAGGACAAGGATTTTCTTGAAGCCTTGGGGTGCACCACCTTTGTTATTATTGGAGGAATATATTGGGCGGGTCTTTCCGGTCTTATGCCACCGCGTTTCGATACCGTCGTCCGGAGTAGAGTGCACTTTTCTTCGTTTTCGGGTGCCGGTGGTGTACGCCTTTGAAGGGCGATGGAAGAAGTGACGCACTTGCCCATCTTTGCTTACTCCTGCATGCATGCAAACACAAAATGAGTCATCTTAGTTGATTTATAAGTGATCCCGGAAACAAACTCGTTTTACCAGTTGATCCAACTAATTTGGGTAGTTGTTGCTTAATTTACCACAATAACTTTTGCTAATGTTCGGAAACAAATTCCGGTTGGCCCAAAAAATCAGTGAAAACCGAACCGGAACTAATTGAAATATTCAGTTTGGTTTTTGGTCGGATTTTTCTACTCTAATTGGTTTTCAGATCGGTTCAGACTTTGATCTTTTAGGACCGTGGAGACCGAACCGACCGTTATGTTAGTTAAATATATACGATATATATTATGTTAGTTTATATTAATTAATATAATTAAATTAATATAAATTGTAAAAGAGGTACTTATGAAGTTTGTTTTTTCTACTTTTATTATATAGAATTTATTCAATTAGATTAATGTTATTTACCATTTCGGTTTATTGAAAATTATGAATATTTTAAATGATATTGCTCATTTTTGAATTTTCGGTGTAAATCGAAATATGGACCGAAAAACCGCTCTACAAATGGACGGTTATTTTTCCTCACACGTTTATTGGTTGGATTTTTTAAATAGGAAAACCGAACAAAAAAATATAGGTAACTGATCGAAACAAATAAAAAAACTGATCCGACCGGTCCGGTTTCACCCCTATTCGTTACCTCAGCAGATTTTTTTTATTATTATTTTTGGCCAAATTAAATCAGCAGATTTGATTTCGTAATATTTAGGTTGAAGATTACGCTCCTTAATTGTAACTATTGCACTTCTCTTATAAAAGCAGTAAATAATCAAAACCTCTCAATTCTGATTTATAGTTTTGTGAACTATAATCTCTCTTTGTGCACGTAGATCCCTATGTGTCGACGTAGTTTTGAGTGCTTAAAACTCCTACAAACATTTATACGAATATAGATTCTCACGGCATTTGTACGTTTGGAAGTGTTAAGTCTAAAATGTGGAATATATTGTCCTTGCCCAATTAATAATAATATCTCCATCTCCATCTCAACCTTCAACTCATGAATTATATTATTAGTCTTGCGTTGCAATGAGCACGCAATCTCCCAATCACCTTCATTATAATAAGGTGGTTATCATAGTATCTTTAGTATCTTGTCCATGTGCACGTAGCGTATGCTATATATATATATATATATATATATATATATATATATATATATATGGATAATTATATATTCTAATCCTAATTAATAATAACTAGATGTTATCCCCGCCCGACATTAAACACAAAATTTGAGTTTGGCGTTATAATAATTTATAATTTAAAATCGTTAAAATTGGATTTAAAAAATAAAAATAATTTAAAGATTTTTATAGATATAATATTGAAAAATTTATCTACTTTCACCTAAAAAAATTAAAATATATATGTTTTATATTATATTTATATACTTGTTGTAAACTTTTATGTTATATATATATATATCAAGTTAATTTACGTAAGTTAAAAATATATAAATATGATATCACGATTTTGGAAGATCTCGAAATCTATATATGCATGAAATAGAAAAATCTCGAAATTTATCTCGCAAACCAGATTAAAATGAAAAATTTAGATTTTTTATTAAAGTATTCAAAATTAGAAAATATAATAGTAAAATAAGAGTAAAATTAATTTAACAGTAAAAAAAAGGAATAATTATTAAAATAATATATTTCAATTAATGACGTGAATTTTTATAACACGTTTTAAAGTTCAAAATTGCTCGACGAAGTATATTGAAGATTTGAATTTTTGTCACTTATATAATTAAGTAGAATTATATTTCTTCAGATATATATTACAGAAAATAGTTAATATTTAGGAATTATATTTGAGTAGTAGTAGAGTTGTTAAGAAATTAAGAGGGAGAGCATGTATTAATTAATTAATTAATAATAATAGGAAAGAAAAGAAAAGAAAAGAAAAGAAAAGGGTGAGAAATATATACCAGGGAGCTTCTCAGGGTGGGTGTAGCAAATTCCATTATGACCTTCTAGTGTTGGAATAAATTCATCAATAAGAGGATGTGACCTCCTCTTCCTCCTAAATTCATCTTCATCTTCATCTTGCATAGTACTAGAAACTACATCCACCTTTGCTTCCAAGTGCTCCACTATTTCCTGGTCTGTTGGATCAAATTTCACACCTGCAGGTAGCCCTGGAAGATCCTGAATTCCACTCTGCAGTGCATCCCCCACCAAATTTAATTTCCATTTTTTAAATAATAAAATTCAAGTTATTTATTGATTTTAATAAAAATGTTACTTTTGTGAAAAAAATAAAAATGTTACTTAATTCGGAGTGGCAATTATTATGAAATAAAATATATTAAGAATTAATACAAACATATATTAGGAATTGATAATGATAAGATATTAGAAATATATTATATTATTAATATATTTTATTTCATAATAGTAATCTAGTACCTGAGTGTAGAGCTGGAGATGATGGCCACAGGAAGGGCATTGAGATATAGGGTTGTTGTTTGTTGGCAATAATAATGTGGTTGAGTGATGATCTTCATCATCTTCTTCAGTATTGCAGCACCATCCCATCATTTTTCACAAACCCTAGCTAGCTGTAGCTAGCTCGTTTCTCCGCGGCCTGCCTGCAAATAATATGAAGAATCTTGTTCCCTCTTTAATTGTTACTGAATCTTAGTGCTTCTCCTTCTCTCACTCTTTGCGCGCCTATCTGATCTCCGACGACGTTGGAGTTGGCTTATGTTTTGTCCTCGATCGGTCGGAAACAAGAAAGACAGTCGGCGGAGAGAGAGAGATTATACGCGTATGTATATAGCAAGGATATATAGTATATATCGGTATGTTATTGCTTTCAATAATATATCATCACCCCACAATAATAATAATAATTTCATAAATGTTCGGAAGTTACTTCGAAGTCAGGTTTTATCTGATTAGCTAGCTACTATTGTTCATCTTTCTTCACAATATATATATATATATATATATATATATATATATATATATATATATATATATATATATATATTATACATATTAACTAAAATTATATATATGTGAGAAGTTGTATTCATAAATTTATTGTTACTTTCTGTAGACCAAAATTTATAATTATTTCAACTATGACTTATTTTATTTTAGAAATTAGAAAATAAATTCATAACTCTATTTAAAAGAAAATATAAAAATTATTTCGATCAATTGTAGGTGAAATAATGTTTAAAAACTGAAACAATATAATGAATTTTTTTTAAGGAAAAAGCTAATCTTTGGATTTTTTTATATATAAAAAATATATTTCTTTAAAAAAATACATATCATATATGTTTTTATAAATTTTATTTAGATTTTTTATTAATATGTTCAATTTATTTTTATTCGTTAAAATAAAAAAACAAATACAACTTAACGGGTAATTTAATAAATTTTACAAGTGATTAGTGGTCTACAAATGTGCAAAGTGTTAAGAATAAATGAGTTTAACATCAAGGCTAACTTTTAATGTTCTAAGACTTAATTAATAAATTGTTAGCTGGTTTTTTTTTTAATATTTTGGTAGCACAACTTTCACATTTGTACAAATTGTTAGCTATATTAGGATTTCGGTTAAATTTTGACGGAATGAATTACATGTCCAACATGTGATGAACAAAAACACGATAATTTGCTATCTGGTGTTTAGGTAGTCAAACAAATTGCTATAGAATATTTTGCGTAGACGAACAAATTTCTAGCTATTTTATTCATAACGTTGCCACCAAAACATGGGTGATTCCTTCCAAAAAAAGGCAGAATTCTTAATGGAGCTAGCTAAACTGTACGCTTCTGATAATTGAGCTACCAAAATGTTTAAAAATAAATTTCAGCTAGCAATTTATTTGACTACCTTAATATTAGTTAGCTTTTTAATAGTATTACAATTAAGGAGCTTCATATTATTGTAATTAGTGATGTAGAATGCCAACTTAAACCTTAAATTCGTGCCTCTCACACCCAGCGGCGAGAACACAAATTTGCAAGAAAGTGGAGCATAAATAAAAGATTAATGTTTGCAAAAAAACGAAGATTTAATTTGCAGACATTTCAACATCGTAGCCTTGGTCTCTTGATAGAGAACATGCACAATTTTCTTAGCTAGGTCTATATGCATATTCTCTGAAATTACTGTCATGATTTTCCGTCTTTTAACATGTGCTGTGTAGTTGCATGCATAAAGAGAATTAGATCATCAATAATATATATAAAATGACTGTCCTATATATCTAGCTAGCTAAATCACGTGAACATCTAATAAATTATTAGTTAACAGTCTAGATAATTAAGATTACTTTGGATGAAATTTCACACCTGCAGGTAGCCCTGGAAGATCCTGAATTCCACTCTGCAGTGCACCCCTCACCAAATTTAAATTCCATTTTTAAATAATAAAATTCAATTTATTTATTTTAATAAAAATGTTACTTAATTGGGAGTGGGTACCTGTGTGTAGAGCTGGAGATGATGGCCACAGGAAGGGCATTGAGATATAGGGTTGTTGTTTGTTGGCAATATTAATGTGGTTGACTGATGATCTTCATCATCTTCTTCAGTATTGCAGCACCATCCCATCATTTTTCACAAACCCTAGCTAGCTAGCTCGTTTCTCCGCCGCCTGCCTGCCTGCAAATGATATGAAGAATTTTGCTCCCTCTTTAATTATTACTCAATCTTCGTGCTTCTCCTTCTCTCACTCTTTCCGCGCCTATCTGATCTCCGACGACGTTGGAGTTGGCTTATGTTTTGTCCTCGATCGGTCGGAAACAAGAATGACAGTCGGCGGAGAGAGAGAGAGAGAGAGAGAGATTATACGCGTATGTATATAGCAAGAATATATAGTTGTAGGATATTGCACCCATACGGGGTGCTAGTGTAGGTCTCGGAGAGATCGGGGACCGATGTGTCGAGTCCCCGAAGTCGACAACCGCTCCATAAAAAGAGCGGGGACCAATGTGTTAGGTCCCCAAAGTTGTGAACTGCCTATGGGCTTCTCCTTGGCTATATATAGACCCTCTTGGTGGTCTAGGAGAACATATATCTCACGCTACTCCATCCACTCCACATATAGAGCTCTCTAGGTGTCTATAGGGTCATCACTCGTGGAGACCGAGGTACGCTCCGATCAGTGACGTACCTCTCCGACCGGCATCCCTGTGGCCGCCGTGATTCCGAACCTACTACGACGATCCGCTTCCGCTCCCGCCGTCGCAAACTGCCACGTTCGAAGGTAAACGTATCGTTCCTAAAACTACCGTATTATTTACGTACTAATTCGGTTGTTGGTTTGCTTGGCATGTACGTCAGTTTTCCTTCATTGGTATCAGAGCCGAAGGTTCGGTCTCCGGCACCGGCATCGTCTTCGTGACGGTTATGCCGAACTCCCACCGATTTTCGGAATTTTCGAGTCCCGCCCGTTTCGGATGTGTCTGGCCTATCATCTATGAGCATTGGACGCTCATTATCGCCCACGAAGGTTAGCAGCCGTGCTGGTAGCGAGTCCCGACGAACCCCGACGAAAAACGGTTGTTTTCGTGGCCAAACGTGGCTATGAAACTCCCACTCTATTTGTATCGTTCGATGGCCATATTCACGTTTGTTCGTGTGGCCTAAGCGTGGGGTGAGGCAACGGCCACCTCCATGGTAAAAGTGGCGACCATGGTCGCCACACGAAGCTCAACCCGTTTTTTTCACAAATATTTTTCTCGCCGGAATGAGTATTTTTACGAACGGTTACCACGAGTCTCCGGTGGTGTGTCGCCGGTGACGGTTACGAGCAAAACGGTTGAGAAATGAGTGGGAGTAGTGGCTAAGTCGTGGATTGCATGGGTGGGGTGGTTACCTGCAGTTTTTACGTGAAAATCGGGTTAAGAAGATGACATGCCGGGCGGGTCGGACGCATTTTTTTTATCCGGGTCGGTCAGATCCTTGTTTTAAAAGTCACGTGACATTTTTAATAAAACTTGGGCTCAACTGATTTGTTTATAGGCAAATCTGGGCCTCTGCATTTTCTTTTATAGACTTAGGCCTAACGTTTTATTCTATGGGCCCTTTTACTATTTTTTGGGCTATTTTTTTAACATGGCCCATACACATTTTTTTTACAGCCGAGAGTTCAAGTTGACTTTGGTCAAAAAAATTTCAATTTCGGCCCAGACTTGTTTTAAAGTGGCCCAAATTTTTTTTTTAAAGGGACAAAATAATTTTTAACTTACTCTTCAGTCCCTATTCTTTTTATAGCAATGAATTGCATGCTTAATTTTATTAGTATCATGCTTAGGGTGCTTTTTATTATATATAAAATTGCATGTTGGCCCCCGTAGTTTGAATTTGTTTCAACTACATGTGGAATATGTTTCCCGGAAGTCTTATGGGACTTGATTGTAATATTCTCGAGTTGAAATTGAGGAAATAATTATGTCTAGAAAGACCGAGCTTGAAGTGGAAACTTGACGCCGCGCCCCCTCCTCCCCGGCCTGGGAACTATGTCCTGTCTAAGAAACGGGAGTGTTGGGGCCTGTCTCGCGAACCCTTCGGTCCACCTGGGAATTTTCCTCTAAACGTAACTTTTGAGAATTTACATGACGGTCCCTAAGTCTTTTAAACGGACTTTTGATGCGAGTTAGTCTTGCTAAAGTCCGGAATGGGGTGCTAGATTTTAGTTATTTATTAAGCATGTTACTCATTAAATTTGTTTAGTATCCATGTGTAGGGTATATTAAACAAAGCATTCATGTTTGCTAGAAATGACATGATTTATTTTGCTTAGCATGATACATATTGATTCATATAGTATCCATGTATAGGTTTGCACTATTGTCCATGCTAGCATGATTCATTCATATAATCATGTCATATCCATGTTTTATCATTCAAGTTTCATGCTAGAATACATGATGGTACCATGAAATTGATACATGCTAATTTGTTTAGTAAACTCGTATCAAGTGATTCATGAAGCATGTTCTTGATTGACGTAAGTCGAATACTTGACTTATTTATCGGCTGAATTGATTATCACGTAGCATGTACTTTAGGACGATGATTGGGAACATAGTGAACTTTTGACTCCGGGGCATGCTTGTGTTAATTGGTTTAGTCAATAAATATGTTAAGTGATAACATGTGTGTGTGGAACATTGTATCTTGCGTGCAAATATGATCATGATATGTGCTATTCTTTATGTGTGAAGAATGGCAGCTTCAAGCAGTAATGTTATCGCTGAGCTGAACAAGGGTTTGAAGCTGAATAGCGATAATTATGACATCTGGAGTATTAAGATCCAGTATGTGCTCGAATTCCAAGAAACTCTGGTGGCCATAAACAATGTCATGGATGAACCCGAAGCTGGGAATACGGCTCAGCATCGGAGTGAGCTTGCAGCTTACAATAACTGGAAAAAGGCCGATAACCTTGCTCGTATCACTTTGCTGAGTGCTTTGGAGGATGATATTCTGAAGGAATTCAAAAACCATACGAGGGCTAAAGACCTCTGGATCGCCTTGCGGGATAGGTTTGGTACCTACTCGACTGCAAGGGTACGGTCTTTGACCGTTAGGTTTGATTCCTACAAGAAGCGTCCCGAGCACTCAATGAGGACGCATATCCGCCAAATGGGTAATATGATTTCTGAGTTACGTGATGCTGGTCATATGTTGACTGATGAGCAACAAGTCCAGGCTGTGATTCGTTCACTTCCAAGCTCGTGGGACCTTATGAAGACTACCCTCACCCATAATACTCAGATTCGCACTCTGGAAGATGTTCGGAGGCATCTTGAGTTAGAGGAGGACCGCCTCCAAGCAACTAAGTCTTTGTCGGAGTTGCATATGTCATCATCTTCTAAACCCAAAGGTGGGTTCAAGAGGAAGAGGGTAGAGAAAGTCCATGAGCAGGCTGGTCCAAGCAAGAAACCTAAGGCTGAGAGTAAGCCCAAGCAGAAAAAGAAATTTCGTGTGCGAGCTATTTCAAAGGTTAAGTGCTTCAATTGTGGCCAGCGAGGCCACTTTTCGAAAGAATGCACTGAACCCAAGCGCCAGGTTTGTCTTGACGCTAAAACTAGTGAACTTAATGTCTCTAGTTCGGTTTTTCTATCTGAATCTAATCCTTTGTGGATCGTTGACTCAGGGGCGACCGACCATATAGCTCGGGACCGGAATGCATATGTCGACTTCCGTCGGCTTCCTCGTGGAGCAAAATGGATATATGTCGGAAACAACACGCGAGTGGCTGTGTTAGGGATCGGGACATGCAAGTTAGTCATGCGTGACGGTCGAACCCTTTTGTTGCACGACGTCCTTTACGCTCCTCAAATCCGACGGAATGTTGTTTCAGTTTCTGTTTTGATGTTGTTAGGTTTTCGTTTATGTTTTCATGACAATGTTTTTACTTTGACCAAGGGGTCAACTTTGTATGGACAAGGTTTTATTTCTGGTGGTTTTATTATATTAGACTTGGATGTTTACGAAACTTCGAGTTCTTCATTGATTACTTCCTCTCGCGGTCTTGATAGCGATATGGATGTATGGCACGCTAGACTAGGTCATATTGGCCAACAAAGGATGCAACGGCTTGCGAATCAAGATTTGCTGCCAGGCGTTCAACATGTGGAATTGTCTACGTGTGAATGTTGTCTAGCCGGTAAATCCGCCAGAAAACCTTTTGGTAAGGCAACCAGAGCTGAATTTCCTCTCGAGCTAGTCCATTCGGACATTTGCGGGCCTATGAATGTTCGGGCCAGGCACGGTGCGTATTACTTCATCATATTTATTGACGATTATACCCGTTTTGGACATGTATATTTGATTTCCCACAAATCGGACGCACTTAAGTGCTTCGTGAGTTATATGAACTTAGTGGAAAATCAATTAGATCGGAAGATTAAGTGCCTTCGGACTGACCGAGGCCGTGAGTATCTTTCGGCACAATTCCAAGGGTTATGTGATGAAAAAGGTATCGTTCGTCAGTTGATGATTCCTCATACTCCGCAACAAAATGGTGTAGCGGAGAGACGTAATAGAACGCTACTTGAAATGGTTAGGTTTATGATGGCACAAGCTCAATTACCTATTACCTTTTGGGGTGATGCGTTATTGACTGCAACATATGTCCTCAACCGTGTGCCTACGAAATCAGTTGCGACCACTCCTTATGAGCTATGGACCGGAAGACGTCCGGACTTAAGCGAATTGAAACCATGGGGATGTGCGGCCTATACACACGATCTCTCGCGTAAATATGGAAAATTGGGCCCGAGAGGTAAAAAGAGTGTGTTTGTACGCTACTCGTCAACCTCTAAAGGTTATGTGTTTATAGGGTTGCAAGAAAGTGGGAGCGTTACTGAATATGAATCGCGCAATGTCCAATTTATTGAGGATGAGTTCCCAAGGAAGGGTGAGATAGGTCAGGACTTATCTCTTTATGAATCTGATGATTTAGACCATCAAAGTTCGCCTCATTCGAGTGGGAGGATTTTAGGAGATGAAGAAGTTCGTCACCAACAACCTCCTTCATCACATGTGACGAATGAAGACGACTTTGTTGCTCCAAGTGGGAGTGAAGAGATGGGTCTTAATCCAAGTGGGAGTATTGACACGAGGTTAAATGAACCTCAGATGGGACGAGGGTCCCGGAAAAAGATTCCTCGCCGACGGTTTGAAATCGAAGGTGGTGAACTCTTTTCAATGCTTCTTCAAGATGAAAATGAGCCACGGAATGTGTCCGAAGCCATTTCAAGCCCTTCTAAAGATAAATGGACAAAAGCTATGGAAGAGGAAATGGAGTCTATGAAGGCCAACAAGGTTTGGGATCTAGTTGACCTTCCTCAAGGACGAAAAGCTATAGGGGCCAAATAGGTCCTTAAGATTAATCTTAAGGCTGATGGCACGATTGAGCGATATAAGGCTCGATTAGTGGCCAAGGGTTATACGCAACAATATGGAATAGATTACGATGAGACGTTTTCTCTAGCCGTGCGTTTATCCTCAATTCGGCTAATCTTGGCTATAGTAGCTAACCTAGACCTTGAATTACATCAAATGGATGTTAAGACTGCTTTTCTCAATGGAGATTTAGACGAGGAAATCTACATGGAGCAACCCGAGTGCTTCGTTGTAGAAGGTCACGTACATAAAGTTTGTCGACTCTTAAAGTCCATTTATGGTCAAAAGCAATCCTCGAGGCAGTGGTACAAACGATTTCATGACGTGGTTGTGAATAATGGATTTGTCATGATGAATGACGACCATTGCGTTTATACCAAAAGGTCTAAGAGTAAGTTCGTGTTTATGACATTGTACGTCGATGACATATTAATAGCCGGGAATGATAAAGAGTATTTAAACGAGGTTAAGACCTGGTTGTCATCTCAGTTTGAGATGAAGGATATGGGTGATGCAAATTACATTCTTGGGATAAAGATCTCGAGAGATCGTTCAAAGAAGTTGTTGTATCTTTCGCAAGAGAGCTACATCAACAAGGTTCTAGAACGGTTTAGTATGCAAGCATGTAACCCTATCGAGACTCCTATCAGTAAAGGCCAAGCCTTGAGCAACGAGATGTGTCCAAAGACTCCAGAAGAAAGAGAGAAAATGAATCGAGTACCATACAGGAGCGCAATCGGAAGTCTGATGTATGCAATGGTGTGCACTAGACCGGATATTTGTCAGGCCGTGGGCTTGGTAAGTAGATATCAATCCGATCCAGGACCGTCACATTGGAAAGCTGTGAAGAGGATCATGAGATACCTGAAAGGGAATGCTGATTATGCACTTTGTTACCGAGGTGCCGAAAGTCTCCGTCTAGAAGGATACAGTGATGCCGAGTATTCAGGAGACCTTGACGAACGGAAGTCTACCTCTGGTTATGTGTTCAAGATGTGCAATGGTGCTATCTCTTGGAGTAGCAAGAAGCAGTCTTGTGTGTCCCTTTCTACCATGGAAGACGAATATGTGGCACTCGCGACAGCTACACAAGAGGCTGTTTGGTTAAAGAGGTTCCTTGAGCATCTGATGGATATTGCAGAAAAGACTGAACCAATTTTGGTTTATTGTGACAGTCAGGCAGCAATTTCTTTTGCAAAGGATCCTAAGTTTCATACCAGAACCAAACACATTGATACCAAGTATCATTTCGCGAGGGACATGGTTGCACGCAAGATGATTAACGTGAAGTATTTGTCTACAAAGGAAATGGTGGCTGACTTTGACTAAGCATTTGAATAGAGATTCCTTTGTTAGACATGTGAAATCTCTAGGTCTGCGTAGAGTTTGAAATACTTCATGTAATGTTTTCCCATGTTATGAACAATGTTCAGTTTAATCAAATATGTTTTGATTTACACACACGCATGTTTTATTCGGATTGCATTAGTGCATTCGCGATTTTACTGAAATGTATGTCGGGTAAACTAAAGGTTAGCTCTCTCACACGAGCAACCGCCTCCGCGTCTTAGTGACGTTACGTCTATGTGACAACGGGAGATGAGACAGGATTTTGAGTTTAAAATCATCAAGTGGGTGATTAGAGAGCTAACTACTCGAATTCATAAGTCGGTCATTGACATACGGTCATCGATGATTAAGAGGAATTTGTTCCCGCATAGTTTGCCTTAGAGCCGGATGGGAGTTAGTGGACTCTTGTTCGAGTGCATGCGGCATTTGAAACGACATCCGCACAACACTGTCTTTGAGTGAGACAAATGACATACGCTCCAGGGAAAAGGAGAAGAGTGTTGTGACACACGTTTCATACCGTGTGTGCTATTAGCGACCACGGGTTTGCACAAGTATAATCTTAGCTTGTTGCAGTGTGAGACCCATAGATCCTTGGAAGGTTCTAAATTGACTACCCTCACGACTCCGATCAGAGACTTGAGACCTGACACGGTGTTCGCTAGCTTAGTGTGTTTCCAAGAGGCTACTAATGATTCGGCCTGGCGGGGCATGTCTAGAAAAGCGAGTCGGGTTGGTGTTGAAGGAATCGTGAGAAGAGGAAGATCATCAACGGGACCTCTTTTTGAATTGTGTTCACCGGTGCACCAGTCATGAATTAGTTTCATGATTGTGAATACAAGGTATAATGAGATTTTTGAGAATACCTAAACGAGGTTCGATGATCTTGGCTACAAGCATACTTACCGTTCTCTAGTTGGTTATCCATTTCGAGATGCTGTATACTCCTAACAGATGTACAACAGTTCTCTTGTTGGTTGTTCACTACGAGAGGCTGTATACTCCTAACAGATGTACAGCACCTAGCTCTCGCAAAGTATGCCGGCCGCACGGGTGAGCCCTGTATGAAAGACAGACAGATGTTGGAAATACGTTTCCACACACACTGAGCACTCCCGTTATGTGTGAGTGGGAGATGTAGGATATTGCACCCATACGGGGTGCTAGTGTAGGTCTCGGAGAGATCGGAGACCGATGTGTCGAGTCCCCGAAGTCGACAACCGCTCCATAAAAAGAGCGGGGACCAATGTGTTAGGTCCCCAAAGTTGTGAACTGCCAATGGGCTTCTCCTTGGCTATATATAGACCCTCTTGGTGGTCTAGGAGAACGTATATCTCACGCTACTCCATCCACTCCACATATAGAGCTCTCTAGGTGTCTATAGGGTCATCACTCGTGGAGACCGAGGTACGCTCCGATCAGTGACGTATCTCTCCGACCGGCATCCCTGTGGCCGCCGTGATTCCGAACCGACTACGACGATCCGCTTCCGCTCCCGCCGTCGCAAACCGCCACGTTCGAAGGTAAACGTATCGTTCCTAAAACTACCGTATTATTTACGTACTAATTCGGTTGTTGGTTTGCTTGGCATGTACGTCCGTTTTCCTTCAATAGTATATATCGGTATGTTATTGCTTTCAATAATATATCATCACCCCACAATAATAATAATAATAATTCCACAAGTGTTCGGAAGTTACTTCGAAGTCAAGTTTTATCTGATTAGCTAGCTACTATTCTTCATCTTTCTTCACAATATATATATATATATATATATATATATATATATATATATATATATATAAACTAAAATTATATATATGTGAGAAGTTTTATTCATAAATTTATTGTTACTTTCTGTAGACCAAATTTTATAATTATTTCAACTATGACTTATTTTATTTTAAAAACTAGAAAATAAATTCATAACTCTATTTAAAAAAAAATATAAAAATTATTTCGATCAATTGTAGGTGAAATAATGTTTAAAAACTGAAACAATATACTGAATTTTTTTAAGGAAAAAGCTAATCTTTGGATTTTTTTATATATAAAAAATATATTTCTTTAAAAAAAATACATATCATATATGTTTTTATAAATTTTATTTCAATTTTTTATTAAATATGTTCAATTTTTTTTATTCGTTAAAATAAAAAAACAAATACAACTTAACGGGTAATTTAATAAATTTTACAAGTGATTAGTGGTCTACAAATGTGCAAAGTGTTAAGAATAAATGAATTTAACATCAAGGCTAACTTTTAATGTTCAAGACTTAATTAATAAATTGTTAGCTGGTTTTTTTTAATATTTTGGTAGCACAACTTTCACATTTGTACAAATTGTTAGCTATATTAGGATTTCGGTTAAATTTTGACGGAATGAATTACATGTCCAACATGTGATGAACAAAAACACGATAATTTGCTATCTGGTGTTTAGGTAGTCAAACAAATTGCTAGAGGATATTTTGCGTAGACGAACAAATTTCTAGCTATTTTCTTCATAACGTTGCCACCAAGACATGGGTGATTCCCTCCAAAAGAGACAGAATTTTTAACGGAGCTAGCCAAACTGTTTAACAATAAATTTCAGCTAGCAATTTATTTGACTACCTTAATATTAGTTAGCTTTTTAATAGTATTACAATTAAGGAGCTTCATATTATCGTATTTAGTGATGTAGAATGCCAACTTAAACCTTAAACTCGTGCCTCTCACACCCAGCGGCGAGAACACAAATTTGCAAGAAATGTGGAGCATAAATAAAAGATTAATGTTTGCAAAAAACGAACATTTAATTTGCAGACATTTCAACATCGTAGACTTGGTCTCTTGATAGAGAACATGCATAATTTTCTTAGCTAGGTCTATATGCATATTCTCTGAAATTACTGTCATGATTTTCCGTCCTTTTAACATGTGTAGTTGCATGCACAAAGAGAATTAGATCATCAATAATATATATAAAATGACTATCCTATATTTCTAGCTAGCTAAATCACGTGAACATCTAATAAATTATTAGTTAACAGTCTAGATAACTAAGATTACTTTGGATGATCATATATATATATATATATATAGTTACGTACGTATAGCTTATTAACTCGGGGTGAGCAAGAATGAGTGCAGATTGGGCAAACCAATTGGTTTGTTACGGCCTTGTATCACCGAGGATGATGGGTCTCTCTCCTAGAAAGCTATATCTCCAAAACCTAGAAAATACCCAAAGATAAATATTATATGAATATAATGACACAAAATATTATATTTATATACTTCTTATTTATTTATATTATTATAACAAATTATTTAAGAATAAAATGGATGTAAACTAATGTAAATAAAGTTTCCCACCTTATATACATAAAGTTACTAATTTAAAATGCATAAAGTTACTTGCATAAAATTTCATTTAAATTAAATTATACACATTAAACGGATCATTATACATATATTCCTGCCTTCTAATATAGATTCACAATGATATTACGTAGTATTAATTAAATTTGGATCCAATATGTTTTTTTTTACATAACGTGTATAAAAACGCGCTACAATAGTTTTACATAACATTCCTTAAAAGAGGGACGTACCCACCTATTTTTATAATATTTCTTAAATTTAAGGAATGCACTATCTATTATATAACTAATTTTTTATTATAAATTAATTCATTTTATAATTAATATTTATTATTGGTGGTTGTTGGAAAAATTAATAATAAAATATATTTAAAAAATACAGTTAAATACTATTGTATAACAAATATTATTTATGCATGTCTTAACTTTACGTATTACTTAAAGTATACATAAATGTCTACATAACAATTTTTAAGAATACAATATATGTAAAATCATTATAGATGCTAAGTTACAAATAAAACATATTCTAATATCTCTGTCTATATATCTATATACATTTTTCTTAATGATATAAAAAAAATAGTAGAAAAATATAAATATTGATAGTGTTTTGTGTTGGGAATGCATTCATCAAATTTGTATGAAAATGCATTACATGATCAAGGAAGGAATTAGAGGACCTTGGCCTGATCTACAAGGCACGTTCTAGGCCATGTGACCAAGCTGGTTACAACGTAGATGCATTTTAGCTATGGATATTTCCATAAACTCGCCTCATTGATGACACCGATTATACATAGATATATGAGATGAAATATAATATGTAGATATTTAGACCTTCACTATATATATAGATTAATTAATGTCTTATATAGGGATTGCGTGCTACAAGGGAAACTTGTATAAGAAGATTTGGCTTCCCTTGTCCGCTAAGCTTCAGTTTGTTTGCTAGGGTACGTACTTTTTGCTTTTCTGAAGTCGTCAGTGGATGAGGAAACGGGTCAGCCAAAGTTTGATTAAGTCGTACTTTAATTTGTTGATATTATTATCTTTACGGTTTCATCAGTTGACTTTATTGGACCTAAGGTTCTTTCTTATTAGTAAAAACAAATTTCTTTAGTACGACCCACTGTAGATGTTTGCCTAGTCCCCCGGTCGGACCTTAGCTCTACACTAAATATGAAATTTAATAAACATTCATGCTTGTGTACACCCATGAACCGGATAAATCATAAATAATTTTAGTCGATATAAAGAATTTTTTATTCAAATACCCATATTTTTAAACTCAAATACACATATCTGGATTTGAGTTTTATAGACCAAAATACATATTCGCGCAGTTGGAAATTGCGCGGTGGCACCTGTTGGATATGATTCAAGGAAGTCTAGTACGAGTCGACAGAATAAAAGTCGAGATCCCAAAAGAATATATGATCGACCATTCGAGTCAAGAATAAGGTGATGAAGACGAATGGTCGACCACCCACAAACAGAAGTCGACTTCCAAGGCAACGACCATAAAGGAGGGCAAGACGAAAAGGTCACTCAAAGATTCCCTCTTAAGGTGTAAGTCGAGTCGAGGACCAAAACTTCCCTTCTAAGGTACGAATCAAGTCGAGTCGACCATTAGGTACTTAGAAGAAACCTTCCCTTTTAAGGAAAGGACAGGTGGAGACCTGCTCGCCGCCTTTAGAAGACTTCCCTCTTAAGGAAAGGACAGGTGGAGACCTGCTCGCCGCTTTTAGAAGACTTCCCTCTGAAGGAAAGGACAGCAGGAGACCTGCTCGCCGCCTTTAGAAGACTTCCCTCTGAAGGAAGAGGCACCAGCTGTCGACCTGCTCGCCGCTCTGTATACCACGAAAACATTCCTCCTGAGGAAGAGGTACCAGCTGGCAACCTTCTTGTCACCTGCTTAAGCCGACTGCTGGATAGAAACCCTCCCAAGAGGGTAACCGCCACTTAAAGTCGGTACACTCCCCCTATAAATAGGGATTCACTTTCATTATTTACTTAATCTTGATTCATATACTTTTAAGTATTCTCTCTTAAATTCTATTACTGACTTAAGCTTCGGAGTGGAATCAGGGGCCATCTTCATGCCTTTTCAAGTCCTCGGCACTTACAAAAAGCCATAAAGGAAATTAATCACCCGAGAGGTAGAGAAAGACACCTAAAGGAGCGAGTTAAATGCGAGACCTCAAAGTCCATTTCCCGAAGTTCAATGCCACGTCATATTGATCCCAACAACACCTTAATCCAGAATTTAGTTTCATAAATAGTAATTAGGTTTTAAATCCATCGCGCATTTGCCTACAGCGTTCGCGCGATTGGCAACTGCACGGTTGACATCTGCGCGGTGGTCTAACGGTCAAATTGTTGACCGTTACTTACCGTGTTTGACAACACGCTGCCACACGAGTGACAGAAAGGTGATTAAAGCCACCGCGTAGTTGCCAACCGTGCGGTCGTTATAAAAAAAAAACCTACAGCGCAGTTGTCAACCAATTGTTATATCTCTCCATCTCCCTTATACACGTCGCCGCACTCTATTCCGAAAGCTGTCGCGGCACCGCCCCTCTGTCAGCAAATCAATCTCTCTCCCTCTTCAAATTCCGCCCCCGTCTAGCCGTTGCCCCGTCGTGCCGCCGCCACGCTGCTGCAAATTCAGATCGCTCCGCTCGTTCAAATTCCATGGCCTCAAGGCGTGATAGAAGAGCGGTGAAGGAATCATTGGATACATCAGTTATGTACGATCGAACTCGTCACCTTTTTCAAAAGGCTATTTCAGATACTGTAAGTAATTAGCAAACTGAAATTTACAAATGTTTATTTAAATTCTAAATTATTATTTAGACTTGCATGCTAATAGAAACATACATACTTGTTACTTCTAATAAGGTATATTTCAATTTTAAGTTTACATAACTTATTAGTTTTTATAAGTAACAAATTGTAATTTTTTTCCAAAAAAATTGTAATGTTTGCTAAATTTTTTGGTTAAATTTGTATAAATTTAATTGTTATACAAATAGTAATTACATTGATATGTTGATTTTGCAGTTTTTTCTTTTGTAGTACCTCGACGTGACATGAGCGTGAAAGGGATTCAAGAATAAGTTTTCTTTTTAGATTTCAATTTTTGAGATATTCTATTTGTAGACAACTTAATGTTTAAAAAAAATCGTTTAAATTTGTTTAATTTAAATTTTGAATAGCAATTTGCATTAATATGGGTACACTTGAATATTAATATGTAGTGTTTATACACAACTTAATAACTTTATCAATATAAATAATACAATTTAACGTTTTAAAGAATATATATATTAATTTTTAAGAATTTATTTAATTTGACTGCTATACCGACGCTGTTGGCAACTGCGCGGTGGATTAAAACCCTAATTACTACTTATGAAACTAAATTTCGGATTAAGGTGCCACCACACAGTTCCCAACTGCACGGATATGAATTTTTGTCTAGAAAACTAAAACCCAGATATATATGTATTTGAGTTACCAAAATTGGGTATTTGGGTGATCTAAAGGTAAATTACAATTTTTTATATATGTTGGACCACTGTCCAAATATTTTTTATTCGTTAATAAACGTACACTTAGCATAAATAACATGTATTTATACGAATATCGAAATTCCAACACAAATACCGAAATGAATACGGATTTTGCAATTGACACATGTGTGGATCATGATCTCCTCAAGACAATTTTGCATCACATCACCCTCAGTTTATGCTACGAAGTTTATTAATGTGCGATCACCTCCCATGATACAACAGTATCGTTGACAAGAATTATGCTCGTAATTCGTTCAATTAAACCGAACCAACACCTAAACTAAAACAAGAGTGTGAGTCCGAAAATATAATCGGATAAATAAAATCACGAAATTTGAGTAAAACCTGAAAGCAGTACACATACGGCAACTGGAAAGAAGAAATAGAGAGCTTGAATTTTCTTTACTTTTTTTCGGATTTTTCCTGATTAAAACTTAGAGTGGGGTAACAACACTATATATACTGAGGACATTACATGGTTCTGCAACCATTTCTATGTATTGCACCCTCAATATTTTTTTTTGATGCGGCACATCTTTTCACTCGCATAGGTGATTATTTGTCTCACCGATTCATCACGATTTTGAGTTAACTCAAGAGTTTCACAACGTCTTTGAAATTTCAAAATAATCATTAAAAGTTTACGCTTAAACTCGAATCACATTTTTTGGATTTAGGGGATATAACTACATATCAAAACACTATACGTGCATGGCAAACTAATTACGCAGCGGAATATGGAGCACATACCGGTTTTACTTTCTGTAGCCGAAGATCCTCACGATGGAGTTCGCGATCTGCCGGACAGTGTCCTGTGGGAACCCTTTATTGGAGAGCAATCCGCATCTCCACAGCAATGCCTCTTCAATACAGTGACGAGATGGATCTCTGGGGTAAATTGTTGACACAATTTTGACACCTCCTTGTGCAAGCAGAGGTTCGGCCAAACCCTTAGGGAAATAAGGAGAAGGATTGCTGGTAAGATCCATATATTTACCAGTCCACGACTCATATGGTGTCGTGTCTACCAGTTTTGTAGGAACATGGTTTAGTACATGAGTAGCGTCAACAGTGCATAACCCAAAAGGAGATAGGAAGTTGAGCTTGCGGCATCATGGTTCTAACCATGTCCGAGAGTGTATGATTACATCGCTCCGCCACACCACTTCTTTGTGGCGTATAAGGTGTTGCATCTAAATCCAACTGGGGGGTCGGACTCTTCGGCACTTCGGGTTATGCTTGAGTCGGGTCGTCAGATGATGACTGTAGGATGTTTGGAAGAGACTTCAGGCTGTCAGCAGACGATTGCGGGCCTTTGCCGGCTTCACGAGCTCCTTCCCTGCATGAAGTGTAATAACCAGCACTGGGGGGGGGGGGTGGTGCCGGTTGAACCCTCTCCGATGCTTAAATGAGGATCTAGAGAGAGAAAGTTTCTAGAGAGAGGTCAGAGCTCTAAAGCCAATTTCTTCAGAATATATCTTCAAATGGGAGGCCAATGTCCCATATTTATAGGAAACCTTAGAACCGGACCCTGTTTTTGAGCGGTTCGACACCTGTTTTAAAGGAAGATAAGAACCGTCGTCTGGTTTGATTGAGTTTGGCTTTGGGAGACTCCTTGCTCGCTGTACGTAAGTAAGGTAGCGCGCGGTACCTAGGCAGCAGTCCGAACCCCGTCGGACTTAGGCAATTCGACGGGGTTCGGATTGCCTGTGGGCAATCCGGACGCGCGTGCCGCGCTTCTGGACCGTTTTGGACCTCGGGTGACGCGTTTGGATCCGTTATGTGATTTTCGACGTGTTTACGAAGTCCGGAACGTAAATACGAACCCGAATTTGGCAGATATCCATCACTTGCCCCCGAGTCAAGTAACGGCTCAGACCATACTTGACTCTATTTTAAGATAGGATATAAGCCCAATTTAGGTTCGGTGCTGATCTCAGGGGTGGCTTGTTTGACGATTGGGCGCGAAGGCCTTGATTTTGCTCCACTTTAAATCTTGTCAGGAGATTTTTGAACTGCTGACAGGGTTAGTGCAACAAGCAGTACGTATATGACAATGAACAATGGACAGTGCACATATGATAATGGACTTAAGCAATAATTTTCATGGATATGTGCAATCATGGTTTACGATGTTAACATGAATGTGACGACATGATATAAATGATGTAAACATGTAAGCAACAATTGAATCATAAAAATGATCATGTAATGATATGCATCATGGATTATGAGATGACGTAGTGCGCGCTAAATTAAGTGCACATAGTATGTAGTCATGATTGCTAAAATGAGTCTAGAAAATGCTAAGTGTTGTAAAAAGGAGATAACAACACCTAGTCATGCCATTTTAGGGACTTAACAAGAAATAGTGAAAGTTTTAAGAAATACCCATAGATAACTGTGGATAGATATATGAGAGAGAATACCCATTAATTAATCCTCCATCCTTAGTAGTTTTTAGAATCCTCTCATTTCTTGAAGAAGAAGACACTTTGGAGTAAAAAGCTTGGCCACCAAGAAACTTAGTCCGGCCACCATTAATCCACTCGATCACGGCGAGACTGAGCAAGGCGGACGTCGGTGGTGGTTTTGGATGGAACGACGACAGCACCTTCACCACCGGCGGCGGCGCGTGACTCCAACGGTGGCGGCGCGTGAGGTTTCGGGTGGTGGTTCCTGGTGGTTTGCACGGTGGTTCGATCGTCTCGACAAGGTGAGTCTGATTCCGTGTATGGCTAGCCTTTTATGACCTTGCTTAGTCTTGATTTACTCTTGAAATCTTCATGAATTTGATTACCTTAACATGAACATAAGGTGTTTGATAAAATTCCCAAGAGTAGTTAGTTTCTCAAATTGGACAAAATTTTGGCTAAGTGTTGAAAATTTATGAACATGATAGTAAGTAGAAATACTCCCCTCATGTATTGTAATCATTGTCGACATGTTGCACCATAGCGTAAATAGTGTTCGAACATGCTTGATGTTGATTGTTGATAGTTGATAATTGATCATTGAACACCGTACGTTGTCTGCAGTCATGATAAAACACTTAACAAATATTTTTGAGATATTTAATGTTAGTTACCATGATTGTTGTTATTTGATCTTTGTCGACTATCGTTGATTGCCGACATAGGAAAATACTTAGAAAGTATTTCTTGATAGTCGACACTTTGTCATATGTCGACTGCTGTCATAGTGGAACACTTAGAAAATATCCCTTGGTAGTCGACACCTCGTTATATGTCAACTGCTGACATAGTGGAACACTTAGAAAATATTCTTTGATAGTCGACACCTCGTCATATGTCGACTGCTGACATGGTGGAACACTTAGAAAATATTCCTTGATAGTCGATACCTCGTCATGTGTCGACTGCTGACATGGTAGAACACTTAGAAAATATTCCTTGATAGTCGACACCTTGTTATATGTCGAATGCTGACATGGTGGAACACTTAGAAAATATTCATTGATTGGCTCTTTGTTTCATGACCATACTACCATCCATATGCGTGCTAGCTGAGTATGTGCGCGCTTGCACGTGCGCGCTTGTATGTGCGCGCTTGCTCCAACACTTAGAATTTTTCTCTTATTTGTTGCCATGCATGTTGTATCTATAGTCTTGACGTAGATGTAGAGAGGATGTCATCATGGTTGTTGATATGTACAGAGTGCTTGTCGTCTGCTGTCATGGAAAAACACTTAGAAAATATTTCTTGATAATCGGCACCTCGTTATATGTCGACTGCTGACATAGTGGAACACTTTAGAAAATATTCATTGATAGTCGACACCTAGTCATATGTCGACTACTGGCGTAGTAGAGCACTTAGAAAATATTCCTTGATAGTCGACACCTTGTCATATGTCGACTGCTGACATAGTGGAATACTTAGAATTTCTTCTTTGTATGTCAACATACATGTCGTAGTCCTGTATTAACTGGCAAATACATGCAAGTATAAATGTTAGTACCATAATCATATTCACACTTGTTACCTTAAATGAAGGCGTAGTATCATGTAGACACGCGTTGATCACGTAGAACATGTAGGTGTCGGGATGAGGCCCATGTTGACATAGAGTCTCGTGTAGATGCGCATAGACCACATAAAACATGTGAGTGTTGGGACGAGGCCCATGTTGTCATAGAGTTACTCCCTGAGGGGGATGTTTGCTATATGATGTATATAGACTAACAAGTCTGTAGATATGTAGTTGTCTCCATCGGGAGAGGGTTCATTCCTTAGTGCTTGCATTGATGACTGTCGCGTATACACGCGCTGATCAAGTTGTTGTTCATCCTTGTAGACTGAGTTGTCAAAACGTATCTTCCAGAGTACACATCCAGACTTAGCTGATTTTGCGGACATGATAGCCGCTTAGAGACGTGCGGACATGATAGTTGCTTAACCCTGAAGTAGTAGATCTTACGTTGGCATGTCGACATGTGCGTACGCGTAATCGCGATCATGGAAGTTATACTTATCATTTGGAAATGAGTTGTTACATCTCCTATTGACGTGTCGGAGCATGAGCGTACTATGCCATGTTTGTTGCTACTATCTTTAGTTTCTGAACGAGAGGTGTTGCTTCCTTCCTCAATGTGTCGGCATACGCGTGTTGCGCTTTGACGTCTCCAAACTTAGTTTTAGAACAACATGTTGCCTTCCTCCTAAGGTGTTGACGCGTACGTGCTTCCCTTGGGAGTGATACTTTCCGGAATCCGGTCAGATAATGGTCTTCTCGCCTTTCTGGGTCTGGATCAGGGTCGAGGTCGACTTAGCGTTGTTTCTGTCAACCATATTCTTACTTGATCAGGAATAAAGTGATCCGACTTCGAGATTCGTCCCTCGAGCCACTTCAAGCGATCTGAGTCTACTGCTGGTGGCGAGTCATCGAAGGTTCTTTCCCATAATAGAGGGAAATATGTTAGGTTTAGACTCGTCCGCCTGCTCTTTCTGCCTCCGGGTCGAGGGGAAAATTTCGATAGAGGAGCCGATTTGAAAGGGTATCCTGCCTATGTTGTCGATCATCCCTTGCACTTGTCACGTTTATCTTTCTTGTTTGCTTCTTTGATGATAGTATCACTGAGGGATCGCGCGCGTGCTGAGGGATCTTGCGCGTGTTGAAAAGGTGTGCGTATGCATGTTTGCTTTGCCCCTGTGCTTTTGTTTGGTCAATCTTGGTATATTTGCTAAGTCTGCCACTGATCATGTAGCACCCTTGCGTACTCAAAGTGCGGTTTACACATCGTGCTAATGTTTGTGTTCGTTGATGATGGTGTTTGAATCGCATCTCGTTATTATGTTAGCCGTTGTATACAAAGGCTTGGTATTAGGAAGTTGTTCGCAGCAGTGGTCGAACCTTGAAACTCTTCATAGAGTATTTGAGTAGACGTATATGTCCTGCAAGCATTGGCTAATATACATGTATAGGTGTTAGTACCATAATTATATATGTACTGTTACACTGAATAGTCGCGCATTGCCATGTTGGTCATGCGTGTAGATGTCGTTTAGGCGTGTATTATATAGATCGCGTGGGCGCGTACGTAAGGGCCGTATAGGCTATGTAGATGTTGAGTGGGGTATACCACTTGCATGTTGTACTAGGTTGGTTGTGTTTGCTCTACCAAGCTTTGTACATAGTTGTTGTTCCCCATGTTTGGGTTGAGGTCACGCTGGGTGTTGTTCCCTGAACCTTTTATATATACGCTTGATGTTGTCGAATAGACCTGTCATGATCATAGTATAAATGCATGATAACTCGTTAGTAGTATTTCATACCTTGTGTTATCTTTGTTGTCCGTGTGCATTGGACTTGTATGTTAGGATAGGCATACTTTTATAATGAATATGACATCCGTAGTTGATAATGTATGTCGTGTGTTATTGAGTGTCATGAGTGCTCCTCTTGGTTAAATTCCAAGGCACGACATGGTGCGTACACTAGGTACTTGCAGCGTTGTAAGTAGTAATGTACTTGGCGCTGGCACTTGGCACGAGGGCACTTGGCACTGGCACTTGGCACGAGGGCACTTGGCACTGGCACTCGACATGTAGAAGAGTCGTCTTGACGGGGCAAGACATTAGTTTATACCGTCTCTTAGTTCCACTCTAAGGCAACGTTGTGACAAGACGATACTTATTCTATACTATGCGTTTTTCCATCCGTCAGTTGGGCACAGCCCGCGTGACGTTGTTGCAAAGCTTTCCATGGTTAGACCCATACTTACTTTGTGATGCTACTACGTCTCCACTTGGTTAATCCAAGGGACGGGACAAAGGTCGTATCCATACGCCTTGTAATTTTTTACCGTCTCTTGAACCATTTCAAGGCGACGGTGTGGCAAGACGCTACTTGCACTATGCTATGCGTTTTTCCATTTGTTAATTGGGAACACCCCGCGTGACGTTGTTGCATGGCTTTCCATGGTTAGACCCGTACTTACCTTGCGATGCTACTGCACCTCTCCATGGTTAGTCCAGAAGGGTTGTACAAGACCACTTTAGAGCGACTTGCAGCTTTTACCGTCTCTTGGTCCACTCCAAGGCGACGTTCTGGCAAGACACTACTTGCTGATTTTGGTGTGTTTTATTCAGTTATATGCTCACGAGCAAGATAGCGTTTTACAAGACTCGACTTGTAGGGTTGGTGAGTTTTTCGAACAGGGTGCGCTCCTGATAGCGTTGTATCATCCCGCGATGGGGAAGCATACTTAGATAATAACGTGGGATTGTCGTCTAACAAGAGGACGTTCGCCATGATGTATCAACTCGCGATGGGGAAGCATACTTGTAGTAATTGTATGGGGTTGCCCTCTAAAGAGAGGATGTCGCGCCATGATGTATCAACCCGCGATGGGGAAGCATACTTGTAGTGATTGCATGGGGTTGCCCTCTAAAGAGAGGATGTCGCGCCATGATGTATCAACCCGCGATGGGGAAGCATACTTTGAAGTAGCATGGGGTTGTCGTCTAACAAGAGGACGTCCGCCATGTCGGAGTGATCAGTCCCTTTTGAAAGTTGCCGCATCCTTTTATGATTCAGGGAATGGCTATGAACATGAGGATTTGCCTCTAACAAGAGGATTTCGCAGGATGCCATGTTTTAGTTGTGAGCATGGGGGTTGCCCTCGCAAGGAGGATGTCACAGCATGTCACTTGTAGATAAATCTTGGCTTAAACTCAAGATGTAGTGTGTTGTCGACGCTATTCGGGGTAGTCGTCGTTATAAGTAGAGAGCGCTTATATGCTCATTGTTGATGTTGATAGTAGATATGTCAGCTTTGAATGACATAAGCCGTTTGTTGTTCATAGCGCGATATAGCTTGTATTGTTTATGCGAGTAATATGCGCGTAGTTTGCTACTTGGCGTAATTCTAAGGTAGTAAGCTTAATGTAGTATGTACCTACAAAATTAGACTAACTTCATTAGATACTTGGTGTATGTACAATGGGTTGCGGGAAGATGTCAACTGATCGCTCCTTCCGAAATGTAGCAAGGCTAGTAAACATAAACTACACTTAGAATGCTAGTTGCATTTAATCTAAGAAGACCTAAAGTAGATATGCAAAAATGAAGATAAAGGGATTGATAGTGTTTTCGCCGCCTTCGTGGTTGGCTTGATGGCGATTGTGATTATTTGGATATAGATTGCATCAATACTAGATGTTGTTTCTGAGTAGAGTACATTGTTGTTTTGATAGTTGAGTTTGTACCTACAAAGAGGATTGCGCTTTGTCAGATAGTTGCAATATTTACAAGTTTGCAAAAATATGGAGTTATGAATTTTCTTTTAAGTAATGCATATAATAGATAGAATAAAGGAGTCTGATACGAGGACTCCTTGGTTGTGCAGGAAACTTCCCTGAGTGCGGACGCGATAGGTGCGGACGCGACAGGTGCGCACATGTCGGGAGCGGAGCTTTTTCAAGTACCACCCGCTATATGTGTTTGTGAATATGTACGTATAAACAGCGACTATGCATTGTTGTATGCGTCCTCTAGTTGATACGCGTCGATGCCTCCTTAGTGTGATGTACATGCCTATATATGATCGTTGCTTGGTGTTGTTTCCAAGGGAAGAGCTGATGTTTGAGTAGAATGCTCGCTAAGATGTCACAAGTTATAGTTAACTTGGAGACTTGTTGCGATGATGCAAATGATATATACGCGACCATTACTTGACTTAGTTGCCTAAGTAGAATATCCATCGATAGAGAATTCCAGAGAGTGTTGCATATAGCTCCACCTAGTGTTGTTCCCTAGATAGGGTGTGTCATTGAGACATCTCTTGGATGTACATATAACCTGTCTCAAATTAGTCGCAATACTTTGAGATATATGTCGGTTAGGGAATATAATGGAGTTATAACTCTTCTCATATGGCTCTATCGCCTGCAATAATATGACTGGATCAGACTATTCGCGACTAGTCTGTTCCGTTCCGCTTGGATTTTGCTTTGATTAAATCAGGCTACCTTGAGTAGATATCCTACTCGAGTGGTCTGCTTTATTCATAATAGTACTGTTGTGGAGTTGTTACCTCATTCCTGAGTTTACCTTTGGCAGTAACGCGTGTTACCTGGACCTTGTTCAAGTAGAAGAGATCGTCCTTTGAGGGCGATGCTTAGTGTTTCCCTCTTGGAACCAATCCGTATAGGATGTTAAAGTTGTAGTCCTCGTTGGTACATTTTCTTAGAGGAGCGCTATCGCGTGTTCTTGCAATGATTCGCTTTTTCACTTTGGTGGAATGCCAAGCACTTGTCAGCTTGGTGCCCCCAAGTCGCTTGGTAGTCGCGTTGTTGTTTCTTGATATAGTATAATGATTGTATCCTGTATCGGGGATGTTGTGTCCTGTATGCGGGGGTTTAGCAAGATGCTCCCGCTCTTGCGTCGAGTTTTGAGCGTGTCTCTTGGTGGCTGTCATGCAGCCGTGCTTATTCTTGAGGAAGACTTGTAATTTTGCTCTCCTCTCTTCTTTCATTTTGATGCAAGTTTGTTTGCTGCTAGGAGTGGGTAAGAGTTACCCTTCCATTCTCAGATGCGCGTCGTGCGTTGTTGAGTATAGTGTGTATCCTTTGCGTTGTACACCTCGCATGTTCACTTCCATGAGGCCTTGGTTTATTTTCTGTGTTTCTTCATGCACTTGTGACTCTTCACGGAGTTGTGGCTGTGTGACGATTGTGCACATGGTTGAGAGATGTTAAACTGGTGGAATCCTCCTCTTCTCCTTTGTGGTGGCCGAAGATGATGTTTTGCTGTCAGCGTACGTTTTGAGTGGTACGACCCTTCTTGTGTGTTTGACAAGGGTAAACTTGCTGGATGTTGGAAATAATTCTCTAATTCTTCTCACGTGATGTGTTTGGCACAAGCGTGCGTATAACATAGGAGTCCCTCCTGAATTCCTATCTTCCGCAATGGTGGTGGCGTTGTCACTTGGGTGATGCCCTCGCCTTGTTTATTACTGCAGCGAGATTTTTAATCTTGTGCGCATAGAACGCTTGAGGCTCCATTGCAAGCAGACGCGTCGGGTGAGGACACGTCGGGTGCGGTGTTGTGCCACAATTTCCTTCTCACGGTATTGAGGCTATCTTTGATTATCGAGTGTTGGAACATCCTTCATAGGAAGTGTTGCATTTTAGTTTCCTATCTACCCATCGCCGGAGGTCGAACTCTCGTATACCCATGACTTGGGTTTGTTGTAAGGATGCGGATGCGCGTGCTTGCCGGGTATTGATTAGGGTACACCGCAAGTTGGGGCTACGTGCGCTTTGGAACTGTATGCACCCTTGAAATGTGCGTACTTTTGAAATGCACGTTTCTGTGCACTTTAACGTTGCTTGATTGGTAGATCAGTACGGATGCGATCCTTTGATGATTGTAAAGGAATCCTTGGCAGGAAGTGAACGTGGATGTGGAGGTTGTCCCCGTGTCTCTTCTTGATGACGTGCTTCTACGTACGGAGTGTATGAGTGCGTTGCTTCATGTCTTGGCTGTTTGTACTGGTATGTACCTTTAGAATACTGTCCTCCTCCTCCTTGGTACAGTGTCTTTTGTCGAGTAGTGTCGCGTGACACTTCCCTTGCCGGCGCGGCCTGTCCGTAGATTGGCGGCGGAGGTGGCGCTGGTGGCGGAGGTGGTGGAGCATATCCTTGATTTTCTAAATGCTAACCACTCTTCAAGTGCAGCCATCATGGCGGGTGTGACTGGTGGCGGTGAGTTTGCAGCTCCTTCTTCTTACTGAACTCATTCAGTTGGCGTCCCGTAAGGAAACTCTTATTGATGTGCGCCCTAGGCTCGAACCTGGGAGGGGGTGTTACGCGTGCTGCCTTCTGGATTTCCGGACCGTGCTGTGTGGCAGGCACGCTTCTGGTTGGCACGGAGGAAGTAGTGGATGTGGCTTCAGGGATGTGCTAAGGTCCAGGCTGACTTCTCGTCGGCTTCTTGCTTGTGGATGCAGCTTTCTTTTGGCGGTCAGGGCCTCTCTTCTTCTCTTGCGGGTTGACATCATCCGGAGGAGGTTGACTGCTTGCCATAGCTCGTGTTTCGATATAGCTTTTTGTTCGAATCTCGAGGACGGCGCCAAGTGTTGCGTCCAAATCTAACCGGGGGGCGGACTCTTCGGCACTTCGGGTTATGCTTGAGTCGGGTCGTTGGATGATGACTGCAGGTTGTTGGGATGAGACTTCAGGTTATCAGCAGACGATTGTGGGCTGACGGCAATGTGCGCCTTTGCCGGCTTCACGAGCTCCTCCCCTGCACGAAGCGTAATAACCAGCACGGAGGGGGGGGGGGGGTGGTGCCGGTTGAACCCTCTCCGATGCTTAAATGAGGATCTAGAGAGAGAAAATTTCTAGAAAGTGGTCAGAGCTCCAAAGCCAATTTCTTCAGAATATATCTTCAAATGGGAGGCCAAGGTCCCCTATTTATAGGCAACCTTAGAACCGAACCCGGTGTTTGAGCGGTTCGACGCCGGTTTTAAAAGAAGATAAGAACCGTCGTCTGGTTTGACTTTGGGAGACTCCTTGCTCTGTGTACGTAAGTAAGGTAGCGCGCGGTACCTAGGCAGCAGTCCGAACCCCGTCGAACTTAGGCAATTCGACGGGGTTCGGATTGCCTGTGGGCAATTCGGACGCGCGTGCCGCGCTTTCTGACCGTTTTGGACCTCGGGTGAACGCGTTTGGATCTGTTATGTGATTTTTGACGTGTTTACGAAGTCCGAAACGTAAATACGAACTCGAATTGGACAGATATCCATCATAAGGGATCCGCGTTTGACGGACAATGCTCATTACATAACTTATCAAACTCATTCGAGAGGTACTCTCCACCTCTCTCAGTGCGCATGGTTTTCACCTTATGCTCCATCTGATTCTGCACTAGATTGAGAAAGCTTACAAAGCATCCTAATTTTATTATTATTTATTAAATTGATAGTAATTCATCTATAGTCTTTATTCTGCGAGTAGTAGTTATTTGTAATCTACTTCATAACTCATTATTATAATTAAGGATCATGTGTATGATGTTCGTACAAAACGATTAAAGTCTTTTGCTAGACATTTTTTAATGAAAACATCTCATAAAATTATAAAAATAGGTTTCACTTAAAATAATTTTAATATCAAGTGCAAATGTAGCTTTAATATTTTTAAATTTGGTTTTTTTTTTTTTTTATAGTTTATGAATCGACGATATGCACTAATCACAAACATATAAATTTTAGAAAGTAAGTTAGTTGTTATTAATTAAAATAATATAATATTTAAATTTTATATAATATACTCTCAAATATAAATATTATAATAATAAATAAGTCAAGATACGTTACAAAATATATCAAACACTGTATTCTTACATTTATTCCCATATTACAATACAAACAAACACAGTAATCTAACATTACATTACTTAACTCACATTACTTAAAAATGTCACCATATGACTACGTATAAACAACCTAAAGGCTAAATTGACCAATGTATTGAATGATATATAACTTGATGAGATTACGTAGACCTCTTCCCTTATGACAACATCTAAATGTATAGTATATTGTATAATAAACGCTACACGTTTGCTTCTGGACCAAATTCTTCCCTAATCCTTGTTGCAAGATGTCTCCCTTCATCCGTCTGCATATGTTGTCTTAAATCCCTGAGTTATATATATACACATACATAAGTAAACAAAACAATATCACAAAATTAATTACTTCACATATATATATATATAGATAATAATCACCTCTTCATCTTACTCTGTCAATACTAGCTAGGGCTTTGACTAAACTAAAGTCAATTATATTTAGAGTCGAATTTATGTATAACATTTAGATTATGAGAGAGAATCAGTCAGCTATTAACTGTTAGACAAATCTCGATGTTTCTGATATAACTGTTGTAAATACAAACATAAATATAATCGACAAAGAAGAATATGACCTGCATCGCGGCATAGGGCATCCTCTTCCTGAATCATTGGTGCAGTAATGAGCATGAAGGAGAAGGAGATACCATAGCTTGTAACAAACACGACATCCACCAGCTGCTCGAATTCGACACGAAATTCCGTGATTCAACAGAAATTTCAAATTCCTGCACAATGGATAATCACACACCCTTCTACGACACCGGGCGGTATGCAGGAGACGATCCAGCGTTTTCCGTAACTTGGATATCTTATACAATCGAGACACAGCACCTGCATCTACAGCACCACCACCACCACCACCTTGATCTTGACCAACCGACATCTTAGCTTCTTATTTGATTGATGGAGTGGAAAGAAGTTTGTATATGGAAGAAGATGGAAAATGGGATTTTCGTATCTCTCGCACTAACGAAGGCCACCCCTCATTTTATATTGTTCTAATTACATATCAACTTGGCAAAGAAGTTACATATGAACGCCGACACGGGACGGGGCAAATTTTATTATTTTAGTTGTCTCCCGTCCAGTGTCGGTGTTCATCTGTTATATCCGGATATCATCTATTAATTAATTACTCACTAATGTTATTTGACCATGTATTATTTGAAAACTACTTTTTATTTTTGCAAATGAATGTATTTATAGTAATGGAATGATCAAATCAACAAAGTTCAAGGCGGATCACATCGTCGATCCTTATTAAGTAACAAAAAAAGAGAGGGTGGGGGTGGGGGAACAATCGCCCAATTATCAAGGCACGACCTCTTTCTAGATTGGATAGCAATCCAATTAGCAGCTTCATTTGCTTTTCACGATATCGAGCTCTAACGAACGCTTGAAAATTCACTCACCATCTTGCAAATGCTAACCACCGTGTGTTTTATCCGCCAATCACATAATTGGTTCATTTGCGATGATTCAATAGCCTCTTTCGTATCCAATTCAAGTATAATATGGTGTCATCCTTTCTGCAAAGCTAATCGTAACGGCTTATGAATCGCTAAGGTTTCCAACGGCACCTTGGCGGTGTGTGAAACGGTTTAGACCCCCTTTTACAAGACCACACCCATCACGTGCGACAACCCCGATACCTCCAGTTTTAGAGCTCTCTTCCCACGAAGCATCACAGTTAAGTTTGATTACGCCTTGTTCGGGCGCATCCCAGACTTCTAGTTGACTTTCAGTCGGGTTGCCCAACTCATTTGTAATCGTTTGTTGCCGGGCCTCCCATTACTCATTGTGAATCTTCAAAGCTTGGGCCACCGTATTAGTAGGGTTTGGCATCTTGTTAGAAAACATAGCTCGACACCGCTCTTTCCATATTAGCCACGAGACTACTCCCACGAGCGACCATCTCACCTCCTTTTCTTTCTTGGATAGTTCATCGGCCGCTCTAAATTGTTCAAACCATTCTCTCATAGACACAGCAAAGGGATTCATTGTGCCGAATATTGGGTGTTGCGAACCACACCGAAGTGGTCCATCTACAACCAAACATCATATGCTCCAGTGTTTCATTATTCTCGCAAAAAGGTCATCGTGAATCAACATCCACTCCTCGACGACACAATTCGTTTTAAACTGCTATAGCACCTGAATGAAGACGCCATAAAAAAGATCGTACCTTGGGAATGGTTTGCATGGCCCAAATATCTTTCCACCGAGTATGAATGGGAATTGCTGCGTGTCCACCTCCAAGACGATTTTCCACTATGCGGCGATAGACTGATTTTGCGGTAGCATCTCAAGTTTTACTGAAAGGCCAAATAACTGTATCAACCCCTTGATCTGCATTAATATGGACATGTTGAATTGCCCTTGTCTTCTCTAGTGAAAATCGAAGCTGGAGAGCTGATTGGTCCCATCTTGCATGATGTGAATCTAGAAGTTCCACCACCTTTTGTTCGCCATGAAGGGAAAATTGGTCATGGTTGTTGAGTCTAACATCAGGAAGCTCTAGTATCCATGATTCAGTGTATATATTGACTCGTTGTCCATTCCGTATAGTCCATAAGCCATTTTCCATAAGTACATCACGCCCCGCAAGCAAGCTCGTCCACGCCCAAGAAGCTCGTCCCCCTTTTGTAGCTTATCGAAAATCACGGTGAGGGAAATAGATCGCTTTTAGAGTACGCACCCAATGAGCATTCAGGTAATGTTCGAATCGCCAAGCCATCTTTGTAAGGAGAGCTATGTTAAACGATTGAAGTTCCTTGAAACCGAGACCACCGATTGCTTTAGGCTTAGTTAGATGTTCCCAACTATGCCAGTGAATCTTCCTCTCCCCTTCCCTTTGGCCCCACCAAAATCTTGCGATCATTGCATTAATTTCCGCACACCACGTCTTCGGGAGGAGAAACAAGCTCATTGTATATGTCAGAATGGCAGTAATCACCGCTTTGATAAGCACCTCCCTTCCCGCGTTATTTAGAAGCAAGGCTCTCCAACCGTTTATTTTATTTTGAATCCGCTCCTTGAGGAACACAAGTGCTTCCTTTTTTGATCGACCCCAGATTGCTGGTAGTCCAAGATATTTTCCTGGATTTTGAACCTCCCTAATTCCGACTGATTGCTCAATATCTCGCTTTGTACCATACCTCACATATTTACCAAAGTATAAAATGGATTTCTCAAAGTTTACACGTTGGCCAGACGCACCGCAATACCACTCGAGGATCTGGTTTTGGCGAGTAACATTACTCACCGTAGCCTTCAGGAAGAAAAGTGCATCATCCGCAAAGAATACATGGTGTGTGATCGGCCAGTGTCGCTTTACTTGAATCCCTTGGATACTTCCTTCTTCGACAGGTCCTGTGATGTTTCTTGACAGAACATCCGCCACTAATATGAAAATATAAGGTGAAAGTGGGTCACCTTGTCGAATGCCTCTCGTCGGAATAATTGTTGTTGATCTTTTACCATTGATTAGGATTTGGTAAGAAACCGTTGATACACACGAGTATATCCATTGTACCCACGACAAGTGAAAGCCCATCTTAATCAAAACCGCTTTCAAGAAATCTCATTCAACTCAGTCGTACGCCTTTTGCATATCTAGTTTCAAAGCACATTCTTCCAATTTGACGTTCGACCAATTTCGCAAATAATGGAACAACTCATGAGCCACTATGATGTTACTTGAATAGGTCGCCCTGCCACGAAAGCACTTTGAAACTGAAAAATCATATCCGAAAGATAAGGTTTCAACCAATTTGTCAACACTATCGAAATAATTTTATAACCAAAGTTGCATAAAATAATTGGTCTAAAATGGCTAGGCATAATGGGATTAGGCAATTTAGGGATAAGAGCAATATCAGTGTGGCCCAAGGGTGAAGGAAGAATACCTGAGGTGAGGAAGGATTTGACCATTGTGAAGACGTCTTTGCCACCACATCCCAATAATTTTGGTAGAATAGTCACGGATAACCGTCTGGCCCATGTGCCTTAGAACCACCAAGCTGAAAAACAGCAGCTTTGACCTCCTCCATTGTGACCGGACGTATCAGTTGTAAGTTTACTTCAGAAAAAATCACATTAGGCATCACCTCCAATACATCATTCCACTCCCTTTGAACCAACCGAGCTAAATAGCCTGCCAAAAAAATCAGCAAACTCACTAGCAATCATCGCCTCATCACCGACCGTTCTCCCATACTCCGTGGTTATCTTCAAGATTTTATTGCGTCTTCTTCTCTCCAATGTTGTCATGTGGAAGAATTTGGAATTCCTATCCCCATGGTTCAGCCATTTCACCCTCGATCTCTAGCGCCAATACATCTCTTCCCTCTTCC